>OZ010786.1:307155263-309655263 GCA_963932465.1 Maratus speciosus
TGGCTTTGGCCATCAGGTCCTCCTTGAATTTGGCAATATCGCGCAGTAATGGGGCTCTGTGATAGCAATTTTTGTATACTTTTCTTGATTTTTCGTAGTTCTATTGTCCATCGGCGGTTCGTGCAAAGGCGGGAACTCACTTCCTGCTAAGCCGGCTATTCACAAACATCTGATAACAACAGAATAAGGAAAAACTATTAATTTTAACATATATCATGATATAGATTAATTCGTTTTTAGTTCATTTAATTGACTGAAGCAGACATTTAAGATGAAAATCAAAGTTGGTATAGTAATGAACTAATAATATTGAAGTATTAACATGTGTAACTAGTTTTTGAAATATTAAGATGTATAAGATAGAAGAAAGTTTTGGGATTGGCACATCCAACTAGTTTTTAAATAAATTTATTATTTGAGTAAAATTATAAAATGATGTGGAATTTTAACATAACGCAAAAATTTAACCTAATGTGATTATATTTAATGAAATATGTTCTATATGATTATTGAATTATTTTTTAAACTCATAATACTTCATAGTATTTTCAAAACTAATAATAACAATATGGGACATATTTTGTAATTTATTTTAATGAAATATGTTCTATATCAATATTAAAATATTTTTAATACTAATATTATTTAAAAAATATTTTTTATCATATATTGCATATTTTGTAATTACCAATAAGTCGAAATGGGAAGATAGGGACAGTATCCCACCCTCCTTCGGATAAAATATATTATGCAGTGTTGATGTCAATACTACTTTGCACAACATTGACGCCACGGCGGTCACTGGGATCAATAACAGTACGCCATATTGAATGGGCCTAGGGTAAACTAGAATGGACTATAATAAAACACACATACACAACATATTAAAACACAAATACACACATAAATAACGCCTGCATTCAACTGTTAAATGTATATATAAATATTTGATATCATATTTGATATGATAAAAGTCATGTGATATATAGCTGATGACTTTCCCCAACGTGGTTTATTGGGGAAAAATTGTAGACCCAGGTATCGGCCGGAGAGGCACAGTGGTAGAGCAACAACCGCGAGCGCTGTGGTCGCAGGTTCGATTCTTGGTTCTGGCTAATTTTTTACTCCAGTTGGATTTATTGTATTTATTGTATGTATGTATGTATAATATTTATATATAGAATGGACTAGGCTAAACTAGTGCAGACTAGTGTTTATCAGGACAAATTAGTTTATCCTATTATTAAATTACTAGGTTGTAGGATTCCATGAAATTCATTAGGTATCAAGATCTTTTATTTTGAATCGAACAAAATTTAAAAGCAATATTCAAGGTATAAAACAATATGCATAACATAAAAACCTAGTGTAGGACTATATTTTCCATCTAAATACTCAGCGCCAAATATTATTCTAAGAAATAACTTATATTTGTGTGTTAAATTCAAGAAATCGCTATGTTTGACGAAATAAAATGGTAAATTCATTATAATTTTTTAATTGCTTCAAAATCCGTTCCTGTTTTACATTGATGTGGCTGAAAATACATAGAAATTGTTATTGTAAAAAAGCCAGTAATTTATTCATTGCCATTAAAAGTGATGCTATTTAAACTGAACATCACGCAAAAATAGTTACAAATCACAAAAGGAAATGTGACCGAAATTTATAATTTTTATATCCATGGTTAAATTTTTAGTATTTATTCATTATTGATTCAAAAAAAAAAATCGCTAAGATTATTTCCTTTAAAATACAATTGCTTATTAATCACTTTATTAAAAAACTATTAATTAAAGAAAGAAATAAAGCTTTGAATAAAAATATCCTTTCATAATTTTATAAATACATTGTTATATATAATTTAACATTATATATGTTTATCTTATTATACTGACTACGAATTTAATAGAAATAACCTACATAATAAACTTTAAAAATACATTAATTTTACAATTTAATTAACAAAATTAGTTAAAAGAAAACATTTGAAAGAGTTACCGCATTTATTTTTCTAAAAGCTCGAAAAGATGAAAGCTAATCTTTTTTTACCCTTGATTTTTTGGAAATTAAAATAGGAATTTTGCAGGAAATAGCAGCTTTGTCTTTGATTTTGTTTTTACAACATGTCATTTAATAGGATAAAGAAAATATCCTTTGAGAAAGCGTTTTTTGCAGATTATATTTTAATTAAAATGGGCCGTTGAGAGCATAATTTGAATATTTATATTTCTTCGTATGAGTTTATACATATTAAAACCAGTTTTTATTTCAATAATTTTGATTTAAAGTAAATTATTACAGTTTTTTTTATGAAATATTACTTTGCATGCCGAAATCATAAAATTTGTTAATAATGAATTTGAAAGTTTCAGACCACGTTTTTTCAGAAGTTAATTAGAATACATTTTCTATTTTGGAGTAAAAAGGTGAAATTGCATTGAAGTTGTATAACTTTATGAAAAAATACTTATTGTATTTTTAAATTAAAATGATATTTTTCATTTATTTAGTTTTATTATTTTCAAATTTCATTTTCTCTAGATTTAATACAATCTAAGAAAATAGTTTAACCATCCTTAAAGTATATTTTGCATGTTTTGAGAAATAAAAGATAAAAAAGAAATATTTTACCCACGTGTTTTCGAGGGAACTTTTTTAAAGTTTATTGAATTAGGGCTCTCTTTTACCTTTGAGTTGGCGTTAATTTAATTTATCATATTATCTGACATTTCTACAAAATAGAAATACAAAGCATCTGTCAGTTGAACGTGATTATTTATAGTTATAAATATATGCTTCATTTGCTTGTTCAATTAATTACTCAGTTTAACTTTAAAGTGCGCAACAATTTTGAATAGACATTTTTTTTCACTTTTGGAAGTGTGGATACAATACTTACAGAGAATTAGAAAGGATAATTATTTATTCCACACAATATAATTTGTCTTATGTATTTCCACTACGTTTTAATTTTTTTTTATATGAATGTGAAAAGAGGACAGACCCAATTAATAGTAAAAATAAGAGTTTAATATATATCCTGGTTAATGTTATGCTTCAATACAATTTATATTACAATTAATATTTGCGAGTGTAGTAGGAAAAAGGACTTGGCTGAAATCTATCAGCCATTATTACGTCGGAGATACCTGGCGGCACTGCCTGTGCAGCAGGACAATGCGAAATCAAACTTTGATGTGAATTTTATCATTCTTGTTCCCAGGTCAGATTTGCTAAAAACTATGAATCAGAATAACCTTTGAGTTGGGTATCTACGTCATAGCTTTCTATTGGGAAATCGCTAAATGCAGCTAGGTGTAATCGTGTTTCCGTGGGAATGTCCAACAACAGCTCACGTAAATGTAGGAATAAAAAAACCTATTAATTCATTTTACAGGAAATATCGACTTGAGAAATTCTTCAACATTGGGAATATTTCCAGTTTTCTAGTATTAAACATAAACTGACAAAAGTTATTCCATCATTAAATGACCAATATTTACAATATATATTTAATGTTTATGTACTATTGACGTATAATTGAAAATTTTTCAAATTTAAAGAAGCTACTTTTTGAGCATTGCCACTTGATTTCCATTATCTAGATGTGAATACAATAATAAACCACTAATGTTATTTCACTCACACATGTGCAATTAAACTTCAGCAACCAATATAACTGATTTTGGTTATTTATTAGTGTAGACTTCTTGTTTTTAGAATATTTTTTAAACTGGTGAAAATGATATTACAGCATTAAAAGAAAGGCTTTACTATACTTCAAAATTTATTTATTTATGTATTTATACACGAACTCCTTTTTCTGACTATTTGAACCAAAGGAATCAGGGAGAGTTCTATTTGTAAAAATATTTCTTAGTCTGAAAACAATGATCTAGCAAGACGGTGAGCCAATAGATATTATAACCACTTACGTGTTTTCCACAATTCTGAAAGACGTTCATGGTTTAAAAATGCTATATTAACAGTGCAAAATGATCGTTATTTTGTTACTCATGTGTGTATATATTACGTTACGTAGTTGGAAATGTTTGTTTGAGAATCGGCAGCATCCGTAAACAAATATTTCATATTAATACCTGGTTGAGAAAACTTAATAATACACTTCAAAACTATTCCGAAAGTAACGGGCAGAAATACTTCTTTAACTCTGAGAAATATGTTGTTTTTTGAGATTTCTGAAGATAAAGAAAGATATTTTCGGAATCGTGGGTAACTCGGAATAAGTTATATCACATTTATCGCAAACCTTCTTGCTCGTTAAGTAAACATTTCGATTTTTACGGTACAGGGGGTAATTCTTTTCGAGTTTCTTAAATGCATCGTGATTTTAAATGATCAGTTAATTTGTAATTATTCATACCAGTGGCATTTATAATGGTTTTTATCAAAATAATCCTAAATTTGATAAATAACGACCTATTTTGTAAACGTTTTTTTATATTTGACATTGAATATTGCTATTAAATACTTACCTAAGCTGCAATATTTTGTGAGAGATTAATATATACAGGATGTCTCAAAGGTTCGTTGCCAAACTTAACATACTGGTCTGTCATACCATGACAAACAAGATTTACATAAGAATTTGTGTCCAAAAATGCAAAGTGCGGCTGCTAGAGAGCAATGGTCGAAGGCGTAGAGGGTGGCAAAAAGGATGTCGGAAGAGGTGTTAATCTGACTTTTATTAAAGAACATGGTTTAATTTACAGAAAATGTTCAAAATTCCTTCTATTCACCACAATGCATGATTCACAACCTCGACGCAGGGATTCACAGACCCGTTCAAATTGGGCAGGTGTGTCATGGACACGTGCATCCGCTTTCACGATCCTGAGGACGAGATCCTTTTGCAATGTTACGGTCGTCTCGTACACCATTGATTTCTTGTATCCTTAGAGGTAGAATCGTCCGCCTCTGCCAATCCAGTGACCAGGATATGTCCTAACGAAGTATTCTCACACAGTCCTGTTAAAATGTGCAGCCACTCCATCTTGCTCAAACAAGATGTTTCGGCCTCTATCTGCTGGAACGTCAACCATCAGATCCGGAAACTCTCTTTCTAAAAAAATGTGGTAGGTATTCCCTTCGAGGCGTTGAACAGCCTAACCGCTTTCTCAGAGACTTCTTTGCAATTTCCTCTCAAATTCTCGTAGCATAACATCCTCTACGACAGGTATGCGTGTAGGGCATTCTCGACCGATGCGGCTACTTAGTTGGAAAGCTCCTGCCTCACGCAATCAGCGATGCATTTGTCCAAACAAAGCACGACTTGGCTGACAAGTGTTTGGGAAGCGCTCAAGGTACATCCGTACCGCGGCTCGTCCATTTCCATTCATTGCACCACACACTTAATGCATATCGACCAATTTTGTGTTAAGAAACATATTCATCCTTCTCCAGCAACGTACTCGACTGAAATTATCCCGCTTACTACTCTCCTATAAGATTGCGAACATCGGATTATAGCGGTTGCCGTTTGCATTTTCGGAAGCACGTTCCCATGTTAAACTTGTTTGTCATGGTATGACAGACCAGCATGCTATGTTTGGCATTTACCTTTTGAAACACCCTTTATATATGTGCGACTAGTTGGATGATGTGCGATGCGTTAATTTATTGAAGTATTGAACTAATTACAGAATTCTGAAATAATCCGAACTTGAATTTAATCATTTAAAGACGCTTAATTTTACACTGCGCTATATCTAGCTTTCTCAAATATACCAGGATTAATACCTAGAAACAGTAGCTTATATAGTATCCACAGAAGAAATGTATAAGCTTATAAGCTATATATGCTTGCATAGTATTCATTAGGTCTAGTAGAGGCAATTGCTTTCTTTACTGCCTTCATTTAATGCTTCATGCGTGCCGAAAAACACGAACTTGCCTTTTTTCTGATTTTGAAAGACCAAAGACATGTGCTCATGATCCGCGAATTTTGCCTTCATATCTCATGCTTTCAAATAATAGACAATAATTAACAGTAGACAGTTAGTTAGTTTACAGAGCACGCACGTCATAAGTGAAATAAATAATGCTTTATAAATTCAAATACTACATATAAGTATATTAGAAATTTTGTATATATAAATATTATATATTTTTTAATAAAAATCAATTTTATATTTTTAATTAAAGCATATTGTTTTTTAATTGTGTTTTTTAGCCTTATTTCATTTTTTATAATCACAAAAACATGTATCATTTGTATTAGTCATTATGTTTTTTAAAAATTACCAAAAGGATGAAAAAAGAAATTAGATAATCCCATTAAATCTTGAATATGAAAAGTCAAATTAGCAATATTTATTAAATTTCTTTTTTCCTATACGTATAGTGTTGAAATGTGAAAAAAAAAATTCCATTTTTTTTCTAATCAGGAATGAGTTCTGAAGAAAAATTTAATTATACTTCAGAATTTTTTTTCATTGAGCACAACAACATAAAATGTATATAAGTTGATTTTTAAGGGTTATATTTTAATTTCGTTCTTTTTTAGTTGAATGCAGGCTTTACATTTTCGTAAAGATGGACTTTTTTTATAATATGAAGAAGTGCGTAAAAGTTTTATGTAAATAAATCCTCTGATTGCCTTTAGTTTACTGCACGCTTTTGAATATTTTTGTTACGGATAATTATTTTACTGAATTTAATTTTTTGAGCATATTTATATTTTTTATAAATGTATTATGATTACATTTTAACTCCTAATTCTTGTGTTTAAGCTGCTATACCATTCTTGTGTTCCGGAACCGACCCCTTGAGCGGAGGAAGAGACCGACAGAGTGCGCAGTAGCGATATGACACGAGGGCCGGATGCGAACGCATCACAGCCTCCAAGTGTGGCTCTCTTAAGCCAGCAACCGGCGCTAAATGGACATTGTGGATGGGTGTCAGGTATCCCACATAGGTGGATACCAAAGGCATGGCTCATCCACCACCTTGTTCTCGGGGCAGTTTGGAAATCGACGCTTAATAGGTTAATCCCGGTGCCAATCTCCGAGCGGATGATGACTCCAGGCAACGACTAACTAATGTGATAGGACCGTGTCCATGTGAAATCTAAGATAAGAGCGAGCTCTGTAGAAAAATTCTGAGAGACTCCCTAGTTTCAACCCTGTGAATACACATACAAGCGTCGGGAAGGCTTGGACAGCGCCTTGAGTGCTTCCTCCGTCAGGTCGCTCATCCCCTGAGTCCACTGCAGCTGGAGCTGTGCCTCCCCAAAGGTTATCTGAGAACAGAGAACAGTCTGCAACTCCCGGAGGTTATAGCGTTAGCATAGGCATAGCGTTTTTCCCCTGGAGGAAGAGGCTGAGGGCTGTCTCTTAGTATCATTTCACCGTAGGGAACCGGGCAGGAGGCTCGCCGACTAACGCGGTGGCGCTCGAATCGAAGAAGAAGCTTCGGACCGATCCGTCCTACATGTCTATGCGCTAATGGAGTTTTCTGTGCTCAAAGATGAAGACTAGCAGTATCTGAAATTAATTTTTAAATTACTCAACCCTAACCGGGAGACCCCACGGATCTCGTGGGGTGATTTTTCACACCCCGAGTGGTTCTTTGTCTTTCTGGTAGCGGTCGCTATTGCACGGTCTAGGGACATTCGTGTTCCAAGGGCGATCCTGAGGTAAAGTAGTGTTATTCAGATCCCAATGTTTGACCGGCATGTATTGTCTTTCGAGACTGTGCAACGTCCGCCAGGTTCGGATCTATCACCCCCTAGCTAGGCGGTGTTTGCTAGTTGAGTCAGGGAGAGAGTTTTTACAAGTCTCAGTGAAAAGATAAGTAGAGAGCGGATCTCGTTGATATTTCGGGCAGAACTTGAATCCAACATGTTTCCTCTTTCATTGCCAAAAGGGTGTCGTTTTTTGGCGATGATCCCTTTATTGGCAACTTTCGGATTTCATTCTCGTAATAAAATAAACGAAAATATAGAAGCGGCCCTTTACTTGTAAACGGATATACAACAAGTAAGCGTCATTTGAAAAGCTAAAATAAGTTCATAAAATAACTTAAAAAACAAACAAAAGTGTGGTCTGGTCAACTCAAGACAAACGCCTTTGTAATAAAGTTCCGACTGGTATCCGGAGAGAGATTCCGAAAAGATTTCGGACAGAGAAAAACCTGCTTAGCACGCTACCTCTGCCCACCATCCGGTGACGGCGGTTAAAGATGTATGCTTCAAGAAAAGGTTACCAAATCTGAGCCTACTTATAGGAGAAGTATATGCCACAAGTCTTCCAATGTCGTGAGTGGTGCTTCCACCTTCCCAGCCGTTTACGACCAAAAGTGCCTTTGCTCATTATAGCAGTAGGTCTTGGAAGAGATCCGTAAACCAACTCTCGCTCGGAAATCCTTGGTACGGCTTCTGGGCTTAACTCCTTTAATGGCGTTTGATTCCCGTAGGGCTTTTGTACTATTTGGAGAAAAGATAGCTGTATCTTAATTTATTAATATTTTTTTCTTACAACGAGACCACCAAATATTATGCACACCGATTTTCATGAATCTAAAGAATATTTCCGGCCTTTTTTATGGATATTTAGAGACTCCTTGTACATTAAATAATCCCTTTTCCCATTTTTTCGTTTTTTAATTGCACATCTGAAAGACTCAATACCTTTTGATTTTACTTCTTTTTTTTTAGTTCTGCCCTTTTACTCCATGTCACAGATAAAACGCTCCACTGTCATCATGAATATCACTTCATGTCTCACAGAACCCTTTTTAAAGCACACAATTTTTAATTAAATGCACACTGCACATACATTGAGGCAAATGCATAACCGACGGACGAGACGTCTAAAAGCAAACTGAGAGCTGAGATTTCAATTTCAACACGGGACAAAAAAGCCCTAGGGGGAATTAGAAGAAAGATGGTGAGATTTTTGTAATATCATGTGCGTGGCACCATTGAAGTGTTTCAAGGACCCCCCCCCCCCCACACACACACACACACTCGTTCTACATTCACAAAAACATTACATTAAGAGTTTTTGATATCAGAGTATGGAATCTGAATGCATCGCTAAAATCTTCTTTTACTCGTATTGCCAAATCTATTGATTTTAGGGAAAAACATTCTCTATTCAAAATGTAGGAAATTTTCTTTAGTTTAATTTGGTGCAATATTTTTTTCAAAAAAGTTTAACCCTCTAGCCAATACAATGGAAACACCGCCATAAAAACACGAAATTTTTCACGGCTTTTCGCTTATAACTTTTTAGCAAACCAGATACAAGGTGGCAAAGTTGAAAATCGTGTTCAGCACCCCCAAAAATAACAATAACAACAAAAAAAACCCATAAAACCTAACTCTTCTTATGCACGGGAAGATAGTTTTAACATTCTCGAAGATTTCAGAAAACCTAACCCCCCGAGAATGTTAAGGGATTACAGTATTTCCAACCGAACGAAAAAGTGCCCAGGCCGGGAACGAACTCAGAACATCGGGCATCAATGTAGAGCATTGGCCCTGTAAGCACTGATCTTGGTTTGATACCCGGTCTGGGCAGTTTTTCGCTCAGTCGGAAATATTCAATTCGGATGACAACTTTACCAATCAGTATGATTGTGTTAAAATAATAGTACAATAGTGTTCGCTTAAATTTAGTTTCAATAGCATCACTTGATACGAAGTTTCTTTACCTGCGGTTTATTCTGTTGAGCTGTCTACATGACAGATCAGATGTTATTTACCAATAAGGTTATCTAAGCGAAATATGCTCGCTGGTTGTCGATCCAGTTAGCTTAAACGGTAGAGCATTGGCCCTGTAAGTCCAGGAACTAGGTTCGGTTCCCGGCCTGGGCAATGTTTAGCTCAGTTAGAAATATTCATTTCGGATGATGACTTTGCCAATCAGTTTGATTGTGTTAAAATAATAATTTTTCAAATGTTCCTTTAGTTTAATAACTTTATTTAATGGAAATTAAATTCTAATGTTAAATTATTTTTGAATTGTAATTATGAGATTCATGGTCAGTTTGAGCAGGTGTCATAACTCTTTTCTGGCTCGCAGGCTATCAAAACCTAAGAGCTAATGTACCTTCAGGTTCTGTATGTACGTTTGTATGTACGTAAGTATGTACGTAACGCAATAACTCTTGATAGAAATATCCCATTTGCTTCAATTTTTTTTCCAGGTTCATCCTGTTAAGATACTTCCCTGATTTGTTTTTTGGTTAGGGGGGACTGGTTAAGTATGAAGGGGGGTACGGAGACTAATCCTCCCCTTAACTTAGATAAATGGATTTTTCATGCAGAATTTTCAGATTTCCTTCAAATTTGGTATAGTACCGGTTATTTCTGATAAGACGCTTCCCTGATTAGATTCGGAGATTTATTGTTTATTTTAAATTTTATTGGTTTACAAAGATAAGATTAGTAAAATGTTAAGTAAAACACTGGTTTCTTTGAAAAACAACAGAACAGTCACATAAACACACACACACACAATAAAAGAATTATATTCTTTTAAAATATTTTTCATTAAAGTTTTTCGTGTATTTACATAATATATTAGCTAAAGTACCCGGCGTTGCCAGAAATTTGAATGATGTCTGTTTTAAAAACAAATTTCAAAATTTAACATGCAACATAAAAAACTAGTATGTTGTGGCCATCACAAAACTTTCTTCTATATAAATCACGTCAATTAAATCATTTAAATAGTAAAATAAATTACATCAATTTAGAACCAATTCGTATCAAAGTATACCTGAATTTGAAGTTTGATGAAAATTCGTCCATTACTTATTGAGATAGAGCTGTAGGGGAAATTCTGAAAATTGCAGCATAGCAGCGCCACCTGTTGAGCGATTTGCACCCAAACACAAACAGCACTAATTCATATTAAGGTATACCGGAATCTGAAGTTTGATGAAAATCGGTGCATTAGTTCTGGAGCTATAGCTATTGTGGAAATCACAAAAAATGCAGCACAGCAGCGCCACCTGTTGAGCGATTTAGACGAAAAGGTACAAAACATCAATTCATGTCAAGAACTAACTGAATCTGAAGTTTGATGAAAATCCGTGCATTAGTTCTGGAGATTGAACTATTGCAGAAATCGTGAAAAATGCTGCACAGCAGCGTCACCTATTGAGCGATTTACACCAAAATGCATAAAACTTCAACTCATGCCAAGGACTAACTGAATCTGAAGTTTGATGAAAATCCGTGCATTAGTTCTGGAGATTGAGCTATTTGAGAAATCGTGGAAAATGCTGCACAACAGCGCCAGCTATTGAGCGATTTACACCAAAATGCATAAAACTTCAATTCATGTCAAGAACTAACAGAATCTGATGTTTGATGAAAATCCGTGCATTAGTTCTGGAGATTAAGCTATTGCAGAAATCGTGAAAAATGCTGCATAGCAGCGCCACCTGTTGAGCGATTTACACCAAAAACTAATCAGCACCAATTTATATCAGGGTCTAACTGAATATCATTTTTTATTAAATTCCGTGCATTAGTTCTTGAGATAGAGCGCCCACAAAATTTGTGTCACATACAGACAGACAGACGGACAGACAGATAGACAGACAGACAGACAGACAGACAGACAGACGGACAGACTCACAGACAGACATTTTGTAAAAACATGTTTTTCGGAATCTCTGACCCCTAAAACGTGTAAATCCGTCAAAAACTGGAATTCGAAAATTTTCACGAAACCAATACTTTCTTCTTGTAAAGATAGAAGAAAGTAAAAAATGAAAACCCAATATAACTAGTATGTTGTGGCCATCACAAAACTTTCTTCTATATAAATCACGTCAATTAAATCATTTAAATAGTACAAGAAATAACGATTTAGCACCAATTCATATCAAAGTATATCTGAATTTGAAGTTGGATGAATATTCGCGCATTAGTTCTTGAGATAGAGCTATAGCGGAAATTCTGAAAAAATGTAGCATAGCAGCGCCACCTGTTGAGCGTTTACACCAAAAGTAAACAGCACTAAACGATATCAAGGTATACCTGAATCTGAAGTTTGTTGAAAATACAAGCATTAGTTCTTGAGATAAAGCTATTGTGGAAATAGCAAAACATACAGCCTAGCAGCGCCACCTGTTGAGCGATTTACACCAAAAATTAAACAGCACTAATTAATACATCAATTCATGTCAAGGACTAACTAAATATGAAGTTTGATGAAAATCTGTGCAATAGTTCTTGAGATACACCTCTTGTGGAAATCGTGAAAAATGCAGCACAGCAGCGCCACCTGTTGAGCGATTTGCACCAAAAATTAAACAGCACTAATTAATACATCAATTCATGTCAAGGACTAACTAAATCTGAAGTTTGATGAAAATTCGTGCAATAGTTTTTGAGATACACCTCTTGTGGAAATCGTGAAAAATGCAGCACAGCAGCGCCACCTGTTGAGCGATTTGCACCAAAAATTAAGCAGCACTAATTTATATCAGGGACTAACTGAATCTGAAGTTTGATGAAAATCCAAGCATTAGTTCTTGAGATAAAGCTATTGTGGAAATCGCAAAAATACAGCATAGCAGCGCCACCTGTTGAGCGATTTACACCAAAAATTAAACAGCACTAATTAATACATCAATTCATGTCAAGGACTAACTAAATCTGAAGTTTGATGAAAATTCGTGCAATAGTTCTTGAGATACACCTCTTGTGGAAATCGTGAAAAATGCAGCACAGCAGCGCCACCTGTTGAGCGATTTGCACCAAAAATTAAGCAGCACTAATTTATATCAGGGACTAACTGAATCTGAAGTTTGTTGAAAATCCAAGCATTAGTTTTTGAGATAAAGCTATTGTGGGAATCGCAAAAAATACAGCATAGCAGCGCCACCTGTTGAGCGATTTACACCAAAAATTAAACAGCACTAATTAATACATCAATTCATGTCAAGGACTAACTAAATCTGAAGTTTGATGAAAATTCGTGCAATAGTTCTTGAGATACACCTCTTGTGGAAATCGTGAAAAATGCAGCACAGCAGCGCCACCTGTTGAGCGATTTGCACCAAAAATTAAGCAGCACTAATTTATATCAGGGACTAACTGAATCTGAAGTTTGATGAAAATCCGTGCATTTTTTCTTGAGTTACAGCTATTGCGATAATCATGAACAATGCAGCATACCAGCGCCACCTGTTGGGCGATTTTCACAAAAAAGTAATCAGCACCAAACTATATCCTGGACTAACAGAATCTGAAGTTTTATAAAAATCCGTGCAGTAGTTCTTGAGATACAGCTATTGCAGAAATCGTTAAAAATGCCGCATAGCAGCGCCACCTGTTGGGCGATTTTCACCAAAAACTAATCAGTTCCAGTTTATATCAAGGTCTAACTAAATATGAAGTTTTGTGAAATTTTGTCCATTAGTTCTTGAGATAGAGTGCCCACAAAATTTGTGTCACATACAGACAGACAGACGGACGGACAGACAGACAGACAGACGGACAGACAGACAGACAGACAGACAGACAGACAGACTCACAGACAGACATTTTGTAAAAACATGTTTTTTGGAATCTCTGACTCATAAAACGTGTAAATCCGTCGAAAACTGGAATTCGAAAATTTTCATGAAACCAATACTTTCTTCTTGTAAAGATAGAAGAAAGTAAAAATGTATAAATTTACATAACAAACGCAAATAATACAGCTATAAATGAACTTATTTCATCATTGGAGCAATAATGTTAAAATATGACAATATATCCATAATCGAGTTTTTATCATGTTTATACATTTTTTTTCACATTCATATGATGTTATATATTCACCACGTCCTTTATATTTTCAGTATGACGTAATATTCCATTTTTTGAATTCGTCAAATTAATTAAATAAATATAATTTTTCACATGGAACTCATAAAACAGAAAAATTATGAGGTAACATTCATTTTTGTTTTTAATTGGTAAAGATATTTATTTTATTTTCACTTTTCACGTGGAAATCTTGCAGTGGAAAAGTTATTCCTTTTTTTAAATTCATCAACCCATTTATTTCATTTTTTCACGTTCAAATCTTGCAGTAGAAAATTAATTGTTGTGGTAAGAATTTTATTGTGGCTTTTTAATTGTTGGCAACAGCTATAACGAAAAATTAAAATAGCAATTATAGCCTTTGTGCAGGAATATTAAAAAGCAGTAAACCAACGTTTAAAATGCACAAATAATGGATGAAAAGCAGCAAACAGCTGTTTCGAATCTACAGCGAGATTCTTCTTCAGTGCAAGATAGGGAAAAGGAACAGCGTGCTAGAAAAAGCAAGGCTGAGCAAAATGATAGACAGAGACGCGCTGCCTTATATACCCTATGCGGGTATTGAAAGCGCCAGAAACAACCAATGAGAGAGAAGCAGTGGAAACGACTGGGTGGACAAGTAGTGACATCTACCGGAGAAGGAGGGAAAAAGAAACCAAAAAAGAGGAAATTAAATTAATGCTTTCCAAATACTTGGAAAATCTGGAGTACTAGATAAGTCATTGACTAAAGAGTGAGAATTTTTAATGATGTGGTAAGCTTCCCAAAAATCAAGATCAAGGTTAGAAGAACATTTATGGATAATGGTGGCTGAGGAAAAATCGAACCTATGTTGAGAAGTCCAAGAATGTTGAGCAATAGAAGAACGTTTGAGCACCTGATTTTTAACATAACCTTCATGCTCTTTTAAACGAAATCTAAGAGCACGTTTAGTCTGGCCAATATAAGAAAGGCCACACTGGCAAGAGATTTGGTAAATACCCCAGTTGTCAAGGCGATCAACGGGGTGTTTGAGATTTGAAAAAGTGATTTTATTAACAGGAGAAAAAATAACATTAAAATCAAACCTTCTTAGGATTTTAGCAACTTGCTGACTAATTTTAGGAAAAAATGGCAACACAACTGAAGTATTAGAGTTGGAATTAGAATGCTTTTCAGAATGGACGGATTTCGTCAATTTCTTATAAATAGAATCAATAATATTAGAGGAATAACCACGATCAACAGCAATAACTTTGATGTAATTAAGTTCAGCACTAAGTAACTGAGGAGTGGAACAAATATTGGTAGCCCGAAAAACAAAAGTATTGAAAGCAGCGAATTTCTGGTTAGGGGGGTGAGAAGAATGCCTGTGAGGTGGGAGACTGACAGCAAAAGGTTTACGAAAGACGGTAGTCTGAAAGCCATTTTCACTACGAATAACAAGGACATCGAGGAAAGAAAGACAGTTATTGGTCTCAATTTCATAGGTAAATTGAATGCAGGGATCAATGGAATTCATAATAGAGAATATGATTAATATCCGAATTTATTTCAACCAGGACATAAACATCATCAACATAACGAACATAGAACGGAAATTTTAAAATTTCAAAAAGTTTGACCTCAAAATAGTGCATATATATATCGCATAAAATTGGACTAAGAGGATTACCCATAGCCAAACCATCAATCATGCGGAAGAAATTACCATTGAAAACAAAAGTATTTTGCGACAAGCAAGCGCGAGTGAGAAGGATAAGTTCCTCGATTTCAAAATAGGAGAAATGGAATTCACAAACCTGTTCTTCAGGCAATCTAAAGCCCCTTCAACCGGAACGTTTGTAAATAATTATTTAACATCAAAAGAAACCATCATGTGATCCTGCGGCTTAAAATTATGAAGTTTTTAAACAAAATCAAAAGAATTCTTAACAGTGAAACAGTTACTGCTCAAAAGTGGGGAAAAAACAGAAACTAAATATTTGGCAAGCTTATAAGAAGCTGTACCGATACTAGAGACAATAGGTCTAAAAGGAATGTCAGGTTTATGGACCTTAGGTAAAGCATAAAACCTGGCACAATGCGCAATAGATGGAATAAGAGACTTCTTAAAGTTAGCAGGAATAATGGAAGAAGACTTGATGGCAGACTTAATAGAGTTAATTTCACTGGTGGAAGGGTCTTTGCGGATGTCCACATAAGGACCATCTTTAATTAATTTAAGAGATTTTTCCAAATACGAAGATTTGTCGAGAAGAACAATCTGACCACCTTTGTCAGCCTTGGTAATGATTAAGTTTGGATCAGAACGCAAATTTTTCAGACATTGTCAGAACAGAGACATTTCAGACATTTTTCAGAAATGTTCTTCTAACCTTGATCTTGATTTTTGGGAAGCTTACCACATCATTAAAAATTCTCACTCTTTAGTCAATGACTTATCTAGTACTCTAGATTTTCCAAGTATTTTGAAAGCATTAATTTAATTTCCTCTTTTTTGGTTTCTTTTTCTCTCCTTCTCCTGTAGATGTCGCTACTTGTCCACCCAGTCGTTTCCACTGCTTCTCTCTCATTGGTTGTTTCTGGCGCTTTCGATACCCGCATAGGGTATATAAGGCAGCGCGTCTCTGTCTATCATTTTGCTCAGCCTTGCTTTTTATAGCACGCTGTTCCTTTTTCCCTATCTTGCACTGAAGAAGAATCTCGCTGTAGATTCGAAACAGCTGTTTGCTGCTTTTCATCCATTATTTGTGCATTTTAAACGTTGGTTTACTGCTTTTTAATATAACGAAAAATGTTTCAATTTGATTGAAATTGCTGTTAAAATTGTGGTTTTTTATTAATTAAAAATTAAGTATAAGTTATTGCGATTCTGGATTACTTTAGTTGCCTCGGCCGTGTTTTAATACACATGTACGTAACATTTCACAATTCTTGCTTTTAAATTGTGGATTTTTATAGAATTACAACAGACAGACAGACAAATTTTCATTTTTATACATTAGATTTGTAAGCCTGAAGGGAGAATTTAAAAGCTGATTTATTTTGTTCTTACATTATTCCTTTCATTATTTATTTTACATAAACAAAATATAATATGAAATAACTCAATGCAGTTAAAATACGTCTTTTAATCTCAAAACAGAATGTTTGTAAAACACTTCATACGAATTTATTACCAAAGTATATTAAATTAAATGTTTTTTTCAAAATTAAATGACGTTTGTTGCTTTAAAAAAATTCAAAAAGAAGTAAATGATTTGAGATCATTATTAAAAAAAAAAAAAAAAAAAAAAAAAAAAAAAAAACAGGTGCTCTTGCGACACAATCATTTAATTAAAATTTCCATCGACATATAATTAAATTTTCAATGTGAAATGATAGCGTTACTACACTTAATAGCCATAAGTAATTCATTTGAAACATAATTAAATTGATTTTCCTCATAAAATGTTTTCTATCACAGGAACATCGGTACATTTCATTCAAGTGCATTCTGATTCACAACTACATTTAAAAGAAAATATAAAATATATTTATACGAATTAAAGATAAATAGTGAAAAGTTATTATTATAAACTATTGATATTTTATGAAAATTGTAAAAAATATATTTTTCTCTTCTTCGTTTTTTTTTTTATTTAGTACAATTTTAAAATTCACGCTAAGCTATTATCTTCCTACAGTAGTATAATGCCTACAGCGAGTGTTAGGAAAATGTCAATACATCTTAACAAGTTTTCATACAAGTCTTTCATAGAAGTCTCACAGTGTAATAATATAGGTACGGAATTAAATGTTGTACTTATAAATCTGTACCCCCATTAATTATTTTCAAAATATTATTTTAAGCTTATTCAAGAAGTGAGTACCGTTTGCGCATATCTTCCGCGCACCTGACAGCACGAAGGTCGCGCATGCGTAGTTATATCCTTCAACTCCAGAACGAATTAGCCTACCATTTTGTTTGATTACGTGAACATTTTAAGTCATTGTTTGTAGGTCATGATGTTTAAAAGTATCGATAGGCCTGTCAGCTGTGAAATAACCGTTATCAAGTTTTTGAATGCAAGAAATGTTCGACTTTGGGAAATTTATCGTCAGATAAGTGAAACTTACGGAGAGAATGCGATGAGTAAAGGTATGATGCGAAAGTGAGTTAGGATGTTTAACGAAGGAAGGGAAAATATTTATGACGACGAACGCAGTGGATGCTCGCTGTTGAACAATGAAGATTTGGTGCACTGCATCAACAAAAAACTTCGTTACAATAGAGAATTCACGATTTCAGATTTGTCAAATCATTTTCAAAAAAATTTAAGATTGCAAGTGATGATGAGATAAAGCTAAACTTCTAGAACTGGTTCAGGTTGCAGGCGGCCGAATTCTACGAAGAGGGTATGATGTAATTAGTGCCAAGATATAACACATGCATAATCTTTTTTAATATCCAAAAGATACTCACTTTCTTCATGAGCTTAGTACATCCACATTTTTAAAAATGTAGATACTAATCCTGTTTTGTTTGTTATATAATTTATACAACGCATACTAATAAATACTGTAATAATGTACGATATGAATCCTACTGAGCCTAAAATATGCAAAAAGAAGAAAATATTGCATCTAATGAAAGAAAAATGCAAGAAGTGTCATAAAGTTTTGACAAAAGAGCAAATTTTCATGTAGTAAATATGTCGCTTTTTATGTTTTAAGGAAATATAGAAAGATAAAAAAAAAAAAATCACTTAATAAACAAGTGCATGAGGAATGTGAACATTGCTATACTTGATTGTATAAAAACTTCTGCATAAAATGCATTTAACAAGGAATTGAAGCTTATTCTGAAAAAAATTAAAACAAAAAAATATCTCTGATAAAAGAATATTATTAGATTATCTCATTAGAAATTTGTGCCTATGTAGTTCTTCCGGAAGAGCAAACATTGTTTCTTAACTTAATATTATACAGTTTCATATCTCATCTGCATGGATAAAAAATGCATTGTAAATAAACAAAAAAATCTTGAGATAATATTTTATTTTCTGCCTTAGAATTGCATAAATTATAAAAACAATTTTTTAAAAGTAAAGTTATTTTTTCAGGTAGTTTTTTTTTAGCATCCAAGAAGGGTGATTTTCTCAAAAAAAGAAAAAAAAAAGAGATTTTTTATTTAATAAAAATTAAAAAAAAAATGTTGCGTATTTTAAAGGAGAAATAAAGTTTCATGAATAATACTTTTTATGCGTATTCTTTCAACAGCAGCATTTGATTCAACGTATCATGGAAATGTCATACACTGTAAAAAAAACCCTCTAAAGTTACTAACATTGTTCTAGGAAACTGAAATTCTTAGAACATTTTATGTTACGGCAACAACAAAAATTCATGTAACAGATACACTTTCGCACCGTAAATAAAAAAATCTGTAAGGTAACTAAGAATTTTTTTAAGAAACTGGAATGCCTAGAGCTTTTTATGTATCTGCAACATAAATTTTTCGTAAGATTACTGTAATTTTAGTAGATTCTTTTGTAAAGCTACAGATATCTGTAGCTTTACAAAATAACTTGTTTTGTAGATTTACATCTTTTTTTGTAGAGTGTACAGATAAAATTTCAGTAAGCATACATATTTCTGTAACTTTTCATCTATAAAATTACAGATACTTTTTTACAGTGTACGTTGGAGTCATGTAAAAACCATTAAGACGTTGAATTGTTAATCTGTTTTATGGTATATTTACGTGAAAATAGAGATTGAGAAAAATATTTTCTAGAGACAAAAAATACATGGTTTTAAGGGAAAACTTTTTTGATAAACAAAAGATAAGTAATATCTTCAGAAATTAACGAGTCAATAACACAAAAATGATATACTGTGAAATTTCACATTTTCATTTTTTATCGTTTAAAGTATCTTATATATATTTTAGTAAAATGCATCAATGTACAATAACTGAATAGAAATATTTCGTTGAAATAGGATTAATAACAAATAAGACAAAAAATGAATGTGGGATTCCAATATACACAGTGCAATACATTATCTATCGCCGGCCTTTAACCCTCTGACAGTCTTGGAAAAGGGTAAAATTGTAATGTTGTTTTCTCTGCATTTTGTTTTAAATGCTAAAAAAAACATGATTCTTTCAACATTTTATAAAAAAAAAAAACCCTTAATAATCAGTATGAATGCAAGTAGTCTTGGAAGTATTAATCATTGTTCAATGTATTAAAAATACGTTAAATGAATAGAATTATATTAATTTAAATATTGCTTATATTGAAGTGAAACCTGGAGCTTAATGAACGTATTAACACGGGCTTGACAGTTTGGGGGTTAATTCCTCAACCGTTAGTCGTAGACATATATTTCCACTTACAAAAACGTTTCAAGTGAGCTAAATATTCATGTTGTGGCATTATTTAATGTAAAAAATTAATTTTATAAAAATTACGAATTCTAACTTTTTATACGGTCCCCCAGTCCCTATAGTTATATTTAGTAAAAGTTTACACATATCATAACAGATATAATACAAAAAGTTTGACATCTGTACTACAAAAATTGACACAGTTATTAAATTTCAAAGTTTGAGATTTTTGCACATGATTTTGTCGTTCATTGAGGGATTAGTTAAAAAATGAATTAAAGAAATTCGAGATCAAAGTCGGGGTACAATGTTCTTTTTACGGCGAAACCACTTTTAGCCGGTATCGCCAAATCGGGGAATCACCAAAGAGGATTTTTTCATCTAAAAATTTGAGCTAACTTCTGTGGGTCGAACAACATTCAAACGTCAAAGTAGGCAGAATCGACAACCGGAAAATAAAACATACTCACTAAGAACTAGATAAATGGCAGCGGAATTTCACCCTGATTTTGATCTCGAATTACTTTAATTCATCTTTTAACTGATCCCTCAATGAAAGACAAAATCATGTGTAAAAATCTCAAACTTTGAAATTTAATAACTGTGTCAATTTTGTAGTACAGATGTCAAACCTTTTGAGTTATATCTGTTATGATAAGTGTAAACTTTTACTAAATATAACTATAGGGGCTGGGGGATCGTATAAAAATTTAGATTTCGTAATTTTTGTAAAATTGAGTTTTTAGTTTAAATAATGCCACAATATGAATATTTACCTCATTTGAAAAGTTTTTGTAATTGGAACTATATGCCTATGACCAACGGTTGAAAAATTAAAGTTCGGCGATAGATAACATATTGCACCCTGTATAACAATAATACGTGGAATGGAAATCAGAAAACAAACAAATAACATTTAATATAGATACTTCTCGCTGGTCGGAAGTCAAAACTTCCAGAAATTTTCTAGACAAACAATTACTTTATGACTTAGCTGGTGCCAAAATTAATTTAAAAAATATTGAAATCGCTTCAATGCAATAGTTTTCCGATGAAAAGAGACTTCAATATTAGCAATTTGTCATGCATTTTAGCAGCTTTTATTGCCTCCTTTTAAGCGACATCCTTTCAGAACAGAAAATATTTTCGGGGATTTCTGTTATAATATAAAATCTGTTTAACTTAAATAATTTGGCATTCCAACGGTCTATAAAATGACAGTTTTTCTGGCGTACTCGAAGGAATTATTTCTAAAGAAGAAATATACCTATTTAAGTTATATAAGGCAGTAAACACAGGAGACTCAATTTTGGGTATTTTGTTGAATATCCAAACAAATATTTGACGAATTTTTCTGGAACTCCAAGAATATAAAGCTATCACCTGATAGTCTTCGGTAAAGCTTTGATCAGGAGAGAACTTAGGAAGGCCAACAACAAATTAAGAATGAAGAAGAACAATTGCGATCACCCTGTAAAAAAAAAAAAAAAAAAAAAAAAAACAAGTCGGAAATTGTACGTCAAACGTCGCAAATGAGGTGCTTTCGTACTATAACGAAGTTTTATAAATAATCAGATGTTGGTGCAATAACTGTTGAACTCTTACGCAGTAATACATGAATGCAAAATTTATTACGATTATATATATTAAATTCAGTAATACGGAAATATTACTCGATCTTAAATAGGACGTAATCACCATGGCAAACTAGAATCATTACCTATCATGGGATATCATTGAATTATTTACGTTTGACAGGATTTGATAGAATGCAGAAAACTTATATTAATATATTTTTATGTTTTGAATCAATTTTCATGAAATTTGAAAGGACGCGAGAAAATTTTACAACCATTATATATAAACATATCAAACCATTTCGCTGGATAAATTTTGCTCTGTTATATGCGGACAGACGGACGGATCAGATGACGACAAAAGTGGTACGTATTTATATAATTATGACATTTCCTCATAGACTATAATACGATGTGTTTCTAAATGAATATCGGGGTTTTAACGCTTTGTAATATTCATTTCATAAACATAAAATTATAATTAATACATAAAATGAAAGAGCAACTCAGAGAGTTTTACCTACAAGCTTACAAGTGTTCAATGTGAACACCTTTCGTCACACGGCACACATAAATTCGATATGTCAGTTCTTCCCAAACGTTGATTGGAAAAGAAGTTGGACGCTCACCCGATCTGATGCCATTTGATTTCTACCTGTGGGGGCTCATAAAGGATTGTGAGTATGTGCCTCCACTACCAGCTGTCCATTGCAGCTGTTGCAACAATGACCCTACAAACAGTAATCAACGTTTGAAAAGAACTGACATATCGAATTTATGTGTGCCGTGTGAAGAAAGGTGCTCACATTGAACATTTGTAAGCTTGTAGGTAAAACTCTCTGAGTTGCTCTTTCATTTTATGTATTAATTATAATTTTATGTTTATGAAATGAATATTACAAAGCGTTAAAACTCCGATATTCCTTTAGAAACACCCCATATAAGGGAATATTTTTGTGAGTCTCTGTAAATAAACTATGAGCACTACATACTTTATTTTAAATATCGAACATAGCATAGTAAATCTCACAAACGTATATCAATTACAGAACAATCCAACTATATTAATGCAAGTTAGAGTTAAGGCACAAAAGACAGACAGACAAACCGAATTCATAAATCCTTTTCAAGTATGTTGGAAAGTGTTAAAAAATGCATAATAGGTTGAAATTTCACTTTCAGCAATTTAGCATACTTGAATACTTTTGTACAACCCTGTATTATAACTACTATCTTTGTGTACACGCCAATATTCAGTTTAAATTTAATTAAGACTAAAACAAGCTTAAGTCTACTGAAATAACACTTTCAGAGATTTATGTCTACTGAAATCACACTTTCAGAGATTTAAGTCTACTGAAATCACACTTTCAGAGATTATCATCCACAGACGGCCATGTATCCAGTTCTTTGCGTGGCCCTGTATATAATTTTATCTATATTCTACAAATATATCTTAGTATCTTAAATGTAGTTCAGCATAAAATACATATCTTATTTAAAAACCACCTTTAAACTATTCAAATACACTCCAAACAATGTTTCTCCTATACCATTATGTAACGGAATACTTCTGTGTGGTCCTGTATATTAATAATAAATATTCTTTGCAGAGCATATTTAGCAGAATGTATAGTTTAGTTCACTTGATAAATGCATATCCATTCCATTATGTTCGAAAGGGTGTAACATCATTAAAATGCACTTGAAACTATTTTTTTTCTATTGGCCGTAATGTAATGGAATACTTTTGACTGTCTCCGTAATTGAACTGATTTTCATAAAATTTGAAAGGTCTCAACAAAATTATACAACAATTATATATTTTAAATTTCAAACCATTTGGTTGGGTAGTTTTGCGCTGTCATATGAGGACAGAGACGTATACGTCAAATAGCCACCATTAAACTAAAACACATAAACGAATTGTTTGTACCGAGGCAGCAGTGTCCTCTTGTTTTTCATAAGAATGTTCTTTAAAAATATGAACTGCATGTCTTTCATATGTAATGTTTAGACGACTTTAGAAAAGGTTTTTACTCTTTAAACTTTTTCCACTTTTTTTTCTTTAGAAACTTTTACTGATAAACATATTTGCCAGTCTTCTCTTTCTAGGTCAAATAAATGTATCTGAACCAGAAATTTTATTTTTTAAATGAAGTAAAATTGAAATTAATTTACTACCACATCAAAAAGAGACACAATTCATAAGTATCCTGATTCAAAGTATATTTATTTGATAAGAAAAAACTCGGAAGGTTGCAAATATAGATATAAACTGCTACACGAGATATATCTTAAAAATATACAGGGTGTCCCAGAAACATTGACCTCGGATTTAATTCTTTAAATACTGATCATAGACATTCAGTAAACTCCCGACTATCCATCCTAATGTGGCGGAAGGGTAGGTCGGATAATAAAAAAGCCGGATAGGCCAGAGTTCAACAAATTTTTACTAATTTCGTGTCCTCTCCCCGTCATGATATTAAAAATACATGTTACACATATTAAGATAAATTTTATATATACAGTACATACAGTTTCAAAAGAAGCAAAGCATTAACATGAAACGTAATCCTAATTCGTAAAAAAATGAGTAAATATTTTTTTACCGTTTATTAATAAATGATTGCACAAACATGAAAAGTTACGCATAAGATAAGAGTCAAAACTTACAGTTTTTAAAAAAGTCCTTAATAGAGGATTGCTTCTATCTGTTAGCCCTCTTCCGCGACGCAATGTCCCTCCAATTACACAAGTAGATGATATCAGGTAGCATCGATTCCTGCTGAGTAATGTACTGAAGTACTGTCTCAATTGTCTTAAACCCTTAACAATGTGAGATGAGATTTTTCCTGCAATCCTTTTAATCTTTTTCTTCTGATATTTCTCGCTCTGGCAACACGTCTACAATATCGTCTTCCATTAATTTATTAATTTCGTCGTTTGCCATTCATTCTGTAATGTCTTCTGCATTGACACTGTCAGAGCCCGGTATATTTTTCAGCAACGGAAGAAGCTTATCGTTCTCATCTCCCATTGCAATTTCCCACACGGGTTTATGTTTACCTTTTTGGTCCAAAAGGATGTTCCAAGACTTTGCAAAATACTATGTTTGAAATTTCTTCCCATGCTTTTGGCACCTACTTGGACGGGAACCTGCCTGCCTTGGCCGGTTGCAACATTCTTTCATTTTTTTAATAGGCCGAATAGTGGCGATCTAGATAGTCGGGAGTTTACTGTATATTATAAATTACAACGTTATGTTCAAATAAGTGGAGAATTTTATGAAATCAATTAAAATTTTCACGGGATTAAATTTGAAGAAATACGAAATTTTAATTTTGATATGGCCGCCGTACAAAATTTTTCCCAAAGTGTAAAGTGTGCCCCATACTCTAATAAAGTCACGTACAAAATTTTATTATTTTATCATAAAAAGTCAGAAGGATATGTTAAACAAATTGGTGAAGAGTTAATTTTAAATTTGCACTCAAGAAAACAAAGCAATCATTGTTTTCTTTCGTAATTTGTGTATGAACACTGAAACGTGATCATCCGACATGATTTTTCCCATTTGCGAAATCATATACAGGCATCCAAAAGTGGTTTCAGTCAATATTTATGTCTTTTCATATCTCTGCGACTTTTTAAGATAAAATACTGAAATGTTGTACATGACCTTATTAGTGTACGGGACAAATTTAATAACTGATAAATTTTGTACGAGACCGTAAGAATTTAAATTTTGTATTTCTTCAAATTTAATCCCTATAAATTTTAATCGAATTCATAAAATTATGTCCTCTATAGGATAAAGTAAAAACGGAACCATTATAAGATCACTCCTATGTCTGTCTGTCGGCCTGTCACAGCCATTTTACTCGTAAACTATGGAACGTGGAAAGTTCAAATTGGGGGAAGTAATAAAGACTATTGACCCACATATTTATAGATTATTAACCATTCACAAATATATTTAGGAAAAATGTAGAGGGGCTAATTATGTTACTTGAAAAATAAAATCTTGTCTTTGCATATCGTTTAGAGCATCATGTGAAAGCTTTTTTAACACTGAACTCAAAAATGCATTTTTTTTTTTAATTTTAAGTATTATATTTTCAGAGATATCGTCGAAAATGTAGTGCAAAAATATGTTCCTGCCCCCTCTTTTTCTGAATCTACTGAAACAAAAATTATGGAATAATTAGAGATAGTCCACGCTAATTAATTCTTGCATTAAAACTATAGCGATCACCCCAAATTACATAGTTTTTGATAAAAGCGCATTTTTCCGTTGCACTCAAATTTCATAATAATTTTCGAAAAAAATCGTCAGTAATTAGCCAAGATATTAACCCTTAAAGACATGGACGGTTTGGACATACATAATGACACGGACTTTTTACCATCAACTTTTAAAGGACAGATAACAACTTTTAGTCATATAGTTGTGTAGTACAATTTTCATCGGCAGTATAAACGCAATAAACATAAAATTGTTAAAAACAGACTTATTTAATTAGAACCAATCACATAAATACTATGTGATTCGTGGCAAGTTTACATTGAGTGGATCTCTCATCACACCTACCGTGTCATTAAAAGCTAATTAAAAACCTATCTGGAAAAACGTAGCTCGGACGAAGGCGGCGTTTCAAATTTGTGACCTCCTTTTGAAGCGTGCTTAGCACAATGCCAAGTTTAAACTTTGAACAAGGATTTTCTTTTAGCTACACTGTAGAAAGAAAAGATTATTACTACGCTGAATTTAGATTTATGAAATGCGCAATGAAGCTTAAAAATTACTACTCTTGTTGTCAGTACCGAATTATGTTCACCATAAACAGATTAGGATAGGATTTAAAAAAAAGTTATAAAGAATAGCAATAATCGATATTATTTAGGCTTCATATATCTTTGAACTTTTATAGTTTAGCCATTCAGACTTTTCTAGTATATACAGCCATACCCAACGCTACGTTGTATAGTTTTTTACAAAGTCTTATTACTCTTTTGGCAACGAATTTTTTTTTATAATACAGTTAATAATTTATATATTTATTGTTCAGAACTCTCTGAGCGAGAGTAATAATCGCACTTGACCGTTTATGTTACCGAACTTTTTAATTTATAATCTATGCCTATGATCAATATTTAAGTGTGTTCTCAAATCCTAAAGGGCAACTTTCTGACCATTTTGAACAGAATTTCCGCGCGAAGGATGAAAAGCACTCAAGAGCGGGCGAAAAACGGGTTTGTCACGTGATCCTAAATGCTTCTAACTCAATAGGTAATGGATCGATTAAAAAATGGAAAAAACAGTTCTATTCCAAATCGCTTCCATGGCCAGGCTTTCCAATTTTATATCTTTCCGTTACAAAATGAATTTGTAAATGTGTCAAAACGTTTT
Organism: Maratus speciosus; assembly: GCA_963932465.1. Classification (NCBI taxonomy): domain Eukaryota; kingdom Metazoa; phylum Arthropoda; class Arachnida; order Araneae; family Salticidae; genus Maratus; species Maratus speciosus. The sequence goes on from OZ010786.1 coordinate 307,182,413, forward strand.
GCGCTTGTTGAGCAGAGCAGTTATGAACAGCCTTAAGAAATAAAAGCCGAGGTCAATTTTTTGGGCACTCTGTGTATCTTCTTTACTGCTATGTAAGTATTCTTCTCGATTAATATGTTGAGACAGGGATTTTTTATCTTATCTTTTACTCAAGTTTTTGATTAGGAAATTAATGAATACGTCCTTTTTTATGGTCGTTCTTCTTATGGCAGAATAAAAGGAAAAAACAATTCTTTCCTCTTAAATGTTTAACTTACTTGGAGATAACAGCAATAAACAATTCATGCTCATTAAAAATTTAAAAACTAACATTGCATTTTTAATACGTCTCATGAGCATTGCAAAAATATTTTATTCCTCGCCTAAATAAATAAATACAGAACAGTAAAAATAAAATGACATTTTAATTGTTCTCATTGAGAAATAAATGCATTTTATTCTTGAATTTTAGTATTCTTACTTTAATAACAGTAGCTGTTTATTCACTAATCTTTTTTTTTTTTTTTTTTTTTTTGACAACGTTAATTAATTTCACACACCTACATAGTTTTAGCATGTGACATTTTATTACTATCATATCAGTTCGACGTTTGAAATGTATTATACTTCTTATATGACAACAAAAGCCTAAATTCAAAATAAAATAAATGTTTCGTGTTGGTGTTTTTTCTGACGGCCAATTATCTACACTTGGGATATGGACCAGAAGGGGGTGAGGGGTACCCTCCGTGGTGGTCTTTCTAAGGGAATCTAAATCGCAGGGAATTATAATAAGCGGAACGCAAGGGAATCTAAGGTTAGAAGAAAACCACGGAAAACTCCGAACGATTAAGCCTATAAGCGCGATTGGATTCGAACCCAGCACCTCCCGTCTACCAGCTTTGACAGCAGAATCTCTCGGCCACTGGTGGAGAAAAATAAATGTGGAATAGGTATATATATATAAATATATTTGTTTTGAAACGAAAAAAGAAACCATTTACTTCGATTAATTAAAACTTTGTTTAGCTATATACAAACAAGACATGATAAATATACCTTTACTTTAGCAATTTATATGTCGTTTTCCTTTCCATTCCATATCTTTAGGAACTTATATTTTTGTGCTCGTATATTTCATTTCGAAGTCATAAAATGAAAGTTGTGATTTTCTCGATAACGCTTTATAAGATCTGAATTCATATACATGCATGACGAATGAAAAAGTTTAGCAGTTTCAGCCTCCGGGAAACGAATGTCATTCATTTTTTTATGCATGTACATTTATTTATGATGCTGACTGATAAAGACGTATACTTTTCGGAAATATAACGATTCATTTTGATTTTATCTGATGGGCTACAAAAAAAAAAGACAAACATCTTCAATGCTTGCCAAAGGCGTTTTTTTTTTCGATATTCAATTGATCTTTTATATCTTTTACTAACTTTTGAAAGGACAATAATTACGAAGAAAAATTTCTCCATCGATTTTAGCATTTGCAGATCCCGGATGGCTAGTTTGTCAAGATAGTTAAGAAGTAGTAAATAAGAAACAAGAAAGAAAAATCACGTGTCTAGCATAATGAAACACTTTCCAACACATTCAAAATTTTATAACAAAATTTACAGTGAAAGTAACATAAAAGAAGATATCTAAGTAAACATTTTAGAAAGAGCGTAATACAATTTCAGTTTTCATACTTAATTTTTTTATAACAAAATTTCAGCAATCACCATCTACATTCGGAAAAGTTTACGAAATTTTTTGGTCAGCCCTGTATATGATCTATAAATTTGTATATATTCTACATAATATGCTAAAATTTTGTTCAGTTAGAAAAAGCATAACACAGTTAAAAATTGCGTTAATAAATATAAATTCACTGCAATTTATTTGTGCAGTGCTGTATATCTGTACTAATAAAAAAAGAAAGCTTGTCTGTGTGTGCACGTATGTGTCTTTTGGTTATGGCTTGGAAAATCTACTTTGCGTAGAGGTCTGAAAATGTGGATGAGGATAGTCCAAAGCAGGTGCTGATGCGCCTGAGGCTCAGATTTTCCATTTCTTGATAATTAGCCAAGATATTAATTGAAAATCACAACAAACTCTTATCCAATTTTTTTTCTCACGCTGGCAGTTCCGAATTTAGCTAATATCGAAGAACAGAAAAGTGAAAAGAGCGATTCTTCTTTTTGAGTATTTCGCAGCGCGCACCAGGATAACTATTTGAAATACCATAAAACGAAAGACCTTAAAATCACATCTACACACTACTTTCTTTTTCCTACGCTGAAATTCGTTTAAAAAATATGAATAATAACCCTTTCAAAAAATTATGTTCAAAAACTTTTTTACGTGTCTTTTTTTCCTTCTACTGAATTTTGTAACTCGCATCAGCTTCACTTTTCGAGATGCGTAAAACCGAAAAATACTAACTTAGTGTACTTTCTTCTTTACGATGGTACAATCTGTTTTGAAAAAAAGCCAAGCTACTTTCAACTCTAGCGAAGGCAGTGGGGTCTCCAACTCTATTTCTGTTTGTATAGAGTTTCATTTGAAAATATAAAATCATATAAATTCGAGAATTTACGATGTCCCCGACGTTAGAATCTCCTAGAAAGATTTTCACTTAAATATATAAAATATTTCAACATTGATTTTTTGTACATTTAAGGCTACTATCGTGGTTCCGGGGAACACTGGGAGAGTCAGCTAATAATCTATAGATTTTATACACAGGATCACGAAAATCAGTTAAATTTAACACGTTCACTGCCAAAACTATGAAGTAAGAATTTTCAGATTTCTTGTTGAAAGTCGTTTCCTACCACAAATTCATAACGGTAGCATTCACTTTACTAATGCAGCAAAATTTCTGGCAATAAATAAGGCAATTTTTTTATTCCTAACATAGAGGTGCTAAAATAATTAATAAATTAAAGCCACGAGTGTACTCTGGTTGGCAACGAATGGGTTAAAAACATATTGCACAATTATAAACACACTTCCAGAAATTATCCCTCGTAGATAGTACTGAATAGGAAATGAGAGAGTAACCGAATTCTTTTGTGTGCCCCTGTAAATGAACGATAAACGCTATGCACACCATATTCTACAGTAAGCATCTTGTAGTGATCTCAGTGATTTATAACAATTTCAATATGTTTGAAATAGTCTGACATCAGTAAAATTCATTGCAAACTATTTTCTCCACAGAGCATAAAGCAATGTAATTTTTACTGTCCTTGTAAACGACCTATAAATGTTACGCACATCATTTTCAATAAACAGCATTTCATAGTAAACACCAATAACATATATAGATTAAATGAAAATCCGAGTATATTTACTTGAGTTAGAGTATGAATAGAGACACAGATTGCCAAACTGAGGGTCGACAAACCGAATTCATAAACACTTTTCACCTATGTTGAAAAGTGTTACATAAAACATGAATGAATCTGTACATTAAATGAATGTAAAAATTGGATGAGTGAAATTCTCCCACCTGCCAGCTTACCACTTGATCTAAATGCTACAGACCGAATGATCAGAAGCTGCCTCTACAAATAACTAAAATGATTTAACAAGAGTATTAGGGAAATATTCCTTCATGTTATGTAAAAAGGTTTTAAAAAAGTAAAATTGAAAGCAATGAAAAAAATTCAATTCAGTTTTATATTGTAAGACCCTGCCAGCTTCACAAAAATGCATTTTCCTTTCGCACTTTATTGTAAAGAAAATGGAAACTATGCACTGTCATGTCCATTATTCCTCAGATCAGACTGTTCTTTATTTCCTAAGCAAAATCTCACCTCGCAGATCTCTATATCGATTTTAGTAAAATGTAACCAAGATGAAATGCCCCAAAATATGAGTTCTATGAAGGAATACCAAGAAACCTATGAATATGAGGCATTGATTCAGAAGAGATATATATTGAAGGATCAGAAATAGGAATAATTTTATCTTCAAATTTTTATTTAGTGCAATTTTTTTTTTTTTTTTTATAAAGCTTACCATAATAATAAACCATGTAATAAACATCTCAGAAATTATTTTTTTCTAACATCTTATTAAATACGCGTGAGAAATGAATTTAAAAGCTGTTATTTTTTGTTTTTGTAAGTTGAAACATATTATTTTATATTTTCGGAACATATAAAATATAAGGTACATAAAAAATATAAGGTAACTAACAGAATATAATTTTAGTGTCGCCTTTTCAAAACATAGAAAGTTACATTTTGTTGTAAATATTTTATTCTCAAGTGAATTATATCTATCTTCTTTTTTCTAATAAATATAAAAGCAAGTAAAATGTTTCTTAAAAAATATAATGTTCTAATTACAGTTTTCATTAAAAAAATAAAATAAAGTTTCCTGATGTAGACAAAAAGAGTTTTTCATTTAACGCTAATAAATGTTTATTTCAGAAGCCTTTCCTACATTTTCTTCGAAAATGTTTTATTCATGTCATGGTAATATGCTCAAATTCTTCACAGATGAATCATCATCAACTAAATATATTTAAATAATTGTTTTGTAAAGTACAAATTTAGAATCAAAAGTTTGTTATTTTTTTTCCAAAAAATTCCCGATTTTACGATTTTATTTATTTTAGTTAAACAGTTAATATTTACTGTTTATTTTATAAAACATGTAAGTGTAACGGTTAAACAACTAGAAACCAAGTTCACTAAATATTTCATTTTTAGAAAATAACTACCTGTTAACCGTGTCGCCGTTCACGTAACATTAAAAGAATGATAAATGCGTTAATTAACTAAAATATTTCGTTCCCGATAATTAAAAACATATATAATTAACCAAAATTTTATCACATTTTGTAGCAGACAATATGTAATTTCTTATTTACAGAGGTCATGGCATAATGCAGTCATAAAAAATTGGAATATTGTGTCAAATAATATAAGAAATTGAGAACATGAAGTTGCAACCTATGAAAAAAAATCCCTGCCGGCTCGGGCCTACAGGCGGAGGTAGATTTCGAAGTTAAGTACTAAATTCACCAACAAAACTTAAATCAAGATTAGAGATAAACACAGTTCCTTCACTAAGAATGAGCTCTAGGGAGCTAAACATTTTGTGAAAATTATAATATACACGAATACACACGCGCATGCATATGGAATAGGTTTAAAAATGGCTAAAGCAAATTCAGAGAACCTCAAAGTGTTAAAATATGTTAATATTTCTATAGTTGGGTTTTAATCATGTTTTAATACGTTTCTTCAAACTCACATGACATTACATATTCACCTGCTGAGGTCATTATATTTCTAATATGACACAATATTTTGATTTTTTTTTTTTATTCCTCAAAATATTTACTTCATTTTGAGTTTTCATGGGGAAATCTTGCTCTAGAAAACTTATGACGCAATATTCAATTTATTTTCAATTCGTCAAACTGTTTATTTAATTTAATTTTCACGTGAAAATCTTGCAATTTAAAAGCAATTTTTGTGGTGAGAATTTTATTGCTTTTTTTTATTGTTGGCAACTGCTATAACGAAAAATATTTATTTTATCCTGTCATTGTTGTGAAAGAGCTGGTTGTATCAGAATCACGTTAAGACGGTATTCAAAATTTTAAGGCTCCCCATTTCCATTCCCTTGGGCCGATTTTGCCCATTTTCAAACCCCGTCGAGATATTAGCCATCTCAAAGTTGTTGGCGAGTTTGAAGACGATCCGTGCGTAATTGCGACTTTTATCGTGCGGACAAAATTTAGTACATACGCATATATATATATATATATAAACTTTTTAGGTAGGGGTGGTTTTTGGTTCCTGGGGTCCTATAATGAAAAGTTATGAAGGAATTTTTCAAAAGTCGCACCATGGTAACGACTGTAATAGGTAGTATTTCTTACGAAATCTACATAAAAGGAGGGCCAAGTAAATTCATGGAAATCGACGAATCTTTCTTCGTAAAACGAAAATACAACGCTGGGAGGATTCTACTACAACAATGTATTTTAGGTGGTATTTAGTGTGAAATTTGTATATGTATTCACTGCATCCTGTAAGACAAATTCCAGAATAACAAAAAATATTTTGAAAAACTATTTTTAAAAATGACAAAATATTTTTACAATATTAAAGCTAAAGGAACTGTGGAATTAAAATACACTTGCCAAACTACGATTTACAAATGTATGTCCAATATACTTCGAGCTCCAGAGTTTTAATTTTGATACTGGCAGAAGGAAAAGCATTTTACTTTAACGCAATCATATTAAAACTTTAGGCTTTATGGATGAAAATGCAAGTTTCTTTTAAAAAATAGAGTAATTTTCATTCATATTTTCTGAAATGAGGAGGCTTTAAGAATTCGTGTTTGTCAAAAGTTGTTGTATTCAGGCAATCGCGTTATTTTTAATTTTTTAATAATGAAAATAATTATTTCCGCTAATCATGGAGTCATTTTCGACATTGATAATCTTGCGGTGCACATTATTGACATTTTCTATTCATTTGCTTTCCAAAAGATTTTTAATTTTTCTAAAATTTTAAATAAAATATTAAATCTTTATATTAACCGATCAGACGATAAACTGTAAGTTTTGATAATAATTTATTTTAAATAATAAGAATTAATATCATAAACCAAGACCATTTTATTTCAACACCAAAGCGTAACCGTTTTATTTTCGATATATGAGGTAATATTTGCCTGGATTCCGCACTTATTAAAATTCATCTACCTTGTGTTATTTAAAAATATTGGAAAATTTCTGTTTTGATTCCAATATTAAGTCAGATTCTTTTTTTTTTTTCAATCGTATTTTTTTTTATTTCATTTTCCTTTTATTATTAAATTTTGTAGAAAAAAGTCAATTGATTTTCTATGAAAATAATGAACTTTTGAATTTATAAGCAAAATATTTGAATGAAATAAGTAAAACATAGCCAGTGTTCATTTTTCGGTTTAAGTCCATCTATATGTAAATATACAAAGGCATTAATTTATCAACTTATTATTTTAACACAATTAAACTGATTGGTGAAGTTATGATACGAATATGGAGCGAAAAAATGCCCAGGGTCGGAATCGAACTCAGATCCTTGACTTACAAGGCCAATGCTTTGCCGTTTAAGTTAACTGGGCCAACAACCAGCCAGCATATTTCGCTAAGGTAACCTTATTGGTAGCAACATCTGGTCTGTCATGTAGACAGCTCGATTAAACTAAACAGAATAAACTGAAGGTAAAGGAACTCCATATAAATGATGGATACGTAGATGAACTTATTATTTTAACACAGTCAAACTGATTGGTAAAGTTATCATACAAATTTAATATTTCTAACTGAACGAAAAATAAACCGTTACCTGCGGTTTATTCTGTTGAGCTGTCTACATGACAGACCAGATGCTAGTACCAATAAGGTTATCTAAGCGAAATATGCTGGCTGGTTGTCGGCCCAGTTAGCTTAAACGGCAAAGCATTGACCTTCTAAGCCAAGGATCTCGGTTCGATTCCCAGCCTGGGCATTTTTTTGCTCAGTTGGAAATATTCAATTCGTATGATTATTTTACCAATCAGTTTGATTGTGTTAAAATAATAAGTTCATCTGCGTATCCATCATTTATATGGAGTTCCTTTACCTGCGGTTTATTCTATTGAGCTATCTACATGACAGACCAGATGTTACTACCAATAACATTATCTGATTGAAATATGCTGGCTGGTTGTCGGTCCAGTTAGCTTAAACGGCAAAGCATTGCCCTTGTAAGCCAAGGATCTGTGTTCGATTCCCAGCCTGGGCATTTTTTCGCTCAGTTGGAAATATTTACTTTGTATTATTTTTTCAGTTTTGACGTTGACGACTCAAAGGTCCACACACACTTTCAAATTTATAATATGATCAAACCGGCTTTGCTTCCGTAATAGTTGAAATATGCCAAGTGATATTTGTATGCCTAATTTTCATTAGAAGAAATCATACTTTTAGGAATGATTCAAAAATTAATAATTAATTCACAGTTTGACTGAACTTCATTAGGCAGAAATGAGACTTAAAATAATAAGAACTAAAACTAATTCTAAATAAATGATAATTTAGAAAGTATTTTGAAGCTTTTATGCTTATCTCATACTCTTATTTCAGTATTCATTTGAAATTTCGAATTTTTTTAGGGACCGTCTTCTTAAAGCGCATTTGCATCATAAAATTAGCCATGATGTCAAATACCAAGCTTCTTGTCTAACGGTCTACCACCTCTCTAATGGTAGTGGCACCAACATAAAATTCCTACGTTTAAATAGGGTCTGTTACCATTAATTTGCCAACATAAATTTTGAAATCGGTTATTTCCTAATGTTCCCTAGAAAAGTAATTTAGAAAGTTATTAAAGACTTTTCTAGAACGTTTGTTCTTCCAGCGAACCCAAGATGGCAGTGGCACCGGCATAAATCATAGACTCTGTAGGATCAGACACTGTCATTATTGATTCGCAACCATTACTTTTGGAATCGGTGTATTATTTTCTGAGATTGCATAGAAATCGTAACTTAAGACATTTTTAGAACGCTTTTTAGTCCTTTCCGTTGCTTCACCTCTTTTAAATTTCGAATTTGCTTTCGACTGTTCTTAGAGGGCATTATATTTTATAAGTAACTATCATGCCATATTTCATGTTTCTAGCCTCCAGTATCACAGAAATCGCAATTTAGAACGTCTTTTGCCCCTGAAACCCTGTAGTGGTAGTAGCACGTACATAAAATACAGCTTATGCTTCAGCAGGTTCTATCACCGCCAATTTTCAACTAGTATTTTTTTAAACTGTTTGGTATTTAATAAGATTGCATAAAACTCATAATTTAAAACGTTTTTAGAACGGTTACTCACTTTATCCTGTTAAATTTGGAATTTTCTTCCCACGATTCTTAGAACGCATTTGCATTTTTAAGTGTCAAATTTCAAAATGTTAGACCACTCATTATTACAAAAAATGCAATTTAGAACACTTTTTGCTACTCTAACTCCCAGGTGTTGGCGACAACTGCAAAAATTATATCCTAAGTTGGAGAAGGAAATGTCACCACCAATTTGCTAGCATTACTATTAAAATCAGTTTGATATTTCGTGAAATTGAGAAGAAATCGCAATTTAGAGCGTTTTTAGAAAGCCTTTGGCCCATTTTACCCCTTTTAAACATCGAATATTTTAGGAAATGTTCTTAAAGAACATTCATAGTTTATAAGTAACTACCATGCCTAATTTCAAGTTGCTAGCCCCTGCAGTACAACAAAAATCGCGATTTAGGACAATTTTGAGCCTGCAAAGCCCAGGTGGTAGTGACACCGACACGAAGTAGAGCCTATGTTAGAGCAAAGGTTGACACCATCAATTTCCAATCATTACTTTTGAAATATGTTTTATACTTCCCAAGATTGCGTAGAGCTCGACATCTAGAACATTGTTTGAGCTTTTACTGCTTTTAAATTTCGAATTTTTTTAAAAATGTTCTTAGAGATCATTTATATCTAATAAGCAACTACCATGCTAAATTTCATGGATCTAGACTTTTCAGTAACACAAAAACCCATTTTTAGAACTTTTTCGCTCCTGCACCCCTTTGTGATAGTGGCATCGACATAAAATAAAGCCTATCTTGGAGCAAGGGCTGTTACCATCATTTTCCGAACATTACTTTTGAAATTTGTTTGGTACTTCCTGATAATGCATAGAACTCGCAAGTTAGAACGTTTTTAGAACGCTTTTCGATCATTTTCACCCCTTTTCAAATTTCGATTTTTTCAGGAAGTGTTCTTACAGATCATTTTTATCTAATTTGTAACTATCATGCCAAATTTCATGTTTCTAGGCCCTTCAGTAAAGAAAAATCGAAATTTGGAATGTGTTTTGATCCTGCAACCCCCAGGTGTTAGGGACATCGGCATAAAACAGAGCCTATGTTAGAACAAGGGCTGTCATCATCAATTTCCAACCATTACCTTTGAAATCTGTTTGATACCTCCTGAGATTCCGTAGAAATCACCATTTAGAACATTTTTAGAACGCTTTTCGCGTATTCTCACCCCTTTTAAATTTCGAATTTTTTTAAGAAATGTTCTTAGAGGTCATGTATAAATAATAAGTAACTTCGATGCCAAATTTCATGTTTCTAGACCTTTCAGTAACACAAAATAGCATTTTTAGAACGGTTTTCGCTCCTGCACTCTTCTTTGGGGCAGTGACACCGACATAAAATGTAGCTTAGGTTGGAGCATGGGCCATCACCATCATTTTGACACCATTATTTTTGAAATCGGTTCGGTAGTTCCAGAGATTACCTCGAATAAAGAAACAAACTTCACTTCTTTATAATAATAGTATAGATTACGATAACGACAGGGACGTGAGCTATTTCCCCTGCAAATTGATATGAAATGGATCATCTTGTGCTCATATTTCATAAATAATCTGTTTTAAATAAAATTACTCAAAATAAAATTAGATAGATTTCTAAAAGCAAAGTAAAAAATATTACACGGAAAATTTAAAAATAAGTAGATATATATTGGAAAAAATCTGAATAAAAAAAAAGAAACACATTGTGAAGCAGTCGTTTTGTTAATAGATTAGATGAAATTAATATGTTTGAATAAGGAATTTTATTTAATAAAAGAAATTAAATGACTACAAATCGTAATATACACTACTCAAAACAATTAAAGTATATTGATGTTGTGAATGGATCTTGCGGCTGGAATGATTGATACATGATCGGCAGACGTGGTAGGCTGTATGACAAAAAAAGAATTACACATGTCTGGCATTAAAAAATGCATTGTATAGGGCATATGGGTACAAAAGGAAAAAACACAATTTATGCACATGAGAAAAACGAATAAAAAAGTGTGTTCTTCAAATCAATTGTTTTTAGTAGCGGGTATGGTTTTCCCGGACTGCCAACAACGTTGAACACATTTAAGGCATGTAATCAATGAGGCTATTAATGAGGAAATAGTGTATTCTGTCCCACTGCTCTAGAGGAGCTCTTTTCAACTCACGGAGAGTTTGTAGGGCTGATAGGCGGCTAGCAAGTCATCTGCCTAAAATGTCCTAACCATGTTGTATTGTATTCATGTCCGGTGAACATACTGGCAATTCCATTTGCATGATTCCTTCCTTGAAAAATAAATCATCAACCAAGTGAGCACGATGTGGCCTTCGATTGTCTCCCATTAACATGAAGTCATCTCCAATTGCTCAAGCGTAAAGGCTAGAATAGGTCTGATAATCTTATTCCTATATCTCTGACCAGCCCGAGCTCCATTTTAAATGATGTGGAGGTCGGTGTGCTCGTCAGAGCAGATGCCAACATAGACCATCACTCCCTCACCGCCGAATCCGACACTTCCTTTCAGGAATGTAGGATAGCTTCTAGTGCCGCGTTCCCTCCAGATTAAAGAATCCCCATTATCAGGATGAACGGAAAAACGGGGCTCGTCAGAGAACAGAACATTACCCACTCCATTTCTCTTTCAATCCACATGCTCTGTTGCTCACTACCTGCGGGCGCCACAGTGTCTTGCTGTTAACATAACACATACCATTGGTCTCCAAGCGTTCAGACCTATAGCTTGGAGCCGATTTAGGACAGTTTGAGTCGAAACTTTGGTGCCAGAAACCGAGCAAATTTGTTGTTGAGGAAGGGGGAAAGGGTGGGGGACGAAAATGCGAACCGTAGCTCCAAGCTACAAGCCTGATGGAGTGTTTTCCTACAGACGGCCGAAACCCATTCGTTAGTCCATCCTTTTGGCAGCAGTTAAAAAGGAATGTTCAATGTTTTATAAATATAAATACTATATAATTTAATTAATATAAATATACATATTTTATAAAATATAATGTTTCATGGGATCATGGGATCCTCAAAAGTGGTTATTGCATATTTTCATTCATGGTTATATAATATTTTCGTTAATTAAGAAAAATTTGTTTTTTTTACGCGGTGAGGTTCAGGTGGATGAACCTTAGCTGAATAAAAATCCATTTGATTCCTAAATCATTCAAGTGAATTTGTAGTCCAGAATAAACAATCTAAACGCTTAATGTTGAGCTAAATATAGTAAAATATCTATTACTAGTAATGCATAAGAATATGACAGAGACATGAGGACTAAAACCCAATTTGTATTTGAAGACGGAATTTAATAAATAACAAAAGACGAAGAATGCTTCTTTGGATCAGATGATCCTCGAAAGTGGTTATTGCATATTTTCGGTCATGATTATATAATATTTTCGTAGATTAGAAAACATTTGTCTCTTTTTTAGCGGTGTGAGGTTCGGGTGGGTGAAATGTTTGTTTATATATCTGAATAAAATCCATCCAATTTTTCCGTCATTAAATTGAATTTGTAGACCAAATTAATCGATCTGAATACTTAATGTTGAGCTAACTTTGGTAAAATATCTATTAACAGTAATGCATAAGAATATGACAGAGATATGAGAACTATAAACCCAGTTTTTATTTTGAAGACAGATTTTAATGCATAACAGCTTTCAGAGGTAACAACTAATCTTAACTTCGTATTTTAGCAATGAAATGTTATACAAAAAAATAACCTTTTAGATTCCATATTCTTTAATTTTGATAATTGCCTGCTTTATAAGAGAAATACATTTTATACAAATATATCTTTACTGTAATAACTATCTCAACAACTTTCCTACTGGTTACAATATCTTACAGTTATAATTCTTTAAGTCATAATAACATAAGGCTATTTCATTCGGGAATTCTACAAAACTAAAAGTAAATATTTAAGCAATGAATTCTGGAAGAGAAATGAGACGTTTTAGATTAATTCTAGATATCATTGTATCCAGTTTCCTTATTTTTAAAATCTTAGAGGAATTTAATCAGGACATTTAAAATTTGTGTAGCATATTTCAACGGATATGTTTAAATATGGAAATCTTTACGTTAGTTATTCAATGCGGGCGTTAAATAATTACTGAACGTAATGAAATTTGTTTCATACTGAAAGTCTCATTTGAAATTTTATTAAATAAATTTACTTTCGCCTAAATGATTCAGGTAGATCTGTTTTATGACACAAAAGCCTTTGATCTCAGTATTTTGCTGCAGATAAGTTTCTATCTAGAAAACAGACACTATTTTATTCAATTTTTAATTAGAAAGTAAAAAAAAAATGTAAGAATACGAGAATTCTGTGCATATGTCCCATGAATTCATTCATACTTATTTTTTAAATCATAATTGTTTTGTAATTATGGGGATTTCAAAAGTTTGGAGAAGTTATCTTCTGAATTCCTTTAAAACTGATATTTTAATTTGAAAGTATTAACTCATAGACAAAGTTACTTAACACATATTTAATGTATACTTTTATAATAACTAAAATTTTCTACCCAGGCCAAAATTCATGCTAGTACCAGCTACAAAAATAGGTTAGTAATTGCTATGCATTAATTTATCTGCTAGATTTTCATGCTATTATATGCTTTATAATGCTGGCCAGCATCAAATGCTATATAGCTAGCTTACACAGCAATAGCATGACAAGCTATATACAAGCATTCTATGCTTATTTGCTGTTTAAGCTTCTTCCAAAGCATGGTGAGGTAGGTACCTTAACGTGCTATTATATTCTTTCTTATGCTTGGCAGCAAAATAATCTATGCAGCCAGCTTAGGGAGAAATAGCATAACAGGCATGTAGAAGCATGTTATGCTTATTTGCTGTTTAAGCTTCTTCCGAAATATGGAGAGGTAGGTACCTTAATGTGCTATTATATGCTTTCTTATGCTTGCCTGCTTAATATGCTATGTAGCCAGAAGAGAAATAGCCTGGCACGCTATGTACAAGCATGTTATGCTTATTTGCTGTTTAAGCTTCTTTCAAAGGATGAAGAAGTAGTGTGCTAAGTAAATATTATTGTTGCTTAATGTGCTACTCTATGCTTTCTTATGCTTGGCAGCATACTATGCTATGCAGCCAGCTTATTGCGAAATAGCATGACGAGCTATGTACAAGCATGTTATGCTTATTTGCTGTTTAAGCTTCTTTCAAAGCATAGAGAGGTAGGTATATTAGCGTGCTATTATATGCTTTTTTATGCTTGCCCGCATGCATGACAAGCTATGTATAAAAATTTGCTGTTTAAGCTTCTGTCAAAGCATGGAGAGGTAGGTACTTTTACAGCTATTATATGCTTTTTTATACTTGCCAGCATAATATGCTATGCAACCAGCTTTGACACAAAACAGCATGACGTACTTGCCAGTAAGATGTGTTAATTTGCTACACAAGTTTCTTCACAGTAATGATGAGGTAGGTACTTAAATGAAGCATTGTGTGCTTGTTAATGCTTTGCAGCATCAAATGTTTATTTTTTATTTTATTTTTTTTATTTACTCGAAAATTATAAATTTGACTATGTTTTTGAAAATAGAAGAAAAGGAAATTTTAATTATAAATTAAATTTTCAAATCCGGGAAGAGACAAAGCTTTCTTCCACCATAGTCCCCCCCTCCCCCTAACAGAAAATTCTTCCTTTCTCTTTTATTTTAAATTAAGACAAAAGATTAAATTTCAATTTGATTTTCAAAATTGGAGAAAAAAAAATTAGTTAAATTGCAAATTCTAGGGAAGATTAATGGATCAACTAAGCCCTCTTCGCTTAACGGAATATTCAGGATTTTGCGTTATAGAGGTTTCACTGTTCATTGCAATTTTGCAAGATGTAAAATATAACTTCTATTTCTTAATTAACTTCTATGGGGGTGGGTTAAATTCTGCGAGGGATTTAACTTCTATGAGAGTCTACTAGGGAAGCCCCCCCCCCCCACCTCCTATAAAGGAATATTTTTCTTCTGTTTCTTGGAATTTAAATATTCTAACTTACTCGAAAAAAAAAAACCACTGTATGTCTTTAAAAAACGGAGAAAAAGAAAATTTTGTTCATTAAAATCTAAAATCCGGGCTGTTATTCTCCTGAATTCAATACTGTCTTAAGCCACCCATTTGAGATTAGTTTTTAACATGTAAACATCAAAACAAACAGAACTAAAAATTAATTTCCAAAACGGATATAGAAGAGTAACTCCCCCACCCCCGAAAGAAAAATTTTAAACTGATCTTCCTCTTACTATTAAATTATTTTAAGTTACCTGTAAATTATAAATTTTCCATATCTTTAAAAATGGGAGAAAAATAAAATTGTGTTTATTAAATTTGAAAATATAGGAGGAAGGAGGGCTGTGTCACCGCCACCTGAATGAAACACTGCCTCTGGAACACATTTTAGATAATATTTTAACACATAAATTTAAGAAATCTATGGTAGACTTAAAGTGGAAAAGCGCCCCCCCCCCCCCCCCCCCCCGAATTGGAAGAATATTCATAGCTGCACTTTCTCTTAGTATTTCTTTTAAGTTTCTCGGAAAGATTAAATTTAATGTGTTTATTAAAATCAGAGAAAAAATATTAGCTTGTTAAATTTCAAAATCCATGGGCAGTAGATTTCTTTTTCGAACCACTACAACGTAAATTGCACACTGCCTACGTCCATCCGTTTTAGATAAAAACTTAACACATAAATCTAAAAAAAAGCAGAAAATTAATTTCTGTAAAGGATTTATTGGGAGAAAGCTCCCCCTCGGTTTAGATAACATTTTAACACAACAACAATAATAATAATAATAATAATAATAATAATAATAACTGAAAATTAATTTCCATGAAGGATTTTTGGGAAAAAGCGCCTCCCCTCCACTCCCCCATCGTAAAATTCTTCGCTGTTTATTCTCTTAGTGTTTAATTATTTTAATTATACAAAAAAAATCTGTGCTTTTCAAAAAGAGAATTTAGTCAGTTAAATTTCAAAATTGAAGGAGCACTGCTTCATTTAAGAAATAAGTTCATAACAATCGAATTGAAAATATGTACAATTGCCCCCCCCCCCCTCTCCCTCCTCCAATAAGGGCTAAAGTTTTGAAATCTTAACCCCCACCTGAAATTAATAAATTCTATCCTAAATACACTTAAAAATCTTTTATTTTTTTGCAAGAAATAATTATGACCATATTCAAACCATTCATTAAGCAAAGAAAATCCCACTAATAAATTATAATAATCAAGCCATATTCTAATTATTCATTAAATATAGAAAAACCCTAATAAAAAATCAACCTTATTAATTGAAACTTGGAGGATAACAGCATCGATAAATTCACCCTCTATATTATAAAAATATCAACACACAGCAGAATAAGCTCTTGACCCATTAACTGCATTTAAAATCGTTAACAAACACGACCGCAGTAGTTAAGTAAGTAGAGCATTCTGTTCCCAAACCGGAGGCAGTGAGTTCTGCCCTCCTCAGAGGAAAAGAAAGTCCGACATAAGTTTCCCCTTCTAAAAAATGTAGTTACTTCAGAAATTCTCCAAAGATGGCGGCACCAGCATCTTTTTTTTCTAACTGGGAGAATAGCAAAAAGTAAAAGCAAGTGATACAAGAAAAGTAATGCTAGAATAGCAAAAATTAAAAGCAAGTGATGCAAAAATATAATGCCAGCATAGCGAAAATTAAAAGCAAGTGATGCAAAAAAGCAAAAATTAAAAGCAACTGGTGGTAGAAATGTAATGCTAGAATAGCAACAAAAAAGTATTTGTTGCTTGTGAATTATTGCTAGAATAGCAGAAATTACAAGCAAGTGGTGGTCTTGATTACTGCTAGGCCAACAACATATTCAAGCAACACAAGCTGTAATATGTATGCTGGTCAAGCAGTAAAGTGTTCCAATACACACCATGACATGCTGGTAATTATGGTGGAACCAGCAAATGTGTAAATACTACTTTATGCTATTTTACTTTGCTGGGATACAGCATTCAAAGCTTGTTTAGCAAACAAATACCAGCATGAATTTCAACCTGTTTAATACGGTAAAAACGTTTACAGATATTGAATGTGACTTTATAGTTGAACACAATTTTGTAACCACTAGAAACTTTTATGATAGGAAGCAATTAGAAACCTCAGAAAGCAATACATATCCGAAATTAGCAGAAATATTTTTTGTCCAAAATATCCTCGGAGTAATGGGTCCTTTTATCTTAGAAAAGATTCTGTAAATTTCGGGAACGTTTTCCGTATTAAGGTTTATGGTTAAACCCAAGTTGATATTAAGTTTTAATGATAACGAAAACATCTTTAGAATCCTAAGTAACGATGGTAGTTAATTTTTCGAAGAAGTGCTACTATATTTAAATAGATTTTGTTCAACAAGTAGACCTTACATACTTATTATTCGTGGTAAGATTACCTTTTTATAAAATATTTAATTAATGTTTTATAACTATGTTATACATGATTATTTTTTAAAGTCACTACTACCGATTGGTAAATTTATCATTATTATCATAATTTTTCGCTCAATTAGAAAAAAATTAATTTGTATGCTATACATTTTAAACTGTAAATAATATGATTATTAAAGATGAATTATCTCACAGAATTCGTCCACGAGCTTAAAAATAACTCACAGGAAGTTATTTTAAAGAGATCTTGAAATAGAAAAATATAATTTTTGTAACATATCAGCTAAAACGGACAGGTCACCAGATATTGCTCCAATACAGCATGTTTTGGACATAATGGAAGGCGACATTAGCCGTTATAGAATACCACAAAACTAATTCATTAATTGCTACGCTTATAGCAGAATCTATCGCTGAGGGAAATCAATGACTTAATAAAATCCAAGCTTCTCGTGTATGGGCTTGTATAGCTGACAATGGTGGTTTTACAACCTACAGAAATTGACATTATTTTTGCTGCTACCATTCAATAAAATATTATTGTTTCATCTATGCAACACTATGACCATGCCGCGTTTCATGGTCGCGAATCACGTTTTTCTGGATGCATAATATTTTTCTGCGACAGAGCGCATATTAATATTAACTCTTTCAAAAATATTCTTTTCAGAAAGTCACTTGTGTAAATTTAGCTAAGACATTGTGAGATTCAGGGGAAAATAATCAGTTAAAAAAAGTTAATACTGTAAACATTGCGCACTCTTTTTTAAACTTGTATATTAAACTCATTTTTGCGTTGATGCTCAAAAATTGTAACACATTAAACTGTTGTTCGATTAAAATTTTGGTATAGAAAGGATGAGATTTAGGATGAAATAATTAGTTTGAAATTAAAAAAAATTCTCATAGGATTTAATGCGAAAAAAAGGGAAAAAAAGGCTTTTGAGAACAAAGCTTTAATATTTAAACACGAAAATTATGCACAGGCTTGAGAAAAAAAAAATTAGTTATAAAAATTTCAAAAGTCTTCGGAAAATATATATATTTTTAATATTTGACCGATTGCTTAAAAAAACACGCAAGTAAAACACATTTTACCGATAAATATCAGTATATTTTGACGACGAGTTTTTAGATAGTAATCGTACACATATTCAACACCAATTTTAGGTATGTTTAAGTTGAATAACGAGGGACAGGGCTACGCCGGTCTTTAGTTTATAAATATATCTGGTGCGTGCCACGCTAGGTTAACCTGCCTAAGGCAGTGATGCATACAAATCTGGTTTCGTTTTGTAAGAATATCTTTACAAAATATAAAAACTCTCGGGGGTGGTCACTGCCGAAGGCATTGAAGCCCCCGGCCTAAGCCCGTTTGGAGATGTTTCCGTTTATAATTATTAAATCAGAGAAAACCTTTAGCGAGCGCAGAACGCCCGGTATACGTTGTCGAAGGCAGTGGGGTTTCAAAAATTCTAAGATCGTTTAAACAGATTTTCGTTTAAAAATATAAAATCATTCAACACTGATTTTAAGTATATTTTAGGTGGTTACGAACCCGATCAACCCCAGGTGGATCATATGCATAGTCAATAAAATGCATAAGTTTGGTTCAATAATTTTGTATTTCCTTTTAAATAAGAATTTTTCTGTTGCTTTTTACAACTTTTGTATAAAAAAGGAAAAAAAAATTCTTCAAAGCTTCCTAATGTTCGATTTCTTACATCTTAAAATTCCTATTTTTTCTCGCATTCTTAGTGGAAAACTTTTCTTTTTTCGAGAAAAGAGCTTAAATTTATCCTGTTTTATTTGAACATGTTTTATGTGCTTGAACTATATTTAACAGTTTATAACTATTCTAAAAGTCGTATAATATTTCCAAAAATAGATATGCAATTTATTCTGCAGAAAACAGCTTTCTTCCAGACATGCATGCAATATTGAAGAGTTAGAATCGATGATTTTTTTTATCATACAAGCAATAATAAATTTCAAAAGTCCTTCCGGCCATTGCCGGGAGGAAGAGGTAGCTTTCATATTCCTTATTTTAAAAAAGCTAACTTATATTATTCAAACACACGAAGCTCAATTTAGTCGAAACCGAATATAGGAGATTCAATACTAATTTTTGCCAATACTAAATCATAATGAATGAAAATTTCGCGAAATTAGTCAGCTTTATCCGAGCTGCTTTTATTTAAAGTAACTTATATTTGGCTGCCAAATTCGGCGATTTCTTAAAGTGCCTGCCATTTTAAGACAACATGGTGGATGAGGCTAACCAGTGAACTTGCTCGAGACCTTAGTAATTGTTGTGCACATGCTCACTCACATCGGAATCGGTTGATGTATACGAGTGTTGTTGCATGCAAAAAATCAGATTTTTCAAAATGTCACCCACAATAGAAATTGAAACTGCTATATCTGAGCCATTTTTTAAGGTAAAGACAAACAAAAAATGCTCCTGAATTCTTATATCAAGGTCAAATACTTAAGAAAGAAACCTTTTTCAATTTCTAATTTTTTTGCACCTCACTTTAAATATATATATTTTTCTTAATTTAATGGCCGCCATTTTGAAACAAGATGGCTGATGAATCTGGCCAGCGAACTTGGTCGAGGTATTGATGTATACTATCCACATGCCTTCTTACATCGAAATAGGGGAATACGTGTGTTATCGCGTGACAAATACAAGATCGCTTCAAAATGTTAGCCATGCTAGAAATTCAAAGTGCTGTAATTCAACCATTTTTTAAGATATAAACAAAAGAACAAATTTTCTGAAACAAAAACTGCTCCGGAATCTTTGTATCAAGGCCAAACACATAAAAAAAATCTTTTTCATTTTCCAATTTTTTAATACCTCATTTTAAATTTTAAATTTAATTTTTTTAAATGGCAACCCTTTTAAAACAAGATGGCGAATGAAGCTGGCCAACAAACTCGGTCGAGACATTGGTATGTACTATGTACAGACCAAGTTACATCCAAATCGGTTCATAAATACGCCTGTTATCGCGTGACAAAAATCAGGTCGTTTTAAAATGTCAGCCAAAATAGAAATTCAAAATGCTATTACTCAGCCATTTTTTTAGATATAGACGAAACAAAAACTGTTCCGGAATCTTTGTATTAAGGTCAAACACATACGAAAAAAATCTTTTTCATTTTCTAATTTTTTGGTATCTCATTTTAATTTTTTTATTTTTTTATTTTTTTAAATGGCCGCCATTTTGAAACAAGATGGCGAATGAAGCTGGTCAACGAACTCGGTCGAGACATTAGTATGTACTATGTATAAACGAAGTTACATCCAAATCGGTTCATAAATACGCCTTTTATGGGTTGACAAAATTCAGGACGTTTCAAAATGTCAGCCACGCTAGAAATTCAAAATGCTGCAACTCAACCATTTTTTAAGATACAGACGAAACAAAAACTGCTCCGAAATCTTTGTATAAAGGTCAAATACATAAGAAAAAAATATTTTTCCATTTTCAATTTTTTGGTACCACATCTCAAATTTTAAATTTTTTAAAAAATTTTAAATGGCCGCCATTTTGGAACAAAATGGCGGATGAAGCTGGCCAACGAACTCGGTCGAGACATTGGTATGCACTATGTACACACCGAATTACATCGAAATCGGTTCATAAATACGCCTTGTATCGCGTGACAAATTTCAGGACGTTTCAAAATGTCAGCTACGCTAGAAATTCAAAATGCTAATACTCAGCCACTTTTTAAGATATAGACGAAACAAAAACTGCTCCGGAATCTTTGCATAAAGGTCAAATACATAAGAAAATAATATTTTTCCATTTTTAATTTTTTTGTACCACATTTCAAATTTTAATTTTTTTTAAACTTTTAAATGGCTGCCATTTTGAAACAAAACGACGGATGAAGCTGGCCAACAAACTCGGTCGAGACATTTGTATGTACTATGTACATACCGAATTACATCGAAATCGGTTTATAATTACGAGAGTTACAGTGTGACATAGGTCAGATATATATATATATATATATATATCAATTTTGAACGGAGGGTGGTTTCGGGGTCTGGGGGTCATGATCGATGAAAATATATCAAAATTTTTTGAAATCGCTTTCCTCCGAACGGCTGCAATAGGTAGCTTTTAGGTAGCTTTCATTACAAAAAGCTACCTATTGCAGCCGTTCGGAGGAAAGCGATTTCAAAAAATTTTGGTATATTTTCATCGATCATGACCCCCAGACCCCGAAACCACCCTCCGTTCAAAATTGATATATATATATATATATATGGTCTATGTCACACTCTAACTCTCGTAATTATCAACCGATTTCGATTTAATTCAGTGTGTACATAGTACATACCGATGTCTCGACCGAGTTCGTTGGCCAGCTTCATCCGCCGTTTTGTTTCAAAATGGCGGCCATTTAAAAATTTTTAAAATATTTAAAATTTGAAATGTGGTACAAAAAAATTAAAAATGGGAAAATATTTTTTTCTTATGTATTTGACCTTTATACAAAGATTCCGGAGCAGTTGTTGTTTCGTCTATATCTTAAAAAATGGCTGAGTTATAGCATTTTGAATTTCTAGCGTGGCTGGCATTTTGAAACGTCCTGAATTTTGTCACACGATAAAAGGCGTATTTATGAACCGATTTCGATGTAATTCAATGTGTACATAGTACATACCAATGTCTTGACCGAGTTCGTTGGCCAGCTTCATCCGCCATTTTCTTTCAAAATGGCGGCTATTTAAATGTTTAAAAAAAAAATAAAATTTAAAATGTGGTACCAAAAAATTGAAAATGGGAAAATATTTTTTTCTTATGCATTTGACCTTTATACAAAGATTTCGGAGCAGTTTTTGTTTCGTCTACATCTTAAAAAATGGCTGAGTTGCAGCATTTTGAATTTCTAGCGTGGCTGACATTTTGAAACGTCCTGAAATTTGTCATGCGATAAAAGGCGTATTTATGAACCGATTTGGATGTAACTTCGTTTATACATAGTACATACCAATGTCTCGACCGGGTTCGCTGGCCAGCTTCATCCGCCATCTTGTTTAAAAATGGCGACCATTTAAATTTTTAAGAAAAATTTAAATTTGAAATGTGGTGCCAAAAAATTGAAAATTGAAAAAATATTTTCTTCTTATGTGTTTTATCTTGATAAAAAGATTCGGGAGCAGTTTTTGTTTCGTCTATATCTTAAGAAATGGCTGAGTTATAGCATTTTGAATTTCTAGCGTGGCTGACATTTTGAAACGTCCTGATTTTTGTCACGTAATAACAGGCGTATTTATGAACCGATTTGGATGTACCTTGGTGTGTACATAGTACATACAAATATCTCGACCGAGTTCGTTGGCCAGCTTCATCCGCCATCTTGTTTCAAAATGGCGGCCAATTAAAGAAATTAAAATGAGATACCAAAAAATTGGAAAATGAAAAAAAAAAATTTCTTATGTGTTTGACCTTAATACAAAGATTCCGGAACAGTTTTTGTTTCGTCTATATCTAAAAAAATGGCTGAGTAATAGCATTTTGAATTTCTATTGTGGCTGACATTTTAAAACGACCTGATTTTTGTCACGCGATGACAGGCGTATTTATGAACCGATTTGGATGTAACTTGGTCTGTACATAGTACATACCAACGTTTGAATCGAGTTCGTTGGCCAGCTTCATTCGCCATCTTGTTTCAAAAGGGTTGCCATTTAAATATAAATTAAATTTAAAATTTAAAATGAGGTATTAAAAAATTGGAAAATGAAAAAGATTTTTTTATGTGTTTGGCCTTGATACAAAGATTCCGGAGCAGTTTTTGTTTCTGAGAATTTGTTCTTTTGTTTATATCTTAAAAAATGTTTGAATTATAGCACTTTGAATTTCTAGCATGGATAACATTTTGAAACGATCTTGTATTTGTCACGCGATAACACACGTATTCGCCTATTTCGATGTAAGAAGGCATGTGGATAGTATACATCAATACCTCGACCAAGTTCGCTGGCCAGATTCATCAGCCATCTTGTTTCAAAATGCGGCCATTAAATTAAAATATATATATATATTTAAAGTGAGGTGCAAAAAAATTAGAAATTGAAAAAGGTTTCTTTCTTAAGTATTTGACCTTGATATAAGGATTCAGGAGCATTTTTTGTTTGTCTTTACCTTAAAAAATGGCTCAGATATAGCAGTTTCAATTTCTATTGTGAGTGACATTTTGAAAAATCTGATTTTTTGTATGCGACAGCACTCGTATATATCAACCGATTCCGATGTGAGTGAGCATGTGCACAGCAATTACTAAGGTCTCGACCAAGTTCACTGGTTAGCCTCATCCAGCATGTTGTCTTAAAATGGAAGGCACTTTAAGAAATCGTCGAATTTTGCAGCCAAATATAAGTTACTTTAAAGAAAAGTAGCTTGGATAAAGCTAACTAATTTTGCGAAATTCTCATTCATTATATTGATAAAAATTAGTATTGAATCTCCTATATTCGGTTTCTACTAAATTGAGCTTCGTGTGTTTGAATGATATAAGTTGGCTTTTTTAAAATAAGGAATATGAAAGCTACATCTTCCTCCCGGCACAGGCCGGAAGGACTTTTTGTAATGAAAGCTACCTAAAATAATATAGCAGATAGATCTACAATTACTTCAAAAAAAGGCATGGGAAGATTTAAAAAATTTAATTTTACTAGATGTTATGAAATGTGGGTCAAAAAAATCCTTAAAAAAATTACCGCTCTGCTTTAAAATAACTTATAAAACGATTTTATTTTATGCATTAAAAATACTAGCATCAAGTTTTAAACTTCCGTAAGATTTTCAAACGAAACATTCAGTATTATCAGTATTCAGTAGTTCTGAAGAAATATTATTTTTATTTCAAGGAGGATACTGTTTAGATTTTCGTTCATCTGACGAAACCCTAATCGTCTCACTCTTCTGTCTGTCTGTCACCGAGAGCTTTTTCGGAAACTGTATAAGTTAGAGACTTGAAATTTTGCATAATTTTAGCTGATACATCCGGTCGCATGACAAATCATAAGATTTTGAAAAAGACTTACATTATTTTAATTAAATGACATCCGACCATTTCTGCGATTTAGATTTTAAAACAGAACCTTACACTCATTATTTTTCGCACAGGCTGGATGGGTCAGTGATAGCATAATTTCATGCTTATTCAAAAGATTCCTTGCTCGAACCTGGGAGTAGGAGTTTGAAATCTTTCTTCCGGGATACATTTCATTATCTAAAATATATTATCAATTGTTTTTTACTAGCAAACCCTGCGGCATTGCTCACGTAATAGTTGAAATATGCCAAGTGATATTTATATGTCTAATTTTTATTAAAAGGTACTAACTAAATTTTTATTTTATTAAAAGGTAAAATTTTATTTTATTAAAAGGTACTTATTACTTTTAGGAATAATTCAAAAATTACTATTTAAAACACAGTTTGATTAAACATCATTATTACACTGCATTAGGCAGAAATGAGACTTAAATTAATAAAACGAAATAAAACTAAATAAATGATAATTTGGAAAATATTTTGAAACTTTTATGCTCAATTAACATGCTAATTTCAGTATTCATTTGAAGGTTTGAATTTTTTAGAAACCATCTTCTTACATCTTAAAATTAGCTATCATGTCAAATTCCAAGTCCACCACCTCTTTCAACAAAAAAGGCTATGTTGTAATACGAACTGTCACCATTAATTTGCCAACATTAATTTTGAAATCGGTTTGTTATTTCCTAATATTCACAGAAACGTAATTTAGAAAGATTTTAAAGGCCTTTTTTAGAACGTTTGTTGTTCCTGTGAACCCCAGGTGGTAGAATCATCGGCATAAAATATAGCCTGTATAGGATCAGAGACTGTTACCCTTCATTCGCAATTATTAATTTTATAATCGGTTTATATTCCCTGAAATTGCATTGAAATTGTAATTTTGGACTCTTTTAGAACGCTTTTCACACCTCCCCTTCGATTCAACCCTTCTTAATTGGAATTTATTTTAGACAGTCCTTCGAGGACATTTTGTAAGTAACTACCATGCCATATTTAAAGTTTCTAGCCTCTTCAATGTCACATAAATCGCAATTTAGAAAGTTTTTTGCTCCTGCAACCCTCTGGTGTTAGTGGCACAGACATAAAATATAGCTTATGTTTGAGCAGGTTCTATCACCAAGAATTTGTCACCATTATTTTTTAAATCGTTTCGGTATTTGATAAGTTTGCATAAATATTGTAATTTAGAACTTTCTTAGAACGCTTTTCGCTCACTTCATCCTTTTAAATTTGGAATTTTCTTTCGACTGTTCTTAGAAAGTAGTTGCATCTTGTAAGTAAATACCATGCCATACTTCAAAGTTTTAGACCCCTCAGTTGTACAAAAAACGCAAATTAGAACATGTTTTGATTTTGATACCCTCAGATGGTAGTGACAGCAACATAAAATATAACCTATGTTATAGCAGGGACTGTCACGTTGATTTGCAACCATTACTTTTGAAATAGCTTTGGTATATCCTGAGATTGAGTTGAAATCACAATTTAGAACACTTTTCGCACATTTTTACCCCTTTTTAAATTTCTAATTTTTTCGAAACTGTTTTTAAAAATCATTTATATCTAATAAATATGTACCTTGCCTAATTTTAAGTTGCTAGCCCCTACCGATCCCAAAAATCGAAATTTAGAACGCTTTTTTGCTCCTGCAACGTCTAGGTGATAGTGATACCGACATAAAATAGCGTCTATGTTAGAGCAGAGGCTGTCAGCATCAATTTCCTTCCATTACTTTTGAAATCAGTTTGATTCTTCCTGAGATATTACTGACAAATCGGCATTTAGAATGTTTTTAGAACGCTTTTCGCGCATTTTGCTCCTGCATCTCCTCTGAGATTAGTGGAAACGAATATAAAATATAGCCTATCTAGGAGCAAGATCTCTCACCATCATTTTTACACCATTATATTTGAAATCGGTTCAGTACTTCCTGAGATTGCATAGAAATCGCAATTTAGAACGTTTTTTACAACGCTTTTTCGGCATTTTGACCCCCTTTTAAATTTCGATTTTTTTAGGAAATGTCCTCAGAGATCATTGATATCTTATAACCAAGTACCATTCCAAATTTCTAGGCCCTTCCGTAACGCAAAAACCGCAATTTATAACGTTTTTCTCCGGCACCGACATAAAACATAGCCTATGTTGAAGCAAGGGTTCTCACCGTCATTTTGACACCATTATTTTTTAAATCTGTTTGGTATTTCCTGAGATTGTGTGGAAAACACCATTTAGAACGCTTTTTAGAACGCTTTACGCGCATTTTCACCCCTTTTAAATTTCGAATTGTTTAAGAACTGTTCTTAGAAATCCTTTATATCTAATAAGTATCTAATGTTTCAAATTTCATATTTCTAGGTCCTTCAGTAACACATAAATCGCATTTATAGAACGTTTTTTGCTCCTGCATCCCTTTGGGGTGGTGGCACGGACATAAAATATAGCCCGTCTTTGAGGAAGCGTCGTCACCATCATTTTGACACCAATATTTTTTTTAATCGGTTTGGTATTTCCTGAGATTATGTAGAAACTACCATGTAGAACGTTTTTAAGACCGCTTTTTGTGCATTTTCACCCCTTTTAAATTTCGAATTGTTTAAGAACTGCTCTTAGACCTCATTTATATCTTATAAGTAACTAATATTCCAACTTTCATATTTCTAGGCCCTTCAGTAACGCAAAAATCGCATTTTTAGAAAGTTTTTTGCTCCTGCACCCCTTTGGGGTAGTGGCACGGACATAAAACATAGCCTATGTTGGAGCAAGGGTTCTCACCGAAATTTTGACACCAATATTTTTTAAATCGGTTTGGTATTTCCTGAGATTATGTAGAAACTACCATTTAGAACGTTTTTAAGAACGCTTTTTGTGCATTTTCACCCCTTTTAAATTTCGAATTGTTTAAGAACTGTTCTTAAACATCATTTATATCTTATAAGTAACTAATATTCCAAATTTCGTATTTCTAGGCCCTTCAGTAACAGAAAAATCGCATTTTTAGAACGTTTTTTGCTCCTGCATCCCTTTGGGGTGGTGGCACGGACATAAAATATAGCCCGTCTTTGAGGAAGCGTAGTCACCATCATTTTGACACCAATATTTTTTAAATCGATTTGGTATTTTCTGAGATTATGTGGAAACTACTATTTAGAACGTTTTTTAGAACGCTTTTGTGCATTTTCAACCCTTTTAAATTTCGAATTGTTTAAGAACTGTTCTTAGACATCATTTATATCTTATAAGTAACTAATATTCCAAATTTCATATTTCTAGGCCCTTTAGTAGTACAAAAATCGCATTTTTAGAAAGCTTTTTGCTCCTGCACGCCCTTGGGGGTTGTGGCACAGACATAAAATATAGTCTTTGTTGGAGCAAGGGTTCTCACCGTCATTTTGATACCAATATTTTTTAAATCGGTTTGGTATTTCCTGAGATTATGTAGAAACTACCATTTAGAACGTTTTTAAGAACGCTTTTTGTGCATTTTCACCTCTTTTAAAATTCGAATTGTTTAAGAACTGTTCTTAAACATAATTTATATCTTATAAGTAACTAATATTCCAAATTTCATATTTCTAGGCCCTTCAGTAACACAAAAATCACATTTTTGTGTTCGTTTTTGATCCTGCACCCCTTGGGGCTAGTGGCACTGACATAAAATATAACTTATGTTCTAAGTTGGACTGACACCATCATTTTGATACCATTACTTTTGAAATCGGTTCGGTAGCTCCAGAGATTATCTCTAACAAACAAACAAACTTTACTTCTTTATAATATTAGTATAGATTACTTTTTTTTTATCACAAAATTTTAAATTTTTTTTAACTTCCGCTAAATTTTTCGAAATTTTAAATTATATTTAAACAATTTGTTTTATTTTAAGAAAATTAGAAAATTTAAATATTTTTTAAACATATTCTAAATTTTTGAGAAATTTCAGCATTTAAAATTTCCTTTAAACAATTTTTTTTGTTTTTTAAAATTTGAAATTTTATTTAAATTTCCGGTAAATTGTTAAAATTTCGTAATTTTGAATTTTATATAAAAAAATTTATTTTACCTACTTTTAAAAAGCTGTTGTTTTCAAATATTAAGTTCCCCTTTTAATCAGTGATTCTCGTTAACTACTTAGTGCTGCCATCTCATTTTCGATTTTTTCATTCGCACTACATTTCATTGTCTGATGGATTTAATTAAGAAAACTATAGTTTTTTTTTTGTCATTTTAAGGGTTTGTTCTTTTTCGTATACATCATGTAATTAGATATGCTTTTCAGATACACAAACATGTGATGTTACAATTGCCCGAAAAGCAGTTATTGAATATTTTTAATTTGATTAAAATATACCCGTAAACACACCCCCCGGGGTTTATTTTTCACATTTTTTTCTTCCAAAAAAAGGATAAATTTTATGAGGGCTCTTCTGAAATACCTTCTGTACCTTTTAAGGTCAATGTAGAGAAGGGGTTGATGGACGAATGCCGTTTCTTGTTCGTTAGATGAGAGAAACATACCACTTGGTATTGAATAATCCCGCGCGTGTATAGGCATTTCATTTCGATACGTTCATTTCATACGGAATAACACACACACAAATAATTTTAATGAAAGAGTAACAATAAAAGCTACTGGCATACAGAGTGTCCCTAAACTGGGGTACATACGTTTGGGAAGAAAAGAAGAATTATTTACAAGAAAGTTATTTAAAGAGAAACACAACTAGACAGTCACAAATGACTACGCAATCCATGAACGCAAGTCGTAAGAAGCTAGAGCGCGAAACATAGTGTGGCACAAAATGATGAGAAAGAAGATAGACAGCGATGGAATGAAAGGAAACTAATAATATGAAGAAAAAAACATTTTATTCAACAAAATGAAAGTAAACAACACGTACGTTCTCCCATCACAGCATCTGCTCAAAATTACGGCCACCAACAGTAACGCAGGTTTCACACCGTCGATGGAGTGACCGCCGTACATTGGCTATAACACCACCCGGCGTCTCTCGTATGGTGTCAGCATCTACGGATGTCTGGGCAACAAGGTCTTCAACGGAATCTATGGGACCATCATGGTAGATGAGGCTCTTCGTGTGACCACAGAAGAAAAAGTCCAGATATGACCAATCGGGTGAACGGGTCGACCAGTTGATTGAAACAACCTTTGGGATTCCCTTGCATTGCCGTCTGCCGTTCCATACATTTAATGCATCTCGGTCTTCTCTTGATTTGTGTACGCATCCATCTCATCGATGATCCACAGAACAGATGAAGACAGCTGTGTTGAACAGCCTTTTTATTTCGGTCGCTGGGAGACGCCCTCTAACGCTTTACGGCTTTCGTTCGGACCATGGATTGTATGGTGATTAGTGCTTGTCTAGTTGTGTTCTATCTCCCCTAACATATGTACCATGGGTTTAGGAACACCCTGTATATAGACAAATGTGTGTTAAATGTAATTCATATAAATTTTGTTAAATAATTCATGTTTTAAGGTGTAAAATAAATCATTTGAAAATGTATAGCATGCTTCCTATAAAAAACTTGCATTTTACAGAAATTGCCACAAAATCTGTAAACAAATATAAAAAGTTCGATTTTTTACCTAGAAAGGCGAGAATCGATGATTTTACAATATACAGCTAAGTAATGTGCTACAGGTAGCGAAACTACAGTAGTCGTTACTTTTCTTTTATAGTTTATAATGTAGTACGCTATATTTTGAATGGTGTAATGTAGCTAATATTGCGATACAAAAAATCAGTAGTTTGTGGGGACTACTTATGCTACCTTTAATGCTACTCCAGTGAAAAAAATTCATTCTACAAATTATGTGATCGAAACGGCTACTTTTGAGCAAAATGTGTCCAGCGGAACTATTTTCAAATTGCAGCTACGCTGTTTAGCATCGCATTGCTATGTCATGGATCATTCCGCAGATTCTTGCAAGTAAAATAAAGTGCAGACCCACGAAATAAACTAATTTTCTTGTTGGCAATACCTGTATTGGTGGTAATACCGGTTTTCTTCTTCTGGAATTGCTGTTTTACTAATATATTTACTTTTTCTATTTAGCGTTACTTTTATGCAATGCTGTAGATTATACAATAAGAGAACTGTAACTACTCATTACAAAAGTGAATACAATTGAAGCATTCAGAGTGCGTTGGATAGTATTTTTTGAATATTTGAAGTATTTAATGCTAATAATAAATACATGAATCTTATGTCTTAACTAGAATTATTGTAATAATAGTAAATAAAATTTATGCAGTATGCGGTTATGCATAAATAAGTTACATACAATTATACCCCTCGCTATATAGCTCTGTTTTCGTGCTACCCGAAAAAAGAAACTATAGTTTAACCCAATTGTTATGCAACCATAATTAAATATTC
Organism: Maratus speciosus; assembly: GCA_963932465.1. NCBI lineage: Eukaryota > Metazoa > Arthropoda > Arachnida > Araneae > Salticidae > Maratus > Maratus speciosus. The sequence continues at coordinate 307,213,230 of OZ010786.1, forward strand.
GGTGTAAAGTAACATATTCGGACAAACATAACACATTTTCTTGTCTTTTCTTCCAATTTTTTTTTTAATGTATTCTGTTATATCGCACTTATTTGACTGTACCCCGGTACACGCAATATAACAAAGGTCACTGTATTATTTAATTCGAATCCTCAATTTCGAGTGTGCATTTAATCCTTTAGCAAAATCAGTTAGTAGTGAAGTAGTTTGTAGTCGCTACTTTTAAAAGAATTAGCTGTAGTTATAGTTAACTACGTTTTTTAGATAAATTATTTGTACTTGTAGTGCGCTATAGCTGTAACGCGCAACAAAAAAATAATTTTTCAGACACTGGCATCATCAAAACTAAATGTTTTGTCATAAGAATCATATTTAACGTTTTGCAGAATTACGCTGATATTTCCTGATTTTTTTTCTTTTTTATCGCGCTTGAATTTAGCATTTTTAGACTTTAGACAACCTAATCACGCATGTTTATCCTTCTTAAAATGTCTTTTACATGTTCGAGGAATGCTGAATTTTATTCACGTGCGCTACAAAAAAATTATTTAAAGTGCAACCAATTAAAGCTGTTTGAATCTCAAAATGTGTTAATTAACTTATCATATTCGATGAGATTTCTTCTAAAAATAACTAAAAAGTAACTGCCTATCGCACGTGATTTTTCGTGTATAATGTTATAAACGTAATGGATTTAACTTGGTTATTAGCTCTAGTTTTCCATTAGCATTTTTACTTTATTCAACTAATAATTAAAAATAGACTACAGATGGCTAGAATAATGTTTGGAGGGTCAGAATCTATATTTATAAAAAGGTTTTCGTTTTGCTTTGGCAAGCTGTATCATTTCAAAAGTGACGCTTGGAGGATTATCATCTGAGGCGAACAAAAAGAGCAAAACAAAGGTTCTTCTAAACACGTACTACATTTTTCCATATCATCCGATTTTAATGCTTTAAAATGGATTCACATTTTAATAGTGTGTACTGTTTTTGGCCATGTTACAAAAATTATATTAAGTACATAAAATTTAATAATTTCATGATTATTTTTGATAATTTTTCTAAAAATATATATTATTTTTTGCTTTTAAACATAAAAAAGTTCGTAAGTTCCACAGTGTTCCGCAACGACTTATAATGGAAACAATAGCATGAACTATTGTCAAATGAATCATGAAAAACTAGCTGCCAAAAACTACCATTCTGCATTTCGTGCAGGTTTTTGCAACCACAAGTAAAAATATCATTTTTTTAGTCGCTTCAAAAGCTATGACATTTATTGCTTTTCACAGTAATTTAGCTGTCAAACATTAGTGAAATTTTTAGATTATTCAGTTTTGTGATAGATTATTATGTATTATATTACAAATAAGTGTTATAATCATAAGCATAAAAGAATTTGATAAGCAAGATTAGTAACAAAAAACAAAAAATAATTCTCTATCATCGATACAATAGAAATACATTATCTTATCTGTATAGCTAATAATTTTGTGTATTCTATCGTAATTAGAAGAATTATCTTGTCAATTACAATCTTTGCTAGATCATACTGCAGCACGTATTTTATTAATTCAAACGTAAATTATTAAGAATTTGACTTCCGAGAACATTAGCAATCTGAATTTTATTTTCAAGTGGGGATGTGATAGTACATTTTGTCAATGTACTTTTAAACAAAAATTTAACGTTGATGTTGGTATAAATTAGGTTCAAATAGTTTTTCATTTCTCTAGTGCCACTAGAACTTAAGTGTTGCGAATATTTCAGAAATCGTTATCTGGAAAAATTCGAGATCTTCATCTCCTCAATTTTTTAGGCTCATCAGAATCCATTTTCTGCAAGAAAATATGGAAGCTACTGTCAGTGAAATGGACTATATTAGAGATCAGAAGAGTAAACTTATTCCTTTTAAAACAATCATTGATAGAAAATAAGTAGGCATTAATTACAAACTATCTTTAACGATGATTGATTGTAAATTTTTTATTGTCATTACCAGTAATTTGTCAACTTAATGTTGATACCTATATCAGGCAACTTCAAACCAGTTTAATAATCTTGATGAATTTTCAAACTAAAAGTGAATGAAAATCATTTACAATTCGGGATGTCCACGTCACCTGCCTGTATAAGATCTTTTGAGTGTAGCTTGCGTTTTAGCATACAAACGGGATATAAAAGAATGGCAAGTGTGCACTCCTGACGAGAAAAAAATAACTAAAATTGCAAAACAAAATGTACAAAAAAGATTTCGTTTACAATTAGGACTTCTCTTCGATAAATCAAAGCTAGGGTTTGGAAGCACAAATGATTACATAACAGCTCGTCGATTTTGTGAAAACGCAACTATTTCTGCTTCCATAAGGAGCGTAGACGAAGATTTCATTAAACGATTCCATGTCATAATACAAGTAATTTCTTAACATTCGTTTGACCAATTTCGTGGATTATTGCTCACAAACAGCTTATAAATTCGCCGAATTGTATTCCTAGTTCTATATACCAACTTCAGTGCACAAACTACGTATTCATAGCACAGAAATAATAGCTTCCTCATTATTGCCTGTTGGGCAAATGTCGGGAGACGCTCAAGAATCGTGCAACAAATTGATCAAAAGGTATCGAGAATATTTCTCCCTAAAATGCAGTAGGACGTAAACAAAGGAAGATTTTTTTGCGGCTTTTAAAGTTATCAGATCCCTTCATTTCAAGCTTACGTAAATTACCATCGAAGAAACTAATATCCTTGCCCCTGGAGGCACAGAATCTTCTGTAAAATATTTCGACACCTCCCCTTCTGAAGAGTCTACTTAGTATACTACAGATGATTCAGAAGATGAATTTTAGATTATCCTTTCATTTTATTTTAATAATAAATAGAAATTAAACCTTGTAGTATTTTATTTTTCGTTAATGTACTTAATTGTATTCATAAATAAATATCCATCGTTTAATTTTGATTAAATACATCTTAATTCCTTGAAAACACCTTGTAACTTTTAGCCTCGAAACTTTTTAATTTCGAAACCCGAAATATTTTATTTGAATCAACAATTTGAATGAATTGTTTTTATTTTTAATTTGCCATTTTTTAAATTTAATTTTTGAGTCGTACTTCGCATTCTCAAAAGTACCTGTTTACGAAATTTTATAGAAATGGAACAACTTTAAAAGCATTTTAATTTTAAGCCCGCCATATTGGATCCGCCATTTTGTATTTTGCAATTTTAATTTTAGAATCGAGATCAGCATCCTGAAAAACGCCTGTGTACTAAATTTCGTGGCATTTAAATAACTTTTTCATATTTTGGCCAGCTTTTCGGGATTTTGTCCCACTGTGCGACAGTTGAAAATCACATGTAAAATAACTGCACTATAATTAAATATAAATTTCTCGTTTGGCAAGGAATAAAAGTAAAAAATACAATAGCTTTGCAGTTTCACAATATCATCATCAGCAACAACAACAGTTTTCAATCCATTGCTGGATACAAATCTCCGACAGATTTTCCTATTGTTTCCTGTCTAGTGCTTTAGTCATCCGATTAACAACGGCCACTTTTCTGATTTCATTACTCATCTTAATTGAGGTCGTCTGCTTGTTTTCTTTACATGTATGGGATACCACTGTAGGGTGTCTGGGCTCCGTCGTCTTGTCTTCTTACAAAGTGTCCAGACCATTTTCCATTTTACCCGCTTAATTCTGCCGATGATGTCAAAAACTTTTGCTTGACTTCTTATCCAGGTTTTTCTTTTATTTCTCTTATAGTTATGCTTACCATACATCTTTCCATACTTCGCTGTGTTGTTTAAAATCTTTCTGTCATCCGTTTTGTTTGTGTCCATGTTTCCGCTCCATAAGTTATTGCAGGCAAAACACATTGGTTAAACACATTTATTTTCAAACATAGGAGGTATGTTATAGAATAAAATTGTTATTCGCAAAAGTACTCTATCCTTTTCTTATTCTTCTATAGATTTCATTCATGATGCTGTTTTCCGATGATATTTCGTATCCAACGTACTCACAACTATGCACTTCCTTGATCTCAGTGTTGTTCTAAACGATTTTCCTTTTGTTGAAAATAAATTGAACATGAACTTAGTCTTTCCAAATTTATTTTAAATCCCTCCTTAATGATAGCTTCTGTCAAATCTCTTAACAAATTTTCCAATTTTTTAGGGCTATTACTGAAAATTCAAATGTCGTCACTAAAGCGGAGGTAACTTAGGTGTTCCCAATTTATTCTAATACTTTTGTTTTTCCAATACGGTTTCTTGAAAATATATTCTAAGACAGCAGCAAATGTCAGGTGAAATGGTATCTTCATGTCTTACACCTCTTCGAAGTTTTATCTTCGCCTTTCCTGGATAAGTCCAAATGTATGTTATATGTTATTTTCTTCTAAATATTCCTAATGATATTGATGTATGGTTTGTCTGTACCAATGTCCTCAAGAGATTCCACTACTGCTGATGTGTAGACAGAATCAAATGATTTTTTAAAATCGATAAATGCGAGACATTGAGTTGAATTATCTTCCTTATGTTTCTCTTCCTGTACTGTAGCTCTTACTGTTCTAATATGATCCATTGTGCTAAATCCACTTATATACTGCCTGTTCTCTGGGTTGAGCTGAATCTAGAGTTGATTCAAGTCCTATTGTTAAAACATTAGTGAAAATTTTATAAATTACCGACAGTAAGCTGGCCGGATGGTAGTTTATAATGTTTTCCTCTTCCCCTTTCTTATACAGTAGTATACTATCAAAACATTATCCCAGTATTTTGGTACTACTGACTTCTATAGACATTTGAAAACAGTAACACCAGCATTGTTGCAAATTCTTCCCCTGCTTCTTTAATTACGTCAATTGTAATTCCATCTACGCCAGCTCATTTACGTTTTTTCATACACCTAATGGCTTGTAAAACTTCATCTGTCATCGCTGGGATTATCTCTTCTTTTTCTGTTATGTTTTCTCTTGGATCAGTTAGCTTCATTCCTCTTTGATCTTCACATTTATCTACACTGCTCAAAACAATTAAAGGATATTGCAGTTTTAGGTGGATTTTGTATCTGGTAAACTGTTTAGCTGATTGATACATGGTCGACAGACATAGTAGGTTATATGAGAATAAATTACACATGTTTGGCAGAAAAAAATGCATTTTATTGCGCATTTGTGTACTAAAGGAAAAAAACACAATTTGTGCATATGAGAAAAAAAGAATAAGAAAAGGTGTTTTCTTCAAAGAAAATCATTTTCAGTAGGGGGTATGGTTTCCACGGGCGGCCAGCAACGTTGAACACCTTTGAGGCATGGACTCAATGAAGCTATTAATGACGAGTTGGGGTATTCTGCCCCACTCTTCCAGAAGAGCTCTTTCCAGTTCTTGGAGAGTTTGTGGGGGTTGTTGGCGGCCAGAAACTCGTCTTCCTAGAGCGTCCCAAACGTGCTCGATTGGATTCATGTCTGGAGAACACGCTGGCCATTCCATTCGAACGATTCCTTCCTCGAAAAGGAAATCCTCCACCAGGTTTGCACGATGTGGCCTCCAGTTATCGTCCATTAAAATGAAGTTATCTCCGACTGCTGCAGCGTAAGGGACTACAATAGGTCTGAGGATCTCATCCCTATATCGGCGACCAGTCAGAGCTCCATCTCGAATGATGTAGAGGTCAGTGCGCCCGTCAATGGAGATGCCACCATACACCAACACTCCTCCACCGCCAAATCTGACACTTTCGTGCACGAACGCAGCATTATTCCTACTGCCACGGTCCCTCCAGATGAAAATACGCCTATTATCCGGATGCACAGAAAAACGGGACTCGTCAGAAAAAAGAATATTGCTCCATTCATTTCTCCTCCAGTTGACATGCTCGGTTGCCCACTCCCTGCGGTCGCGACGATGCCTTGATGTTAATCTAACACATACCATCGGTCGGCGAGCATACAGACCTACAGCATGGAGCCGGTTTCGGACAGTCTGAGTTGAAATCGTGGTGCCTGTAGCCGAGCGAAGGTGTTGTTGGAGAAGAGTAGCGTTCATGGTTCGGTGTCTCCGAGCTGTTAACGCTAAATACCGATCTTCATTGGGCGTTGTTGCCCATCTAAGACCTTGCCCTGGTCTTCGGCCTGCACATCCATTCTCCAAAAAACGGTTTCAGATCCTGGAAATGACACTTTGTGACACTCCAATGGCGCGCTACTTCGGCTTGAGTTTGGCCCCCTTCTAACCTACCAACAATTCTCAAAGCTTCTGAATCTGTCAAATGACTTCGCTGAGACGTCGTACTCATCGAAACAAAGCAATCACTGAATGCCGATCATCCTTGTCTTCATTCTCTTTTATCCAGTTGAAAGTCAAATTTCATTCGCTGCCGCTGAAGCGACGTTTTTGACGTCGAACTCAAAATTTGCATACTCCACAGTTTGAAAACCAGAAAAATTTGCATTTGTGATTCTCTTCTTCTATTTTCGGCAAAAAAATTTCGTTTATATCTTTATTTTATATAAAACTTCAAATATCCTTTAATTGTTTTGAGCAGTGTAGATCGTTACTGAATTTTTCTGCAATATGTACTGCTTCATTACTGATTTTGGAGATTGTTCCTTCTACCCACTACAGTGCAATTATACCTTTTTGTGCAACACACAGTTTGCACTTAGCTGATTTTAGACACATCTTCCAGAACTTTCTTGGCAAGATAATAGTTAAATTTTAAGATGTCTTCTCTACACAATTTCTTACCGTTTTAGATAATTCTGCATTTTTGACTGTTGATTTGGAAATGTTTTCCTCCACTTTAAATTTTCTGCTTTTCTTCATCAACCTTATTGTTATTTCTTTTACTCTATTTGTCTGATTTACTTGTGATTCACCGGCTATATCTTTTTCAATTACTTGCAGAATATTGGTTAGTTTCTTGTACACTACTGTAACATGTTGTTATTTCTCTAAAGATGTTTAAAATCCTTCGAAACGGTTTTTTAAATTCCAAATAAAGTTCTTTATGTTTCTGGACATTTATAATATCGACTGATTTATTTGCGTAATGCAAAAGCTTCATTCTTTCCACTTTAGTATTTAACAGTAGTTTGCAACTAATCAACCTGTGATCGTTTTTATTGAGAACGCTTTAATATTGAATTAGTAATGTTTTTTGTTCGTCAAGAAGTAGTCCATTTCACTTGTTGAGCCTAATGGTCTAAGTCAACCTAAATGTCTAAGGTACCCAACCTTTTCTGGACTAACTCGCTCTTTACAAGATCAAAAAAATTCCAACGCCCCGTCTTCCATAATAATTAGTTATACCAAATATTAAAATATTTTTACATATTATCTGTACGTATTTTATATGTCTATCTCTTAAGAATTACAAAATATAAATTATTTAAAACGACCATCAAATGAATTAAAAAAATTTCTTAAAATTGTAAAAAAAAAAAAACACAAAATTAATAAGAAATAAAATATTAGTTGGATGTGCAATACCAAAACTTTCTACTATCTCATATGTCTTAAAATTTCAAAAAGTAGTTACACATGATAATACTTCAATATTAAAGAATGGCACGCCAAATTTGGAGACCAAAATTATCCGCTAAAAGTGACGCCAGTGGCGGTATATCTAATATTTCGCCAAATTCCCATACACTTCCATTGTAAACCATTAGTGTCTATTTGCTTACAGAAAATCAACAAGTTGAGATATTTTAATGCAACAAAAACTAATGTTAGCTTAAGGGATTATATTAATTATATTTAAGGGCGTCCAAGTAAAATAAATTATGAATAAAAGTAACCTGATGCAATACTTATCATGTATCACATGTTTTATTTTCATATTTTATATTATGTATATCCATGATGGGTACGTATTACGGTGGCCCTCAACGACTAGTTTAACGTCGGATTCCAATTTCGTTAACATCAGTCGCAAATTCTCTTGTTCAGTAACGTGCAGTCTATTACTTTTCTTAGTCACGTAAATTACTTACTGCACTGAACACGCGCTCAGATCAAAACGATGAAGGAAAACAATTAAACATTTCTGTATCCTTGCCCACAATTAAGGGTTGAGAACAGCTATTGTTTTTTGAAGTCTCTTGGTATTCATTTCTGAATTTAAATTTTAGTTCTTCTTACTTAGTGCCTTATACAGCGAATTTTTCATACTGCGATTTCGTAATATTTAGCAATTTTTATGCAATTTATCGCGTTCTGCAGAGATTTTTTCACATTCATGAAATAATTTCCGTTACAATGTTTTATCCCGCTATAATAAAATTTTGTCCTTCGGGAAATTAAGCGTTTATTCGTGTTCCACAGACATTTTTCGACATTAGTAAAATAAATTCTATTTGCGGCAGCTTTAAGTTCGTTAGTATAGATTTTCATTTAAAGGTACATTTAAGATTTTTATCAAGGATCTGGGCTACGCATGAAGAGAGGGATTCAGCTAGTGTTATTATGTTAATTTCCTAAATAGGTACACGGATACCCTCTTTCACTGACTTAAAGGACCCCCCCCCCCCATTTGCCTCTGAACCCTCTACCATCCCCTTGAAAGGCACCTGTGCCCTCTGGGGGAGTGGTACGCCCCCGTTAGGAGCCTATGGTCTAAGTTATTAGTCTAATGGCGATGTTCAAAGTACCGGAAAAATCCGCATATTAAGTGGGATCGCGTGTAAACTGTGAAAGTCTTAACCGAGTGCGACTGTATATATATAGGTTTCTTTCTTTACATTAACATAAATGTTTCGATTATTATTTTTTTGTTCCTGTCAGTTTCCATTTTAGCTATGGCCAAAATTATTAAAAAAATATTAAAATCAATATTTTTCCAGAAAAAGGCACGTTAATGTCAGGTGTTTACATGGAATTTCTTTGTGTTCCAAAACACGTAACTATTCTATTTTTTATTGTTATTTCTTGATACCTGTTAAATTTAAACTATAGCTAGTTCCAAAACTATTCAAAATACGTATTTAAATCACTCCAGAAATTCTCGAGATAAAGGTACACCAATTATCGCTGTTTTAAATGTGATTTTGTTTTGTTTAAAAAATGCGTAACTATTCTATTGTTATTGTTTTTTCTTAACTATTGCTCAGTCTATAGCTTAGCTACTTCCAAAGCTATTCAAAATATGTATTGAAATCTTCCCAAAAGTTCCCAAGAAAAGATAATCAATGTCAGATGTTTTACAAGTGATTTTGTCGTTGTTGTTTTCAAAAACCCGTAACTTTTCTATTTTTTATTGTGTTTTCAAAAACACTCAACTACGTTATATGTTTAAACGTTACTTCTCGGCGCATGTTCACTTTATACCTTAGCTACATCCAAAATAATTCAAATTATCAATTGAAATCCGTTTAAAAATTCACGAGCAAAAGATAATCAATGTCAGATAATTTGCAAGTGATTTTGTCGTCGTTGTTGTTTTCAAAAACAGGTATTTATTCTTTTTTACTGTTGTTTCTTGAATATTGTTCAATTTATACTTTATCTGCATCTAAAACTATTCAAAATATGTATTGAAATCTCTTTAGAAGATCCCGGGAAAAAGCTAAGCAATGTCAGATGCTTTTAAAGTGATTTGGTTGTTTTTGTTGTTTTAAAAAGCACGTATCTATTCTATTTTTTATTGTTGTTTTTTTATGATTGTTCAATTTATACTTTAGTTACTTCCGAAACTATTCAAAATATGAAGTGAAATCTTTTCAAAAATTCCCGAGTTGAAAGATAATCAATATCAGTTGTTTTACAAGTGATTTTTTTTTTTTGGTGTAGGTGGCGTGTTTTCAAAAACACGTAACTGTACGTTTTTTTTTTTTTTTTTTTTTTGCTATTTTTTGACGATTTTTATCTTTATACTTTAGCTACTTCAAAAAAATACCCGAAATATGTATTGAAATCCCTTAAGAAGTTACCAAGAGAACGGTATATTAATGTCAGCAGTTTACATGAGATTTGGTAACAGTTGTTGACTCTTTAAAATTAATCACATTGAAGTTTGAGAAATAAACAAGTCTTGAAATCTTTTAAAATACAAATAAAAAAAATGAAATCGAGTAATTTCTTATCCTATCCATTCAGACTTTAATTTCAAAATGTATTCTCAATAGATTAGAATAGATACAAATTTACACAGGTTTTTTTATGCAGTAAATTTAACGAAAAGTAAGTTTACATTTTCTTCAAGCATTGATCCCACGAAATATTTGAAATGGGCCTTATTAAAATTTGTTAAAGTACAGATTTTATTTTTATTGCCTTTACGTTTTATATTTTTTATGGGATGTCATTAAATATTAAAATAAAAATCATTCTTTTGAAAATAAGATTCTTTGAAATGGTTTTGCGTTTACTTAAAATGAGCGACTTATTTCATGAAAGATTCTATTTGAAGAGCACCAGAAATATTCCATTACTTTATTTTGAATTTTTTAAAAAATCTTGTTAGTTCAATGAATTTCATTTCCAAAATAGGATTACAGTTTCGTTACGAAGTTGCAAGTTAAAGTGTGTACATTTAATTTTTCTGTCTTTTTAATAATTTGAATGCTTTAAGAACATAACTTAGCATTTTATATAAACAACGCTTTCTACTTCAGGAAGCACTTTTTCTAATTATTAAACATATATATAACAACTAAATGAAATTTTATTAAAGAAAAGAATATAATAAATATTAAATATGCTTTAGATTTACAATGATGTTATCACATTAGCTGATTGGCGATTTTTACTATTCTTAAAATATACTATGCGTTTGCAGTATATATACATTTAACGTCTGAATTAAAAACATTAAAACACCAAATAAAATAAATTAAGACATACTTGAGCAAGTTAAAATATAAAATTTATAATAAATATACTTAAAAAATTTTTAAAATACAATTTGTAAACGTTTCGGCTAGAGACACGCGAAGCATCACGAGTACAAAATATCCATTGCATAGCAAACGACGGAACAAATCAAGAACAGTTAAAGTTATCTATTTTAAAAAGAGACAATATTCACTAGGGATAAAACGAGCTTCATACAAAGTCTTCGATCGCAATTGAGTGAATCACACTGTTAAAAATATCGTGAAAAATTACCTCTGTTTTTAAAGGCTATCTATTTTCTGACCAATGAGAACGTGACACAAACACCTATCGAGCGTTCTCATTGGTCAGAAAATAGATAGCCTTTAAAAACAGAGGTAATCTTTTATGATATTTTTAACAGTGCAACACTCAAGGAGTAATCTACCGTGATAGCTGTTGCAACCCGATTTCAAAATACTGGCGTTCGCAATTAGCGGGATGTGATTCGTTTGAAGTGAATGCTGGACAATTTTTGAATTCAAATTACCATTTTTAAAGCACCAGTATGTTCTTTTAGGCGAATTTCCAATGGCCCACCTGTTTCACCAATGTAAACACTATTGCAATCTTTACAGGGAATAACATAAACGACACCGGGTAATTTAGACTTATCATATTGAAATTTATGTTTATTGAAAAGGGAACCCACATTATTAATTGATTTTAAAAAAGCCCCAATATTGAATGATTTTAGAATGACAGAAATTTTATCAGAAATGTTCTTATAATAAGGGATACAGATAAAAGAGTTCTGTTTACTACTATTAAAAAGGGTGGAGGGTGGAATTTACCAAATTTAAAGTACAATAGAGCGCCGATTATTCGATCAAGTCAGGACCGACCCTAGTTCGGATAAGCAAAAGTTCGGATAAGTGGGCAGACAATTGCTTCAAAGAAGACGTTCTTTTCAATGCTGCCATATCTCGAATTCTTCTTAAATAACGTTACTTGAATAGGATAAGAGTCCTTCTGCCGTTCGAGCCATTTCATTGCTGTTTCCAAACGTTCAAATGCTTCGTTTTTTGATGGACCTGGCTCATTTTCAGTGCATTCGTTTTCATTTCTTCAATTTCTTTTTCCTCTTAAATCTCATCCACAATCTCATCATCATTAAAAAAAAAAAAAAAATTGAGAGAAATAGGCCGTTCGGATAAATGGAAGTTCGGTTTAAAATTTTTTGGGAGATATAGGCTGTTCTGATAACTGGAAGTTCAGTTTAATTTTTTTTTTTTTGAGACAGAGAAATAGGCTGTACGGATAATTGAAATTCGGTTAATTGGAGTTCCGATAATCGACGCTCTACTATATTTTTAAAGATTTTTTAACAAGACCAATTGGATAGCTATTATTAACCAAATCGCAATAAATTTTACGTTTTTCTATTTCAAAGTCATTACTGGAACTGCAATATCTAATGGCTCTGAAGGTCTTATTCTATATATGTTCGACAAATACACAATTTTTTTCGCTTATATTAGGTGAAAATTCTTTTGAATTCAATCAGACATTGTTATATTTTATCTTCAAATCGGTGTTAATTAATTTATCATATTAACTAAACTTACTGCTGAGCAGAAACAGAAAATAATAGTCTACTTAACATAATTATGCCTATTATTGTTATATTTTTAATTCTTTTACTTAATTAATTTCTAGCTTACTTTTCAAAGGCGTTTCACATTTTGTTGTAATTAAATTTTCACAATTATAATTATAAAGGCAATGCGGTCCAAGGTTTTATTATTAAAAACCTAATGAAATATTTTTTCTGTATATTATCACTAATTATAAAGTTTTTATTATTAAAATAATATTAATTTACTACAAAATATTGCAAGACTTCATAAAAAGAATTGTCGTTTTCATGAGCCAAATCATGCATATATCATTTGCATTATTTTATTTGAGCTAACACAAAATTATATATAATAAAATGTAAAAAAAACTTTTATTTTCATTTTTACATTTTTCGAGTTTCGGTCAACAATTTATGATAAAAAAAAAAAAACAAAAAAACAAAAAAAAAAAAAAAAAAAAAAAAAACATACTATATTATAAAAAATCCCTGCCGGCTCGGCCTACAGGCAGAGGTAGATTTCGAATTTAAGTATACTAATTTCACCAACAAAAACTAAATCATGATTAGAGATAAACCCTTTAAAACAATTTTATCCGGCCGCTTTTGATGAGTTTTCATTTCATCTTTATGTAATAGCTGGTTTTATCAGAATTGTGTTAAGACAGTATTAAAAAAAATACTTTTCCATGCTCAACAACTCGAAATTTTTATGGCACATTTTCAGATTCATTTTTAAAAGAAAAAATATTAAACTTGCTGACGTGATTTTTGAAGAGATTTATAAGCGACCTGTGTTTTTATTTTTCGTTCAATTAATTAAAACTTGATTTATAAACAATTATTTTCTCAGTAGGACAATATTTTTCATCTAACACAAGCTTCGGGAAATTCTGTTTAAAATGCCCACTTTGACATCATTTTTTGAAATATATTCTGCCTTTATCAAAAAATCGATCACTACGGTACATTATATATTTTCTGTATAAGAGAATCTGCGAATTGAATGAGTTTGAGAGCAAAAAGGAATTTAAAAATGAGTACGAAAATAAGCAGTTTGGATTCGAATACACCATTAATAAGATGATTTTTTTCTCCAACCGCTATGTATTTTTAATTTGTTTTTGCTGTAAAAATTGGTCCTATCAAAAACGTGTCTGCATAAATGTTTCAGACAATATTAAGAAGATATATGATAAATTCATGGGGGATTTTATATCTTGTGAATTGACGGAGTTATGGATTTTTTTCTTCTTCAACCCCCTCCCCCTTTTTGTTTTCGCTTTAAATTTTTTTTGCGGTACGAATTGGTCCTATCAAAAACTTGTGAATATAAAAGTTATAGATAATTTTAACAAGATTTATAATAAAATTAATTGGATTTGATATTTTGAGAATTGACGAAGTTATGAATTTTTTTCTCTCAAAAACCCAATTTTTGCGCCACTTGAGCCCATTTTTAATTTTATCAAAAATCTGTGATACATAAATTTTTTGCCATATTTTTAGAAGAAATAAAAATTTTAAACTGATTTTATATGTGCAAAATTTAAGAAGTTATGGGGTTTTTTCATTTTTCACAAAACCCCTCCCTATTTCCATCCCCTTGGTCCGATTTTACTCATTAACGAACTTGACCGAGATTTTCTGCTCCTTGATTTTATGTATCAGTTTGGAAGAGATTTGTGCAGAATTGTAAAAGTTGTCGTGCCCACGAGAAAGTGATATATATAGATAGATAGATACAGTTTTTTACTGAGGGTTCTATAAGTCATGATCGGTGTAGATCTGCAAAACTTTTTCAGAAATTCCAACATAGGGGGGAATGTAATAGGTAGTATTTCATACGAAATCCCCTAAAAGAATATCGAAACCACATTTTTTTGTATTTGAAACAAGTGATATTGGATGAAAAAACTATTTGTCTCGTAAGTTACTGAAACTAATAGTAAAACAATATACTGTATTTCGATAGCCATGATTCTATAAGATCTCAACTTTTTCATAATTTAAGAAATTGTTACGGGATTTTAACTAAAGTTTCACTAATTTCAAAGCAAGCTTAAATTGGAATAAACACTCTTTAATTTTATTATGAATATAAAATTACTTTTCCCCGAACACTTTGTATAATTGTTTTCTATGAAACGAAAAAAAAGTACAAGAGTTTTATGGATAAAAACGCCAGTGAATTAATCACTCATTTGAATTTTTTTTTTAAAATCACATAATAATATTGTCACCTAAAACATGAAAACATTCAAATGAATTCTAGTTTATTATTTCTAAAGTAGGTGTAAAAAAAGATTTTTAAAAGCTTTAAGAGATTAAAACCAGTTTACAGATGTTAAATATCAAAACATTCGCCGGAGTCTCAAGGGCTTTCGACCAAACCTTGGTCATCATCAAGGGGATAAGTGAGAAAAAATAAGCAAACCTCCAGAATACACGCTGGTTTAAATACCATTTTTATCATCAAGGGGATGAGTCAGAAGATATCCGCAAACCTCCAGAATGCATGCTTGTTTAAATACCAGTTTAAATGGAATTTAACGATGACATATAATGAATCTTTTAATAGACACGCTGATGCTCACCTTTGTTATGATAACACCAAAAAAAATGGTAAAAATTTCCATTATAGGAGCCAGCAGTATACACTTGAACGCTTCACATTTTGGTCTGTGATTATCAGTTCATACGGTAACATCGATTACGTGAGTACCCTGTTTTTCCAGAACTTTTTGTGATGTTATCATATTTCATAACATATCATATTACAAAAGAAGGTACATATCGTTACATTTTTATTCCAATATTTTTATTTTTAGCAAAATTATGACCATCAAGCCGAATTCAGTTATGGTGAAACACCCTGTATTTGTGACAAAATAAATGGTTTGCGAACCCATGTTCTATGACAATTTTTCATCCTGTTGATGCTATCACTCCTCTGAATTTGTAGGCCGAATTCGGTATCACCCTGTACATAAAATTTTACGTAACGTTAAGTTTTTTTGCTCTAACTTTAAATTTGAAAGAATAACTGCAGATATATTTACTTTATTAACTAAGAAATTCGTTAGAAGAAAATATCACCAATTCTCTTTATTTTTATTATTTTATACTATTTTAAGGAATTTATGCAATAATACATGTTACTAAATCATTAATGCGGTTTTCTTTCGAAAATCATTATACCTTGTCTGAAGCCTCATAGATATGATATTGGAAAAAGTAATTTAAGGCATATTACCTTGTAAGTAAACATGTAAACATTTATATAAGTAACATGCATCTGCCATGATGTAGTCTTTTTCTTGATGTTAACATATTTATTTTATTTGGAAGCAGTGAATCTTTGTTAAAGAATTGTTGATATAAACACGGAAAGAATAAATATTAATGGAATATCTGTGTAGTGAAAACCTAAACACGTTATTAACACACAGGATAATGGTGATTCGATTCTGATAAAAAAAAAAAAAAAAAAAAAAAGAATTTTTTATTAAAATCATCATTTTTGTTTGTTTTTGTCTTTAAATCTATAAAGATAACTTTATATTTAGTTTTAAAAGACACACTAGATAAGTAGTAAAACATACAGCTAACATAACAGAAAATTAAAAACACCGACTTCATATAATATGGTGTAATGACTGATAGAATTATACTGAATAAGAAATTCTAGAAGATGTGCAGTCGTGGAAAAAAAAGTAAACACCACCTACTAACTCCTCAACAAATTATCATAGACGAAAGTTACTGGTACCGAACGATTGGAAATAAAGTCTACTTTTAAATTATGTATATAAAATTTGCTTAGAGGACCATCTACATATTAAAATGAATCCAAACTTCATTTTTTTCAATAGCAATACCCAATTTTAACGAGATATTTCAAATCTTCGATTCAAACTTTGCCTAGACACAAAATTTCAAATCATGTGATTGATAAGTTTTTGAATTATAAACATTCAAAATTTAGGGCTTCTAATGTTAAATTACATTTTCATACTTTTATTTATATCTCCTGAAATTATGCTCATAATGTGCTAATTTTTTGTGTAGCAATAATACTAATATACCCAAACATAAATACGTTGAATTTGAAATTTTTATAATTTTATGATGTAAATTATGAATTATGAAATTAATATTCGAAAAAAGTATGAATTGCAACCTACAGTTTTTTTTTATGGATTTAGATTTATTAAGTCCTGCTTTATGTAAATCCAAAATTTCACATTTTTCTTCCAAGTAGTTTTCAAATTATGCTTAAAAAAACTGCAAAATCATGTTTTAAGTCTGTGATACAAGTGACTAGATATTATGAAAAATTTCTTCTACTGTCTTGTAATCTAGCAGAATTCATTGACTGCGTGAGTGGTGCTTAAGGTGCCTTGATCAAGAAAGGGGCTCTCTCGGTTAACGATCGAGTACAGAACTTCAATTTCGATACAGCCCTTAAAATGCGCACGTTTTAAAATAATTAATTTCTCGGAAACTTATGGTACGAGTTGCATAAAAATTTATTTTTAGGCTAATTCAAGGGTGTAGAGTTTATTTATGCTGTCAGAATGGTGTACAGCTATTGAAAAAAACAAAGTTATGGCTCGTTTTAATATGTAGATGCCCCCCTAAGCAAATTTTATGCACATCATTTATAAGTAGACTTTATTTCCAATCGTTCGTTACCAGTAACTTTCTTCTACGATAATTTGTTGAGGAGTTAGTAGGGGGTGTTTACCTTTTTTTCCACGACTGTACATACATGTTTGTAATTATTTTGGGAAAAGAAATAAATCAAGAAATATGAGAATTTTATTTTCTAATATATTGTTTGGTAGCCCTTTTGTTAAACTAACATATTACATCTTGATTTTCAGGAAAAAACAGCTTTTCTTAACCCTCTCATGCATGAATTATTTTTTACACAAATAAATCAAACAATCGTTTTTTGTGGTAAATGATAACACATTAACATGAAATATTTTTATTAGAATTTTTGATATACAATTAATTAGTATATAGATACGTCCTCATTTGGGTGCGTTATGTAACAAGCGGTACATTCCCACTGTCCTCATATAGGGGCAATATGGATCAATGTTCACATATTGCTACATATCTGCATTTACTTCAAATGAAATTATTCCATGCGCTCTGGATACACTGGCATAGTTGAGACCCCACAAATATACTGTGTTTTGCTTTTAAAAGCTTTATCTCCACAGCGATTGGAAAACTTTACTTCCGCTTTCTTTGGATAATGCATTCCTCCATCTAACTCAATGTTTGGGTGGGGCACATTTTGTATATTTCTACGTTTTACGGTTTTCTATGATTCTCCGGCAGAGGATCGACCTCTTTTATTTTTATTTAGTTCAGCTCTACCCTTATATATCAAACTGATTGCAATTGAACTTTTGAATTTTAGGAGGTCTAAATTTCCATAGAATCCAGTCGTTAATAACAGTGACATTTATAATGTGATAAACAATACACATTTACCACCTCTTATTTTTGACATCATTACGATAGCGGGCTACAATACCGCCAGTAAGGTCGAGCATACCCATATGCTTATTATACACTGAGATAATGTGGACGCTTAATAGAAATCATTTTTTCCTTTTGACTGTGTCACTTGACCTTCAGGTGCGTTTTCACAACATGAAGAAATTATATGCACCGATGAATTATCTATCCATCGAGTGATAGTTATATTATCCGAATATGACACAATAGAGCTACTACATCTTCCTACTTTCTGCAGGATTTCAACTGCTTTTCATGATCCATTAGCCTGTTAACCCTTATAGTACCATCATACCAAATGGCTAGCACTTTTAGCTTTAAAATCAACGGTATATTTGAAACTTATTATCCGCATATATTTTGCAGTTTGCTGATGCAAGTCATGAGTCAAGCGAAGAATGACATCACCAGATGCACCACAATCAGATATGACCCTGCAGTTACCAGCTGCACCTTGAAATAATTGAAAACAATAAATGCATCCGGATACACCAGCAATAAACCACATTTTGTATCCTCATTTTTTGGGCTTTTTAGGTAAGTATTGTTTTACAGATGAAGTCATGATCATCTCTATCGACAACTTTGTGAAATGTCTCATGTAATTTTGTCAAAATCGATCGAATTTTTATGGCTTTGTCTATATTGTCATGGGGAATGGTTGTAATTTCAATGATATATAAGTATTTCCTTATATCTTCAAAGCGATTTACAGGTATGGCATCTGCAATTAGTGACATTCGAAGTCAATTTTCTGAGAACCAGTAATGACGTATTTTAGGGTATCTGATCACAATTCCTAAGAAAACTTTCAATTCCTCTACAGAAAGTCCAAAATTATCTTTGTCATTTTGACATGCTGTAACGTGAAAAAAAATCAAACTATCGAGGACTAGACTTAGACATCGAACTCATAAGCACTGGTGTTAATTTTGAACTTTTTTTTATTCACGTCAGGACAGCACAACACCGCACACATACAAATCACAGGACATATAAAAACTTAAACTTTAAATTC
Organism: Maratus speciosus; assembly: GCA_963932465.1. Classification (NCBI taxonomy): domain Eukaryota; kingdom Metazoa; phylum Arthropoda; class Arachnida; order Araneae; family Salticidae; genus Maratus; species Maratus speciosus. Next base: position 307,232,260 of record OZ010786.1, read on the forward strand.
TGTCGGAGCTTACTCGCTCCTCGCTGGTCCAAACGAAAACGGCCGTCCTCGGTCGCTTCAGAAACGCATCTCATCTCCACGGGTCCCTCTTCCCGATTTCAGTCCGTGTTAATTGGCAACCACGTGGTACTCTGATTCATCTTATTAAAAATGTTTAGTTCTCCAAGTGCCAGTCAGCAATTCTCACCGAGAATTTATTTACATCATTAAAATCAGTTTACAACTTTACATCTAGCTTTCGTGAAGGCCTTGACATGAGAATTTATTGTTTAGGCATCTGGAGGACACAATTAAAAGTGTTTATTACGTTAAGTGGTCATCTGGGTTTTGCAAGAGCTCAGATGAAACGTCACAATACATAAAGACTTTTTTATGGGCAATGTGTATTAACAGGTTTTGAGGAAATACATTTTTAAACAATCTAAAGTAAAGTTGGCTTCCACATTCACCTGAAATCTACCATTAAATTAAGGCCAATTATTTGATAATGTGCTATCTCACGCACTAAAACAAGTAATGGGTTTTGCTTTGGTTTGCTACCCTTACTTGGAAATTTTTTATTATTAGACGATGACAATTTACAAGTATTTCACCATTTGAATCAGAATCACTCTGTGGAGTGGAGGCTGGAGCTCTATTTATAAATTCATCTTCATCAGAAGATGATGTTGCATAGGCAGGTGCATGTGGAATAAAACTTTGATCATCTATATCTATCATAATCAATGTTTATGTTCATAAAGCTAAAATACATAGCTTTTGATGCTATGATTATTTTTCAGCTGCCTTATAAACCTTTCAAGGTATGTTTATGAAATCACTAAATTTTAATTCCCAAACGTTACAATGGCACCAGAATTGTAGTTAAATATTTTCCATTTAATAAGTATTTGAAATATAGCAAGTTTCTTATTTACAAATAATTTTTTTGGTGAATTACGGTGCCAATCATTTATTTGAACACTTTAACATTGAAAATGCTTTGCCCCTGATAGGGTTATAGCAAAGAATATTTATAATGATGCAGACGATAACTAAATACTTTTCTGAGTTGATGCCATATATGTTGTATTTTTCTTCATTAACATGTAAATCACAAAGAAAGTCAAAATCGTTTCAAAAGTGTGCGAACACCCTTGATTTCTTCTAGTAAAAAATTCTTTCATTTGAAATTGATTTGAACAAAATATTGCTACTACATATTTTCATTTTTTTTTAACTTGGCTGGAAGTTAAGTCATACAATTAAAAGCGAATCGTGATTAGGGCAAAAAAAATATGCAATTCATATATGTTTTCTTGGAATGTAGCATGTATAATCCATGCATAAATTAATAAACAGATCAAAATCCATCTAACAATTTTTAACAAGATGCTAGGATAAGTAAATATGTGTGTTATTTATAGGTGATATCCAATTAGATATTTTTTTAGAAGTTAATCATACCCAATTTGTTATGCAATCTTTTCAATGTAATTTCATAAGCTCTTTATTAAGAATATCCCTTTCAATGAAATAAATAACTGAAAATCTTACTGGAAGATTTTTAAAGTAAGGATAATCATTTTAACTGTCACTTCATTATTCTAGTAAGCTTTTAAGCAGCTTAAATGGAAAAGATATAGGAAACGCTACTGTATCTGCATCCTGGTAATTAGTATATTTTTAGAAATGTGCATGAATATCTTCAGAAAAATATCTTATCACATAAACAAAAATAATAAATAAATAAAAATAAAAAGATGGAAAAATTCTCAATTATTTATGGATAAAAAATACAAAAAACTGTAACAAATAGATCTGACTTAAAAAAAATTCTTCCTGATTACAACTTTTAACACTTTCCAAGAAAGTTCCCAGCAAAGCTGACCAGCAGCAAGATAGGTGCTGGCAATGATAGAGAACTTCTGGCTAATGATCTACCACTGAATGACTACTGCTGGACAGCTTCATTCAACTTTACTGTTGGAAATCATCAGATAAAATTCTGATGGGCCTTCGTTTTATCTCTTGCGCTGGTCCACCACACCATGGAAATGCACGATCTTTTGCAGTATTATTTCTGGGAAGCCTTACGCTAGGTGGCGTAATTCATCTAAGTTAAAAATAATCACCAATTATAATTTTATTCACATATTTTAATCTGAAGGAATCTTAAGATTTAGACAATTACCTTACAAGTTTAACAAATAATAATAATTTATTATTAATAATAATTTATGATTTTTATTCAAATATTTTAATCTGAAGTGTAAAAATATTTAAACAATTACCTTTCAAGTTTAACAAATAATAATAATTTATTATACTTTTAAATATTTTTTCAAGTGTGTACAATATTATGTCTAAAGAATAATATCTATAGAATAGTCTATAGAATATTTTATCAAGTCTTAAATATTTTGTCAAGAGTTATTTTTATCACCCCGCTGCAGTTTAATGAATTTGAACACAAATCTGAAATGAATATCTTAACAAAATTTAAACTGTCAAGTTAATATTATTTTTTAGAAACTGTAAATAATATAGCACCACTGCCACTAACAATATAAATAAGTAAATAAATAAATTCTTTATTTCAATGCACTTTTTTTTCTTCTTAAATCTGATTTTAATAAGTTACAAATGATTTCGGTTTTCGTAATTTACACAGTTGAGAATCAATCAACGTATAAAGTATATAGGATTTTTATACAATACAATAATTTCTGTACAAGTTTAATGATTGGGAACGCAAATCACAAAAGAAACAAACTTGAAATAGTGTAAGGAGAGGCTGAAAACAACGATTGGTCGTAGAATACGCTGAATGTACTTGTTCATGTCCTCCCTCGAAAACCAAACAGCACCGATCGCGGAGGAGGATGACCACATGGAAACAGCTGCAAGTTCAAATATTTCTATTATAGACACTTCTATAGCTGTTGGTGAAACTAGCTCGAAGAAAAACGGGCCGTTTTTCGATAAGTTTTTTTAAAGAATTCTATAAGAAATTTTTGTAAGGGAAAGTGCTGGACCAGTAAAGGAATAGCAGTAAGATATGTGCTAGCACTGCAGGAAAAGTGCCGGTTTGAAGTAATGTGATGGCATACTAATGTTGGCCTGCTGTTGGCCATCACTGATGAGCCAGCTGAGTTCCGCACGGGCACTTTTGGATTGGTTTAAGTAATGGCACCATTGCACTTTATCGCTGATGACAGTGCTGGCTGCCATCTTTTTTCCAGCTGATGGCCCACTATTTCTTTCTTTGCTGGGTTGTGAAAAATTTATGAATTGGGTTTGTCTGCCCGTGCTTGAACTAGCGCAAATATACTCGGATTGCCATGAAATTAAAATATGTTATTGAGTTTTATCTTGGCATGTTCGGTATTCGAAATGAAGTATGTAGCACTTATAGTTCATTTACAGAGGCATTCAAAAGTATTTCGTTACATTATGGTCCATAGGAAAAAATCATTTTTGGTACTTAATTCCATGATGTCGCGCTATTTCCAATATAAAGGAATTGATATGCGTTTTTCAGATGCACTATAAGACGGTTACTGTAGAGCATGTTATATGTAGCACTTGCAATTCGTTTACATAGTCTATCGGGTGGTGGTGTAATGGTTCGCGGCGTATACTAATTGTGTTACACTGTTACAAACATAATGAAATATATGTTAATTTTTCAGATGCACTAAATATGCTTTATATAGAATATGGAGCGCAAAGTATTTATTTTTTTTTTTACCAGGTCAAACAAAAGAATTCAGTTATAAAACGATCTACAGGAATAAACTGTTTACAGCGTATTTTATTTATGTCGCACTATTCCAAACATGATGAAATTTATATAAAATACTGAAGTGACAAGATTAAATAATAAAACTTTGTATGAATTACCATAAATATATAAATACACACAAAACGCGTTTCCAGCTGAACATTTTAACACTCCGTCATCAGTCGAAGTAAACATGGGCACACAAGGGGACAAGTTCACAAATGAACTGCAGGGTAGAGAGTAGGGCTTCCGAAGAATGTTACAGGTAAACAACAATCATGGAGGAGCACACGCAGAAGAGGAAAATTTTGCTAAAATGATAGGGAAAAAGGAAAATATAAAATAAAATAAACAAATTAATATAATATAAAACAAGTAAATTAAAAGTAAAACAAGAAAACAAAAGAAATAAAAGATTTTTTTAACATAATAAAATGAAAAGAGACAAGAGACAAGAGAAGTGAGAAAATAATTACAAAAGTAATTTATAATCTGAAGAGAGAAAAGGAAATGATGAGAGATCATTGACAAGTTTATAATTTAAAAAAAAAATAAATAAAATATACTTCGTGAAAATCCAAGTGAGTGGAAGAGGCAGAGGTAGAAATAATTCTGTCCTTGGAGAAATTGAAACAGTGAATGGAATTCCAAAAGTGAGAGACAATCGAATATTTATAGATTTCTTTACTTGATATACCTCTGTTGCTCACTTAATCTAAAATTTAAAGCCCTCTTAGTTTGACTAATATAATTTTAATTGCAAAAGTAAGGAATAAAATAAAACCCTACCTGTTATCAATATATTCTGTTTCAATTTTTCCACGGCCGGAATTATTTCTAAACATCCTATTCCTACTCAGAACATGTGGAACGTTTTTTCATTGCTTGATCTTGCAATTTAGGTTATATTGGTAAAACCGAGAGAGCTTTAAATTTCATACTAAACGAGCGTCAGAGGTATATGTCAAAACAAGAAATCGCTAAATCTTCGATTACACTCTCACTGTTGGATTTCCAGTCTCTCTTTCAATTTCTCCATGGCTAGAATTAATTCTTTCCCTGTTTCTCCAACTCACTTGGATTTTCACAAAGCATCTTTTATTTTTTAAAATTCTGAGAAATTTGTCAATGATCTCTCATCATCTCCTTTTCGCTCTTCAGCAAGGAAATTACTTTTGACATTATTTCCCTATTCTCTAGTCTCTTTTCATTTTAATATGTTAAAAAATATTTTATTTCTATTGGTTTTCTTGTTATTTTTTTTTAATTTACGTCTTTTGTTTTATTTTAATTTGTTTATTTTATTTTTTCCTTTTTTCCTCTTATTTTCGCAACATTTTCCTCTTTTGAATGTGCTCCTCTGTGATTGGTGTTCAACTTTCAGCTAGCGCCACCTGTCGCATTTTCTGTAAGTTTTACTCCCTACCTTTCAGTTTATTTGTGTCCTTGTCCCCTTACGGACACGTATTTACTTCTATAACGGGCTGTTAAAATTTCCAGCTCGAAACGCCTTCCGTGTGTTTTTATATTTTTATGGCAATTCATACAAAGTTTTATTATTTAATTGTAGTTTATCGCTTGTTTTTTTGTTCTGTTTAAACCACTAAATGATGCTTACTGTAGAATATGATGTGGACAAGTTAACGTTCATTTTCAAGGACACATAAAATATTTCGTTTACAATACTGAATCCAACTTATTGTCTAATAGGGCTGATATCTGGAAGTGTGTTTTCAGTTATGGCATGCGTTTATAAGATTAAATAACTTTTTGCAGACTACGTGATAGGTATAAATTCTAGAAATCATATATAGGGCTACGTAAAAGAATGCGTAAGTATTACTGAATTTGAGCGTGAATTTTTTCAAAGTGGTTTTTGATTTGAGTTGTGTATTTTCAAGCCCAACTATATTTATTATATTAAAGAAGTATTTGTAGAATATAAATAAAATCCTTACATATCTTATTAATACAGGGCTATGCAATGAACAAGATACATAGCAGCATATGAATAGTAATTCCTAGATGTGTGATTTTTGTAGTTTTAAGCGTGTTTTTGCCTAAATTAAATTTTATCTTAATATAAAAATCTATACATGATATACAGGGCTGTGGAAAAGAATTCAAGTACGTTTATATCTATTCGTAGAAATTTCTGAACAAGAATTAAATTATATTATGCGTTTTGTAACGAAACTAAATTTTAGAAGACTGCGTAGAATATAGGTAAATTGGGTGAAGATGCCGTAATTTTTTACTTTATTGTTTTTAAGATCGCCTGTTGTTTTTATTTGTTGTTTATTGATTTCTTGTTGAAGTTTGCACCCTTATCTATCATTTAAAACCTTATTTCATTTTACAGATATTATATAAACATCAAAAATTTTGTTTTTGTAAACACTTGTATCTCGGCGTCTTACCCATACCTATGGGTAAGATGGCCAACTATCTAGGGTTAAGATGCCTTGTGGCGTTTCAATGTAAACAATAACTTTTGTGAAGCAGTATAAAACATAATGGGACAAATAAAAGTAACTTTAATATTTTAGACATACTAAAGTTGTTAATTTACTTGATATTAGGAAATTACAAAAATAGGAATGTAACAAACGCTGGCAATTTAATAAAAGGACAAACTAATATTTGAAAAAAAAAGTTATGTTCTACTTAACATTTAAAAGAAGTATAGGTCTTAAGTATGCCTATTTATAAACATTATAATAAGTTTAAATACAATAAAGCCACTGTGATTAAGTATTTTAGATTGCAGATTTTTTGTTGGAGTTTTTCATATGCCCCTTAGATCTTTTCAGCTATAACACAGACATGCCACAAACTGCACATTTGTTTAGGCACTTTTATTACCCGACTGCCAAGAAGGGTTATGCGTTTCACGCGTATCTGTGTATGTGGATTTCTTTATACCCTCGAAACATCCCGACGGCTGAATGGATTTTAATGAATGAGGCCTTTATCGATTCGTCTTAACAGTCCGATGGTTATAAGGTATTTCGTTTTTATAAATTCAAAATGGCAGCCGTAAAATACAAAGTGGCTGTAGAGACGAAAAAAAAAAATTACGCACTCTATTGAGTGGCATATTATTGGATAGGTCTTTCAAAATGAAGACGATGTTTCATTGACTATTTTACAGTCAGGTGCTCCGTTTAAATATTACACAACCTGGAAGTTGTGTAGGTAGGATCCATAGCTTTATTGTAACTCTGGCTTCATAGACATCTATAGGCCTCAGCAAAACAGTGTTTATAGATATGAACTAACAATTAAACACAACTTGAAAGTCATCAATACAAGTAAATAAGAAAATAGGTAAGTAATATAAAAAATAGTTTCACATTAATGAGAAATAATTAATTAGTTCGCTTTTTACGCAGCTGGGTTTTTTGATTTTTTAAATTTACTTTTTACTTGTATAACCACAGTTTCTTTGAATGCATTTGATCCAATCCCATTTTTCAGAGGTTTTATTGCACTCTTCTAGACACTCTTAACACTGATTCTCATTCACTTAAAAAAAAAATCCTCATCTTCTGAATCTTGGTAGAAAATTTAATCCGTTATCCTTTCAAAGCAGATCAAATTAGCGTGTTTTTAGAATGTGCGGTGTCTTGAAAGACGTTGGGGGGTAGAGGGAGCTCGTAGGGGGCAGAAGACCCTAGTTATCTGAAACTATATTATTTACTACCGATATTTACATTTATTAAAATTATTTATAACTGCATTTAAAATCAAAATTTTAACAATGATTAAAATAAATAATTATTAAACAATTATTTATAAGGCCAATAAAGTTTATTTATAAGGCAGAATACATATAGAGGCCTTTCAAGTTATGTTCACCTTAGATTTTAAAATTTCTGTATGACATTTTAAACATTTAGAAAATTTATAATTTTAACTAATGATTTTTTTAATCAGTTGATTAAAATCACGATTTAATCTTTGATTTAAATTATCTGATTAAAATTGTTGACAAGTTGGTTAATATACAAGAGTAATTTAAACAATGAAAAACAAGGCATTTGACCGCAACGGAAAATAACCGGCATCTTACCCCAAGGGAAGAAAACCAGTAACTTACACCCAAAAATATTAGTCGACTCACCCTAAAGTATTGGGTAAGATGATGGTGCCCCCACTGACGTGAAGACGAGGGAACCGTCCACCATTTATGCTTTCTAAAAAGGACAAGTACGAGTACTCTCTAAAAACATCAGATTATTTCTCTGGTGATTAAACTAAGACTTATATAGGCAAATAAAGAAGTCACGTAAAATATTTTTGATACTTACCAGAAGTTTTTGACGAAATAGCAATAAAAAAGTACCACTTATTTTTATTTATTTATTTATTTTTTTTTTTTTTAAAGAACGCAAACGGAAATTAAAGTATCAGCAGGGAACCCTCTTCCTCACAACTGAGCGGCAGTTCCCTACAGCGCCTGCGCTTATGAAAACTACGTGATTCGTCATCTTGTACAACAGGGCATCTCACCTCAAGTTAACCTATATACAATCTATATATACATACAAAACTTATGGGCTGCACACAGAGCTGGGTACATTTACATCTATGGGCAGCAATTGCTGAAAGCTAATTTTCAAATTTTTTATGCGTTTTATAAAATGTGTACTTAAGTATCTTCTTTGCGTTATTAAACGGCAAAATTTTGTTAAAGTATTCCCGATGTGCTGGAAAGTGTTTCATAATCTTTGCTTGGCGCATGATTTTTTCATCTTTGTTATATTTATGGCGGATAATCCTTTTTTTACAACTTTTAATTTAATTAAAATATTGAGAAAAAAAAATATTTTTTTTTCCTGAAACAACAACAACAAACAAAAAAAAAAAAAGATTTGCGAATTTTAATTGAAATACAATATACGAACACATGAAAATTATATAATTAGTGTTTACTTAAAAAAATGCGAAAAAGGTTATAAGAATTATTTGAAGAAAGTTTTGATGTAGAAACGACTTCTGCATTGATATGTTTCAAATTGTTTTATTTTTGGCAAAGGTTTAAAAGAAAGAAGATCTCGTTGATTGAGTTTCACTCGGGGCAAATAGGATAATATTCTTCTGCAGTTGTTTTCCAGTAGGAAATGACTGGAATTGGGACCAAAGCCAATTGCCAGCTTTAATATTCTTATAACGCTTATACAGTTACGATAATATTATTGCTAGCATCATTTTTGTTTGGGCCCATCGTTGCCCGGGGATTCGATTACAGAATATCATCTTTTTCTTTGAGTGGGTATAACATACAATATAAGTTGTTTGATTTCGCATACTACATACTGTTTCTAATATTTTTGTACCTCATGTAACCCATTTTAGGCCAAGCATAAAAATTTTATAAAATGTGGTAATATTTTCATTGAAATATGCTTAAATTACATTCATTAACCCTTAAATGCCGGATTTTTGAAAAATCATTGTTATAATGTTTTCCGGCTTTCTTTTTTTAAATAAATCATGGGAAAAATACTTAAAAAAATCATATTTTGTTTTAAGTATAGTTTACGGCTAAAAAACAGTTTGTTACTAATCGGCAATACTGGTGTTTAATTAAAAAAATAATTTCCCTTGATAAAATTCAATAATATTAATAAACACACAAGAATTTTAGGAACTATAATAAGAAGTAAATTTTACTTGCTCACTGCATGTCAAAATAGGGTATTTCGCAAGCTTCCAAACAAAACAAAAAGAACAAGTAGCAACAATTACAAAAATAAATCTATCTTTATTCTTAAACAGCACAAGTGTTGCCATCTACATGTTGAAAATCGATTTAATAATATTTTCAGAATGTATTTTATTGACAACATTAGGCATTATAGCTTCAATATTATTCTAATAGTATTTTAGAGTCTAAATTGGGTATGTTGCCGAAAAGCAACACCAGGCATTTAAGGGTTAAGCCAAAAAAAGTTTCTTCCATGAAAAATAATATTCTATTTCAGAAATAAAATGCATTCGTTCAATGGTGCGCTAACGCACCATTAAATTTAAAATTAATATTTTTTATTTTTTTTATATTTGTTTCATTATTAATTTATTTACAGAACTTGCAACTTTAATCCATTATAAAACCATATGATTAATCACAAGTGGAATTATACATTTTCAAAAAGTCGAATTTGTCAATAACGATTTCAATTTTGAAAAACTAGCGTATTTTGAAAATTTCTCACCAGAAAGTGTTTCGTCCAATTGAATTACCGATATTTTATAGATATCTCCAGAACCCTTAATGGGGTCCGGGACACAAAAATCTTCAAATTTTCAATTTTTTTTTTTTATTGAATTAAAAATTTCTCTGCCTTTTCCTGCTTAAAATGATGTTTAAATCATGTTTCTATCTTAATTAGAACAGGGAATATTAATTTTTCCGTTTTTTTTTTTTTTTTTTTTTTTTTGTTTTGTTTTCAAAATCTGCCTTTCAAGCTATGATTGTCAAGGAAACGAGTTCTTGTGAAATTGCGTTTTTCTTCATGATAGGTTTTTTCACCATTTCTCATATTTAAATTTTTATAACCCGAGAACCGTTAAAGATACAGGATTAAAACTCGGAACATATCTTTTTCAATTATTTTACCTTACTTTTGAGCCAGCATATTTGAAAAAAATATTTACTTTTGAAAATATGATTTTTTTTTTTTTTAAAGTTGCACCACTTTTTTTGTAATTTTTTCGTTAAATATTTTAACCTTTTTTTAAATTAATATTTTTTAAAATTCTGGCTCTAAATTAAAAAATATATATTTCTGTTTATTTAAATGAAAACCAATTTAAATTCTACAAATAATATTTCGAGTTATAACGATGTTAAGTTATACCACGTTTTTCATAAATTTTAAATTAAATTTTTTTTAAAGCTATGAGAAGTTTTAACATTTGATTTTGTTTACAAATGATATGGTTAACCATCACAAAAAAATTCAAAATTTTAACTCAATAAATAATTTTTTTTGAAAATGTGTCCCGGACCCCCTTAAAAATAGCAGAAAAATAAAATTAATGAAAAATATTCCTCACAGCGTTAATAAAAGAAATACTTATTGAAATGGTGCGTTTACGCACCTTTTTCCGAAAATGGGTTAACTTTTAGAAGTTTATGAACACGTTTTATGCTTTTTGCAATGATTTCCACTTGTGCGAAGGATAGGTACTACATAAAAACGATTTTTAACGCAGATGACACTGACAGATTCATTTTTGGATCCAAATATGATAAAAACCTATTTTTTAATAAAAATTACCACACTCTTCCTTTTTTCTTTAGATTGTATGTTTTACTTTCTAGTGCTTAAAATATCTCATTGCTGCATTTCAGAGACTAAAAAAAAAAAAAAAAAAAAAAAAAAAAAAAAAAAAAAAAAAAAAAAAAAGGTTTTACGGTATAATGCTTGCACTCTAGCTGCCAATATTATACCCTAGAATTAACAGTAATGAACAATAAATAATCAGTAGTATATTATCTTATTAATATACTAGCAGTAATATAACGTATATCACTGCTTAACGGTATATTACTGCTTATTACCCGACTGCCAAGAAGGCTTATGTGTTCCACGCGTATCTGGGTATGTGGATTTTTTTTAAACATCCCAACGGCTGGATGAATTTCAATGAATGGGGTCTCTATCGATTCATCTTAACTGTCCGATGGTTATAGGTTAGGATTTGTTTTTATAAAGTCAAAATGGCGACCGTAAAAGGAAAAATGGCGGTAGACACGAAAAAATTTTTTACGCACCATATTGAGTGGCATATCATTGGATAGGTCTTTCAAAATGAAGACGATGTTTCATTGACTATTTTACAGTCAGAAGCTCCGTTTAAGTATTTCACAACCTGGAAGTTGTGCAGGTAGGATCTCTAGCTTCACTGCAACTCTAACCATCATAGACATCTATAGGCCTCATCAAAATAGAGTTTATAGATAGGAACTAACAATTAAAAACAACTTGAAAGTCATCAATACAAGTAAATAAATAAAATAGGTAAGTAATATAAAAAATAGTTTTACATTGATGAGAAATAATTAATTAGTTCGCTTTTTATGCAGTCGAATTTTTTGAATTTTAAAGTTAATTTTTTTTTTTTTGCGGTTTATTATTGTTGATTTTACAGTATAATACTGGCAGCTGCATTGCCAATATTATACCGTAAAACCAAGAATCTTTTCTTTTCTTGCGGTATGCTGGCAAATTTAAAGAGCGTGGTTTGGATACCTCCATTGTTGTCAGTCATTGACAGTTGTAACTATAAAACACATTTGGCGTTTTATCATCTGCATAAAGCTTACGGAAAATGTCTTAAAATTAATTTATTAATTTATAATTAAGTTCTATAAATATTAAAATGCTAAATTGTCATGGGAAGCACATCTATATACATTTTTTTTATATATATAATTATAGCATATCAGAATATGAGTGAAAAATGGATTACAAAATTCCATCTCTGCATGGATGAATAAGTTAACCTCTTCGTACCAGTGGATTCACATATGGATCCATGTCCATTCATTATTCTATCGTTTCTGCTGAAAACGGTATAGCAGGAATATATGTATGTGAATACCTGGTATTATGAAAAATGTTGGAAAGTGTTTGATTTTCCCTTCCGCAGCAGAGATCGCGTCACCATACAGATGAGATGCGCTTTTCTCGCCTTTCTGGACGTTCTCAAATAACAAGTTTTTCTGTCGTTGTGTCTCTTGCATTTCTCTCTTATTTTGCTTCTTATTAGCCCCCCGGTAAGTTATGCTATGGGTTTCTCCCAGGTTATTTTGTGTGGTCTCCAAAAAATAACGTTACCTTACAGAAGTCAGCCGTGAAACAAAGCAGTACGATTAAATACTCTACAGAAATTTTTTTAACTTCTAAGCATCGCAGATTTTCGATTTTTATATCGTCGTATTGGAAAAAATTGTTTTAAATGTCTTTTCTTTGAAAACTATATCTACATTTATTTTTGAAATATTAATTTTTTTTTTGTAGTTTTTAGAGCCATTTGCTTAATATTGGCAACGGAAGTATTCCATTTCTGTAGAAAGTAAAGGAAAAATAGTTCTGAAAAAGTAATTACATATTTCTGTTGCCATTTTCTCTTAACAACCGAAAGAAAATGTAATTAAATTACGTACTATTTTGAAAAAAAAATAAACGAATGATTTCTGTTAAAACAATGGAGCAATTATAAACTATATTTAATTTAAAGTATCTATGAATCATTGGATAGCCTTTTTTGTCGATTTTATTGAATGACGGCATCTTTTTGCTGCATTTGTGCATCATTTCGCGATAGTGATGTGCTATGCATGCTTTACTGTAGATGTTTAAGAGTAGATCGTAAATGTGGAATTCTTAATCGGATGCGAATGACGTAATTTTACATAAAATAAAACGTGTGCTTTAAGTCTTAAAATTGAATCTTTCATCTTCACATAACACTTCATTTATAATGGCTGTTTCATAATAATAGAAGCCACTAGTCCATCAGAAGAAAATGAAATAATTAAAATGCCACTAAATTCTGCGACACTAAATTCTGAAAAAGCAGAATTCCTGTTCCCTAGTTTGTTTCTTGTTTTTTCTCTCTTTTTTTAGGTTGACTCATCAAAATAGATTCGGAGAGAGATTCGAAAGAATCAATTGACCCGGATTTTGTTCCCGAGTTTGTATTATCGTTACATTTCTATATGTATCGATTTAGATATATATATGTATTTAAATATCGATACCTACATCTCTTCTTATTAATATGATTAAAAGCATCACATTTTCCTGAAAACTACTACTTGATAATTTAGATCTAAATGCCTGAAAAACTGGTTTTGTATGTAATTTTCATGTACATATGCTAGTACGGAAGAGGTCAAGTTAAATAAAAGAGCGTAAATCTTGTAATCGTCGTTTTTATCAAAATTTTTTGAGCAGCTTTCGTAAAACTCAGTATATTCTAGGATTAATTATTCAGTTAAATGTGCATATCTTGTTCATCTTTAGAATTTTGCAATTTGTTCATATAGTTGTGATTTCATCTTATATATATATAGAAGAAACCGCCTTAAGTTCTATAGCTAGTTCCTTAGCTAGGTTCTGTTTTAGCAATCAACACAGCCACATATACTTTGAAAATGACGAGTTAAAGATTCCCTGTTAAAATGTTATTGAAGATCTCCAGAAAGAATCCTCCAAGATTATAAGGTGATTATAAGATGATGATAAAAATTAATGAAATTTGCAATGATAATATTCCATATGTAATCCCTAAAATTTGGATGTTTATCTTAAAATCAGGGATGCGAGCGCTGCACCACAAAAAGCTAATTTTCATCATTAAAATTTAAAATTTTCTTTGTCTTATTAAATTTCAGAAATTCTGTCATTAAATAAAGTGAGTAATACTATAAAAAGTTAGTGATAGCAATCAGCCATTTGTGGCGCAGGCTTGCATCCCTGCTTATGATGAATGCATGTGCTGAATTTATGTTTATTCTATGATTGAAACGTTTGGCAAAGCCAAACTACAAGTGTGTTGCAGAAAAAGTTTGATAATCTTTTTATTTTTATGTAATTCAATTACGCATTTGCTTTCGTCTACTTGATACCGCCACTGCAGGGTTTGGTCTTAACTGGATTCAAGTTATATTCAGTTTTCATCAGATAGATTCCGCCACTGCAGGCTCTGAGCTTGTGATTGGTTATAGCCAAAGGTGACGGCGAACCTCAGGAATTAATCAATTCAGGGCAGTGGACTCTGTTCATTTAAACTTTAATGAAATGTGACATGAAAATTATTTATGATGCTCATAGAAGATAACCGAAACGTTTATTTAAAGCATTTAATGTGATTTAATGCTTTTATAATTTTTAACTATTGATTAATGTTTATACACCATTTGGTAACGTTGTGATTTGTGTTTTCACGATACAATTCTACAATATATATGGAAGAACTACTAATTTAATAGTATAGAATAAAACTTTTGGCAATTTGTGTATTCTTTATACTATTCCTTAAATTCTTCACTGGCCAAAAGTTCCTCAATCGGGTGAAAAGCAAATTGGCCTAGGTTTGGCAATAAAATTATTTCTTATAAATGCTATTGTATCTCTCATACAACAAAAATTGCATGTTGTTGTCTTGTATGAAGCCGATATTTGCTACCGTTTCCATTACCTAGACATTTTGTTTGTTTGAAGAGCGGATATAACACAATAAATTCTTTCATTTCGCATATCGCATACTATTTGTAATATTTGTATCTTTGTAATATTTGTATCTTTTACATCTTTGACAATTCTCGTACACTTTTTAGGCTTTTTGCAATATTTCCCAACTGTTTAAAGATTGGGTATTGCATGAAAACAACATTTCCTGGAGTTGACACTATAACAGACCAATTTCTAGTTCCCAGAAATTCCTACTCCGTCGATGTTTTCATGAAACGACTTGTGTTCGAGAACCCAAAAATTTATAAGTAAATAAAGTTTAAGAAAAGTGCTGTTTTAATAGTATAAGATATAAGGAAATTAACAGTTTATATAAACACGTTCAGTTTTTTTTTTTTTTTTTTTTTTTTTTTTTTGGGGGGGGGGGGGGGGTCGTTCATCTAACAAAACCCTATTCGTCTCACTCTTCTGTCTGTCCGTCCGTCACAGTGCTCATTCTCACGAACTGCATAGATTAGGGACTTGAAATTTTGCATAATTATTGCTGAACACCTGCGATAACACGACAGATCATAACATTTTCAAAAAGTCAAAATAAATTAAAAACCACTATTAAAAGAATAGAAAATATTCATAATTCAACTAAAGCATTGATTTTAATCAAACCGCAAAGATTTTCTTTCAGAAGCGCAAAAAGAGGGAGGGTTTACCGCAAATTAGAAAGGGTTGCACGACGATAAATGTACTGGGCGTTTTAAAAGAGACCCTTTTCTTAAAATCTACTGGACCTGAAAATTTTAAAATCGCGCACCCTGACGCAAAATTTCTTTCTTGTTCAGAATTTCTAAACAAAATTTCATAAAGTCCATCTAGAAGTATAAATATTCATTAAAAATCAATTTATATAAATACATTTAATTTTATTTCAAAGACTACGAGTAGAAAGCAGGTGTTTCAAAGTTAGACGACTGTCGCCGATGCTAGTGTAAAAGATCTATAAAATTTTTACAAATATTGCATTTATAGATTTAATATTTGTGCATATCTTTGTGTATTTTTTTCGATGATTCTGAGTATGTAATTTTCGTTAAAGTATTCCCAGTATAACTCTAATTATCAATAAAAAATCTGATTTAATGGAAGGTTTTATTTTGAATTTCATTTTCTCTAAAGCCAGGCACCGGATAAAACCACAGGTACTTTTTGGATTAGGATTGATTTGTAAGACATTAACTTTTTACAAATACTGCATTTACAGATTTTAAACATACTATACCTATTTTTTCACGCTGATTCCGAATATGTAATTTTTGTAAAAGTCAATTTAGAACGTATTATTTTATTAAAAAAATCGGTTTTTAAACAGAAAAAGAAGCGCTTTGGTACTGTACATTATTTAAATATATGCGTTTCTCTACTAATTATCATTATTTAATATTTCTTCATTAATATTTGTGCATATCTATGGGTAATTTTTTTCGCTGATTCCGAATGTGTAATTTTCGTTAAAGGGCGATTCCATGCGGAGAGTCACACACGTAACGCAGGCTTTAATTTGCATTTAATCAATTATTTATTATATTTTAATGTTAATTCTGATTTTAGGTGTTATGGTAAATAAGTTATTAACATATTTTTTAGTTTAAATGTGTGTAAGTAAAACTCACAGGAATATATCATTTAATTTCATACACAAAATGTGCCTTTTTTCTGAAGTAGAAAAAAAGCACATTTTGAGTAATGAAATTAAATGATATACTTCTGAGAGTTTTATTGCCACTCATTTAAATTTAAAAATATGCTAATAACTTATTTACCATACCACTTAAAATCAGAATTAACATTAAAATTTAATAAATAATTGAATAAATGCAAATTAAAGCCTGCGTTACGTGTGTGACACTCTCCACGGAATCGCCCTAAAGCATTCCCAGTATAACTCTAACTAGTAAATCTGCAGATCAGGAGCCTCAACGTCATCTTTGCAAGTCATTGTTTTGTAACACTCATTGCGTAATATTCATCTTCCTACAAATCGCTTTTTAAAGTTTTAAAATTACATAAATATTTATAAGAATACAAAGTACTTCGTAAAGTTTCAGAAATTAAATGTGTTAAACAAGTGGTTATACACTGATGTTCTGAAATTCTGATGAGCTGCTTATTCTGGTAACTTTTTAAATAAAAAATTACATTTCTTCGGGGGGGGGGGGGGCTCTGCCCCCCTGAACCCCCCATAGTCTATTTAAATTTACATTCGTAATTTTTTATTGATTGTGCGGATGGTTATAGTATATCATATATTTTTTTACGCTATGATTTGTAAGGATAAGCATAAGTTTTCTTTTATAAATTAATAAATTTAAAATTTAAAATAAAATCCTCATGTTAACCGTACGCAAGCAATAAATCCTGAAGAGACGCCAAAAATGTAACCTTAAAAATCCGCTCGTTCGACCCAAACACAACGGCGTGCTTAAAAAAAGAAAGAAAAAAAAAGAAAAATATTTTTAGTAATACAGTTATATGATTAATTTATTCATAATACGATGAAATGCTACTTTAGAATGCTTAAATATAAGCAGATCATTTTCATTTTACAGAAAAAATGCACGGATGAAGTCAAAGAATTCGGTTCCTGTTCCACGTGCTTGTTTTGTTTGGGCCGAATGAGGGCATTTAAATCTGAGTGATAACGCACATCATATTGGAAACTTTTTTTTACGGCATACTGCATCTCCATCTATCTCTTTCCTCCGTGAATAATAGTTAATTTTATTTTAGCCAAGTTCTTTTTATTCCAACATCTTTTTTTTCGATAAATGACGTCTAATTCACCTGCTATTCGTACTTACTCAAAACCTTTCATCTTGTTATATTAAGAAATACTTGAGAGTTTTCTTTTTATTCCCAATATGTCGCCATATTAATTTTTTTATTCTTAAGTTTTTTTTCATTTTCCTGTTTCACGTCAAAATCTTTCAATTGAAAATTGTTTAAGAGAAAATATTATTCAGGGTTTTGATTTTCTTGGCAACGATTAAAGAAACATTGATAAATTTTATGCAAAAATGTCACATTATTCTCTATGAAAATAATGAACTTTTGTATTTTTAAGCAAAATATTTGAATAAAATAAATAAAATATTGCCTATTTTTATTTCTGGTGCTAAAATCCATCTATATGCAAAAATACAAATGCATTAATTCATCCGTTTAGACGTTGGCTTTACTGAAACATTATAGGCGCATTTATACTAATATTATTAAGACCAAATACGTTGCTAGGCAACGGATGAAAGAAAAGGTAAAAAATGAAATATGTATTATGTCAAATTGATAAAACAAAATGCTTTATATTATTGGAAAACATGCATAAAGTTCCCCCAAAAATTATAAACCTAATTTAAAAATCTCGCAAATATATTGACATAATTTCAAACTAAATGGAATAATTTAATAATCTTATTTAAAAATTTCAGCATCCAAAATTTACCATTTAAATCCATTTTTTATATGAGCCATTTCTTTCAACAAATGAAAATTTGAAAATCGTCTGACTTGCCATAGAAAAGCATTACAGAGCAAAATAAAATGTTCTATATTTCCGGAACGAATGAACCAAATTTAACCAAAAACTATACAGCTAAGTCCGAGTACCTCATCAACATGCCCAATTAATTTCAAGCCGATCGTATGCTTTTTGCGGCAGTTATCGCGGAACAGACAGACAGACAGACAAACGGAAATCAAAACTTTTCGTGTCTCCACAGTAAGCCTTCAGTGACGTTTCGGCAACTAGTAAATCTGCAGATCAAGAGCCTCAACGTCATCTCTGCAACTCATTGTTTTTATCAAACTTTGCGTAATATTAATCTTTCTACAAAAACAAAATTTAAACTATTTAAATTACACAAACATTTATAAAAGGAAAAAAATATTTCGATGGTTTCAGACATTAAAAACGTTAAATTAAACACGTTGTTATGTAAGGATATTCTGAAATTCTCACGAGCTACTTATTCTAGTAATTTTTATATAATAAAGCAAATTTCATCAGGGGGGCTGCCCCCCTGAACCCCCCGTTGTGTAATTTATTTTGCATTTGTAATTTTCTACTGATTGAGTTAATGATTACCCTATATCTTAGATTTCTTTTTACACTGCGATTTATAAGGATAAGCAATAATTCGGTCAAGCATTTTACGTTATCCTAATATCCATACAGCAGTATTTACTTGCCTGCTAACCACAAATACCTGTATCTAATGGATAAAGAACTTTTGGAAATGTAAACTGAAACATCTAATTTAGAAATCTAATACCTTTATAAATTTTGTTTATAAAAAAATAATTTTGATTACCATTCTGCAATATTTATATCTAAGATCTAATCTAAATATCAAAAAATGTACTCGATAGCATTAACTTACTAAAATCACCCTAAAGTAGGGGGGCTTCTAAACCTAACAGTTAATAATTCATCATCGTTAAATAGATAAACATGATTTGGCGCCTTTAAGTATTTTTTGTGATTTTCTTTTAATAGTATCTACATTTAATTTAAAATCGTGATGTTACAAATACCGTTGAAATTTGACGCAAACCTATGTTCAGGTCAAATTACGAAAGGTTAACTAACATTTCATTTCCCTTAGCCGGACTTTCTGTTTCATTTTTCGTAATAAGGATTATTTTAATAATTTAATTTCTTTTACACTCTACAAGCTGTTACACGAACGTTGTTCACGTACCATTAAAATAGAGATAAATGCATTAAGTAAAACATTTCACTCCCCACCAGACATACCAAGTCTCAAGCTTTTTGCACATCACTATTATCTTAGAGAAAATGTTCTTTTAAATCGCGCAAATGTTTCAATTAAATAAAGTAACATTTTCTGTATTAAAATACTGGTATCCAGAACGCCGGAGGCTTGGCAGCTCTGCTCCTCTTAATAAAAACATACATGATTAACCAACACTTTATCACATTTTATAGGAGACAATACGGAATTTCTTATTTGTATGGCCTTACATATATCTCAGTCATAAAAATGTAAAATTTTGTGCCAATTAATGCACGCAATTGCGAAAATGAAATCGCAAAGAATGAGAAAAGGAAGGCCAAGTAAAATCGTGTAAATCGAGGAATCTTTTTTCGTAGTGCTGGGTTAATACTGCTACAAAAACTATTTTAGGTGGTATTTGGTGTGAAATGTTTATATGTATTCATTCCTGTCCTATATATCCTTTTTTTTTTTTTTTTTTTTTTTTTTTTTCCTTATTCCATTTTTCTTTTGCACGTGAAAATCTTACAAATTAAAATTAACTCTTTGGGAGAAATTGTTATTCATTTTTTTTTTTTTTTTGGCAACAATAAAGTTTATAAAATTTAACAGAATAATGTCAGTTTATTCTGTATGAAAATAGCGAACTTTTTCATTTATAATCAAATAGTTGAATAAATAAATGAAAATATTATTCTATATAGTATATAAATACTATTTTCATTTCTGCGTTTAAATAAATCTATATGCAAATATCTATACAAAGGCATTCATTAATTCATTCCTTTTGCTTTGATTTGACTTCAAAAAACCATACATACTTTCACATTTATGATATTTTTAGATGAGATGCTGTTGCTACGCAACGGTTAAAAGAAAAAGTGAAATATAAGTAAATTCATAAAATAAAATGTTTTATATTATTCGAACACATGTATAAAATTCTATCATAAGTTATACACCTAATTTAAAAGCTCTGACAAATGTTTTGACAAAATTGCAAACTAATAAGAATAATTTAATACTCTTATTTAAAAATTTCAGCATCCAAAATTTACCATTTAAATCTATTATTCATATGAGCGATTTCTTTCAACAAATGAAAATTTGAAAATCGTCTGACTTCCCATAGAAAAGCATTATATCACAAAATAAAATGTTCTGTATATTCCGAACGAATGAACCAAATTTAACCCAAAACTATACAGCTAAATCCGGGGAGCTCATCAACATGTCCAGGGAATTTCAAGCCGATCGGATGCTTTTTGCGGCAGTTATCGCGGAACAGACAGACAGACTAACAGACAGACAGACTAACGGAAACCAAAACTTTTCGTGTCTCCACAGTAAGCCTTCACTGACGTTTCGGCAATTATCAACTAGTAAATCTGCAGATCAAGAGCCTCAACGTCATCTCTGCAACTTATTGTTTTTAGCAAATTTTGCTTAATATTAATCTTTCTACAAAAACAAAATTTAAACTTTTAAATTACACAAACATTTATAGAAGGAGAAAAAAATATTTCGATGGTTTCAGACATTAGAAGCGTTAAATTAAACACGTTGTTATGTAATGATATTCTGAAATTCTCACGAGCTACTTATTCTAGTAATTTTTATATAATAAAGCAAATTTCTTCAGGGGGGTGCCCCCCCTGAACCCCCCGTTGTGTAATTTATTTTGCATTTGTAATTTTCTATTGATTGAGTTAATGATTATCCTATATCTTAGATTCATTTTTACACTGCGATTTATAAGGATAAGCAACAATTTGGTCAAGCATTTTATGTTATCCTAATATCCATACAGAAGTATTTACTTTCCTGCTAACCACAAACATCTGTATCTAATGGATAAAGAACTTTTGGAAATGTAAACTGAGACATCTAATTTAGAAATCTAATAATAATTTTGATTACCATTCTGCAATATTTATATCTAAGATCTAATCTAAATATCTAAAAATGTACTCGATAGCATTAACTTACTAAAATCACCAGGGGGAGTTCTAAACCTAACGGTTAATAATTCATCATCGTGTCCACTTCCAATTGACTAAATAGATAAACGTGATATGGCGCCGTTAAGTATTTTTTGTGATAGCCTTTTAATAGTATCCATATTTAATTTAAAATCGTGATGTTACAAACACCGTTGAAATTTGATGCACACCTGTGTTCAGGTCAAATTACAAAAGGTTAACTAACCTTTTATTACCCTTAGCCGGGCATTTTGTTTCATTTTTCGTAATAGGGATTATTTTAATAATTTATTTTACACTCTACAAGCTGTTACACGGGACGTTGTTCACGTAGCATTAAAATAGAGATAAATGCATTAAATAAAACATTTCACTCACCACCAGACATGGCAAGTCTCAGGCTTTTTGCACAACACTATTACCTTACAGAAAATGTTGTTCTTTTAAATCGCGCAAATGTTTCAATTAAATAAAGTAACATTTTTTGTATTAAAATACTGGTATCCAGAACGCCGGAGGCTTGGCAGCCCTGCTCCTCTTAATAGAAACATATATAGTTAACCAACACTTTATCACATTTTATAGGAAACAATACGGAATTTCTTATTTGTATGGCCTTACATATACCTCAGTCATAAGAATGTAAAATTTTGTGCCAATTAATATACGCAATTGCGAAAATGAAATCGCAACCAATGAGAAAAGGAAGGCCAAGTAAAATCGTGTAAATCGAGGAATCTTTCTTCGTAGTGTGGGAAAATACCAATACAAAAATTAATTTAGGTGGTATTTGGTGTGAAATGTTTTTTTATGTATTCATTCCTGTCCTATTTATCTTTTTTATTATTTGTAATTTGCTGCATTTTCCCTTTGCACGTGAAAATCTTACAAATTAAAATGAACTCTTTGGGAGAAATTGTTATTCCTTTTTTTTTTTTTTTTTTTTTTTTTTTTGGCAACAATGAAGTTTATAAAGTTTAATAGAATAATGTCAGTTTATTCTGTATGAAAATAACGAACTTTTTCCTTTATAATCAAAATAGTTGAATACATAAATAAAGATATTATTCTATATAGTATATAAATACTATTTTCATTTCTGCGTTTAAATCAATCTATATGCAAATATCTATACAAAGGCATTCATTAATTCATTCCTTTTAACTTTGATTTGACTTTAAAAACCATACATACTTTCACATTTATGATATTTTTAGATGAGATATAGTTGCTACGCAACGGTTAAAAGAAAAAAAAATGAAATATAAGTAAATTCATAAAATAAAATGTTTTATATTATTCGAACACATGTATAAATTCCATCATAAGTTATACACCTAATTTAAAAGCTCTGACAAATGTTTTGACAAAATTGCAAACTAATAGGAATAATTTACTACTCTTATTTAAAAATTTCAGCATCAAAAATTTACCATTTAAATCCATTTTTTATATGAGCCATTTCTTTCAACAAATGAAAATTTGAAAATCGTCTGACTTGACATTGAAAAGCATTACAGAGCAAAATAAAATGTTTTATATTTCCCGAACGAATGAACCAAATTTAACCAAAAACCATACAGCTAAGTCCGAGTACCTCATCAACATGCCACATTAATTTCAAGCCGATCGGATGCTTTTTGCGGCAGTTATCGCGGAACAGACGGACAGACAGACAGACAGACAGACAGACAGACAAACGAAAATCAAAACTTTTCGTGTCTCCACAGTAAGCCTTCACTGACGTTTCGGCAACTAGTAAATCTGCAGATCAGGAGCCTCAACGTCAGCTCTACAATTCATTGTGTTTAGCATCCTTTGAGTAATATTAATCTTTCTACAAAAAACGAAATTTAAAGTTTTGAAATTACATAAACATTTATAAAACGAAAAAATATTTCGAAGGTTTCTGACATTAGAAGCGTTAAATTAAACCCCTTGTTATGTAATGGTATTCTGAAAATCTCATGAGCTACTTATTCTGGTAATTTTTAGATAATAAAGTAGATTTCTTCAGGGGGGCAGAGCCCCCCTGAACCCCTTCGTAGTGTAATTTAATTTACATTTGTAATTATCAATTAATTGTGTTAATGTCCTTTAGTAAATTCTACCAATAGACGGAAACGTACATGAATTCTTTTCTACAGCCCTGTATATTACGTGAAGATTTTTACGCGTCGTCTATAACATTTAAATTTAATGCAGACAAAAAACCCTCTTAAAACTGCTCATATCACATTTCCGGGGATTAGTATGCATAGTGTGCACCATATATCCAGTTTCTGAGGAGTCCTGTATATGGTTCTATTTAAATTCTGCAAACATTTGTTAGTATACTAAATGTATTTGGGCTGGGAAATACATAACTCAAAAAAAAAAAAAAAAAACACTGAAGCAATTCGCGCTTATTTTCATTTATACTTACGAATTCATTTGTGTATCCCTGTACATGTTCTATACAATATTTAAGCACTACTTATTAAGCACAAATTTACTTAACGTTAAAACGCACACCATAATCGAAAATGCTCTTCAGCAATCATCCCTAATAGACCAGAACTGTATCCGAAATATTTTATGTGACCCTGTAAATGAACGATAAATACGATACAAATCATATTCAAGCTTCTTGTAGTCAATCACAGTAATGTAATTTAATTTCATAATGTTTGAATTAGTGCAACACAATTAACACACTGACGACAGGCAATTTAATTAAATCTGGGTTTAAAAACAGTAGAAGCTCCTCCCTCTTCTGAAAGTGTCTCGGAATTTGGTTTCTGAGATATGTTTTTCATGTTTATGCAGCAGTAAATATCTTTCAATGTACGGATGTAATATATAATGTCTTACAATCTATAAAAAATATGGACAACACAATATAAATGTCTTTTCTGTAAGGTAGAAGTCACTCCCTTAGCCAATGATGTATTCTGAATAAAAACGAGAATTTTCGTTTCCCGTCGCTAATGTGTTAAAATAAGCTGTGAAGAGTTTTTTTCCCCCGTAGACCACATTTTAATCGACCACTTTTGTGTGACCCTGAAAAAAACATATGCTTTGCACCCCATATACTACAAAAATGTTTCAAAAATACATATCAATTTTATTATTTTGTAACAGAGTAACATCATTAAAAAACGCCACAAAAGGATTTTCTTCAAAGATTGTAATATTATGAATACTTTTGAGTTACCTGTACGCATGCTGTAAGTGCTACACATAACATATTTTATAGTAACCAGGTTCTAGTGCACCTTAATAAAGTATATAAATTTCATTACGTTTAAAATTGTGTAACATTATTAAAATACACCGCAGACGATTTTTCCCAAAGACTATAATGTAACGGAATAGTTTTGAGTGCCCCTGTAATTAAGCTATGAATGCTACACTCTTCATTTTTAATACCAAACATACTTTGGCAAACCTCAATAACGTATATCAATTACATGTAATCCCGACTATATTTACGCGAGTTAGAGCACGTAGAGAAACACGGCAGGCGACAGATAGAAAAACTGAAGTCATAAATACTTTTCATCCATGTTGGAAAGTGTTAAAAAGGATTTACATGCCTTTAACTGTACTTTTTTTTTCACTTATAGCATGGTTAAACATTAGTTTAAACATCCTAATCCATGCAATAGCAATAACATATTAAAAGCCCCCCAAAATAGGCATATCTGGAGATCTATAAATCTACTGGAAAATAATTCATTATCGTGCCCACTGTTAATTGCATAAATTGCATCGATTTGGCGCGATAAAATATTTTTTGTGATAGCCTTTTAATAGTACCTGCAACAAAATTAACGTAATTTACTAACTTCATTCATATTTGACGCAATGATAGGCTACTAATAACAGTCGCTAGGCAACGAAGAAAAGGAAAAAAAAAAAGAAATATGTATCATGTAAAACAAGAAAATTAATTTAAAAATTCTTTATATTATTGGAATACATGTATAAATGTCCTCAAAACATTATACACGTAAATAAAAAAATCTTATAGATATATTGATAAAACTTCAATATAATAGGAATAATTTAAAACCTTTATTTGGAATTTTAGTATCCATAATTTGACATTTAAATCCATTAATCAAACGTGCCATTTTCTTTCAACAAATCGAAATTTGAAAATCGTCTGACTTGCCGTAGAAAAGCATTATAAAGAAAAATAAAATATTCCATATTTTCCGAACGAATGAACCAAATTTAACCAAGAACTATACAGCTACGTCCGGGTATCTCACAAATATGCCCAATTAATTTCAAGCTGATCGGGTGCTTTTTGCGGCAGTTATCGCGGAACAGACGGACAGACAGACAGACAGACAGACAGACAGACATCCGGAAATCAAAACTTTTCGTGTCTCCACAGTAAGCCTTCACTGACGTTTCGGCAACAAAACTTTTCGTGTCTCCACAGTAAGCCTTCACTGACGTTTCGGCAATTAAAATTCTGATTTAATGAGAGGATTTATTTTGAATTTCATTTCCTCTAAAGCCAGACACCTGGTAAAACCACATATACATTTTGAACTAGGATTGTTTTGCAGGATATTAATTTTTTACAAATACTGCATTTACAGATTTTAAACATACTATGCCTAAACTTCCATTTTCACAATTTTTTCACGCTGATTCCGAATATGTAATTTTTGTAAAAATCGATTTAAAACTTATTATTTTATTAAAAAATCGATTTTTAAACAGAAAATGAAACTCTTTGGTACGGTACATTATTTAAATATAAGTGTTTCTCTACTAATTATCATTATTTTACATCCGATATTTTATTATAGGCTATATAAAATGAACATATTGCCCCCTTTATTTATGAGTGTTAGTATATACCACTATTTCCGAAAATTAATTTCAGCAAAAACATTTAAATTAAGAAAAGCAATTAAGTCATCGATTTTATAATTTCAGATATTTTACAACACAAAAAATTTAAAGAAGGAGGGGGTTGTACTTGAATTTGAAAGTTTCTTTTTTACCCCTCCGGAGTCTAACTTGTGTGTTTAAGCAATTTTTCTAACTCAAACTCTAATTAAGCTACAGCGTTATTTGACCTTATTTGAAGGCTTAACCAAAAGGAAATATAGTCGATCCTGATATCTTAGTGTCTATTTCGACTCCAGAGAATTATGGGGTATTCCTCACGTGGTGTGGAGGGGCAGGAAACGGTTTTTTCATGTGACATATCGTTTTAAAACTCTTGGCCTATATATAAGCACACATTTCCCGTCCCCTTAACTAATTTTTATGCCAGTAGAGGGTTTTTTAACGTTTTAATTTCTTCATTAGTAACCCTTAAAATTTCAAAAATTTAAGATAATAATTTAGACAACAAATCTCAACAATGAGCATCTTCTGCTCCATTTTTAGGTGCGTTCGTAATTATATAAATACGAATACCTCTAGTCGTCGTTCAGTCCGCCCGCATATAACAAAGCAAAAACTACCCAACCGAATGGTCTGAAATTTTAAATATATAATTAGTGTAATATTTTGTCGACTCATTTCAAATTTTATGAAAATCGCATATATAGTTTAATTACAGAGACAGTCAAAATTTTCCGTTACGTTACGGCCAATGGGAAAAAATATTTCATGTGCATTTTAGTGATGTTACAGCCTTTCGTACAGAATGACATTGATACGCACTTATTGAAGTGCACTAAAATATACATTCAGTACAATATGCGGGGAAAAAATATTTATAAAACTGTTATAGTACGAACGCTCCTCATTTTCCACGTTTGACGTGCAATTTCCAACTATCTTTATGTCGGCAGGAGGCGCTATCAAAAAAAAAATTCACAAACTTCAAATGTAATATACGATATGTTGTAATATCTAAAATGAAAGGCCATGTGTCCAATAATGTTATTCTTCGTACTCCTACCTCCACTCTCACACCTCTATGTCATCCCGATCTATGTAAAGATTTAATAATTATAAATTAACAATTTGGATTTATTAATTAAAGGATAAAGTCTTTTGAAAGGACTATTAAAAGAAACCAACTTACCTACATGTTTAAGTTAATAGTGACAATATTATTCTATAGATGAAAATCCTTAATTGACGTATATTAGTCAAATTTAAATGTCGCTTGCTCGCACAACCCTTAATTTCCTTCGCTTTCATACCAGACATTTGAAAAAGCGACTCCATAAGAAATGTGTTTTGAAGCACAATTTCAGAAAAAACAATTGCTGGATATTTATTTCAAGGGCCGAACGATTTGGCTTTTAAATTACCGTGATTCAGAAAGAAAATTGCAAAATTTCGTTCAATCGATAAAATTTCTGATGTATTGCGCGATTTAGATTCTGAACAAAAGCATTTTACATTATTACTCGTAATTTCTAAAGTTTGCAACAATTGTAACTTTTCAGACAAATGGTAATTTATTCAAAACATGCAGAAAATACATCTGTCTTTCTTTTCTTTTCTTTTTTTTTTTTTTGAGTTTTTCTTTTTTAAATCGTCAATGTAAATCGTTGATAGGAATCAAAAGAATGTGAGATTGCAAATAACATTGACGTTATTTTTATTTCTTGTGTATAAAAAAATTTCTGTTAACTGAAAGAAAAATAAATTAAAAGTTTTTATGAAAAGGAATTATGCATACCTGAGATAATATTTTAAAACTTTTGAATTATTTCGCTATGCCATGAAAATAAAACAAAAACATTTATTTCACAGTTTCCAATGTTTTAATAATAATGATTGCATATATAGGTAAAATACACCAGGACAAGATAAAATTATACATATGTATATTATCTTTCGTAAATACATGTAACGTATTGACATTTATGAAAATTTAATTATAATAAGGGATGATAAATACTTGAAAACTAAGTTAGTAATCTAATTACACAAACAAATAAAAAATGCAACACTAAATACAAATAAACAGGTGGAACTGAGAATTGCTTAGTAATTTTCTTGCAGATATGTCAGCCAATGCGACATATTAATTAACACAAATATAAAGATAAAAAGATCTTATTTGAAAGCTATGAAAATATTTTTATATCAATACACGAGAATAAAACATTTGTCTAACATGTGGATCTCAGTATATTAATGGTAAAAAGATCTTATTAGCTTATTGCAAAAAATTTAATTTCAAAACAATGGAGAAAATAAAATAAATAGAATACGTACCAAATTCCTATACGGTGTTAAAATATTTTTATAGCAGCATTCAACGTACAAGGAAGGTTTTCTTAAAACGCAAACTCATAATAATTATAAAAAAAGCTAATGAAACAATTTATGTATATAATAAAGGATCAGTCAGACTTAGCGGCGGATTTCCAGTAGAAAATCTGTAAAGAAACAAAATACTTTCGAGTATTTGGTGTGAAAAGACGAGCACTTCATGCGATTTGGCGAGCAATATCTTTCCTGGTATACGGTTTTACTTGCTTGGTAAGTTTTAAGTATGTTGAGTATGAAAAAGATAACTGTCCGATTAATAAAACTCTTCCGATACATTTCGATATTGAATAAGTCGTTGTTTCCATGATAACAACACTGTTCTCTTAAAGGTATATATAAATATCATACAGACATACGTGCAATAAATACAATAATCCCAACTGAAGTGACCCAGCTGGACCTCTGCAGTTCTGCCGTTAATTACGGAAAGAGACGCCATATACCGCTGAAATCATACTCATTAAAATGACGTCATTTATGATTAGAAGATGAATCCACCTTCCAAGTGCTGTTTTCAAATATTTTTACAAAACCTAAAACTAGCTGTTTTTGTCTAATTTTTTTGCTAATAAACGTAAGTGAATTCTTTAAAACTAAGGTAAGTTGTTAAGTTTTCATATGCATATCTAAATTCATGCGTTTATTGCGCATATTTTTCCCGCGGATTTGTTTGCTTTCGATTTTGTTCTTAGTCGTGAGATTATCTGTTTATAAATATGGCGCAGTTGCCTTAATTGGACCAATTTGAGTTACTTAAATTGGACCAGATATACAATCATAAAAGTTATAAAGAGACTGACCCGAAAGAAGGCTGCAGCTACAAAAGCCCCCAGAAAGCAAATGAATCATTAGAAATGTTTTCACCCTTGCCAAAATCAGTTAAATTAAAGTACAGAGGGAGCTAAAAAGCAGCTGTGTTTACATCTTCTCTATATAAAGTAAACTTTGAAATGAAAAAACAAAAAAACAACAAAAAGGATTCTGTCAAAGCTCAAAAGTATTTGGAACATCAAGTTTTAAAAATAGACGTAATTCAATGGAAAAGAAAATGATGAAAGGGAAGAACTACAAACATAAGGTTAAGAAAACTTCAGTTTAAAAAAAATGTCTAATGATTGAGAATATAAAAAGGAAAATAAAGACAATGATGATTGGGTTTTCCTAATTTGTAAGAAAAATAAAATAACAGAAATGGTTCAGTGTTCAGATTGCGAAATATGGTTCCATGCTGTGTGTACTGGAATAAAAAAATGAACAAAAGAAATTCATGAGTAAGCCTGTATCACGTCTTAAATGATATTCAAGTAACGAGCAATTAGTTCCATAATTTCCATTATTAATTACATATAACTTTGATTTGTATTTTGAATACATTTTTATTTAAAACAATTGCTCTTACTTTCAGGCATTTGATTTCAATATATTTCATTGCCGTTGTTTTGTTTGGTTGTTTCATTAATCACAAACTTTGCTTTTAATAAAATTATATTCCGTATTTATTAAAACAGCCTAATATTGTTTGGTCTAATTTAGGAGAGTGGGGGTCCAATTTAGGCGACCCGTCGTTGAATTTGGACCACTTTTGACAAAATTTTCAAATTAAATTAAAATTTAAGATTTTCTAAAAGAAATTGTTCTAAAGATTTATTTATTTAGTATATGAATAGATTGACCATGTGTAGTGATATTTTGAAGATGTTCCAAAAATGAAGTGAGTTACACATGAAAATAAGTGAAGTGGTCGAAATTCGGCTACTCTCCCTATGATAAATCCGTAGTTAAAAAAGTATTTATTTAAGTAAAACTTACTTAAACTAGTTCAATATGAATTGTAGCAAAAGTTTTTCTTGAATATATTACCATAAAAGTGTATTTTAAAAAATAAATATTCAAATACTTTCATTGTGTCACCAATCAGCGGTAAATCGCTAATAAAACGAAATTTTCGTTATTTTTTTACTGACGCTATATTGAGGTTCTGCCTGAAGTTTTTTGTAAACAAATATGCTCTCATGAGAAGAACGTTCTGTATTGTGTGCAAATTTTTCTGAGTATCCACTTATGGAGACTTTTCTTATTAGTAAAATTTCTTTTAGACATATTTGAAACAGGCTCGCCTTCCAGACCCCACACTTTCCAAAAATACGCTAATTTGTCCTATTGAAAAAAGATTACCCGATTAAAGAAGAGTAAAATCTATTACCACTGCCATTGGCGACCTTGCATAATCTAGTTGTCATTATTTTTTCGCTCCCCATGAACAACAGCTGACGGCTGTTTTAGTGAGTGATTAAGTAAGATAATATACAAATTGGAAATTTATTTGAATATCAACTTATGTAAAATGTTTATGTAAAAAATTTTCCTGCCTTGTGGACTAGAAGAAAAGCTTTCTTTTAGTGGCTATAAGAAAATAGTTTTAAATATGAAATTTTAAATATGTCTTTTTAAATATTACGTAATTTCTAACATTAAATGAAATAATTGAATTATTTTAAAATATATTTTAATTAAAAATCCGTGCTGAGAAATAATATCAGTTGGACTTTTAAAAACCTTATAACAACAGATAAAACCAATATTTCAATGTATGAATTAAATCTCTATTCAAATAATTAAATTTAGAATAAATAATTAAAAAATTTGAAAAAAATAGACAAATTAAAAAAAATACATATTAGACACTGCACATCATAATTTCTTTAAATACTTACAAAAGACGTTTAAATTACTATGCATAGTTTTTGATACTATAAAACTGTAACGGAACTACATTGGACCATTTCATCATTAAATAGCGCTTAAAATAATGTCCATATTTAAAAAATGTTTGCTTTAGCGTGTTTATTATCATTTCCCTATAAAACTGTCTGTTTTGTTTTTTATATGCAATATTTTTTGAGGGATAAACCAAGAAATTAGAAAGATCTCTATAGATTCAATTATAACAGCGACAGCGTTAGTAACTATTTTCGAGAAAAGAGAAAATGAATAAAAAGTCAGTGGGTAGATTTTTTTTCTTTTTTTTTTCTCTGTTTTTTTTTTTTTTTTTGTCTGACAGTAATGGGGAAATGTTCATTTTCGAATATATGAATAACCTCATTAAAATTATATAATAAATGATGAACAATCCCTCATTATTTTATATATTATTTATTAGCTATAATAGTTTCTGTATTTTTAAAACTCAAGTTCTGCGTTGTTAAACGAATTAAGATAAGATCTAAAGGGATATATAAGTATTATACAGACATACATACAATAAATACAATAAACCCAACTGGAGTAAAAATTTAGCCAGAGCCAGGAATCGAACCCGGGACCACAGTATACAAGACTGCTACTCTAACCACTGAGCTACTCCCGCCGATACCTGATTAGTGAGAAATTGAAGACTCAGATATCGTCCGGAGTAGCTCAGTGGTTAGAGCAGCAGTCTTGTATACTGTGGTCCCGCGTTCGATTCCTGGCTCTGGCTAATTTTTCACTCCAGTTGGGTTTATTGTATTTATTGTATGTATGTCTGTATAATACTTACATATACCTTTAACTGTTGAATGCAGGCGTTATTTATGTGTGTGTATGTGTGTTTTAATATATATTGTAGTATGTGTGTTTTATTATAAGATCTATTTATTGCAAAATAGTAATATATTTTTCCAACTTTGGATCCTTTCTGTTTATGAAAAAAACTGTTACTGATTTTTTAAATTTAATAAAAAAAAAAAATTACTTACTATTAGTATTTTTCAAATCCTAGTAAGATTTTAATATTTTTAGATTTTATTCATTAAGATCTTTAATGTATTTGTGACAAAATATTTTTTTTTTATGTTTAAATAATCACTCAGATATAGATATTCTTTTACACTGATAGTCTGAGAGGAAACGTCACATTTTGGAAATCAATTTTAAAGCCATTGATTTTTGTTATATATAGTACAATTTGTCTATAATTGAACTGAAAGTACTCAGACTGTTCTGTAGCACGATCTAATCGAGAGAATGGCGCCAAATGTTGTAGAAAGGTTAAACAAGAAGGGGAACGAAGGATTCCGTGAAAAAAATAGTTCCAAATGCCACCGCAAGGGGCATACGTGGCGCTGTGTAATAGAAAAGGTAGTTTTAAAAAATCCAGAATCAATACTGAAACAAAATTTCCTGTTATTTAGCACATTCAAATCAGGTTCAATATGGCCACCGATTTTGTGGGCTACATATTGCATTAGCACATTACAACAGCAGAAAGTAAGCTGTATCCAGGAATCTCCCGTACGCTCTGCCTTATGTTATCCTTCAACATTGCCAAGTCCTGAACAACTCCGTGATAAACCTTATACTTTAAGTAATCCCATAGCTAGAAGTCTCATGTGGTAAGATCAGGGAAAAGAAGAAGCCATGCAGTTGGAAAGCTTTGGGTAATGACTCCTTTTGTTGTGAATTTCAGTCGTAGCGGCTGCTGTACCCACAAAGCGATGTGTGGAGGGGCTTCATCTTGCATGCAAATAATTTTATCCAGGTATTGTCTTTTATGAAGTGTGGGGATGACAATGTTGCTTAACATTTGTCGATATTTCTCTCAGATAACAGAGCAGGTTACCGGTCCTGTCGGGCTAATGTTATCATAGAAGAATGGAATTATCATCATTTCCGATGAGAAACCACACCAAACAGTTGCCTTTGGTGAATGTAAGGGAATTTCTTTGAATGCATTTGCTGATTTGTTATTCCAAATTCATTAGTTCTGAGTATTTATTTACAATTCCATTCAGGTAAAAGTGGGCCTCGCCTCCCAATAGGATTTTACATGGTCAAGAATCATCCACCTCCATTTTGACAAGAAATGTGAGAGCAAAAATCAATCGCTTATCATGGTCGGTGTGACGTTAACTCTTGTACACGGCTGATCTTTATGCGGATAGAAGTGCATAATATTTCGTATCACTTTCCCTACCGTACTATAAGGCATATCCAGATTTTGAGCTGCCCGACCAGCGCAGGACGTGGCAGCAATATTGTCTTGTGCTGTGTCGAAAATTGCCATTGCAACTTCTTCGAGTGTGTCTTGTAGTACGGGTTTTCATCCTCTGCCTGACTGAAACTTTAGAGAATCTGTTTTCTCAAACTTCGTAATCATTGATTTTTAATCATTAACTGCCAAAGGGCCGTTAACTGTACGCACTTTTGGTGGTTTCTAAAAGCACGAAGAGCGGCTGACGCATTGCGATGGTTGAGGTAACAAATTTTGACAAGTAACGCACGCTCAACTAAAGAAGGAGATATTATTGCACATAATTTTCAATCTAATGGTTTCTAAAAGTAACACCTTGCCTTTAAATGGTCAACAAGACGGCACTGTGCAAAAGTATGTAATATGAAATTTGAATAAAGACCTTCTTTTCTTGCTGCTGCTTTCTTTGGGAGTCAGAAAGTGCAATTGCAGATAAAGAGCCTTTATCAATGTTAAAATAAAACATTAGCTTTTTAAAAAAGTGTTGCCATACTGAGCTGGACTTAAATCGTTAAATGTGCTAAATAATCAGTAATTTTATTTTACTATTAATTCTGAATGTTTTAAAACTCTGTTTTCTAATACACAGCTCCCCATATTCCCCTAGTGGTTACATTGGAACTATATTTTTTTCACAGAATCCTCCGTCCCTCGTCTTGTTTTAACTTCCCATAAATTTTGGCGCCATTTTCTATATTAGATCGTGCTACAAAACATTCTGGGTACTTTAAAATCATTTATGACCATATATTTTTCCCGTCTCTATTGGTTGTACCCAGCAAGATTTATCCAAAATGACGACCGTATAGGCTTATCAGAACTTTCTTCATAAACGTTTTCTCAAGAAAACACACACTCTGTGCACACATCACGACCAATACCCTTTTGCAACTGTTCTCTTTTTAGCAGATTCTCTTATTCTCTCGTTGCTTTCTTGCTTCCAGACTCAGAGGTTTCACTCTATATTCAGGGTCAATCTTACGTGTTGGTATGGATCGTTCGTCCACTGACAGGTCATCACAAAAATTATCTTTTTTTTCTATAAAATTTTCTATCATTCTCTTCATACCTTTCTATTTCACTATCCATATTCCAGTAGACAATAACCTCTCTCCTGATGTTGTCTTTTATATATTTTACGCATTTAAATCTCGTAGATACCTGACCGAAATCATTACTATATAAAAATGTTAATTATTTTTAAGAATATCTTTTCTTGTGTTCATATTTTTCAAATACGATACGAAATGTAACAAGTGAAAAAGTTCACACAATGTATAATCGCCAATATCTTAGTGCAAATGTAAGAGATTTGTTTTACGAAAAGTAACTTAGAAATTTACCAAATGCTGTAATACAGGGTGTCCACTTAATTAGTCCCTGATTTCGAAATGTAAAATCTCGAAAACAAAGATAGACACAAGAATGCAACAAGAGGTATTTTTATAGAAAAAACTGTAAGAATTTCATACAGGAAACGGAGAATGAAATTTGCCAATATATCCTGCAATGTCTCAAAGAAAATGGATTCAGTCGCCACACAAATCAATGATTCAAGCTCTTCCAGCGTGGTTGGATGTCTTGGTAGACAGTATCTTTCAATGTGGCCCATAAAATGTAGTCAAAAGATGACAGATCGGGCGAATATGGAGGCCAATCCATGCCTGCGCTACTTACTTTGAGATACTGCAAAGCACTATTTATAGACACGTATTTATTTCGATTACCGCGCCCTCTGTTAACATCTTTTGCAACTTTTTTAGAAACTTGTGTATGAAATTGTTACAGCTTTCACAATAACAATAGCGTTTGTTGCATTCTTCTGCCGGTCTTTGTTTTCGAAATTTTGTATTTTTAAATCAGGGATTCCTTTCGTGGACACCCCGTAGTAATACCTAATTCAAATGTAACAGCTAATGCAAATAATATAGGTGATATATAGTGTAATCTATAAGGGATGTGTTAAAAGTTTTTTGAAATTCTCCAAAACAGAAAGACTAATACGAAATCAGCCAATTTTCAGCGTTAAAGCTTTTACCCTTGAAATATCCGTTATAAAAGATTTATGTGAACGTTTTTCATCCTTGGTTTTTTTCGTCTCCTACACTTTTTCACATTCTTTTTTAAATTTCAGAGGGTGGTTATTTGCGTTGAATTTTCCTCTTTTTCTATCTCCTTTCTACGTTATATAGGTTTGTGAAATTATAATTATTATGTTTTCTATATTTGAATTGTTTCTTATACATTATTGTAAAAGAAAAAGGAAGAAAAAGTTGTTCAAGTTTTAAAAAGATGCTGGCTCTATTTCACATTTGAAAAATAAAAGTTTTATATTTTAAAGATATTTTTTATAGTCTTTCATTTCGAAGCATTGAAAAATAAGAAAATAAGCACAATTATCTTATTAATCTT
The DNA here is from genome assembly GCA_963932465.1 of Maratus speciosus. Taxonomy (NCBI): domain Eukaryota; kingdom Metazoa; phylum Arthropoda; class Arachnida; order Araneae; family Salticidae; genus Maratus; species Maratus speciosus. Next base: position 307,268,685 of record OZ010786.1, read on the forward strand.
ATTAAAATAAGAAACGTTTAATAGAAAGTTTATTTTAAAAAAACTTTGTTATGTGTAATATGTTTTGTCCCTGAAGAGTTGTGAAACACTTCCCCATTTTATTTTTAAATACTGTATAAATTCTCTAGAAAAAATAGTTAATGAATGGTATTAGAAGAATTTTTTTTTCAATTTGAATATAAAAATAAAAATATATATATTTGAGAATTCCCTTAATATTTTGATTATTTAGGATGTTTATACATACGTTATATTATGATGTTATTTCTATTTATTTTGCTTTAAAGTTTATAGAAATAATGAATTGACGTTCAAATTGTTCATTAAGTTGTAAGAAATCTAAAAGATAAGTAGTTACAATAAAAGTTGAAATGAGAAAAGAATCTCTCTTACACATTATACAAAATCAGCAATTATTACAGATTCTCCGGATTCATTATGATTTCTGTCATATAAAATTGGAAGCATGTTACTATTTCTACTTCAAAAATCACATGATTTTTAAAAAAATGACAAAATTACAACGAATTCTTATAAAGATTTTTTTTTAATTAAGATTTTTTTTTTTTTTTTTTTTTTTAATGAGGGAATTTTTAGACGTTTGCATCTGTCATATACAGTGATAAAGTCTGCATTATCAAGTAAGTATGTTTAAGAACTAAGTGTAAATGATTATATATACGTCTCCGAGATTATTTAAACATAAATAAACAGATATCATCTAAATGTTATAAAGTATGTATATACAATTTAATCAAAGAACTCTTTGAAAGTTGAAATATGTGAAACATTTATGGGTGAATATCACAAAATGTGAGATTTTGTAAACAAAAATTTTGAAAATTTAAATTGTTTCAAAGCTTCTGATTTTTTTTAAATGTTGGTTGAACAGCTGAATAAATGAATGTATATGTAAAGTTGTTAAAGTTTGAAGAGCTTAAGTTCATTTTTATGTAATTATAATTATGTGTTCTTATCATATGTATGCCAGGACAATGACAATTTCATTCTAAAACATTTTTCACATTCTTGATTTTTTTCTTTTCTTTTTTTTTTTTTTTTTTTTAGATCTAACGTTTTAATTTTGTATAAAGGAACATGTTTCTTCTATAGTGTCTGAAATTTAGTGTAATGTTTTGTTTTATTTGTAATTTATAGAAGCCAGGAAAATGTCATTATAAAAGTCTAATCAATTTTTATTAAACCTTTAAATACATTATTTTCAAAGAAATATCTAAAAGATCTTGCTGATAGCAATGATTGAACTACTGCTGACTTGAACTATGTCAGGAACAAGAAGAATTACTCTGCAGCGCCATCTTTATACCTCATAAAGAACTAAAATGAGCAGGCAAGGACAATGAATTCATTTTCAGAGACAATCATATTATATTTATGGAAAATTATTTGTAAAATACAGAACTTGTTACTTCCACATATATGTATTATATAAGGTATAATTATTAATTAGAAATAATAAAAATCTGAAAAATATATTTGTACATGATAGCAAAAAGCCTTTTACTTTGCACACATCACAGTGTGACATCCCAGGAAAATGACAATCTGAAATTCGTAGTCTTTTAATTGCTTTATTTTTGTGTTATTATGAATATAATATCACTTGAAAATACCTCTAAGAATATTTTTTATTAGAATATAAAAAAGAAAATTGCATTATATAACAGTAAATAGTAATTTTATTGTGCGGGCTGCAATTTCCGTATTTTGTGATACTGATTCTTATAATACTACTATTATATGTAGCATGATGATTGCAAGTCAATTTTATTTTAAAAGAAAGAAATCAAAAATGGTTTGTTGCATGAATAGAATGTGACTATAAGTTAAAAGAATTCTTCAGTATTTACCTATAAATAAACAATTATCTCTTTTTTTTCGTTTGAATTATATGAATACAGTAGCTAATGAAATTAATAATTACTATACGATCTGGTGGCAACCCGATATCTTGTATTTACATACCACGAGTAATTTCTACTTTTGAGGATAGAAGATATCTATGAAAATGGAGATGATACTTTGTGATGTACAATATAAGTAGGCAAAACAACATTTTAATCCTTAAATGCATAGTGTAACCTCAGAGTTTCATAATCCTTTTTTTTTTGGGGGGGGGGGGGGGGATTTGGCGCCTTTTAAAGGGTTTTTGGTGAACTATTATGTGTTACTTACGGGTGATAACATGCATTTAAGGTCGTGAAGTCTATTATTGTTCCAATTTGTTATCACGGCGAGGTTATAACATCTTTTGTTGATACTGCTTGCAATGTGCTCGATTGGTGTTTTTTCATAATCTTTACGAGGTATTAATTATTAATTCTCCAAACTATTAAAAGCATTATAAAAATTATTATATCGTTGTAACAAATATTTAAATATTGCTACTCTAGATGGCAGAACTAGACGATAGTTACTTATTATAGCGGCTGCTAAATAGTTTTATCCCATCATCCCTTGCGTCAGATTCTTTACGCAGAGTTAGCTACGGCACGCAATGTAGAAGGTGCGAAATACAACCTGTCTTGCTTGTTTTTTTCCCCCCGGAGTTTTATGAGAAGCGGTAAATGATGAAATGTTTCTTTCAAATCAGCGGATTTCTTCTGAAATTCCTAAAGTCTGTACATGTGTATTATAGTTGTACATACTCGTCTTAAATGACGTATCCTTGTATTTTTTATATGCTCTATTAAAAGTTTTGTACTAAATCTTAGGGTGGCGGATCTAATTTTGGAGTGATGAGTCCATTTTTAAAGATTGTGGCGCCTACTTATGGAAAGTAAGGTTAGCTATATCGTTCAATAGTTGTTATTTTGCAGTGTAAACACATTAAAGTAAGAATATAATTTAAAATTTTCATGTTTTGCTCAATTTTTGTTATGTAACTCAGGAGTGATATTATGGCATTATGTCCAACAGAAGTATAAATACATTTTTATTTTCGATTTTTCTAGTGGATAATTAACAAAAATAGACTCAAATATGTTTTTCGAATAAAATAAAAAGTCATGAATTAAAGTGTTAACCACTTCAAAAGCAGTAGGATACATTTTGTACCGCTTAATTTCAATCCAAGATTCCTACCAGAGTTTTGAAAAAACATTTACTTTCGTAACTTTCGTGAGAAAAATCTCTAAAATTGCAATTTCTTATTTTCCAAATATTTTTTTTCGAAAATTCTGGTGTAAATCCAACATAACAGAAATACATTTGCTTGCATCTGAAAGGGTTAAGCATTGCCCGATTGTCACTTTTGTGGCCCATGGGTACAGCTTTGATAAGGACTGTATCATGATGCTTATACCATGTAGTAAGGTGGAATAACTTTCGTGTACGTATTTCATATATTAGGTATAACCGAAATTTGATATTCATTTGTTTAGTAAATATTAGCCATAAACTAAATTAGTGTTTACATCTTATATATGTATTTCATTTAGACTATTTAAAAATATGTTTCAGAAAGGTTTCTTTAAAAAATAACAGGGTGTCAGAGATTTGTAAATACACTGTAAAAATAGATTGTTACGGTACGGTATAATACTGGCAGCTGGGGTGGCAGTTTAAAACCGTAAAATTAGCAAGTAATATACTGTAAAGCAGTAATATACTGTTTAATTCATTTATATGACGGTAAAGCTACTGATTATTTTATGGTTATAAACTAGTACACCAGCTGTCAGTATTATACAGTGAAATATATATATATATATTTTTTAACCATTTGGAAAAATGGTTGTTGTCCTCGGTCAGGGTAGGAAATCAAAAACATATCTGAAGCGTTTTATTAGTTGAATCCCGCATTTTATTTTTTTTCTGAATGCTCTATACAGTAATCTGTATTTTCCCTTTACTTTCAACAGAGATGGATACTTCTGTTGCCACTATGACAAAAAAGTAATAAAAACTACAAAAAAAAATTAATAACTCAGAAACAAATTGAGATACAGCTTTCAAAGAAATTGCATTTAAAAGTATATTTTTTTTCTCTATACGACGGTGTAAAAAGTAATATTGTGGGATGATTAGAAGTTTAAGAATGAAATTTCTTTTAAAATTGGTCCAGGAATATTAATGTTTAATCCATGGCGTTCGTAATGTATGACCAGCTCCGTAGAAGTTTAAAAATTTACTGTACCGAAAAATGTAATCCATGGCGTATGTAATGTATCATCATGCGTGCGATTTTTTATGTCTTAAATTTTAGTCTTTGAAAAAATCATTTTCCAAATGGTCGTTGTAATTTGTTAAATTGCATTTTTTATTTCTTTGCAGTGTATGAGTACGAACACACAGTTACAGTATTCACTCATAAATTACACTCGTTAATAAAATAATGAAACTCTCTTCTTACAAGTAAAACAAGGGAACCGGATAAAATTCCTTTTAGTCCCCATTCTTGCACTACAAAAAAAGAAAAATATATGTTGATTTTACAGTATAATATTGGCAGCTGTGGCGCCAGTTTATAACAGTAAAATAAGCAGTAATGTACCATCGTTTAAATGAATTAAATCGTATATTACTGCATAACGGCATATTACTTTCTAATTTTACATTTTATTATTGTTAATTTCACAATTATAAACTGGTAGCCAATCTGCCAGTGTAATACTGAAAAATCAACAATTATTTTTTTGCGATGATCTACTATATACGTTCTGTTATAGTACAATATGAAATAATGTAAATTGCAATATTCTGCTATATATATTACAAACATTATTCAATAATTTGATACCCTTCTAAATTTTGGAAGCCCTTATGCACGTACCCAATGTACTCATATCGTAATCGGGCCCTGCTTTTAAGCACTAGAAATATTCCAAATATTGCTGGCTAGTTTCGGTAGCATACAGAATACCACTATCAGTACAAAGAGTAATGGAATTATATGTATTGAGGAGAAACAGATTGAAGGTGACAGTGTTATTGACCAATAGAATTACAAGAAAACATAGTGCATAGCCAATACGAATTTATATTGGTAAAGAAACTGGCAATATGAAAATACGTTTAATAAGTTCAATTAAGTTTTTTCTAACATTTTTTATAAGTTTTGTAATAATTAATATTTATTTGTTAAGCTACATTTAACGTGAATTTTAGAAATAAAAAATAAATTTATTTCAATCGAAATTTTAGAACTCAAATTATAAAAGATCTTTTCTTGCATTAGATATTTTTAGAAAAATTTTAAATAACATCTACTAAATTAAACCCTAAACATTTGCCAGTTAAAATAAATCTTTGGTAGTTCAATTATAGCTCATATTTTTACTGATGAAACACATTAAGAGTTCTTCAGATGAAAACACATTTAATGTAATCCACACTATATTATTTAGCGATTTGTAATATCTGAATAATACTTTCATTATTAGAATTTTTAAAATTAAATTTGAATTTAATATATAAATATGAAATAAATAAATATGAAATAAAATTAAATTTGTATTCAAATGAAGTTTTAGTTAAAAAAAATTTCCTTTAAACTTTTACTAAAATTGGAAGAATCTGAGAGTTATGAATGGACAATTATTTTATTTGCAATAGATTTGTTTAAAATAATAATTTATGTTTAAAAACCTTTGAGCGCTTGAGGTCTTTTCTAAATTTTCAAAAAAGTGTTCGTAAAACTAATGTTAATTTAAATTTTCTTTTCCTGTTTGTTTAGAAAATACACTTCATATCTCCTTATTTTACATATATCTTAAAATACAATTCTGTTAAAAATAGTTTTGTCTGCAGCCGATTTAAATTGTTTTAAGAAAACGGAAAAATACGGAAAACCACTTAGAGAATTAATTCTAAGTAATCGATAATTTGATTCTTTTTACTTATTCGTATATCTAGGTATATTATATATTTAATTATTCGCAATATATTCTATAGAGATTCAATTGAGATATTCTGTTTGAATTTCATTTTTCTCATGAAATTTTTTAAATGCGCTTCTTTTTGTGTCTTAATTTTTTTTTTCAAAGAAAAGAGGATACATTTTTAAAAACAGTGTATTATTTTACTTAAATATATAAATCGCAATCCAAAACAATTTTTCTTTTTGTTTTGTTATTTTTTGTGCGTAAATAGTTTTGAAAATTTTTCTCTTTCTTATATGATATGACATCTCCGAAGAGAATGTTGATAGGAATTTTCAGAAAAGTTTTCTACCCTTAAAACAAAATTAAGCAGTATTGAACCATATTCTTGTTATTTAGGATCCAGATAATAGTTTTTTAAGTCATCTTAATTTAACCTGCTGAAAAGCTCTCTAGATAATGAAATGAAATTTAAATCGTTTTTTATTTTGTTAAAAGTACGTGGGAAAAATGCTCAATTTTTTGTTTGATTAAAAATAGTCTTATTAATATATCTAACCTATATATACTATATAATCCTAATGAAAAGGATATTATGAAACGAATTTATGTAACGATTCTATGAAACGACTAATTAACCCATTTCTGCCTAAATTTTTGTTTTCTAAAATTTTTTGGTAAAATCACTTTAAAATGTTGCAAAATGAACTGGAAAAATACTAAAAAAAATTAAGCTTAATTTTTTTTGTATTTATTTGATAAAATGTAAAAGAACTAAATATGAGTATTTCTAGTAGAATAATATGCATACTTATATATTTTACCTACATTTATATTTAAAATGTTTTTAAATTGTATATTATGTACTATAATTAGTATTTTTATGAACTAAAAAAAATATAAGTTTATTTCTTTGCAGAGACTAATAAAGTTATAACTATTATTAATAATACAATAAAAATAATCGTATTGCAGAATTAAAAACAATTTATTTTGGTAAAATCACTTTAAAATATTGCAAAATGAACTGGAAAAATACTAAAAAAAAATTAAGCTTAAATGTTTTTGTATTTATTTGATAAAATGTAAAAGAACTAAATATATTTCTAGTAGAATAATACGCATACTTATATATTTTACCTACATTTATATTTAAAATGTTTTTAAATTGTATATTATGTACTATAATTAGTATTTTTTTTAACTAAAAAAAAATATAAGTTTATTTCTTTGCAGAGACTAATAACGTTATAACTATTATTAATAATGAAATAAGAATAATCGTATTGCAGAATTAAAAACAATTTATTTCATAAATATCTTCGAAAGGAGATTACATAAATAACTGTCTCCTGAATTTCTAACAAAAATATATGCTTATTTGTGCCTAGAACCGCATATTTTGGACATTAGAAAAATGCATTAAAAATAGGCTTGAACATTTAATTTCGCAATTTAAAAAAATACGTATTTCAAAAACGTCTACAAGCTAAGATTATAACTTGCGAGTTTGCAACCTTGATAAAAAAAAAAAAAAATAAACTTACTTTTTACATTTTGCCACCTTGAAAAATTAAAAATCTATAAACACCGAAAAAAAGCCTTAATTTAAGCAAATAAATATCCACCTTATGCTGTCATCTCTCGGTTACAGATAAAGACATTTATAAATAAAGATTTCATGCTATTTTCATGTTATAAAGGAGAAGAAAATTACACAAATTCATTAAAATTTGAAACGTCCCAAAAATGGGACGCTAGGCATAAATGGGTTAAACAACTGATTAAGTTTCACGGTGATTTCTCATAAAATATGGAATACTTTGCGATGAAATTAACACCAAAAATCCGTATTGATCCACAGATCTCAAAACTGGTATTAGAATTTTTAAATTCGAATTAATTTTCGAAATATTAATTTTTTTTCTAATTATATATACTTTTTTCTAATGACGGCAACTCAAATTTTAATCATAAGAGATATTTTTTTTTTCACAATTCACAAAAGGTTATTATTTTAAATTAATTTGGCGACCAGTTTGGCTTCCCTTAAATCTATGCTAAGAACAATGCTTTTTTTTTTTTTTTTTTTTTTTTGTATTTCGTTATCATTTTACTTAATACAAAACTTTCATTTAAAACTGAAACATTTAAATTAATGGTTTTCACTTCTTTCTTTTTTTTTAAACGAAACGAAAAGAAAAATATTAGACACGATGTCATATACGCACCGGGGTGCCTAATTGGTGCCAAAATGGTATTATTTTGATTGACATGGTAATCCGGCTATTGCTGTTTATTTAATAATAAATGTTTATTTACTTTTATTTCATTTTAAAATTTATATAAATTATTTTGTTCTATAGTTATTGATTATTTTTTTGGTATTTTCTTTTGAAAATAATAGAAAATAATTAAAAAATACGGTACAACGTAGTTATTCCGTCAACCAATTTCGCAAATTATATAAATCGCCAAACCACTCGCCAAATTATACAGATTGACAAAATTTTTATTTAAATTACGAAAGAACAAATAAATTAGTATAACCTTAATAAATATACAAATAAAACGTCCAAATAAAAATCACTTGATAACGTAAACACGTGTAACTTGGTAAAAGTCAAATGAATGTGACATTTACCATCAACCATTATTGACATTTAATCTTATAGTTCGTAATAGATTTTTTGTCGACGGGATAACTAAGTAGTACCAAAAATACATATGTAACTGGTATTTGAAAACGAGGTTTTCGTCAAATTTTCGTAAAAAAAAAAAAAAAAAAAAAAAAAAAAAATCATGCCAAACATGCGGTATATGACATCTGGCGAAATATTAAATTATGTAACAAACCATGACATTTAATTTCAACTTCAAATCAATGTTTTAATTTACCACTCGAACAATAAAAAAAATGATAACTGGCGAGTTGAAAAAAAGATACTGGCGAGATTTGCACCCGGCTAGCGTAACAGTACCAAGAATTATTTGCGACCATGGCAATTTTTATGCAGTTATTCGAAAAAAAAATTGATTTTTTAATCAAAATGGAAAACTTTCGGCACAGATGTCATATTGGCGCGATTTTTTTCTCACGCTAATGTCATATACGCAACGGGTACTTAATTGGCGCCAAAGTATCGTTATTTTGCTTGATATGGTAACCGGATGTTGTTGTTTATGCTGTTGATGCTTTCCCTAAATTGGCGTCGGAAAAAATTCGCGCCAGTATGGGGACAAACCTTCATATGAAAGGCGAAGGGATCAGATCGTATTTGTTTATGGCATTTGATGACTTGAACTATCATAATATAGATGAAATGATGGGTATAGAATAATATTTGGCGACTTATCACCTGTGCCTGGATAACATTAAAGTATCAAAATGGCACCTAGAGTATAAAAAGCGATGTGTTCCGTCCGGAACTGTTGATGATAGTCACTTGACTTAGGATATTGTTATAGAAATTGTTTTAAAATATCGGGAGACAAAGACTCTGTATTCATAATTCATTTTATTTTAATTCTTTTCAAATGTTTAACTGATCATCTTTAATCAAAAAAAAAAACAACCATTGGATGTCTTAACAGCAACTGATTCGCCCTTAAATTTTTGCAATCTAAGGGAATTGAATGGAAACCCGTTTACAGGGAGATTTGCACAGCTTTTTTCAGTATAATTGAATCTTCTCTAATATTTAAAAAACCCATCAGATTAGCGTGTTTTTAGATTTTTAGATTCTGCGGTGTCTGAACGGGGGTTGGCGAGCGTAGCTTGCAGGGAGTAGAGCCCCCTAGTTTTTAGATATTAGTCTGGGGATGACCTTTTTAAATAACTATGTATATTAAACTTTTAAGTGACTATTTGTCATGTTGTTACATGAAAATAGACACCTTGTTCAAAAACCTTGAGCCCAGTAGCGTGGAGATTAGCACGCCTGTCTGGCACGCTACAGGTTCGGACGCGCGAGTTCGACTCTTGGCTGGGCAAGGTTCTCTCAAACTTTCATCCCTTTGGAGTCGTTAAAATAAGTACCAAACTTGCTTGGCAAGTAAACACTGAGGTAGGCTGACTACCTGATCGGGACATATGCTGTATAGTGCTGTAAAAGTAACGACTAAATGAATACCCGTATGATGTCGTTACTTTCGAACTCGCTACCCGTTAGAAAGTATTCGTTACTCGTTACTTTCGTTAGTGTTCAAAAACCGGGTATTAACAATCATCGTATGTACTACAAACCTGCAGCAATATCAAATCTAATTATATACCGCACATGACTCTTTTGAAGAATTCGTTACTATTTTAACGTAAAATATGTGCTGCCATCTGTACGTTAAAAATACATTTAATTTTCTACGTTTTAATGAAGAAAGGCAAACAAAATTAAAATACGATGCATAATTGAATATAACATGTCTAAATTGTATAATTTCTTACTTATGAAATAAGGAATAATCGGAGAAAGCAATTTAGGAAGAGTAAAAGTTCAACAAATTTATACGAAAACTATGATAAATATAATTACACAGGCAAAATATTTTACAAACAAATTTACTTATTAATTTTACACTAAAAGTAATTATGTATTATGAAAATTTAATTTCTGGAATAATATGAAAATATTTAAATATATATATATTTAATTTCTTACGTGATTATCCTATCAAATGACACTGTACTTCAGTCACATTATTATTTCTGAAATTATTGATTTATATTTAAAAATACTCTTTTTCAAATATGAAATTTAAAAACATAGCAACAAAAATATTTGGCACAGAGATGGATACAGAAGTATCCATCTCTGTTGCAAGTAAAGGGAAAATACAGATTACTGTATAGACCCATCAGGAGACGAATAAAATGCGGATTCAACCAATAAAAAGCTTCAGATATGTTTTTGATTTCCTACCCTGACAGAGGACAATAACCATTTTTCCAAATGGTTAAAAAAAAATTAGAAAACAGTAATTCTGCTTTTTCAGAATTTAGTGTCACCCCCGATGAAAAAAAAAAATATATGTACATAAATATAGATAGTTCAGTTATAAGACTTAAAACACACGCGTTTATTTTATATAAAATGACGTGATCCGCATCCGCTGAAGAATTTCTTTCGTTATTTAAGAAATTTGACAAAAAAAAAAAAAAAAATGGCTATCTCATGATTCATATGCTTTCATTTGTTTGTAATTTTAATGTAGATACTTAAAATTAAATTCAGTTTATAAAAACTTCATGTTTTATCAGAAGTTATTAACTTATATTTTTTCGAAACAGCAGGTATTTTAATTACCTTTTTTTTCCAGTTTTTATGAGAAAATGGCAACAAAAAGATATAATTGGTACTTTCCAACTATTTTTCCTGTACTTTTACTTTCTACAGAAATGGAGTACTTGAGTTACAAAAATTAAACAAATGACATTTAAAACTACAAAAAAAAAAAAAATAAATAAATAAATAAATTAAATAAATAAATTAATTAATTAATATCTCAAAAATAAATCAAGATGCCGTTTTCAAACAAATTGCATTTAAAAGTACTTTTTTCCTTAATACGACGGTATAAAAATTGGAAATGTGCGATGCTTAGAAGTTAAAAAAAAATGCGATAGAGATTATTCCGTACAATGATACCTCTGGTTTGTTTTACGGATGGCTTATACAACGGGGCGTGGTTTTTTTTTTTTTTTTTTTTTTTGGAGACGACACTTTATTAGCTTAGCTGGAAGAAAGAAATAGCATACCGGGGGTTAAAAAAATTAAATGTTATCATAAAAACATTTTTACAAGCAATCTAAAAACTCGTCTTTATCAGAAAAATATATATATTTTTTTTTAATTTAAAACATAAATACACGTACAAAGATATTTTTATAGGATAAAGAATGCACTGAAAGCAAACCTGTAAATTTTAGAACAGAATTTCTTGAAAATTTTTAGAATATTTAAAAGAAATGTGTTTTATTTTAGACTTTATCATCTTATCAACCAACAGTTTACGTCAATCGCATTATTATTTTAGAAATATTTGATTTATGTTTTAAAATAATATTTTTTCCATTCTTTTTGGTTTTAATGAAGCACGCCTTTCAGATAATATATAGCCTGATTTTGAAAAAAAAAATTCTTTCAGATGGTACTGCAAGCTCAGGGTATAAAATAGCTATGCTTCTTTTTCTTTCCATAATGAAGGAATCAACAAACCCCTACGAAATCAAAATCGTTTGAGATTTGAGAATAAATGATACTAACAGAATGATACGCATACACTGATACGTAAACAACTAACGCCGAAATATCAGAGTCTGAATACAAATTCGCATCTTTTACCGCATCCGGCTATCTGCTCCATTCATGAATTATACAAACGCAAGCAGCGTTTGAAGTTAGTTTCATTTTGTTCGGCTACGTATTGACGCAGTAACGACTAACGAGTCGTATTTCGAAGTACCGATTCGGTATTTCGTATCTTAGAGAATACCCGTTACTTAGTAACGAATATGTGCGGTTTGCTACAGCTCTAATGCTGTATAGAACCTCAGGACCCAGTGTCAAGTAATCATGGTTAGAGACTGTAGTCCCAGATCCTTCATGGATCGTAAAGTCACAGTTTTTTTTTCTTTTCAACACTTTCCAACAAAGTTGAAAATTGTTTATGACTTCGGTTTGTCTGTCCATCTGGCCGTCCGGCCTTCTGTCCACGCTCTAACTCCCGTAAATATGCTCGGATCGTTCTGAAATTTTTGGATAATAGTGATCTCTACCATAGCATGTTCCTTATTTGAAATGGAGTTTGTAGCATGTTTAGATCATTTACAGAGACAGTCAAAAATTTTCCGTTACATTACGGCCAATGGGAAAAAATCGTTTCAAATGATTTTTAATGGTGTTACACTCTTTCAAACATAGTAAATTTGATATTCATTTATGAAGTCCACTAAAATATTCATTCTGTTGAATATGCGATGCAAAGAATAGTTATTGTTCATTTACAGGGCCACACAAAAAATCGTTCATAAAGATATAGCGGGAATTGTTTGCGGTGTATTTGAAAAGATTTCAGATACTATATTATATCCGAATTGCTGTATATTAGTAACGATTGCTCGAAAGGCATTTTTAATTATGATATGCGCTTTTTCCACTAGATTTATGCATACTATAAAGTGCGTATAAATGCTATAGTTCATATGCAAAGCTACAGAAATGAATTTGTAAAGGTTACTGAATATAAGCATAAATTGCTTAAAGGTGGGTTTTAAAGGAGTTATGCATTTTTACGCTGCACTGAATTTAGTTTCCTAAGAAATATTTGTAGAATATAGATAAAATGATATACAGGGTCATGCAAAGAGTTGGATACATGGCCGTCTATGGGTGATAATTTCTGGAAATGTAATTTCAGTAGTTTTAAGAGTGATTTAGTTTGAATAAAATTTTAGCTAAATAGTGGCATGTAACAAAGGTACTAGGTAAACTACAGGGCTGTACAAAAGTATTCAAGTATGTTTCCATCTATTAGTATAAATTGCTGAAAGATGAATTTCAACCTGTTATGCATTTTCTTGCTAAACTAAATTTTCCCATTATATTATATATATATCAAACTACAGATTAAATACAGGGCTGTTCAAAAGAATTGGAATACACATTTGGCTATGGACAGTAACTACTTAAATAAATTTTTCAAATGTTTTATGTGTTTTATAAAATGTTTTCTTAGTTATCTTATTTACCATATTTCCTTAAATAATGAAGCTTTGTTACAGCATTCAGAAAGTGTTGGAAAGTGTTTCATAATCTATGTTTAACGCATGATTTTTCTTTCTTCTTAAATATTAGATAGGCATTAATCATGGAAATCTTTTTAAAAATCTTAATTATTCTAAAGTTTAAAAATATTGTTACGATCTGAATAATGATTGTTTTAATTTAATTTTTCTGTTGAGTAAAGAAAATGAGAATTATTTCATGTATTAATGAGAAATATCCGTCAGTTGAAGGAATGAATCAGTTTTATCAGTATGTATATCATTACTTTTTTTGTATTATTTCAATAGATAATGAAAAATCAGGCACACTACCCATATTGCTTTTAAGTCTGCAAAAGCAAGAAAAATGTTCTTCATTTTTCAGTCAAAATAATTTTCGTGTTTTTAATTTGTTTTTTTTCCCTCTGTATGTCTGTTTTACCGCGCTCTAATTGTCTAAAATATAGTTGGTTTGACATTCCATTGAGATATATTATTGTAGTTTACTACAGTTCATTTTCTACTAAAAACGTAAACATGCAACATTTATAATTCATTTACACGGACATACAGTGCGGTGTCCTTGGATGAGGTGTCCATGTAAAAGTTCTTCTGTGCGGGATATTGAACTCGTTTATATTATGGTGTAAGGAGAAAAACTACCCAATGTATTTTAATGATATTATGGTCCATTGTCACAATCTTTTGACTTTCAGGAATAAAAATCTGGTGAAATTAAACTTGCTAAAATAACATTTTAAACTTACAGACGAATGCCTTAATGATTCAAAATTAAGAAAAAATAGTCAGCAGCGAAAATTATTATATTTAACAGAGGTTTAAGTTAAACTTGCGAGTTTAATTGTCCTTTCCATTTTACCACAATAACTTTCTATTTTCTTCTAAATTTTTACTTATAATGAATTCGCATGAGTACCCACGGGACATTCAAATAAGAAATAATAACAATGTAGTATTTTTAGTACAAAATTTTAGTATAACATTGTCTTAAAGAAGTATTAAAAAGGGACGGTAAGGGAAAAAAGGGGGACTTTAAAGGAAAAAAGGTACGGTAAGTGATAAAAAAAGGGATGACAATGATTGGACGTTAAAGAAAATTACCACCTATTTTTAGTCAAATCATGTTAAGACTAAGTGATAGCCACAATGTTCATTGATTTTTAGAAGCAGTTATTTACACCGGATTAAATAAAAAAATAAAAAATATATATTTACCTCGAAAAGTGCAGGAATAAACCTTGGGGACGCTAAGACTACCAATAAAAACACGATGCTCGAAATTGATATTTAAATGATGATTTAAATTGTGCAGTAAATTTCCTGTCAAAGAATTTTAGCCATTCTTTCTTTAGCATACTTCTGCATCAGAAAAAAGTTGAAAAAAAGTCCATGGCTGCACCTGAAGTGATTTTCTGTATATTTTAGCAAGAGGGGCGGTAAGGATTCTAAAACCGAAAGACAGAGTTTAAAAAAATAATAACAACCCTAAAATTTTGTGCAGGTTAACTTGTTGCTACATATTTATATAAAACAATAGTCCCAGTTTCGGAAAAAAATTACATCGAATTACTTTTATTGAAACAATTTTATACAGAGAGCTCCAAACTTAAAAATAAGCATCAGGGACACGGGACGGTATAGGAATTTCCTAGTATATTTGGACCCCCAACATCGTCCAAAACTTATTTATTTCGTTAACATTGTTATACAGTCATGGAATGGGATGTTCCCTAGTATATGAAATAAAAAGAAAAACACAAAATAAGTACTAAAATAAAAATTATTATTCAGAAATTTAAAAGTCAAGAGATTGTGAGAATTCCTCTTATAATCTTTTAAGTACAATGAACTTCATATACATTACTAAAGTGCGCAAGAAAATGTTTTCTATTACGTATATAGAGCGGAATATTTATCATTCATTTACAGGGACACACAAAATAGCTCAGTTACGATACTGGCTATGAGCAATTGTTGGAAGTGCGTATTTAATTGTGGCTCGATTTTTTTTAGACTACGTAAATTTTACTACATTACGTGTTAAAATTTTACACATCATAAGGTTAGTTGGGTAAGGTTAGTTGGACCCTAGGGTGGTTCACAAACCTATGGAAAAAATAAACTTTCTCGTACAGACCAGGACACCCCCTCATTTTTTTACATCAGCCTATACTATTATTCTGGAAAAGCTTCAATGTCCTACTCCAAATAAAAGACTATGCTCAATGGCTGTCAACTTTTGACTTTTGGAGATATTTAGGCATTTGTAATTGAATTTTCTAAAATTTGAGGTAAAAACTAAATTATTTAAATATCTTTTATTTATATATTTACATTATTAGTAAAGGCTAACAAAATAGTTAACATTGTCAGATTCTTATATATATATATATATATATATATATATATATATATTTAATATTAACAACTGATTTTTTTTGTTGTCGTTGGTAAGGAACGTCCTATTTGCTTCAACGTCGTGAAAAAGAAACTGCATATCATCCTCACCATTTGTTAAAAGTTTGTTGAATTCTTGAATCAGCTGAACACTTCACTTAGCAATATCATTGACCACTCTTAGTCCTTTTACATAGTTTCTACCATTTTTATAATTGATAATTGATATTGTTCTGTCATTCTTAAGGCGAAAGTTATAGAAAAGTCATTAATATTCAAACAAGAAAGGTGCTCAACAGTTCTTTTTGTTGCAAAATCTCCAAGGCAATCTGCATCATCTTTCAATAAATTTGATTGCCCTCTTACATATTGGATTATTCATTCATGCAATAATTTTTGCTTTCTCTTTTGTTGGTACTGTGTCTAAAAATAGGGCAAGACCAACCAATTCGTCTGAAAGGTACCACATGTGATTTTCTAGGACTTTCCTTGCTCCTATTCCAATCTTAGAATCAAGTCTCATATTTTCTCAGGTCTTTCCATAATTGCAAGTCAACTTCAGGAGCTTCGGCTACAAGTGAAGATTCTATCCATGCTTTGCTGTATAGAAGAGCACTGAACTGCATAAATCATTGGAGCTGCATTTCTTCCCTCTTAGTTAGATAGAAAACTTCTGGATAATCTCGAATTTTGAAGATTTTGAAATTGTACAGGAGTTCACCATTTACCGAGCATGATGAATAGCACTTTGTGTTCTCCAATGGTTTTTCTATGGTGGATTTCCCAAAACAGCAAGTGTCAACTCAATCATCTCTAATGACCACAGATTTATCTACAGATAAAAGACAGGCAATAGTTGAATCTTTAAAATCTAGTGCATTTTTTTCTCCAATTCTGTACCCAAAAATTTGTTTGTTCAATTCCTTGCCAAACATTCTTAAATCTGTTGAAGAGTGGAATTTCTGTGAAACTGGATGGTCCAAGGCACAAGCTAAAAGCCTTTGCCAAGATTAATTCCATCACATGGTGTCGGCAGGCTAACCACAATAGTTCACGGCTATTTTTTTTCCCCAAAGAAATGCATACTCTTTTTACATAACCAGTGTTTATGCTTGTAGTGTCAAAACATAAACCTTGAATGTTTTTCTCTACACACAACTCGTGTAATAGGTTAAAAATAGAATTCACTATGTTTTCTGCTGTTTCAATACCACTGAACTTCCAAGGAACTTTTCAATACCAGCTCCTGAAACAAGCACTGGCAAGTGAAAAAACCTTTCCTAATCCCAGACATTCAGGTAAAAGTTTGCCGTTCCAATGGAGGACTAGAGGACAATCTGGTTTGAAATCACGAATTTCTGACTCAATATATTATTTTCTAGCTTTTTTTCTTAATCGTCGTATGATGCTTCTTGAAAGAGGAAGTGCACAAAGATCATGTCCCAGAGCTGATACAATTGGAACCAGGGATATAGTGGAGGGTATACGGGGGTATACCCTCTGGATCTTTTAAAGGAACACCGTATATAACCTCTGTTTCTCAAGAAAGTTATAATATATATACACTAGGGTATACCATCTGCCTTGAGCGGATACCCTCTGTTTTTTTTTACGACTACACCACTGATTGGAACAATCAAATGCAGATCTTCACAATCAGATGTCTTGTTAGGATCTAAAGCACCACTAACATGAGATTGTGAGCAGTTGTATTTAGACATATCGTTTTTCTTTTCAGGATTTTAAATAAGGTTTTTCTTTATATTCGGAAAAATATCATCATCATGAACATCTGATTGGGAAGGGGACTCTTGAGTTTTCTGAAACAGCCATCAAATAAACATAAACAGCTGTTCATGAAATTTCAACACTTATGGCTTTTTCTTTTCGTCATTCTTCCTGTTTTTTTCTGCTAAGAATTCTCTCTTGCTTTTTTAAATAAATTTTCAATCTTCATTACCCAAATACATTTTGCGTCTATCCCGTTGGTCTATAAGGTAATCACAATCTCCTATTATTTTTATTAGAATCAAAGCATCAGCATGGGAATATAAAAAAGGGCCCTTGCTTACAAAATAGCGGCTTCTTGTGCCAGAAGTATTGCAATGTTGCCAAGTGCATTACATAGAAAAAAAATGTTGCTAAATAATTCAATTAATATATTTTTTTTTATTAGGAATTATGAAAGCTTAAAACGATCCGCTTTTGTTTAAAAATTATTTATTTTAAACACATATTATCATCAATCTAAAACTATAAAATTGTGTAAAATTACCAAAAAGTGTCAAAATGAAGGGTCATTGAGCACCATCTTCCTGTAGGTGTAAACAGCTACAATTTTAGGAGGGTGATATTATGGATAAATGTAAAATAAGTAAGGGGTGTCTTGGTCTTTACTTCGAAAAAAAAATTTTTGAACCACCCTACTGGACCCACGAGGTAACTGGGCCATAGGCTATTTTATAAAAAACTATTGTTGTTTTTTAAGTTTTAGCTTTTGTGAACAGTGCACCTAAATCTCTACTTCCTAAGACAACGCGTGTCAACTCAATCATAACTCTCACTTTGCTGTGATAGACTGTCAAAAATTTACGTTTTTTTTTTTAAACAACGTCAATATGGTTGAACTTCCTCGGCTTTTTATTAAAATACTGTAAGTACTTTCATTAAACAATCTTTTATTTTATAGAAGAGGCATATAACTACATTAATATTATTAGGTATCTATACATATTTACTTCATATTTCAAATGTAAGCGCGGTGTCCCAGTTACCCCATACATTTTTCAAGAATGGGGTAACTGGACCATACTGGATCCAGTTACCCAATAATTATAAATAATTTTTTTTTAGTTTCTCTTACTACGGGAAATAAATTTCTCCATTATTTTTTGCTCACAATAAAGAAAATTATAGAATACCTTATTAAAATTACGTAATAAAAATTTTAAAAAGCATATTGGGTGGTATCAAACCAAATTTCTTGACTCCTTGAGAGGCGGGGATGCCGTTATGGCATCACATAATTTTAATCCCTAAATGCCACATTGGCACCGGAATTTTATAATGAAAATTTCACCTTTATTATGTACGCGAAAATACACTTTTACATTTTTACAAATAGACTCTCTTGTAAATACTGGTGTGATTAAATTATTTCAACATTTTTTAAGAATGCAAGTACTTTGCCCCTGAAAGCGAGATAGCCAAACCTTGAAATTGTACGATACACAGGCGCGAAAATATTTTTTTAAAAGTTAGTGGTGACCAAATAAAATCTCAATGGGATAGGCCTGGGCAAGGTTTAATTTCAGATTTAAACGTAACAGAGTAACAGTTTCGGCATTTTCTTCTTTGTGAATTTCTCTGTTTTTGTAATATTTTTGTTTTCTTGAAAACTCACGGCATATGGGCTTTTATTCAAAATTTGAAGTTTCGAATACAAATCTGTTTTTAAGCATTTCATTTGTTTTGCCATGTCGCATTTAATCTATCTGTAACTTTTTTCAAATGAAAATCAAATTTCAAAGTAATTGCTTAAGAGGCGCAAAGGCCAACATAGTGAAAAAGATTCCATGCCAGGACTCGAACTCGGGCCATCAGTATAGCGCACTGGCGTTCTACCGACTAAACCACATTGAACGATACTCAGCCTGGAAAATTTCTCACTATTATATGTTGGCAAGGCTACAAACGCAGCACGAGATAGAATATTTATCGTGAGCCACTGACATAGGGCAAACACGAAACATAATTAAATCCAGCATCGATAGAAACTATATTAATGCATGGAAATTATTCCAGAGAAAAACCTTCGCTTTGCATACAATATTTCAAATGAAAATCAAATTTCAAAGTAATTGCTTAAGAGGCGCAAAGGCCAACATAGTGAAAAAGATTCCATGCCGAATAGGCGAATGTTTCCCTCTGGATTAATTTCCATGTATTAATATAGTTTCTATCGATGCTGGATTTAATTATGTTTCGTATTTGCCCTATGTCAGTGGCTCACAATAAATATTCCATCTTGTGCTGCGTTTGTAGCCTTGCCAACATATAATAGTGAGAAATTTTCCAGGCTGGGTATCGTTCCATGTGGTTTAGACGGTAGAAGGTCAGTGCGTTATACTGATGGCCCGGGTTCGAGTCCTGGCATGGAATCTTTTTCACTATGTTGGCCTTTGCGCCTCTTAAGCAATTACTTTGAAATTTGATTTTCATTTGAAATATTGTATGCATGGCGAATGTTTCTCTCCGGAATAATTTCCATGTATTAATATCTGCAACTTTTTAGAAATCTTTATAAGGGCATTATACAAAAGCTTCTCGCTGAAAGCGTTAGTTTTAGAGGTACATACCCAAGGATAAAATTGTTTATATTGTTCCCAGTCTTCTTCAAATGGTAATCTCCATAATAATCCATCATACATGTCAAAAAAGTTGTTTTTGTAAAAATTACTAAATTAGAATTTTTACAGTCCCCGTGACTTTAAGAAATAGAAAAACATTTTCTATGCTCTAACATGCTAATTAGAAGAAACAACTTTTGTTCGACCAAAATGTATCAAGTTATGATGCTTTTGATTTTATGAATATTCATCTTTTTTGCAATTGAAGACAAAATGTCGCGTTTTTAGAAAATTTACAATATATTAATCTTATGTGGCACAAGTTTCAGAATTAGTTTACACCTTTCTGAATTTTTTACCAGAATTGAGGAGCTGAGTGGATGAACATGTTATGCTACATTTTCTAATTTTTTTTTTAAACTTTTGGCTGAAAGCGTTATGAGGTATCCTATCACATGGTGAAGCTAAAATACTAAGATTCTATTTAGTCTTGAAGATTTAAGAGGCTATTCATTAATAGTTAATATTTTAATATTTAATAATGTCAAAAATATTAATAATTTTTAATTTTTGAAAATTAAATATGAATAAGTTTTTCTGGGAGAGTTTAGTACCATACCTGTTAATATTTTAAACACATGGTATCAAACAGAAAATAAATCATTAAAATTTGCATCAAAAACTTTCTCCTCAAATTTCTTGAAATGTAATTTTTGTTACTTAACATGTTGTTCCACTTAACTCTTCAATTATACTGCTTGGAAGTTCGATACAAATTGAAGAGCTGAGTGGAAGAACATGTTACGCTACATTTTCTTAAAAATGATTTTATATTTTGGACGAAGGTGTTATCAGGTGTACTATCAAATGGTAAAATTAAAATACCAAAGTTCTATTTAGCCTTCAAGATTTAAGACATTATTCATTAATATTTAATATTTTAATATTTAATATTTTAATATTTAATAATGCAAATAATAATAATATTTTTTAATATTTCAAAATTAAATATAAATAAGTTTTTTTGATAGAGTTTAGTACTACACTTGTTAATATTTTAAACACATGGTATCAAACAGAAAATAAATCATTAAAATTGACAACAAAAACTTTCACATCAAATTCTTCAAATGTAATTTTTATTTCTTAACATGTTCTTCCACTTAGCTCTTCAATTGTTTATTGGTTGACAGAAACTGGTGGTAGTTTCTTAGAAGTTCAGATCTTGGTTGTAAAGAGGTGCATTGAAACATGACAAAATAGTCTTTGAGTGGCGACAGTGAATAACTTTTACCACCTTATACATCAATATGTGGAAAGAAATTTAAAATCCTTATAGCATAAACCGAAAGAGAGAGAGGAGCTTTGAATATCTTAAAATTAAACTTTGAATACATATCACGAGTATTTTTCTTTCTTTTTTTTCTGTGCGCGTGTGTTTTGTGTTTTAGAGCAAGAGGAATGTTTACTACATTTAAGTTAAATGAGTCAGAGACTGCATAAAGGTTTAAATTATGTAACTTTTACAAAAAAATATTTTCTAGGTGAAAAGATTTTTAATAAAAAAAACTAGTTTTGAATGATAAAATTCGTCTTAAATATATAATATAAAATTACATAAATGATTCAAATTAAAAAGATCTGATCTTTTTAATTGTTTAATAATCTTTTAGGTAGATTTCGTATGAAATACTACCTATTGCGATCGCTCCTATTTTGGAATTTCTGAAAAAATTTTAAAGATATGCACCGATCATGACTTCTAGAACCCAAAACCACCCTGAGTAAAAAACTTTTTTCTATCTGTCTATCTATGTATATATATCACTTTTTTATGGACATCATAACTTCCGTAATTCTGCACAAATTTCATCCAAACTGATACATAAAATCAAGGGGTATAAAATCTCGGTCAAGTTCGTTAATGGGCAAAATCGAACCACGAGGATGGAAATAGGGACGGGTTTTGTGAAAACCGAAAAAAACCCATACCTTCTTAAATTTTGTACATATCACATCAGTTTTAAGTTTTTATTACTTCTAAAAATAGGCCCAAAAATTTATGTATCACAGATTTTTGATAAAATTAAAAATGGGCTCAAGGGGCGCAAAAAACAGGGTTTTGGGGAGAAAAAAACTCATAACTTCGTCAATCCTCAAGATATCAAATCCAATGAAAGTTATAAATGTTCTGAATATTATCTACAACTTTTATATTGACAAGTTTTTGATAGGACCAATTCGTACCGCAAAAAAAAATTAAAAACGAAAACAAAATGAAGAAAAAAGAAGAAAAAAGAAAAGAAGAAAAGAAGAAAAAAATCCAATTCTTCGTTCATTCACAAGATGTAAAATTCACTTAAACTTATTATACATCTTGTGAATATTACCTACAACTTTTATATTGATAAGATTCTGACAGGACTAATTCTTACAGCAAAAACAATTAAAAATACCTAGAGGTTGAAGAAAAAAACCATCGTATTAAGGCTGTATTCAAATCGAAACTGCTTATTTTCTGACTCATTTTTAAATTCATTTTTGCTCTCAAATGCATCAAATTGGTAGGTTTTCTTATTCAGAAACTATATAATGTACCGTAATGGTCTATTTTTTGATACAGGCAGAATATATTTCAAAACATTATGTCAAAGTTGGCATTTTGAACCGAATTTCCCGAAGCGATTGTGTTGGAGTTTTAATTAATTGAACGAAAAATAGAAACGCAGGTCGCTTATACTTAAATCTCTTGAAAAATCACGTCAGCAAGTTTCATATTTTTTCTTTTAAAAAGATAATCTGAAAACATGCCAGAAAATTTCGAGTTGTTGAGCATGGAAAAGTATTTTTTTTTTAATGCCGCCTTAACATGATTCTGATAAAACCAGCTCTTATATAAAAGGAAATTAAAAACTTTTCAAAAGCGGCCAGATAAAATTGTTAAAGTGGGCTCATCTCTATAATCATGATTTAGTTTTTGTTGTTGAAATTAGTATCTAAATTCGAAATCTACCTGTGTCTGTAGGTCGAGCCAGGAGGGATTTTTTTAAGTATTTAATAATTTATGTAATTTTAGGTTTTCAATAATTAGTTCTTAATGATAGCAATTAAAACTTTTCCAAAGGGCGCTAATAGTGGAATGATATAGCACTAAAAATGGTATTTTTCTAAGCATTTATATTAATACATAAATATGAAATTTTCAAAAGTATGTCGTTTCTATTCCATCAGCTCCTAAATTAGAAGAAATTTTGAAATAATGTTTTTTTTTCTTTTTACAAATTAAAGTCATTTGAAGTTTTCACTTTTATAGAGAGCACTGTTAATCTACATTGTAAATATGCTTTAATAGTTGAAATTAGTATTTAATTAAATCAATACTATGATTTGTTTTTCGAAATTTACAATAAATTTAGATTCATTTTCATCTAAAAGAATTGAAAGATCGCATACATTTTAAATGTAATACATCGAGTTGTCACAAAGGTAGAATAAGTTAAAATGAGTTAGAGACTCGCATCGGAAAGTTTCCATTTGACGCATTTTGAAGTTTGAATTGAAATGCGGATACAACTAGTATTTGTAATTAACAGAAATTTCGCTCACGTTCGCTCAAATCTATAAATTTAGCTGACTTGCCATTATTTTACATAACTGAATCGTCACAAACATAATTTCTAATTTAATTTAATATATAGATACCAAAAAATATAAATTTTAAATAGTTACTCATATTTTTTTAATAATCGGAATTGAATGAAATTTTGAAATTCTTCCAAGTATACTGATTCCAACGAAAGCAGAAAAATCTACTCGAATGGAAGACATTTTTTTAATTAATTATTCATTAGCATTTCAAATATAATTTTCTCGGAAATGTATAAGTGTTTTAAGTTTTTTAGTCTTTGACTAAAAAGTGTCGTTTCTCTTAATAATATTATGGATTCATTTCCCAGTAATTTAAATGTCAGTAATTGCTCTTTAAATATTTATAAAACTTTATTTCTATTATGTTTATTTTTCTATTATCTAAAGAATCTGAATTCAAGTATACATTAAAATAATGGCATTCTCATTCCACGTTTAAATGTTTAATTCAATTTTATTATGTAGACAAGCCTTTTAACAAAATGAAGTTTTTATGTGTATATACGGGAAGGTGGCCTAAAATCATCCAAGCCGGCAAAACGATCTACATAGGTTTTCACCCAGACAGGTCGCGCTATCTACAGGTTAACGCAAAAACTAGTTGTGCCAAGTGAAGAAGAAGCAATGGCGGTATTCAAGCGATCTCAGTATTACGCGTCTGAAAAAAATTCTTTGAAAAAGTGGTTTTTCTAACATTTGTTATAAGATAAGCACTACCTTTCATATTTATTTAGATATACAGTCCTTCATGTACAGAAATATGACTTGGTTTACTTAATAGAGTATGTTTTTAGATGTGAATTACACTTGCTAAGTCTGTTATGTTTCTCGGCGTCATCGAGTTATATGACCTAAAATAGACGGCCCTGTTGCCGGGTAAAAACATCCATTATGTGGGTCGTATTACTACCATTTCATTGGTTGAAGAAAATCCGGTAAAGCGCTCTAGCCATTATGGGAGCCAAATGTGTGACTGCCCCAAACCTTTCTGTTTGAATCGATGTGTTGTGTTATCCTACAATCATAATTTTCAAATATACCATTTTATTGTTTTTCAAAATTATTTGTGACACTTTTTTATTTTAAAATTTACATAAAATAAATTATTTATGCTAGTTGATTACAAAACTTATTTTATTTCACTATGCATTGTCATAATTACTTTTATATACTTTATTTTGTCGATAAAAAACTATGTACAATTATTTTTAAATGAAGGATCATTTTACCCTTGGGTGAAGGTAAAATGATCCTTTGGACACTTTTTCAAAAATCTATCTATATTATAAAGGCCAAACATATCTGTGCGTAACGCATACGTCATTCTGTGAATGGTAACACTTTGAAATTTGAAATGAAATTTCGGTTTTGCAATTTTCTCTACTGCAAATTTTTAAACTTCTTAACATCGCACATTTAAAATTTTTACACCGTCGTGTAACGAAAAAAATGCTCTTTTAAATACAATTTGTTCGAAAGCTGTATCTCAATTTAATTTTGAGATATTAATGTTTTAGTACTTTTTAATACATTTTTTGTAATTGTGGCAACTGAAGAACTCCATTTCTGTTGAAAGTCGTGGAGGGTTGAAAGTAAATGGAAACTAATCACGGAAGAAAGAAAATAATATATTACTGTACCTTTTGTTGCCATTTTCTCATAAAAACTGAAAAAATAAATTGAAATTAAAATACGTGCTATGTCAGCGATTTTTTATATTTCTAAATATCGCACATTTTCAATTTTTAAACCGTCAAATAGAGAAAAAAATCTACTTTCAAATGCAATTTGTTTGAAAATTGTATCCTAATTGACTGAGTTATTATGGTTTTAAAATAACTAGCCACCCGTGGCGACCAATTTGGCTTCCCTTAAATGTATGCTAGGCATTGTATCATGTTACTTTTATTCATAATTTAATTTACTTGCTCAATCCTTCGCCAAATTTGAAGATTCTGATAGAGAAATGGAGAACTCCCTACAGTTATGTTAGTCGGGCACAGGTGATAAATCGCCAAACTTTGTACCTGTCGCATTTTTTTTAAATACATTTCGTTAATTCAGATTAAAATATAATCCTTTCACTCATTTTATTTAGAATGGATGACTTTAATTTAAAAATAAAACCTTTAAAATTCATGACTTTCACTTAAAGAAAAAATTCTTTAAAAAAAGAAAAAGAAAAGAAAAAGAATAAATAATACCATAAACCATTTAATTTCAACATCAAAGCATTGTTTTAATTTACCCCTCAAAAAATAAAAAAATGCTGCTGGCGAGTTAAAAAATGCTATTGGCGAGAATTGCACCCAGCTAACATAAAAGTACGAACTCTTTGCGATTATGGACCCTTTCATGTAGTTTTATTTGAAAAAAAAAATATTTTGATTAAATCGGTTGCCAGAAAAAAATTTCTTTTCTCACCATGGACCTTTTCTCTATTTCGCCAAGTACCTATACTGGAAAAGTACCTTCATTTATTTTTTTTATTTATTGTATTTTAAATTAGATGAATAAAAGACTACCCACGTGTCATATACGCACTACGTTGGCACGACATTTTTTCTGACGCCAATGTCATATACGCACCGGGGTACTTAACTGGCGCCGAAGTGTCGTTATTTTGCTTGATATGGTAACCCGGATGCTGTTGTTTATTTATTAATAAATTGTTTATTTACTTTTATTTTATTTTTTAAAATTATATAAATTGTTTTGTTCTATAGTTATTAATTAAAATTTTTATTTATTTATTGTTATTCACTTTTTTTAAATACTACACAATAACCAATGAGATGCGTTTCATCCGGGCGTTGCCATTAAACAATAAACCGCCAATTGTTTACAATTAACCAATTGAACAATTAACCAACAATTAATCGCGATTTCTGTGTCACGTACGATAGCGTAATATATATATATATATATAGACTTTCAAGCATAAATTATTTTTTAATTTATCTCTATCACGTGTAGCTCGATTACGGAAGGTTAATCCGCTTGCTCTTAAAACAATGTAAAAAGTTCAGCATATGTTTCCGTCTAATGTTTCATAACAAAGTTAAATCTTCCTCTATAGAAAAATAAATAAATTAATGTAAATAAGAAACAAATTTAGCAGACATATGATTGAACCACGCGCTTATGCACCGAAATGATCAGAAAAACTGACTAAGTGGCAAAATCTAGGGTTAATAACTCCTGGCATATGGTGACATGTGAAAGTATCGCTTTTAATAAATTTCAAAACTTTATTTGATTGCATAATTGATATTTTTCATATAAAAATTCTTTTTGATGTTAGTGGGCAATCTAAAATATATATTACATGTAAAAAAATAATTAGATTAAAACAAAAAATTGGTTTTCACCTACATTCCGCAACCCGAGGAGCTCGGGTTCGATCCCCTAGTTTTTTTAATTACTCAACTTGGGTTTAAAATATTATTAAAATATGCTTATAATGCAAAATATAGTGTAAAACATATTACCATAGGGCAAAAGTTTCATTTAAACAGATATGTTATTTTACACAAGTTTCCCCTTAAGGGGATAATTTTAGGCCATCCTTCCCTACATATATATATATATATATATATATGCAAACACATATACAGGGTGAATCTAAACTCTCGGGCATAACTTTAAGGGGTGTTAGTACATATCAAGACAAACAATATTAAATAGGAAACCAAGGAACCCAAACGTCTTCCGAAGGAGATAGGCGCCATTAAAGTTTAGGGTCCGAAATTCCAAATGGTTATAAAAAACTGAAAAATTGGTCGTTTCGTTTGCGGTTTTCACTAAAACTATTCTTTGTGTCAGTATTTTCTTGAAAATAATTTTTAAATATAAAGTTAAAAAAATGCCGATAAAGGGCACTTTAGACTTTGGAGCAACGAACAAGTATTTTTTAACGTTATTTTGTATATCTCATTAAATGCTTTCAAAAGCTTAGACTTAAATTTAAATTTTAAGCTCAAAATCTGAATTGTTGGGGGTGGTTAAGTAGCGCAAACTGAACTGTGTTCAGGAGGAGGGGGGGGGGGTGTGGATTTTCAAATTTCCACTCCTAAACACAGTTCAGTTTGCGCTACTTAACCATTACCAACGATTCAGACTTTGACCTCAAAATTTAAGTTTAAGTCTAAGCTTTTGAAAGCTTATGAGATACAAAAACTAACGGTAAAAATAGTTGTTCGTTACTCTAAAGCTAAAATCTATCGGCATTTTTTGAATTTTATCTTTAAAATTTATTTTCAAGAAAATGCTGACATAAAGAATAGTTTTAGCGGAAAGCGCAAGCGAATCGACCAATTTCTCCATTTCTTATAATCATTTAAAATTTTTGACCCTAAACTTTAATGGCGCCTATCTCCTTCGGAATACGTTTGAGACCCTTAATATCCTATTTATTATTGTTTGTCTTGATGTGTACTATCCCCCTTTAATGTTTTGCCCAAGAGTTTAGATTCACTCTGCATATATATATTGTTTTTGTAAGTTTCAATACAACTAACATTAAAATCCTAATTTGGAGTTGCTTAAGAATTTGTAAACTGTATAGATGTTAATTAGATACAAACGCCCTTTATGCATGAAATTTGAATACATAAACATTTTTTCTTACAGAAAGATTAATAGTAATGTAAGAAAAAGTTTTTTAGGCGTGAAATTTGAATGCTGTAAAAGCAACAACTAAAATTTAGAGAAAACTGTAAGTACTGGAATTATACAGGGTACCGCTCTGAAAGATGTCCAATGACTAATTTCTAAATGGACCTATAGTTCGAATTACACAAATGTTTTAAATGAGATAAAAAAAAAATATTTTAAAAGTCGTTTTGATCAATAAAAAGATATCTTGAAAAGTTAGGACGTTTAAATTTTTATATGGTCTCTCGGTCCTATAATGGATTTTTAGTAAAAAAAATTCCATTAAACTAACAAGTAAGGCAATAAAAGTCCCATTCATCTAACGCTAAAATTGACCGAGTTATGAAACTTTGAATTGCTTGACTTATGCCAATTTTCAGCATCTGAACACAGATGAATTCGGACATGAATCCGGGGATCGTACACAAAGTGCTTAAAGTATTAGAAGGATTCATTTCGCGTGTGCATTTTTCCATTGCAGCCGAAGGGAGTTACTTCGAGCAAGTTCTAAGATAACTTTAATTTTTATTAATTTTTAGATTAAATAATCTAATAGTATTTTAAAATACTTATCATCTTGTACAGAATTGGGACTTATGAATTCTGTTATTTTTTTTAACTTATATTTTAGTACAAGTTGTATATTTTTATTTAATATGTCAGATTAAATGTAGATTTCCAATTTATACTGTAATGTTAATTTTACAACAGCTATTACTCGGTCAGTTTCAACCGTAGAAGAATGCTCTTGTTGTCTTACTTTTTAGTGTAATAGGATATTTTTACTTAATATAACTTATAGGAGCGGGGAACCGTATAAAAATTTAAATTTCGTATTTTTTTAAGAAATGTTTTTATTGACCCTAATAGCTTTTAAAATATTTAACTATTTTTAAAAAAATTCGCAACTGGAACTACCGGGTGTCATAAAAAGGACTGACTGATTTTAAAATTCAATAACTCGCAAACGGTGACAAATATTTAAAAAATTCTTGCAAGAGGGCTATGTCTGATGTTAGAAGTTTTTTTTTTTTTTTTTTTTTTTTTTTTTTTTTTTTTTTTTTTTTTTTTACCGTGAT
Source organism: Maratus speciosus (assembly GCA_963932465.1). NCBI lineage: Eukaryota > Metazoa > Arthropoda > Arachnida > Araneae > Salticidae > Maratus > Maratus speciosus. The sequence goes on from OZ010786.1 coordinate 307,298,440, forward strand.
TCTTTAATTTCGTTCGAATTAGAAACAATAGATGGAGCTACAAGAAATAGAAGCTAAATTCAAGCTGGATTTTTTTGTCCTTACTCTTCTCCCATACCGAAAAAGGAGATATATTGTATCCAAATGTACGTGCAATATTGTGTACGCTATCTTGACACTAATCAACAGATATTTGATACAACCTCTGATCTTTTTGCTTGTTTTTGGGAACAACGGATTTCGAGCTTATTCTATCGACGATTATTTTCAGAATTTTCAAGCTATGGCTTTGAGACTTTCACAAAAGTTGCTTCATATACTTAGCTAATACATTATGCACATTACATTTTGATTGCATTCGCGCATGCACAGTGAAACCTTTTTTAGTAAACCTGCTCATTTGTCATCCAATTTTTATTATTTTTTAATTCTGATTGAACAGTATTGTGTACAATATTATTTGTCATATTTTCTGAAAAGAACTTTTTTTTATATAAAGAATTCTGAAATTATAAGCAAAAAACTTGGCAAAATTGGGGCTGTTTTTATAAAAACCTTAATTTCTCTACGGGTATACATGCTATCGTCATTAAAATGAACACACTATATTATAATAAGCCACTTATTAATAATCTCGTGTTTGAACGTTTTTGCTACGTTAGTTTTTACAGGGTTATCCAAAAGATATTCGTTCTTTTTCAATTTGTTGACGCTCCCCTATGGGGTTTCAGATAAATATCTTCGCGGAAATATATGACCTGTTTACATACCTGCAGTTTCAGGTTAATTCCTGATGTATTTTTCTAGATATTTAACAAAACATCTAAAATCGCACGTGATCGGTCACCTTTGGCCATATAGTGTATATATGCAAATCTTTTGTATTCTTTCAGAAAAGTCCAAAACAGACGGCGGACGCTTTAAAAAATAATCTTCGAGCATAGCCTCTTGCTTACATTCAAAAACCTGAAAAGAGGAGAGCCTAAATTTATCAAATCCATTCAAACTTTTAATTTTCTGTTCATTTTTAGTGCATAAACTTTCGATATTTGGAAACAATCTATATATATAAAATATCTGTATAAAAGAAAAAACGAAAACTCCATACCTGCTGTGGTTTCACGTCATGTGATGTTGAGACCGTGATTGCGACTATAGATGATAACAGAACTTTAGTTTTAGGGATGTTTACAGTTTCTCCGGTACTTGGATAGTAGAAATATCTAGAATTTCTTGTTTAACTGAAGTTTTTGATTAGAGTGAAGTTTCCTTTTCATTTCCTATATCAAAATATCGTGAATCCGGATTGACAAAAGCATTAAAAGATGTCCCTGGCAGTTGTTGCAATACCTTACCAATGATTTTTATCGTAATTGCATATGTTCTGTCAGCTTTCCGGATTGATTTCTCCTTCAATTTCACTTAGAGAAATGAACATTTCATTGTCTCTTATGGAATCTTTCCTGTGTCTGTTTTACTTATATAATTACAAACACTCTTGACAACTACAGAAGGAGCAATAGCTATGATAGGCAATAGGTCTAGCAGGTCTTCGAGAAAATTTATATTGGAACGCATATCATTTAAAGTTATTTTTAAAGAAATTTTGAATAACGTTTCTTACAATTTCTATAAATTATATAGAATACAATAATTTTATAATAAATTTTCAGGAAATAAACTTTTGCAAACTTCCTAGTTTCCATGAAACATCTAGTCTTTGAGTCTTTTTTACATTACACTGTTTTTCGACAGTTATTTACGTAATAAAAGAAACAATTATTTTATGAATTTAATAAGGTATAAATTTTAGTAAATAAATAAATAGAAATGCTTAATTCATCTTTAAAAGTTAAAGTTAAACTTACACAATGTGCAAAATTACTTAAAAGATGACACAGTATTTAAAAAATGTTAAATTATTTTAATACCTTAGATCTTTCAACTATAAAAACATAGTCTTCTTCAGAGGAATATAAGAAATACAACAGTTATTGACGCCTAAATTTTCAAAATCCACGTAGATGGTGACGAAAGGAGTGAAAGTAGAAGTTAATTTATACATCTGGGAACAATGGGAAAATAAAACATGGATATAGGGAAGTGGAAAATTACTCGTTTTATCATTCTTTAAGTAAACTGAGCCAAATTCTGGGTATGTTGTAGGATAAAACGTCATTACAAACAGTATTTTCTTTAGTAATAATTTCTATTGATTCGCGGATAATTAAATCATGATAATTCTTTGAGGGATATATATATATATATATATATATATTTCTTTTTTGCGTCTTCGAAATTAACTTGTATATTCTGCTTCTGGTTAAGTCTTGATAGTGCTGTTGTAGGTCGGTTATACTTTAAATCTGTCAAATGTTCTTTAATACCAACTTTAAGTTTACGCGAAGTCATGCCTATGTATTCGAGATTAATATCTTCTGTTTTCAGTGGAATTACATATACCCCAGAAACTTCATCCCTCGGAATCGGGTTCACTTTGGCACTAATCAGATCTTTAAGTTTTGCAGGAGGAGTGGCGACCAAGTTTACGCCAAAGCGAAAATGTGCATGTCGGAGTTTTTCGAAAAGTCCTGGTATGTACATCATTTTGCAATATCTCATATTACTCCGTGGAGTTTTTTGTATTTTCATATGTTTCTTCTGCGAGTTCATTAGCTTATCAATAATGCATATTGGGAAACCATTCTCAACTGCAATGTTTCTAATGGTATTTAATTCCTTTTCAAGGTGATTAAGAGAGCAAACATTAAACGCTCGTCTTATATAAAAGTTGAACGGAGCAAGTTTGTAGATAAAAGGTGATGTACTTTCAAAAGGAATGGTGCTGTTAGACTTATTTACTTTCCTGTAGACTGTGCGCTCAGTTGTTAAGTTTGATAAATTTTTAATTAGCATTACGTCAAGAAATGACAGCTGGTAATTATTTTCAATTTCGATGGTAAATTTTATGTTAGGATCCATATTATTTATTCTGTTAAGAAATGCATACAGTTCAGATAAACCGTGATCCCATACTATGAAAATGTCATCCACATAACGATACCATGCAGACGGAGTTAAAACGCTGTCAGTTAAAATTCTTTCTTCAAATGGACGTAATTTGAATTCGGCTAAAATACTTGAGATTAGAATACATTACCCATTGGTGATCCTTCAGTCTGCTTATAAATCTTCTTATTAAACATGAAAATATTATTTTCAGTTACTAGGTTAAGTCCAGATTTTACGGTGGTCTTCATTTCTGAGTTTAATGATGGCTCGTTATCAATAAAGTTATTAATGATTAATTTTACTTCATCAACGTCGATTGATGTGAAAAGTGAAATTATGTATAACTTACTAAAACACTCTCTTTATTGAGCTTCAAATCCTTAATCCGGTTAATGAAATCGGTGGTCGACGATAAACTATGGTTAGACGGTGGTACGAAAAGGTTCAGAAAAGGAACAAATGCTTTTTCAAATAAATACGTTGGGCCTGCACATTTTCCAACTATCGGCCTTAAAGGACAATTCTTTTTATGGTCCTTTAGTCTCTTAAATTGTCTTGGAGTGGTGGCGGTGTTATTTACTCTCAATTTGCTTTTCATTATTGGTGGCCAACAGCCTCTATTGATTAAAGCTTCAGATTTACTCTGGATTTGGTTGTTCGTGGTTGTTCGGATCCTTGTTAAGTGGTGTGCATTCCGTATCTGTGATGCACGTTTCCATTTTTGCGATATAATCCATACGGTTCATTATTGCGATTTTATTTGTTTTGTCTGTCTGTATAATAATATCTTCATCTGCTTTAAGTCGATTAATTACGATTTTATTTTTATTTTTATTTTTAATACTTGATTTAGTAACGAATGCTTGCACATTATTATACATAACACTTCTCGCAACATCTCTTTTCTCTGGTTCTATTGACAGGGTAACTTTTTCGCAATCTGCGATTATGTTTTTGGTGTTTACATTATTCTTAAACATAAATTTAAGACCTTTAACCAAAACTTCATTTTCCTTATTCGATATTTCTCTATTCGAAATATTAATATATGGCACAGGTTTGCACTCATGATTTTCTGATTTCAAAATATTCAAATTATTGAATTTCTTTTGTATGGTTTTCGACTTACTTTTCCGTTGTATATCTCTGTAATGTTCTGTAATACTTAGTGCGCTGTCAAAATCTGGTGTTGGTAATGAACTGGCTAATGAACTATATAGTTGGAAAACTTTCACTGTAATCTGGTCAATTAATTTATATTTTTGTCTAATGCATAGTTTTAGGCAGTTTAATTCAAATGCTTTCTTGAGAGTTTCACAATGGTGATTTGAAAAATAACTTCGGCACTTTAAAAACCTCAGAACAAGATTCGTAGCTTTACAGTTTTTTAAGAAACGCAGGTTTAAAAGTTCCCGATCTAATCGTAGACGTTCATATTTGTATCTCTTAATTAAGTTTTCGCACTCCATTTTGAATCCAGTATCGATTTCTTTACATCGTAAATAAATAAATAGAAATGCTTAATTCATCTTTAAAAGTTAAACTTACACAATGTGCAAAATTACTTAAAAGATTACAAAGTATTTAAAAAAAGTTAAATTATTTTAATACCTTAGATCTTTCAACTATAAAAACATAGTCTTTTTCAGAGGAATATAAGAAATACAACAGTTATTGACGCCTAATTTTTCAAAATCCACGTAGATGGTGACGAAAGGAGTGAAAGTGGAAGTTAATTTACAGATCCGGAAACAATGGGAAAAATAAAACATGGATATAGGGTAGTGGAAGATTACTCGTTTTATCATTCTGTAAGTAAACTGAGCCAAATTTTGGGTATGTTGTAGGATAAAACGTCATTACAAACAGTATTTTCTTTAGCAATAATTTCCATTGATTCGCGGATAATTAAATCATGATAATGCTTTGAGGGATGTATATATATATATATATATATATATATATATATATTGCGTCTTCGAAATTAACTTGTATATTCTGCTTCTGGTTAAGTCTTGATAGGGCTGTTGTAGGTCGGTTATACTTTAAATCTCTCAAATGTTCTTTAATACGAACTTTAAGTTTTCGCGAAGTCATGCCTATGTATTCGAGATAAATATCTCCTATTTTCAGTGGAATTACATATACACCAGAAACTTCATCCCTCGGGATGAAGTTTTATCCCCAACATTTTTCTTAGTTGCTTATTCTTTAATACCGTCCTTAACACACATAATTATGCAGTTTTATGGCCTTTTATAACGCTTATGAATGTAGAAAACAAACTCTATGTACTCTGGCTGCCTATGTATTCGAGATATATTTATCTCGAATACATAGGCATGACTTCGCGTAAACATAAAGTTCGTATTAAAAAACATTTGAGAGATTTAAAGTATAACCGACCTACAACAGCCCTATCAAGACTTAACCAGAAGCAGAATATACAAGTTAATTTCGAAGACGCAATAATTATATATCCCTCAAAGAATTATCATGATGTAATTATCCGGGAATTTATGGAAATTATTACTAAAGAAAATACTGTTTGTAATGACGTTTTATCCTACAACATACCGAGAATTTGGCTCAGTTTACTTAAAGAATGATAAAACGAGTAATTTTCCACTTCCCTATATCCATGTTTTATTTTCGCATTGTTTCCGGATCTATAAATTAACTTTCACTTTCACTCCTTTCGTAACCATCTACGTAAATTTTGTAAAATGAGGCGTCAATAACTGTTGTATTTCTTGTATTCCTCTGAAGAAGACTATGTTTTTATTGTTAAAAGATCTAAGGTATTAAAATAATTTAACATTTTTTAAATACTGTGTCATCTTTTAAGTAATTTTGTACATTGTGTAAGTTTAAGTTCATAAATCATGGAAGACGGTAGTATTCCGAGTGACGCAGCCTTAAGCCTAAAATCGTATCGTATCGTATCGTTAAAATCGTATCGTATCGTATCATAGAATTCGTAGATGGCGGAACTCATATATACAGTTAACTCGACATCAAAGAAAACGCGAAAAGCCGCCTTTTAATAACTCAGCAGATATACGTCTTATTGTTCTGAATTTTCCAGAACAGTTTTATATCTGCAGTCTAATCGTATACTGAAATTTTTACATTTCTACGTGCAGTATATTTTGAGATCTAAATAGCCATTTTTAAAGTGAAAACGTTGGTATGATATCGAGGAAGTTCCTAATTTGAAAATCTCGAAAACGGTTCTAACGATTATTTTTAAATGGATACATAATATAAATGTGATTAAGGCGAGGTGAATAACACTTTTCTTTTTTCTGGGAAAACTCTCGTTCGTTAAATAATTTGATTTTTTTTTCTCTCGAAAATGACACGGGCGATTTTTTAAAAATCAAATAAATATGTTTCAGATGAACCAAATAACAATTTACTTGTTTCCAGCAAGACTCTTGTTCATTTTATAATGCGCATGAAAAATCGGACTATATTTATTCGCCATTCTATGGAAATTTCACCGAAAATGCATGACTCTGTATTCATACACATGCTTTCTTTTTAACCACTTTTGGGGAGAAAAATTTTGTCTTCCCACTGGCTGAGTGGCTAAGGGCCATCGTTTACTGTTCTTAAGATAGGCAGTTCGATACTCCGTGGTACGTGTTTTCACATGTGAATGTTTTTTTTTTTTTTTTTTTAAGTCTGCTAGTTGACCATTATTCTCAGTTCCTTTGTAATTTTTTTAATTGCTATTAAGTTAAATAAAATTACAATTATAATGACGCCAATTTGATGATGATTATTTTTTGGCAATTTTTCAACAATAAAAATATTACCATAAATTTTATAAATATATTTAATTTCATTCACTTTACAAAAAATATACATTAATAATTATTATTTGAATATAAATCACACGATCAGAAACGTAAAAAAATAATTCATTTCAGCTCTTCTTTTTATAATATCATTTTTTATTATTATGACGGTCAATCAATATATAATCACTGACATCCATAATATTATTATTATTATAACTATTATTTTCCTTGCATAAAAGCTATTGTGATGTAATAATTCTTTTATAATAAATAATTTAGTTGAAATGTTTTATTTATAAATATCAATGAAGTTTGATAACCCCGAGACAATTGTTTTTATTTAACTTTGCAATATTTACAGTTTACATAATAAGCATATCAGAATTCTGGTGTCGCCATCTTTTGACGCAATTGCGTAGTGTTATAGAGAAATGTTTGATAAAAACGTTGAAGTAGACAGTTTTTAAATCGAAGAATTATTTTAAGAGATATTTAATGTTAAATCTGGATAAAATTGTCTCATTAAAAAAGTCTCATAGGAAAAAAATATACATGGGAATTTAATCATTTTCATTCAATTTAATCATTCAATAGAAACTCGAAGTTTGCAGAGTGCATTTATTATTTTTAACTTGCCTAATTTTTTGACGGTTTATTTCAATTTTAAATTAAAATTTTCAGAATTTCCAGAGATATTTTTTACATATTTTAGAAAAGGTTATTTTAAATTGTTGCCAATTGTTAAAACAGCGCAAAGAATAATATATCCTTTAAATTAAAAATTTATTCACACGTGACTATTATAAACAGAAAAAAATCCTTTTAAATTAGAATTAAATGATAACGTGTTAAAAGCAGGAAAATATTAAACATTACGTCATAAAAATTGTTTTTACACATGCTTACTTAAAATGAAAGAAAATTATAAAATAATCAATTATTTTCAAATTAGAATTAAATGATTACGCATTAAAAGAAGGAAAACATTGAAAATTACGTCATAAAAATTATATTTACACGTGAATATTAAAAGAAAAAGAAAATTTTTAAATAATAAATTCATTGATATGTGTTAAAAGTCGTAAATGTAGGAAATTACGTCATATTGGCCAAAGTGGCCAAAATAGTTTGCAAAACATATTGCAAAACATATTGCAAAACAGTTTAAATTAAAAAATATATTTATATGAGAGATATATTTCAAATTTCGAGATGATATTTTTAACTATAGATGTCAATTTTAAGGTAGCGCAAATAATAATATTATCTTTCCAATAATAAAAATATTTTCAGTTGAATGTTACAAAGAGAAAGGAAAGTTTGGTGAAAATTATGTCAGATTTAAAACGTTACATTTAAAATCTCTTATTTAAAATCATTTTCTTATAGCGTTGTTAAAAAATACCATAAAGCAAAGACTCTGTTGACTTAGATCCTTTTATATTTGGTAATTTTCAAATGTTAACTAATCTTATTTAATCAAGCACGGAAACAGCAACTAACATCAGCTGATTCGGTTTTGAAATCCCTCAGTAAAAGGGAAACCCGTTTACAGTAAGATCGCCATTGATTTTTTAATTATACAGAGCAGCCTCGATTATCCGAGCTAATTGGGACTGTTAGTAAATCGGAATCGGAAATCTCGGTTAATAGAAACTGTGTGTAAAAACTCGCCTTGCTTGCGAATTTAACATCCCTTTTAAAAAAATATATAGAACGTTTTTTAAATAATAAAAATAAATATATGTAAAGTTCTGTTTCACAGCTTAACAAATTTAAAAAGAAAATCAACTACCAGTAGTAAATTTTAAAATGCAAATTGAAAAATTTACGAAAGTTCACACAGCCACTGGAAACAAAGCATTGTTCGCTTTTGACTTCTCAGGGACCAATGTTTCTTTAGAGTTGAGTGCTTTTGGGGGCAGAAGGGCCTGTATAGCACAGACAGTGAGCTAAAGAGTGTGGTTATTTTTAAGGCTCATTCAAAAGGGGAAAAAAATCAGACTTTGTTATCGGCTCGGTTAACAGAAACCTCGATTATTCGAAGCTCGGTTAATCCAGGTTCTACTATAATTCAATCTTCCGTAATCTTTTTAAAGCAGATCAAATTAATGGACTTTAGCACAAAGTCACATAGCTGATAACTGCCATGCTTGTTGGCCACCTTTTTTCAAAAAGTTTGCTTCACCTTATTCAATTAATGAGATATCTCCGATAAAATAAGTCACATTTTCCCGTTCTAAAATACTGGTATCCAAAAATCGTAGCATGTAACTGACACTACAAGTACTCATGGAACTAGACTATTTTAAGTCTGATTTTTATTATAGACTATATAAAATTATTAAAAATATATATTATGATAGGAACTAGCGGGCTTCGTCCGCTATTTACGTTACGAATATAAAAATCATGTTTTTTTTAGGGAAAAAGAAATAAAAACCTATTTGACGATAGGTTTATAAAGACACATTTTGTATTTGTTATATTTCCGGGGATGAGGAGGGGGGGGGGACTATTTTGATTAAATATCGCAATTAGTCTACATGGCAGATATAATTATGATAGACACTAGCGGGCTTCGCCCCTCTATGGCGCCTTATGGGTCCAGCTTCCATAACTCAGAAACTACCTTTCGGACATCAATGCAACAGATTCCAAACGTTATAATTAACTTAATAATCACCCTATATAGCACTAAAGTAAATTTATGAGTACTGCATACTATTTGTTTATCGTAATTTCTGAAGAGAAAAAATTATTTCGGTTCCATTCTTAGGTACTGGTCTGAAAAATTTTGAAAAAGGGGGGAAGGAGGGGACATGAGACTGCTGTTTGTCAAACAACACAACGGGGCCTGGCTTATTCAACTTGGTTTTTGATGACTTCAATTGGAAGGTGGTTTGTTTAAAAGAGTGCGTTCCCTGCCCCATGAAAATTGGAACTATTGGTGCACCATCTATGTAAGGATTTAATAATTATAAATTAACATTTTGGATTTATTAATTTAAGGATAAAGTGTTTTTAAAGGAATATCAAATGAAACCCTCTGTGCGATCTGCGATTATACTTACCCAGTTGTTTTTATATACAAACTGCTATAAGGAAAATTGTAATAAAATAGTAAAAATTAAATCTACATTAAATTCCATAAGTAGCTTTTTTTTAATCATTTTATCACTAACCTCAAAAAAGTAATGATATCAATGCAAAAACCCTTGACGGGTTAAAAGTTTCTGACGCAGCACTTTATCTTATGCTCTAAGAATTTTAAATATGGAACTTAAAAATACTGATCAAATTTTAAGTGACGTTATGCTATTTCTTAAAAAATATATTTGTATTTATTTCATCATTTTATTTTTGTTTTATTTATAATCGCATGTGCAAAAGTTATGTTCAACATGAAAAGCTGCATAAAATTTTATTCGCTGTTGCTTTATCATTTACATCTCTCATAAATTCAAAATATGAGTTTTAAAAGATATGATATAAAATTTAAGTGACGCCTTGATGTGACTTTAAAAGGTTTGTTTTAAAATTCAATTTAAATTATTTTTGACTTGGTTAAAATATTTTTTTACATCTACACAATACTTTTAATTTTCCAATTCACTGTTAAATATATCACTTTCATTGAATCTATACTATGCATTGAAATGTATTTATTTCAATAAATTGATTTATCTTTTGTGTCACGCTATTCAAAATTGTGAGTAAGATTTATGTAAATGGTTTCTTTGCGTCATTGTGTCCAAACTACATGAAATGTATGAAAAAGGATAGTTTGACGCAAATAAACCATTTACATAAATCTTACTCACAATTTTGAATAGCGTGACACAAAAGATAAATCAATTTATTGAAATAAATACATTTCAATGCATAGTATAGATTCAATGAAAGTGATATATTTTACAGTGAATTGGAAAATTAAAAGTATTGTGTAGACGTAAAAAAAATATTTTAACCAAGTGAAAAATAATTTAAATTGAATTTTAAAACAAACCTTTTAAAGTCACATCAAGGCGTCACTTAAATTTTATATCATATCTTTTAAAACTCATATTTTGAATTTATGAGAGATGTAAATGATAAAACAACAGCGAATAAAATTTTATGCAGCTTTTCATGTTGAACATAACTTTTGCACATGCGATTATAAATAAAACAAAAATAAAATGATGAAATAAATACAAATATATTTTTTAAGAAATAGCATAACGTCACTCAAAATTTGATATCAGTATTTTTAAGTTCCACATTTAAAATTCATAGAGCATAAGATAAAGTGCTGCGTCAGAAACTTTTAACCCGTCAAGGGTTTTTGCATTGATTTTAGATTACTTAAAAATGAGATTTTGTATGAAATTTTATTATTATTATTATTATTATCGTTTTTGTTGTTGTTGTTGTCATTATTATTATTATTTTCTGTATATAAAGACATGCTCCTTCGATTTACAGGCCTAGACATTTTTCTCAGTTGCTTATTCTTTAATACCGTCCTTAACACACATAATTATGCAGTTTTATGGTCTTTTATAACGCTTATGAATGTAGAAAACAAACTCTATGTACTGCGGCTGCCCCGGGTTAAATAACTCAATTTACCATTTATCGCCATTTTGGATTTTGATCGTCGTATTCAGTCGTATTTTATTCAGTTAATGTTTTGTGCAAAACAGTAAGTATAAAATAAGCTCTGAAAAACGGTCTTTTAGTTTGCTATTTACCAAAGTGAAATTTTAATTTGGAAACAAATCGGAAACGATTATTTATAAGTACAAAATTGTTTGTCCGAGAGAATATTTGAAGCGGATTTCGTTTGATTTGCATCTTGGCTGCTAGCGCTGTTATGGGTGAAAAAAAAAAACGTGGTAAGTCACAGGTCACTTAGGCAATAACACTATCTACTGGATAGTTTAAAAATATCGCGGATCGATCAACCTGCCCTTTTAGCTAACCTGCCCCTGTCTTCTCCACACGTAATTACAGTTTTTGTTTCCTTTTTTTATATGATGATTTTATTAGCTGAAATTCGGATTAAAACTGCTGCAAAATTGGACAGGGAAAATAAGATTAAATTCCCTAGTATTCAATAATGACTAAAATAATAATAGATATAGTGATATTAAGAAAAATCTTTGAAATGTTCCTGGTCGCCCTTCTAAAACTTATGGGACCTATTACACTGTGAAACGGTAAGCTATATATAGCCTATGTGTGATGAATTTCAATGAATCACCGTTGTCTATCTCTTACACATAGATATAAATGGTACCGAACAAGACATGCTTGCAGAAGTTTGACATCTTTTTCAGACTGAAAAAACGACGAATTCACTCTTAGTATCAAGCACAAATTAATCGATTATTTTTCATTAAACGCTTCCAATTAAGCAGGAAAATTTATAGAATGTTTTCGCGCATAAAAGAAATTGTAAATCTTGGAATCGATGTTTTCCCATTAGTGCATAATGTAATAAGTAGCTCTAAAGACTCACAGAACAAAACAGTATTATTTGGGTGTACCAACCTTACAAAATTTAAACAAAAACTTTTTTTCTGTAAAATGTGTCATTGCATCTCGATGTTTAAACCAAAAACGACGTGCGTGAACTAACTATTGTCACAGGTCCTTCCTCGTCGAGAAATCGACTAAGCTGCTGCTCGATCATGCAAAATCTGTGTTATGTGTAAATACAGAAAACGAACTAAAAGTTTTTTGTGATTGAGTATCTGCGTTACACATGCGTGGACACAGACGCTCCCCTTCCCGTGCCCAAAAAGTACATTACACGCGATAAGATATTCACCTGAGATATTTCTCCCGAATCTGATGCCAGCGTACGCAAAAACACCCTCTAATTTGCTACCCAACCTTCAAGTGTGCCTGCAGCGACCCGCTTCGAGAATGTATTTCACATAATAGAACTTCATTACCTTCAAAAACATATTCAAAAATTAATAAATTTTAGATCTGCGTATATATTCATTAACAGATACGCATATCTCTGTAACTCTCATCCGCGCATTATACCCGCATCGAGAAGGTATTTCACGTAATAGGACTTCATTACCTTCAAAAACATATTCAAAAATTAATAAATTTTAGATCTGCGTATATATTCATTAACAGATACGCATATCTCTGTAACTCTCATCCGCGCATTATACCCGCATCGAGAATGTATTTCACGTAATAGAACTTCATTACCTTCAAAAACATATTAAAAAATTAATAAATTTTAGATCTGCGTATATATTCATTAACAGATACGCATATCTCTGTAACTCTCATCCGCGCATTATACCCGCATCGAGAATGTATTTCACGTAATAGAACTTCATTACCTTCAAAAACATATTCAAAAATTAATAAATTTTAGATCTGCGTATATATTCATTAACAGATACGCATATCTCTGTAACTCTCATCCGCGCATTATGCCCGCATCGAGAATGTATTTCACGTAATAGAACTTCATTACCTTCAAAAACATATTAAAAAATTAATAAATTTTAGATCTGCGTATATATTCATTAACAGATACGCATATCTCTGTAACTCTCATCCGCGCATTATACCCACATCGAGAAGGTATTTCACGTAATAGAACTTCATTACCTTCAAAAACATATTCAAAAATTAATAAATTTTAGATCTGCGTATATATTCATTAACAGATACGCATATCTCTGTAACTCTCATCCGCGCATTATACCCGCATCGAGAATGTATTTCACGTAATAGGACTTCATTACCTTCAAAACATATTAAAAAATTAATAAATTTTAGATCTGCGTATATATTCATTAACAGATACGCATATCTCTGTAACTCTCATCCGCGCATTATATCCGCATCGAGAATGTATTCCATGTAATAGGACTTCATTACCTTCAAAAACATATTCAAAAATTAATAAGTTTTAGATCTGCGTATATATTTATTAACAGATACGCATATCTCTGTAACTCTCATCCACGCATTATACCCACATCGAGAAGGTATTTCACGTAATAGAACTTCATTACCTTCAAAAACATATTCAAAAATTGATAAATTTTAGATCTGCGTATATATTCATTAACAGATACGCATATCTCTGTAACTCTCATCCGCGCATTATACCCGCATCGAGAATGTATTTCACGTAATAGGACTTCATTACCTTCAAAAACATATTAAAAAATTAATAAATTTTAGATCTGCGTATATATTCATTAACAGATACGCATATCTCTGTAACTCTCATCCGCGCATTATATCCGCATCGAGAATGTATTCCACGTAATAGGACTTCATTACCTTCAAAAACATATTCAAAAATTAATAAATTTTAGATCTGCGTATATATTTATTAACACATACGCATATCTCTGTAACTCTCATCCGCGCATTATACCCGCATCGAGAATGTATTTCACGTAATAGAACTTCATTACCTTCAAAAACGTATTCAAAAATTAATAAATTTTAGATCTGCGTATATATTCATTAACAGATACGTATATCTCTGTAACTCTCATCCGCGCATTATACCCGCATCGAGAATGTATTTCAGGTAATAGGACTTCATTACCTTCAAAAACATATTCAAAAATTAATAAATTTTAGATCTGCGTATATATTCATTAACAGATACGCATATCTCTGTAACTCTCATCCGCGCATTATACCCGCTTCGAGAAGGTATTTCACGTAATAGAACTTCATTACCCTCAAAACCTTATTCAAAAATTAATAAATTTTGATTTGCGTACATATTCATTGACAGATACGCATATCTCTGTAATTCTCATCCGCGAGGATGCCTACATTTTTATCCGATCATCCCCTACGTCTGTGCCACTCTAGCTGAGAGGTTTTAGCAGCGGTAATGTTCAGTCTATCGTTTCTTTCTATACTGATACAGATAATATTTTTTTCTACCACTGTTTATATAGTTGATTTCTTAGAAATGTACTTGGGACAGACACAATAGAGCATGCACATTTACATGCGATAAAAGTGGCATCTCTTTTGCTAAATCGACTTCTCCGATTTCAATGTTTTTCATTGTTCAAAACAACAAAGGTTCCTCTAGTGATTTCCCACATCTTATTGAAATGGCGTCAGATCATAATGAAAAGTAGGAATATATTTTTGAACTAGATAAATGAGCATGGTTGAAGTTTATCCCAATAGAGTGAATAAGATCCAGAAAAGTATTCCAATTGAAAGAGCATTGACACGGCAAGATATGGTATCCAGGTTCGAATCCTGGCTTGGACATCTTTCCCTCTGTTGGAATAAACCTGAACTATGTTATTACAAACTTAAAGATGACGTCAGATGTTCTGAAAGTGCATGTCCTAACCAATTGTTTTTTTTTTTTTTTTTTGTTTTTTTTTTTTGTAGTTTGTGAAAATTTTTTATTGATAATGTACCAAATACTGCTAATACTGACAATATTACCTGTTCTTTTCAAAATTATGCTAATTCAGACACAATGTCTTACTGTCACTTTAGTAATTGAAGGAACAGTAACAAAAACTATATCAAGCACCAATAATTGAATCAAAGTTACTCATTTTTCTTTATCTATTACCGATATTCATTATTCTGCCTCCTTCATAACCTATCTTCAACTGTGTTTATTTAAGGATTACCTTTATTTTTGATTCTATCCGTATTTATAAAATGATATAATATGAGCTAATATGTCATCATAATTTTCACAAATTGGACTATCATCGTTTTCGCCTGCCCCCATTTTACAGGTTGATTCATAAAAATCGAAATAATAGGCTATTTTCTTAAATATTACCTCTAGACACATACTTCAAAAGAAAAGTTTCATAAAAAAAGATGCAAAATTTGATGAGATCAGTTGCAACTCCACAGGGAGTCTATTTGAGAAAATACGAAAACTAAATTTTTATACGACCCCCGTAAGATAAAATTACCAATTAGGAAAATTTTCGTTATCCATTCTTGAATTGTACACAAAAAAATCCATCTTCATTTCTGCAAAACTCACAGAGATATGAAAAATTTCGCCAGGTTTTAAGGGACTAGGCACAAATTGAAATGCGTGTAATTGAAGAAACAATGTTACGTTTAGAGTTCTAGGAAGCATGTAAAAAATATATTTATTGAGTTAGAATTATGATTTTTTTTTGTGTGTGTGTGATAATTAACTATATAATTTGGAAACAAAATCACATCCGTAAATCTCTCATAAAGTTTTTTTTTTTTGTTTTTTTTTTTAAGTGGGGTAATTTAAAATTGTGATAACTCGAAACATTATTTGTCGAGATTCAAATTTTTCTTACTTAATTAAACAGGAAAATATAATTAACATTTTTTAACGATTTTTTTAAATATTAATTTTAAAAATATTAAAAATATAAATTTAAAAAATGATGTAACTTATTTTTTTAATCATATTTTCAAAAGTAAATATTTTTTCAAATTTGCCGAAACAAAATTAATGTAAAAAAAAAAAAGTTCCAAGTTTGCACCTTTTTTCTTTAATAATTCTTGACTTATAATAATTTAAATACAAGAAATGGTTTAAAAAAACATGCAGAAAAACGCACTTAAAGTTTAAACAAAGATTGGTTCCTAATAAAATGATTCAATACTTTTTTTAAAATTGCACGTGAGCAACTCTTTCCTGTAGCTTAACCCTTAAATGCCTAATTTTTCAAAAATCATTGTAATAATGTTTTTTGGCTTTCATTTTTTAAATAAATCATAGGAAAAATACTTTAAAAAATCGTATTTTCTTTTAAGTATGGTTTACGAGTAAAAAAACAGTTTGTTACTAATCGGCAATACTGGTCTTTAATTGAAAAAATAATTTTCCTTGATAAAATTCTATAATATTAAACACACCAGAATTTTAGGAATTATAATAAGAAATAAATTATACTTGCTCACTGCAGAACACAATAGGGTATTTCGCAAACTTCCAAACAAAACAAAAAGAACAAGTAGCAACAATTGAAAAAATAAATCTATCTTTATTCTTAAACAGCACAAGTGTTGCCATATACATGTTGAAAATCGATTTAGTAATATTTTCAGAATGTATTTTATTGGCAACATTAGGCATTATAGCTTCAATATTATTCTAATAGTATTTTAGAAGCGTAAATTAGGTATGTTGCCGAAAAGCAACACCTGGCATTTAAGGGTTAATATTCCGATTCAGTTTAATTTTTGCCCTTTCCACCTTCTTTCTGTACTATTTAAATGCCCGTCAGTTGATTTAAAACAAGGCTTTTTCTAACATGCCGATTAAGAGTTTTTCCATAATTTTAGCCTTCACAACTTCAGGTATTATATCGTCCCGGTAAGGCCGTTAAAAAAGTCTGTATTCTGGGGCTGGGCCAGACCCGGACCTTATTTTTTCCTGAATGATCGGCCGGGCCGGTACTAAAGTATTTTTTCATACCGAATCGGAACTGTCTTCCTTCTTCCTAGGCACAGGGCGAAATTTTCTCTCACAGTCTCGACCCAACCTGTAATAAAATCATTGTCTATGACTGACCTGATCAGTGCAAAAATCAGTAAAATTTGGCTCAGCCCAAAAATCTTTACAAAAAATGTATATATTTTTAAATTGCCATTATTTTACAATTAAGATTTGAAATTCAATTTTTTAAAGGATAGCAGATTTAAAGGCAAAAAAAAATTAAACACAGTAAAACCATTAAAAAATTATCTGCCTATGACGGAATCTTGTCTTAAGCTGAAAATTTTCTTGATTCATGCAAAATGAATATAATAATATCTGAGAAAAGAATAGACTACATTTATTTTTCCTAAGAAAGGAACTTGTCTATAACGCATTTTTTTTTCTTTTATATGTGATTCTATCTGAGAAGATTTTAGTGTATAGCATTTTTCAAAGTCTCCAATACATGGAATATGGATTAACGATATTAAATGATAAGTAAAGTATTTACATACAAATAGAGATTTATTAAAATATATATATATCACAGTTTTTTCCGCTTCTTTAAAAATGAAGATTATAAGCATGAAAAAAGAAAAGCTATAATAAGTATTTTTGGTCAGAACTCCTCCATGCGAAACAATTTTTAGCCATATCGGTGTAAAAAACTATGTTTCATAGAAATGCAGTCAGGTCGGGCAGGGCTCGGGCTAAGATTGTAACTTTTTTTCAAGCCGGGCCTATCTTTTTTTCCCTATGGGTTGATTTGGGACAGGACTTGGATATTTTGACACGCGTAGACCTCTAACTCTCTCCAGCTTATTTTGAAAGCAGGTTCAACTTAAAGGTTAATCTATACACTGCTATTTTATGTTTGAGGAGAGGCACTCTCTTAAATCGAATTTTAATACCGTATAATTTGTGAATGATACCTATCTTGAATTCAAAATGAGTCAATAACTTATTCCCAGAAGCATGGGTAAATCACGTAATTCACGGATTTTGGATTTTAATATCTCTGCGAATTTTGCAGATATCGAGATGATTTTTTTTTTTTTTTTTTTGTGTGTGTGTGTGTGTGTGTGTGTGTGCGTGTTTCATTCAGGAATCGATAAGGAAAATTTTCCTAATTGGAAATTTTACTCTTCGAGGGCCGTGTAAAACTTTACTTTTTGCATTTTTTCAATTGATCCCCTCACGGAGTTGCAATTTATGTCATTACATTTTGTACCTTTTTTATGAATTTTAGCAATTGGAAGTACCTGTCTAGGGGCAATATTTAAAGAAATAGCCTATTGTTTCGATCTTTATGAATCACCCTGTATGTATTACAAAACAGAGAATAATTTAAGTTAATTAAATGTCGATTATGAGGATCTTTAGGGGAAAGTCTAAAACCTAAAGCAATAATAGTATCACAAATTTATAACAATATTTTACAACAGTATTTAGAAATATTTATTCAAGAAATACCTTTTTTTTCTCAAAAATACAGCTATCCATATAAGGATTTTTTTTAACACTGAAGAAAAGAAAAAAAATCAAACGTATAAGACACAGTAGTGACCAATCTTTTGGAAACCTTTTTGAAAAGGTGTATTTGTGAATTTTAATTATTCATAAAAAGAAAGTGGTATGTTTAATCATATGCCAATGGAAAGATAATTTAATCAAGAATTTAATGGGAAATTTCATGAAGAATATTTATCTGAACAGCAGTTCTGAACTGACCTTACAACGTCTTTCCATGAAGTGAACCAAGTCTTTTGGTTTTGAAACTTTTATAATGTGATACCAAGACTGAAATAATGCTTATACTAATTGGATTTTATTTCTGGGTTGTTTCTTTAGGCAGCTCCATATATTTTCAATTGGGTTAAGGTTTGTGCTATTCTCGGGCCATTCCAAAACTAGAAAATGAGGGTTTGAAACCGCTTTTTGCACACTTTAGCTACATGACATGGATCAGAATCCTGTTTAAATATAAATGCTTCATTATCTTGAAAAAGATTATGTTCAGAAATCTTCATTTTGGACTGAAATATTTCATTTGTGTAGTTTTAAGCATTCATATTCCTATTAATAACATACACTCTGTACACATATTTTGATATCATAGAACCCCATATCATAACACTAACTGGATAGTTTACGGTGTATGTACTGCAATTAGGATTTAAATCTTCTCAATTTTTATTTCGTTACGTATTTTATGCTATCATTACCAAACAGGGAAATCTTGATCCTTGCAGACCAAATTACATTTTAACCAAGTAACATTATTACGCTATCTAGTTAACATGAGTTTTAGCCCAAATTATTTTCTAAAACATTTATTGGAGAGATAAAAAGGATTTCTTTTTCGTGGAATTCTAGCATTTAAATCAATTACTTGCAGTCTGCGACGAAGAGTTCTTGCACTCTACATTACATTGGCTGACGCACTTTCACCTTGTATACATCTGATGATTTTTTTTTTAAACACATTTTCTTCTCATGCTGTTGCACTCGTTTCTCTGCCTTTGCCAATTTCGTTTTGTAGTCACATACTCTCCTTAAACCGATTCGAAAATTTAGAAATGCCACCTTAGGTTACATGTACACTAATTTGCCTTTTAATTTCTTCATAATTGTAACCTTGTTCAAATAGTAGTACATCGCTTTATATGTGTCCAGACAAATCTTTGTGCTATTTCTTTCATTTTCTCATACCCAATGTTTTACTCTTAACTCCGATATCAAACACATAAAGCACTAACAAATGTCCTTCGCACTGTCTTCAAATGTCCTTCAATACATGACAACAACAGTTGAATTACATTGTTACCTCATTGATTTACCTCAAAAATGGGATGATACCTGATTGGCTCTTTAAACATTCATACTCATTCAAGTAAAAGAAAGCTACTTCTTATTAACCTAAACAAGTTATACAGCTTTTTGTTTATTTGTCTATAACTTTTAATTAAATACAAATAAGTGAACAAAATATATTTCATTACATTCTGGATTAAATTATCTTTCCACTGATACATAATTTTAAGGTATTTCTTAAAAAATTAAGTGATGTTATGACCCATCAAAGCTCAAAAACATACTTCTTCAAAAATGTTTCCACAATTTTGGACACTTCTGTATATAGCCATCTAAGATATAAACATTGATTTAATTTCCGTTAGAAAAATATAACATCTATTTCTACATATATTTTTTCATGCATTCGATAGGATTCAATATTACAACAAAGAAATTACTTTTTTCTTATTAAGTTATATCTATAAATCAATAAAAAAGATTTATTTTCTTTGGGTGAAATGACTATGTCAAATGGAAGACAACAATCACAGTATGAATAGTCCATCTTATTTATGAAGAAAGTTTACTTACAAGGTAAAAAATTCATCAAACAGTTCTTCCAGTATCTTATTTACCGACTCGTCTGAGAGATTTCAAATGGAATGTGCTTTTATGAAAATAGCATTATTGAGGAGAAACAAATGGTGTTATACATTATAAATATACATACATTATTACAATAATCTGTCCATTCAATTAGATTTAATATATGTGATAGTTATATTATTGTATAGATGATGCGATTCAAAAGTTCTGAGATAGCATTTAGCACAGTGGTTCCCAACCTTTTTTTGACCACGCCCCACCTAAGCATCTCTAATATCCTGATGTCCCCCCTCCCCTTCTATATCATATAAATATTGTCACATAAAAAATATACTTCCATTTTTCCGGATGGATCCGAAAATAGCATTACCTCTTATAAGTGATTTCACATTCTTTAATTTATCAAAATCATATTTTTGTTAATTACAAGTATGCTTTTAAGAATGCACTGATGCCATGGATCTTCGCATTTACATCTAGAAAAGTTTTATTATTTTTTGGCAACTTACCTCAAATTTAAAAGTGATAAATAGTCTATATTTTTATTTTCGTAATTTTTTTTTAAATCTTTCTCATACTTTGTATTACATCTGATAGAATTGATACATTTTAAGGTGGATTTTAGTACTTCGTTCAGAGTAAATGATATTTGTTTATCGCCGAGACTGTATGGATAATATAATTCAGACGTAACATTTCCGGATTCGGCTTTTATGCATTTTAAGTTACTATTTATCTTTCCTCTCATAACATACTACTTTGATAGCGGGCTTCCCCCCCCCATTATTATAATTTGGCCACCATGTTTTCTCCAATTTTAAATTTTAAAATGCATATGTCATGAATGTCATATTCTGTATGTGGTCTGCAGAAGAGCCATAAGAAGTTTACTTTCAACCCTTTCCTTCCGTGATGCGCACGAGGTTTTATTAAATAATCATAAATGTAGCACCACATTTAGATAATTCAAAACATTTTTTAGATTAAAGATGTCCAAATAGTCAATTTTAGATATACCCTACAAAATTTCATATGTAAAATTTCCTTCATGGGGCATATTACACTATGTATAGGTGTACAATTTTTTTTTTAATGAATAGTAAAAAAAAGAGATGTAATTTACTAAAATAATACTAAAACCAGAAAAATTAAAATGATTCTTTACTATATAAAAGGTGTCAAATTATCGAAAAAAATTCTTATAATTATTCCGGTGTCAGTATATTTTTTAACTTTTAAATAGGCTCGTTTCTAAAATTAATTTTTATTCAGTCATTTTAAATTTTTTTCATCTATTATTTCTATTTTTGACTAAGACACTACTTTCATTAGAAAAAATTGACAGAAAACTTGTTAATAAGAAATCTGAAATTGCTCCCTGAAAAGTCATATTGCCCCCCCCCCCCCCAGTGGGGCGTACGCCCCACGTTGGGAACCACAGTCCTAGTGATATTTATATAGAAGAATAGAGGAAAATTAAATATTTTAAATAAACTTAATTTTATAGATATTTTCTATGTTACAGAATAAATTCTAATAAACATAAAAGCGCTTTCTTCTTGTTTTATTTCCAAAAAATCGATGCCAATTTTATTTGCTTTAATTTTTTCGGCCGTTCTTTAACAAGTTTTTGTTCGATTTTATACAAATGAAGAACATCGATTTCGAAAATGCAGTCTTGTTTCTTTAATATAGAAATTACTTTTCCAGTCAAATTTACGCATTTTTCCAGTAACAACTTTTCTTTTGCATTCTCCTAGTCCCCTTTTCTCTCAGCTGCTATCAACATTATGGGCAGTTCTATTTAGTACGCCGTGGCCGATCTCGCTGCCTTTCTAATCGCTTTCGGTCTCAAAGTTTCTAATTCGTAAAACAAATGCTAGTGTTTGATCTACCATAAGTTGGAAGTGCAAAAAAAAAAGGGGGGGGGGAATAATTTTTATGCCGGATTTTTTAGGTCCCACTGTATATAGATACGGAAATTTTATTTATTAAAACATAACTTATTCTTTATTGCACATTATTCTTCTTTATTTATATTATTCATATAACACTTAAATTACTAAGCAAAATTTTGTATAAAAGCAATATTTTGTATATTGTAAACAGGTTTATTTGATAAGTAAATCAGATTAATTTCCTACCAGACACTTTTTGATCGTATAATTTATATCATTCTTAGATAGTATTAAATTTTGTATATTTTCTTAAGAGTTATTTCTAAACATTTTAAAATTGTAGTTAAATTTATAGATATTTTTCTCGTAAAGTATAACTTTGCTACTAACTTTCAAAAGAATCATTCGCCTTAAGTAATTGGCAATTATTGTTTAAAAATTCAATATTCTAATTTTTTTTTTTTTTTTTTTTTTTTTTTTTGTCTTTCAAACGAATGATTGCCACGTTTTTTGCGAAAAATTGCAGATGGAACCGGGGAACACAGGCAAGCTTGCTAGTTATAAATAAATTTAGTACAGCATTTAAAAAATATATATTTTTCAGAACTAATATTTAGAACTTATGCTATAGATTTATCATAAAAATATTAATATAATTAATGTATGTCTAAATTTATGTAATAACAAGCATCTCATAAATTCTTTTAACATAATTTTTAAACATGGTACTTGGTTATTGAATAAAGTACTTTCTGGCGTAAAAAGCAACTTATTTTAAAAGGTCATTTAAAATGTAACAGATATATCTAAATGAACTAAAACGGATCTTTTATTAAGAGAGACATTTCAGCTTTATGTATAAATGAAGGAATTATTTTCTAGTAGCAGCGTATTATTCAGTCTTATTATATCAGTAATTACTACATATTGTAAGAGAAGCTCATTATTTTTAATTATTCTTTTATGTTAGTACAAGAAATTCTTTTTTTTTTTTTTTTTCAAAATAATATTGTGTTATGACCATTTTTTTTACTTACAAGGAAGGTCTCCATACGGGCATATTCAGAAAAATCTGAAAAAATTACAGAGTGTTCGTCTTATGTGGATATATATGTTTATAAAAATTTTTTTGGCGGAACCCCGATAGAACGTTCGTAAAAAAATAATGAAATTTTCGTTTATTTGGCGATTTATCATCGGTTGGCGATGAAATGAAATTTCGAAAAATACTTTTTCCTGTTGAATACTCCTTAAGATAAAAATATTTCATATTAAACTTGTTTAAATAAATTTAACTTAAATAACTGTAGTTTTGTCAGTTTTAGTTTGATTTAGCGATAGTTTTGTCATATATGTATTTATAATGAAAGTTAAATATGAAATTTTGTGAATTAAAACAAAATTTAAATTGTTTCAATATATCAAAATTAAGTCCAATCGAGCGCTGTCGGTTCAATTTTGTTGCTATGGAAACGACGAATTCCTTGGTTTGAAATGAATAACTGCTAAATGAATCTTGCCTTTATTTTGGAATACGCTTAAATATATGAAAGTATTTTTTATAGATGAAATTGTTTTTAAAGTAATAAAATTAAGTAACAAGCAATATAAATATGTAATACGAAAAAATGTATTTATTAAACTCTGTCATTGTTTATGTTTAAATTCATTAAATACTTTTTAAACGCATTCTAAAAATCAATTAACAAACAATTTTCAGATGCATTAAAATCGTTTGCTTTTGGCGATGAAAAGTACTGCTCGCCAAATCGCGTGACGCTTTCGTCTTTTTGCGCCAAATACTCAAAAGTATTTTATTTTTTTACAGACTTTCTACTGTAATTCCGCCGCTCAATTTGACTGATCCTTTATTACATACATAAGTAGATTAATTGGTATTTTTTTCAAAATATTCTGAGTATGCCCAGTATGGAGACCTTCCTTGTTAATTATATGGTGCACTTTTAATAGAATTATGCAATTACTGTGATTATTGAAAAGAAAAAAAATCTTAAAGTTAATGATTTCATGGAAAATTCTATAAATATGTATTCTAACAAAAATAAAATTTTACTTTTTATAAGTAGTTTGATAACAATATTCAAAATTACAATATTTCCAGTAATATTAATACTGACGTAGAAAAATACAAGTTGGCTTTAAAATACTTGTCAAAAATAGAAGATGGAAAATCAGACGGATCAAAACAATCAACAGGCAGGATTTATACTGTCTAGATTCATTTATTACATGCTTTCTTTTAACTTATAATTATGTTTGTATGTGGCAGTCAAATGTTGTTATTCATTTTTCACCCACTTCCTGTTGACATAGAGCTTTGAAATTTGGAATATATATGTATTCCTGAAGGCAATACATGAATTGGGCGCTGAGTTTTTAAATTTGATCCCTGTGTGGGGAGGGGTGGCAATGAGGATAAATTAAAAATTTTAAAATAATCACCGTATCTCATACACTAATTGAAATAAAAACTTGATGTTTGACATGCCTATAGTATAAATAAAACTAGTATAATATAACTAAAATTATGTTTAAATTTTTTCCAAAATTTGACACCTACGGAGTCCTTCTCCTAAGCCCCTGGTTACTCAATTATAGTTTTATTTCCTATTGAGAAATCAGTATCAGCTTCAGACATAAATATTTGTTTAAAAGTACTTAAAGGTAGGGTTACCACAATAACGCCAACTTTTGCCAAGTTAGAGAGCTGTCGCTAAGTTTGGTTGCAAAAATGTTGCCATATAAGAAGTCACCTTGGCGATAACTGGCTAATTTGGCAAAATTTGCATTCAAATCAATTAATCCATATTTCTACATTTTTGTGAATTTAATGAAAGCATGTTTTATTATTATTATTGTTATTACGTATTTATTTACATTTATATTTAATCAAAATCACATGGTGCCTCATTCCAAGCCGATCCTGAATATTTATTCTCTAATGAAGATAGTTTGGCGAATTTTTCTACCTTGGTTTGTGAGGAATTTGATGACATCACGAAATGTGTTTGAAGTATCTACAATATTTCAAAGCAACCTGAGCTAGATCAGCAAATCTTAAACTCTCTGATTTCATGGACTCCCTTTAATATTCTATGAACCTTTAACAATAATTCCTATAATACAAGGTTTGAAGCTATTTTAACGTATATAATGTCTTTATTTTTCATAGCCGAAATTTTTACAATCTCAAGTTTACTTTATAGCTTTAAGAACCACCTTATATATACAGGGTGGTCATAATTAAACTGCAAGTGTTCAAGGGGTGCTGGAGAGAAAACTACCGGGTATATTCCAGTGACATTTGGTATCTACACGTTTCAGAACATGCGCAAGTCAAATATGAAAAACAATTCGCCATTTTCACCCGGTAGATGGCGCTGTACCGTATTTAAACGTTCACCGGTGGCATATACAACCTCCAAAATCGATAGACAGAGCATAATGACATTCTAAGAGGCATATAAACAATATAAAATATCATTTACAGTCTATCAAAATTCCATACAATTCGCTTCAGTAATTAAATTTTTACAGTATCATGTAATAAAAATTAGCGTAAATGAGATCACACATTAAACAATACATAAAGACCCTTTGAAAAACAAGCCATTATTTATTCAATGAAATTATTACATGATGTGCTCGATATGTAAACCACCAGATGCAACCACATGCTGAAAACGTAAAACAACATGGTCCACCGTCGCGCGTCGCATTTAAAATCTGTGGTGTAACACACCTCACGGGTCTCGTTATGCTAGATTTCAATTCAGCAACAGAAGCATGTCGTTCTCTATAAACCATTATCTTTCAGGTGATCTCACAGATAAAAATCGCAAGGATTAAGGTCAGGTGAACGTGGGGGCCAAGCGTTGTCGAAACCTCTGCTTATGACTTGGTCCGCACCAAAGGTATCTTGCAGCAATTTTTTAACATCTTTAGCGATGTGGGGAGGTGCTCCGTCCGGCATAAATACAATGGTTTCTAAACAATGTCTCTCTTGCAATGCTGGAATCAATTGTTGTCTCAACATCGCACCGTAGCTAGTCCCTGTAACACTACGGCGTTTGGGGTTACTTGGAGTTGGGCTCTCAAAGAAATATGGGCCCACAAGAAAATCACAAGTCATTCCACACCATACAGTTACATAATCGGAATGGAGGGGTTCTTCACGTTTAGCGTATTGTTTGTTCGTTCCCCATATCTGCAGTTATGCGCATTTACAGTACCTGATAGTGTAAAATGCGCCTCGTCTGTCCACAATATTTTCTGTATCCAAGTGTCATCTTCACTGATTTTCGATAGGACAAATTTTGCAAAATCAAATCTTAGGGTGTCATCATGAGGTTTCAATTCTTGAAGAATTTTAATTTTATACGGATAACGCCGAAGAATGTGGTGCAACACTTTATGCACAGTTGGCCAGGGAAGAGATAATGTCCGAGCCACACTTATTGTGCTCACTTGTTGCAGCATACTGGCTCCTGAACTGCTACTCGTAGTCGCAATGGCGTCATCAATTTGTTGCACTCTTTCCGGGTTTACGGGATCTCGCTCTCTTGTGCCTGGAATAACTCCCAATTCTCCCGATTCTTCAAATTTTAAAATCATATTTTTCAATCCATTGACACTCACTGGACCTCTTCTTAATCGTTTCATACGGCGGTATTCTTTCAGATTAGCTGAATAATTGCTACCATTCTGATAGAATATCTTCACTAATAATGCACGTTCCTTCTTATTCAGAGTCATGACTGGCCTTTACTCAATGTACTGATGTTTTTATACTGTTCGATGGGCTTAAAATGTGCATATATGCCGTCGATAAGAATTGAAACGCGATCTAGCGCCATCCAGCGGGTAAAAATGGCGATTTTTCTTTCATATTTGACTTGCGCATGTTCTGAAACGTGTAGATACCAAATTTCACTGGAATATTCCCGGTAGTTTTCTCTCCAGCACCCCTTGAGCACTTGCAGTTTAATTATGGCCACCCTGTATATATATATATATATATATATATAATATATAATTAATGAAAAAATTAATGAAAAAATTAATGAAAAAATTATTGGACAAATGGCGCTAATAGCTAATAGCTACTAACTTGTAGCTAGTAACTTGTTTAAAGAACGGATGTGGGTTGATGTCTTGAATCGAAAGAAGCATGCAGACTTGGAATTCTGGTTTTTGAATATGGATTCGGATGAAAAATTAATAGTTCATTGTTAACAGGTGAGGAACATTATACAGGTATTGCTGTTTTTTATGTTTTTGAAGAAAAAATTTTTATCTTGCAGGTTTGGGAGGGTGCACGTTCATCTGCATTCATGCATGTTAATTTGTTTATATTTAAATTGTAAGTTTTTAAGTAATTTTCTAAAAGATTATTTTATTAAAGATTTTTTTGTTTTTGTTTTTTAAATTATGCTTTGTTTACATTATTTTTTTTTGCTTAATTTTGGTTTATTTTAGCTTTTTTTAATTATGTTACTGAAATGACAAAAGTTTTTTCTGTATTGGATGCAGGATGGACGTGTGTTCAGAAACCTGCAGATTTTTAGCAGTGGGGGTGGAGTTAGGTTTTGTCTGTCCTCCCACTGAAGAAGAACAGACTGTTTTTTACCTGTGTTTTTTTTTTTACCTGTCATTTACTTGCTTTTTTTTAAGTTTTTTATAGTTAAATATTGCAGATATACACCTTCTTTTCTGAGTTATGGTGTTTTTGCATTTTAAAGTAATGAAATATATATATCCCTTTAAAAGAATGAAAAACATTTATTATTGTTTGGAAAGGGAAATATGATGCTGCTTGCTTACCCCCAGCTGTTTAGTACATTTTTCAATATGTGAAATGATGACTATAATTTTTTTAATTTGAAGGTGTACTGTATACCTTAACCAAATTTTGCAACTTTGGGCCAATTTTTAGAAAGGTAAATTCTTATTTGGCGAACGTCCCAATTTTGGATTCTAATAAAACAAACATATGGAACAACAATTAAAAAAAAAACTTTCCATAAGAGGAATAAAACAGAATTATCAAAATCCATTTAGTCCATTGACAATACATACATAAAAATATAATCATAGATATTTTTGGTCAGGCATAAAAAGGAAATATTTTATACGAATCGTCCGTAAGGAGTGTTTTTTTTTTCTTTTGGAAAGGCTGATTAATAAATTCCCAGTTGTAGTGTCGGCTTTGATTTAATATTAAAAATATTGGGACTCAACGGGGCTTGATTATTATACAGGGCAAATTAGTTGGACGGTTTCGTAAGTTAAGAACTTCCGAAATATTAAATGAAATTTGCTAGTTGTAAGTCAGACTAGTAGTAATATTGCCGAAGTTTATTCATAGATGGCGTTAGGTATCATGACTAACGCTATTGCTTAACGAGCAGAGGTCTTACGCAATAGCCACCATGATCACCAGATCTTTCACTGCTTTATTTCGGTGAATGGGGTTTTGTAAAGGATCAAGTGAACAAGCCGCAACTTCCTCCATCCATTCCTGAAATAAAATAAACAATCAGCACTACAATAATTTTGATCGACGGACACATGATGACCAATCTGTGGCAAGAAACCGATGGGACATTTGCACTGTCACGAAAGGAAGTCACATAGAACATTTGTTAAAATGGTAAACTTGAACTATTTTTCTATCTTACAACAATATGTACTTTAATTTTTTTCCTGTCAATTCCATTCAATAAATCATTCTTTTTGCCCAACTAATTTGTAGACACCCTACATTTTCTTAATAAAAAAAAGAAAAAAAAATTCCGCTTGCCTTGAGGTTGAAAGCTCGCAGGTTCCTGGGGATCCGCGGACTACAGTTTCAGAACCGCTGAGCTGAATGCTTCATATTTATATTTCTAGCTTTGAGAACAATATCTTGACTGAAGTATTTCCGAACATATTTTGTAAAGTTATTACGTTTCATATAAAGCAAAATGCATTTGAAAATATCCTTTCAAGATTTTCGCTATCATTTGAGTTCTAAAAGAAAGTTTTTATTTAACTTTTAATGAGACACCATGTAATTTGTAATAAGCAAGTAAATGTCACCATGTTTTCCAATATATTATTATTGGCATATATACCATGGTGTCTTGGCGTGATGAAAATACAATACGTGCATGTTGTATCTACCGTCCTTTCCCAACCTACAATGCGCTAGATGCTTTATTTCGTATTTAAGTTGCTATTAAGAAGGATGTTATTGACCAAATAACTATCTACTTCGGACACTCCTAGTAATGCCATCACATTTCACACGAAACAAGGAAAATTTTTTCAAAATAACGCAACAAAATCTTTATTCTAGTCTAAGTTCCGAATGAAAATTAGTGTTAGAATTTGAGTGAGACTATGACACCATATACTATTTAATAACAAGTAAGAACAAATCATCCATCAAGCATAGATTGTGAAACACTTTCCAACACATTCAGAATAATGTAACAAATCTGCACCGTTTGAAAAATTAAAATATTACGTCTAATTCAACCATATGGAAATGCATGATACATTTCAAAACCCAATTGCAGCTGTTCCCATACACAATCGGAAAATTATGCGAATTTTTTCAGCAGCCCTGTATATGATATATAGATTTGAATTTATTAACTATATGCATGCCAAAATTTAGTTCACTTAAGAAATACATACACTTCAGTTTAAAATTTACCTTCAGCAATTTCCTCTAATTAGGAGGACGGTACGTGAATACTTATGCACAGCCCTGTATTTGAGGTATAGAATTGATATATAACGCGTAAGATGCAAAAAAATAATTAAATTTAAAAGCGCATACCGAATTTTAAACCGTCCACTCCAGCAATTATTACTCAAAGACAGTACTGTACTGTAACCGATTTTTTTTTGTGTGTGTCCCTGTAAATGAATAAAAAATATTATGAATGTCCTGTTCCAACATGATTGTAGTGAAATTCAGTGATTTATATCAGTTTCAATACATTTGAAATAGCATAATATCATTAAAATTCTCTGCAAATGTTTTTTCCCCATATACCATAATGTAATGGAATACTTTTGAGTGCCCCTGTAAATGAACTATTAATCCTACATACTTCATATACATTACCAAATATTCTTTGGTGATCCTAAATAACCTTTATCAATTTCATGAAAATCCGAGTATATTTACGGGTTAGAGCGTGGACAGGCGGACAGACGGACAAACCGAATGCATAAACACGTTTCAACTTTGTTGGAAGTGTTAAAAAGGTGAACTGCTATCTCATGTGCCCATATGTTGACAGAATTACCTTTGTTTGTGAGGAATCGGATGATATTACCTTAGATAATCGAAGAATCCACTATAAAAATCTGAGTAACAATAAGTCTGATACTTCACGCTTCGGGATTTAGTTGACATTAAGGGCGATGTCATTGACCAAAATACTGTATACTTCCAGTGTAGTCACATTTAACAGACAGAATAAAACTTTTGAAAATAAAGGGCTACAAGGGCTTTAATATCATTAAAGCTCTGAACGAAAACTCGGTTCATCAGAGAATAAAATACCATATATTTTTTTTAATAAATTGATAAATTGAGACTCTGTTTTCCTATGTGATGTATGTTTCTTTCCATTCTGATTTATATTTTGTTTTTAGCCAGATATTTTGTATCACCCTGTATTTTTCGCATCTTATATTGTTAAAATAACACGTTAACATAGACTCATTGTTTCTAATTCAAACAAATATCTTAACACAAAGAAATGACAACAACATCTTACTTATATAAATATTTACTTACAAGGTAATATGTCTCCAATTATTTTTCCAATTTTTCTGATGTTATCTCGTTCGTGAAGTTTCAGGCAGAATACAGTAGTTTTAATAGAAAGTCTCTTTGTTGGTTTAGTAAGACACATTCTTATATAAATTTTCTAAAAAGGAGGCGGTTTTATCAAAAAGAAACACGTGATTCTATCTCCCTCCTATCTTATAACAATTGCAAAAAAATAAATATAAAAATATACTTCTAAGTATATTTCGCAATTAAACCAATGGAATCGTTCGTTTCAAATTTCTCGTTTAAATATTAATATTTTAAAACAATTCGTTTTGCTTACAATAGTTGATCGTTAAACGGGACCTTTTTCACTTCTTCGATTTTAGTCGCAGATTATTTTTTTATGAGGCCACTTAATATTTTAGAACCAGTTCAGGAGGTGAAAGTATCCTCTTAAAAA
Organism: Maratus speciosus; assembly: GCA_963932465.1. Classification (NCBI taxonomy): domain Eukaryota; kingdom Metazoa; phylum Arthropoda; class Arachnida; order Araneae; family Salticidae; genus Maratus; species Maratus speciosus. The sequence continues at coordinate 307,330,253 of OZ010786.1, forward strand.
TGCTGCAACCAAAAAAAAGGTTATAGTTAGAAATCGGTCTGTTCTGTGCAAAAGAAAAGAGAAGAAATTATATAATATGGAAACGGAAAATGAGAAATGTGAATAGAACATTCGTATAGGTTTAATATTAGCTTGTGACTATTATCGCGTGACTAGAGTAGGCTCTTAAAAAATGTTGAAGGTAAAACTTCAAAACAATAACCTAGAAAAAAAATTGTTAGTTCAATATATTAGTTGAATTTAATTTTTTGTTATAAATATTCATATTACATATATTCAAATTAGGAACTTATATCTACTAAATCAGCTAAATCTTGAATTTATTTATTTATTAAATGAATTTATCTACGATATCATATTGTTATCAAAATTACTCTATGAAATTATGAATAAAGATATATATTCATGAAGATGTTTACTATCTCTGGCCTCACAAAAGCATTTCTCGGCGAACATATTTTTTGAACTTGGAAAAAGATATAAACTCATTGTTTTTTGCACACTATTTATTGAAGTTTAGATGTATGAGAAGAGCCACCACAGTAAGGATAGCATTCAGTGTAAAAACAGTCACTTACGTTTGTTTACATATTACACAGGGAGGACAAAACATAGAATTGTAATTAATCTTACATAATTTCGTTGTTGTTTAATTTTAATTTGACCGTCGCTTTATTTCAATATGAGCAATATACGCTATATTTCGACAAATATTCAGTTTCCTTGTGGTACGTGCTTATATTTATCATTTCATAACATTGATGAAAAGTTCTGGTCCTTAGCTCATCACTCGTCGAATTCTATTTACGGGAGTTTGGGGATGAAAGGGACACTCAAAATTTCAGGAAGAAAATAAAATGTACACAGTTTCAATTTTGCCTCAATCGATGACGATACTTGTTCTGTCTGAATAATCCTTATAATTAACAACAGCAATTGCAGGGTTGTAGGTGACGAAAGCAAAATCTGTTTCTGATATAAAAAAGTAAATTTTGATGTTTCTTTTCATTTTTTCTCTAACAAAGTAATATTGTGTTTAGCATTATAATATTTATGTTATTTAGCACCGTAAAGAATGCACTTTATGTGAATATCAGTATATTTTGTTAGGTAAAATACTCTCATGTATGAATGCATTTTCCATTTCGCTAGGTGGGTATGGATTTGAAAGGGACAGAAACTGAGGGGTTGAAAGGGACATGTCCCTTTGAACACCTCAGGTTGACCCTCAGTCTGTTCCTCAAGCTTCCTTTAATGAAGCTCAATAAAAAGAGTTAGCTTCATATTTGCTCCAAGCATCTAATATGTATCAACTATGGTTTGACAATTCTGCATATGAGTATTCAATTGCTTTGAACTCACCAAATACGTCTCTATCTTGCAAACAAAGAAGCAAGCTGGAATGTTTTGGTTTCAAGATTTTATTCAACGAAATTCATTACTTTCTCTTAAGAAACCTATAGTCATTAGTTTAACAAGAATTACAAGTTTCAACAAAGCTAATGTTGATAAAATTTTTAAACCTTTAGTTAGTTATAGATCGCTATAAATTTACACAGAACAAAATATATAACTGTGATAAAACAGGCTTAATGACAGAGCACAAACCGCCTAATATAGTAGCAAAACGTAGTGAAAAACAATTTTCTCACGTAACATCAGCTGAACTTGGCAAACTTGTCACACGTTTGTGTTTTGTTTCTACATCAGGTAACTCTCTTCAACAGTATTCGGTTTCCCAAGAAAGAATTTCAAGGAGTTCATGGTCAGAGGTGCCCCATCCCAAAAACTTGGACATGCTCATCACAGTTGGCCATTGACCGCAGAAGTTTTTTAAAGTAATTGTGAATTAACTAAATATTCTAGTTGTTCCAAAACTCATTCTGGTCTTCTCTTATTCGATAATTATGAAAGCATTGTAAATATTAAGACAATAAATATTGCAAAAGGTAATGGAATAATTATGGTGATATTCCTGTCGCACTGTAGCCACAAACTCCAGAAAAACACTCGTAATGAATTAAAGTACATTTTTTCAGAAAAAAAGAGTAAAATCATTTTGTATTTACTGATACTATTGATATGAATGACGTGAATATTAACGATATTGTGGTGAAGTTAATTAACCCGTAACTGGTGGTGAGACAGCTAGAGCTAAATATTTCTTAGTCAAGTAGGCCTAAACATGTTATTTTTCTTGTTTATATTTTATCATATGTTTCAATATATTTTTTTTTTATTTCCGTATAATTATCTTTTATTTTGAATAAAGTAATTGTAAATAAAAAGAAAAAATGTTCATAAAAGTTTTCTATTTATGTGTGCCCTTTCCACCCAGCACAGTGTCCCTTTCATCCCCTACTATGGGGTTAAAAGGGACATTTTTCCCAACTTATAAAAATGCGTATATATTTTAAATTACTTTACTTGAGGATAAGAGGTTTTAGTAGTACCAAAGCAAAGGGTTTAGACGAGAATTAGGCGCAAATTTGAAATTGATATCTTTTAATGTCATTATTTTATAAACTTATAAAAACAAAATGTCCCTTTCATCCCCACTCTCCCCTACATTCCTTCACGCAATTAATGTCGGAGCAGGTCTCTTCTTATAACCGTGATACCAGCGCCGGCCGCATATAGCCGGTTGGATACGTTCCGCATGCAGATTTAGCTAAGATTCCCACTAATAAGCTACATGTTTTTCTTCAAACGGAAATATTTTAACCTTTTGCACCCCATTGACACATATACGGGGACATACTAACTTTAACCACGAACCCACTGACACCTATACGGTGACATACTAAGTTTAACCTCAAATTCGCTGACACCCATACGGTAAACAACAAATGGACATAAAACAACTAACATACTTTCAGGAAGTTTCCTCCTTTTTAGTTCAGATATGTAAAAATGGTGTGGAGTAGTTGGTATGTGATTGAAATTTTGATGTAGAGTTAAAAATGTTAAACTTTGCATTATACGAAGATATTGAGCCAACTTTTTCAAACTGGACTTTCTTTATGAAATTCTTCGATCTTTCTTCATTTTCCTTTTCCCCTTTATTTTGAATGAAGAATGTTACTTTTTTTCTGGAACTTATACAAACAATATCTATCATATTTTTAATGCACTAAAGTTAAAAATGAAAGCTAAAAAATGAACTTTTTTTTGTCTTAAATGACCACCATTTTGTCAATCATGAAATTAATAATCTGCTGATACAGTGCGGCGCAAAAGTTTAAGCACAATGTAAATATTTTAATAAAAATAAAATTTTACAACGAAATGCTTCCAAATATCCACTGTAGGTAAATACTATGGTCATAAATATATATCTCAAGTTTCGAAAAAAATCATCGTTACGAAAGTAAGAAATTACAAGAAAACAGTTTTTGTGGTGTCGCAAAAGTTTATGCACAAATGAGATTTTATGCAAATATATTCTTAAGCATGTTAGGTGGAGGATCGGTGAGACTTTTTTCCTACAGTATAAAGTGTAGAGATTGCTGTACGAGTTATATCAAAATGCCGAAATCTCTGCAGTTATCGCCTGAAGAAGTTGTAGAAGTTTGGAAGCTTAAAGCTGAAGGTAAATATTTTCTGTAAATTTCACTTATTTTAAATCGGTCTAAACGGGGAGTTTATAGTGTTTTGCAACGTGGAAAATAATTCAAAAATGCATATTGCTCAGAGAAGTCAAGTAAAACCACATTTTGTGAGAATAGAGGAATTAAAAGTTTGGCTGTAATTTTCTATTTGTCTCTTAATGTGATAAAAAATCGACTTGGATCAAAAATATCACGTGACACCATATGCAGACGCATAACAGAATCAGGAATAATCGAATAACAAAAATTATCTCGTAAGTCTTTTCTGAAACAGTGTCACAAACTAGCAAGACTTGAATGGGCAAAACAGCACATGGATTATCGTGATGAATAGATTAGTATTATTTTTCTGATGAAAAAAAGTGGAACTTGGATGGTCCAAATGGCTTCTCATTTTATTGGCGTGCCTTGTGTAAAGATCCGAAGAGCATATTCTGCAGGCAACAACGTGGTGATTTGCTCATGGTATGGGGCGCTTTTTGCTATAATGTACAAGCGTCTCTTTGCTTCCTAAATAGCAGACAAAATTTACAAAAGTATCAGGAAACTCTGATTGAGCATTTGTGACCGTTTAAAGAACTCCTAGGTGGTCCCAATAGGACCTTTCAGCAAGTCAACGCATCATTACTCATTTCCCGTTGCACAAAAGAATGGCTTAGATCTCAGAATATCAGTGTGATGAACTGACCAGCACTCAGCCCAGGTCTCAATCCGATAGAGAACATATGGGGAATCCTCTCACGAGATGGCTACAAGAATGGAAAGCAGTATTACCCACGGTAAGTAGAACACTCGGTAGGGTTCACGCGCAGGTTTCGTTTCTCCCTCTGACGTCACTGGTACCCAAGTCCAGTCTTTGGGTAACGCACTTTTCGCTTTGTATAAAGCTTTCCGTTTCATAAAAAGATGTTCAACATTTGTTTAATATCCTGTGTATGATATTACTGAGGTGTGTGACACTTCGAACATCTACTACTTAAACATTTTAGAGTTTTTTAAAGCGTAAATCTTCTGTTTTCATTTGGTTATTTGGACGTATTAACTTTCGCCACAATTATCATTATTTTATTTAAACACATATGTAAAAAAAGCAATTTTCTTACCTGCTCTGTTGTATTTCAATATTTTAGACACCGTCTTTTCATAACATTTTTGCAATTTCGCATTAATCCGAAATAGTTTGAGAAAACTCGGAAAATGTTTGCTTCAATTCATAAAACTTTAGAAAAAATGCACTTATAATTATGTTGTATATTTTAAAATATATATATTATTAAACAAAAACATAATTTGAAGAACAAATTAAAAAAACAAAATTTATTTCCTACATTGTTTAAGCCCGAGAAGGGACAGGTATTAAGTTATTTCATTCAATTAGTTCTACATTTAATGTTAATTTTTTGTAACAAATTAGTTAAGCAAATTGAAGATTAAAAAATAAAAATAAAATTCATACAATATGATACTTAAAACACCCGAAGAAATTAGATTCCGTTCAAATCAAATCGAAATAAATCTTAGACTGTTTTTTAAGTTTTGTATTTTGCATGCATCTATCATTTTATGCACAATTGTCATAAACATAATACAAAATCTGCAATACAAATATTTTCAATTAAAAATGGAAGAAGCCTAAGATTTATTTCGATTTGATTTGAACGGAATCTAATTTTTTTGGGTGTTTTAAGTATCATATTGCATGAATTTTATTTTTATTTTTTAATCTTCAATTTGCTTAACTAATTTGTTACAAAAAATTAACATTAAATGTAGAACTAATTGAATGAAATAACTTAATACCTGTCCCTTCTCGGGCTTAAACAATGTAGGAAATAAATTTTGTTTTTTTAATTTGTTCTTCAAATTATGTTTTTGTTTAATATGTCAAGTTTTTTAATAACTACAGCATTCAGACGAACGCATTTCAAAATTAATAGAGAGTATCATCATCAGGCTTTGATGTATGCGGTATTGCAACACAATGTGGGATGCAGTTTACCAATGTGCAATTCAAAATGTTTCACCACTGTAGTAATGCAGGTTGCGGCAGTTTGGACAAAAACTTCCAATCTGAACGTAAAAAATCTGTAATCAAAACATAAAAAAATAACTTCACTTAAATTTAGATACCCTATTTCCCTTTCAGGAACGCTATGAATGTAAATGTAAATTGTGTTGAATCCTTATTGCTAGTATTTAACAATGTTATAGCTGTGATATAGTAAAAAATAAAAAATAAAAGTTTTACTTAAAAATTTTAACCTTATTCTCTCCCAAGGGTGATGTAAACACATCAGAAAATTATTACGTAAGTTTAACTTGGGGTATAAATAGTTCTCAACGCGAAAAAAAATATACTTTTTAAAATTTAAGATATGTAATTCCCCACTAAGTTCGCTACCTGCGTAAAATAGATATCCATTAGAAACTTTTTACTAAAATATAAACTTGACCAAAGCAAAAACTTATTCTGAAAATACCCTTTTTATTTCCACTATGACGCCATATTCACCTTTTTAATTTTTGAAAAAAAAAAACTAGCTCAATTTAATATTTCACGGGAAAATCTTTCAACTAAAAAGAAATAAATTATTATTACGGCTTTTGAAATTTTTGCAACAATGAAGTAAAAACGTTACATTTTCTACGAAAAATGTCCGTTGATTTTCAATGAAAAAAGCGAAAATTGGAATTATTAAGAAAAGTATTTGAATAATGCAAAATGAAATTGGCCTATTTTTCTCTCTGGTTTATAATTCACCCATATGCAAAGGCATTTTACCATTCGTTTTGATCTTGACGTTAGGCAAACGTTTTTACACTTTAAATTTATAATATCATTAGAATTAGTAAAGAATAAAAAATGAGTGGCATCAGGGAGAAAAAGGTGGGAAGAAAAAATGAAAAGTTGTGATCTCCATAGGCTTTTCCATGTTAAATTAACATTGAGAAGTGACACTGGAAATAAATAAGTATTGCGCTGCCGCGAAATACTTAAATATTCTCATAAAGTTATATGTTATTAAAATTTATAATTTTATACATTTTTTTAAATCCCTATTTAATGTTCTAAAAACATAAAACGAATCTAATAATGTTTTTAAAAGTTACGAATATAACTCTAAAAAACTCTATAGTGCTATGTACTTTAAAACACAGGCATTTAAAAATATTATAGCATTTTCAGGACAACTTTAGATAAATGTAAGAAAAGCTTTTTTGAATTGATACTTGTGATTTTTTCGAATTTATAAATATTTTTTTAAAAAAATGTGTAATAAAAACACTGCAAATTCGTGAAACACTTTTGCAACACTATCTGAACATAATAATTAACACTTCTAACTAATTTTCAATTCTGTTGTGAATGTGTTGCGAATATGTTGTGCCAAATAAAAAGATTTTGCAAAAAGTGTTGTTAAAAATTACAAGAGGAGAAAATGTGTTTTCAAAACATTCATTTTTAAAATTGCGTTATAAATGTTTAATAAATAGTATGTTTTAAGGTGTGTGTGTGTGTGTGTGTGTGTGTGTTATTTTAAAGGAACCATGTAGAAAGTGTTTTAAAAGTGTTTTACATCTGTTGTTTTATAGTGTTCTAAATTGTGTGGTGTTTACAATGCGTTGTTAATTTGGTGACAAAGTGTTGTGCAGCACAACACTATTGTAAAGAAAATATTTTCATCAACACAAGTAACAACACTATTTTTAGAACACATTTTAGATAGCAACACTTTTGCAACATATTAAGAACACATTTCTAGATAGCAACACTTTTGCACCATATTAAGAGCACAATCACAACACAAAAAATAACTTGTATATGTAGTTTTCTAATTCACAACACATTAATGTGTTGTTAATTTGGTGACAAAAAGTGTTGTAAAATGTGTTTATTTTTGTGTTTGAGAATTTGCAGTGGAAACGAGTAAACAAAGAAAACAAAAAACTTCTTAAATAGCCGTAATAGCTTAAATAACGTTTTAGATAATAATAATAATAATTAAAAAAATAAAAAAATAAATAAAAAAACTCTTTAAATTTTTGTATACACTAATACAGAAATTTAAATTATAAAATTATTGAAAATATCAGAAGAATAGTCTTTCTACATAGTCTTTCTAAAGAACATATTGTTACGTCCACTCTTATGTGAGAAAGGGTAGCGCAATTTCAGAAAGAACAACTTTTGATTTAAAATAAACAATTTACTTTATTTACGAATAATTAGAAAATAAGTTAAAATAGGTATCAAAATATTAATAACTATAAGTCCGTACGACTTTTAACTTTAGGAATAAAATAATCATTGGCACACAAGATTCTGCGATTAACTAACACGATGTCAAATCTATCTAAGTTATAATCTAGGTTTTGAGCTTCCGGTTCAGTAAATATCAAACTGTCTAACTCTCAAACAAAAACTAGGTTGTATAACATTCAAAATTTGAAGAAAAAAAAAATAGATGTCATATTACGATATTACGGTTAAAAATTTTTAAACAATCAAATATTGTTTTTATGATTAATATACTATATATGCATTCTTAAATTTTTAATACGCACTAAAATATTATCAGAAAAAATTTAAATTGCAAATTGTGAGTGGAGTATTATTTTATATGGATTATCTCAATACCTTAAAATAAATAAAAATTAGGGACTATATTTTCAAATAAAAATTGAGTTTTTATTCTATTGCTATACCAACATATTTTTATTCTCACAATATGCATTTTTGAAACTTTTAGATCGATACCTGTTTATTAATCTGATATAAGTTTTTGATTTAAGGTCCCATATTGCTTACAAACCCTTACATTTTATCGAAAAAAAAAGAACATACTACAGTGTTTATTTTATTTTTCGTTAGTTTTGGGTACATTTAACTATATAAGTACTCAAAACTAAAACTAATTTCTATAAATTTCAGGAATTGTAACACAACGATTTCACTAGGCGAAGAATATTTAAGTTCATCTCTTACATACACCTCTTCTGAATATGCAACTTTATTTTAAAAATAGAATTTTGAGAAAACTGGAATTTATATTGTTTCATAATTTCTTTACAACGAGAAATTTTTATTTTTTACATACTACATCGCAAAATTTCCCCCCTAACCAGCTGATATACATATATTTTTTCATTTAATTTAGCTTAATTTTTTTTAATTTAATCTAATATCTGAATGATTTATCAGCGATATATGAGTGACTGTATTGTTCTTATTAAGAGAGAAGAAATAAATCAGGATTGGATTTATCTTGTTGATCACATTCATTTTTATTTAAGAAAAAGCTTATTTCCTTTCAAGTATCTCGACAACTCATTCTTCTTTCTTTAATTTTTCAGCAATAACATTAGTGAAAAGTAATACTAAAGTAGTAGTAGAGCTGAAAATTTTCATACGGAAACTGATTGATCTTACAATTTGGTTTGGTTTAAAATTAAGCTGTTTTGCTTTTAAATTCTTTTACAAATCTGTTTCTTTAAAGTAAATTGAAAATACTCTTGAATAATAAATGCAAAAATTATCTGATCTTTTGCATGCGTGCAGCAAATGGTTTTCATGCTATAGTATGTGTTAAAAACGATGAAATGAAATTCCTTTGGAATAGCTAGAAGAATTAATGCGTTACTAATTAGTTTAATGTCAAATCCTTTTCAAAAACTAATAATAAAAATAAGACATAAAATGATCATATGAAAAAAAGTAGTAATAATAACATTTATTGTCAGGAAGAGAAAGAGAGCAATGCGAATAAAAGGAAAAACACAGGGAGAGCTTGAACGATGGGTGCCAGTGACGTCACGAACTGGACGATCTACTGCGCATCTCACTCATGGACCCTACCGTGTATTCTAAGTACCGTGGTATTACCCAGTGCAAATGCTCAAATCAGCGATAGAGGAATCGAGGTACACACTCGTTCCCAAAACCTTCCATACTCTGGTGTTATCAATGGAAAATCGAGTATTCGATCTCATCGGGTGCAATGGAAACACATTAGACTACAAAGAACTTTTTTGCCTTGTGAAATGTCTATATTTCGTTTTTGTGCATAAACTTTTGCGACATCGCAATTTTCAATTTTTTATAATTTATTATTTTCCTTGCTATGAATTTTTTCCGAATTCGAAACATGAATTTGTAATCAAATTGTTTAGATACAGTAAAAATTTCAAAGCATTCTAGTGTACATTTTTCATTTTGTAAAAATATTTAGCTTGTGCATAAACTTTTGCGCCGCACTGTATAAGTTAAGAATCTAACTCAAACACTGGTTTCAGATGACTGAATGATGAGAAAAACGACATCGAGATTGGAGGTGTACGGCATGCATTTGGATGTACTCTCCGTCAAATGAAACGAAATCTCGCATCTTTCCGAATAAAAAAAGTTCAAAAAGCCTTAACTTCAAGAAATAGGGATTAAAAAACCCTAAGTTGATGTATTCATTCTAGTTCAAGAAAACAACTTCCAAAAAACTCTAAATTTTTTTATTTTGGAAAATAAAACAAAACCTAAAGATATCCCAAGCCCCTTCGTCTTCTTGAGAATGGGTATCTAAAAATAATCAAAATGTACTCCTTTTTTTAGTATTTTTTGGGATTATAAATAAGGTGAACAAATTACGAAAATCACGTAGTTCTTGTAAAAATCATATTAAATTATTAAAAATTATAAATTTGTAAACTTTTAAATAGCATAAAGTTTGATTTTTCATAAATTTTAAAATTGTAAAGGTTTTAATTTTGAGTCCAATTATAAAATTTTGCCACCTCACTTATTGTAAAAGTAAATCGTCAACTGACATATTGCTATATTTCTCTGTTAATAATAAAACAAAAAAGTTCATGTATACTTCTGAAATCTAAGCTCAATTCAAAACTATATTTCCAAGAAATCACGCAAAATTGAGGATCTGTTTCGCTAGTAGTTTTTTTTTCGTTACTTGCCGGAAATTTAAGCTCATTTTCCCTGAAATAACTTCCGAAAATTCACCACGCTAATCTCTCATTAGCCGTTCTCTATCCACAAATTCTCTAATTTAATTAGGATTTCGGACAACTCTGTTACCAGAAAATTTCCCTTTTTATCTCGAAGTTATTTTCAACACTTGGCGCAGAATTAAAGGTTCAAATTGAAAAGCAACGTTAATAACGCCAGAATATGCAAAATTTTCGCTGACTTTTTTCGGCATTTTTTTTTTTTTTTTGGTGGTATTACCTATACTGGTCTCCTATTGGCTGATACCTGTATTTTTCTGTTTCCCCATTGGTTAATGAACTTCTCAGCTGAATCCGCTTCTCCTCTACATAAATGAGCAAGTTTCCGTTATTCTTTGCACTGAGGACGGTACGCTAAATGCTACCGAAACTAGTCTGAGAAAAGTTTGCATATTTTGGCTTTTTTAATGTTGCTTTTAAATTTGAATGTATTTTTACAGTGCTTACAATATCTGCGAGTATTTAGGTCTCAACTTTTACAAACACACGTATTCATTTATTTGTATACAACAAATAAACGTAAATAAAACGAGACACGTTTTGACACACTATTTTTGTTAGGAGCACTAATATCATATTTGCTAACGGGAAATATTTGGGTCATTCCACGTAAAATGAGCAAAAATTAAAAAAAAGTCGTGACTACATACTAACCAATTTTAATAAAATTCGATGCTCAGGTTCAATTCATATTCAAGTAATGCTCTGCAAAATATCTTGACAAAAAATAAATATTTTTAGCAGTTTTGGATATTTAAAAAACTTGTGATATAGAATGACATGTGCGCAATCGTCCAAAGTTGCAAGTTTGAAGTTCTGTATCTTGAAAACTGTTGAACAGAAAGGAATTGTTTTTATAATTTTGTAAACTCTGAACAATTATCTTCTTATTTACTGAGTTATAATAATCTAATAACACCATGATTATTTATAAATTGGTTGCAAAAATTGAAAATTTGTGAATTTTGAGAAAATTAGAAACGTTATAAAAATCAAAGGAATTATAAAACCTCAGTGAAATTAATGCCTGATGTAGTATGTCATATTTAGATCGAATTCCACAAGTTTTAAAGTGGCCATTTATTTCCTTCATCTTCAAAAAAGCTTAGAAACTTTTAAAAAAATTACAAAATCATGATTTTTCCTCTTCTGTATAAGCAAAACATAAATAAAGGACAGGCCCGACATTAACAATATTGCACAGACATAAAGATTAATAAGTCCATGATACGTTAAAAAAAATTCAAGATTGCCTTTTGATTCCTAACATAAGAAAAATGGGTTCAAAATAGTAATGTTTTCTGCATTCCATTAGCTATACCTCTTTGAATTCGCCCGCGTATCTTAAAATATTACACGATTGCATGGGAAAAAAAATTTAGTGCTGCCATCTAGTTTTTTTATTTGAATTTAGAATTGATATATAGTTTTTCGTTTAGCTCAGTCTGTTCTTCCTACTCTAATTTAAAATTCTCTTGAGGCAAAAATAAACTAAAAGCAAGAATAAAAGTTTCTGCATTTAAAGTATACACATTTATCTGTAATATAAAACAATTTAAAAGTTTAATAAAGCTTTCCTTGACTTAAAAAAATGTGATAGAAATATTGCATTTTACCCTCAACATTTTTTACTATTTATTTTTTTTCTCATTAAGGAATAAAAAAGGCATGAATAGAACTTCCGATATTTCAAATATATACTTTTAGCTATGAGGTGTAGCAATTTGCAGCTTGTGAAGGCTGTCCTTCGTGTGTAAAGGATTAATAGAAATATTGCTTTTTTCCCTTAAAAATTTTCAAAAATAATTTTTTTCTCGATACGAAATAAAAATACAATTACTAACTTACGCCAGTCTGTTAATTATCATTCATTCCTAATTATAAATAATTTTTAATATATTCTTTCCATTACTAAGGCTAATAATTGAAATTGAAATTTTAAGCACGTAGACAATACCTCGATTTTACATTCACTTTTAATGTAAATTTTAATACTTAAATGAACAATCCAGAAATCTATTATTTTACATTTACTCATAAATAGATATGATCTACTTATAGGCTGATTTTGATTAAAATCTGTGATATGTGTGCCACAGCTGATTTGCTCATTTTGCATGGAATGACCCATTTCCGTTTAAAATAAGATCTGACGCATTACGAACTTCCAAATAGCATTCGAAACCATCACCTCTTTTCACAGGATTTAAATTCCGCTTTTCAGTCTTAAACCTACACTGAAGAGCCAAATCATTATGACCAGCTACCTAATAACACATTCTTACACACAAAACAACTGCAACTCCTTTGACTTTTATGCTGCAAGATCTAACCCGGTCAATGGTCGGAGACAGATTGTTCCAGTTGTACCCAGCGGCCACGCAAATCCGGGATATTCCGACTTGGTGGTTATTCATCTTTGAGCTGCCGTTCCATGACAACCCAAATATGCTCTATCGGATTAAATCCGGGGATTTAGACTGCCAGTACATTAACTGGAATACACCATTATGTTTTTGGAAACACTACTGCACAATTCGAGCGTTGTGACATAGAGTGTTGTTCAGCTGGATCACTCAACTTCCTATTGGGAAGACAGACACCAAGTAAGGGTGAAACTGATTCGCAATGATATTCAGATAGTCGGCAGATTTCATGTTTTGTTCTACAACTGCCACGGGTCTCAGATATGCCACCAGAACGTCCCCGAAAGCATAATAATACCACCGCCAGCCTGTGACTGAAAAGCTTTTTATTGGGGTAGCAACTGTTTCCCTGGAAAACGGCGTACTGGGACATGGCTATCAACGCGGTAAATGACGAATTATGATTCCTCTGACTAAGCAATTCTAACCCACTGATCCATGGTCCTTTCACGATGTTCCTGAGCCCAGTTTAGGCGTAGATGGTAAGGATGCTTGGTCAACAGAGACGCATGATACATGGTGTCATATCCAAAAGTATCCGCACAACTGTGTGTTTCGAAACAATTCTACTTGACCTGCATTGTGTTGTGCTGCTAGCTTAGTCAATGTCTGAGACCGATTTTGCTTCACCAAGCGGGACAGTCTCCGATGTCCCTTTTCCTTGATAACGCATGGACATCCAACGTGAAGGCGTCTACTGCTGGTTTCACCTTAGTACACCGACTTTGCGCAAGTAATAACAACGGCAGGTCACGAAAAACCCATGAGACATGCAGTTTCGGAGATAGTGGTTTCGAGTCGTCGGGCCATTACAATCTGTCCTCTATCAAAATTGCTTAGATTAGTAGCCTATCATATCGCACACAGAAGTAAGCGCAAGAATGAATCCTGAGACTACCGAGCGACAATTAAATATCATTCCCAATTTAGTACGCGTTTTCCTGGCCATCTAGGCACGTTTATTGCTAAATGTGGTGAAGGTCACAATCTTTTGGTTCTTCGGTGTATAGGCTTGAAATGTATGCGTATTTTTTAATTTCTTCATAAGAAAAATAAAATGTTTAACATATTTTTCCTGTAATCTTTTTGAGGTATGTTTCTTTATTTGTCAAATCATTTTTAAAATATTTTCTTAACTTTATATTTTCAGTAATAAAATCTAAATAAAGCTAACGGGTTGGAAATAAGATCTTTACACTTAAAATAAAATTGTCTATTTCAGAAATACTTTGTCAAATGACAAAAAAAAACAACAAAAAAAAAAAACAACCGGATTACTATAAGATAAGCTTAGATGTAACCAACCTATATCTGTCCATCAATCTAAGTGAAATGACAGAAGAAATAGACAGTACTATACCGAAACGATATTCATAACCAGAAATTACTAATACAATGAAAAGAGCAACAAGATTGATATTAAATGAAAGTTATTTCAGACTTAACAGTACGATATATAAGCGATTGATGGGTGTATCTATGAGATCTCCATATCAAATGTAGTTTCGGAATGAAAAATGCGGATAATAGAAAAAATATATAATAAATGATCATAAAAGCGAAATACGCCTTTGGATAAGATACGTCGACATCTTTATTGTAACAAACAGAACAATAAACCTAAAAAGCTTGTTAAATGAAATAAATAAATATGATAGAAGTGCAATTCACAACAGAAGAAGAAAATAACCAATCCCTGGTATACCTTGATGTGAAAATAACATCGTCCTCGCAATAATCCCAAGTAGATCAAATACACCAATTAACTATAAACTTGAAGCCTTAAATACATACATTAATAGAGCCTATATGTAATGTTCATCGCAAAAAATGCTTAATGAAAAATTAATAGAATAATTAATAGAAAATTATTGAAAAAAAATGGGACTTAATGCTGGCCACTTACGGAAAACAATATTTAAACCAATTAAAAGAGCCAAGGAAAGAGTTGACTGGATCCAACCCGGACAAAATAAACAAGGATATACACCCCCTCCCGTTTATGGATGGATTATCATTAAAAATAAAACGGGAAATAAATAAGCTAGGAACACAAGTTCCGATCACATCCAAGCCCTCCCTATTTAAAATGATAAGAAATGACGCCGAAAAATACGAGGAATTGCAAACAGCAGGAGTTTATAGAATTAAACCTTCGAATATCAAAAATAAAGAAATAACTTACATAGTGATGACAAAGAAAAAAATTAACGAAAGTTTTAAAAGAGCATATTCGCGATTTAAAATACAATAGCCAAGCAAAGGCCCTTTCAAGAGAAAATGTAAAAAGACCTTGCAACCACAGTCAATTACATAGTTTTCTGGTCTTTTGAATGTTATTGCACTGATGAGGGGTTAAAACGTGGCACGAAACGTTTGCCTTTTTAATAGTATATGTATTTATGTAATTTTTACTTGTATGTCTGATGAATTGTAATACATTTTTTAATTATTGAATGAATTGTTCGAAAATGAAACCTTGTGAAAGATTTAAGTACACAGATGTATAAATATGGTCTATGAAGAAACAGAAGCAAGGCGATTTAGAATAGAATAACGCACAAAAGTCAAACTGCTCCATTGAAGCAAACACTGAGAAATAATTTTTGAGGACTTACGAAGAATTTTGTTCCTTAATTTTCTTCATGAATAATGTGCATATAATTCAGAATTGTAGTGCAATTTTTGGGATACTGATCAACAACATACTAATCCCAAAAATTCTCATATTCGATTTCAATGGTCTTATTCTTCGGAGATTATGCCAAATGTGAGATAGTATCTAGAACAAAAGAAATATTTCACAAGACTTCCTTCGGCTATTCTCTTTTTGGTCTGAACTTATCATTTTTGGACTATAGAATTCATATGAATACCCTTAAAAAGCGTTAGGAGCAGAAAGATTATCATCAGATAGGGAAGTCAAAGTTTTTTTTTATGCAATTGGCTTTATGCACATCCGAATTCCTTTTATTATACATGGAATATAGAACTCACGATATGTTGCAAAAAGTGCGTAGCTATTAAAGAAGCAGTATATAATAATTACACTGGGGAAATTTTGGTAAATAACTTTTTAAAAACAAGCGTCTATTAAAAAGTTACCTGTATATTTGTTTCGCCAACTTATTAAGTTATATATTTGCATTATCATGTAGAACTTAAAGAAATTAGTTAAAACTGTATTTTAAATTTTAAAGGTGTTTTATGATATTTAACTTTTCATCTTTATGAAGAAATATTACGTACAACATGTTAAACAAAATATATTCGTACGAATATTTCATTTGAATATATTTTTGATATACAATTTGCAGTATAACAACACATAAAAAAGTACACAAGGTTTGTATTCATGAAACTACGCAAAGTAAAAAGTATATTTACCCTTGTTAAAATGTATCAGGTTTGCTTTATGAAAAGTAAGTTATAAATTTATGAAATTCAAAAACAGTGTTACCAAATTTACAAAAGAAATTCTAGAGACATAGTATTTTGTTAAAAGTTTTTCGTAAGAAATATTAAATAAAAAATAGGAAATACCAGATAAGCCACAGTTTTGAATGAAAGCTTTTGCCTTTGAATTGTTTGTAACAACAGATGTATGGGCAAAAGTTTTCCACTTTGTTTCCTTTTCTTATCCTACCATTTTTCGCAACAATTTTTAGATTTCAAAAAGTGGTTATTTGCACTGAATTTTTTGCTTTCGTTTTGAAATTTTTTGAAGATGTTATTATTATAGTTTTTTGACGGAATCATTTCTGAAGATTTGTCATAAAAGAAGCAGTCATTGAAGGCAAAGAAAAATGTAAGCATTTTTCAAAGTTCAAAGCACTTATGGCTGTAAAATTATCTACAGACGAAAAACAAGTTCCAATTAAATATTTATACACACATATCATCATAAAAAAATTGCAAATTGGATTGCTCATATCTTATAAATGAAATTAATTATAATTGTATTTAATTGCTTCATTTTATTGCTGATAGGATTTAATTCATGTACATCATTCTACTACACTATCATTTGAGGCATTCATTACAGTTTCACCCTCGAATCGTTTTAGAAACATGTGTTTTTTGAGGTGTTTATTTAAATAATATACTTTTATATGTAAAACTTTCTGACCTACTTTAATACTAAATACCATGTTTATGCTGACAGTTGTACATTTTTAAGCAAGCAGATTTTAGAACTAGTAACTAAAACACAATATTCTAAGAATTTAAGGTTCAAGTTAAAAATTTTCGAAATGACATTTTAATATTAATTGTTTTTAATATTAATTTTTTAAACAAATTTACCAAAACAAGCTAGAATTTAGAAAAAATGCAAAAATTGTAAAATTAACGTATTTTCGTAAGTATAAAAATTCCAGAGATATTGTGTCGTCTATCATGAATTTTAATTTTTTTTTTCAAAATAAATGTTAAAACAGAGAGAAGGATATAAAGGCAACCACAATTCTATTCGTTAGAAGATTTTTATGTACTAAGTTTTATTATTTTTTCCTTTTCACATCCTGCTCTTACGTATATTGTTTTTCTAGACTTTGAAGAATATTTATATTTGCGATGATTTAACACTTTTCGATTTTCCGGTTTTTGAGAACTTTATCTTTTTGAAAATCCCCCCACCGTTTTTTTGTGTAGAAATGTCTTGAGCACTTCTAATTCTTATCTCATTTTCGAATCGAATTCCATATTAAATACATTTCAGTTATATTTTAATCAAATATACGATAAATAAGCGTCTGAATGGGAATTGTGACGTTAGTTTCATTACGTGCAGTGTGAAATCCCAGTTATTGGCACCTAACCTGTAACTAATACATCAAATCTAACTCAAATATTAATTTTCTTGCAAAATTCTGTAAAATTTTACTTTCTAAAGTTAAATTTTTACTGCTAGTTCTGTAATGTTTCCCCTTTAGTGGTAATTTATTTGTCTTAACTGTTATAAATTATACACACTGAAAAATAGGAATCACTCAGAAATGAGTAAATCGATGTACTCATGTTGAATTAAGTATGTTTTGATCAAAATTGAACCTATCCTTTCTCAATTTTGATTCATCACATGTTTTCAAACCCAACCAAAACGATAATTGTGTACCCTGTAATAGTTTAATTCATTTATGGCGGCATAAAATATGTTTTTTAATGCAATTATTAAATTATTCACATTAACTTTTAAATAATTCAAAAGTGCTTGCAAATAACACTCTTGTCATAAAAATATTCTATTTGATTATCTTGCTAATAAATTTGCTATTTTTCTTAATAAATAATGAATTAATCATTTCTTGTTAATAATTGTGAACTAGAAATAAATGTCAGTACATTTTTACTTTAAGTTATGTTCAAGGGGCAGTACATAAAGATTCATATTTGAACACAATCATGGAATCAAAAATAAGTACATATGCTTCTCAAGTTTGAGTACATTTGGATCGGAGCTATTTTTAGCATGTGACGTATTTAAAATTGAGTACTTTTTACTCAGTTTTGAGTACCCAATTTTTTTTTCAGTGCATCAGTTGCTCGTTTTTCAAAATAGGGATCGTGTCAGTTACTGGAGTTATTGAACATATTTATGATGATAATTAATTTTAGCTAATAAAAAGGATAATTTTTCAAAAGCTTCTCAAAAATATTTTTTTAATGTATCTCTTCTATACTTTCAAAACAACGATAATTAATTTTAACTAATAAAAAGGATAATTTTTCAAAAGCTTCTCAAAAATATTATTTTAATGTATCTCTTCTATACTTTCAAAGCAAAGATAATTAATTTTAACTAATAAAAAAGATAATTTTTCAAAAGCTTCTCAAAAATATTATTTTAATGCATCTCTTCTATACTTTCAAAGCAAAGATAAGTATTCAACAGTTTTAAAACTTTGTAATTGCGATTTGAAAAAAAAAAAATGAATCCTTGAGGCGTCAGTTACTTGGCGTATCACACTATATTTATTAATAACATTTAAATAAATAAAACAGAAACAAGTTTTATAAATATTCAGATCTTGGTGCAATAGCTGTTGCACTCTTATGTAAAAGTACATGAATACAAAATTTGTTACAATTATACAGGGTGTATCTGAAAAAGTAGGCAAAATTTTATGGGGTGATAAAACGCAGCTCTACCAGCAAACTCCGTCATAGAATGTATAGTCGGAACGCAAGCGATGAGAAAATTTATTACAATTATACAGTGTGTATCTGAAGAAGTAGGCAAAATTTTATGGGGTGATAAAACGCAGCTCTACCAGCAAACTTCGTCATAGAATGTATAGTCGGAACGCAAGCAATGAGAAGGTAAAAGATAGTTTTCCACTGTCCCCGGGCGATGGATTGGTCGAAGTGGTTTCATAGCTTGCCCACTAAGATCGCTGGATCTCTCGTCTTGGACGTTTTCCTTTGGGGCCATATGAAATGCCTAATCTACGAGTGCCTCATTGAAACCGATATGGATCTAGGCACCAGGATTGCCGTTGTTGCTGGCGATATTAGGGAAAGGCCTTGTTTCTTCGCAAATGTGTGTCAGTCCCTATCCCGCAGATGTGAAGCGTCCATTAAGGCTGGCGGAAGATCTTTGAAGCAATTTCTTTGAGTATGTACATTAATTACATTCCTGTTAATAAAATGTTTTCTGAAGTATCTATCTCATTCTTGTGTTAATTCTTTAAATGCGACAGTGAAAAACTACCTTTTAACTTCTCACGGTTTGCATTTCGACCATACATTCTATGACGAAATTTGCTCGTATAGCTGCGTTCTATCATCCCGTAAAGTTTTGCCCCCTTTTTCAGATACACCCTGTATAGATTAAATTCAGAAATAAGGAAATAATATTAACCCATCTTAAATGTGACGTAATCACCATGGCAACCTAGAATCATTACCTGTCATAGGATTCACTGAATTAATTACGTATGATAGGATGTAATAGAATGAAGAAAATTTTTTAATATCTTTTTAAGTTTTTATTCGATTTTCATAAAATTTGAAATGACTCAACAAAATTCTGCAACGATTATGTATATTAAATTTTAAAATTATTCAGTTGGGTAGTTTTTGCGCTGTTATATGCTGATATACTAACGGACAGACGGATGGACCGGAAGACGACTATAGGTGCTACGTATTTATATACGAGCGCGCTTAAAAAATGTTCTTATAGGACTTACTTTGCAGTTTTTATATTTTAATCTTCAGATGTTACGGGGTTTCATCCTGTAGGTAAAGTTAAAGTTTTTTTTTTTTTTTTTTTTTTACTTTCTTTAAAGTATTTTACGTTGATTATAAATATATCTATTAAAAATGTCTAAAAAATTATGTTTTCTAACTTCAAAACCTTCATCAAAGTAGATATATTTAATGTATTAGTAATTTAATGGAACATAAATGTCAATGAAGCTGATGAATTAATTACTACATTGTTTTCCACAAAGGGCAAAAAATGAAGCTGTAAGAAGTTATTTACGTTGCATTACTGTGTATAAACGCCATAAAATTTTATGAAAAATGTCTTAAATGTTAATGAAGTAATACTGACGTTTCTTCAGGTCTAAGAAAATTAAAATTTTGCTCTTTATTAAGGATTGTCAGTAGTATCTGGTTTCATTATTCATTGTACCAAAATTTGTTTTCTGAAAATGCGTACTTTTATATAAAAGAAGAAAGCCTTATTGAATTTTTTTATGATAAAGTAAAAATTTAGCGAACGTTAAAAAATAACACTGTGAAAAAAAAAGAGCTGAACTAATAACAAAATTTAAATGGAATTGAAATTTGCATATAAAATTTGTTGAAATTACTTTTAAACATTCACAAGTTCTTATAGTAAACTTATTTATTATTACCTAATTAATAGAAATATCAACGAGATTAAATTATCTAGGTTATAGCATTTTTTAATATTTATTTTTTATTTTATTTTATTTTTTATATTATTTTTTTATATGTAGAGTGCCATAAAATACTTTAAAACGGACAGTTTTGTGAGAAATGAAATTTAATGCACATTAAACAACTTTGGCATAATATTTCGGAAAAGATGTGTTTGTGGTCTGTAGAATTAATTTGGCGATTTTTTTTTTCAAAACGGGCGAAAATGCCGTTTCTGAAGATGGTCGCCAATCTGAAAACACGAGATAAGCCAATATGCTATTTACTTTCAGAACTAAAGTGATTTTATGAGCACTTTAAAACAATTATTTTTTTTAAGTTTTGAAAGCGTTTACATTATTGGAAAGTGCACTTTCGTCGTCGTTTTATAATTCCAATGAAATTCGATGACGCATTTTTAAGCTCTTTAACATACAAAAACAATTCAAAAGGAAATACAAAAATATTATCAAGTACAGAAATAAGTTTCGATTTAAATAAATTTAGCTCATTAATATATAAAATCAGGTTATAATAACATAATAAAAAAATACGAGAATAAGTCAGTAAGTAGGTCACAAACTGTGTGAGAGGTCAGAAATTAGTAGTAAATTATTTTCAAATATGCCAATAGGTGGCAGCATAATCCAACTATAAGATATTAATTTCGAATTTATCAGACAGAAGTTGTACAAGATGAGCAGGATAATTCAAATGTTGTTGACGAAGAGTACTTTGGTCGACAGAAGAATCAAAATTGCGACAGAAGAATCAGTGCGGGAGGTTAAGGAAATGGTTGCTAGGCTGTCTATTGTTGTTCGCATGTCAGCTATAACTATTTCCTAAACCTTCTGCACTGACTCTTCTGTCGCAATCTCAACTGGACGACCAGTTTGTTGTTCGTCAGCAACTTTTGAACGGCCCTGCTCATCTGGTACAACTGCTGCCTCATGCGAAATTAACATCTTATAGTTGGACTATGCTGCCACCTATTGCCATATTTGGAAACACTTTACTACTAATATCCGACCTCTCATATCAGTTTGTGACCTACTTACTGACTTACCCTAATACTACTTACATTGTGCAGATAAATTCTTGGCCCAAGTTATGAGAAACAAATTTGGTAAAAGAAATGGAATAATGTTGATTAAAAAGAAACAGATGTAAAATTATTTATATACATCATGAAAAAATAATTACAAAAAGAGATTAAAAAAATTATAAAACTGTCGAAACATTACGCTATTCTTTCAAATACGAATGTGAGTTTCAAAACTCGACTTATACAAAAATAAAAATAAAAACGCGTTTTCTCTATTCTTCTATTCTGTTCCTATACTTGCACAAAGAAAAACCACTACAATCTGCAACAAAACTAAATTCATCGTGTATTTCTGGCATTGTAAAATATTGGTTTACAGTCAAACTCGCCTTATCTACTGCATTTTCGTTCTTGGTAAGACAATTTTTAAACTCACGTTTTCAAGTGAAACATATTTGATATGGTGGTATACCGATTTCACCTCACACCATTCTACTAACACGCCAAAATATTTTTGCCAATTTAAGGCTAGGGAAGTCAAATTTAGAGAGACAGAATTTCCCCCTTCTTTCCAGGTATACAGCGTTAAAGGAAAATTTTACTTTCTTCTATCTTCAATAGAAAAATGTGTTGCAATCGAAAATTTTTTCGAGTTCCAGTTTTCCACGGATTTACACGTTTTAAGGACACAGATGCCAAAAAACATGTTTTAGAAAATGTCTGTCTGTCCGTGTGTACGTATGTCGCCATTGTATAATCAAAAAGTGTATGAAGTTATGCATAGAATTGAATCATGTATATATTTTTTTTAGTTTTTGACTATGGCAAGCAGGTCCTCCCTTAATTTGGAAATTTTCGACGGAAGAGTTTACTGTAATAGCGAATTTTTGTCTCATTTTTATTATTGTACCATCGAAAAGTGTATGACTAGTTCTGAAATTAAGTGGAAATTGCACTTTGGTAATTTGTAAAAAATAAAAGTTCAAATTGTCGCGTTTAAGTTGCATTTTCAACATTTTCTAGGGTTTTAGAGATACATAAATCATGATTAGAGGTCAAGGTTAATTTTTTTAATTTAAAATTAAATTTCATTTTTTATATAAACATGGATGTGACACATTATTCCATGGAGGTGACAGCCTTTAATAGTCGTGAAGAATATAAGTTTTATGGTCACTTTACTAGATTGAAAGACATTTATGGTTGCGATATTAGTTTGTTTTATTTTTTAAGAGCTATAATATGTTATTTCAATGAAATACATATACTCAAATAACACATGAAAACAAAATCTGGATTACAATGCAGGTAAAGAAAACATACTCTTGAGTAACATGTTAACAAAAAAGAAATTTTTTATTAAATAATGTTGAAGTTTTGAAGGATTAAATCTGTATAGATATATTATAAACATATATTGTAACCGATTGTTCAATTTTGGCTGTTCAACCACACAAATCAGCTCTTCATATATAATGATTGCTTCTGGCTCTTTACTGAAAACAAATTTGTTCTTGGATCCCGAAAATGTGCATATTATGAACTACTACGTAATCTTCAACTGTGGTCTCTTTTGCTAAATACAGTTCAACAAGACACTAACTGGAATTTTGTGCATACTGCGGTACTTCATTATTATTTTTTCAGAAAGAACAAGCCCAAAGGCTTTCTTTGACTTTTGAGACTTCTCATTTTTTTCTAAATTTTTCTCAATCTGAGTATTTCAATGCTGAATCGAATTCAAGACATTTTCTGACTTTAGAAGAAACATTTCCGACTTTCAATATTTTTTGTACCCTCTCTTTTGTACTGTTTAATTTTTTTTCTTTTACTTATGTTGTGTTGATATCTTTTCTTATATTTGTCTTGTTCTCTTTTATCTTTCAACTTTTCATAACTTTCATTTTTAAGCTCTTTTTCAAGCAATTTTAATCCTCTGTATGCTTTTGTTTTGTTATTCGACCGCTTTTTACCCGACTGGTACTTGCTGTACCTATCACATCTTTAGCGTTCGCAATAGGATTGTTTATACTTTCTGGATCATCATCTGTTTCTGCAGTAGTACAATTAAAAAAAAAAACTTGCTGTAATTTTTCTTTATTTGTTTTTTTCTCTCGATTTTTCCTTGTCCTTTGTACCCAATTTTTTCTTTGTGCACGATTCTGTTGTTCACTCAATTGAGAAATAGTTATAATTTTTCCTTCTTGTTTCATCTTGTATAACCTTTTGCGTTCTTTTTGCTTACATTCTTCATACAATTCTGGATTTTCTTTAATTTTATCCCGACTTTCCTGCTCTGCTTCTCGTTTGATTTTTATTTTCTTCTGTAAAGAATTTTTTTTGCTTTTTGGTCGAGCCATTATAAATAAAATTTTTTTTAAACATTAATGTGCAATTAGACAAAAATAAGTAGATTAATAGATAAATAGAACACTTTAAATGTATGACTGCAGACTTCCCTAGGTGGCCATATTATTTTAATATATTAAATATTAAACAAATATTTTGTATGTTTTTTTTTATTTATGAAATTACGTAGAATAGAAAAACTGAAAATTAAAATTTAGTTCTATTTTTATTTTTTTTAAGTTTAGAAGATCAGGAAATTCAATAAAGGGCTTTAAAATAAAGTTTAATTAAATCTAAAATTTAACCTGCATTCAAAGAAATACTGAAAGGCACTAATAAATCAAAGTTATAAAAAATTGAATATTTTAGAATTAAAAATTTTCAGTTTCAATTTTTTTTCATTAATATCAAATTATCCCAAAAAAATAAAAATATATATTCAATAATTAAAAATATACTCTAAGCACTCTTAAAATATTACTTACATCAATAAATGTCACATCCATGGATTAATGTCACCTTTATGCTACAACAATGGCATGGAGGTGACATCCATGGAGTACGACATGTCTGAGATTAGGCCTAATATTTTTTAAACTATGCACAACATTAACATAATGCTACTTGGCTACAAAATTAAATAAAGCAATTTAAAGCTACTTATCAACAGAATTCTGCTATTTTTTAAACTGGCATAATTAATGAAGCCATGGAGTTGACATTCAATTAAAGTACCATATGGCAATTAAAAGTTTTTAAATTAAAGCTAGGTGAAATAACAACTTACCATGATTCAGACATATTCCAGCCAACAAGAAGCTTCCAGTAGTTAATTTTAATTCCAATTTCTAGATTATTCTGCCATCTTGTAGATTTTTATATAACTATAACTGATATGTTATGGAAGTAGCTATAATTCTGGGGACAGAAGTATTTTGGTCTGTAATTAAAAAAATAATAATAAATATTAAAAGTTTTCTTTTAAAAAGTAAATAATATATATCCATTTTTTAACTTAATATATTTTATATGGTTTTTTCCTTTATCTTTATGGGATATATTCATGTTGTAAAGTAAAAACAGGCATGGAGGGAAACACCATGGAGGTGACATTTAGTATGATTTTAATTTTATTAAAATAGTTTTAAATTTCAAATTTATTCCAAAGCATTTTTTAATACAAGTTTTAGATGTGCCTTCATAGATTATCTATTTAGTTGAACAATTATTTGCATAAAAAATTGTTTGGGACTCAAATTTCCAAAATTGGGACTTAATTTCAGAACTACCCGTATGAAGTTATGTACAGTAATACACCGACTTACGTCACCCCCAGGCATGGGAGCGTTCCGACCCAAATGACCGATTATTACCACTAAATATTAATAGCATTCTTTGCTTTATTAAATCTCAGAAACTCTGTCAGTAAATAATGCTTGAAATACTATTAAAATTTAGTGGTAGTAATCGGCCATTTGGGTCGGAGCGCTCTCATTCCTGGAGGTGACTTAAGTCGGTGTATTACTGTAGAGATTTGAACCAAATGTTTTATCTATGTTTTTGGCCATGCCCAGAAGGTCTTCCATTAATTTGGAAAATTTCCGATGAACGGGGGCGCTGTAATAGCGATTTTTGTGCCATTTTCATTATAGTACCATCGAAAAGTGCATGAAGTTATACATAGAATAGAACAAAATTTTTTGTGCATGATTTTTGCTATGCCAAGCAGGTCCTCCTTGAATTTGGAAATATTCCGCCGAAAGTGAACACTGTAATAGCGATTTTTGCATTCTTATTTTTTATTCTTCGTAGTTCTATTGCACTCCAGTGGCTCGTAAAGCGACGAGAACTTTGCATCAGGATAAGTCAGCTAATTGTGAACAGCTGATGTACAACATAATAGAAGAAAACTATTAATTTTAATAAATATTGTGATCGAGATGAACTCTTTTTTAATCCGATTAATTGACTGAAGCAGAAATTTGAGACGAAAATCAAAGTTGGTATAGTATTGAACTAATAATATTAAAGTATTCACACGTGTAACTACATTTTGAAATATTAAGATCTATTTGATAGAAGAAAGTTTTGGGATTGGCACATCGAACTAGTTACTTATGTAAGTAAAAACGGACAATAAAGGCACATTTCGCTCAATAGAGCTCAATATAAATGTAAAAATAAACAATGAATTCTACTAATTGTACGAAACATTATAAATAAAAGATTTTTAAGGGTACAATGGCGTAACATAAGTACATTTTGGCACTAGAAATTTAATTATACAGACTGCATTCGGTTTTTATATATTAGACGCGATACTCATTAAAAAATTCATTAAATCCAGAGTCGAAGCTCTATTGAATAATTTAGATTTTCGTAGCTCATTCTATAAGATTCTCGAAAAACAAGTGGTTTTCGGTAACGTAGTGATAAAGAAACCATATCTATATGCACTTCATGTCTATGAAACACACCACTGGATGCAGAAAACTCCATTCGTAGCAAACTCAAAAAATGTGAGAAATTCGATACCTCCACGATCACTTAACCGCATTTATGTCCGCTTCGCGCTTATGAAAATCAAAACAAGCATCACTTGATGCAGCAACCTAGTTGCGTAGCAAAATGAGAAAATGAAAGAAATTTAGTAATGCAGTGATCATTAAATCGCATGTATGTGCGTTTCAAGCCCATGAAAAGCAAAAAATAATTGGATGAACAAACGCCGTTGCGTGGCAAACTCAAGAAATGCAAGGTTTTCGGTAATGCAGCGGTCACTAAAGCACATGTTTCTACGATTCACGCCCACTAAAACAGCCACCAAAAAAAAAATCATTAGAGGCATTAACCTCGTTGCGTACCAAACTGAAGACAGGAGAGAAATTTGGTAACGAATATATTTTACGATAGATGAGTGTCATATACTATGAGACCACTAGCAACTAGAAATGTTTTAATTCATGCAGCTTTCGCTAAACGATTATTTCTTTAATCAATCTACTGGACCAAAATGTACATATGAAAGATATCCTAATAAGTTCTGAACAGATTACAGGCTGTAATCCTTCCCTACGTTTGTGATCCCTATTTGGAATTAATGATTTTTATCCACAGTTTCTTCACTGAACTTTATTATGCTCAAACTTCTCCCATTGTGTAGGTGTTATCCAAACTCTTTTCAGCTATGCTATATAAAATCGACCGAAAACAAATGGAAGCTTTTTGCGAATAATTTGCATCACATTTGCAATTCCTGGTTTATCCAAAAATATAAAGTTTTTATTAATAATTTTGCATTTTATTAACGAGATAGGCATCCTCAAAATTCTTTAAGAAATTTGATTGAAAATCAAAGCAAGGTTAATCTCATTGCTTGCCTTTCAATGTCAAATACATTCACTACATAATTCGTTATGTTTTGCCCGGTGTGATTAGATTTATTATAAACGTACGCAGGAAGCATGTAAGTTTCTAAAAAATGGAAAATTTTATATTATTTATCGTAATACTTGACAGGCGACAAATAATTAGACAAATAATTAAACAAATACTGGAAAATAGACAACATGCGGCTTTCCTCGCGTAATAGTTGAAATATGCAAAGTAGTATTTCTTATACTATTTTAATTAGAAGAAATTATACAGGTACGGATAGTTCAAAAATTACTACTTTAGCCACAGTTTGACTAAACTTTATATTACACTACATTAGGTGTAAATGAGACTTAAACTAATGAGACGAACTAAAACTAATTCTATATAAATGATAATTGAGAAACTGTTTTGAAGATTTTACATCCATTTCAGTTTCCATTTTGAGTTTTCAATTTATTGGAAATAGTTCTTAGCATGCATAGACATCTTAAAAGTAACCGTCATGGCATATTCCGAGTTTCTAGTCAAACGGTATACCACACCTCAAGATGACAGTAGCACCAACATATGATATACAGCCTATGTTCGAGCAGGGACTTTCACATCAATATTCCAACATTACTTTTGAAATCGGTTTGATATTTCAAGAGATTCGATAGAAATAGTAATTTAGAAAGAAGAATGATTTCTCACATATTACACTTTTAAATTTAGACTTTTAAGAAATTGTTCTTAAAAAAAATTACATCTTATAAGTAAATACCCTGCCAAACTTCATGTTTTATCTTTAACAATTCTATAAATTCGCCATCTGGAACGTTTCTCTCATTTCAGTCTTTTAAATTTCGATTTGTTTAAAATATTTTCTTAGAGAGCATTTAAATCTTATAATTAACTACCACGTCCAATTTCAAGTTTCTAGTGCTTTCAACATCGCACAAGTCGCAATTTCAGAACGTTTTTTGTTCCTGCACCCACCACTTTTGACAGATGAACTGACATAAAACTACAGCCTATTTTAGAGAAATAACTGTCACCATCAATTTTCCAATATTGCTTTTGAAATCGATTTGGTATTTTCTGAGATTAAATAGAACACAAATTTAGGAAGTTTTTATAACGGTTTTTATCTGGTTTCATCCTTTTAAAATTCGATTTAATTTTTTTTACCTGTTCTTATAAGGCATCTATGCCTTATAAGAAACTACCATGCCCAAATTTCAAGTTTCTAGCCTTTACCTATCACAAAAATCGAAATTTTAGAACATATTTTTTCCTCTAAACCCCTAGTAGTAGTGGCACAGACATAAAATATCACCTATTCTGGAGCAGGAACTGCCACAATTAATTTTGCCACTATTACTTTTGAAATCAGTTTGGTATTTCCTGATATTCCATAGAAATCGTAATTTAGAACATTTTTTGCTCTTTTCGTCC
Source organism: Maratus speciosus (assembly GCA_963932465.1). Lineage (NCBI taxonomy): Eukaryota > Metazoa > Arthropoda > Arachnida > Araneae > Salticidae > Maratus > Maratus speciosus. Next base: position 307,359,406 of record OZ010786.1, read on the forward strand.
TTTTAAATTTGAAATTTTTTAGAAACTGTTCTTTGAGAGCATTTGCATCTCATAAGTATATACCATTCAAAATTCCAAGTTTCTATCTTTAACTGCTCCATAGAATCATAATCTTTTTGAGAACGTTTTTCGTGCATTTTCACCTATTTTAAATTTTAAATTATTTTCAACTATTCTTGTAGAGAATTTACAACGTGTAAGTAACTATCATATCAAATTTCAAGTTTCTGGCTCCTTCAGTATCACAAAAATCGCAATTTTATAACTTTTTTCACTCTTTCAAACACCTGATGATAGTGGCACTGACATAATATGGGGTCAATGTTGGAGCATTCACTGTCACCGTCAATTTGCAATAATTACTTTGGGAAACGGTTTGGTATTTCCCAACATTACACAGAAGTGCTCATTTAGAATGCTTTTGGCTTTTAGCTTTTTTTACACTTTTAGCTTTAGAAATTTTTAGTAATCATGTCAAATTTCAAGTTTCTGTCTTTAACAGTTCCACAGAAATCGTAATTTAGAATATTTTTATAATTCTTCTGGTTCATTTCATCTTCTTAAATTTCGAATTTTTACTTTCTTCTATCTTTACAAGAAGAAAGTATTTGATTAGTGAAAATTTTCGACTTCCGGTTTTTGACATATTTATACGTTTTAGGGGTCATAGATCCCGAAAAACACATTTTTACAAAATGTCTGTTTGTGAGTCTGCGACTCTGTCTTTCTGTGACACAAGTTTTGTGGGCGCTCTACCTGAAGAACTAATGCACGGAATTTAATAAAAATTTAGATCCAGGTAGCACCTAATATAAGTTGGTGCAGATTAGTGTTTGGTGTAAATCGCCCAACAGGTGGCGCTGCTATGCTGCATTTTTCGCGATTTCTGCAATAGATCTATCTCAAGAACTATTGCACAGATTTTCATCAAAATTCAGATTCAGTTAGTCCTTGATATGAGTTGGTGCTGATAACGTTTTGGTATAAATCTTCCAAGAGGTGGCGCTGTTATGCTGCATTTTTCAGAATTTACACGATTTCCGCAATAGCTCTATCTCAAGAACTAGTAATGCACGGATTTACATCTAATTTCAGATTCAGTTAGTCCTTGATATATCTTGATGCTGATTACGTGTTGGTGTAAATCGTCCAACAGGTGGCGATGCTGTGCTGCATTTTTTACGATTCCTGCAATATCTCTATCTCAAGAACTAGTGCACGAATTTTCATCTCACTTCAGATTCAGTTAGATGTTAACCCAAGTTATTGCTGATCAGGGTTTGGTGTTAATCTTCCAATAGGTTAATCTTCCAATAGGCACTTCTATGCTATAATTTTCATGATTTTCGCAATAGCCCTATCTCAAAAACTAATGTATGGATTTTCCCCTTCAGATTCAGTTGGACGTTGACATATATACCGTTGCTAGATGGTTTTAGTGTAACATAGGCTTTGATGTAAAGCACCCAATAGGTGGATCTGCTAGGTTGTACTTTGCAGGATTTACACGATTTCAGTGATAGTCTTATCTCAGAAACTAATGCACGGAATTTCACATCTTTAGAATCCTCATGGTAGGCATATATTGCCGTTTAATTTTAGCAATGAGATAGCGAATTTTTGAGTATTAACGCGTATGAGATCAAAGAAAGTTTTACGATTGGTACATCCGACTAGATTTCAACTATTCATACAGAACATTTACATCATTTAAGTAACTACCATGCCAAATTTTAAGTTGCTAGCACGTTCAGTATCACAAAAATTGCAATTTAGAAATTTTTTGTTCCTGCAACCCTCAGTTGGTAGTGGCATCAACATAAAATACAGCCTATGCTAGAGCAGGTACTATCACGATTAATTTGCAACCATTACTTTTGAAATTGGTTTTGTATTTTCTGCAATTTCGTTAAAATTGCAATTTAGAACGTTTTTAGAACCCTTTTCGCGCATTTTCACCGTTTTAAATTTCGAATTTTTTTTTTAAATGTTCTTAGAGAGCATTTGCAACTTATAACTAACTACTATGACGAATTTCAAATTTCTGAGTTCTTCAGTATCACATAATCCGCAATTTTAGATCGTTTATTGCTCCTGCACTCCCAATGAGGGTAGTGGCACCGACATAAAATATAGTCCATGTTGAAATAGTCACTGTCGATTAAAATCAGATCGATAGTTCCAGAGATTACTTCTCCTAACAGACAAATGATAAAAAAAAAAACAACCAAACGTTACTTATTATAATACAATATATAAGACACATTTGGATATTGTGCAAAGCAAAAAAGCATGTACCTTTATAACCGAATTGGTTTTACGAGAGATTTAACGAAAAGAATAATCTCATATTTATAAGAAAAGATATTGCATTTCATACAATTCTGAATATTTTGCTACCATTTGATATCGCTGCGTTATTATTAAACATTCATGTGAGTAAAATATATCAGAAAATCCGGTATGCTTTTATGCATTCCGATTTGTAGATTGCTTGAATGCTTACCGTGCGATGATTGAAAATATTCAAAATGATTGAAATTTTTATCGAGAAAGCATGGATATGTATTTCATATAAGTGATGATTCCTGTGATATATTAAGATATCCAAAGATAAAATCTAAATGAAAATTATAAATTATCAATTGTACAACTTCTTAAAGCTAAGAATAGTATTTATTAGAATTTATAATTAAAATTAAAGACTATTACTTTAAACTAGCTGATTACCTAGCGTTTCCCGGGGTTTTAAACATGCTTGATTAGAAATGTCAATTTTAAAATTAAACACCGTACAGACTATAGATCTCGCACAAATATGATCTCTGTTTTAATATATTTAAAGCCTTGAGAAATTTTGCTTTTATACCAGTATTTAAAAAAAAATGTTTCCTAAGCCTAAATAAATATAGTCTTGATACTTGAAAAAAAAATGAAAAAGAAATGTAAATTCATGAAAAGCTTTTCATGATATCACTTTCTCTCGTAAAAACAATGCCTTAACTATATATCCGTTTTAAATATGATTCCATACGTGAATTAACCTATATTATTCATAACTAAAAAGAAATTGCGCATCTAGTATTTGTCGAGAATTAAATAAAAATCATGCATTACGTGACATCATATTTTATATTTTAACAGAATAATAAGGATAGTATAATTTGTGATTTGTGCCAGTATACACGTCAAGATTTCACACGTCAAGATTATCATTATTTTTTTACACGGGAGGGTTTAGCTATAGTACTCGATTGTGAAATTTCATAATTCTTGAAATTCAATATTTGAAAAAACGGCATAATCGCTACATTTGAAATTACTTTTCTAACGCAGTTTCAATAACAATTTTCTGACAAATACTTTCCGAGCTATTAACTGTTTCACTAACTTCAAATGTTTCATTTTCCGAGATTAATCTGTGGCAACGATTAGCGAAAAAGCCAGTCGTCAGCAACGCAAATCTTGTTCTTAAAGAAGATTATATTCTTTAGTATGAAGTCTATTGGTTGTATGCGATATACAAGCAATAAGAAAATAGCTATAGCAATATCTACAGAAATATCTACATCAATCTGTCTATTTATTTATCTAATCATAGATAAAAGACTATATCCTTACTGACTCATAATTAACGCATAGCTCAAACTACTGAACATAGAAAGATGAAAATCGGTGAAGAAATACTTCCTATGACGTAAGTGAGTACTAAGGAAGGATTTTCAAAGATTCTAGTAAAATAGAGAACAAACTTTTCGAAAATTCTTTAAAAATCGAATATCACAGTTATGCGTCAAATGATAACATACTTTAATGTGTTTTTGTATGCTGAATAGAATGGTACCAAGTAAATTCTTCTACGTCCGATAGTTAGCGAGATATTTCATATTTTTCAAATTTGGCGATATCTTTGGCGCAAAAACCTAATATTATAAGTGATAATTCATGCATATTCATTCATATACTACATCCGTTACTATAGCAAGAATTAAATCTTTTCGTCAGTAAATTGTTTTGGTTAACCCATTAAAAAGGCTATAATAGTTAGAATTTAAAAAAAATATTATTGATTTTACTTAAAAGAGAAAGAAAAAAAGGTTTAATGAGAAATTAACATTAAAAAACGAAAATATTTAATATGTTTGTACATCTTAAAAAAAGTTTTCTTTGGAAAAAAATTGGAATTTAAATATGGCAATTTATCATTTGATTCTGCGTAAAAAAGAAAAAATGGAAACTTTTATGTTAGCCATACACAAATCTCGCGAATTGAATTTTTTCAATCAACAACAGCAGTATTTACAGTTTGCGTAGTAAATTAGAAACAATTCTTTGATGTAGAAATAATAAGTGTTTTGGTTTATGGTATTATTGCCTATTATTTATTTATTTATTTTTTAGCCTTTTGAATGAAATCAGTGAAATATATGTATTTTAAAGGAAATGTGTGAAAGGTTTATATTTTTAATGAAAATAATGAAATATGAATATGGTATGGTTATATTATATAACATATCATTCTAAGATTTTAATTATAGAGCTATTGGAAAAGTTATAGAGAAAGTCGAATGTAATTATGAAAGATGCATCTAATATAAATATATAAAATGCAACCGTCCGTTTATAATTAGTGTTCTTCTAGATGTATTTTTATGGGGCTGACACTATTAGATAATTTTCTGTGGATGGATGGTACTTTTCTGTAGCGAAGTTTTCTTGTGTGTTCTTTTTCCTAAAGAGAAAACTTGACAAATAATCCGATTACAGTAAATCACATCATCATCTACGATGTACACCGAAGAGCCAAAACATTATGACCTCCCACGCATTTTGCAGTGAAATCGCCTGAATGACGTAGAGGGCACGCAATCAGGTGGGAATGGTGCTTAACTGCTGCTAGGATGTCTGGGGAATTATTTTTGCGTTTACTTATGCCTCTGCTGGAAAAGATTGCTAATCTAAACGAATTTGATAGAGAGCAGGGTTCAATAGTCCGACGGCGACAATAGTATCTCCGGAACTATACGACTCGTGGGTTGTTTGTGATATATCGTTGATAGTGCTTATGGAAAGTGGATGAATGACGGTAAAACCATCAGCAGACGGCATGCCGTTGGACGTACACGCGTTATCTAAGAAAAAAGGCGTCAGATACTATCCCTCTTGGTAAAGCAAAATCGACGCCAGAGACTGGCTCATCTGACAGCCCAAAAGAATACAGATTCAAATAGTATTGTTTCGGAGCACATAGTTCAGCCGACATTGTTGGATATGAAACTACGCAGAAAACGCCCCACTCGTGTGCCTCTGTTGACCGAGCATCATCGCCACCTACTTCTACACTAGGGCCGGGAACATCGTGACTGAACCATGGATCACTGGAAGAGAGTTGTCTGCTCCGATGAATCACGATCCAACACGTCGATGGCCGTACCAGTGTACACCGCAAGATGGCGAGATGTTGCTCCCCCTTATATAGCAGGTCTTACATAGACCAGTGGTGATGATATTATGCTTTGGGAAAAGTTCTCATGGATATGTCTGGTAGTGATCGAACAGAGCATAAAGGCCGCAGACTTTCTCAACATCATTGCGGACCTGTTGCACCTTTACATGGTATGTGTCTTCCCAACTGGAAATGGAGTCTTCGAGCAAGAGAAAGCTTCATGTCACAGGACTTAAATTTTGCTGGGTGGGGGGGGGGGGTTCAGGGAACCTGATGCTTAATTTCAGTTAAGGTGCTGACCACTTATCTCAACGGTTTTTAATCTTATAGAGCATATTTGTGGTGTCATGTAACGGCAGTTCAGAGCTCAAAAACAGCCATGTTGGAATATCCCGGATTTGCGTGGCCGCTGCTTGAAAATATAGTACAATCTGTGTCCAGCCATTTACCAAGGACTTGTGGCATCCATGCCAAGACGGGTTGTAGCTTTTTAGCGGGCCAAAGACGGGCCAATGCGTTATTTGGTAGGTGGTCATAATGTTTTGCCTCTTCAGTGTACATAAAATGTAAATTCGTATTTACTCCGATTGCTTATAGCACTTACACTGTTAGTTAGGTAATTTGTGTGAAATCCGATGGAACTATCACTGTTAGTTAGATATTTTTCAGGGAATATTTTTGTATGTAACACATATCGTTCTATATAGCTTTGTTGTAGAATTATGGTTGAAAGTTCTTTAATCAAGATTATGCGAGATTAGCTTTTTTAAAAGGTTCTACCAGACGGACTTGCGTTCTTAAATTTTCAACGATGTTTTTAGCATACTATACATATTCTTCTTTTGTTCTTTACCAAATACTACTGTAAATAATCAATTAGATGTATTTCGTTCGATTCAAGTTTCGTTTGGAGAAACCAACCAGCGTAGAGGGCAAAGACTGCTAGTCTAACATAAAATATAAAATACTGCTACGAGTTTGAATGTGTTTTAAAGAAGGATACGCTTTTGAAATTAACCCTTTATCTACTAACGGTACTTATAAGTACCATTAAAATAACTTGTTATAAAATTCATTTAATACATCGACTATTTTGAATACATGTCAGAATGAGTTATACATACATTACTTTCTCTTGTTCCATAAGCATTATTGGTTACACAAAACAAAAATATTTTTAAAAAGATGATTTCTTTTGCCTTTGCATCTATTCAGCGTTCTTGTCGTTGGGGGGGGGGGGGCGGATTTTTCAATTCGGAAATGTTTCTATATTTCTATTGTAAGAACATTATATTTGTACATTTCCTAATCCTACAAAATACTAAGAAAAATATTTAAAATAAAAGATTTGAGTGGGTTTATAAATATTCCACAAAATCCATGCAAATTCAAATTTAATGAATCCTTCTAAATCCTTCACTCCTTCTAAAATCCATCTGAAAATTATTAAATGAATATGTAAATCTTTTAGTGTAGTTTAAACAATTCGTAAAAAATTCTTTAAAAGGTAAAATTTTCCCGAATTCATAATTCAGTACATAAAGGGTTAATCTTCGTACAACATTGAATATTGTTTACTTAGTCTTATCAAAACAATATTCGGTTTACACTGCAGTTATTGTTTGAATAATATTTATAATACTTTCAACGAAGATTCTCGTTCTCGAGCAACATAGCAACATTGCACCAAATGCAGTAAAATACTTCATTCCGCGAGGATTGTAACAATCGAAATCGCCAAATTGTGAGAGCTGAAAAAACGAGTTTTTTTATCGTGTACAACATAGGCAATACTGTTATTCATGTTACTGAACAACTGAAAATGTTTATCATATTTAATCGCACTGTACTGTTTAAATCACTGTATGTGAAGGAATGAGAATCTTTTGCGTTTCTAAATATTTCTGGTTTCATAAAAATTTATAGAAATCCCTTCTCCTCCTTGAAATTTTTCCTTTCTCCTTTCGTTAATAGCCAGTATGAAAAATAAAAAATATTTGAAACTCTTACATTTGTAATTTTTTAAAAATTTTACTGTAGCAATAAATAATGAGTGATCTATCCCCCCCCCCCAAAAAAAAAAAATAATAAAATAAAATAAAAGTAAAAAAAGAAAGAGCAATTTATCAAATTACAACGACCATTTGGAAAATGATTTTTTCGAAGAGTAAAATTTAAGACATAAAAAATCGCACGGAGTTGATCATACATTACGTACGCCATGAATTAAACATTAATAGTGTTATTACACATAAAAATTCCAAGCGACGAAAATCGCCTGCGACTCGTAAGTGTTATCCACCTGAAATTTATGTATTATCCAAGTATTTCATTGGCTGTTCGGAAAAAGGCTTTTCCATCGTTAGATTTCCAAGAAATCTGACGGCCAATTTTAAATGAAATTTATTTCTTAAACTTCTAAACATTCCACACTATTACTTTTTATATCGTCGTATAGAGAAAAAAAATGTACTTTTAAATGCAATTTGTTTGAAAGCTGTATCTCAATTTGTTTCTGAGTTATTAATTTTTTTTGTAGTTTTTATTACTTTTTTGTCATAGTGGCAACACTCTGTTGAAAGTAAAGGAAATACAGGTTACTGTATAGACCAATCAAAACACGAATAAAATGCGGATTAAACCAATAAAAACCTTCAGATATGCTTTTGATTTCCTATCCAGACGAGAACAATAACCATTTTTCCAAATGGTTAATAAAAGATAAAAGAATGACATTTTCTCAATTTTCCGTTTGAATCCCCCACCAGCACTGCCGCACAGTTTAATTTTTTTAATTCTTTATTTTTTTTTATTTAATTTTTTTTCTTTCCTACTTATATTCTAAAGCATGACAAATAGCATAAATAACCAATCATTTACATGAACTCACCTCAAAGTTTCCATTTCTTCTACATTGTTCCCTCTCGCTCTGAATTTTTAAACTGTTTTTCTTATTCATTTATTTGTTTCTATATATTTTTAGTTGTGTAAACATTAAATAATAAATCATATACACCCCACACCTCCTGCAAATTTATGTTTTCCTTCCCAATTTAATTTCATTTTATCATTAGATAAGCCAGATTGAGGTTTGTGCGGGTGATGTTCCGGCACCAATTGCAACCCTGATTAAAAATGTAGGTGGTCCCTTGTATAGGTCACTAAATAGAATCTAGGGATGAGACGCTAAAAAATACAGAATTACACATTTAAATATGCATTTGAAAACACTTACTGATTTTGGTCTTCATAGAAATGGATCAAATACTGCAGGCCTGTCCAAGCTTCCAGTAAGCAGGGGCGCACCAAGTATTTTAGAACTCAATGAAGGACGCCATTATTTACATGGCTCGAAACATGCGGCAATATTATCTCACAGTATTAGTATATATGTACGTCTTATGTAAAGCAAATCCATATCAGAATGGTAGATTTAAGTCCTTAAGGTTCCGGAACTACATGTAGAAAAAATCTCAAGAAAAAAACAGAAATAGTAGTAAGTTTTGAATTGTACATTTTTCTACGAGAGATCTATCTCAGAAATATTTGTAGGGGAAAATGCCAGAAACTTTAATCACGCTTATAACCAAAAAAAATGGAATTCAGATATGTTGCTAGTTTTTTTAAGCACGTAAAAGTAAGCTTTGGCTTAAATTGAAGGCATGAATTTAGCTTTATAAAAAGCACAAAAACAAAGACAGACATGATAGTGACCAAACAGAGAGATAGCTTGGAAATGCGTTCACATATGGAAATCATTTCACATTGTCATGGATATTTCTAAATAAATTGAAAAAAAACCCTCTAAAATTTCAAAATCAGCAAAAAAAAAAAAAATATCCTATTTATCCCTTATATAAAACAGCTAATAGGCCAGTCTAACAACAGCAACAACAACAACTTAAGCTGAACTTCCATGCACTTGCTTCTTGAAGGGCGGGAGGGGGAGGTGAAATTTTTTTATTTTTCTAAATATTATACTTCTAACATTTTAAAAAAGTTATTTCAAATTATTATCAAATTCAACCTTCACAACTGCACCTTATACAATTTTATAAACAATAACTACAAATCGTGAAAATGTGCATTATTAAGTTTTCAAAGTGTTTTTCATGCTTTTTAAATATATCTGATACAAATATTAATTATTTTAAAGAAAGCGTCCTTTATAATAGAATTTCTAAACAGTCTAATAACAGAAAATCTTCAAAAAGACGCCAAGAAAAGATTAAGATTAAAGGCGCATTGGTGTCCGCGAGCGGCACTTTGGTCAGCCCTAAAATACTGCACAAATCAAATCCCATTCGAAGCATCTCAAATAGCGTAATTTTCAGTTGTCCGAACTGTATTCGAGTGGCACAGGTAAGAATGATCATAGCTTCACGAAAAATATATTTTGCTAAGAGATTTTTCCGTTTCTCTGCTGTTTTTTCTTGCTGATTAGTCAAATTCCCAAGGTAGGCGAAAAGGCAGCGAGAACCCAGTTTCAAAAGTTTATTTGCCAAAGATGAACTAAAAATAATTTGAAAAATCACGCTAATTTTGTCGTATGTTCTATTTTATCTGCAGCAGATTATGATAATTGGCTGCACACGGTTATTTGCCTCTAAAAGAGCTTGTGGAGGATTTTCCATACTAAGTCCATACACTCATTTTCGTATAAGTCAAGACACTGAAAACCTTTTATATGAATTGGAAACTAACCCCAAACTGTGACTGCAAGCTCAGGATATTTGTAAGTTAATTAACTACTGATGTCAGGCACCCAAGGAGCAGCCCTGCGCTTTCTGTTAAAGAAAAAAAATCCAAGCTATTTTGAAGTAAAAAAAAATACATTGAATAATTTACAACGTATTCTATCAAAACATTTTATGTAATGGCATACATAAATTAAAATATATTAGTGAGAACAGAATTATAACAATTGGTTATTTTTTTCTAATAGTACTACAAGTTTTTCAAAAAAAAAAACGGTTTATTGAAAAGGTTTAAGTTATAAAAATATTTTGTACATGTATCTTAAATCTCCAGGGAGCATGAAGCGTAAGGAAGATTACAGAACTAAAAAAAAGTATTCTTTAGGGAAATATAATAAAAACACTATATTTTCATTTATTTTATTTTTTTTTTACTTTATGCAATGTCTAGAAAAAAATTGTTCCACCTATGTACCTTGTAAAAAACTTTTAAAGATAATGAAAAAAATCGTGAATAATCTTTTGTTATAGTATGTTTTCCATGTATCATCTTTTCTCTTAACATAAAAGTTTTTACGAGTTGTATTGCGATAATATATTGTTGCAAAAATAGTACTTTTTTCTTTTATCTTGAAACTATGATCTTCAAGTAGAATAGAAACTTTCAGTAATATTTGTTACATTTTTGCAAAGTGCACATTATTTCTTCTGATTTTGAAAAATAAAATTTTATTAATATCAATATATTGTGTAATTGTTTTAAAGTTAAGAAACACTCAAGTTTATCACAAAATTTTGTATGAAACATCTTTAGTGAAAGTTCAATTTATATGTTTAGTACCACAATATACAATTCAATAAAAATAATCACTTGCGAAATTTTAATATTGGACTTGTTTCTCGGAATCTTTGTGACATATCAATGTCACAAGAAATAATAAAATATAGAAAACACACATTTCTTCATTAACGAAAAAAGAACAATGCATATTTATGTAAAATAAGTTAATATGAGACATACCTGTACACATACGCTAATATGAACATAAATTATTCTTTAAAATTATGTATGAAAATCACTTAAAATCATCCAAACTAAGCTAATAATTGCTAAAAGTTATAAAAAGTACACTTAAAATACATATAAATACATTTATTCAGATGTACATATGTTTCATGGCTCAGATGGCGACATTATCAAGATGTTTAATGTTACAAATTTAAATTACATTTATAAATCCCCATGATCCAGGAATCAATACAGATTTTTTTTACGCAGTGAGAGTATTAGCAATGATATTCAAGGTTGGAGTAGCACAGTTGAAGTTTATTCCAACAGAGCGAAAAAGGTCCAGATCAAGTATCGAACCTGGATACTTGGCGTGCCGTGCCAATGCTTTACTTTTTAAGCTATCCGGACGATACATGGCTGACATAATTCTCTCTTACTTGTTGGGCATGTCTGCGAACTGCAGCAGTAGTTTCATTCATCCAAGCTATAATTATAGCATATGTTATATAGTGTATTTTCAATGATTAAGCCTTCAGCGAGTTGCCTAAAGATTGGAAAGAGATGGAAATACAGTTGATTATTAGTTAATATACATGAAGAACTTTTATATAAATTCATGCAGAAAATATAAAAAAAATGAAATTTATTAATCGATGTTCTTTATCGAAATAACTGAAATTAATTTAATTATAGTTTCGCAACTATCATGAATCTCACATCTCTGATACGAACTTGATAGTTTTTAATCAAATTGAATGTTTAAATTTAAGCAGTATTCTACACTATAGATAACCTTATCTATGTCATCCTTTTCCTTCAGATAATGCCTATTGCAAAACAAAGTAGTTTGAAATTTTAACAAACAGATTGTGTTAGAATTTTAATTAAATATTTCTTTGTGAAATCATAAAGCAACATAGATTTTTAAGAAATAATTTTGCTGGATTTTTAGTTAGAAAATGTAACTTGTATTCATATTATAATCTATTTAGCTTATACGACGAAAAGCTTGAGAATATTAATAAATTTTAAATAATATGAAATTATTATCTGCAACAAGAGAAAACTTATTTTACTGGATAAATAAATTTAGAAAACTTTCGAAACTCAAGGCATTTAGTTATTTTTTAAAAATTAGATGGCATTATGGGAATTGAATAATTCGTTCGACGTAGAATTAATGGAAAATTTATGTTACTAGAAAGATCAATTATATACTCGTAAAAATGGCAAATAACAAAGAAAGTATATTACTTAGAACGTCATTATGTAAATAGTTTTTATTGAAACAATAATATTCTTCAATAACTTGGATCGATGAACTATTTGGTATTGTACTATCAAAAACTAAAAATTGAAAAAAAATACGTCTTTGTTCTTCTATAATTAAAATGTGTGTTATTTTCTATAAATTTGAGAATTTATGTTTCTGAAGACTTATTTAACACTTCCATATTCCAAAACAACATTGGGTCAATATTGTTTGACTGGATCATTGTCAATATTGGCATGAAATATTGCGCAAATATTCGGGTATCTGCATTAAATCACTACTGCATAAATATCGTTAAGAACTATTTCGCGATATCATTACTCATATATCTACTTTATTTGCAAATTATTGCAATTATTTTCAATGTAAAAATATTGACAGACGAGGTGCAAAGTAAAGTCTGGACACGCTAAAAAAAACAAACTTTGGACGTATAAAAGTAGAACTGTGGAACAAATGTAATACGATAATAAACTGAACTGCCGATAGTAAACTGAATATGCCCTGTCATATGAGAGTAACTTCAACGCCCCTGATAGTTAAATTTCGAACTTATTGACATTATGTTTCAAAATATGCAAGATAGCGAAAATCATTGCTCTATAAAGTGTAGAGCATTCCTCGATCTAACAAGAACCATTATCTAACATATAAAAATAACTTTCTTTGAACCCCAGAAATGTAACTTTTTTAGATCCATCACCAGCTTAAATAAATCGCTAATCACGTGCAGAAATATGTAATTATAAGGTAAATATACTTTTCATAATAAAAGTTGCAAATATAGGCATGGTACAACTAGTTCTGGTCTTACTGAAATAAAACTTTAAAAAATTAAGTTTAGTATGCTCAATATATCCACCATCGGCAGCAAGGCACATGTATTCGCATGCAAATACATGCATTTTTAACTAATTACAATCTAATTTCAATTTTGTAATTCCCACTGGTTCTGGATTTTCAGTGACATAGTATTGTTTTCACTCCAACATTCAATAGATGCGAGCGATCTGAATTGAGAAACAGTACTCAGTTTTTCGTTAGAAATAATGCAGTAAAATTTACTTTTATTTTTCCGCATAAAGGTAGGGAAGACCGGGGCTAGTTGGCTATAGGGGTAAGTAGGCGCAGTCCTCATAATTACCCTGCTTCTGGATAGATGTCGCAACCAGTCACAGATAACCTTTCTTCTTGCTTTCTACAATCCCCATTATAGTTTTGCAACGTTACCCGCGTGCAGTGGACACTTATTATGATTTTTCTATTTTTGGTATTGATAAGTAATTTTTATTGCTTCATTCGTTTTCTAACACTTATCTTAATAATTGCGATTCAACTTTGTACTTTTTCATAGTGTATGATTTAACTCCACCTACTCCACATGTGATTTACTTGGATTGTTTATGTTTAGAAGGTTGCCTCCCCCCTTTTGTGAAGAAATTTATTATGGTGCTAGTAGGCGCATTGAGCTCGGGGCAAGTTGGCTCAGTGCGCCAACTAACCCCGTTACATTGTTTCGTAATATTTTCTGCTATTTTATCCTGTTTGATGAATTAATTACTCTTTTTTTACAGAAAACATGCTTAACAATAACTTGATTTTATATTTGTGATAACTGCAACTCTGATGATGATTTAGAGTAAGATAAAAGTTATTGTTAATGTTTTATTCATTATTTTTATGTCTGTATAACTTAGAATTTACATTGTACGGATATAATACCTTTGGTTAAACTTACTGGTAATAATAAAATAAATTTATCTTAACTGCGTGTCTTATTTGAGTTTCATTTAACATTTTATAAAGTGTGTGCCAACTTACCACATAGGTATAGGCAACTTGCCTCGCGACGGGGTAGGTTGGCAAACATTTTTTTCTTTTACTTCAGGCTTCCATTAAACATAAACTACAAAAACGACAAGCTCAGGGCTTCGGGTATTTATAGCCAAATGTCTGTATTTTAAAAGTGCTGTCAAATTTTGTTTAAAAAGGTAAACAAAAAAAATAATAAAAAGAAATAACTAAAAACTGCGCCTACTATCCCCGGTCTCCTCTCCATTAAAATTTTATTACATAACATAATATCCCTCATAGCATGCATGGTCACAGTGACGTCGTTGTGACGTCACTGTAAGTCACTGTGGTCACGCCACATCTGTGACCAAAATGCCACCACTCAGTGATGTCACATTGTGACTGAGATGTGAACTTCTTAGAAAACTTTAAAAAATTACAAAAAATCTTTAAAACATGTTATTTACTGTAAAATTATATTTTTCTATCAATTAAAAAAAAAATTGAGACGTCATTGTTATGTCATTGCATGTAACGTGCGTCACGTCACATATGTGACAAAAAAAAACACCATATTGTAAGTCACAGTGTGAAAAAAATATGAACTTTTAAAATCTTTGAAAATGAAGAGAAATATTTTAAACAATATTTTAAACAGTCCCGAGTTAAAGCGGCATAAGGAATGAAAATATATTAGTGGATAGCAAATGGTAAATTCTGTCACGAAGGGGGGGTGGGGGGTGGGGGGGGACATAATATATAAAGTGCACGATACAAGCATTAATGCAATTTGGATAACATATTTAGAATTAGGAGTATTAAATCTGCACACTTTATATTTAGTTTGCAGAGAGGAAAACATTTTTTTTTTTTTTTTTTTTTTGCCAACTAGTGGTATTCGAAACACTTCTGTGGTTTCAAACTAAAAATTTTCTATTACACTTAAGTCTGCAGCTTTTAATGAGCACGTAGAAAGAGTCTTCAGAGTTTAGTCGGAGCTTCTTTCTTGAGAGAGTTTTTTTCCTGACAACTATTTAACTATTTTAAGTAACTATTTTTGAAAAAAATCTACTTCTTTCAGACTTTTTAAATAAATTAACATTTTCCGAAAATAAAAGAAATATACAAAATTTATGCAAAACGCATGATAATTATTTAAACGCATTAATTATTCGTATTTCAAATTTGTATTTTAGAGATATAACTTCAAAAAAAGTTATTTTACAGAAAATTAATATGAAAAGAATGAATGAAATTAATATGAATTATTTAACGCATTAATTATTCGTATTTCAAATTTGTATTTTAGAGATATAACTTCAAAAAAAGTTATTTTACAGAAAATTAATATGAAAAGAATGGCAGATTGACAAGGAATTCTTTTATTTTATCCTCGATAATCCTTTTTTATTTATTAAGAACATATCGCTTACCCGCAAGAAAAGTGACACATCTCGCAAAAATTCATTTTGCGTTTGATTCCACTAAAATGTTTGTCATAGGTGCGTCTTGCTACACAAACAGTTTCACAAGTTTAGTTAACGGAAAATCACGTTATTACGCTATACGTCCATTTGTGACCAAAGAAGAGGGGTGGATTATGTAGTGAGATAAAATTATCCAACCCTCCAAACCACATCCTACGTTTTCATTCTTATGTGTTTTACGCTTTTATACACTTTTTTATTCTTGCATGCAAAGCTAAGTGCTATAATTTCATGTTACAGGAAAATCATGCAAGTTTTCTTTTGCCTTTCCTGTGAAATTTACTTTTGTCGAGATGTGTCACTTTTCTTGTGGGTGAGCGATATTTTGTATTTATTACGCGTGAAACAAATTTTACTTTAAAGAAAGGGGGGTGGGGGTTCATTATTACCATTAAATTGATATTTACTCATTTTAAAAATTTAAACAATGTTTTATCTAATAAACTCTAATTATTATTATTATTATTATTATTATTATTATTATTATTATTATTATTTACAAAAAAGAACCTTTACAATCCATTGTAACTTGAATTGTTTGGAACCGATAAAAAGAAAAGATAAAATACATTGGAAAATTCTTCAAAAAGAAAATTTTAATTAAAGACAGTCTCATAAAATTATTACGCATTTAAGTTCGAAATCTTTTGTATAGAAAAACAAATAACAGTAAAAAAGAACATCTGCTGAAAATCAAAATCGTCTGCGCACAGAAGAGAAGATGCCGGAAGTTTACTCTGTTTAGAACATCACCAAGTCTACAACACTTTTTTATAAAATAAGAGAAAGAAGCCCGCCATTTTAAAATATTACAAATACACGGATATTATAAATGGGACGTAAATGTAAGTCTTATTTAATTTAAATGTTTTATCCCTGTTTTGTATATTATGATGATGACTTAAATAGGTTTATGTTATATTAGTAAGGGACTGATCTGCAATTGTTTTCAGAAACATTTTCCTATTCGATGCTCCGTTGAAAAATATTTTAATCTGCGATCACTTAAAAAGAAAAGAAAAAAAAAAGCTGCGCAGAGACTGATTCATGCCTGCATTCATAGTGGAATTAATTTAAAGATTAATATGCTGTTACTTGAGATTGAAAATATGTTGAGACAATGATTTGGAATTTTTTTCGGCTTCTTACTGTTTTGTGTTTCCTGATTACTAACACTTATAGTTGTTATAGACATTATTATTTTGGAGTTAAATATGATTTTCGATTATTATGATATTACGAAACTATTTCAGATTAGAAATTAGCATTATATTGGGAAAATGTATTTTTACGTATTATAGTAGTGAAACTGTTGAAAGATTTTTCTTTTAGTGCTAATAATATTTTAAATTATTATTTAAAATCTTAAATCTTCATACCAATGGTTTTTAGATTTAGCATTTGCCAAAATTATAAAATGATAGAAATTTCTTATAACATATGCAAAGATTTTTGAGATATTGTTAAATCTAATAATACATTTAATTCAACTATTGTAGTTTATTGTTGTTTAATAATACAATTATAAATACTAATTATTATTTTTAGTGTTTTTTCAAATTGGTATATTTATTTTTTTTAATTGTATGTAAGCATTTTTTTTTGTTTGTGATTTTAATCTAACATTTAATTATAGACATTCTGAAGCGGTTATTAAATTTTCGTCTATTATAAAATCATTTTCTAAGTTTATGTTACACGTAATTATTGGCACTAAAAAGTAAAATATGATATTTAAACATTGAAATAAAAAGTTTTTCATGTCTAATAGGAAATTTATAGATTAAACTACTTTAGTATATATATATTTTTAAGTTCATATTTATTTACATAATATAGGAGTGAATATTTTTTTTAAACAGATTAACAGTGTTTAACTTCGGTTTGCCTGTCCGTTTTTCTGTATAGCCGTCTGTCCGCGCTCTAACTCTCGTAAATAAACTCGGATTGCCCTGAAACATTTAGATATTAACGTTTACCATAGCACGTTCCTTATTTCTAATGAAGTTTGTAGCATGTTTAGTTCATTTACAGGGACAGTCAAAAGTATTCCGTTACATTACGGCCTATGGAAAAAAATCGTTTCAAATGATTTTTAATGATTTTACACGCTTTCAAACAGAATAAAATTGATATGCATTTACGAAGCGCATTAAAATATGCATTCTGCTGAATATGCGATGCATAGAATAGTTATTGTTCATTTACAGGGCTAAAAAAGGAATTCCAATACATAATGATATAGTGGTGGAGGGAATTGTTTGTGGCGTACTTTAATTATGTTAATCTATTTCATATATAATGAAATTTATATACGTCGCTGAGATTTACATACTATAAATTATTTCATGTATAATATGAAGTGCATATAGGATTTACAGGGACACACAAAATATTTCAAAAATATATTGTATCCGAAGTATTGTTCATTAGCGATGATTTATAGTGCATACGGGACGTGGCTGGACACCTGGGAATCTTGCTTCCACAAAAGAGTTGGAGTAGAGTAGAAGAATAAAGGGTTGCGGACGAAGATGGGCCGCTCGCCGCGGCGGTTGTAATCTAATTGCTGGAAAAGCATTTTTAATTATGATATGCGCTTTTATGATTCACTATATTTATGCACAGTATATGGTGAATATAAATGCTTCAATTCATATACAGGGCTGCTCAAAAGTACTCGTAAGGGTTACTGTGTATGGAAGCAAATTGCTTAAAGGTGGTTTTTAAATGAGTTGTTCTTTTTTACGCTGAACTGCATTTAATTTGCTAAGAAATGTTTGTAGAATATAGATAAAATGATATACAGGGTCACGTAAAGAATTGGATACATGGCCGTCTGTAAATCATAATTTCTGGAAATGTGATTTCAGCAGTTTTAAAAGTGTCTTAGTTTGAATTAAATTTTAACTAAATAGTGGCGTGTAATAAAGGTTCTCGGTAAACTACAGGATTGTACAAAAGTATTTAAGTGTGTTTCCATATATTAGTATAAATTGCTGAAAGAGAATTTCAACCTGTTATGCTTTTTCATGCTAAACTAGATTTCCCCATTATAGTACTACAGATCAAATACAGCACTGTTCAAAAGAATTAGAAAACATATTTGGCTATGGACGGTAACTGCTGAAATCAGTTTTTCAAATGTTTTATGTGTTTTCTAAAATGTTTACTTAGTTATCTTATTTACGTTATTTCCCTAAATTACGATGTCTTTTTAAAGCATTCAGGAAGCGTTGGAAAGTGTTTTATAATCTATGCTTAACGCATGATTTTTCTTACTTGTTTTTTCTTTTTCGCAGATCAGTCTTTTCCTATAAAACATACCAAATCTATTTAGCTCATATTCACAAAATACAATATACACGGGAATAAAAAATTTAAATTTAAATAAATATGGCTTATCATGTCGTATTTAATAAAGCAAAGACTAATCACAACACATTAAAATCTTACACATTTTTAATATCGAGCTTGTACTCAAGATCAAGCTTAGAATTTAATAAAAAAAAAAGATGTCAGTTGATAAGCATTGTTTTTTAAGTGGAAAAATTTTAAATATTTTAGAAGAATAGGACTCCAAAATAGCGATATTTTGCTAAAAAGTATGGTAAAAAGATAAGATTTTATATTTCAAACAAAACTTTATTTTAAAATTGTGCATTTTAAAATTCATCACAGTGTTTATGACAAGAACCATCACAGTATTAAAACTTGGAAAATTTTCCAGAGAGAAACATTCGGCTTGCATACAATATTTCAAATGAAAATCAAATTTTAAATTAATTGCTTAAAAGGTGCAAAGGCCAACATAGTGAAAAAGATTCCATGCCGGGACTCGAACCCGGGCCATCAGTATAGCGCACTGACATTCTCCAGACTAAACCACATGGAACGATACCCAGCCTGGAAAATTTCTCACTATTACATGTTGGCAAGGCTACAAAAGCAGCACAAGAAGGGATATTTATCGTGAGCCACCGACATGGGGCAAACACGAAACTTAATTAAATCCAGCTTCGATTGAAGCTATATTAATACTTGGAAAATTTTCCAGAGAGAAACCTTCGACTTGCATACAATATTTCAAATGAAAATAAAATTTCAAATTAAAATTGCTATGCATGCATGTAATTTTGCCATTATAATATTGCCATAATTTTGCATAATTAATGCCATTTTAAGCATGTAATTTGAAATTTAATTTTCATTTGAAATATTGTATGCAAGGCGAATGGTTCTCTCTGGAAAAATTTCCAAGTATTAATATAGTTTCAATCGATGCTGGATTTAATTAAGTTTCGTGTTTGCCCCACGTCGGCGGCTCACGGTAAACATCCTTATTTTGTGCTGCTTTTGTAGCCTTGCCAACATGTAATAGTGAGAAATTTTCCAGGCTGGGTATCGTTCCATGATGTTTAGTAGGGATAATGTCAGTGCGCTATACTCATGGCCCGGGTTCGAGTCCCGGCATGGAATCTTTTTCACTATGTTGGCCTTTGCACCTTTTAAGCAATTAATTTGAAATTTGATTTTCATTTGAAATCATCACAGTGTTTATGACAAGTTCGTCACAAATGACACATATTTCACAAATTGGTCACAATGTGACTTCAAAGCATTGTCGCATTCGTCACAGGTTCGTCACAAAGTTAATGCCAAAATAGTCACAAATGACACATTTTTCACAAATTAGTCACACCGTGACTTCACAGAGTGGTCACAATGTGACCTCACAAGCGACCTCTAAAACGGCCATAACGACCTCGCATTCTAGTCACTATGACGTCACATCGACGGTCACAAAATCACAGCGTGACTTCACAACGACGTCGCCGTGACGTCACCATGCCTTACGGGATTGAAGTCCTAATACGTGACAAAAATTGTCTCACTGGAATTGTTCAGTTGAAATCGGTGCTTTCTGAAGCTACGATTTTCGGATTTAGCCTCCTAGTACTGAATACATTCAAAGATAGGGTCAATTGGTGTTGGCAAATAGTAGACAAATTGTACTAGTTTCGAATATTGACAGCTTTATGGAACACACGATTCTTGCAAAACTTTATAAACCACCGTAAAGCTATTTTTCCGCCCCTATGCTTCAACTGCTGTTGGGCATTGGTGCTGTGGTATTTTAATGAATAATTTCAAATTATCTGTTCGCAATTACCCAAAATGTTCATACCCCAAAAATTATGGGGTAATTCTAAATATCCATTTTTGTATTGGGATGGCATTACACAAAAAAATATCAAATTCATACACAACATTTATTCAACAGTCATTTCATGTACACACTATTCTAGCATTAGCTGACACGCTCGGCATTGACATACGCGTGATAATAACCTTAAATATACCTGAAATGTGTTGAATGGTTTTATATTTTTAAAGGAAAATCTTTCCAAACGAATCTGACGTTGGGAGTTCCACAGCCTTCGCAGCGTACTTCTTGCAATTTATATAATTTTATATTCTTAAATGAAATTATATCCAAACAAGCCTACAGTTAAGAGTTTGCACACCCCCTGCCTCCAGTCTCATACACCGGGCATGCTACGATTGCTTCGGTTTATTTTGTATTCATATTTTTAAACAGAAATCTTTCTAAACGAACCTAATGTTGTAGTCACCGCTGCTTTAAATTGTTAACGAATTTCGGTCCAGTGAACTCAGTGATCCAAATTATAATGATTGCCGGTTTAATTTCTGCTATTTAGATATGAAAACTTTCAATACAGAACAAAAGTTCCTGTGTAAATCTAAAGTTTAAACTATACAATCTGTTATGAGTTTATATGAGGCTTTATACGATATAATATTAAAAAAAACTGTTTACAACTATCCATATCACAAAATGTGTGGGGTAATATGAACAGTATTCTGTAAGTACTTGTAAAATATTAGGGCAAAAACTATGATATTCTGTTAGGGCAATTATATCTTAGAAATTATTTATTAAGAACAACGACTTACCTTGATGTATCTTATAGAAACGGCGAGCATTCACGGGCACTGCAAAACTGTTTGCCACTTTGAACTGTTAAGCACGAGTAAGAGTGCAAACCTTGAAGCAGAAAGGGGGAGGGACTTTTGAGAAAAATCACTTTTTTCAATTAATATAAACTTTACTTTGAAGGCGTGTAGCGGAGACGTTGAGGGGCTCTTAATGTACCCATCGACGGAGAATCATCCTAAAAATGTTGATAATGATTTTCGAAAAAATAAGTCGTTAATTAGACGATATATTAGTTAAGAACCTATATGGAAAATAGCGGCACAAGCACTTTGCCCCTCCCCCCTTCCGAAGCACTCTTGTCACTATACCGAGTTTAAATTTCTACAAGGTCTTTGTTACATGGAACCCTTTGTGCATGAGTAAAAATTGCACTTGACAGTTTTTTTTTTTTTTTTTTTTTTTTTTTTTTTTTTTTTTTTTTTTGTAGCCTGCGACTTTATATTCAATGATTAATTTGGGTCTCGATGGTGAACGAGTTTCACATGCCTGCAGTATATGTTTTCCATGCATCTTTAGATGTTCTCATATTTAACTATAAGTATTTAATTACAGGAGCTTGTATAGGTTGTGCTAGTAATTAAAGGGTTAAATTAACATTCGTTTTATTATTGTTGTGTGTTACTGATTCCTTCTTTATAAGGATTATATGGGTGTTGTTTGAAACACCAAAATTTGTTTTCTGTCTACTTTCAAATTGAAAATGTCGTAGCATTTTTGTTAAAGAGGAATAAATTTATTGCATTAGGCTATTTAACCCATATAAAAAAAAATACAAAACCGACAAAGATAATGGCGGCTAAAAACATGTGCAACAAAAACAACAATTATCAACAAATTAAAAAAAAAATTAACGTTGGACTATGCCTAAGATCCGGTCTCTCATTCCACCTAAGTATCAACGAATAGCAGCTGATTGTACCATTTTCATATTTTTAAGACAGCATATAAACATCAAACTAATAAAAGTTTGTTAAGTATTGTAATTTCATGTGTATACATAGGATTAGAAAAGCACATATTTAAAAGATATTTTAAAGATTTTAAAAAATATATATATATATTTTTTTTTTTCAATATTTGTGCGATATGGGTTAAAATATTGCATAGTACTATGGTTCACAAATACAGCTGTACTCTCATATTAACTTCAGAACGTCGACAGCTGTAGGCATAAACGTAAAGTCTAAGTTTAGTAAAAGGACCATGCCCTATGTCATGACCGTTTATAACGGCACCCAGCGACAAATGCTGAGTTTTGCGTTCCAGTCTTGAAAATAGTACAATATATGAGGAAAATGTCAATTCCAAAGTTGTAGAAGGTCCTCCATTTCGAGTAAAATATTATCTTTACATGTTAAAATAACTTTAATAGAAGTCTTATGATGTACATTTTATATGCAGCGGGGTGCAAAATGGTATGAATGCTAAAAAGAACAAAGAAACCTGTTCGCGTTTGCTATGCAAATGCCCAAACCTTTGTGTTAAAATTAAATACATGATATTCCAATTAATATAAAGTTAATTGTTTAAAAAAATTTAAATATTTTTTTAATCTGTTTTGAAATATGTATTTTGCTAAATTTACGCAGGACCAAAATGATAAGAACGCAGTAAATGTTTCTAAAACCGCAGAAAGTGATTAGCGAACATTTTCGCATATCATTTAAAACAGCATTTGAAAGATATTCTGAGCATATTCGTTTTGTTCGCAAAACATATGGACTACAGGGTGATGCAAAAAGCTTTTTGGCTTCGAAAGAGGATAAATTCTAGCTTATAAGAACATCGGAATGTCAGTTCAAAGGATTGCTAATAAAATTAAATGTTTAAAGGCAGTAATTTGTAATTTCTTATAAAATCCAACTATTTATGTTACTACAAAATCCACAGGGAGACCGAAAATTCTTTCAAAACGATCCGAAAGTGTGGTTGTTCGCATGGTTTTAAGTGAAAGAATGACAGAAATTGGAAGCCAGATAAAGACACCAGAATCATTTTCGACTACACGAAAAACAATAAAAAAGGTCAACAATAAAAATTCTTTACAACTAATAAAAAATTCTTTAAAATGTAAAACCACGTTGATGTTTGCGTTTATCAACTGGTAATAAAAAAAAACCGCATTCCATTTTCAGAGAAACACCTGAAGCAACAAAAGAATTTGTCTAAAATTAACTTCAGCCCTGAAAAGAAATTTAATGATTTTTCTGATGGTATTCATTCATATTGACGTGGCTTTCAAAAGGAAAATGACTTATTTCCCACATGTCAATTAGGTGGAGGCAACAGTTTGGACTGCTTTTTTATCAGAAGGTAAGCTTACAATTGATTTTCTAGACAGATAAATAAAACATACCTATATTCACATGTTAGAATACTATTTGTTGAACCTGAGTGAAACAATTACTGGATTTAACAAAATTTTCAACAAGACAATGCCTAAATTCACTCTGAAAAAGACGCAAAGAAGTGACTTGAAGATAAATAGGAGTCTCAAACTAGACTGACCAGCCAGAGGTCCAAAACTAAGCACCACAAAGAACGTTTGGGGTATTATAATGGGCAATATATAACGAAAAATGCTGAAATCATGCAGTATAACTAGAAAGCAAAATTAAAATATGAAAATTGAGAAATATGACGTGTTTTGTCACGTCGACAAATCCAAAACTATGTAAACTCTATGCTACAATCTTGCATTAAAATTATTAAACACAAAAGAAGCCCAATTGGCATGTAATATTTCTATAATTTAGAAAAATCTGTTCGTTCTTATCATTTTTCTTCCTGTGCATACCCAGTCAAAATGCAACGTATTATATTATACTAGCCGCCCTTGGCGACCAGTGTGGTCTCCTTTAAATCTATGCTAAGCATTGTATCATGTTACTTTTATTCATAATTTAATTTACTTGCTCAATTCTTCACCAAATCGGAAGATTCTGATACAGAAATCATGAACTCGGTATTTTTATGTTAGCCGAGTGTAGGTGATAAATCGCCAAACATTGTACCCGTCGTATTTTTTCTTTCATTAATTTCATTTAAAATATAATACTTTCACTCATTTTATTTAAAATACATAACTTTAATTTAAAACTGAATTACTTAAAATTTATGACTCTCAATTTTTTCTTATTTCTATTTTTTTTTTTTTTAAAGAAAAGAAAAGAAAGGTAATAAATAATACTCTGAACTGCGACATTTAATTTCAATATCAAAGCTTTGTTTTAATTTACCTCGCGAAAATTTTTTATGATTGTCGCATGAGATAAACTATTATAATACTGATGATATGATGGCGATGGAACAATATTTGGCGATTTATCCCCTGCGCCCGGCTAACATTAAATTACCAAATTTTCTGTTTGCCATATAAAAAGTGAAGAGGTCAACCCGGAACTATTGATGACAGTCACATGACTTAGGCTATTATTATATAGATGAGGCGGTCCTACCTGAATTGTGAGGGACACACAGAGACTTTGATTTTATATAAATAGATTTATAACAAGAGTTTTAGAATGTTTTTTTTATGTTTATCTTGACTATTTAGTTTTATAAATTAAATTAATATCTTATAATATAATGCGAGCAAAAATTGTGTGTGTATGTGTGTGTGTGTGTGTATGTAAATTTTATCTTAAAAACGGCTCTAACGATTTTGACGAAATTTTGTATTTTACCATTCTCGGGTACGATAAGACCATTGCGATAGGTCACGTGTTCTAGAAAATTCGATTAGTGGGTCATTTTGGGTCCTAATGGGTCAAGGTCAAGCTAATTATATCTAAAAAACGGCTCAATCGATTTTCACGAAATTTTATATCCAACCGTTTTTCGGCACGAGAAAGCTATTGGGCTAGGTCACATGTTCGAGAAATTTCGATTAGTGGGTCATTTTTGGTCACTATGAGTCAATCCAAATTTATCTAAAAAACGGCTCTAACGATTTTGACTAAATTCTGTATTATGTCGTTTCGGATTACGAGAAGACCAATGGGCTAAGACACATGTTAGAGAAAATTCTATCAGTGGGTCATTTTTGGGTCACTGTGGGTCAAGCAAAGTTTATCTAGAAAACGGCTCTAACGATTTTGACGAAATTTTGTATTTTGCCATTTTCAGGCGCAAGAATACCATTGGGCTAGGTCACGTGTTCGAGAAAATTCGATTAGTGGGTCATTTTGGGCCATAATGGGTCAAGGTCAAGCTAATTATATCTAAAAAATGGCTCAATCGATTTTGATAAAATTTTAGATCTAACCGTTTTTCGGCACGAGAAAACTATTGGGCTAGGTCACATGTTCTAGAAATTTCGATTAGTGGGTCATTTTTGGGTCACTATGGATCAAGCCAATTTTATCTAAAAAACGGCTCTAACGATTTTGACAAAATTTTGTATTCAATCGTTTTCGGACACGAGAATACCATTGGGCTTTATTGCACGTTTAAGAAAATTCAATTAGTGGGTCATTTTGGGTCACAATGGGTCAGGGTCAAGCTGATTGAATCCAAAAAAAGGCCGAAAACATTTCGACATAATTTTGTAATATACCGTTTCCGGGCATGAGATGACCATTGGACTAAGTCACATGTACGAGAAAAATCGATTAGGGGGTCATTTGGGGGTAAATGGGACAAGATCAAGCTAATTATATCTAAAAAACGGCTCAATTGATTTTGTCTAAATTTTATATCCAGCTGTTTTTCGGCGCGAGAAAACTATTGGGCTAGGTCACATGTTTGAGAAATTTCGATTAGTGTGTCATTTGTGGGTCCCTATGGGTAAAGCCAATTTTATCTAAAAATGGCTCTAACGATTTTGACAAAATTTTTTATTTTGTCGTTTTGGATTATGAGAAGACCAATGGGCTAAGTCACATATTAGAGAAAATTCGATTAGTGGGTCATTTTTGGGTCACTGTGGGTCAAGCAAAGTTTATTCAGAAAACTGCTCTAACGATTTTGACAAAATTTTTGTATTCTACCGTTTTCGGGCGCGAGAATATCATTGGGCTTGGTCGTATGTTCAAGAAAATTCGATTAGCGGGTAATTTTGGGTCACAATGGGTCACTGTCAAGCTAATTGAATCTAAAAAAGGCCCAAAACATTTTGACAAAATTCTGTAATATACCGATTCCGGACATGAGATGACCTTTAGGCTAAGTCATATGTTCGAGAAAAATCGATTAGTGGGTCATTTTTGGGTCACTGTGGGCCAAGCTATTTGTATCTAAAAAAAACGACTCAAACGATTTTGTCAAAATTTTGTATTTTACAGTTTCTGGGCCTGAGAAGACCATTAGGCTAAGTTACATGCTCGAAAAAATTCAATTAGTGGGTCATTTTTGGGTCACTGTGGGTCAAGCCAAGTGTATCTAAAATAATGGCTCAAAACATTATGGCAAAATTTTGTATTATATCGTTTCTGAGCATGAGAATACCATTGAGCTAAGTCACATGTTCGAGAAAATTCGATTAGTGGGTCATTTTTGGGTCACTGTGGGTCAAGCTAATTGTATCTTAAAAAAAAAACTCAAAAGATTTTGACAAAATTTTGTATTATACTGTTTCCGGGCACGAGTAGATCACTGGGTTGCGTCACATGTTCGAGAAAATTCGATTAATGGGTCATTTTGGGGTCCCTATGGGTCAAGTTAATTTAATCTAGAAAACAGCTTTAATGATTTTGATTAAATTTTGTTTGCTATCGTTTTCGGGTTTGAGAAGACCATTGGTCTAAGTCGCATGCATAAGAAAATTCGATTAACTAGTCATTTGGGGTCACTAGGGGTCAAAATTTAGCTAATTTTATCTAAAAAATGGCCCAAACGATTTTGACAAAATTTCTTATTACTCCGTTTCCTAGCACGAGAAGACCATTGGGATAGATCACATGTTCGATAAATTTAGATTAGTAGGTCCTTTTTGGGTTACCGTGGGTCAAGCTAATTTTATCTATAAAATGACTTTAGCGATTTTGACTAAATTTTCTATTCTATCGTTTTCGGGTTCGAGAAGAGCATTGGTTAGGTAGTGTGCTCGAAAAATTTCGGTTAGTGGGTCCCTATGGCTTAGGATCATGCCAATTTTATCTAAACAGCAAGAATTATACATTGAGAATGAAAAATCGAATTGAACACAAGGCTAATTTTGACCGAGGTCATGCTCGGTCATGCCCGCTAGTGTTTTATATATGACTTAATACAATCATAATTTTTATTTAGGCAACTACATAATCGTTCCTATCATTTTGCACTAAGAAAATTAAGTGAAATATATTTAATGCATCCAGCATAAGCAATAGTGAATGAAGCATATGTTCCTGTAGTGGGCAGATCTAGCTCACCTAATTTTATTTTATTATTAAAATAAACCAAACCTTGCTTACATCTGTTAGTTTTATTGGTAAATATGTATGTGTCTTATATCGTCCGCACAAGCAGTCTCTGGCGTATTTAATCTGGTGATAACAACCTTCATCACAGGCCTGCAAATTACGTTTTTTTTTTTTTTTTTTTTTTTTTTTTTTTTTTACATCGAACAAGGAAGGTCTCCTTACTTGGCATACTCAGAATATTTTGAAAAAAATACCAATTAAACTACTTATGTATGTAATAAAGGATGAGTCAAATTTAGCGGCGGAATTACAATAGAATGTGTGTAAAAAAATAAAATACTTTCGAGTATTTGGCGCGAAAAGACGAAAGCGTCACGCGATTTGGCGAGCAGCACTTAGCCACGTCAGAAGCAAACGATTTTAATGCACCTGAAAATTGTTTGTTAATTGATTTTTAGAATACGTCTAGAAAGTATTTAATGAATTTAAACATAAGCAATGAGAGAGTTTAATAAATACATTTTTTCGTGTTACATATTTATGTTGCTTGCTATTTAATTTTATTACTTTAAAAACAATTTCATATATAAAAAATACTTTCATATATTTAAGCGTATTCCAAAATAAAGGCAAGATTCATATACCCGTATGGAGACCTTCCTTGTAAGACACCATTTAAGGGTTGTCAGTTTGGCCTCTATTTTTATACCAAATATTCGACTTCAGACCGGTACTTTTTGAGAAAGAATTTTCTACATTAAGCAATCAAGAAAAATCTGACATTAAATAAATCTGAAAATACTTTTTACTTTTTCTGATGTGAATCCAAATTTTTTCAATAAACATGGAAGCCAAACTGGCAACCCTGCGTCATTTTATACTAAATCACCGCCCCCTGAATACTAGGCCTGAGCGCTGACACAAAAATGGCGGCTGCAGAAGGGGGATTTTTTTTTAACGTAGGTACGGTCCCTTAAATGTAGACACCAGTATTTTATAAAATATTTCACTGACTTATTTAATCCTAGAAAAATAAAACAGAAAAATCTATAAAATGTTATTGGTACGAATATTTAAGGGATCGTACACCGCTGAAAAAAATCCACCTTCGGCAGCCGCCATTTTCGTGTCAGCGCTCAGGCTTAGTATTCAGGGGTCGATGACTAAATCAAAGACCTTCCACATTTTTGTAATTGACTATTTTCAAGTATCTCGTACCGTTTTCAAGAGAGGGACTCTAACCTTGCTGTTTGCCGCTATGTAGCACTGTAAATGATCTCATCGCTTAGCGTATAGTCACTTTACTATACCTTTAAGCCATTCTTAAGACCAGTGCCGACCGAAACTAAGGGGGGGCAGAGGGGGCATGTGCCCCGGGCGCCAGAACAAAGGGGCGCCAAATGAAGATTACACCTTTGGAAAGGATAATTTTCTTCTGATGGTCTGATGGCTTCCATTATTATGAAACAGTCATTATAAATGAAGTGTTAGGTGAAGATGAAAGAGCAGCCGTAAAAAGTTAGAACTCTGATTTTCTGGTCAGAATGGGAAAAAAAAATGGCCATAATTTTTTTCAAGAAAAATTATGGCCATTTCTTTCCCCATCAGTCCATCAGAAGAAAATAACTCGGTGAAAGCGGGAACTCGGTTAGGCGGGACTCGGATAATCGGGACTCTACTGAATATGTCATTTTAAAAATGATCTTTAGAATATTTTTGTTGATGTTCAGAGGGACCTCACACTTGGATCCGCCACCGTAGATTACGTAGTTCAGTATTACATATTTTATGATTACATATTTTAAATTTTAAAATAAGTCGTCTATTATAAAATTATTAAAATTCTCTTTGTAAATATACTTTGTGGAAGAGGGAGGGGGGGGGGCGCCAAAATCCATGTTTGCCCCGGGTGCAAAAAAGGCTAGTTTCGGTCCTGTTTAAGACTAAAACAGTTGTCGCTCTGAAGTTAATGGGGATGAACAGGACTTTACTGTTCCTCTTGCATATTCCGAATCTTGTAGATTCCGGAAACTATTTATTATTATCATAATATTTTTCTAATTTAATTATTCTATTAAAATAACAAAAGCTTTCTATAATAAGCAGGACAAGAAAAAAGAACTCAGGAAGTAAGTGTTAAAAGGTATAAACCGGATTCTCCAACCCGCTGCCCGCGGGCTATCAAACTACCACTATTTTATATCAGAAAGAATTGTTTGTTTAATGACAGAAATTTTAATATTAAATAAGGTGAAGTTTACCTTTCTAATTTGTGGGGACAAACGGCTTTCAGGTAAAAAGGTTGAAAATCCTTACTATACAAATTTAGCACTACGTCACCAGCCCACAAATTCTATTAATAATCATAATAATTTTACTATTTCTATTCGTCTATTAACAAGCAGCTTTGATTCATCAGAATTGTTTCTAATACGAATTCTTTAAAAGTCAATTAATTTTGAAAGTTTTTATTTTTAATATAAAATATCACGCAGAACTAGTTGAATAAATAACAAACAACGTACAAAAATAATTAATAAATAGTGTCACAAAACTAAATAAAGAGGTAAACAAATATGGCGAAATAAATGTAGTTAAAGACATTGATTTTCGTTTCACAACTACCTGAATTTCAATCTACTTACTTGAACTTCATAGGTTTACGCAAATGAAATTTGTAAACTTCAGCAGCTTACAAAGGATTAAACATTGCAATTTACAACACTATTCTGTTTATAGGTCAAATAAGTCAAATAAATACAGGGAATGTGGTAAAATCCAATTAAATATTTCTTGTTGATATGTTATACTGTCATAAATTTAGAACAGAAAAAGTAATGTTTGAATAATTTTCGTATGGACCTCTACAAATGAAATTATATCTGTTCTTCGTATTTAAGATGTGATGAGTAAACAGAGATCAGTAATTTCTCAACATTGTTTAATACTGAAAAATGTTATCTATAAGATGAATAAAAAAATCTGTTGCAGGCTAAATAAATGAATAAATTGCTGGAGGGCGAAGATAATATATCCTTTCAACTTCCAAAATTTTGTGTAACATCATGTGTGAAAATTATACCGATTACATAAAAACTAAAGAATCTGTATTTAAAAATAACATATTTCTTACTAACTAAATATTATTTTTAGGTTTAACTTAGTGGCTTGTTCTTTTTAAAACTTTAAACACTTAATTTTATAATTTAGGAGGAAATAAAACCATAGTAGATATATTTACAATGTAAACAACTATTTTCATTGAATTTAATGAAATGCCTGTTTTTATATTCTATATAATCTCGTTACTTGAACAGAGTAAACAAACTGAGTGACGAAAGTTGTGCATTTAAAATTATGTGCATAAGATATGAGTAATTGAATAAGTAATAAAACTTTTTATAAATAACCATAAAATAAAAGAACACACAGGACGCATTTCGGGTTGGAAATTTTAACATCCCGCCATCAGCCAATGTAAACACGTGTCAGTAAGGGTACAAGGCCACAAATCAATAGAAAGGGCAGCGAAGAGAGCTTAGAAAGAAGGTGACAGGTGGAGTAAGCTGAAAGATAAACATTAATCACAGAGGAGCACATTCAGGAGAGGAAAGTGTTGCCAAAATGATTGAAAGAAATAAAAAAAATGCCTGATTTTTGATAGTTTCACTTTATACTTTGTGATGTAGCACCTTTTAATGCTATATTCTTTATGAATTCTAAAAGTTTCAATATACCAACATAAAATTTCAATTTTCCTTCCAATAAAATGTATGCCAATAATATGTGTGAACATCAATAAACTAGTCGGATGTACCAATCCTAAAACTTTCTTCTATCTCATACATGTTAATACTTCAAAATTCGCTATCACACTGCCAAAATTAAATGGCAATCTATACATATCATGAGGATTCTAAAGATACGAAATTCCGTGCATTAGTTCTTGGGATATGACTATCGCTGAAATCGTCTAAATCCAGCAAAATGCTGCCTAGCAACGCCACCTATTGGGTGATTTATACCAAATCCTAATCAGCAACAATTTGTGTCAACGTCTGACTGAATCTGAAGTTTAGTGAAAATCCGTGCATTAGTTTTTGGGATAGAGCTATTGCAAAAATCGTGAAAATTCCTGCATAGCAGCGCAACCTATTGAGTGATTAATACCAAAACCTAATTAACAACAACTTGTGTCAACATATAACTAAATCTGAAGTTAGATGAAAATTAGTCCATTAATTCTATAGATAGAGTTATTGAGGCAATCGTGAAAAAGGCAGGACAGAAGCGCCACCTGTTAGGCGATTTACACCAACACATAATCAGTAGCAAGTCATATCAAGGACTAACAGAATCTGAAGTTTGATGAAAATCCGTGCGTTAGTTCTTAAGATAGAGCTATTGGGGAAATCGTGTAAATCCTGCAAAATTCATCAAAACAGCACCACCTGTTGGGAGATTTACACCAAAACGTAATCAGCATTAGATTATATCAAGGACTAACTAAATCTGAAGTTTGATCAAAATCCGTGCATTAGTTCTTGAGATAGAGCTATTGGGAAAATCGTGAAAAATGCAGCATAGCAGCGCCACCTGTGGAGCGATTTACACCACAAACTAATCAGCATCAATTTGTATTAGTGTCTAACTGAATATAAATTTTTATTAAATTCCGTGCATTTGTTCTTGAGATAGAGTGCCCACAAAATTTGTGTCACCTACACACAGACAGACAGACAGACAGACTCACAGACTCACAGACAGACATTTTGTAAAAACATGTTTTTTGGAATCTCTGACCCCTAAAACGTGTAAATCCGTCGAAAACCGGAATTCGAAAATTTTCAGTAATCCAATACCTTCTTCTTGTAAAAATAGAAGAAAGTAAAAATGAAGCAAGGTAAAGCCAGATATCGTTGAATTCTTTAAAAATGACACAATTACCGACTTGACATTAAAATAATTAAAGAGTTTAAATCGAATATCCATATGTTCGACCATGTGAAGTGGTTGTATGACATATTCAGGACTTTTCTGTTTATTCCGAAAGTGATAATTTGTGTCATTTTCAAAGGAACTCATTTAAAATAAATTTAGTTTTATATTTGAATTTTGATTTTTTAAAATTTTAACTGTTCTTAATAAGGGACAAATTTTATTAATTTTTAAATACTTTTTTTCATATTTCATAAATATTCTTTCGTAATATTATATAAAATCGAAGAGAGTTGTAAAATAAAGTGTTAGTTTCGACATTTAAACGCATAAAATTTTATAAATAAAACTCTATAAAAATTTTAAGAATCTTTAATTTTTTTGGAAACAAGATCCCACCCTACACTTTGCTAATTCTGCTTGGTTATATTTCTATCCGGAATTTCTTCGAGCTGAGATTTAAAATTTAATAAGATCTGTCTATATTCTACATCGGTGTTACCAGATGAGCGAGATTTTTTTCTATTCAAAATGATAATGAATAAATCATTTTAAAGAGATCATTTTAAATTCTCTTTGTTTAATGACAGAATCAATGACAAATATTACTATTCAAAAAGAGTAGTAGCATTCTGAATTTTAACAAAGGCCTCCGAACTGGCAACAGCAATACATTTAAAATCCTTCTGATATTTTCAATCACTAAGATTACGGTTGCTGCAAAATGTATTTTCAGCTTACGTGTTCGGCCAACTGAATTAAAAACAGGTAAAGTGATAAAGTTTTGACTGGCCACGTTTATGACATTCAGTGTAACATATTACATTAGCAATAAAAACATTTAGTTCAAATTCTGTCTGCCTTAGTGGCTACTTTTAATTCAAATAAATGTAATTTTAAAGGACAGCTATAAAGGAAAGCAGGAAGCACAAGAAAGGATATAAAATGTGTCTGAATTATTTTTAAATAATACATTCGTCAAAAAAAAAAAACGTTGCATTTAAAGCAGATAGACTATTTCATTTGGTTGCAACTTTGATTAGAAATCAAAGTATCAGAATGATATAGAAGTTTGCTTGTGAGTATATTTCCATTTTTAAAGAAGTATTTTTATTGCAATAAAACATAAATCACCGTGATATGTTTGTTGATTATTTTAATTTTATTATTTATTTATTATAATTTTAATTATTATTTATTTATTACAATTTTAATTATTATTTATTTATTATAATTTTATTGCATATTCTTATTTTTTAACCACCCGCTTAGTAAATATCACATGGAAAAAATGTTTCATTGAAAATTTGCTTACCATTTCAAGGAAACAGAGATAATATAACTAATATATTTCCGCTAGGTGACGCTGTAAGTGGTCCCGTGTGGTACCGCATAGCCATTTTACTGCATCTAGGCACCACGTGTATGACTATAATTGTCACTGTTTTCACGCTAATGGTGATGGACAGGGCTATAGGGCACACCCTATATACAGTATTAATACCCTCTTTATACACAAAAATATGTATTTGCATCCTTTGTAATGTGTGAAAATTGCGATTTAGCACACTGCCTATTTTATTTGACTAAAATGGAAAATTGTAGGCGCTAAAACATTTCATGAATTGTGTTGTCAATTGTTGTCAGGTCTATGCTAGTAATTTTAATACCATTCTTCCAATTTTAAACAATACCGGTGGTAAAAAAAATAACTTTGCAGTTTAAAAAGAAATCTGGTAGAAATAGAACTCGTCTTTACCGAAATCAAAAGCTTGCACAATATAGATACCCCAAATTATAAAACTATAGTTTTATAATCTGACCCCTTGTATCTCATGAACTTTTTTTTAACTTGTCAAATGCAATAATTATATATTATCCAACGCAATGGTTCGGGTACACCGAGTTTGTCATAGCTTTTCGTCTGATTAGTGTAACTCACAAAACTTTTAACAACTAGAAAACAGGAATTCTGCTTTTTCAGAATTCAGTGTTGCCTCCGATGAAAAAAAAAATGTATCTATAAATAGTACAAAACATATTTCAGTTTTAAAACTTACAGCACACGCTTTTATTTTATTTAAATTGACGTCATTAGCATCCGCTTAAGAATTCCACATTTACGATCCACTCTTAAACATCTACAGTAAAGTATGCATAGGCCGTCACTATCGCAAAATAATACATAAATGCAGCAAAAAGATGCCGTCATTAAAGAAAGTAGATATTTAAAATTAAATATGGTTTATAATAGCCCTATGTTTTAACAGAAGTCATTCGTTTATATTTTTTCAAAATAGCACTTATTTTAATTACATTTTCTTTTGATTGTTATAAAAAACGGCAACAAAAAGATATTATTAATATTTTACAACTATTTTTCCTTTACTTTCTGCAGAAATGGAGTACTTCCGATGTCATATTAAGCAAATGGGCTCCAAAAAGTGTAAAAAAATTAATATTTCAAAAATAAATGGAGATGCAGTTTTCAAACAAATTGCATTTAAAAGTACTTTTTTTTTTCAATACGACGGTATAAAAATTAGAAATGTGCGATGCTTAGAAGTTTAAAAAATTGCTATAGAGTATTTAATTGTACTGCTTTGCTTTACGGCTGGCTTCTCTAAGGTAACGTTATTTTTTGGAGGCGACACAAAATAAACCGGGAGAAAGAAATAGCATACCGTACCGGAGGCTAAAAAGTCATACCGTCTTGTAGCAATATTTTCAATAAGTGAACTTTGGAACCAACAAATTAAAAAAACTAAAATAAAACCTAAATTACAAGAAAATGTTCAATTCTCTGATGGGCCATAGAGCAACTGTCTAGCAAGCTTCCCGTGGGCCAAAAGTTGGACAGCCCTGTCCTACAGGACTATAAAAACCTTACCAAATTATAACAAAATGCGTGATTTTTTTTTCTATTTATACTTAATTTGGAACATAAATTTTCAGTACTCTTCTTAATAACATCTAGTATATACTTGTATAAAATGTTTTCACTATCCAGATATTAAAACTTCTTATTCACCAAATTTTTGCATAATTCATTATCAGAAAGCAAGTAGAAGAAAAAAATTAATAAGTACTTTATGTGTGTTAAAACTTAATAAAATTTTGATGTAACTTTATTGCACTTCACGTGAAATCAGGATTCGAATTTTATCCCGGAAGAATTCTCCTTTCTCATAGCCCTTCAGATAAAACTAAATAATGTGATAATCATTGCTCCCAATCAGAATTTCTAGAATAAAAACCTGAATAATCAACTTCATTACTATCTTTTAGTTAATTTAGCATCTCCATTACTCCACAGGGTAGCATTCTATCATAGTTGATTAGCTATCAAAATATCAAGCGTGAAATTACG
Organism: Maratus speciosus; assembly: GCA_963932465.1. Taxonomy (NCBI): domain Eukaryota; kingdom Metazoa; phylum Arthropoda; class Arachnida; order Araneae; family Salticidae; genus Maratus; species Maratus speciosus. The sequence continues at coordinate 307,395,789 of OZ010786.1, forward strand.
AGGGGCATGCAAGAGGCGTAAACACTTTAATGAGTGTTAATTGCTCTTACTTTAACTACGATACTTTATAATTTATGGAATAGATTTAAACATTGAAACTTTTTAATTAAATACATAGTTGGAATTGAAGATGTTGCTTTCTAAATGTAAAGAAAAAGACTTTTACAATATAATATATTGAAAATGATTATGAAGTTTAATTTTACTTTATTCTGTATTCATAAGAATAAAGTATCGTTTCTTGAAAATTTTCGTCTCCCAGTTACCGATCGATTTACAGGTTTTCGGATGACCTAAATATAAATTGACATTTTATGGAAGTTGTCTTTCCGATGTCTGTAAGAGTATTACATAAATTTTCTCGCCGTTCTAAACTCTTAAATAAATTCATAGTTTCCCGTAGAGCTTATTTAGTTCATTTATGGTATCGATTGCGTTACATTAGCCCTATTATTTTAGTAATTAACATTATTGTTTTATTTCAGTTTATATTGATTAGCGATTGATTAGATTTTTTATTTGATATTGCTATCATTTTGACAGTACCTGTAATTTTTCGCACCATAATAGACAAAAATGTGTATTAAAACAATCTTGCAGACTGCGGAAATACAAAGTGAAAGTAGATGACAGTTATCGATATGTTCTTGTAGTACACAAGGAACACAAAATCGTCTTTCGGTTTCTTTTATGTCACCATTTATTCTCCTGAAATAGTTTTTGTAATCCTATTCATGTTTTTTAACTATTGAGGCAATCTTGCGATGAAACAAATTATGTGTTGCTATTTGAAATTTTGTCACTGTATCTGTAACTGTAAACATTCAATTATAATTCTCTATCCTAATCCATAAAATACCCGCATTACAGTTGAAACGTCGTTTCCTTGAATGGTTCTATCATTAGGAGCTTATATACCAGCAAAGTATTTTTACGGCAACCCTGCATTTGTATTTTATTTAACCAGTCATGAGATTTGATTAATTGTTTTAGTGATATTTGAGTATAAACTATGGTGTTATTTTCTGTTAAATTGGTAAATCAGATGTAAAAATTTATATTCACAGTAATTGGAATAGAAACAACCTCTACAGAAAAACCAAAATAAAATAAAATATTAGAAAACAGGAATTCTGCTTTATCAGAATTTAGTGTCGCCCGCGATGAAAAAAAATGTATATGTATATAAATATAGATAATACAAAACATATTGTAGTTTTAAGACTTACAACGTCCTTAGCATCCTCTGAATAATTCCTCATTTACGATCGAGACTTAAACAACATCTAGTAAAGTATTCATATGACGTCACTATCGCTGAATAATACACAAATCCAAAAGAAAGCAGATGTCACTAAAGAAACTCGATAAAAAAATCGGCTATCTAATGATTCATATGCCTTCATTTGGTTGTAATATAGATAATTAAATTAAATATAGTTTATAATAGCTCCATGTTTTTATCAGAAATCATTCATTTATATTTTTTCAAAATAACATGTATTTTAATCGCATTTTTTTCAGTAGTTATGAGAAAATGGCAACAAAAAGATATAATTTTCAATTTTCCAACTATTTTTTCTTTACTTTCTACAGGAATACCAAAATTAAACAAATAAGAAACTACAAAAAAAAATGAATATCTCAAAAATAAATTCGTATGCAGCTTTCAAACAAATTGCATTTAAAAGTATTTTTATTCCAATACAACGGTCTAAAAATTGAAAATATGCGATGCTTAGAAGTTTAAAAAATTGCAGTAGAGTATTTGACACTAGAATGGTACATCTGCTTTGTTTTACGACTGGTTTATACAACGGAACGTTATTTTTTGGAGATGACACTTTATTTGCTGGGAGAGTGAAAAGCATACCGGTGGCTAATACCTGCAAGTTGCGTGCCTTTAAGAAAACACGAACGAAAAATCATGCGCCAAGCACAGATTATGAAACACTGCACAATACTTCCGGAAAACTTTAACAAAACCGTTTAAAAGGTGAAAGCTGATGTCCAAGTAAACGATTTCGAAAACGCACAACACATATTTCAGGAGTTCCCATGAACAATTGGAAAAATATTCGAATTCATTTGTGAAGCCCTGTATATGATCTACGGTTTTGTATACAGATTGCATAGTATGCTAAAATTTAGGGAACACATTGCGCAGTTGAAAATTCACGTTCAGCAATTTCTGTCAATAAACGGAAAGGTATATTTTGTTCTGCCTTGCATATGATCTATTACAGAACTTGTACATACCAAATAATAGGAAAAAGACTAGTTAAATTTTTAAAAGCATACCTCAAATGAAAACACACTTCCCGTAATTATTGTTATCAGACAGTATTGTAACCGAATTCTTTTATTTGCCCATCTAAATGAATGATAAACGCTATGCACAATACATTCTATAGCAAAATTTTTGTAGCTCACCTCAGTGTTTCTTATCATTTTCAACGTGTTTGAACTAATGTAACATCATTAAAATATACCGCAAAGGATTTTTCCCCCATAAACGTAACGGAATTCTTTGGAGTTTCTCTGTAAATTAACTATAAATACTACTCACTTCATTTACAATACCAAATGTGCCATGGTAAACCTCAATAACATATATCAATTACATGGCACTCCGAATATATTTAAGTGAATTAGCGCATGGACAGACTGGCAGACAGACAAACCGAATTCAAAAATACTTTTCAGAATGTTAAACACTGTTAAAATTGACTTCTGGAATGTATCAGAAGGTAACGATATTAAGAAAAGCCTTAAAGTGGAATATTCGATAAATGCGAAAGTCTGTATTTGAGAGCAAAATATCTGTTTAGTTTATATAGTATGCCCTCTAAGGTCCTTTGCCACCCTCTTAACTTCGGAACGGCTGCAGCTATATTCATAAGTGGTGTCCAGGTACAGTAAAGTAGCCATGAAACTACCTACGGCACCACCTGATGGAAAACTGCGGAGTAGCATTCCTATCTCGAAAATGGAAAGAGATAGGGAAAAAAGGGCTTTACAAAGTTGTAGAGCATTATCGATTTAGTACGAAAAAAAATTCCTTGTGGATATTAATGTGAAGAATGGAACGGTTAAAACGCGCATTTTTTTTTCGTGATTTCCTACTGTGACGTCACGAAACTTGAGCGGAAGAAGAAAAGATTATCTTTCGGACAAATTATCTTCATCCAAAAGTGCATTGCAACTGACGGTGAGAAGTTGGAACATCTGAAATAAAGGTTTGTTGTTATAACTAGTTGTTGTTTTCTTTCTAAGACCGTTTTGTCGCGTCACAGTGTAGGAAATCAAGGAAAAACATATGCGCGTTTTAACCGTTCTATTCTTTGCATTAATGTCCAACAGGTGTCTTTTCGTACTAAATCCATGATGTTCTACAACTTTGTAAATCAAATTTTGCGCCTAACTCTTTCCGTTTTCGATATAGGAATGCTAACTCCGCAGTTTTCCACCAGGTGACGCCGTAGTCGGTTTCATTGAGTAGCGCATGACTACTTTAATATATCTGGGGACAAATTTTATGAATATAGCAGTAGCCGTTCCGAAGTTAAGAGGGTGGCAAAAAACTTCAGTTGGCATACTATATATTTGCTTACACTATATGACCAAAAGTGACCGGTCACTTGCGATTTTAGACGTTTTGTTAGATATCTAGAAAAATACATGAGGAATTAACCTGAAACTGCAGATGTGTAAACAGTATAATATAGGTCATATATTTCCGTGAAGATTTTTTTCCGAAACCCTATAGGGGACCGCCAACAAATTGAAAAAGGACGAATATCTTTTGGATAACCCTGTAAAAACTAATGTAGCAAAAGCGTTCAAATTAGAAATTATTATAAGTGGCTTATTGTAATATACTGTGTTCATTTTTATGAGGATAGCATGTATATTCGTAGAGAAATTAAGATTTTTATAAAAACAGTCCCAAATTTCGCCAGGTCTTTTGCTTATAATTTCCAGAGTTCTTAATATAAAAAAAATTCTTAATACGAAAAACAACATTACACACAATAACCTGCAATCAGAATTAAGAAATAATAAAAACTGGATGAAAAATGAGCAGGTTTACTAAAACATGTTTCACTGCGCACGCGCGAAAGCAATCAAAATATAATGTGCATAGTGTATTAGCTAAGTATATAGAGAAACTCTTGTGAAAGTCTCAAAATCATAGCTTGAAACTTCTGAAAATTATCGTCAATAGAATAAGCTCAAAATCCGTTGTTCCGAAAAGTAAGCAAAAAGATGAGGGGTTGTATCCAAATATAGTATTATGTGCAATATTGTGTACACTATCTTGGCACTAATCAACAGATATTTGATGCAACCCCTCATCTTTTTGCTTCTTTTTGGGAACAGCGGATTTCGAGTTTATTCTGTCGGCAATAATTTTCAGAATTTTCAATCTATGATTTTGAAACTTTCACAAAAGTTGTTCTACATACTTAGTTAATAAATTATACATATTATATTGTGATTGCATTCGCGCATGCTCACACATTTTTTAGTAAACCTGCTCATTTTTCATCCAATTTTTATTATCTTTTAATTCTGATTACAGAGTATTGTGTACAATATTATTTGTCATATTCTCTGAAAAGAACTTTTTTTTATATTAAGAACTCAGCAAATTATAAGCAAAAAACTTGGCGAAATTTGAGACTGTTTTTAGAAAAACCTTATTTTCTCTATTAGTATATATGCTATTCTCATAAAAATTAACACAGTATATTACAACAATCCACTTATTAATAATCTCGAGTTTGAACACATTTACTACATTAGTTTTTACATGATTATCCAAAAGATATTCCTCTTTTTTTCAATTTGTTGACGGTCCCTTATGGTGTTTTGTGAAAAAATCTTCGCGGAAATATATGACCTATACCATACTGTTTACATACCTGCAGTTTCTGGTTAATTCCTAAAGTGTTTTTCTAGATATTTAACAAAACGTCTAAAATCGCAAGTGACCGGTCACCTTTGGCCATATAGTGTATTGCAGTATTTGTTATCAAATGTCAAAAATTTGAACTGTTTATTCGAATTATTGACCTGATATTTTTTCGAATTAATTTATCATTCGACTATTCAGAAATGTTACAGGAATCATAAGAGTTGGGTTGATTTTTGACGGCCAATTATCAACACGAGGGATATAGGCCCTAGGGGGAGTGCCTTCCGTGGAGGTCTTTCTAAGGGAACCTAATCCGTATTAACGCATGGAAATCCACGGTTCGAAGAAAACCACGAAAACTCCGAACGATTAGGCCGACGGGCGCGATTGGGTTCGAACCCAGCACCTCCCGTCTACCAGCTTCGAGAGCAGAACCTCTCGGCCACTGGTGGGGCCAGGAATCATAAGAGAATATGTAAATATTTAACTCATTTTGGGATAATAAGAAATAAATATTATAGTTACGTAAATTATCTGAGTTGCAGTAGAACTACATTAACGATTCTAGCTTATTTAAACCTTCAAAAATGTAACTTAAAATAAAATGTAAGCATCTAAAGTTCACTTTCAGACGACTACATTGCCACGGTCTACTCTACGTCACTGGATGCTAAATTTAAGACAGCATGTAACATAAAATAAAATAATTTTTACTGCAGCTCTGAAATAGGACTTTAATGATGATATCACGTAGCTATCCAAAAGAAAATTTAGTTTAATTCGAATCAGAACTTTAATTGAAATTAAACTTAATTTAATATCATTACTGTAAAATTACTATTATATATATACAATGAGATCCAACCGGTGCTTTCCAGGTTTGATAACATTATACTGCACGGTATAAAGAATATATTAAAAAACAATTATTATTCGAAAACTCTTATGATTTTTTACATTTAATACATTTTGTGTTTAATAAACCATACCAATTATTCGGATAAAGTTACGAAATTTATTAAAAGCAATACTTTTATATTATTCTCATGCCAAAGGTTAATTGACAAGAAATAATCAAACATGACATCATTTATCCCTTTTTTATTCTGATTATTTCAGTGTAATTATTTATGGTTATTTAAGTGCGCGTAGTTAAATATATCTGTTAAATTTGCGTTTTAATTATGTTATTACATTTATTGTTGATGAAGTTATAGAATAGTAGCAGTAAACTAATGCTATTATATTGCTATTTATGTTGTTTTAAGTATAAACGTGTCAATTTTAAGTACGTCGGCTGCACGAGATAGATTAAAAAGTATTATGCTTGAAAATTATATACAAAACTTTAAAAAATCAACAAATTTATGCACAGTTTTCAAAATAATTACATTGAAAGTTTAATTTTTTCATATTCGACAATGAAAAAAACTGAAATTGCAGGATGGTTAGAAGTTAATAATTTTTTTTAAAGCAAAATTTTTTATTTAGGCCGTTGTCACTATCACTATGATGTCAGCGTAACCCTTTTTTTTGCTTCGTGAAGTGATATGATGACGATTACAGCAAACGGATCTCTGTTAGTGCAATGTGAAACTCTTTATTCAAATGCGAAAAGGGGCTTTTCTAACAATTTAACTCAAAAGAGACTTGCGAGAGAGAGAGAGTGGTTGCTCGAAACCCCAATCCTTCCCATGCTATCTTAGATGTTCAATAAATTACCCACGTGCTAAATCAAATTTGCATATATTGACTTAGCATCATTTTCTTTCGCCGACATGCATACGATATTGCCCGTAAGGCATGGTGACGTCACGTCGACGTCGTTGTGACGTCACGCTGTGACATTGTGACCGTCGATGTGACGTCACGTGACGTCGATGTGAAGTCACTGTGACTAGAATGTGAGGTCGTTATGGCCGTTTTAGAGCTCTTTTGTGACGTCACATTGTGACGACTTTGTGAAGTCACGGTGTGACAAATTTGTGAAGAGTGTGTCATTTGTGACTATTTTGGTATTAACTTTGTGACGAATTTGTGACGAATGTGACAATGCTTTAAAGTCACATTGAGATCAATTTGTGAAATATGTGTCATTTTTGACGAAATTGTCTTTAACACTGTGATGATTCTGTGACGACAGCGACACTGCTTTGAAGTCACATTGTGACAATTTTGTGAAAATTGTGTGATTTGTGACAATTTTGTCATTAACGTTGTGACGAATATGTGATTAGCGGCAATGTTGTGAAGCCACACTATGACGTACTTGTACAGTTGTAAACACGTATGCATGTCACACATAGTCATAATTATGCATGTTGTAAAATCATTTACATCTATAACGTTAATATACTTCGGCGATACATCGCAATTAAAACTTGGGGGCCGATATAACAAGGGTATACCAAAAGAATTTTATTGAATCAAAATGCAATGCCCCGCAGACTTCAATTTTTGTTGCACCTTTCTTTCCTATTGCAATAAATGAGAATATTGAAGACAACTGAATGATCGATCTATCACATTTTTTTTTTCAAAATTAGCTATTTGTTAAAAGCATTAAAATTACCAAAGAAACAATTTGTTTAAATTTTCAAATCTTTATCAAAATAAAATTTGTGTTGAAAATATAATATTTTATAATATATACAGTACTTTTTATATTCTTTAAACTATAGAAAATACTGAATGAAATTAATTTATTTCATTTAATACGCATTACAAACTCGAAGTCACTGGTGAGGTTGAATTTTTTTCGATTACACAACATTTATAATAAAAAAAAAAAATGAAAGATAAAAAGAAATACGATATTAAGTAATTAAATTTTATATGTTTTATGATATTGATTACCATAAAATTTATATATATATGATTGTAATTCAAACAAGTTGGGGCTGAGAAAATAGGAAACTTCTTTGTTATAGAGGCCCCTATAAATTTGATTATGCAAAAATTGCAGTAACGACATTGCTAAGATCATTGTGAAGTTTATGCATGCGTTATATACATATATATATATATACACTCGAAACGCTCATCATGTGCCATATAGTCATTATATATGTGTTTACGTCTTTTATGCCCCATACGTGCATTACAAAATTTTCGAAGTACATTTTAGCAATAACCATTTGAAACTACTCAAATCAAAAATACAGCTTTGGTATAGAAAATTAACTGAGTATCACCAGTATCATTATCTTGAGAATTCTAAGAACAATTTCGGCAATAATCGTTATGTTGGAAGATAGCAGCAATAAATAAAATCGTATTTTTATGCTCACTGTAAAAGTAAATAAAACTTTTAGGTATGCATAGAACGGTGATACAAAGGGTTAATTTATTTTACATCAGGGTTTGCTTGGAGTAAAATCCATATATAAAACAACTTTTTGATTATTAAAAAATAACTTTAATAATTGATTGCCAAAATTACATTTTTCTTTATGAAATTATATATTATAAAAATAACTCTTACTATCTATGATTTTTTAAAACAATAATACCTTATTGTTTATAAAACACAGCACCGCAGCTACTCTATTTTGCGTCTAGTGTGAAAGTTTTTATGTTTTGCCAAAGATCTATCTGGCTGGATATATGTTGCCATGACATCTATAACTCTGATAGTGTCATAAATAGTACAAACAGATTAGAATCTACAACGAAATTTTTAGAATAAAGTCTGGTGAAAGTTTTATAAATACAGTAGAACGCCGATTATTGGAACTCCCATTAACCGAACTTCCAATTATCCGAACAGCATATTTCTCTCAAAGAATTCTTTTTAACCGAATTTTCAATTATCCAAATATTTGTCTCTCTAAAAAAAAAAAAAAAACACCTAACTTCCAATTTATTTTTTGCTTAAATTATAATCTCTCAAATTTAGAAAATGATAAAAGAAAAAAAATTAAATAATAAGTAAACAAAAAACAATTAAAAAAAACAAAACAATTTTTAAGCACTCCAGTACTAACTGGTGCTGTCAGTCCTAAACCTAGATAAAGTGTGAAGGTTTTAGAATAGTCAGGAACATCCCTTAAACTGTCTGCCCATTTATCCGAACTTTTGTTTATCCGAACTAGGGTCGGTCCCGACTTGTTCGGACAATCGGCGTTCTACTGTATATATTGTATTAGAATTACAAATAATCATATTTATTTTTATGTGACACAATAAAACAAAATAATGAACTCAGTATCAAATGGTTAACTACTTTTTAATGTAAATAAAGTATAAAAATTGAGCCCATAAACACAAAATAGAGCCACACATAGGTTCATTATTATTATTAATATTTTATTTACAAGATTATGGTAATTATAAATAAGAAATCCATATTAATCACGCTGTTTATAAAGAGTGTATAATATCGATACTTTGAAATTTATCTCGATAAAATCATTCAGGAGATAATATGATAAAATTATCCAGAAAAAAAAGTAAATAATAAAAGATGATTATTACATTTTAGATTCATACCGTTCAAGTATTTGCGTTATTTTTAAAGTAAAATCATATTTAAACACTTACTGATTGCGTAACTTCTATATTTTCATTTTCCAACAGACTTCTAGTTCACTTTGAAAACATTTCAGTAAGAATGTTTAACAACTGAAAAGCTTTCACCCGCTATGACTATTTCTTTATAGATTTTAAAACATTTCTCAGGTTGAATAATACATTAAATAATCATTTTTTTTCTTAACATTACATATCTACGATCTCTTTTAATAGTATACGTTTCCGTTGTGTCTTATTTTTTATAAATTCCTCTTCTGAGCAGATGCAATTTTTTTAAAAATAAAAACATGCAATTCAAATTGTTTAAGACCATCACTTAATACAAAATTAAAAAATTATGTTTGCCAATAATTTTATTCCATAAAAAGACTTTTTTTTTAAATAACTTAATTATCTTTAAATGTTTATTAATTATATTAATGACTGATTATAATACTTATCCATATACTTTCATATTTAGGACACTATGTGGTTTTAACCAAATATTTAAATAAGAATATAAACCAGATTAAAATGCAATTTAAATCACTAATTTTAATAATCTGATCAAAGCTGTTGAAAAGGAAGTTAGATATTTTAACAAAATAAAAAATAAATGTAATGAAATATTTGTGTTCTATAACATATTTATTAGAAGATAACTAAAATCATTGTAATTAAAAAAAAAAAAGCAAACAGGGAAAATAATATTTTAGATATTTCAACAAAATAAAAAATAAATGTAGTGAAATATTTATGTTCTACAGCATGTTTATGAGAAGCTAACTAAAATTGTTGCGGTTAAAAAAAAGCAAACAGGGAAAATAATATTTTTACTTACCTAATTTCATTGACGTTGTACGTGATACTTTGATTTTGGGGAACCAATTAAATCCGATAATAAGTACCATAGCAATGACTTGAATCATCTTCAACAAGTCAAAGCTACCGTAATTTTCTCGGGTTTATATTTTGTTAGCTGAACTAACTTGGATCCTGAGAACGTTCTTGTTTCACTTTTTAAATCCGTGTCAACACGTCTATGCTGTCCAGTGTCCACATAACTTCCCGCGTTTATTCTAAAAAGCTTCTCTGTTACTTTTATCCGTTATTCTGCGGTGAGTCGTAACAACTGAAATAGTGCAGATGCAGACGATTTTTAAGTTTCGAAGTTCGAAGCAGATGTTTTTTCGGTTTTATTTGATTTTCTATACAACAGTTTCGGAAGGAAATTAAATGCGTAATAATTTTATCAAATTGTCTCTAATTCAATTTCCTGTTTGAAAATGTTTTATTGTATTTCACCTTTTATTTTTATCAGTTTTATTGAATTGTAAAGTTTCATTTACGTAAATTATAATAATAATATTATCCATAATTAGAGTTTACTAGATAAAATATTGCTTAATTTTTCAAAATGTGTATAAATTAATTTAATGGTAATAATGAATCTTCTTAAAAAATACAACAAGATTATCGAGAAGAGATGAGTTTTTGTTTGCCAATCTGTCATTATCTTAATATTAATTTTCTGTAGAATAAAACATCTTGTAAAATAATTTTTAAAGATATATTTTGAAAACAAAAAATAAAATATGAATAATTAATTATGTCATGGACTTTGCCTAAATTTTGTACATTAATTTTATATTCGGAAAATGTCAATTTTATTTTGAACGTCTGAAAGAAGTAGAATTAAAAAAAAAAAAGTTACTTAAAATAGTGAAACACTAAGAGGAAAAAAAAATGACTTGAATGCAAATTATAAAGCAAGAAACGCATATATGACTAAACTTTGAAGACGCTTTCTGCGTGCTCATTAAAAGCTGCAGACTTAACTGTAATAGAATTTTTAGTTTGAAACCACAGAAATGTTTCGACTACTCTTTGAGAAACTTCTACTATAACAGGATGATCATTTACAAAAAACTTTATAAAAGATAAGTCGGGGTCTGTTTACCTAAACCATTTTTTTAATAATTTGAAATTCGCATAATTAGGAAATATTTTTGTGTCGCTGATGAATTAATTACATTTTATGTTATATGAAAATAAAAAGTTTTGGTTAGAGGCACAGAGGCAACGTGGACCACGGTTTAAAAAAATTTTAAATCCGGCAGAAAAATATTTTTTACAGTAAATAACATGATTTAATAATTTTTGTAATTTTTTTAAGTTTTCTAAGAAGTTCACATCTCAGTCACAATGTGACATCACTGAGTGGTGGCATTTTGGTCACAGATGTGATGTGACCACGGTGACTTACAGTGACGTCACTGTGACCATGCATGTTATGAGGGTGGAAACTTAAAGGATCTTGAAAAGATGGACTACTTTTTATATACATAGCATTAGTTTTGGGGACAATATATTCACATCGAAAATTCACACAATACTAGCACTTAACTTACAGTCAATGATGGGGGCATTTATTTTATCAGTTATTTCTAAGAAAGCAGAGAGTAACTACTGGGGTGATTAAGCTCAAAGCCTTCGCATTCTGTCTGCCGCTTTATGCGAGACAAATGAAGCATTTATTAAATTTCATTGGTATTATTTGCTAAATAGACACTTTAACAAGCTAAACGCAGTCAGCTATTGATTTTCTCAAGTTAAGTGGTCGTTAACAAAAGATTTGTTTTTGACATTTATTTATTACGACCATGATATTTTACGTATAAACTACTCTACATAATATTTATTAGAATTTTTAATTAAAAGTTTATATTATTTTTCTGGACAAAACGAATCACAACATTCATAAAAGCCTTCTATAGCTTATACATAATTTTGTATTGAAAAAATCTTTCAGACAGAAAATTGCACACCTTAAACCATTTACTTTAATGCAGTTTCACTTCCGTATTTTCATCGTAATTAACTATGTGATTTTAAATTAAATGCTAACATCTAACAACCATTAATATTACTGTCAAAAATCGGACCTAAAATATTATTTTCTTATCATAATACTATGCACATCCAACCACTGATATATTTGGAGTTATTTTTGCAACAAATTACACAATTATGATTGTAAAATAAAGTACAACAAAAAAATCTCTTATATTCTGCAAAAGTTATCTGCAGACGAAAGGAGTACTTTACCAAGTTTTCCGTGTAAAAATACGTTTAAACTATCAAAAATGAAATTTTAACACCTTAATTACCGCAGTTTTCATTTCATGTGCAATTTGCCCGTGATTGTATCGGGCACGACGATTAACCCTTTATGTACTGAATTATGAATTCAAGCAAATTTAATCTTCTGAAGCATTTTTCGTGAGTTCTTTAAACTACATTAGAAGATTTAAATAATCATTGAATAAATTTTAGAAGGATTGAAGGATTTAGAAGGATTAATTCAATCTGAATTTATAGGGATTTTGTACAATATTTATAACCCACTCAATTTTTTTTATTTTAAATAATATTAGCCCCGGTACGGTATGCAATTTCTTTCTCTCAGTTTATTTTGTCTCGTCTTCAAAAGATAACGTTACGTTACAGAGGCCAGCCGTAAAACAAACCAGTTCGATTAAATACTCTATAGCAATTTTTTAAACTTCTCAACATCGCACATTTTCAATTTTTATATCGTCGTATTGGGAAAAAAGTACTTTTAAATGCAATTTGTTTGAAAACTGCATCTCCATTTCTTTTTGAAATATTCATTTTTTTTTTTTGCAGTTTTTGCGGCCATTTGCTTAATATTGGCAACGGAAGTACTCCATTTCTGTAGAAAGTAAAGGAAAAATAGTTGTAAAATATTAATTATATATTCTTGCTGCCATTTTTACTGAAACAGAATGTAATTAAAATACGTGCTATTTTGAAAAAAATATAAACGAAGGATTTCTGTTAAAACATGGAGCTATTATAAACTATATTTAATTTTAAGTATCTTATAGTAATGTTACAAACAAATGAAGGCCTACAAATCATTAGACAGCCATTTTTTTTTTTTTTTGATCGAGTTTCTTTAATGACGGCATCTTTTTGCTGCAATTGTGTATTATTTCGCAATAGTGACGTTCTATGCCTACTTTGCTGCAGATGTTTAAGAGTGGATCGTAAATGTGAAATTCTTAAATGAATGCGAATGACGTCATTTTACATAAAATAAAAGCGTGTGCTGTAAGTCTTAAAATTGGAATATGTTTTGTACTATTTATATATGCATATATTTTTTTTCATCGGGGCGACACTAAATTCTGAAAAAGCGGAATTCCTGTTTTCTAGTTCTTAGTATTTTGTAGAATTAGGAAATGTACAAATATAATGTCCTTACAATAAAAATATAGAAATATTTCGGAATTGAAAAATCCTTCCACCCCAACTCCATGAAAGCTGAAAAGATGCAAAGGCAAATGAAACCACCCCTTTAAAAATATTTTTGTTTTGTGTAACCAATAATGCTTTTGGAATAAGATAAAGTAATGCTTCTATAACTCATTCTAAATTGTATTACTACTAATAGATGTATTAAATAAATTTTCTAACAAGTTATTTTAATGGTACTTATAAGTACCGTCAGTAGATAAACGGTTAAGGAGTTGAAAAGTACTAATTTTTAACTATGCATAGCTTGTAATTTCTCTGGGTTAACATTTAATGAAGCAATTCTATTTCGTCTTTAATCAGTTATGCGAAATTGTCAGCGTTTATTGCACGATTATTTTCAATAAATTTCTGTTATACGGTTCTTTGCCTTTTTAAGATTAAGATAATCTTATCCGGATATATTTTCTTGTTTTTATACATTATTATAAAATAAAATAGAATAAAATATTTAAGAAAATGCAATCCCCATACAAATATATAGACTAAGTTTCTAAGCGAATAAATTTACAAATAATATACAAAAAATTGTCGGCCAGAATTAAGCGTGACTGAAAAAAAATCAATAAATTATACAGATAAACAAGTAATTTAGAATTAAAACAATATAGCCAACTTTTCAGGAATTGCTTCTTACTTTCGTGTGTTAATTTCATGTTCGTCTCTCCCGTCTTATTTTTCAGTTTGGTTATACCGATCTGAACCCGAAAAATCTATTTCAAGTTAATTCAAAATCCGAACGGACCAACTCCCCTCGCCATATTCTGCCCCACTGAAATCCAGAAATGACAATACAGCTACCACTGCCCAAATAGCACAGATTGTCGACCCATTGTTGAAAGCTTGTGGAAATAACTGAGAAATGGTAGAGTCATGCAATGTTAGGTACAAATACTCTTATAGTTTGGAGCTTCTGTCTGAGTAAGACTCCAAACAGTTTTACACTTGGTCCACTATGGGTCTATATAGGCAAACTATTCGTTAGCCAGTATTACAACAAGTCGGTCATTTATTACTGTGGGGCAATAACTAGCCAACAAATATCCAGCATGGCCCCAACCATTTTATGCCACTTGGGTGTAGTCTTAACAAGGGTGGCTTTTCCAAGAGTACTCTCAAGATTTTCTTTAAAAATATAGTGAGTTGTATTCGTAATAAGACATCATGTGCGTAAAAAAAGCAGCTGCTAAATATAAGTATGAATGCAATAAAAAAGAGAAAAAGAATATTATTTTTTTTTCGCCAATGTAACTATCACGGGCAGATTACTTAGCTGTAGGATTTTAAATGGGAGGTTTTTAAGCCTATTAAAAAGGGGCAGATTACTTATGTCTATGGTAAAAATGTGGAAATTTTTAAACCTAGTAAAAGGTCATTCCATGTCACATGTGGTACAGATTTTCTACATATTACTGATCTTTTAACAATGCTATTGTATCCCCAAATTAAAACAATTATGCTCTTATGAAAATCTAGAGCTTGTTATTATTTTAAATGTAAGTTTACATTTTAACAACTTATAAATTGTAACATATCGGTATTTATGTAAGTGTCACGTGCAGGGCATATTGTCCGTTTTTCATGTAATAGCATATTAACCCCTTAACCTACGATTTACATTTCAATAGCCTGATTCCAAAACGAAAACAAGATCGCGCAGCCTTCGGGCCATTCCACGGTTCGGCAAATCGGGCCTAAGCCGTACCAAACGCGTACGACTTATGGAATGTAAATACATATGTAAGATACAACTGTTTTAATTTTGTGGAATATTTGATAAGTAGTTACAACCTTATGTAATAATTGTGGTAGATGTACCACAAAAGGTTTATTAGTAATCCCGTTAGCCCGTTGGCTCGATCAGTGTACCAGGGGTCATGTCCGTAATATTTACATTTGAACCGACCGATATACTACGGGTCAGGTACGTGATAATCAGATTTAGCTCAAATACAAGACCACGTGTTTCACACGTAGTTATAGGTAAAGGTGTTAACGGAAAAAAGAGAAGAATGCCTCTAACACTGCGGAACATAATTTCAATATAAATTAGAGATACACAAATCGATAATTATCATTTCTGAGAGATGCATCCTTGGTTTATTAGAATTGTTGCGTTAATTTAATTTTTGTTTTATTTGGATTTAAAAAAAGACAATTTGTACAGTTTGCGGACTTTTATATTGCACATGTGAATTCATTTGTACATTTTTTTACATTCATCCTATTTTGGATGATTTATGAACTTTGATATGAAATAGAGTCTAGGTATATAAAAATTTATTTCCTCGTTTGTATGGTTTTCTTAGACACAGCTCATAAACTTAATCATCTGACTGCTGCTTCGTGAAGATTTATTACGAGGTCTTTATAACTGCTCACAGATAAAAAATTCACATTTATAAAAAAATTATAATAAGGGAATCTCGATAGATTTGACGTGTGTACAATTACGAAACTCTGAGCATTTGTGAATTTATTTTGTGATAATCATGGCAGTTTAAACTAGAATACTTGTATTATATATGTGCTAAAGTATATCCTATTCCAATAACTTATGAATAAAAATATAATAAACTAGCAAACCCCGCGGCTTTGCTCGCGTAATATTTGAAATATGCCAAGTGATATTTATATGTCTAATTTTTATTAAAAGGTACTAACTAAATTTTTATTTTATTAAAAGATAATATTTTAGTTTATTAAAATGTACTTATTACTTTTAGGAATAATTAAAACAATTACTATTTAAAACACAATTTGATTAAGCATCATTGTTACACTGCATAAAGCAGAAATGAGACTTAAATTAATAAAACGAAATAAAACTAAATAAATAATAATTTAGAAAATATTTTGAAACTTTTATGCTCAGTTAATACGCTCATTTCAGTATTCATTTGAAGTTTTGAATTTTCTAGAAACCATCTTCTTACATCTTAAAGTTAACCATCATGTCAAATTACAAGTTCTACCACCTCTCTCAACATAAAGAGCTGTGTTGAAATAGAAACTGTCACCATTAATTTGCCAACATTAATTTTGAAATTGGTTTGTTATTTCCTAATATTCCACAGAAACGTAATTTAGAAAGCTTTTAAAGGCCTTTTTTAGAGCGTTTGTTGTTCCTGTGAACCCCAGGTGGTAGAATCATCGGCATAAAATATAGCCTGTGTAGGATCAGAGACTGCTACCATTGATTCGCAGCTATTACTTTTATATTTGGTTTATATTCCCTGAAATTGCGTAGAAATCGTAATTTAGGACTTTTTTAGAATGCTTTTCGCACCTCCCCTTCACTTCACCCCTTTTTAATTTGAATTTATTTTCGACAGTCCTTCGAGGGCATTTATATTTTATAAGTAACTACCATGCCATATTTAAAGTTTCTAGCCTTTTCAGTATCACAGAAATCGCAATTAAGAAAGTTTTTAGCTACTGCAACCCTCTGGTGGTAGTGGCACAGACATAAAATATAGCTTATGATTCAGCAGGATCTATCACTAACAATTTGTCATCATTATTTTTTTAATCGGTTTGGTATTTGATAAGATTACATAAAAATTGTTATTTACAACGCTTTTCGCTCACTTCATCTTTTTAAATTTGAAATTTTCTTTCGACAGTTCTTAGAAAGCAGTTGCATCTTGTAAGTAAATACCATGCCATACTTCAAAGTGTTAGACCCTTCAGTTATGCAAAAAACGCAAATTAGAACATGATTTACTTTTGCAACCCCCAGATGGTAGTGACAGCAACATAAAATATAACCTATGTTATAGCAGGGACTGTCACCATTGATTTGCAACCATTACTTTTGAAACAGCTTTGGAATTTCCTGAGATTGAGTAGAAATCGCAATTTAGAACGTTTTTAGAACGCTTTTCGCGCATTTTCACCCCTTTTTAAATTTCCAATTTTTTCGAAACTGTTCTTAAAGATCATTTATATGTAATATATATGTACCTTGCCTAATTTTAAGTTGCTAGCCCCTACCCATCACAAAAATCGAAATTTGGAACGCTTTTTTGCTCCTGCAACGTCTTGGTGATAGTGATACAGGCTTAAAATAGCGTCTGTGTTAGAGCAGAGGCTGTCAGCATCAATTTCTTAACATTACTTTTGAAATCAGTTTGATTCTTCCTGAGATATTGATGACAAATCGGCATTTAGAACATTTTTAGAACGCTTTTCGCTCATTTTGTTCCTACATCTCCTCTGGGTTAGTGGAAACATATATAAAATATAGCCTATCTTGGAGCAAGAACTGTCACCATCATTTTAACGCCATTATATTTGAAATCGGTTCATTATTTCCTCAGATTGCAAAGAAATTGCAATTTAGAACGTTTTTTACAACGCTTTTTGCGCATTTTGACCCCCCTTTTAAATTTCGATTTTTTTTAGGAAATGTCCTTAGAGATCATTGATATCTTATAACTAACTACCATTCTAAATTTCGCGATTCAAGGCCCTTCCGTCACGCAAAACAGCAATTTAGAACGTTTTTCTCCTGCAGCCACTTTGGAGTAGTGGCACCGACATAAAACAGAGCCTATGTTGGAGCAAGGATTTTCACCATCATTTTGACGCCATTATTTTTCAAATCGGTTTGGTATTTCCTGAGATTGTGTAGAAACAACCATTTAGAACGTTTTTCAGAAAGCTTTTCGCGCATTTTCACCCCTTTTAAATTTCGGATTGTTTAAGAACTGTTCTTAGAAATCCTTTATATCTAATAAGTAGCTGATACTTCAAATTTCATATTTCTAGGCCCATCAGTAACACATAAATCGCATTTTTAGAACGTTTTTTGCTCCTACACCCCCTTTGGGGTAGTGGCACCGACATAAAACATAGCCTATGTTGGAGAAAGGATTTTCACCATCATTTTGACGCCATTATTTTTCAAATCGGTTTGGTATTTCCTGAGATTGTGTAGAAACTACCATTTAGAACGTTTTTCAGAACGCTTTTTGCGCATTTTCACCCCTTTTAAATTTCGGATTGTTTAAGAACTGTTCTTAGAAATCCTTTATATCTAATAAGTAGCTGATACTTCAAATTTAATATTTCTAGGCCCATCAGTAACACATAAATCGCATTTTTAGAACGTTTTTTGCTCCTACACCCCCTTTGGGGTAGTGGCATCGACATAAAACATAGCCTATCTTGGAGCAAACGTTGTCACTATCATTTTGACACCAACATTTTTAAATCGGTTTGGTATTTCCTGAGATTATGTAGAAACTACCATTTAGAACGTTTTTTAGAACGCTTTTTGTGCATTTTCACCCCTTTTAAATTTCGAATTGTTTAAGAACTGTTCTTAGACACCATTTATATCTTATAAGTAACTAATATTCCAAATTTCATATTTCTAGGTCCTTCAGTAACGCAAAAATCGCATTTTTAGAACGTTTTTTGCTCCTGCACCCCCTTTGGGGTAGTGGCACCGACATAAAATATAGCCTATGTTCTAAGTTGGGCTAACACCATCATTTTGATACCATTAATTTTGAAATCGGTTTGGTATTTCCTGAGATTATGTAGAAACTACCATTTAGAACGTTTTTTAGAACGCTTTTTGTGCATTTTCATCCCTTTTAAATTTCGAATTGTTTAAGAACTTGTTCTTAGACACCATTTATATCTTATAAGTAACCAATATTCCAAATTTCATATTTCTAGGCCCTTCAGTAACGTAAAAATCGCATTTTTAGAACGTTTTTTGCTCCTGCACCCCCTTTGGGGTAGTGGCACCGACATAAGATATAGCCTATGTTCTAAGTTGGGCGAACACCATCATTTTGATACCATTACTTTTGGAATCGGTTCGGTAGTTCCTGAGCTTATCTCCGACAAATAAACAATTTTTACCTCTTTATAATAGGAGTATGACTAGCAACCCATGGCGACCAGTTTAGTGTTCCTTAAAATTTATGTTTGGGAAAGCATGTTAAGCATTGTATTATGTTACTTTTATTCATAATTTAATTTACTTGGACTCTCTTAAATATAATTAATATAATCCCTTAAGCTAAGATTAGTTTTTGTTGCATAAAAATATCTCAATTTGTTGATTTTCTGTAAGCAAGTAAACCCTATTGGTTTACAATAGAAGCCTATGGGATTTCGGAGAAATATTAGAGATAGCGCCAAGGTGGCCACTAATTTTGGTCGCCAAATTTTGGCGGTATATCGCCAAGTTGGTAACAAACTTGGCAGAATTCGGCGCGATAACAGGGTTATTCTATGGTAACCCCTTATAGGCATGGAGATGCATTAAATGCTGTTCAATAACCAATGAGATGATATTCATTCGGACGTTGCCATTAAATAATTAATAAATAATCAAAATTTATATGCCGCGTACGACAGCGTAATATATGCATAGATTGATATCGTTCATTTATTGAAACGCGCTGCATTTCTAAATCATTTCCAAATAATACATATCATAAATTGAAAGAATTTAACAGAACTATATTCACATTAGTGGACCGTGCAAGGTTTGAAATTTTTTGCCGATACTTTTTTCAATAATTTTTCATTAAGAGCAGTTTTCTATCAAGCAACTTGTTTTAACGACATTCGAGAGTACTATGTCAAAAAATCGATAAAAGCATGTGCGATACCTCATTATCGTTGTGCGTTTTGTGTGACCGTAGAAAATGAAGTATATATCAGCGGACTGATGCGAGAGCTTCGCACTTTAGTCTAATATTTTTTTAGCAATATCTAATATTTTTCAGAAGCAGGTTTAAATTTTTTAGCAACATTAAGGATAAAGATATCTGTAAGTAATATTAGACCAGCCAGAATATCATCTCAGTTATTCCACCAACGTTACACTAAATAAATTATCAATTACGGCAAAAGACAAGCGAAAGAAAAAAAATTAAAAAGCCTGAACAGCATTAAATAATTATGTCATCGTTTTGAAAAAAAGACTCGAGGCAAAGAAAAATGAACTGAATACATATAAAACACATCTTAATCAAATATAACAAAGCGTAGCTTTCAGGCTGCATGTGAAATGCCACTGCTTCGGTCTATCTATAGTATCTATCCTTCTAAACGTTTCAATTTTTGCTTTTAAATCATGAATGTAAAATAAACCGGTGCTTAGACTTTACACTTTATGTTTAATGTATTTTTTATAATCATTGCTGAACAAGATATAATGCGGTATTTTATTTTGTGGCAACATTGGTTTCAGAGAAAAACTTTCATATCGTTTATGAAACAATGTGATTTAATTTTTAATGAACTGCAATTTTTCTATCAAAAACATGTTTACACGAAATTTGAATGTACAATGTCAGAAGCCGGTTCAAAAACCTTTCGAATTATACCTCTTTCATTGTTCTGCGTTTTTTAAATGTATAGAAAAAGGATGTTGACAACAGAAATAACTAGTGAGGCATATATGATAATTTAGAAAATTCAAATCCATTTTTACTGAAATGTTATAGATTTATTTAACTTTTCTCTGAAATATCTGTCTTAATTTATCTTTTTCAAAATAGTCATTTGGAGTAAACTAAAAGTTTTTTTTATATATATAAATACTTTCTTAAAATTCGAAAGTCATTTTAATAAAATGAGATTAAATCCCATACTAAATGTTTTTTTTTCCTTATAAAACCCACGCTATAAAATTAGAGTGGGAGGTATTAAAGTTTTACAAAGATAAAAAGATTATATGAGTTCTGCTTATCTTAGGTTACACACAAATAGTTACATAGTAATATATAAACTTATATGATGAATGAATTGCTCAAACATTGAACGGTTAGCATTGGTTGTTTGGGTTTTAATGGCGAACATTGAATTACAAAATAATCGGCAGACAAATGGTAACTAAATACAGTTGGTTAATAACTTAACCATTAACAGAAAAAAATAAATTTTCTTACAATCTAAAGAACAACAATAATATATGCGTAAAATAACAAAAAAATATATATATTCCCGAAAACAATTATTTTAATGAATAGAAAATGAAAAGGAAAAAGATGACAGTAAGTTGAAATAAGATTTCAGTAAATAACATTGATTCCAAACTCTTCAAATATTTTGCTTTCATCATCAGTGACATCATTATAAGGCTATACCGGGTGCAATATGTTATCTATCACCGACCTTTAATTTCTCAACGGTTGATCGTAGACATAAAGTTCCAATTACAAAAACGTTTCAAATGAGATACATATTCATGTTGTGCATTATTTAAAGTAAATTTTTATAAAAATTAAGAAATCTAACTTTTAATACGGTCCCCCAGTCCCTATAATAATATTTAGTAAAAGTTTACACTTATCATAACAGATATAACACAAAAAGGTTGACATATGTACTTCAAAAATTGCAAAGTTATTAAATTTCAAAGTTGGAGATTTTTACACATGATTTTGTCTTTCAATGAGGGACCAGTTAAAAAATGAATTAAAGTAGTTCGAGATCGAAATCAGGGTGCAAAGTTCTTTTTACGGCGAAACCACTTTTAGCCGGTATTGCCAAATCAGGGTATCACCAAAGAGGGTTATTTCATCTAAAAATTTGAGCTCAATTTTAGTTCAAACAACATTCAAAAGCCAAACTAGCACGGTTCGTTATCGGCAAGCAAAACCCTTCGCCCTTTAGTGTATGCGTCAGGTCTGTTTTGATTTTATCAAAAAAGAAGTGAATCGAGTTTGCTTTATCTGCGTTTGGCTGATCGCCAATCTTAGTGACAGCGTACAAGAAAAAGACAAATTAGAACTTCGGGAAATATCCATGTTAACGTAACATCCCTTTTGATAGTAGTATCGTCCCAGAATGCTAGGCGCGGCATTCGAAAACAAATAGTAGAATCGACATCAGTAAAATAAAACATACTCACTAAATCTAGATAAATGGCAGTGGAATGCAAACGATTAACCGAGTTATAACGAGCATGAAGATCGGGATTATGCAAATTACAATAGTACCGCAGCGCCACACTTTCGGAATAAAAAACGAGCCACTAGCAGTGGATGTGATAGTCAGCGCTAAGATCGTGATGGCAGGCTACACATACACGCAATACAAAGCGATAAGTAAGCGTCCTATCTTAAATGGGAGAGGTAACCGCAAGATTAAAGGCGAGGTCACATTAATCAAGGTCATACGCCACTCAGCGGACGGAGTGAACTACAAGAGGATTATTAACTTCTTTCCCCTTTGTGGATGATCTATAAGTTCGATATCTATGAAATAACTATGCGCACGCGCAGCCGTGATTTTATTCGTTTGTCGTCTGCAGTACTTAATTGTTGGAAGTATAGATATAATTCGATTTATTTATTCGCCATTATTTAATTTATTAATTGAGGTTAGCTATTTAAATAAAAACAGTTCTTTTAAGAACTTATATTATTTGGGAAAATGTCACGTTGGCTTTCTAATTATTGCAGTTTTCAAAACTGCAAAAATAACTCTCTATCTGAGAGAACTCGGTTTTTTTTCGCTTCCCAAAAGAGAAAAACAGGTTAGTTTTCTGTTTTATTATAATTTATAAAAAAGTTAAAATATTATTTAATATACTAGGGGGCTCTGCCCCCTACGAGCTACGTTCGCCAACCTCTGTTCAGGCACAACAAAGTCCAAAAAGCACGCTATTTTGATCGGCTTTAAAAATATTGAATTAAAATTAAAAAAAAAAAACAGCAGCGATCTCTCTGTAAACGGGTTTCCATTCGTTTTCCTTGGATTGGGAATTTTTAAGACCAAATCTGCTGCTGTTAAGAGATACAATGGCTGTTTTCGTATTTAATTTAAAAAAATCGTAAAACATTTGAAAATAAGCTAATGTAAAATGAATTAAATAAACAGTGTCATTGTCTTCCGGTACATTTTTAACAGCGCTATAAGATAGTTCTTTTAAATAATTCATTTTAAATGTATCATTTTAAATTTGACGTAATTTACACCAAAGTTTTATTTCTCTTATTAATATTCACGTGAAAATACTTTTGTTGTTAGAAAGAAATATTATTTGCGCTGTCTTCGAATTCACGATAACAGTTGAAACGGTTATCTCAAAATATCAAATGTCTCGCGCAAATATATTTTTTAATTTAAATTGTTTTGCGATATTTTTTGGGCATTTTAAATGTGACGTAACTTCCTCCATTTATAAGTTTTAACGCATAATAATGATTTTTTTTTATTTTAACATTTTGTTTCTCTTTTAAAATTCAAGTATGTAAATATGGTTCTTATGACGTAATTTTCCTGTTTTTAACATTTAATCATTTAATTCTAATTTTAAAGTTTTTTTTCTGCTTATAATAGTCACATGTAAATAAATTTTTAATCTGAAGTAAACATTATCGTTTTCGCTGTCTATACAGTTGGCAACAGTTTAAATTAATAACATTTTCTAAAATTTGTAAAAAGTATGTCTCGAAATGCTGAAAATTTGAATTTAAAATAAAAATAAAACCTCAAAAAATTAGTCCCATAAAAAAAATAAATGCAATCTGCACACCGGGAACTTATAACGTATAAAATGATCTAAAAATGATTAAATTCTCATGAATAGTTTTTTTCCAATAAGACTTTTTTAATGGAACGATTTTGTCCAACTTTATCATTAAATATCTCTTCAAATAATTCTTCGATTTGAAAACTGTCTGCATCAGCGTGTTTATTAAACATTTCTCTATAATACCGCCGATATTTATATTTTTGTATGCAACAGATTTCTTAATATTAATAAAGAAAGGCCCTGCTTAAGCATTCAAATTGGATGCCGATCTACCGGGAATATCTACGCAGATTTTCATTGGTCCATTTCCAAATCAAAACTTTTTTATATATATAGAAGGATATTATTAAATGTTAGTGATTTCAATACGTTCTATTTGAATTATGTTTTTGTAATGCAATGAAAAAGGACATATAAAAATTAGTTAATGTATGTTAAGATAGAATTTTACAGCAGCGTTTTCAATTCAATTCCTGATAAGATAAAGTTATAAAAATTACATAAACATGTGTATTTTCAATGAGAATTAAACGTTTTTTTACGCTTAGAGTTTAAGTATAAATTATTTAATTAATTTTAAGGCATATTTTTATTTACCGAACGCAGGCGATAAATTGCCAAATATTCTCTTGATCGAATTGTATTTATAATATTTAAAATAGAAGCATTTCATTCATTCCATTTAAAACTCATTTAATTTTACATTAGGATCTACTTTAATTTAAAATGCAAGCAGTAATTCTTGTACTATTAAACCAGCAATAATTGATTATTTATAATTTTAAATATTTTGAGAATTTTAGACAACAGCTTTAAAAAAATTCCTAAAATCGACAAATTACTTTTTTACTTTCTTCTATCTTCAATAGAAGAAAGTATTGTAATCGAAATTTTTTTCGACTTCCGGTTTTCGACGGATTTACATGTTTTAGGGGTCAGAGATTCCAAAAAACATGTTTATAGAAAATGTCTGTCTGTCTGTGTGTCCGTCTGTCCGTCCGTCCGTCTGTCCGTCTGTCCGTCTGTCTGTCGCCATTGTACCATCAAAAAGTGTATGAAGTTATGCATAGAATTAAACAAAATTTTATTTTAAGTTTTTGGCTATGGCAAGCAGGTCCTCCTGGAATTTGGAAAAAATTCGCCGGTAGAGGGCGCTGTAAATGCGATTTTTGTGCGATTTTGAATATTGTACCATCCAAAAGTGTATGAAGTTATGCATAGAATTTAACCAAATTTTTATTTTAAGTTTTTGGCTATGGCAAGCTGGTCCTTCCTGAATTTGGAAAAAATGCACCGTAGGGGGCGCTGTAATAGCGATTTTTGTGCGATTTTGAATGTTGTACCGTCCAAAAGTGTATGAAGTTATGCATAGAATTAAACCAAATTTTTATTTTAAGTTTTTGGATATGGCAAGCAGGTCCTCCCTGAATTTGTAAAAAAATCGCCGTTAGGGGGCGCTGTAATAGCGATTTTTGTGCGATTTTGAATATTATACCGTCGAAAAGTGTATGAAGTTATGCATGGAATTGAACCAAAAAAATTTTTTAAGTTCTTGGCTATGGAAAGGAGGTCCTCCCTTAATTTGTAAAAAAAACGCCCGTATAGGGCGCTGTAATAGCGATTTTTGTGCCATTTTTGCGCCATTTTGAATATTGTACCGTCGAAAAGTGTATGAAGTTATGCATAGAATTGAACCAAATTTTGTGTGTTTGTTTTTGGTTATGTCACAAAGGTCCTCCCTGAATTTGGAAAAATTCTGCCGGTAGGGGGCACTATAATTGCGATGTCTGTACCATTTTCATTATTGTACCATCGAAAAGTGTATGAAGTTATCCATATAATTGAACCAAATTTTTTGTGCATGTTTCTGGCTATGGCAAACAAGTCCTCCCAGAACTTGAAAAAATTCCGCCAGAAGGGGGCGCTATAATTCCGATCTCTGTGCCATTTTCATTATTGTACCATCGAACAACGTATAAAATTATGCATACAATTGTACCAAAATTTTTGTGCTTGTTTTTGGCTTTGGCCAACAGGTCCTCCTTGAATTTGGAAATATTGCGCGGTAAAGGGTCTCTGTGCTAGCGATTTTTGTATACTTTTCTTGATTTTTCGTAGTTCTATTGTGCATCGGTGGCTCATGCAGCGGCGGGAACTCGCTACCTGCTAAGCCGGTTATTCGCAAACAGCTGATAATAACAAAATAAGGAAAAATTAATAATTTTAACAAATATCATGATATAGATTAACTCGTTTTTAGTCCGTTTAATTGACTTGAGCAGAAATTTAAGATGAAAATCAAAATTGGTATAGTATTGAACTAATAATATTGAAGTATTAACATGTGTAACTAGGTTTTGAAATATTAAGATATATAAGATAGAAGAAAGTTTTGGGATTGGCACATCCAACTAGTTCTTTTAAATCTAGAAATATGCCGGTCATTGTGTCATATCCGGGAAAAATAGTTTTCATGGGATACCTGCACTTCGCACAGGTGAATAACATGGCAGAAAGCACAGAAAGTATAGAAGAAACTTCAAAAATTGAATAAAATATAAAATATTTACAAATAGTACGTGGTATGCTCAATTAAACATTTATTATCTTACACCGGTTCTTCGCAGGGGTAAAATGGATAACTTTCTGTAATCGGGCCGATAACCATGATTGGCGTCAAATGAGAAAACAGTATACAATTGTAACTGTATGAAATTAAATAATCGTTAGAAAATGAAAGTAACTTTTATCGAAATAACCCAATTGCAGAACATTCTCCAAATTTGAAAAAGGCTTATGAAACACACAACAATTGCCAATAACTGAAAACCAGAGAGTAATAATAAGCTCGACGTAGTAGTTGTTGGTCGGTAGCCAATAATTTCAAATTTTCCTTTTAATTTTGTCCGATTTCAATTTTTGATTTTTTTTTTTTTTTCAATTTGGCTTCCGCAAAAGAGTTGGAATAAGTAATAGAAAAAAGGGCTGCGGACAGAGATGGGCCAATTGAACGTATTAAAATCACTGACATTTAATAATATATATTAAATAATATTTTAACTTTTTATAAAAAATTATAGGGCTGAAAATCACGTTTAAGATGCTTAAAGGTTTTAAATATCTCTCTTTTGCAATTTCCCAACCAACTGGTATATTTTAGAAATCGTAGTTTGTTACATAACTTACTCAATTGTTGTACTTGAAGGGGAGATGGGGGCACATGTGAACAGTTTGCATAAATATAACTTTTTCTCATAACTGGATTAATTTCTATTAACAAAAACTACTTAATATAGTAGACAGAACTTTCTTTTACACATGGTAATTTTTTAAAAATCACCTGTATAGTTTTTCTTGCATTTTTAATAGTTTTATAAATTCAAAAAATTGTTCACATGTACCCCATCACCGGGGTAGTTGTGAACGCACGTGGGGCACATTGTGAACACAACGAAAAAATATCCTTTAACATGCTTTTTATTCTGTTATTCATTTGTCATCGTAATAGTTATATTACCTTTTAAATTCACCATAAAAAAAATATATATATATATTTCTCTAGTTTCTGGGTGATATGTTTAAGCAAAAGATTATAAAATGAAAATAAGTAGATTTGGAGGGGAGAGGCTTAGATGATTCATTAAATATTGTTGCAATAAAAAAAAATAAAGAAGCAATTTTAAAAAAGAAATTAAAACTTTTAAATTTTGCTTAGGGGTTTTTGTTTGGGGGAAATTTTAGGGAGGGGGCCTTTACATACTATAAATCGGAAATATGCCGAAATACGAAAGATTCTCACTCCTGTATTTGCCTTATTTACTTGTAAATTATAGATAAAGAAGAGTTTTTTAATGATTAAAAAAATCTCGATTATAACCGGCCGCCCACAGCTTTTTTTGCCTTTGAAAGAGGGGGGGGGGGAGTTACAATCGGGATTTTACGGTAGTTATCAGTTTAAAAATTTTACTTTCTTAAATTATTACTGGTATTTATGGATATGGTATTTTGAATGGATAGCTCCATTCAAAGCATCATATGCATAACTGTTTTAGACATGGAAGTTAGCCGTCATTACAGGGTTAGAACAAATGTTACAGATAAATTTGCAAAGTTGTTCAAGGTAATACTTTTGTATCAACAATGCATAAAAAATATTGTTGTAAACCGTTTAGTAAAATAATATGTAACACTTATTGCATTTTAGAAAACATTAAATTTATTTAAAGTACAATTGAACGTAAACGAGCTTGTTGCTCTTTCTGTATTTGCTGAAAGATGTGTTTGTGGAAGTTTCAATACAAAATAAACTTTGTGTGAGGAAAATATCTTCTATTTCAGGAAAATTTTAGATAATGGAACTTACATCATTTCTCATTAAGTTAACTGAAAGAAACAGAATCACAGAATGAGTATTGTGGCACTTATGAACTGTTCATATCTGCCCCAACTAGCCTGTTCACAAGTCCCCCACATTGCTCCTTTTGTTAAATTGTTAAATCATTAACATTTCTCAATTTTAGAAGAAAAAGAACTGTATCAAAAATGTTTATTAGTATTCATAGTATATGTTAAAACACTGAAATTCAAATAAATGAATAAATAAATAAAGTTATTCGCTTATCAACTTAGAACAAAGATTTTACTTTTGAGATCTAAAAACAGTGTTTTGGCTACAGAGGACAAACAAAATGTCATAGAGCTTCAAAAAAGTTTTACCATATGTCTCCAGGTACTATCATCTTTAGTATTTTTTTGCAAATAAAAAAACTTATAATAACTATCGAAAAAGTGCGATGTTCACATGTGCCCCGTGTTCATATGTGCCCCCCATCTCCCCTATATACAGTTGTAACAACCATAAAGAATGTTTAAGGATTTATCAGCTACGTTTAGATAACGTAAAATTAATTTGCTAATTTATAATCAAGTTGTAAAAATACTAAAATGTTGTATTGTTACTAGAAACACATCCATGTAAATAATTTTTATTTTTCTAGCATATCTGGGATGGAAAAATCGATTAAAATTTTTTATCTTTTCATATATATGAACAGGGTTAGATTAAATAAACAGTGTAAAAAAGTACTTTTATGTTAGCTGGCCGCAGTTCATAAACCGTCAAATATTCTCCCCATCACCAGCGTTTATGTTGCATTCATTTCATTCAAAATATAAAATCAACATTTTAAAAATATACTCGCTATTTGAAAAACATAACTTTATTTAAAATACATACATACTGGTATATTACAGCAATTTAAACACATGCTTTTAACTCATTATATTTAAAATACATTTTTTTCCTAATAAATAATAACATAAACCCAAGATGGTCAAGTTTCTTCCAATGTGGAAAAAAAACCTGGAAAAAACCATGGAATTAAAAGTTACGCCTATAACTTTTATTAACAAAAATGGTTTTCTTTTAGCCTGAATAGCTTGCATAAAATTCAGGTCTATTTGAAGATTTTTACAATTTAAGAGTTATAGGCGGAAAAGCAGACAAAACCATTTTAGAGAATACCTGTTAAAATTTTAATCGTGAATTTCAAATATATACTCACTCATGGAAGTTTAACCTTATTTACCAGATGTATTGCAAAATATTTTTGTTACAGCTTGTTTTGGTAAAAATATATGTATTTAAAAAATAGTTGCAATGTCAGTTTAGTTTCGGGGCAACAGGTAATACTGTTTACGTAGCATTAGTGCTTTTTCTCCCGAAATTAAAATGACATTGCGATTTTTTTTAAATACACATATTTTCATCAAAACAAACTGTAACAAAAATATTTTGCAATAAATCTGGCAAACAAGGTTCATCTTCCATGAGTGAGTAAATATTTGAAATTCATGATTAAAATTTTAACAGGTATTCTCTAAAATAGCTTTGTCTGCTTTTCCGCCTATAACTCTTAAACTGTAAATATCTTCAAATAGACCTGCGCACGAGATGCGCAGATGGTAGACATTCTGTCATATATGACGTCATACAAAAAACCCGCGTATTTGCGTTATTCACTCCACCCACTGTTTCAATTTATGGCAGATTCCAGCATTAACTTTGTACGCTTACTTACAGCGCTTTGCACGCAATATGCCGAAAACCTGATTGAAATGAAATTGCTTGCTGATGAAATGCTGATTGATGATGAACTACTTATTTATGGTGAATGTCAAAGGAATACCAGAGCGGCTGCGATGGTTTATTCAGAACTTTTTCCTAGGGATCGACATCCAACGCATGGAACTATAGCTGATGCATTGCACCGTCCTAGAGAGACAATGTGTAATGTTCAAGTGGCAACGGTGGAGGTGCTGGCATTCGCCCTTTTAAATCCACAAATGAGCATGGCAAAAATAAGGGAGGCATGTGGATACACGCGTCAACATGTCTGGCGTTTGTTACATGCACATGGTGTGCATCCATACCATCTGACACTGGTGCAAGCATTGATGCTGGGTGAACACACACGACGATTTAATTATTGTAATTTTATCCATAATACCTTAGAGGAAAATCCGTCGTTCCTCTGTGACATTCTGTGGACAGATGAGTCGACGTTTACACGGAGTGGCATTATGAACTTGTAAATGTGCATTGCTGGTCACTGGTAAACCCCCACTTCTCCGCACAGTACGACACCAGGTACGCTGGTCAACGAACTTGTGGTGCGGTATATGGGGAACTCAGATTGTAGGACCCACTTTCTAAGAGGGGACCTTAACGGGCGATCGTTACCTGCACCTGCTACAAAACATGGTAAGTGAGTGGTATGAAAAGGTGCCTCTCCGACATGCATGTCGTGTGGGGTTTCAACATGATGGGCCCCCCTCCACATAAAGCATCAAACGTCCGTGGGTATCTGGCCACCGAATTCAGTCAACAGATCATTGGATATGGTGGTCCGGAAGTGTGGCCACCGTGTTCACCGGACTTGACTCCCATGAACTTCTACCTCTGGAGTCACATCAAGGCACAGGTCTATGTAGTTGAGCCTATTTCTCATGTTGATCTGAAGCAGCGAATCATCCTTGCTTGTCGCTCAGTTAGTTACACTTGCTATGCTCCAACGTGTCCAGGACTCAGTATTGCCACGCATTCAATTGTGCATTGCCACCAATGGAGAACACTTTGATCAGTACCTCTAGTAGATTCTGGTATTTGATGTATTTTTTTATAGTAAGCTTTTTTCTGATATTATAATAAATTGATATTTATTTTTCTGTTTAATTTAGATATTTCATTTTTCACTTTGTATACGACCCCTAAAAGTCAGCTCAAATTTTTAAATTAAATAACCCTCTTTGGTGATATCCTAATTTGGCGATACCGGCTAAAGGTGGTTTCACCATACAAAGCACATTGCACACCGATTTCGCTCTCGAATTACTTTAATTCGTCGTTTAACTGATCCCCCATTAAAAGACAAAATTATGTGAAAATATCTCAAACTTTGAAATTTAATAACTTTGTAAATTTTTGTAGTACAGATGTCAAATTTTTTGTTTTATGTCTGTTATGATATGTGTAAACTTTTACTAAGTATAACTATAAGTATTGGGGGACCACATAAAAAGTTGGATTTAGTCATTTTTATAAAATTGATTTTTTATTTTAAAGAATGCTACAACAAGAATATTTACCTCATTTGAGACGGTTTTTTAACTGGAACTATATGTCTACGAGCAACGGTTGATTTTTCAAATCTCACTTAAGCTTAACAAAAACTCGCAAATATTTATTACAATTGTGAACTTAGTTATTGTTAAAAGATTGTCAAAACTGAAAACGACTTGTTTGCAAATTGTACTTCAAACATGGAATTTTCACAATGATCTTTGAAATGTGGACGCTTACAATTTAAATATACACTGGAGTCCAAAAGTTAAGGTACAGGGACTGGATACTTTCGATTGCATACGTTTTGTCGAATATCTACCAACATTATTGGTGAATTGTTCTTGAACTTCTAGGATATAAAGGATATGTTTGATTTTATATTTCTGGGTGGAGATTTATCGAGGGGTACAATTAAGGGGCTAATAATAAATTTAATAATCTATACTAATATTATAAAGAGGTAAAAATTGTTTATTTGTAGGAGGTAATCTCTGAAAGTACCGAACCGATTCCAAAAGTAATGGTATCAAAATGATGGTATTAGTCCAACTTAGAACATAGTCCGTGCCACTGGCCAAAAGGAGGCGCAGGAGCAAAAAACGTTCTAAAAATGCGATTTTTCTGTTACTGCAGGGCCTAGAAACATGAAATTCGGAATGGTAGTTACTTATTAGATATAAATAATCTCTAAGAACATTTCTTAAAAAGATTCGAAAATTAAAAGGGGTGAAAATGAGCAAAACAAGCGTTCTAAAAAACGTTTTAAATGCCGATTTTTAAGCAATCTCAAGAAGTACCAAACCAATTTCAAACATAATGGTGTCAAAATGATGGTGACAACCCTTGCTCCAACATGGGCTACATTTTCATGTCGATGCCACTACCCCTAAAGGAGATGCAGGAGCAAAACAACCGTTCGAAATTGCAATTTTTGTGTTACTGAAGGGTCCAGACACATGGAATTTGGAATGGTAGTTACTTATTAGACATAAATGATCTCTAAGAACATTTCTTAAAAAAATCGAAATAAAAAAGGGGTGAAATTGCGCAAAGGGCGATCTAAAAAACTTTCTAAATGGCGATTTTTACGCAATCTCAAGAAGTTCCCAACCGATTTAAAAAATAATGGTGTCAAAATGATGGTAACAACCATTGCTCCAACATAGGCTACGTTTTATATCGGTGCCATTAACCCCAAAGGGGCTGCAGTTGAAAAGAAAACGTTCGAAAAGGCGATTTTTGTGTTACTGTAGGGCCTAGAAACATGGAATTTGGAATGGTAGTTACATATAAGATATAAATTATCTCTAAGAATATTTCTTAAAAAATTCGAATTATCAAAAGGGTGAAAATGCGCGAAAAGTGTTCTAAAAACTTCTAAATGACGATTTCTACGCAATCTCAGAAAGTACCCAACCGATTTCAAAAGTAGTGGTTGGAAATTGATGATGACAGCCCTTGTTCCAATATAGGATCTACGTCATGACGGCGTCACTACCACCTTGCGGTTGTATTTTAAAAAACGTTCTAAATTGTGATTTTTGTGATACTGAATGGGCTAGCAACTTGAAATTTGACATGGTAATTATGAGATTACTTAGAAGAGTTCCTTACAAATTTGAAATTTATATGTGGTGAAAATAAACGAAAAGCGTTCTAAAAACGTTCTAAATTGCGATTCCTACGCAATCTCAGGAAATATAAACCGATTTCAGAAGTAATGGTTTCAAATTGATAGTGATAGGCCCCGCTCCAACATAGCCTATATTTTACGTTTTTGTCACTACCACCTGGGGGTTACAGGAGCAAAAATTTTTCTAAATTGCGTTTTTTGTCTTAAAGAGGGGTTCTAGCATTTTAAATTTGGAATCGTAATACTTCAATGATGCAAATGCTTTCTAAGAATTCTCGAAAGAAAATTCCAAATTCAAAAGGATGAAGTGTGCTATAAGCGTTCTAAATTTCGATTTTTATGCAATCATATGAAGTATAAACCGATTTCAAACATAATGGTTGCAAATTGATGGTGATATAACCTGCTCAGACATAAGCTATATTTCATGTCGGTGCCACAACCCCTAGAGTGTTGCAGGAGCAAAAAACTTTCTAAATTGCGATTTCTGCTGCACTGAAGATGCTAGAAACTTTAAATATAGCACGGTTGTTACTTATAAAATATAAATGTCCTCTAAGAACTATCGAAAATAAATTCGAAATTAAAAAGGTGTGAAGGGAAGGGAAGGAGCGAAAAGCATTCTAAAAGTGTCCTACATTACGAATTCTATGGAATCTCAGGAAATAATAAACCGATTACAGAAATTATTGGTTGCAAATCAAGAGTGTTAGTCCCTGATCCTATACGGGCTATATTTTATGCCGGTGTCACTACCACTGGTTGGCAGGAACAACAAGAAAGCTGTTAAAAACATCTAAATTCCGTTTTCTATAAAATATTAGGAAATAACAATCGATTTCAAGGTTAATGTTGGCAAATTAATTGTGACAGTCTCTGTTTCAACATTTTTCTAGATATTCTATTTCAGCTCTGTTTCAGCATTTTATATTGGTGCCACTAACACCAGAGAGTTGGTAGACTGTTAGATAAGAAGCTTGGAATTTGACATGATGGTTAATTTTAAGATATAAATGTGTTAAGATTGTTTCTAAAAAGTTCATAACTTCAAATGAATACAGAAATGAGCGTATGAAATGAGCATAAAAGTCTCAAAATACTTTATAAATTATTATTTATTTGGTACTAGTTTTAGTTCTTCTTATTAATTAAAATATCATTTCTGTCTATTGCAATTTTATAATGAAGTTTAGTCAAACTGTGGCTTAATTTGTAATTTTTGAATTATTTCAAAAAGTGTTCTTCTAATAAGAAATAGTCATGCAAATATCACTTGGCATATTTCAACTATTACGCGAGCAAAGCCACGGGGTTTGCTAGTAAAATAATATTTGCGATCGCCTATGTAACAGAAAAGGCTGGAAATGGTTTGTCACTGTGGTAAATGACAATTTGGTCCTGTTCAACGTTTGTATGCATTTGTGTAAGCATAGCCCACATATTCGTGAAGATGTTAACGTTTTTGTGAAAAATTCAAAAGTTTTTTGTTTATAGCATACAGAGTTTTCAACAAACTTTAACACAACTTTCCAAAAACCCGACAAAGAACAGTAGCAACTAAAACTGCAATTAAAACATGAATATATTGAATATTTGATGAGGTATGGGCATTTGTATGAAATAATTTTTAACTGCGCATGCGTGGAAGATCCTAAAGGTTTTACTATATAATTTGGTTGTGAGCTACTTAGGGCAACTTATATAAAGAGTCCAGTCAAATATCGCGAAAATTCACAAAGATAGGGTCGATATAGTGAGTTGCTTCCTAAAACTAGCTTTATTATAAGGGATTTATTACAACTTTTCAATCAGCTCACCATATCTTTCTAAGTTTTCGCAACATTTGACTGGATTTTTTTATAGAAGTTGCCCCAAAATACTGACTACCAAATTATGAAATAAAAATTTTGAAATCTTCCGCGCATGCGCAGTTAAAAATTATCTCACAAAAATGCCCATATCTCATCATATATTTAATATATTCATGTTTTAATTTCAGTATACTATTGCTACTATTCTTTGGCAAGTTTTCAGAAAGTTGTGTTAAATTTGGTTCAAAACTCTGTATGCTATAAACAAAAAACTTTTGAATTTTTCACAAAAATGTTAACATCTTCACGAATATGAGTGCTATCCTTACACAAATGCATACAAACGTTAAACAGGACCCAAATAGTCATTTACCACAGTGACAAACCATTTCCAGCCTTTTCTGTTACATAGGTGATCGCAAATATTATTTTATTATTAAATTTATTATTAGCCACTAATTGTACCACCCGATAAATCTTCATCGAGAAATATAAAATCAGACTTGTTCTTTGCATCTTAGAAGTTCAAGAACAATTCGCCAATAATGTTGGTAGATATTCGACAAAACGTGTGCAATCGAAAGTATCCAGTCCCTGTACCTTAACTTTTGGAGGCCAGTGTATATATATATATATATATATATTATATTATATTAATTGTATTTATCACGGTATTTCAAAATGTATTAACTGCATCCTTTGGTATCAATTACTGTGATTTCTTAACTGTTTTATTCACCTTAATCTTTACATTATTATGGTAGCCATGTGCGAGTGGATATATTGAAAAAAACTGAAATATTAATCGGTATGTTGTGTAATATTTCTATTTTATATGCTATAAATATTTAACTTGGTTTTATTGATTTTTCCATTTCATATTATTTGATTCTATTCTGTTTTCATTTTGAATCTATTCACTTGATTATAATGGTTGTTCGGGAACAGAGAAAAAAAAAATTTAGCTTTAGCTTTTTTTTTCTCACAGAAAACACCATATCGCTTATATCATTGAATTCTGTGCCCTTGAAAACGTAATTCAATATATAAGCTTTTCCATTATTTGTCGGTGTCCACTTTCTTCTTTTTTCTTCCATAATAATTCTTATAATAAATTATTTGGCACTTTATTTTATACTTACAGCTTTAATTCACAATATTACGGTTTTTGATGGTGGTAATTTATGTTTAATTAATGGTTATATATATACATATATGAGTATAAAATCACAATAAAACGAATATATTAAATGATATTATGAATCGGCTGTTTCACGGCTATTTCTCCTAAAATCTGAAAGGTTTGGCGGTGAAATTAACGCTAATTATTCGTATCGATCCACAGGTTTCAAAACTGGTACTAGAAGTTTATTAGTTTTCAAGATATTATTTTTTTTTTCTAATTTTAATGAAATTTCTCTAATGATGGCAACTAAATTTATCCATTTTTGGGGGAAAGGAGAGAACAGGGGAAAACTATAGGGATTATTAGATTTATTCTTTTTTTGTCATTTACAAATTAGAATCAAAATTATCTTTTATTTCAATCGATAGTTAACCAATTTTGTGATTAAATTACGATTTTCAGGAAATTAAAAAAAAAAAAAATGAAAATTAAATTTGTTTTTTGTCGGCCTTTTGAAGTTGAAATTGAAAACTGAAGTTATTAGAAACAGAAAGGAATTTTAAAATACGAATTTAATGATCACGTGTTAAAAGCAGATAATAGGAAAAAGTACGTCAAAACAATTACATGTACATATTTAAAAAGTACGAACACTTTAAAATAATAAAATTATTACACGCGAAACGCATTTAAAGGTGATAATTACGTTATATGTAAAATTCTCAAATATTAATTATGGTCATATTCAAAATACCCCATTCAAACGAAAAAGCATAGCAACCCGATTACAGATGATAGCCGCTATTATAGTGGTAATATTATTTAATCTTCCGTAACCTGGTATTATTTTTAAATCAGGGTTCATTACTATATTTTTAGAGGCTGTGAATCCTGAATAGTGGTTGACTGGCATAGGTCGCTGATTGCAGAGCCCCCTAGTATACAAATATCGAAAATGCATTTATAATAGCATTAAAACTTTTTATCCAGCTGCCTCCATTTGACACCATGGAATTTTTATTAATTAATTTTCAGAAGAAAAATGGTTAAAATAAAATATTTTATGCAGTATTTCTTTCTTTTTACATGAATAAAATGTTTATACATTTCAATAATTTTTTTAACTGTTAGCTACTGCGAAATTCAAGCAATTCAGTTAAAAATGAAATCAGAGAAATACTTTTTACAATTCTCGAATTTCTATGAAACATTTCGAAATAACACGGAAAACATTTTTTAAAAAAGAAGAAAGACTTTCACATATGTTTTTATAATTTTAATAGTTAGTAAAAACAAGTGGGTAAGTGTGATCACAGATCGCACACAGGGTTTCGTTCAATATTCCTTTCAAAATTCTTTATCCTTTTGAAAAATCTGTTAGTTCCACATTTCGCAACAAGGGGCGCACTCTATTCTAAACAAACATCTATCCGAACGAAACTCCGTTTTACATACTATCCATAGATATATTAGTCGAGGGGATTGGACACATAGAACCCGAGATAAATAGGCGTCCCTGGCGGTAAAAAGTGGAACTAAAATATGTAAGGCTATGGTGCATAATATGAAAGAATGGTCAAAGGGGTGTCGGCAAAAGTTGGAAAAGTGCTCCCCGGGTGAAAAGGGTGGAGGTTAGAAAAATTGCTTAAAATGTACAAGTTAGAGCACGGAGGAGTAAATAATATAAGACTTTTTGAAAATTTTCTGATTTGTCCTGTGGTCTGAGGTATTCAGCTATACGTATGCAAAAATTCATGTCCAACTTAATTAGGGGCTCTCTTAGAAAGAATTGCTTAAAAGACATATGTGGTAGCTCAAAGGGTTAAACGTAAGACTTTTTCAAGATTTTATGATTTGTCGCCTGGCCTCAGGTGTATGCAAAATTTCAAATCTCCAATGGGGCTCAGTTAGAAAGAATTGCTTAAAATACGCATGTGGGAGCCAAAAGGGTTAAACGTATGACTTTTTCAAATTTTTATGATTTGTCGCATGATGGTGTTCAGCTATAAGTATGCAAAATTTCACGACTCCAACCTAATTAGGGGCTCACTTAGAAAGAATTGTTTAAAATACACCTCTGGGAGCCCAAAAGGTTAAATGTACGACTTTTTCAAAATTTTATGGTTTGTCATTTGATGTGAGGTGTTGAGCTATAAGTAAGCAAAATTTCACGCGTCCAATCAATTAGGGTTCACATAGAAATAATTGTTTAAAATACACATGTGGGAGCCCAAAGGGTTAAATGTACTTTTTCAAAATTTTATGATTTGTCGTATGATCTGTGGTGTCCATCTATAAGTACGCAAAACTTCACACCTGCAACCTAATTAGGGATTCACTTAGAAAGAATTGTTTAAAATACACATGTGGGAGCCCAAAGGGTTAAATGTACGACTTTTTGAAAATTTTATGATTTGTCGTTTTATGTGAGATATTCAGCTATAAGCATGCAAAATTTCACGCCTCCAACCTAATTAAAGGCTCACATAGAAAGAATTGTTTAAAATACACATGTGGGAGCTCAAAGGGTTAAATGTACGACTTTTTCAAAATTTTATGGTTTGTCATTTGATGTGATGTATTTAGCTATAAGTATGCAAAATTTCACTCGTCCAACCTAATAAGGGGCTCACTTAGAAAGAATTGTTTAAAATATATATGTGGGAGCTCAAAGTTTTAAATGTACGATTTTTTCAAAATTTTATGATTTGTCCTTTGATCTGAGATGTCCATCTATAAATACGCAAAATTTCACGCCTGCAAACTAATTAGGGACTCACTTAGAAAGAGTTGTTTAAAATACACATGTGGGAGCCCAAAGGGTTAAACGTACGACTTTTTCAAAATTTTATGATTTGTCGTTTGATCTGAGGTGTTCAGCTATAAGTATGCAAAATTTCATACATCCAACCTAAATAGGGTGTCACTTAGAAAGAATTGTTTAAAATACACATGTGGGAGCCCAAAGGGTTAAATATACGACTTTTCCAAAATTTTATGGTTTGTCATTTGATCTGAGGTGTTGAGCTATAAGTATGAAAAATTTCACTTCTCCAAACTAATTAGGGTTCACTTAGAAAGAATTGTTTAAAATACACATGTGGGAGCCCAAAGGGTTAAATGTACGACTTTTTCAAAATTTTATGATTTGTCGTTTGATCTGAGATGTCCATCTATAAGTACGCAAGATTTCACGCCTGCAACCTAATTAGGGACTCACTTAGAAAGAATTGTTTAAAATACACATGTGGGAGCCCAAAGGGTTAAACGTACGACTTTTTCAAAATGTTATGATTTGTCGTTTGATCTGAGGTGTTCAGCTATAAGTATGCAAAATTTCATGCCTCCAACCTAATTAGGGTTCACTTAGAAAGAATTGTTTAAAATACGCATGTGGGAGCCCAAAGGGTTAAATGTACTTTTTCAAAATTTTATAATTTGTCGTTTGATGTGATGTATTCAGCTATAAGTATGCAAAATTTCACTCTTCCAACCTAATCAGGGACTCACTTAGAAAGAAAAGTTTAAAATACACATGTGGGAGCCCAAAGGGTTAAATTTACGACTTTTTCAAAATTTTAGGGTTTTTCGTTTGATCTGAGGTGTCCATCTATAATTACGCAAAATTTCACGCCTGCAACGTAATTAGGGACTCACTTAGAAAGAATTGTTTAAAATACACATGTGGGAGCCCAAAGGCTTAAATGTACGACTTTTTCAAAATTTTATGATTTGTCGTTTGATCTGAGGTGTTCAGCTATAAGTATGCAAAATTTCACTCCTCCAACCTAATTAGGGTTCACTTAGAAAGAATTGTTTAAAATACACATGTGGGAGCCCAAAGGGTTAAATGTACGACTTTTTCAAAATTTTATGATTTGTCGTTTGATGTGAGGTATTCAGCTATAAGTATGTAAAATTTCACGCCTCCAACCTAATTAGAGGCTCACATAGAAAGAACTGTTTAAAATATACATGTGGGAGCCCAAAGAGCTAAATGTACGACATTTTCAAAAATTTATGATTTGTCATTTGATCTGAGATGTCCATCTATAAGTACGCAAAAGTTCACGCCTGCAACCTAATTAGGGACTCACTTAGAAAGAATTGTTTAAAATACAGATGTGGGAGCCCAAAGGATTAAATGTACGACTTTTTCAAAATTTTATGATTTGTCGTTTGATCTGAGGTGTTCAGCTATAAGTATGCAAAATTTCACTTCTCCAACCTAATTAGGGTTCACTTAGAAAAAATTGTTTAAAATACACATGTGGGAGCCCACAGGGTTAAATGTACGATTTTTACAAAATTTTATGATTTGTCGTTTGATGTGAGGTATTCAGCTATAAGTATGCAAAATTTCACGCCTCCAACCTAATTAGAGGCTCACATAAAAAAGAACTGTTTAAAATATACATGTGGGAGCCCAAAGGGTTAAATGTACGACATTTTCAAAAATTTATGATTTGTCGTTTGATCTGAGATGTCCATCTATAAGTACGCAAAATTTCACGCCTGCAACCTAATTAGGGACTCACTTAGAAAGAATTGTTTAAAATACACATGTGGGAGCCCAAAGGGTTAAATGTACGACTTTTTCAAAATATTATTATTTGTCGTATGATGTGTGGTGTTCGTCTATAAGTATGCAAAATTTCAAGTCTCCAACATGTATAGTTTCTGAAAACGGGCTCTGTGACAGTCAGACAGACGGACGGACAGACAGAGGAGCGAGACGGGTTTCGTCAGATGAACGAAATCCTAAAAAAATTGAAAATTCTAAATTTCATAC
Organism: Maratus speciosus; assembly: GCA_963932465.1. Taxonomy (NCBI): domain Eukaryota; kingdom Metazoa; phylum Arthropoda; class Arachnida; order Araneae; family Salticidae; genus Maratus; species Maratus speciosus. The sequence goes on from OZ010786.1 coordinate 307,437,065, forward strand.
ATTAATTTTACAATTTTGGCTTTATTTTGAGTTCTGCAGACCTGAAAAATCCGAAAATCACTATATTTTATCCTTATTTTGAGTACCACTGATTCAGAAAAGAAGAATTATAATTTCACATTATTTTAAGTCTTGCGTACTTGAAAATAAAAGGGAGAGGGGTTTACTATTTTGCATTACTTCTGGTCCTACAGACTCAAAGAATATAAGTAAAAAAAGTTACTATTATTTCACGTTCCTTGCCATTCAAAAATAGCAGACAATTCAAAAAATCAATGAAAGTACGCTCGAATCCAGTAAAAATAATTGAATCCGAACCGACCTGACTCAAATTTTACATTTAAAAAAAATCCGATTTTTATAATATGCAATTAAGAATCTTTTAAAGAACACTTCATTCATATTTATTGGAAAATTTTACAGTAGGTTTCAGATTACGATAAAATCACAAGCCATAGAATACAGAATAGCAACATTAATGATTACTTAGACTCTTAGACTATTACATTCAAATGAAGACAAATCGAAAAAAATAATGTAGTTTAGAATAAAAGAAAAAAAGATAAATTTACAAAAAATCTTGACTTAAATTTATAATATATAAATATTTATAATAAATGAAAATGGCATTACAGGATTTTTTCTCTCTTTTCTGCTAGAAAATTTCTTCTGAAAATGGTGTCGGACGTAAAAAAAAATCTTTTGTGACGGACGTAAAGATTTTTTTTACATCCGACACCATTTTTTTCCGGATAAATAATTAAAAAAAAATTAATCTGAATAGGTAATATGAAAGAGGTATATAAACGTGCTTTAAATACAAAATTTCATTTTAAATGGTTTAGGCTAGTTGACTCAGATTAAATTTGAATATTTTTTGGTGTCGGACATAAAATGGCTAAAGTGCTTTTTAGAAAATCTTTAATATTTAAAAAATATATAATATGTCAGCGCAAAGTTTTGTGCTGATCAAATTTGTATATGTTGTATAATTAAATATTTATAAAATTTAAAACATAATAATATTTTTTCAAATGAAAATCTAGGTTCAATTTCATAGTGTTTGAAATGGCTTTCAAATACCCATTCGTGGCAGCGCTTACTAAAGAGCCTATATTTCACTTTAAAATAAATTTATCCTTATTCCATTATAAAATTAATATTCTGCAGTACTTTAGCTTTAAAATGATACATTATTTGTTAAAAAATGTTAATGTTGAAAAATTGGTCATCTGGTTGACCTTTCTGTGGAATTGCCCGAAAATGTATAATTTTTTTTTTTTATTAGTTTTGGCACGGTATGCGAAAGTTGTCTTTTATGTATATTAATTTACATGTTTTGTTTTGTTTTTTTTATTGAAATCTTTTCATATTTTTCGAGGCCCCAAACGCCCTCAAAATAGTTAAAAAATGAAAATTTTGTGAAAATTTATAATATTTTTTGTTTTTTATTTTATTTATTTATTTTAAATTACATTTAGCACCTGGTGAGAAAGTTGTGTATTGGGTGTACTACATAATTCTGTAGTTTACATATTTTTTTTTTTTTATCTAAATTCCTTCATTTCATCCGGTGCCCCAAGTATAGTTAAAAATTGTAATTTTTAAGAAAATGTATTAAATATATTTAATTTACAAAAATTGTTTACAAATTCGGCAAAGTGTTTAGTTAGTAAAGAATAAACTTATAAATACTAATAATTTTATAATAATACATGAATTAAAAATTTAGAAATAAAATCACAAAGTCATACACATTATAATAATTGAACTTAAGTAGAAAATTTGTTACTTCATTTATTTTGAAGATTTTCTTATTTCTGAGGTTTGTATTAAATTTTGGTGTTAAAATGTTTGATATGATTTCTTGATGTTATTCTATGCAATATGATACCTTGTCTATTTTCTTGTCCAGATACACCTTCTGATTCCTCGGACACTAGACAAATGCATTTTTTTAACAGCGTGAGTATGGCATAGAAATTTTGACAATTCCTCAGATTTTCCTATTTTTGCCATGGTCTCAATTTATTCGTAAGGCACATTCATCAAAAGAGGTGGTTCAAAGCCTACAACTCATTGCCAGTTAGTAACTTCATAATAATCCTTTGCTTTGAATTTCATTTTTGGTACTTGAAAAATCCTTATTTCTGGCGTTTCTCTATTTTCATTTCTGGCAGAAATTAGTTTCGTATTTCTGAAGACCTGATATGCTCTCTGTTATATGACAGCAATTTCGCCGAAACCTAATCAGCACCGATTTATGTCAAGGTCTAACTGAATATGAAGTTGGATTAAATTCCGTCACATACTAATAACCAGCCAATTTGGTTGAGTTGAGTCGTACATAAAAACAGAAAAAAATATATTTACTACAATTTATATGTCAACGCGATTTCATTTGTCGATTAAAAAGTGTTAAATAATTAAAAGTCTAACATTAAAAAATGAATTGAATTTGACATGAATGCATTAATCAGCAGAATATATATATAAATTTACAATGTAAGAACACGTTTTCTAAAGTATTTATGTTTTAAATTAAATATTAAAATTTATTTTTAACACGTTTAAAAATTTTAGGTTTACTTTAATATCTACCTCGCTATAGGTATACGTATCTTACGTTATTCTGCTGAGATGTCTTTGAGGAATTCTTTCCGAGGAAAACTTTCCTTCTCAGTATATTTCAAAGATTTTGAGATACATTAACGCTTTACAAAATATAGTTCAAACATACATTACTATATTTTTTCCATTTCAAACTTTCTTTTATTATGCTTAACTGTAACAAAAATGTAAATATTTAATGTATACTTTGGTTTATTTCAGTAGTGATACGTCAAGCCATAGATGAAAGAAATAAAATTTCTGAAGCAAAGCATACGTTTAGTAACAAGTCGGAAATTGTACGTCAAACGTGGCAATAACGTTCGTACAATAACTTGTTTATAAATATTCAGATCTTGGTGCAATAGCTGCTGCAGTCTTATATAAAAATGCATGAATACAAAATTTATTATGATTATATAGTATACTAGCAGCCTAACGCCCGCTACGCTGGTCAGTTTTTCTAAAGAAACCTTGAATCAAACGAATTATATCTGTGAATTTGATCATGCGTTTTAAAGCAATATGGACATTTATCTGGAATGCCCAATCTAATTGGTGAAAACAATATGAACGTTATTACGCAATTATATCTTTTGAGCCATACAAAATTTAGGCTGTTAAGGGCCAACTTCTTTCGTTGATCATTTAGTGTAGTATTCGGCGAAGAACGATAGAAAATTATGTAATATACTAAAAGGGTTCATGAAAAATTAGCAATGCAAGTCTCATCAGAATCTGCTAATTGGACATACTGAAAAGGCTAATCGTTCATAATTTGGTTCGCCTGATTCTAAAACATTCAGCCTTAATTTTATAATCAAGCAACCTGACGACCAAGCAACACCAAGCGAATGATATGTGCTTTATACTAAAACATTCACTGAAAAATTAACTAACCGAGCAAGTTCAATCGAAATCCACTTAGCAGGATCTTTTAAACTGGAAAATGTAGGGAAACATTTCATAAAAATAATCTAATTAACAGTTTAAATCCCGTGCAAATTCATTCAGCGGAACCTTAAAAAAAAGCCAATCTTTCGAAATTGGGTTCATCTGATTTAGATCTTTACCCATAATTATTTAATTAAGCAACGTAGAACATTATGTTTTGTACTAACATCTTTTCTGTAAATTATCTAACAATGTAAGCCCCTTTAAAATCAATTCAGTAGAAGTAAATTTAAAAGCGACCGGAATGAAATTTCTCTTTGCATTTTATATCCATTGAGATAGTTAAATATAGCTATCATAATCGCGTTAACCTGATTATACAACTTTCAGGGATGTAGGGGTAGATATACGTTGCATCATATCTGGATTTTTAAAGAAACTCTGCACAACTTCCATAACTATAGCATTCTAATATATGTCTTTTGTCTATAGCGTATTATCCTCCAATTTTCTTTACTATACCACTGAGAACGTTTTCCTCATAGCTTCGTAACTAAACAATTTTGAAAGATATGATAAATATTGAAAAATCCCTGAAATATTGTCTAACTAACTGAGCAACTGTCATTAAAATCCATTCAGTAAAACTTGAAATCTTTCCTAATCGAGTTCACCTAATTTTAGAAATCCCGTAACTATTACTAAGCAACTTGGAACGATGGTTTCTACATTAAACTATTTATAAACAAATTTACTATCTAATAGTGTAAGGTCTGCAAAATTATGTTCAGTAGAATCTGAGTTATAATCAATCGGAATGAAATAGGAATTTACTCTTTACATATAGTAATAGAACTGCACTCCATAGATATAACATATGTACTCTCTAATATATTCTCTGCCTATAGATTTTATCCTACTTTTTTTTCAACTACACCACTGAGAACTTTCATCATAGTTCCATAACTAAAAATGTAGAATGACATGTCAAATATTGCAACAATTCCTAATATTACCTAACTGTGCAACTCCAATCAAAATACGTTCAGTAGAACTTTAAATAAAATTTAATCTTTCACATTCGGGTTCACCTAATTTTGGAACTTTCCTTTTAATCTATTTTTCTGTAGTCTGATTTGTTGCCAAGTTTGTGCCTCAGAAAAACAATAACCCAGAAGAAAACTTCGCTACAGTGAAGTACCATCCATGCAAGAAGTACCAACTATCCACAAAAAATAATCTAACTAACAGTGTAAATCCCATCAAAATACATCCAGCAAAACTCAAATTATAAACGGGTGGAAAGAAAAGCAAATTTGCATTTTATATATTTACAGTAGATGCATCTTTCATAATTGCGTTCACCTTTCTGTATAGCTTTTCCAATAGCTCTATAACTAAAGCTAATCAACGTAGAACACTGTGGGTACATAAAAACCATTCCAAAAACATTACTTAACTAATAGCGGTATATCCTATTAAAATATTATAAAGAATAGGAATAAAATTCAAATTCCCAATTAAATATGTAGTAGATGATGGTGATACGATTTTCTGTAATAGAATTCATCATGAAGTTTTCGCTTCATACATAAACGATGCTTTCAACATTGTAATTAATACACCGATTGAAGAAGTATCCAATTACGGAAGATTTACCAGAAATTCCATAACTACCCAAAGAAAGGTGAATATATGGCTTTTGTGATACTTTTATGTTAGCCGGGCGCAAGTAATAAATCAACAAAGATTGTTTCCATATCTTCTTCTTATTTTATTATTTTCATTCAAAATAAAAACATTTCACTCATTCCATTTATAATACATACTTTACACTAATGTCATTGAAAAAGATGAAAAGTAAAACAATAGGAAACAATGTCATAACTTAAAACAAAGAATTGTTTTTAATTTACATACGCGAAATGTAGCTAATGCTACTGGCAATTTTAAAAATGCTAATGGCGATTTTTACATACGGATACGGCTGACATAAAAGTACCCATTTTTTCTACTTATCCAAGTGATAAATCGCGATGTATTATTTCAATTCCAATTTCTTCCATTGAAAAATGTAGTACTTGCGCATTATTCAGACTATGCGATAGATCGCCAAAAATGGTTGACAATTGCCAATCTTGTTTATCGTTTGCTATTTACGTTCAAAAAAGTTATTAACATTCTTAAATACATAACCTTGTTAAAAATGGCAAATTGTTTTAAGCAAATAAATAAATAAAATATATAACATAAAACTACATACTATAAACTATAATAAAAAAAATTATAATAATAAAATTAATTTAAAACTATACTAAAACTATCAAATGGACAAAAAATAAGGGTTGCTGTAATTAATGTAATTGCCATGCTTGCCGCAGTTGTATCTGACATGGCCGGATGTATTAGTACCACAAAATTTTTAAAGGTGTGCAAACATTGCTTTCATTTATAAATATTTTCGTTTTATAATGTTCATTTCTAAGTGGATGGCTTCCTTGTATTTTAAATAAAATCAATGTACTTTTTATTTTTTTCAAGATGTTTGTATTTATTTTTTTTTTCAAACTCATATAGCCGTTTTAATTTCTTAACCAAAAGAATTAACAAAAAGATTTAAATTTAATTTCTTCCGTTGCTACAGTAACGGATATACAATACGAATGAATATGGATGAATCATCACTTGTAATGTTCGATATTTCGAGGTTTTGGAGCCAAAGACATCGCCAAATTTGAAAAATATGAAATATCTCACGAACTATTGGGCTTAAAAGAATTTAGTTAGTACCATTCGATTCAGCATAAAAAAACACACCAAAATATGTTATCGGTTGAAAAATAACTATAAAATCAGATTTTTAAGGAATTTTTTAAAAGTTCGTTCTCTTTTTTACCCGCCTTAGGGGTGGAATTTTGAAAAATCCTTTCTTAGCGGCACTCAATGCCATAAGAACTATTTTTACCCCAATTTGCAAGATTTTAGGTTCAGTAGTTTTGGCTGCGCGTTGATTAATACAAAATTCAGACTTTCTTTTATATATATAGATTAAATTCAGTATTACGGAAATAATATGACTCCATCTTAAGTATCCCGTAATCACCATGGCAAGCTAAAATCATTACCTATCATGGTATATCATTGAATTAATTACGTATTATGGGATTTAATAGGATGAAGAAAGCTTTTATCAATATCTTTTTAAGTTTTAATTCGATTTTCATAAAATTTAACCCATTTGTGCCAAGCGTCCCGTTTTTGAGACGTTTCAAATTTTCATGAATAAGCATATTTTCCTTCTCCTTTATAACATGAAATTGTATAAAATAATTATTTATAAATGTCTTTATCTATTACCGAGAGATGATAGCATAAGGTGGATATTTATTTGTTTAAATGAAGGCTTTTTTCGGTGTTTATAAGTTTAAAATTTTTGAAGATGGCGAAATGTAAAAAGAAATTTTATTTGTATTTTTTCTATGAAGGATCCAAAATCGCAAGTCATAATCTTAGCTTGTAGACTTTTTTTTAAATATGTATTTTTTTTAATTGCGAAATTAAATGTACAAGCCTATTTTCTATGCATTTTTGTTACGTCCAAAATATAGGGTTCCAGACACAAATGGGCACATATTTTTGTTGGATATTTAGGAGACAATTATTTATGTAATCTCCTTTTGAAGATATTTATGAAATATATTGTTTTTACGTCAGCAATACGATTATTCTTATTTTATTATGAATAATAGTTATAACATTATTAGTCTCTGTAAAGAAATAAATAAATATATATATATATTTTTTTGTAGTTCATAAAAATACTAATTATAGTACATAATATACAATTTAAAAACTTTTTAAATATAAATACAGACAAAACATATAATTATGCATATTATTCTACTAGAAATACTCATATCTAGTTTTTTTTTTTTTTTTTTTTTTTTTCATTTGATTAAATAAATACAAAAAAAAATTAAATGTAATTTTTTTTAGTATTTTTCCAGTTCATTTTGCAATATTTTAAAGTGATTTTACCAAAACATTTGAGAAAATCAAAATTCAGGCACAAATGGGTTAAAATGACACGACAAAGTTCTACAACAATTATATATATTAAATTTCAAACCATTCGATTCGGTAGATTTTGCGCTGTGATATACGGACAGACAAACGGGCGGATCAGACGATGACTATAGGTGCTACGTATTTATATAATTACGAACGCATCTAAAAATAAACACAAATTCCCTCAAAAAATATTTTACTTAATAAAAAACATTTTTTTTCACAAAGCGATTGTTCTTGCCATGTGAAAATTTTAAACAATTAAAATATCCAATTAAAAAAAAAAACTTCCCAGAATTTTTAATGAAAACATTTAACACCCGCATTTATGAAATTATGTTATTAGAAGTAGTTTAAAAAGATGTTTTTTTATTACAATAAAGCAATAAAATTTTTCAATCATGGAAAAAATTAGATATTTTGTGATTATATGTATTTTTAAAAGAATAAGAATTTACAAGTTAATTCCTTCTGACGAAAAACATCCCTTAAATTCACTTCAAACATTTTTAGATACATTAACGTTTTTGTACGTACGACATCTGTAAAGCAATGCAAAATATAGTTCAAACACACATTTCTATATTTTTCCATTTCAAATTCTCTTTCAGCATACTTGAAAAATAACAACAAAATAAATCATACCGAGTAAGAAGTTACGTAATACCGCGGAGAAAACTTTCGGGTTTCATCAGTGGAAGAAGAATGTTTATGTAATAATTCAAAGAAGATTTCACAAAACAAAAAGCAAAAAAGTGCAAATCAGAATTTTGTAAATATAGCTTTTTCATAAAAAGTTTCAAAGATATTTCTAAAGAAAAAGTTTAGTATAAATGAATGGGGAGCTGTTTTCGACATTTAGATAAAGCAGCATTTTGAACCACAAAGATTTGCTATTGATGAGTTATTTATAAACTGCATTTTCGTCATCAACCAAATAAGGATCTATTTATTTCAAGATCTAACAGAATATGAATTTCAAATACAGATGGGTGATAAAATAATACGAACAACCAAGGAAAAGGCACGGTCCATTTCAAAGAAGCAGAACGCGCATGTCACTTTGCACACAATTCTACCACTTAGTGGTTATAAAAGGTAAGGTATCAGTCCATCAACATCAGTCATAGGTGTTGCAAGCGCTTAGCATACGCTCAAGAAAACTCAATAATGACTGTCCTGTCAGAGTTCGAAAAAGGAATGATTGTTGGAATGTGGTGCGGTGGTTGCTCCATGACGGAAACAGCTAGTTATTTGGGGCGTGCAAGGAGTACTGTGTCAGTTGTTATGACAGCGTACACGAAATGCGGTAAGTGTCGTCTGTGAGGTACAACAGTGGACGGAAAAGAAATCTTTCTGGAAGGGATAAAAGAGAGTTGACCCCCACAGCTGTCCGAAAGTGCAGGCAATCTTTATCCCAAATAACGTCAGAGATAAATAGTCATCTCCAGAATCCCATTTCATCAATAACTGTTCAAAAGGAGCTTTATGCTCCGAACATTTATGGAAGAGTTGCAATTCATAAGCCACTGGTATCATAGGTGTTCGCATTATTTTGTCACCCATCTGTATATTCCGTGCATTAGTTCTTGAGATATATCTATTGCATAATTCGTAAAAAATCCAGCATACCTGGCTACCTGCTCGGAAATGTACAACAAAAATGTTAAAAAAAATTAAACAAATAAAATATCTAATTTTTAAAAAAATCCCAGAAATTTTAATAAAAACATTTAACGCCATCACTTATGAAATTTTGTTATTTGAACTAGTTAAAAAAAACGTTTTTGTTACAAGAAAGCATGAAAACTTTTCAATCATGGAAATTTTTTTATATTTTGTGATGATATGTATTTTTAAAGGCGTAAGAATTTTCAAGTGAATTCATTCTGATGAAAAACATCCCTTAAAATTCATTTCAAATATTTTTAGATGCATTAACGTTTTTGGACTTTCGACATCTGTAAAGTAATACAAAATATAGTTCAACATACATTTCTATACTTTCCCATTTCAAATTTTCTTTCAGCATACTTGAACAGTAACAACAAAATAAATCATGTAAGAAGTTAGGTAGTACCACGGAGAAAACTTTCGTGTTTCATCTGTGTTAACGTAAAAATTCAAAGAAAGATTTAAAAAACTAAAAGCAAAAGAGTGCAAATCAGAATTTTGTTGAAATAGATTTTTTCCCTAAAAAGTTTCAACGAAATTGAAGAAAATATTTTAAATGGAAGAAGAGTTATATTTGACATTTAGATAATCCAAAACGCTTTACCTTTCATCATAGGAGTTTGATACTTATGAGTTTTACTAACTGCATTTCATCCTAAACAAATATTTTCTATCACCATCTTTTTAGAAAGAGAATAAATGGTTATTCATATAGATTTTTTATTTTTGTTTAAAATTTTCATGCCTTTCAACTTTTCAACATTTAAAAAATATTATTTAGGAAATAAAATTCTTAAATTACATTTGACTCTTATATTACTGTTTTATATATAACTTTACAGGATGTCCAAAATGATTGAAGCACGATTTCATTATTTACCTTTTCGAGATATGTAGGCAGTGTAAATTGTAAAATTGCTTTTAAAAAAAGTAGAAATTAAAATTATACTGATAGAACTGTTCCGCCTCTAATTTTGAACGGGAACATTTTTTAACTGTTATACGGCCCCGACATGGAAATGTTCAATTTTAGAAATTTCTTCCACACTCTGACAAGTAAAACACAAGTTCCAAATATATGCAATTCATATATGCAATTTCAAAACTAGACTATATTTACTTACATTGAATTATTTTGTCTACAGTCTTCTACTTACGGTTAGATTAGGTACAGATAAATCCACCGCAATATAAATATATCATAATACGCATATAACAAATGAAATATGAAATAGTTTAGGCGTAGGTAGAAGTTTGTAGTACAATTGAACGCGGTTATACCGAGAAGGAAGGTACCAGTGCGTTTGCTTGTAATATCCGTGTTCTCGCAATAAGCGAAATTAAACTCTGTTCGTGTTTATTTAATTTTTACAGAATTAAACTAGTATTGAAAGTGCATTTGAATCAGTGAAAGCAACCAAATTATTATACTTAAAGAGGTGCATTTAAACTCTTTATTTAAAAATTATTTGTCATAACGCAGTAATTAATTTATCCTTGTTTTGTTTTATATTGTAAATGAATGTGAAAAATGCAGTGAAAGAAAAAGAAATTCGGTCACCATTTATATAGTATTATTTTCATATTTAAAAAAAGGTATATTTTTTATTAAAAACGTTTCTGAAATCCTTTTTGTCATACCCTGGTAATTTTTAGCGACTAAAAAAATAGACTTTTGGTCTTTTATGTATGTCTCCAATTTCCTCAACAATCGCCGAAAGAACACGAATGTAACTTTTACACTAAAATTCTAGTACATCAGGAAAGATTTTAAGTTACAAAGATTCGCGGTATCACTTACAGTTTTCTGCAGGGACACGTCAAATGTTTTAATACATGATTGTCAATTGTATTTCAAACCGGAGCTAGAAGCAATAGATTGTCTTATAAATATGAGAGAAGTTCCAAAAGTGAAATAAAATTCACGACCATGATCACTCAGTTAGAGAGCGACCAAGGAAAATATATAGGTACTACGTTAAATATAGTTAATACGTTATATACAGTTAATACGAAATCATAACATCATATAGTTAAGATTCTGAAAAGAAAACATAAATGTTTAAGAGCCATTATTATGAAAATCAGACAAAGTGCGATAGTTTACTTTTTGATTTGCTTGATTTTTTTTTTAAGTTGAAGTAGATCATATTTAATAAATAATGTGAAATTTTGAAGCCCTGAAAAAATTTCCTGTTTCCCGTGGAAAATATTAAAGTTCAAGATCATTAATCCCATTTTTCATGCAAAGTAAAATGCCAGTATGTTTGGATTGCTATTTCTCTGGAAAGCAACAACATCCCAAATTTCTTTTGTCATAAACTATTATTATAACGCTACCTGCTTAGTAACATTTAATTGGTTCCACGGGGCATTGTTAATTTTCATTGTTATATTGCCACAAAATGCAATCAAAATGATGTTTTTGTCCGTTTTCTTCACTTATTTTCTTATTTAAGCAATAATGCCCCAAATTCTTTCTTATCGAATATAAAAGTTTACTATTAGGGCAAACTAAGTAATATTGAACTTTACCGGGATATCGATGCTGTTAGCAGATATAATCTGTTAAATATTCAAAAGTTTCAAAATCTGCAACTTTTGAATTAGCCCTATCTCAAACAAGCATCTGAGTTGTATAAAACAAAATATATCATGTAGTAGTTGAACATATGTACCAAAAAACTGAAAAGAAAAATAAGTGGGTTCTCATGCCATTTTCAGAAAAAAATGAGAAAAGTTACAAAAAGGGAGTGTCAATGATCAGGCGTTTCCCCTATCAGAAAATGAAATATCCCATTTCACTTTCCCCTTCTTAAGTTTTTCCCCGATGTGAAAATGGAACATCCCTTTTCTTTTTCTCCTTTGTTTGTTCTAAATTAAATTGTCCATGTTCTGGCAAGTTATGTGACTGTTTTTTCTGCATTTTCAGAAATTCAAATGTAAGGCAAGTAGTTGATGAAATACCTTGGTAAGGATATGTTGGGTTCTCTGTACCCTACAATAAAACTTTGTTTAATACAGGGCTGTCGGATTTTAGCCAGGCCGGTTAAAAACGTCTGGCTTTTTACGGTTTAAAACCACAAAAAAGGCCGGCTTATATTTAAAAAAGAGACAGCTTTTACTAAAACATTTTTTTTTATTTTTACAAAAGCTGTTCTTAAAACGAAATACTATATTATTAATTAGTAACTTTTTAACTACTGTAGCCATAACAATGTACAACAAATTCAAATAGAACTGTTGTTACTAATTAATAATACATTTCGTTTTAAGAACAGCTTTTGTAAAAATAAAAATATGGTTTAGTAAAAGCTGGCCCTTTTAAAAAATATAAGCAGGCCTTTTTAAAGTGGTTTAAACCAGAAAAATGGCAGCCGGTTTTAACCGGCCTGTCTAAAATCCGACAGAACTGTATTAAACAAAATTTTATTATAGGGCACAGAAACGCTAATATTGCTTTACCTTTGAATTTCTAAAAATGCAGAAAAACCAGTCACATAACTTGCCAGAACATGGATAATTCACTTTAGAACAAAGGAAGGAGAAAGAGAAAAGTGATGTTCCATTTTCTCATAGGGAAAAACATAAGGGTGGGGGGGGGGGGAGAAAATGGGATGTTTCATTTTCTAATAGGGGAAAAGCCTGATCATCGACTCTGCCTTTTTGTAACTTTCGTCATTTTTTCTGAAAATACATGAAACCCCACTTCTTTTATTTCTCCATGTTTTTGTACATATGTTCAACTACTACATGATGTATTTTCTTTTGTTCAAATCTGATGCTTTTTTGAGACAGGACTAATTCAAAAGGAGCAGATATTGAAACTTTTGAATATTTAACAGATTATACCTGCTAACAGCTTCGATCCCGGTAAAGTTCTATACTACTTAGCTGGTCCTAAGAGTAAACTTTCATATTCTATACGAAAAGTTTTGGGGTACTACAGCTTAAAAAAAATAGTAAGTGCAGAAAACGGACAAAATGTCATTCTGATGGCATTTCGTGGCAACATAACAATGGAAATTAACAATACACATGGAACCAAGTAAATTTTACTAAGCAGGTATTGTTATACTAACAATTTATGAGAAAAGAATTTTTGGATGTTGTTGCTTTCCAAAGATATAGCAATCCAAACATACTGGTATTTCAGTTTTCGTGAAAAATGGTATTCATGATCTTGAACTTTGACATTTTCTACAAGAAACAGGAGATTTTTTCAGGGCTTCAAAATTGCACACTATTCATTAAATATGATCTAATTCAACATTAAAAAAATCAAACAAATTAAAAAATAACACTATCAAAATATCACTTGTTTTTCTGGATTTCAAAATATTATCTTAAAACTCAACAGACAATTTTTAGATCTAGGTTTAAGATGAAAAAGTTATACAATATTCTAAGGAATTACTTATATTTTTTAGGGAGAAATATAAAAGTAAACATATGCTACATGCTGAACAAATGTAAAGAAAAAAAATATATACACAATTCTTAGCATTTAATTGTATGACGAAAGAAAAAAATCTGTAAGCAGCGTATTCGATCTATAAAATAAATAGATTTCAGCATAAAACAAGCAATGAAACAAATTTAGTTCGAAAAACATGAAACAACAGTTAATCGTTAGGCCTAAAAACCCATATGAAGCTCAAGCACAAAAATGACAGATCAAAAAATAATAAATTTAACTAATAAAAAATTCACTAAATCCTTAAAATAATATCTTTAAATGATTACAAAACTTTACAGATAATAAATAAAAGCAATACATACATGTTACATCATTAGATCTAATTCCGCGATTTCCTTATCTTATTCTAAATTACTACTTTATATTCACTAAATCCTTTTTCTTAAATAACTTCTATCGTTGATTCTGTTAAATTCCCTTTAATTTAATGTCTCACTTGTCTAAATTACTTAAATATTACGCTTTTAGCATTCATAAATTAAAAGTTCCATTTTCCGTTCTTTTTTTCTTTTAGAATGTACTCTTAGCTTCCCTTTTATTTTCCCGCGCGTATTCCGGGGTTATCCTTTTTACCTTCAAATTCCTCCACACGCTCTCCCCGCACTCTTTCCATGATTCTTAATTATTAATTGGTTGAGAGCGCGACCTACGTCATATTTATATCCGTACACTTGACGTACAGAAAGCCGATGCTTGCTGTGTTTCAGCAGATTCTAGTCGTATTTTCATTTTTCATACCAACCCCTGGTCACCGTCCACGTATTCGATTATCTACAACTTGCTTACTCCCTAAATTATTACTATGAAGCGATGGCTAATATTCTTGGAGGAAACTGCGCCGCCGAATGATGTTTTAATAAAATGATGAGCTGACTTTACGTTTTATCTCAACTATTTATGGGGAAACTTTCACGGAAAAATGTATTCCATGGCCTTCACTCGTCGACTGACAATCATCCTATAACGTCAATGTTATAGTCTTAACACGACAGGATTCCAATCTTCGTTATACTAGTACAACAGGATTGAATTTGCCTGTTCTCACAACTTATCTACTCTATTACTGCTGGACGTGATCCACTACTGATCCACTACGTTATTAACAGATTTTTCTAGGGTTTTTCTTTTATATTATTATTTTATAAAAACATGTATAAAAATCACTTATAAACAGTTTAAGTAAAATAATGCTAAAAAGTGATAAAATATCTTTATTGAGATTGACGATCGTTTCGTCGCACCAACGGCCGCATTTTCAAAATCATTTATGATAAAATCATAAATTCTATTCAAAAATATATTTAAGATATTTGCCTGCATTGGTAATGAAAATTTTCGTGAAAATTATCGATTTTGATCTTATTATTTTATTTCAAAGTTCCATTTATTATTATTATAAAACTACTTTGTTTTGTTCCTATCATGTTTTAGAACAGAAGTTATAGTCAATTTATCGTAAAAATATATTAATTTAATATTTAAATGTATTTTTCTCAAAACTGATTTTTGCACTAAATTAATTGACTTCAAAAGTGATAACTAAAAATATTATTATCATTCTTCTATAAAACTTTCTGAGATTTATTTATGTATTGTTGTATAGCGGATCTACTAAAAGAAATTTAATTGCATGAATATCTACAAATTTATGGCCTGTTATTTGAACAAAACCATGATAAAACGGATGAAAATTTTATAATTGACTATTCGATCATCTCTAAAATTATTATTAACTAACTTTCACTTGTAGCAGGTGTACTAGATAAAACCTTATAATTAACTGTAATAGTATTTTTTTTTAATAAGCATATTTGTTTTTCATGTAGCATTTTTCACGTTTTAATTTTTTTTTTTCAAATTTTCAATACATATTTAACATTTTGTAAATCTATACGGATGTATATATGATTTTTATCAAAGTCAAAAAATATGAATACAATGTTTCTTTGCAATTTATTTTCAAAAACGTTCTTCGAACGTAGATGCCTGACCTTAAAACTAAATCTTCGGCGTAAAAATTCATTAAGGATCGGGGTGCTACGCAGCATATGTCCTGGCTAGGTGATTAGCATACGCAATCCTCGGTATTTACTTCACAAGCGAGTTTGGAACTCATTTTATCGGCTCCGAAGGAAAGAAAGGTTCAGTGAATGTTCTCCAGTCCGCTGCCAGGAATCGAACTGAGGATCTGTAGCATGGCAGCCCGACGTGCTAACCACATCACAGCAGGGCTTCCCAGAAATATATTTAGCCGAAAAAAAGAGTGAAAACAATTGTTGGGAAGAACTCAAGAAATGTATTTGCTTTTAAATACTTATTAAACGCAACATTTTAGAAAGTCTTACACTAAAATATTTTCTAAGGAAGGTTTTTTATATCTGTTGAAGTGGATACAGACCTGTGAACTTTCATGAAAGATAACTAAAAGTGCAAATATTATTTTGTCTATATCTATGCATTTCTATAGTTCTGATAATATTTAATAATCAGGATTCTTAAAATTCGAGAAAAAAATGACCGCTTTCAACATTTAATATCTTAAAATATGTATGATTTTAAAATACAATTTTTGGAGATGTGAAAGATATAAGTATGTTTTTTCATTTCATATATTTAGAAAAACTATAGATGCAGAATTAATATATATAGAAGGACTTGAAACTATCAGACGTTTCGTCGAGCAGAAAATTGACCTGATAACTTACGCACAGGATTACAATATAAATTTTGAATCTAGAGTAAAAATGTTGGTTCCTACTTATACTTAAGATGATAATAATTTCCCTGAAACTAAATAAGTATGTATTTAAATCATTTTAATATTTTTAATACAAAGTTGTATTTATCTAATACTAAATCTTGAATTGTTCAACAGTATAACCACTCCTCAAAACTTATTTTTGGAACAATAAAAAGGAAAATTTAGGTTCAGTTTATGCAGAATAACATAAAACATATATTTTAAAAATTTCATGATCAATTATTGAGAAGTTTTTGTGATATCCTGCCTGTTATGCCCCAAAACCTTATTTTGATAAAAATGACTTTAAAGTTTCGGAAACACCGTTTTAGCTCTAAGTGTGTAGAATTTTAAAGGTCATAAGTTCTGTTTTAATGGTAATTTCAAGGAAACAATTATATAAAACTGTTCAGAAGAAATAGTAGTTTTATGCATAAAAAAATAAAAATAAATAAAATTTTGAAGATTTAAGAGTTCTGAAACCCTTTAACAATAAATGATCCAACAGAAATATTTTTTTCTTCTAATTTTTAAAGATAACTTTCACTACATAGATTAACTTACATATCAAATAAAAGCTGTCAAATGATAATAATACCTTTAAATATTAAATTATGCTTTAACATAAATGTTTAATTGTAGAGATAATATTTCTTTAAAAATTTCCAAAAATAAATTTCATTTAGCACTTTTTTTATACTTGTCAGAAAAATAAATTGTTCTCATTAAAGTTGTTTACAGTGTAAAGAAATAAATATAACTATCAGAAGTAATTAATGTAAAGATTTTTGTTAAATTCGATGAAATATGACTAAACATTACTTTCTTTCATTGGTCTTTATATAATTTCCTATGATTAATTTTCAAGAGATACTATGCGCGAAACTTACGTTATATAGAAATAAGGTTTCTCATTTCTAATACACTGTAAAAAAAGTTCTGATTTTTTATGCATTTTCTGTTGTAATTTTTCAAGAACCGATAAGTAAAAATCGATATATTTTTATCACGTGCACCACGCAGCCAACAGCAACACGATTTTACCCTCACTTGAGTAATTTTACAGCACTCTTAAAGGCAGCAGCTTGTAAATTTTACAGCAGCAACTGTATTGGCAGCCAGGTCACAGCATCTTTTCTGTAAAATACAGAATTTTTTTACAGTTTACAACTTTTAATGATACTCTTGAAGCAAAATAAATACTGTGAAAGTCGCCTATACTCCGTGGTCCAAAGACTCTTTAGAAAACTCGGAATGGCAACAGCCAGAGAGAGAGAGACGATGTAACCTTGGATGTGTTCGAACAATTGCTGGTGAAATATGTAATCCTATAGCGTATTATTAACTTATATTATGTGTGTTTGTGTGTTGTCAACGTGTTCGTCAACTGTACATAGAATAAACATATTTAGCCGGATCAATACATACTTTCTGTTTTTCCTCATCAACATCATGGAATCCAGAACCGGACATGATAATGTCACAATCGACAGGATAAAACAACACAGTTTCGATGACGAACTGCAGAAAAATATTAATTCAAGCAATTTATGTCCAGAACAACAAAAGGAACTAGTATCACTTATCCAAGAATATAGAATGGTTTTTGATGGAGAACTGAAGAGAGCCAAAGTTGGTTCACATAGCATAAATTTAAAACCTGGTGTTGTAAGAAAACAACCACATCTTTATAAAGTACCAGAAACTTTGAAAGCTAATGTAGAAAACCAAATACAGGAATTACTAAGGAAAGATCTTATAGAACCTTCTTCTGCGGAAATAGTGTACCCATTGGTGTGCGTAGCTAAAAAGGGCGGAATAATTAGACTGTGTGTAGATTATGGAGAGTTAAACACCGCCACCAAGATTCCCCGTTTTCCTATGCAGAATTCCGACAACCTAAAATTTAAAGCTGGTTCAGTGAAATATTTGAACTCGCTAGATATTTTAAAGGGATACGGGTAAATTCCACTGAAAGAGGGTAGTCGAGAATTGGCCAGTTTTGTGCCACCAAAAGGCCAGTACCAATGGAAAGTAATACCTTTCAAAATGTCTGGAGCTCCGGCTACTTTTCAAAAAACAATGAATCAGACCTTAAGACCGCATAGTGATTATCCAGAAAGTTTTCTTGATGATAAATTTTATCTTCTAACTGGGAAGACCATTTGCAACATATAACAGAAATTTTGGAAACTTTAAAGTCTCTGAATTTTTCCGCTAACTTGACAAAATGATTCTTTGCAGCATCTGAAGTCAAATATTTAGAACATATCGTGGGTTCAGGCAAACATGGACCTATTCCCGAGAAGCTAGAAGTAATAAAACATCTCAAAGCTCCCAAAACGAAGGAACAACTAAGATCCTTATTAAGTTTCTTTAACTACTACAGAGAATATGTTCCGTATTATGCTAACCTTGCAAAGCCCTTGACAGATATGACCAGAAAAACTGTTACAAATGATATTCCATAGCCGGAAGGTGCTGAAAAGTCGTTCAATAAGTTGATGGAAAGCTTTTGTGAAGTTACAAACCTTTATACCACAGACATGTCCAAACCGTTCGAAATAAACACCGATACTTCCATATCAGGTATTGGTGTCTGTTTAATGCAAAGGCCAAAGACGGCATGTTAAAGCCCATAATCTTTGCCAGTCAAAAGCTTACTGCAACTCAATCAAAGTGGAGCACAATTGAATGAGAAGCATATGCTGTAATCTGGGCACTTGGGAAATTTGAAATGTGGACTTATGGAATCACCATAATATTGCATACTGATCATAATCCCCTAAAATACATAACAGAGGGAACTCCTAAGAACGCTCAATTATAGAGATAGTCGTTTGCACTATCTGGCTATCAGGTATATATTGCTCATAAACCAGGAAGTTCTAATATAGTGGCAGATGATTTATCTCGCATTTATGAGTAGAATATATATATATATATGTATGTATCTTGTATTATTTCATTATTATGTATTGTATCATGTGTATTTTTAATATGTATATTTTCAGTATATAGTGTATAAGAATTTATATATATATATATAAGTAGTTTAGTAAATGCTCTCGTAGGGACGGGTAAAGAACTAGGACTTTTAAATAGGACTTTTGATGGGACTTTTTAAAGTAAGATTTTTTGCTAGGACTTTTAAAAGTAGTGTAATAGTTTGGGACACCGTCCGACATGTAGAAACTGGAGGGAAGGTGTGAAAGTCGCCTATACTCCGTGGTCGAAAGACTCTTTAGAAAACTCGGACTGGCAACATACAGAGAGAAAGACACGATGTAATCTTGGATGTTTTCAAACATGCGCATGTGAAATATGTAATCTTGTAGCGTATTATTAACTTATATTATGTGTGTTTGTGTTTTGCCAACGTGTTCGTCAACTGTACATGGAATAAACAAATTTAACCGGATCAATGCATATCTTTTTTTCTCCCTCATCAACATCATGGAGTCAAGAACCGGGCATGATAAATACTTGTTAACATTTTATTTTTAAACATTTTACTTTAATTTTAATCTCCAAAAAACACTGTTAAAATATCCATAAAAATTGAAAAACAATAAATGCATAATAATTTTTTTTTCAGGGGTTATCGAAAATACAATGTACATAACACTGGTAAATTACCACTTTATAATTTCGAATTTATGTATGCAGATTTCAAAAAGTATAATTATTAAACTGATAGATGTTTTGAACAGAAAAGCCAATGTTAGTTAAATAAAGGAATATGTGCTACACGGTTAGACTTCTTTCAGTGTCTTCTTTTGCTAAATTCTAACACGTTAGAATTTTGCCTCCAAAACTCTTAAAGATTTAAAAAAAAAACAGCTTAGATATAAATTTATTGAGTATCATCAACTACTTATGAAATGAAATAAATTATTGTTAAACTGCATTACTTTAAGACACACAATTTATTGTATAGTCATTTGAATTTCATGCTATATTTTATTGTTTGACACTAATGGTACTATTATAGTAAACAGTTTGATATATATATAAAACATTTTACTACTATTCCATGTTTAGCAATATCAAACTATGAACGTATCGTGAATAAAATGTTATGATTTTCAGCTGAAATTTGGGAATCAGATAAGCTGTTTTTAACATATTTATTTGACAAAAGAGTCATTCCATGTAAACAGGCCTACAGTCTCCAGCTTTATCCCCTTCAATTTGGTATAATTGATACAGGACATGCATGTAGGTATAAGATGGACATCTGCAAAACTGTCAGAGTCAGAAGTAGTATAGTTTGGATGACAGGGGTACATTATATCTAATGAAAAATACTTTTAGAAAGTTCAGGTACTATAAAAACGCTAAAAAAAATTCGACTACAATAGTCGCCATTTTTGTTACGGCGAGTAGGCCCAGTGTTCAGGTTGCGGTGATTTGATCATTAATTTGCTAGCAACAGCTATAAGATTCGTATTGTATTAGAATACGTTTAATACTTTAATACTTTCAAATCCTTTTCTATGCAAAACGTGTTTTCCAAGAGCAGAGTGCAAGACCAACCGTAAACAGTTTTCAAGAAGTTTAGTAATGAGTTTAAAAGTGTGCATTAAAATGTGTCAAAATTTCGGAAAGAGTGAAAAATCAGTAAAGACAATAAAAAACAACTTTTTATCTAGGAAATTTATATTATTCTTTAAACTTCCTATTGATTTCAAAATTTCAGAACCACTTAGTAAATTTCAGACGATGTTTGGATTAAAAGTGGACATAAAAAATATCTAAAATGTTATAATATATTAGCGAAATATCTTTCTTTTGACTGAACAATCTTATGCAATGATTATATCGGCAACACTTTTAACATTATGAAGCAAAGTGTTTAATCATTCGACCTTATTATGACCATAATATTGGCCATATTAGGATCAATATTAAATAAAAATATGATTAAGTAACTCTTCCCTACAAAAGTGGTGGAATAACTGAACGGTTTGCTGCATACATTTAAAAGCTTAACAGAGGATTAATTAATAAAACTGTCTTTTTACTTTCTTCTATCTTTACAAGAAGAAAGTATTGGATTCATGAAAATTTTCGAATTCCGGTTTTCGACGGATTTACACGTTTTAGGGGTCAGAGATTCCAAAAACATGTTTTTACAAAATGTCTGTCTGTGACTCTGTGAGTCTGTCTGTCTGTCTGTCTGTCTGTGTGTATGTGACACAAATTTTGTGGGCACTCTATCTCAAGAACTAATGCACGGAATTTAATAAAAATTGATATTCAGTTAGTGCCTAATACAAATTGATGCTGATTAGTTTTTGGTGTACATCGCTCAACAGGTGGCGCTACAATGCTACATTTTTCACGAATTTCGCAATAGCTCTATCTCAAGAACTAATGCACGGATTTTGATCAAACTTCAGATTTAGTTAGTCCTTGATATGAATTGATGATGATTACGTTTTGGTGTAAATCACCCAACAGGTGGCGCTGTTATGATGAATTTTGCAGGATTTACACGATTTCCCCAAAAGCTCTATCTTAAGAACTAACGCACGGATTTTCATCAAACTTCAGATTAAGTTAGTATTTGATATGACTTGCTACTGATTAGGTGTTGGTGTAAATTGCCCAACAGGTGGCGCTTCTCTGCTGCCTTTTCCACGATTGCCTCAATAGCTCTATCAATAGAACTAATGGACCAATTTTCATCTAACTTCAGATTTAGTTGTATGTTGACACAAGTTGTTGTTAATTAGGTTTTGGTGTTAATCACCCAATAGGTGGCTCTGCTATGCAGAAATTTTTACGATTTTCGCTATTGCTCTATCTCAAAAACTAATGTACGGATTTTCTCCAAACTTCAGATTCAGTCAAACGTTGACATAAATTGTTGCTGATTAGGATTTGGTATAAATCACACAATAGGTGGCGCTGCTAGGCAGCATTTTGCTGAATTTAGACGATTTCAGCGATAGTCATATCTCAAGAACTAATGCACGGAATTTCATATCGTTAGAATCCTCATGAGATGCATAGATTGCCATTTAATTTTGGCAGTGTGATAGCGAATTTTGAAGTATTAACATGTATGAGATAGAAGAAAGTTTTGGGATTGGTACATCCGACTAGTTTATGTTTGTTTTTGATTGATTACGAACATATAATTATAATAAATGGAGGAATTAATTAATCTTTTTATGGCAATGAATGATTGTATAAAAAGAGATTCAAATTTCACTTATTTTTATGATATGATTTAAAATCTACCAAAATGCGTTGTAAATACGAAATCTTTAATTAAACAGAGAATTGAATAAAGACATTTTATCATTTCTTTCACAAAAACTGTGTATGCATTAATATATCTCATAATAGAAAACTAAACTTGAAACGTAACATTAGATTAAAAATTTTGTTGTATGATTAATTTGAAATTTACTGCATAAATGAAGATCCAGAGTTTCCCAATAATAATTGCGTTTTGTTTAATTCTGAAAGAAAAGAATATTCAGACACACCGTTGTTTGTACACTTTTGTATAATATCGTTATTGGAAGGCAGAGGTATTTAAGTATGTATATAATATAGTTATATATGTTATTTATATATAAAACTTTTTACCGTCAATATATATTGAAATTAAGAATTTGAGAAAACAAACATTATTTTGTCAATTCTTTTGCTCTTGTTATATCAATCAAATCTGATAACCTTCTCTATATTATTTCGCCTTCTGATAGATAAAAGACACTTTTTCTAGTTTTTCTTTTTATTTATTTAATTGTTTATTTGAAAATAATATGAAACCAGTGCATTAACTATCCCGAATCATCCGGGTTTTTTGCCTGGGATTTTCATGATTTTTCAGGCTCTAAATCTGCGATTTGCTCAAGTGTGGCTTCAACTGTTTTAGATAAAGTCCTTTAAACAAATAATTATAGACGAGAACAATGAGTTATAAGAACTCTCATATCACTAGGCTATGTTTAATTTGAATAATTAATTTGTTTTAAATGAAAATAAATACAAAATGCGACATTTATTAACACTGTTTATGCAACAACCAACTGAAAATGTTTAATTAATAATTAATAGCATCCTACACTGTAAAAAAGACATACTAAAAAACGAAAATTCTGCTAGCAATCGAGACGCCAGTACTATTTCCGTATTTTAACGGAAATTTTACCTCGTAAATTACAGGAAAACGGAAGTTTTTCTATTTTCTGTTTGTAATTTTTTTTTCAGTTTATTATCTCAATAGGGCTATTAACTGTTATAATATTGGTGAATTACTTCAATAACTCTCAACACAGTAGATCCAAAGCTGATTTAAATCAGTTTTTACTTTCTTTAACCCTTAACCGGAAACATACCGTCTGTGAGATGGTTGCATCTACATATCTACCCTTTACACAAAAAATGAACGCGTCCCCAATCTTATCACACAATCTAATCCTTACGCTACTGGTCCTCTGCCTCCCCCACCCATTTGCAATACCTGCAAATTCTTAGTTATTGAAAGAAGAATTATTTTATTTTCAACGCAGTCTGTGAGACGGCATGTTTCCGTTTATGTAATTTTTTGCTCTGGGGTATTGATATGGAGGAACCGTCAAAGGTACGGTACAATGATCAAAAAGACTGAAGAAACTGTTTTGAGATTGTTTGATGAAGTAGTAAGTGACATAAGCGATGTTGAAAGTATTTCGGATGATGAATATATAAATTCTGAACACGAAAGTGACTCAACATTGCCAAAAATGCATAAAAAAGCAGATATTTAGAACATGCTGCAATATTTACTATTAAATATTTTGTTAATTTTACTGCTTAATTTTTTTTTCTAATTCATATCGGACCGAAATATTTAAAAATATTAGCAATTATTTAATTATTATGACGAAAATTTCATATTTTGAACAATAATGTGTAATTTTAAAATATTTTCTGTCTCCGACATTCAAAACTTATTTTTATGCTGTCATATTAAAAAAATGGTCCTGTTAATGCACTACTATTAAATATTAAGTGTTTAAGTTCACTATTTCATACATTATTTAGAGTTATTTTCCTTTTAAAATTTTAAGCATTTTTTTCTTAATTTAGCAGTCTTACAGACGGCACGTTTCCGTTTGTGCACGGGATTTTAATGTCTCCGGTTAAGGGTTAACTTACAATTCTGCTTGTATTTTTGTATGTGACAGTCAAATCTCGTTACTCATTTTTCACTTACTTCCTGTTGGCATCGAGCTTTGAAATTTGGAATGTATATATATTCCTGAAGGGCAATACAGGAATTAAACATTGATTTTTAAAGAAAAATCTATCCCTAGAGGGTGTAACGAGGGTTAATTCAAAATTTTATTAATCACCATATCTCTTAAAACAATGCAAATAAAGTCTTGAAACTTGACATGACTATAGTATAACTAAGATTAGTAAGCATGTGTTTCGGAATTTTCCAAAATTTGACCCCAAAGTGGGTGTTTGCCGCTAAGCGCCGTCTATTTTCGACGGAGGGCGCTTGGAAAAGGAATCCAAAAAATACTTCTTAAACTTAATGCTTACTCAATTACAGTTTGATTTCCTACGGAGAAATCAGCATCAGCCTCAATAATATTTGTTGGAAAGTACTATAGTCAAAGTTACCACAATAGCGCCAAATTTTGCGAATTTCGACAGCTTTCCCAAATATCGCTAAATTTGATAGTGAAATTATTATTATTTTCTTTTTTTTTTTTACGTTTTTCTGAATTTTAGTGAAAGCATATTTAAAAGTAAAATTAGATTTATATTGTTAATTTCGTTTTGGGTTAAAATAACAAACCTGAACGCAAGTAAGCGGAATTTATAGTATGCATTTATAAAAAGTAATGTTTGAAATCAACTTACAGTTTACAATACTTTCTACGTAATGCATTTCTTTTTTTACTCGCAAATAAATGCCACATCAAAGAAAAAAAATATATTAAGAATGAAAACGGTACGTTTTTTTTTCATAAAAACATATTTCATCTAAGAAACCGGTAAGTGAAACAAATTTAATTAAATCTCTTATAGGATTTTTTTTTTTTTGTCATAATTTTTTTAAGCATAGCTATCATTATACAAAAGCTTAAAGAATTTTCACAAAAAGAAATTTTGAGGCATATTAATATTTAAAGTATACTCTGTACTTTACCTGGAAATTGTTCATTTTGAAGATCTTTTCGTAGTTTTTAGGGTAAAAAACACAATATTTAATATATTTTTTTACTAAGCAACGCATTTAAAATGCCATAAAAAACTTAAAATGGCAAGCAAGGATTTATCGATAATTAGCTGCGCCGAATACATTAGATGCCGACGTCTTATTTGTTTTAGAGAAAAATTTAAATAATAAAACATTAATGACTAATAAAATATTAATTATTAATTTTAAGTAAAAAGCGTCTACTTCTTAGCGCAAAAGACAACTTCAAAAATGAGGTAGCAAAGGAAACTCATACATCACGCATAGATTATGAAACATTTTCCAAACCACTAGAATACTGTTATGAAATTTTATCTTTCGGATGGAGAAAGCAGATAACTAAACAAACAAAAAAATTTCGCAAATATAAATTTTGTAGACATGTATTATTAATAAATAGAACAAAAGCGATTTTTTGGAAAAAAAATAATATGAAAAATGGTCAGTTTGAGCGGTGTATAATGTAAATATTCAAATTATGATATGGGCAAAACTCTTTTAGAAATTACCGCCTATAAATAGTAATGCATGTTGGAAAACGTCTCGGCACATCAGTGTTTTATGCCAAACATCCACTCGCGTGTAACAAGACAATTTGCCAGTGACATTATGCAACATAATTATCTATTTAGTTGTGAAATATGTTACAAGATGGCGACACTTTACGAGCGACTTTCGTAAGATTACGAAGTAATCTACATTTACGTTGAACATACATGTTTTGAAGATGCGGCAACAGATAGCAGCACCAAAGAAGTTTTCCAGTAATGTCAACTTTTCAATTAAGACTGAAATGGGTTCGTAATAGAAGAGAATCGCTTATTAAGCAGTTTTCTTATTGTTCTAGACTATTTGACTTTGCTATAACTTTTTGGGCCGCTTTTAACTCTTCACTTGAAGAACTGACACTGGTCAAGTCAACACGCACAAAGTTTTGTGCGCTATCCTTTGTTTAAACGGAGCGTTCCTTCCCATATGTGGACTTCATGTTTTTGCAATGTGATTTTTAATAATTTAATCTTATTTTTTGTAGCGTAACCAGTATTTAATCCAGATTGCGTGTGATAATTAAAGATTTCTTTTCTTTCACAAGACCGACTCTTCACTGAAGATACATCCCTCATATGATCACCATTTATGTTTAAATAAAATCAAATAAACATTATAGGTGGATACATAATCCCGTAAGAAGAATCATATTCTACGTCGGATTACCAGAAAGGTAAGAAAATACATTCTATCTTTCATTATTGTTATTTATCAATTTAATATAACTATATATTTAAACTAAACTGGGTTATCAGCTTATGCTAAATCCCGAACTCACCCCTTCCCAGATATTTTAATAGATCATGAGGACTGATTAGAAGGGGAAAATAAATAAATAAATAAAATAAATAAAACCCAGTAATAAAATATTTGATTGTGATATTGTGATAAAACTGAAAAGGATGCACATATAACATATGAGACATGAAACGATAATTATTGAAATATATATATGAAAATAAATGTGCATAGATATTGATAGTGTTCATAAATATTAAAACTGATATATACGATATATATAATAACACATACACAAAAAAGAGGGTGTTATATGAACATATGATTGATTATTATGAATATATGATTATTTTATTTACATTTATATATATCCTAAGAAAGTGTTATAAACTTCTTATATAAAACACTGAACTATTTTATGTGAAATATATATGTTATCAAAGAATATATAATACTTGAATAACACGCAATTGCTGCTTCAAAAAAATTACAGCAGTAGAAAAGTTAAACGATAATAATTATAATCATTGGTGTTTTAAGTTAGAAAATTTAATAATTAAAGATGATCAGATTAAATATATAACAGAATCCCCGCCTTCCTCACCCGATGATACTTACACGAAAAATGCCGCTAAGGCGAAAGCCATCATTTGTTTGTGCATTGAAAATACACAAATCGTACACATCAGAAATTTAACATCCCCAAAAGACATATGGGAGAAACTGAAAAATGTTCACCAAAGGGCGAATTTATCGTCCAAGTTATTTCTTCTGAGAAAGCTCTATTCCCAACGGTTAAACGAAGGCGGAGACTTAAATTTACATATAAACAACATATTAACTATCCGCGACAAACTTGCTGCTATCGGAGAGCTAATAAATGATTCACACATAGTCGCAATTATGCTTTGCAGCTTGCCTCAGTCTTACGCTCCTCTCATAACAAGCATGGAGGCTAGGGATGAAAACGACTTAGACCTTGAGTTCGTAAAGAACAAGTTGATCGATTAGTACTCTCATCGAATTGAATATAAGAACACAAATACATGTCCAAGGGACACAGCATACAAAATTGTAAATAAAGGGAGCAAAAAGTATTGCAATTTCTGTCAACGTGATGGGCACGTTCGTTCAGAATGTTACAAATTAAAAAATAAACAGAAAAATAATTACCAAAATCATGAAAATTATAACAGGAATAAAATTAACATCAACGCCAACTTTAAAGCCAATTCCGTAAACCCCAACAACCAATATAAAGATAGCAAAACTGACTCTTCGAATTTTTGCTTTAACAGCAAAACATATATAGAGGATGTGGTTAAACAATCGATCATTCCTCTCTTCACAGTGAAATATAATTTTGAAATTGAGTCAGTAAAAATTAACCAAATACATACATAATCGACTCTGGTTGTACCAGGCATGTTACATCAGCAAAAACAAATTTCGCCACATTCACAGCCGGGAACTTTGGGAATATAACAATCGCTAATGGAAAAAGTCTTAATTCGCAAGGTATGGGCGACGTAAAAATACACAAAAACCACTACATTACACTAAAAGATGTATTATATTGCCCAGAACTAAAAAGCAATTTATTGTCAGTTAAGAAAGCCACTGAAAATAACATAAAGGTAATTTTCGAGAAAAATGCATGCTTATTTGTCAAAGATGATAATATAATCTTGACAGCTAAATTAAATGATAATCTTTACGTATTAAACCCTGAAGATGATTACAGCTATACTATAAGTACTCAAACTTTCTGTAACAATACAAACTGTATTTCAATGTGGCACCGAAGACTCGGACACAAAAACTTTGATGATATTAATTACCTAGTTAACCATAAATTAGCCGATGGGATAACAATTAATAATTGTAAACATGACACGCGATGCACCAAGTGCAATGAAGGGAAACTTTCCGCTCTGCCCTACCCTAAAGTAGCCACAAACAGAAGCAAAGAAATCGGTACCCTTGCACGTTCCGATATTTGTGGCCCCATGCAAACGGAAACGATAGGAGGGAAAAGGTACTTCATAACATTCACGGATGATTATAGCAGGTACACAATAACATACTTAATCGGGCATAAATCGGAAGCCGTTATCAAACTGAAGGAATAGATAGCGCTAACAAAGAATAAATTTGGCAAGTTGATAAAGCCAATAAGATCCGATAATGCTAAAGAATATATCAGTGATGAATTCGAAAACTGCCTGATCGAAAATGGGATAGAGCGTCAATTGAGTGTTCCCTATTCTAGCCAGCAGAACGGCGTCTCGGAGAGAAAGAATAGAACGATAGTGGAAATGGCTAGAACCATGTTGTCGGACACTAAGTTACCTAAACAATTCTGGAGGGAAGCTGTCATGTCCGCACCTACCTCATTAACAGTCTACCAACAAAAGCTAACAA
This sequence comes from Maratus speciosus, assembly GCA_963932465.1. Classification (NCBI taxonomy): domain Eukaryota; kingdom Metazoa; phylum Arthropoda; class Arachnida; order Araneae; family Salticidae; genus Maratus; species Maratus speciosus. The sequence goes on from OZ010786.1 coordinate 307,466,462, forward strand.
AAATAACATGACACCCTATGAACTTTGGCATAAAAGAAAACCCGATCTCTCGAACATTAAAACATTCGGATGTAAGGCATTTACCTATGTCGATAAACCTAAAAGAAGTAAGTTAGATGAGAAAGCCATCGAGGGAATAATGTTGGGATACGATTTCAGGAGCAAGGGCTATAAGATATACACGGGTGAAAACAAAATTATAATATCTAGAACCGTAAAATTCTTCGAAGAAGGAATAAAAGATGAGGAAATTAAACCCGCCGAAGAAAATCAAAACAACGAACAAACTCCCGCAGATAATACCGAAATTGATCTAGAAGAACAAGATGATGATCAGATTAACACCCCGACCGAAAAATCTCCTGAACCGAGAAGACCTCAAAGACAAAATCACGGTGTACCACCTAACCGTTTTGGAATAAGCGCAAATCTGTGCCAAATTCAAGAGCCAAAGTCATGGACAGACCTACAAAACATCAACGACGCGGAAACTAAAAATAAATGGCTAAAAGCTACTAGTGAGGAAATAAAATCTCTGAAGCAAAATAAAACTTGGAGACTAATAAAACCTATCCCGAGAAAATGCGTCATAGGTTGTAGGTGGACGTTCAAGGCAAAAAGGGGAGCCAACGGGTCAATAGAGCGATATAAAGCTAGATTGGTCGCTAAGGGATATGCTCAAAAATATGGAAGCGATTTTGATTAGACCTACGCACCCGTTGTATCTCATACCACACTGCGAGCGTTCTTAAACGCAGCGGTGTACAAAAACCTTAAAATAACCCACCTAGATGTCAAAACTGCTTTCTTACATGGCGACTTAGAAGAGGAGGTTTATATGCATCAGCCAGAGGGATACATAACAAAAGGGGAAGAAGATAAAGTGTGTAGTTTAAACAAAAGAAATTTACGGCCTTAAGCAGGCAGCTAGGGCGTGGAACCAAAAAATAAGTAAATCGCTAAAAGAACTAAATTTCGTTGAATGCGCGTCAGACAAATGTCTGTACAAAAGAGTCCAAGATGGAAAAATCGCATACATAATAGTGTATGGTGATGACATCTTAGTCGCAGGAGATAAAACAGACACACACGAAATATACATGGAATTATCAAAGCAATATGAAATCAAAAACTTAGGTCAAGTAACACAATATTTAGGCATAAACATAAAGGAAACAGAAAACGGTAAACTAGAATTAGACCAAGAACACAAAATAATACAGATAGCAGAAAAATTCAATTTGTTAAATGGTAAGCCTACATATATACCCATGAATACTAACTACTTTAATCTAGATCCAAACGGGAAACTAATGGAAACTAATGTAAATTTTAGACAGGCTATAGGGGGGGGGGGGGGCTTCTATACATTGCAACTTTAACTGACCCGACATAGCATCAGTCGTTAATATCCTGGGAAGAAGGAATCAGTCCTCAACGGAAGTCGATTGGCAAGCTATCGAGAAGTTAATTAGATATCTACTTACTACCAAAGATCTGAAATTTGTCATAGACAAAACAAAACCCCCAATCCTAACGGCATATAGCGATGCCGATTGGGGCAACGATAGAATAGACAGGGAGTCAACCACTGGAAACTTGTTTAAATTAGGAAATAACATATTGGCATGGTCATCGAGGAAACAGAGTTGCACAGCACTCTCGTCCACAGAGGCTGAATATATCGCTGCCTCTAATGCAGGTCAAGAAATCGACAAGGTTATTAGACTTATTAAATGATCTTGAACTGTGGCAACAACTACCCGTAACGTTGTACGAAGATAACTTATCAGCCATAAGATTGACTGAAAACGAAAAAGCACAGACAAGAACTAAACATGTGGAAGTGAAATACCACCATATCAGACATCTATGCCAGAATGGCATAATCAAAATAACTTATTGCCCATCGAAATTAATGTTAGCAGACGTCCTCACCAAGCCGCTGCCAAAGCCTCATTTCGAGTGCTTGAGAAATAAATTAAATATTTTACGCTCGTCGGTATGACATAAACAGCGGGGGTGTTGGAAAACCTCTCGGCACATCAGTGTTTTATGCCAAACATCCACTCGCGTGTAACAAGACAATTTGCCAGTGACATTATGCAACATAATTATCAATTTAGTTGTGAAATATGTTACAAGATGGCGACACTTTACGAGCGACTTTTCGTAAGATTACGAAGTAATCTACATTTACGTTGGACATACATGTTTTGAAGATGCGGCAACAGATAGCAGCACCAAAGAAGTTTTCCAGTAATGTCAACTTTTCAATTAAGACTGAAATGGGTTCGTAATAGAAGAGAATCGCTTATTAAGCAGTTTTCTTATTGTTCTAGACTATTTGACTTTGCTATAACTTTTTGGGCCGCTTTTAACTCTTCACTTGAAGAACTGACACTGGTCAAGTCAACACGCACAAAGTTTTGTGCGCTATCCTTTGTTTAAACGGAGCGTTCCTTCCCATATGTGGACTTCATGTTTTTGCAATGTGATTTTTAATAATTTAATCTTATTTTTTGTAGCGTAACCAGTATTTAATCCAGATTGCGTGTGATAATTAAATATGTCTTCTCTTTCACAAGACCGACTCTTCACTGAAGATACGTCCCTCATATTATCACCATTTATGTTTAAATAAAATCAAATGAATATTATAGGTGGATACATAATCCCGTAAGGAGAATCATATTCTACGTCGGATTACTAGAAAGGTAAGAAAATACCTTCTATCTTTCATTATTGTCATTTACCAATTTAATATAACTATATATTTAAACTAAACTGGGTCATCAACTTATGCTAAATCCTGAACTCACCCCTTCCAAGATATTTTAATAATGCATGAGTTAGTCTTTGAAATGCATTACATAACTTAAAACATACTTCCTGTACACCTTTCTGTTTAAAAAGTCTCACAATGTAAAAGAAAAAAAATCAGTATTTCTACAGATATAAAATTACAGAATGCTTACAAACATTTTATCTGTACACTGTATAATAAAAGATGTAAACCTACAAAACCAGTTTTTGTAAAGCTATAGAAATCTGTAGATTTAAAAACGAATCTACTAAAATTACAGTAATTTTATTAAAATTTTATCTGTAACCCGGATTACAGTTACATAAAAAGTTCTAGGTATCTTAGCTTCCTAAAAAATCCGTAGTAACCTTATAGATTTTTTATTTTAAGACAAAAAAGTGTATTTGTTACATGAATTTTTATTTTTGCTGTTACATAAAAAGTTCTACGATTCCCAGTTTCCTAGAAAAATTTTAGTACTTTTTTTTTAAGTACTTTTTTTTTTTTTTTTTTTTTTTTTTTTTTTTTTTTTTTTTTTTTTTTTACAGTGCTGTTAAATTTGAAAAAGTGAAAAGAAGAAAGCGTTTTCAACATTTAGTATCTTAAAATCTATATGATTTTAAACACAATTTTTATTGCGTTGAAAGATATGAGTATGTTTTCTCATTTCCTGCATTAAAAAAATTGCAAGATGCAGAATTAGCATTTATAGGGGCCTCCAAACTGCCAGACATTTGACAAGCAGAAAATTTTATAACACCGTACGCGCAGGATTAGAAAATAAATCTTGCAACTATAATGCAAATTTTGGTGGCTACTTATATTTCAGATTATAATAATTATCCTGAACCTAAATAGATTTGCCTTTAAATATTTTTTATATCTTTAATACAAAGTTGTATTTAGCAAATGTAAAATTTTGAAATTATCAATAGTATAATCGCCTAAAAAATACATTTTTCAACAATAAAAATAAAAATTTTAGGTTCCGTTTAAACAGACTAACATATTTTAGAACAATAGGACTTTGCCAAAATAGCAATTATTTCCTCCTTAAGTTTTCTTTAAAAGTTCAATTAGTGTGACAAACTAAGAATTAAATAAATATGGCTAAAAAAATATTTTATTACAATCTTTACCGCGCTTGTGTCTATTTTGATTGCATGCTGTAAAAGATGTGGTTCTTTTAAAATGCACATAAAAGCAACATAAAAAAGAATTGACTCCATAAACAATAAACATTCACTCCTATGAAAGAGTGGCTATTCACTACTACCAGGGGTGAAAAAACGCACTCCTTTAGCAAAAAGTGCACAGTCACTCCTCCGAAACAGTGGTTATCCACCCCTGTTTAGAAGGAATATTCACTTCCCAAAAGTGAATATTTGCTCTTTCAGAGAGTCAAAAATTTCACTTTTGCTCAGAGTAAATACTAAAGAGGTTGGGCATATTTCGACTCTGCCATATAATGAGTATTCACTCCTCCGGAGTGAATAGTCACTCTTTTTCTATTTAGAGTGTACATCTAAAAAAAACATTCACATTTTAATGTGGTACATTCTAAGGAACGTGGAAAAAAACTTGGAGCAGAAACATCCATATTTTAAAAAAATAGTAAGGTTTTAAAAAAGTTCATTTAAAAAATTAAATTTATTTAATTATGCTGTTCTACAAGATTTTTTTTAAAACTATGTTTGCTTTTTATTATTAAATATAATGCCACAATAGATACTACAGTATTTTCAAAATGGATAAAAAATGTTTAAAAGTTACTGTGTCCCCTTAAAGAAATTGTTTGTTTTGGTTCTATATAGCATTCCAAGGTCCATGTGACCCCAATTTATGGTAAGATACTAGATTTTGTAAAGATGTTACTTATACTACACCAAAAGTAAGCAGATGGACAAGGAAGATGTTATTTGATAGAAAAATATAACAATCAGGAAATTATTTTTCGGATTTGAACTTTGTAGCATTCATTTGTTTCAGTCAAACTGAGCGTACACCTTAAATATAAACACCCCTGTACTATTTCTTATTAATTACACAGAAAAAAACGGACTAAAATACGGAAATTGTACTGGAAATCGAGACGCCAGTATTATTTCCGAATTTTAACGGAATGTTTTTCTGTAAATTACAGAAAAATGTCCGTTTTTCTGGAATTTACGGGGAAAATTTTCCGTTAGAATACGGAAATAGTACTGGCGTCTGGATTGCCAGTGCATTTTCCGTATTTTAGTCCGTTATTTTTTACAATGTAAAAAATTGTCTTTTGCACATTTCGATGTATAATTATTTATTGTATTAATGTATTATTTTTTTTTATCATACGAGAGAAAGTTTTTGATTTGAACAAGCTTAAGTCAGAGTAACAAACAATTTTTTTCCGAAAAAAAAATCACACTTCTCCGATGTAAATAATCAAAATATTATTAGGCAGAAATTTTTCCTATCTATATCTGTGATGTGTTAGCTATGTAAAGGGAAATGGTAATTTATAATTATCTCGATAAATAAATAAATTAATAAATCACGAGATTAATAAATAACTGAATAAATAACTGAATTAGGAAATTGATGGTTATTTAAAGTTGAACTCTTTTATACAATCTAAAGCTAGAAATTGTGAGAATGTTATTTTAAAAAAATGATTTAAAAATGTTCATCTAATCTTATTGCTTAGTTATATTGAATTAAACTTAATCTTTTACTTTGTAAATCATATTTAAACTTTGCAAGTCATAATTAGCATATTCGTTTTCTTAACTGGTTGAAAAACATTTGATATTAATTTTACAATATTAATAATCCAAAACAAGTTTTAAAAAGTCCTTCCGGTCAGTGCCGGGAGGAAGAGGTAGCTTTCATATTCCTTATTTTAAAAAAGCCAACTTATATTATTCAAACACTCGAAGCTCAATTAAGTGGAAACCGAATGTAGGAGATTCAATACTAATTTTTGTCAATGCTAAATCATTATGAATGAGAATTTCGCGAAATTAGTCAGCTTTATCCAAGCTGCTTTTAATTAAAGTAACTTATATTTGGCTGCCAAATTCGGCGATTTCTTAAAGTGCCATTTTAAGACAACATGGTGGATGAGGCTAACCAGTGAACTTGGTCGAGACCTTAGTAATTGCTGTGCACATGCTCACTCACATCGGAATCGGTTGATATATACGAGTGCTGTCGCAGGCAAAAAATCAGATTTTTCAAAATGTCAATCACGTTAGGAATTGAAACTACTATATCTGAGCCATTTTTTAAGATAAAGGCAAACAAAAAATGCTCCTGAATCCTTATATCAAGGTCAAATACTTAAGAAAGAAACCTTTTTAAATTTCTAATTTTTTTGCACCTCACTTTAAATATAATTATTTTAAATTTAATGGCCGCCATTTTGAAACAAGAACGCTGATGAAGCTGGCCAGCGAACTTGGTCGAGATATTGATGTATACTATCCACATGCCTTCTTCCATCGAAATAGGCGAATACGTGTGGTATCGCGTGACAAATACAAGATCGTTTCAAAGTGTTAGCCATGATAGAAATTCAAAGTGCTATAATTCAACCACTTTTTAAGATATAAACAAAAGAACAAATTTTCAGAAACAAAAAGTGCTCCGAATCTTTGTATCAAGGCCAAACACATAAAAAAACTTTTTCATTTTCCAATTTTTAATACCTCATTTTAAAATTTAAAATACATTTTAAAAAAAATCGCAACCCTTTTGAAACAAGATGGCGAATGAAGCTGGCCAACGAACTCGGTCGAGACAAAGGTATGCACTATGTACAGACCAAGTAATATCCAAATCGGTTCATAAATACGCCTGTTATCGAAAGACAAAATTCAGGTCGTTTTAAAATGCCAGCCACAATAGAAATTCAAAATGTTATAACTCAGCCATTTTTTTAGATATAGACGAAACAAAACCTGTTCCGGAATCTTTGTATTAAGGTCAAACACATACGAAAAAATCTTTTTCATTTTCCAAATTTTGGAATCTTATTTTAAATTTAATTTTTTTTAAATTTTTTTAAATGGCCGCCATTTTGAAACAAGATGGCGGATGAAGCTGGCCAACGAACTCGGTTGAGTGATTTGTATGTACTATGTACACACCAAGGTACATCCAAATTGGTTCATAAATACGTCTATTATCACGTGGCAAAAATCAGGGCGTTTCAAAATGTCAGCCACGCTAGAAATTCAAAATGCTATAACACAGCCATTTTTTAAGATATAAACGAAACAAAAACTGCTCCCGAATCTTTTTATCAAAGTCAAACACATAAGAAAAAAATATTTTTTCAATTTTCAATTTTTTGGTACCACATTTCCAATTTAAATTTTTCTTAAAATTTTAAATGGCCGCCATTTTTAAACAAAATGGCGGATGAAGCTGGCCAACGAACTCGGTCGAGACATTGGTCCGTACTATGTATAAACGAAGTTACATCCAAATCGGTTCATAAATACGCCTTTTATCGCGTGACAAAATTCAGGACGTTTCAAAATGTCAGCTTCGCAAGAAACTCAAAATGCTATAACTCAGCCATTTTTTAAGATATAGACGAAACAAAAATTGCTACGGAGTCTTTGTATAAAGGCCAAATACATAAGAAAAAAATATTTTTCCATTTTTAATTTTTTGGTACCACATTTCAAATTTTAAATTTTTTTAAATATTTTAAATGGCCGCCATTTTGAAACAAAATGGCGGAAGTAGCTGGCCAACGAACTCGGTCGAGACATTGGTATGTACTATGTACACACCGAATTACATCCAAATCGGTTCATAAATACGAGAGTTACAGTATGACATAGGTCAGATATATATATATATATATATATATATATATATATATATATATATATCAATTTTGAACGGAGGGTGGTTTCGGGGTCTGGGGGTCATGATCGATGAAAATATACCAAAATTTTTTGAAATCGCTTTCCTCCGAACGGCTGCAATAGGTAGCTTTTGGTAAAGAAAGCTACCTAAAAATATCTCGATTTCCAGTACAATTTCCGTATTTTAGTCCGTTTTTTTCTGTGTAATTAATAAGAAATAGTACAGGGGTGTTTATATTTAAGGTGTACGCTCAGTTTGACTGAAACAAATGAATGCTACAAAGTTCAAATCCGAAAATTAATTTCCTGATTGTTATATGTTTATATCCAATAACATCTTCCTAGTCCACCTGCTTACTTTTGGTTAGTCTAAGTAACATCTTTACAAAATCTAGTAACTTAGCATAAATTGGGGTCGCATGGACCTTGGAATGCTATATAGAACCAAAACAGACAATTCTTTTAAGGGGGCACAGTACCTTTTAAACATTTTTTATCAATTTTGTCTAACACTGTAGTATCTATTGTGGCATTATATTTAATAATAAAAAGCAAACATGGTTTTTAAAAAAATCTTGTAGAACAGCATAATTAAATAAATTATTTTTTTTTTTAATTGAACTTTTTTAAAATCCCTACTATTTTTTTTAAGTATGAATGTTTCTGCTCCAAGTTTTTTTTTACTCTTTCCTTAGAATTTACCACATTAAAGTGTGAATGTTTTTTTATATGTACACTCTAAATAAAAATGATTGACTATCACAGAGTCGAAATATGCCCAACCTCTTTAGTATTCACTTTGAGCAAAAGTGAAATTTTTGACTCTCTGAAAGAGTGAATATTCAACCCTGGGAAGTGAATATTCACTCGAAACAGGGGTGGATAACCACTGTTTCGGAGAAGTGACTATGCACTCTTTGCTAAAGGGGTGCGTTTTGTCACCCCTGGTTGGGGTGAATAGTCACTCTTTCATAGGAGTGAAAGTTTATCTTTTATGGAGTTAATTCTCTTTTATGTTGCTTTTATGTGCATTTTAAAAGAATCACATCTTTTACAGAATGCAATGAAAATAGATACAAGCGCAGTAAAGATTGGAATAAAATACTGTTTTAGCAATATTTATTTAATTCTTAGTTTGTAACACTATTTGAACTTTTAAAGAAAAATTAAGGAGGAAATTATTGCTATTTTTGCAGTCCTATTGTTCTAAAATATTTTTAATTTTTCATGATCTAAATATTAAGAACGTGTAATTTTTTTTTATTTTATCCGTTGTGATTTGATTTTGTTTTATTTAATGCAAACATGAGATCTAATTTTTAAGTTCTCTGGAATATATATATATATATATTTTCTTTTAAACTTATCCCTTAATTTAATCATGATTTCTAATTTTCGTCCGCTATTGCTAATACAATAATTATTTATGAAATGACACGATAAGCCACATTTAATTTAATATTTTTATTGCCGTAGATATTGTATTTTGTAAACATAAGCAAAATATATTTAATATGTTTTATAGGAAAAGATTGATCTAGGAACTAGATAAACTGAAGGGCATATAAAAATAAAGTAAATGACTGCACATGAACTGTTCTTATTGTTTGAAAAACATTTTAATGTAATAAGTAGTTATTAATCTCTTTATAAAAAATATTTAGTCCTATATATTGTAAGTAAATATGAACTTTAAAAAATATATACTCTAAAGCAGTCATCTTATCCATAAACTTCTAAACAGGCATATTTCAATGCTTAAATGTCATGTTTCATTTTAAAGTGCCGATAATTATGTATCAAAAAGTAGAAAATGCGTTTACAATAGAAGGAAATTTAATAACTGATGCAGAATGTCTATAATTATATGTTTTTATGTTACTCAGTCTCGAAATTTTTAAATCATAAACCGCAGAAAAATGCTTACATAGAATTAAAAAAAATTGATATACCAACATTTTTGCAATATCATAATCATAAAATATCATATTTAACTCAGAAATAATAATAATGATGATAAATACACTAAGTGTTCATTACCAGAAATCAGTAATAAACCAAAAAAAAAAAAACACAAAATATTATATAACGGCAAATTAAATGTTTACATATGTTTTTATATTACTCAGTCTCGAAATTTTAAAAACATGAACTGCAGAAAAATACTTACATACAATTTAAAAAAATTGATATACCAACATTTTCGTAATATCCTAATCATCAAATATCATATTTAAGTCAGAAATAATAATAATGATGATAAATACTCTAAGTGTTTATTATCAGATATCTGTAATAAACCAAAACCAAAACAACTAAAATCCCATATAATGGCAAGTTAAATGTTTAAATCATGTCTACTATGCATTGAAAAAATTCCAGGTATCTTCTGAGTCAGTCATTCAAACGAAAGAGATAAAACATTTTTTCTCGATCGTTTGCAAAATTATTTTTACATCGCAGTATTGAATGGGAAGAATAAAATATTTACACTCGTTGTTATTCACATTGGCCGAAATAATGAAGTTCTAAATTAGTTTTGGCTAAGCATTATGTGTTATCAACTTGTTAAAACAATTATATTTCAAACCGCTACATGAAGACATATAATAAGACAATCACTTTTGAAATTAGAAGAAAACTTCGCAATCAATCTTTTACTATTGGTACAACATAAAACTATTAAACTCAAATTCTTAACATACAAATTCTGCACGAATAAAATATTAAAATTAAATAAGACTTACTTTTGCGTTCCATAAATAATATTTTAATTATATCCGAATCTGTTAATCCAATGGCGGATTTAATTAAAATGGCGGACGAAAATGTGATCTTTTCTGTTATCTTAAAAAGTGGTCATCGACTTGCTGTTCAACGATTGGTTGATGCGTAATAGAAATCCATTCGTAACGTACTCATTTTTTCAGGAGAGACTATTCTATCTTGTAAAAAGAGTGAGTTTTAATACCAAAGCAGCGTAATTTCCAAGGTTACATTATGAAATGGAGTTTTGAAAATTAAGAAGTACCATATTTTGGTGCTTTTAATTATTTTACGCCTTATATTGGTTCAAAGTTGAACGGGAAATTTTAAAAGTGTGTAATGCCAGGATTTCACTCCCATCAGTGGATTGACTATCTCACTCTCGACAATGGAGTGACACATTTCACTCCTTTCTAGAGAGTGGAAAATTCCATACTTTAAGGATTGTATTTTTACAAAATTCACTCCAAAAAGAGTGAAAATGCCTGTCACACTTTCAAAGAGTGAACTTTTCTTTCCTCCCAGTTTTAGAGTGTACGGGATATTACATTTAAAAAAAAAATTATCTCTTGTATAGTAAAAAATAAAGAAATTTCAACAAACTCATAGTTTAAATATAAAAAAAATAATAACTACTAACTTTAATGTTAAATCCATGCACAAAAATATTAAATACGCTATGGAAAACGCAATAAAAAAAAAATTCACACCTCTACCTGAATTAGAAAAAAAGCCTTAGCATTTTCTGAACAAGCAAGTTATGAAAATAAGAACACGGAGAGAAGTCAGTTTAAAATTTTCATTTGCAAAAAAAAACATTTTTTAACTTATAACTTTTGTGAAGTCCATGCACAATGTTATCAAAAACATAAATTAAAGTATATATGAACACTTACATATAATTTAGTTAGATATAATAAGTGAGTTAATGTTTTAAAATCATTAATCATCGAAAAATTAAAAATGATAAAATTATCTCATTTGTCATTATTTATATAAAAAATTACTTACTAATAATACATATCACGCGTGAACTTAAAAATGTTTATTATACATTTAGTATAAGAATTTAAAAACAGCTTGTCTTATACTTAAGCTCCTCATGTTTAAACTCCTTACTTAAGCTCCATAAGCTTGATTTCTGTGGCATCTCTGCGTCTGTGAGCACGCTTATTTTTCATGTGCTAATTCATAAACTGTATTTGTTTTCCTCCTTCTTTGGTACATGCACCTGTAGTCTTTTCACTTGTTCATATTAGCTCAAACTGCTACACTACTTAAATCATACCCTGACTTTTCGGCAAGGAGGAAATAAAAAAAATTCTCTACGTCCTTGAGTTTGTTCACCAGTGATCTAAATTAAAAAGGTTTGCTTAGTGGGCGCGTCGTCCCTTTAAATTCAGTGATCCTGCATAAAAGCTTTAATAACTGCTTTATTATTAAAGGTACACTTTTGAAATTTCACCAGTATATTTTTAAAATATGTAGTTATATTTTATTCCAAAAAAAAAAAAAAATCAGTCCTGAATCTACTGTGTTGAAATTATTGAGGTGATTTAAAAATATAATTACGTGTAAAAACATTAATCAGAGTACACAGTCAGAGTAACAGAGTTTATCCAGAAATGAAGTAAAACATTTGGGTTCTTTGAGAAATACTTTTTGAACTCATTTGTTGAAATATGGATGCTGTTAATTCTTTTAAGCATAAGAGATAATTCTTTTTCTCTTGTGCAATAATTCTTTCCCTCGTCCCTTTATATAACATTAATTCTAGTAACAAGTCGGAAATTGTATGCCAAATGAGGTGCGCTCGTATTATAACCAGTTTTATAAATATTCAGATCTTGGTGCAATAGTTGTTGTACTCTTATGCAAAAATGCATGAATACAAAATTTATTACGATTATATATATTAAATCCAGTAATACGAAAATAATATGAGTCCATCTTAAATATGACCTAATCACCATGGCAACCTAGAATCATTACCTATCATGAGATATCGTTGAATTAATTACGCATTGTAGGATTTAATAGATTGAAGAAAACATTTGAATATCTTTTTATGTTTTGATTCGATTTTCATAAAATTTGAAATCACTCGACAAAATTTTGCAAAAAATATATATATTAAATGTTAAACTATTCGGTTGGGTAGTCATTGAGGTGTTTTATCCAGATAGATGGACAGACAGACGGACGGATCGGACGGTGCGACGACTTTAGGTGATACATATTTATATAATTACGAACTCACCTAATAAAAATTAATAAAGAAAATAACAGCAATAGAACTGAATATTGATAAATATATTATTATTAAAATTATTTCTTAATTTTTACTTCCACTATACCCTTATTAAATTTTAAAACCCTTTTTTTATTATAAGCATTATTATTCAACTAAATCTCTCTGTGAAATTTTGTATCTCTAATTTCAACGTTCATAAAAATTATTTGAATTAAAATTCTTAGAGATACAAATAAATGTAAATACGTTGCTTAAAGAAGCGTCAAACATAATACAATCATTTAAAAGCACTTTAAAGTCCTTTTAAAAACCAAAACGTTTTCAACCGAAACTTACTCGTCCTTCATCAGTGAAAAACTAATAGCTATTGTCTCTTTGCGTCTTCTAGCTTTGCCCGGAGCGGAACATTCATTCTACTTCAAGGGTGGTATGGAATATCAGGTGGAATGTAAAATGCCATTCAAAATTTCAAAAACAAGTTCAGGTTAATCAATCATATATTAATTCTTTCCAAACTGCGTGGATATCATATGATAATATATCGTTACAGACTATTTTTTTATTAGATATTATTTCTAAATATTCTCTTATGATAGCTTCTTGTTGATTACTTGTACGTAAGATAATTTTGGATCTTTTGAAATCTACTTTTGTAGGTTGAGATTGTGCTAATCTTGCTAACGTAGTGTAGAGTCTATTTAATCTCAGATCTGCTTCATATTCTTTTATTCTGTCTCGAAATTTTCTCAGCGTCATACCTATGAACATAAAATCTTCATTATCTTTCTCGAAGGGTATAATATATACTACCCCTAAACTATTGATGGCTTGGATTGGGTCAATTTTCGTATTTAGCAAAAGTTTTAACTTTGGAGGAGGAACTGCAATTAATGTAATACCAAACATAAAGAGAGAATGCCTTATACTCTCAAAAAACCTTGTTTTTGACATTTTGAATGACATTTTTCATTCCACCTTATATTCCATACCGCCCTTGAAGTAAAATGGTCTGTTCCGGGTAAGGCAAAAGACGCAGAGAGACAACAGCTGTTAGTTTTTTACTGATGAAGGCCGAGTAGGACTCGGTTGAAAACGTTTTGGTTTTTAAAAGGATTTTAATGTGTTTTTTAAATAATTTTATTATGATTGACGCACATTTAAGCAATGTAATTACATTTATTTGTATTTTTATGAATTTTAATTATTGATCAAGGGGAATTTTTCACTGAATTTTTAAATTTTTATTAGTCATTCTTTGAAGTTAAAAACAAAAAAAGAATTATAGAGTTAAAGCAAAAAAAAAAAAAAAAAAAAAAAAAAAAAAAAAAAAAAACCCTGTATTTAAAATTCTTAAAGCAAACATTATTTTAACTCAAGATCACTGAAATTGTATTTTGATAAATGGTTTTTTTTAGATGCTCTTTATATAAAATAACGCATAAAAAACTAATTTTTAGATATGATTTTGAAGAATTGTGAACATTTCTTGATGTCACTTTTTTAATAGAAAAAACAATTAGAAAAATGTTTAGACAATTCATCTTTTAATTCTCAAAAAACTATTTTATATATAATTTTCATTAATACAACATTCAAATAAACTATTGTAAAATAACTAAAAAGAGTACTTTATTAAAGTTAATATAAATCATAACATTGAATAATAAATTTTGATTAGATGTTAATTAATAACTAGTTGCTGAAAAATTAAAAGAGACCTGAAAACAAATTCTCAAAAAGTAATTTTATTATTTTAATACATTTAATATTAACTTTGTGCTTTCCTATTAAACACGAATTTTATTATATAAGCCTAGCATTAAGCAAAATTATAGAAAAAATGATGCATATGAAAAAAATCACAATGATATTTCAAGCACTGGGTATGAATTGAAAACTCTATATCACAATACAAATTAATAAATTAAATAAATGGTTTTACAAGATCATAAATCAATTAAATAAATTTTACTTTCTTTAATTATCCAAGCTTCGACTTCGATCGATAAACATGGTTTTTTTTTTTTTTTTTTGTTTTTTTTTTTTTTGTTTTTTTTTTCAGTTTAAAACAGGAATTGAATTGCTATTTATGACTTATATTTAATTAATTTTTTTTTATATATATTAAGTAAAAAATATCTCATAAGATTTTCAGGACTTTATTGCAATAAAATGTATTTTAGAGATTTTTAAAATTACATTTAGACATTGAACACTTTTAAGCCATTTATGCCTGAATTTTTGTTTTCTCAAATTTCTTGGTAAAATCACTTTAAAATGTTGCGAAGTGAACTGGAAAAATACTAAAAAAAATTACGCTAAAATATTTTTGTATTTATTTCATAAAATGTAAACGTAATAAATATGGGAATATCCATATGTGGATTAATGTATAATTATATGTTTTGTCTAAATATATATAAATTAAGCTTTTAAATTGTATATTATGTACTGCAATTATCATTTTTATGAACTGTTAAAAAATATATTTATTTCTTTACAGAGACTAATTACATTATATGCATAATTATTAATAAATTAAGAATAATAGTATTTGAAGCTAAAAAATAATTTATTTAAAAATCATCTTGAAAATGACTTTGCATCAATAACTGTCCCCTAATTGGCTAATAGAAGTATGTGGCATTTGCACCTAGCGTCCTATATTTTGTACGTTACAAACATGCATAAAAAATAGGCTTGAGCATATAATTTCGCAATTTAAAAATAGGTATTTCAAAGAAGTTTACAAGCTAAGATTATGGCTTATTTATTTGGATTCTTGATGCAAAAAAATACAAATAAACGTACTTTTTACATTTCGTTATCTTGAAAAATGAAAATTGTTTAAACACCAAAAAACGCCTTCATTGAAGCAGATAAATATCAATCTTATGTTGTCATCTCTCGGTAACAGTTAAAGACATTTATGGACAATTATTTCATACAATGTTCATGTTGTAAAGGTTGGTTGTTTGTGCTTATGACGGCCAATTATCAGCATGAGCGATATAGGCCCTGAGGGGGGAGTGCCCTCCGTGGGGAGTCTTTCTAAGGGAACCTAACGCGTATTCACGTTTGGAAAAACCAAGATTCGAAGAAAACCACGAAATCTCCGAACAATTAGGTCCAAGCGTAATTACGGCTTAGGTTCCCTTAGGGGACACCGCACGGAGGACATATACCCCTCGTGCTGATAATTGGCTGTCATAAACACAACCAACTAACCGAACGATTAGGCGCAGCACCTCTCGTCTACCAGCGTCGAGAGCAGAACCTCTCGGCCACTGGTGGGGGCCATGTTGTAAAGAAGAAGAAAATTATTTAAAAAAATATTAAAATTAGAAACGTCCGAAAACGCTGGGCATAAATGGGTTAATATTTATCTGGGTAAAATTGTTATTGAAACTTTATGAAAATATAATTCTATTGGCTATCGTCAAAGGCAAAATTGGTTATTTCAGGAGTGTTTATTTAAGTTTAAATTTAAATTTATATTGAATTAATGTTTTTGGATATGAAATGTTAATAAATTTCCTTGTGTCTTGTAATTTTAACCTTCGAATTTGCATACTGAAAAAGTTTTATCTTAAATCTTTTTAAATAATCTTATATATTTCTGATTGGTATTAAATTGTTCTCATAGTTTCAACCCTTTGTCTTCCCACAATTCTTATTCGCAAAATACCCGAAAGTCAACGTTGCTTATACAGTATGCTTTAAAAAACGATTTTATTTATTGCTGCTATTTCTTAACACTTCAGTTAATATAAATTGTTCAAAGAACTCTTAAAAGATGGCTAAGTTATTTTTCCATACCAAAGTATTATTTATCATTTGAACATTTTCGCATCGTTATTTCTAAAATGAACATCGTAAATTTTGTAAAATTAAAAAGACCAGAGACCCCCAAAAATATGTTTTTTACAAAAGCACGTTCATATACTAATTTTGTTTTAGAACACTGACAATAATAATGAGAAGCATGTAATTTTAAGTTTATTGCAGATGTGAAAAATGTATCTTTTAGTCAATAATTTTTTAATATTTTTTTTACATGCTTAAAATTATGTAAATCTGAGCTTAATTACGTGAAATTCTTTTCTATTCACATTTCTAACAAGGTGTAAAACCAACAAAGTGAAAAAGCATTCAGGCTAGGGATCGAACCTTGGGGGGGGGGGGGGGTCTGCCCAGCGCACCAACGCTCTGCGTATTTCATCGTTTCATTTATTATATTAAAATGATGTATTCTGACAACTAAGTAACTATTTTTTTAATTGAAATCACAAAAGGTTAATGTCTTAAATGATCGCTGAAAATGAAATCGCGCTTGTACAACGGATAAATAAACAGGAGATAAATTTTCCAAATAAAGATTCTTAAGTTTTCATAGATTTTTTATACTATTGCATTGAAAAATGTTTTTAATATTTTTTTATAAGATAAGTATGGACTAAATTTCTTTAAATATGGACAGTAACATATGCAAAATAATCCTGAGAATAATAGAAAGAATTATTAAAAAACATTTTGCGCTCTGATCTGTACTACAATATGCCACAATTCTGTTTATTGTAAGTCATTACATATTACTCATTATTTCAATGTTAAAAAAAAGAACAAATACAAGAAAAGAACGATCTAAGACATTATAAAATCATACAAAAGATATAAACATTTAAAAAATGTTATCGGGTTAATGTTATAAAACATTTCATTATTTTTTTAATTTGCACTTTCGTAAGCAAAATATTCTTACAGATACTGTATCTACCTTTACAAGAAAAAGTCGTGCACCAAAAAAAGCTCTTTTTAAAAAGTTTATTTTTTTGTTGAAAAGTAATAAAATTTCTTATATATCATTTTGTTTACATTTCATTAAAAATGTTTTTCATCTAATGTTTCCATTCGAACTTATTTTAAGAATATTTTTAGTTACCAGTTTGATTATTTGGCATTTAATAACTGCGTTTACGAACACATTAACCAAAAGTTGCTGATTAATTTGAAATTACGCAATTCTTTGTTATCAACTATTTTACAAATACAATTTATATTTAACCATTACGTTTATCATTGTTAAAAATTCTATTCAATGACTTTTAGAAAAGAATATCTTCATTTTACTCTTGAAAACAAATCTGGTATCACAGTTATTTAAAAAATGTTTTTAAAGAATATGTTTTGGGACATTCAGAACGCTCAAAAAACTCAGAAATAATAATTCTGTTATTAAGACAGTTTCTTTCAAAACATTTATTTTTCATTTTCTTTTTTATTCTTATGCAGAAATGTTATTTTTTTAAGTTTAAATTAAAATCATATTTAAACCTGAGCTTCTAATAAGAATAATTACTGAATTTCTGATGTAGGAAGAACAGGTTTCTTCATTGTTAGTATCAAACAATATTGTTGCTCATTATGATGTTTTTGTTTGCGGATTACTTAAAGCTTTTAATAATGCAACGAAGAGTCAATAGTCTTCTTTTTTTATGACTATCATTTCTATACAAAACATACTTAATTTACATTTCACGATTCGAGAAAAAAGAATTTATTTCCATTTAAGATTAAAACACTGCCTTTAATAAAAAGTCGTTTTCTTTTGATTTATTATAATCTTTTAATTTTTTTTTTAAATACAGGTACACTGTAAAAAAAATTTGTAATTCTACAGATGTAAAGTCACAGAAATCTGTATGCTTACTAAAATTTTATCTGTACACTGTAGAAAAAAAGATGTAAATCGACAAATCTAGTTTTTGTAAACTACAGAAATCTGCAGCTTTACAAAAGTATCTACTAAAATTACAGTAATCTTACTAAAATTTTATTTGTAACCCGGGTTGCTGTTACATAAAGTGTTCTAGGCATCCCAGTTTCCTAAAAAATTCTTAGTAACCTTACAGATTTTTTTTATTTACAGTGCAAAAGTGTATTTGCTACATGAAGTTTTGTTGTAACCGTTATATAAATAGTTCTAGGAATACCAGTTTCCTTGAAAACTTATAACAACTTTACAGTTTTTTTCTTTTTTATTTAACAGTGTAACGTCTAATTAAAACTTAAATGAAAAAAAATTAACTTTTGTAATAATAATTACTACTGCAACGAAACTAATATTTTGCCTTCTAATACCTGTATAATATACTACTTTCTAATTACCTACTAATACATGGTTTGAAAATAATCTCCGAAAAGAATTTTTTTTTTGTTAGCCGCAATCAATAAAACAATGCCATAACTTATTATGATGCTTGATTACCAGTTGCGTAAAGTTTTTAATAAAACCACAACAAGAGCTCAAATCTGTTGCAATCACCTTCGCATATAAATAAAAAAAACATTTTTTTTTCAAACAAACACATTTATCTAATTGATATCATTTACTTATTTCATTTATATATTTAATGTTATATACTCAATTAGAGGTATTCTAGCCCTGCCTTTTTTATTTCTTTAAGAAAAGTGTATATATTTTTATTATAGAAGGAATTTACAGGGAGGATTTATAAACTGTAAAGCCTTAATCTTGCACGTAACTCTTCAAAATCGATAGACCTTGAGGTTTTCCCCAGGCCAGTGTGAATATCCAATTAATTTTAATGTAATTTTGGACTGTTTCACTCTTTAATTTTGGTAGAAAATGCATTATTTTTTTTTTCTTAAATAGTGCATTTAAATTTTTTTAATAGATAAAAAGCACAGAAATGAGAGTAGTGAGATCTCGAATATGAAATATAGAAAATAAACTACCAAAATACCAAATTATGTATATATATATACACATATATATTACAAAAATAAATATTCAAATTATTCCATAAAAATTTCTTTTCTTAATTATTCTACAATCCTAGCTTATTAAATTATTCCCTATATTATCTTAAATTCATTCCATTTGCAACACGTATTTATTTTCCTTCAAAATCTTCTAAAAAACATTTCCCTTTAATAGATTTTCTTCAAGATCTTTTTATTTCTCAATCTTGAATTTGTGATATTTATTCTATTAAAGTTACCTGATTTATACCATTTCTTTTAGGTAGCTTTCATTACAAAAAGCTACCTATTGCAGCCGTTCGGATGAAAGCGATTTCAAAAAATGTTGGTATATTTTCATCGATCATGACGCCCAGACCCCGAAACCACCCTCTGTTCAAAATTGACATATATATATATATATATATATATATATATCTGACATTTGTCACACTGTAACTCTCGTATTTATGAACCGATATGGATGTAATTCGGTGTGTACATAGTACATACCAATGTCTCGACCGAGTTCGTTGGTCAGCTTCATCCGACATTTTGATTCAAAATGGCGACCATTTAAAATTTTTAAAAAAATTTAAAATTTGAAATGTGGTACCAAAAAATGGAAAATGGAAAAATATTTTTTTCTTATGTATTTAACCTTTATACAAAGATTCCGGAGCAGTTTTTGTTTTGTCTATATCTTAAAAAATGGCTGAGTTATAGCATTTTGAATTTCTAGCATGGCTGACATTTTGAAACGTCCTGATATTTGTCACGTGATAACGGGCGTATTTATGAACCGATTTGGATGTACCTTGGTGTGTACATAGTACATACAAATATCTTGACCGAGTTCGTTGTCCAGCTTCATCTGCTATCTTGTTTCAAAATGGCGACCATTTAAAAAATTTTAAAAAATTTTAAATTTAAAATGAGATACCAAAAATTTGGAAAATGAAAAAGATTTTTTTCGTATGTGTTTTACCTTAATACAAACATTCCGGAACAGTTTTTGTTTTGTCTATATCTAAAAAAATGGCTGTGTTATAGCATTTTGAATTTCTATTGTGGCTGACATTTTAAAACGACCTGATTTTTGTCACGCGATAACAGGCGTATTTATGAACCGATTTGGATGTAACTTGGTCTGTAGATAGTACACACGAATGTCTCGACCGAGCTTCATTTGCCATCTTGTTTCAAAAGGGTTGCCATTTAAAAAAAATTAAATTTAAAATTTAAAATGAGGTATTAAAAAATTTAAAAATGAAAAGGATTTTTTTATGTGTTTGGCCTTGATACAAAGATTCTGGAGGAGTTTTTGTTTCTGAAAATTTGTTCTTTTGCTTATATCTTAAAAAATGGTTGAATTATAGATCTTTGAATTTCAAGCATGGCTAACACTTTGAAACGATCTTATATTTGTCACGCGATAACACAAGTATTCACCTATTTCGATGTAAGAAGGCATGTGGATAGTATACATCAATATCTCGACCAAGTTCGCTGGCCAGTTTCATCATCCATCTTGTTTCAAAATGGCGGCCATTAAATTAAAAAAAATTATACTTAAAGTAAGGTCCAAAAAAATTAGAAATTGAAAAAGGTTTCTTTCTTAAGTATTTGAGCTTGATATAAGGATTCAGAAGCATTTTTTGTTTGTCTTTATCTTAAAAAATGGCTCAGATATAGCAATTTCAATATCTAATGTGGGTGACATTTTGAAAAATCTGATTTTTTGCCTGCGACAGCACTCGTATATATCAATCGATTCCGATGTGAGTGAGCATGTGCACAGCAATTACTAAGGTCTCGACCAAGTTCACTGGTTAGCCTCATCCACCATGTTGTCTTAAAATGGCAGGCACTTTAAGAAATCGCCGAATTTGGCAGCCAAATATAAGTTACTTTAAATAAAAGCAACTTGGATAAAGCTGACTAATTTCGCGAAATTCTCATTCATAATGATTTAGTATGGATAAAAATTAGTATTGAATCTCCTATATTCGGTTTCCACTAAATTGAGCTTCGTGTGTTTGAATAATATAAGTTAGCTTTTTTAAAATAAGGAATATGAAAGCTACCTCTTCCTCCCGGCACTGGCCGGAAGGTCTTTTTTAGGTGCTTTCGTAATTATATAAATACGTACCATCTATGGTCGTCGTTCGGTCCGTCCGACCCCATACAACAGAGCAAAAACTACCTAACCGAATTGTCTGAAATTTTAAATATATAATTCTTGAAAAATTTTGTCGAGTCAATTCAAATTTTATGAAAATCGGTTGTATAGTTTAATTACAGGGACAGTCAAAAGTTTTCCGTTACACTACGGCAAATGGGAAAAAAATATTTCAAGTGCATTTTAATGATGTTACAGCCTCTCAAACAGGATGAAACAGATATGCACTTATGAAGTGCACTAAAATATACATTCAGTACAATATACGGTGCACAAAATATCAATAAAACTAATTATAGTACAAACGCACCACATTTGCCACGTTTGACGTGTGAATTTCCAACTCGTTTGAACTTTTTTATTCCATAACTCGATTTCCCGGGTAATTTCTGTTCGGTCATTTCTCCTGAAGTTATGCCACGTACAATAAAGAGTCCGGCAGGTTTGCCTCTGTATCATTTGTTAAATTATCCCTGCACTGGCGAAAAGATTCCTAAGTCTCTATTGGTATAAAACGTGAAATATAGCGCGGATCTAAGAATTTTCGTAACGTTTGTTGTTTTTAAAACTGCATTGCTGTCTAGAAGAGCGTCACCGGAATAATTGAACGAAGTTCCAACATCGTTATAAAACGGAGCCTGTGAAACGATGACGGGAATAAGTGTCTCGTGTTTTTTACACTTTCCAACAAAGTTTAAATGTTTTTATGTGTTTCAGTTTGTCTGTCCGTCCGGCCGCGCACTTATTCTCATAAATATACTCGGATTGTCCTGAAATTTGAGTATGTTATTGACGCTTACCCTAACACAATCCCTATTTCAAATGAAGTTTGTAGCATGTTTAGTTTATTTACAGGGACAGTTAAAAGTATTCCTTCATGGGCCATTGGGATAAAGTTGTTTCAAATGAATTTTAAAGATGTTACACCATTTCAAGCATAATAAAATTGATACTTATTTAGGAAGTGCACTTAAATATGCATTCTGTAGAATATGCAGTGCAAATAATAATTATTATTAATTTACAGGGTCGCACAAATGAATTCCGTTACCTAATGGAATAGGAAAGGAATTGTTTGCGGCGTACTGTAAATATGTTAAACTATTTCATATATAATGAAATTTATATACGTCGCAGAGGCTTACTATAAGTTATTCCATGTTTAATACGAAGTGCATAGCATTTAGATGGGCACACAAAAGATTTCAGATAGTATATTCTATCCGCACTGTGTATTAGCGATGGTGGCAGAAAATGCATTTTTAATTATGATATGCGCTTTTAAGGTTCACCATATTTATGCAAACTGTATGGTGTGCATAAATGCTAGAGTTAATATACAGGGCTACAGAAAACAATTCGTAACGATTACTGATTATGAGTGTAAATAGCTTAAAGGTGGTTTTTAAATGAGTTTTTACTCTGATCTGTATTTAGTTTACTAAGAAATGTTTGTAAAATATAGATAAAATGATATACAGGGCCACCCAACGAATTGGATGCATGGCCGTCTATGGATGATAATTTCTGAAAATGTGATTTTAGTAGTTTTAAGCGTGTTTTAGTTTGAATTAAATTTTAGCTAAATAGTACTTTTAATAAAGGTACTAGGTAGATTACGGGGCAGAACAATGTATTCAAGTATGTTTCCATTTATTAGTATAAATTACTGAAAGAGAAAACTCAACCTGTTATGTGTTTTCTTTCTAAATTTTTGCATTTTATAGTATATATATATCAACCTACAGATCAAATAGAGGTCAGTTCAAAAGAATTGTAATGCATATTTGTCTATGGATGGTAACTGATGAAATCAGTTTTTCAAATGTTTTATCTGTTATCTAACATGTTTACTTACTTATCGTATTTAACTTATTTCTCTAAATAACAAAGTTTTGTTAAAGATTTCAGAAAGTGTTGGAAAATGTATCATAATCTATGCTTGATGCATGATTTTTCTTTCTTGTTTAGAATTGTGGTGGATTCTTTGCCAATGTATTATGACAGAGGAAAGTAATGAAATTTCTTCTTTTGTAAAGAAGTATTTTTCTCCTTTTCGGGAAACTGCCAGTGTGTATCGACCAAGGCCATAGGGAAAGTATCGACGACTGCAAGATGAACTATTGAATATGTGATCTTATTGGTATCGTAATGACGGCTGCCTAAATTATTAGAGTGCTACGAAACGGCCTTTGCTTATTTTTGCATCGTTTCATGACCTGTTACCCAATACCATCACAAATATATGAAGTCAACAGGATCTATTGCTGTAACCTGTGATTTAAAAAATAAAAATGTGTGTCATGAAGAAAATATTTGCTATACGTCTCGAGGATACTTCGGAAAGCAGCTTTCATTCGAATTATTCCAAAACAAGAAGTCAGCTGCATTAAGGATGCGAGTCTATTTTCAGTTTTATTAACCGTTTGGAAATGGTTGTTGTTTTCGGTCGAAGACGGGGTCAAATGATGCTCGCATTTTATTTTTTTTAACGAAATTCAACGATGTTCTTTACTTTTAGAAGGATTTTTATTTGAATAGGTAATAGAAAGGCATAAAATCGTTAAAAATTGTTTGAATAGGTAATCGAAAGGCATAAAATCGTTAAAAATTGAAAAAGTTACAAAATGGGTTGGCGCAAATTATCAGATATGAAAAAATCCAAAGCCAAAAAGCGACGCCGAAATGAAAATCGTCTTGCAAAGCAAAAATCGAGGTCTTCAACTGATTATGTAGGCCATGAAAATCAAGGTCTTCAACTGATTATGTAACCCATGAAAATCGATTACAGAATAAAATACGAACGCGAAAAAAAGAAACAATCTAATGTTTAATCGATTGATAGTAAAAAACCATGTCTCGAGGGGCTCCAATCCACTAGCCACGGCGTTTTACAATCGTTTTATAAAAAAAAATTCAAATGGTCGTTGTAATCTATTAAATTACAATTTTTTTATTTATTATTGTTCTGATTCCGAAAAAAAAATACTATCTTTATATAGAGAGATACTGATTATTTATTTATTGTTTATCCTTTGTTATTTTTTATCTATTTTTAAGTAATTATTTTATTCTGAAGTATCGATTTGTTAAGCGAGATAGAGTATTTATTCATTTATACAGTTTATTTATTTCTTATAAAGAAATGTCAATATTTAAACTAAATTCCAACGTTTTTGAGAACAGGGCTTATGAAGGAAAACAAAATTCCTTCTTTTATTAGATTTAATACTGACAAAAACTTGGCTGAACTAAAAATTGTTGCTTTTGATTCTGATTCAAGAATAAATATTCAGTCATGGTTGAAATATTTCGAAAATTTATGTGAAAAAGAAAGAAAAAATGCAGATTGGAAATGTGAGAATATCTCCAAAAACTTAAAAGGAGAGGACCTTAAGATCTACATTAACGAATGCCTCAATTGTATTAAGTATGATCAAATGCGGATTTTCTGACTGAAAAATTTATCAACATCAATATCCCTATTTTTTCTTAATTTTCACCTTAAAAATTAGAAGATATGAGTGAACTTGAAAATTACTTTCACAAGAGAAAAAGAATTGGTAGAAAATTGCACTTATGTGAAACTGTATTATTGCAGAGTTGTAGCCGAAACCTGAATATCAACATTATTTAATTGTTAAACCCTCTGAAAGTACTACGGAATGGTGTAAAAGGGTCAGGCAACTTGTGGCTGTTCGAACACATGCTAGTACAAGTTATTCACAACAAACTAGACCTGTTCAACAGCAATTAAGTACTCATAAATCTTATATTCAACCAAATAGGCCAACTTCTCAACAATTTCATACATCTAGACAGTGAACTCCACCTAGTGGACCAACTAACCAATTTAATGCTCCTAGAAACTGGATTCATCAGTCCATTTATGATATGCAAAGGCCTAGATATTTCCATCCTAGAGTACAAATTACTCATTTCCAATATCGATATCTCTCTAGATCGTGTAGAATTTGTCTAAATAAAGGTGTAATAAATGCTTTTCACTGGGAGAGAAAATGCGTTTTTAATGTTGATTCTATATCATCTTACACTACTCACATTAATCAACAATTTTCTACTGATAACATATGACAGTTAATTGTGTATGGATATTCTAATCGATCTAAATTTCTTTATGTGATTGATACCGTATCCAAAATTTTAATTTTGTCTCTTAAATTTGTTAATAAAATTCATGCCAAACTTAGAAATATTTTTCCTATTAATATTGGTCAACATAAAGGTTTTTTAGAGATATATCAAGCACGTGAATCTTTTGAAAAAATTGGTAACATTAAGGAATGTGTA
Source organism: Maratus speciosus (assembly GCA_963932465.1). NCBI lineage: Eukaryota > Metazoa > Arthropoda > Arachnida > Araneae > Salticidae > Maratus > Maratus speciosus. The sequence continues at coordinate 307,492,408 of OZ010786.1, forward strand.
AATTTTTTTGTATGTGATATAAACTTGGAATATGCAATATTAGGTTTAAAAGATTTTGCTAAATTTAATTTAAATATAATTTGTAAAGATTGTACTATTACTCAAGGAACAACTGTATTGAATCAAAACGTATCCGTTAGTAATCAAAGATCTCTTCCTTTTAGCGTGAAATATTTTGTAATTATGTTCAACCCAATTATGGAAGTGTCATAATACATCAAAACTTTTGCGAACCTAGTATTTATAATTCTGGACTAACGGGGAAAATTAATTCAATACAGAATGAAATTTTGAGACAAACTGTTATGGAATATTTTTATATTTTTTCCAATAGTAAGCATGATGTGGGTAAGATAAATATTGAACCACAACACGTTTTTCTTAAATATGACATAAAAATATCTTTGAGACCATATGGAACTTCTCCTATAAAAGAGAAGCACATTTCTTACCAAATTCACCCTTTATTAAAAGCTGGTTGGATTAAAGAAAGCCATATCCCTTATTCTGCCCTGTTACTTTAGTTATAAAACGCAGTGAAGTCAAAAAGACTAGATTGTGTGTATATCGAAAATTAAATGCCATAATAAAAAATTATGCTGAACAATTTGCATCGTATCTATGGAATCCTTGATAAATTAAGTTGTGCTCAGTTCTTTTCCACCTTAGATTTAGTCTCTGGCTACTGCTATATACCTATATATTCATCAGATTGATGATTTTTGACGGCCGATTATCTACTGTAGGGATATAGGCCCGAGGTGGGAGTGCCCTCCGTGAGGGTCTTTCTAAGTGAACCTAACCCGTATTTACGCATGGAAATCCATGTCTCGAAGAAAACCACAAAAACTCCGAACGATTAGGCCGACGGGCGCGATTGGGTTCGAACCCAGCACTTCCCGTCTACCAGCTTTGAGAGCAGAACCTCTCCGCCACTGGTGGGGCAATATATATATTCATCAGATACAGAAAAATTAGCTTTTATTACCCATTCTAGACTTTTTGAGTGGAATGTGCTCCCCTCCGGTGTGAAAGTCAGACCCTCCATTGTCAGTAGAAACCTTAAAGTAATCCGTACTATATATAAAAATAGATTTCTCTTACCATTATTTTGATGATATTATTATTCTTTTCTGCCCCTCTAGAAGAGCAAATTCAACATCAAACTAAAATCTTTGAATTATGTAGACTTGAAAATATTAAACTAAAATTATCAAAATGTAACTTTGTTCAAAATAAAATTAATTTCTTAGGATATGAAATTCAGAATGAAAGTCTAACTCCTGCTAATGCTAATACTGAAGTCATTAAACAATGAAGACCTCCCTCTAACGTAAAGGAACTTCAATAGATTTTAAGGATCCATTAATGTTTATTATAAATTTATAAACAAATATGCAGGAATTAGACACCGTTTCAATAGATTACTTAAAAAAAACGCTCCATGGAATGGAATTCAGATTGTCAAGATTCTTTTCAAAAATTAAAGAATATTTTAATTGCTAAACCTATTCTAAAAATTTATGATCCAAATTTACCATTCATATGTTTGTTGATGCTTCAAAGATGGCAGTAGTAGCTGTTCTAAAACGTCCAGATCATAATATTTTTTTACATCCTATTGCTTATTATTCTACATTTTTGAGAGGTTATAAACAGAACTATTTTGTTACTGAATATGAATGTCTTGTCATTGTGCATACACTTGATAAATTTTATCATTATTTTCTTGGAGTAAATTTTACTATCCATACAGACCATGCATCTCTAATGTGGTTGAGAGAAATGTTAAGAACTTGAGAGGCAGATTGTTTAGATGGTCACTAAAATTAAGTATGTTTCATTATGACATAAAATATGTAAGAGGTTCCACAAATGTCGAAGCTGAAATGGTGTCCAGAATCCATAAAACTCATTATATTCAACCTGTTAATTTACTTTTGGATGTTAAAGAAATTATTGAGATGCAGGAAAAAGATAATGTTTGTAGTAAAAATTATAAGACTGAAAATGGTATTATAATTTCCAAAATGAAACGATTTAGAAAGATAGTATTCCCCATATCTATATGAAGGAAGTTACTAACTGTTGCTCATGAAAATTTTGGACATCCTGGTATTAAAAAAAAAGTTAAATTTAATTTCTCTTAATTATTATTGGCCTAATATGACTAAAGATATAACTTAATGTGTTAAAATTGCGATGTCTGCCAAAAGAATAAAAAACCTAGACAGGAGAGATTTGGCTTATTACAACCGATGCCAAGCACAGATCAACTTTTTTAATGTCTTTCTATTGATAGTGTGGGTGGATTTAATTACTACAATTGTACCAAAATATTTATACCTATCATAATTGATAATGTTATGTTTGGGCACCTCATCGTTTTTTTAGGTTTTTCCTTCCAAAAGTGTCACTACTAAGACCTACATTAATTATTAAAAACAATTATTTAGTGTACATACTCCCCAGAAAATTCTAAGTGATAGGTATAAGTCCTTTGCTTCACCTATATTTAAAATATTCGTACACATAACATTCAACAGCATTTTACTTCAGCACATCATCCTTAAACGAATAGAAAAGTCGAGAGGTTTAATCAAAAACAGGTACTAGACTAAAATATAAAATTAATTCCACCTCTTCTGAAATTCCTTGGACTAAATTATTAGAACAAGTTATCTAACAATATAATAATACACCTAGAATATAATAATTCCCTCCTGCTTATTTATTTTTTGGTCAATTACCCTAATCCTCTCTTTAAAAAAAAATTATTGCCCTACTGTAGCTGAAGCCCTTAAAATTGCAAAAGCGCGAACTCATGTATTCCATCTAAAAAGTAAAAAATTATACGACCGAAATTATGTTGAATCAACTCTTGAAATACAAGATCTTGTTATTTATGAAGAATACAAATACCCATATGCTAGAAAATTAGAATCTACATTCAGTGGTTATTACAAAATACTTAATAAATTATCTAATGTAGATTATGAGATAGATAAATATAATTATAATTATAATTCTGGTAAAACTTCTGATTACGTTCATGTTTCTAGGTTGTGTCTTTATTCTCCTGATAAATTTAACTTTACTTATGAGCAACAACAAACTAAAGTTAAATCATTGCTTAATCTTAAAATTTTAATAACCATGACATTAAATTAAATTACTTAAAAATTAAAATAACTGGTTAAAACTTTCTTTTCGTCATTACAAGTGTATTCTTGAACCTACCCAGGGATATTTACTTGTTTGAGGTTTTGTTTGAGTTAACTTTCTTATGCAGGCAAAATTTTGGTATTTTAAAATTAATCTTCCAATTGATGTTGAATTGAATTAATTCTTTTTAACTTATATAAAGATGACAATTACTGAATAATTATTATAAAATACCGAACTTCATAAAATTTCTGAGAATAATTGCTGATTATACAATTATTCTAGATTTGATCAAAATTTTTTGTTTGCTTATTTGTGTACTTTTTACTTCTATTTTGTACTATGATTGAGCCACTCGCCACATGAGGAAAATGAACGAAAGGTTCGACGCATATTGGGGAAAACAGCTGTTAAGATATTTGTTTCCATGGAGTTTCTGGAAAATTCAAAAGATTTATTCATTTTATTTTTATTATTTCGACTTAGTGTATTTCATTTATCTAAAAATTTAATAAGAAATTAGCTTAATGCAATGTAACTTTTTATCCAGCCAATGACATCGAATACAATAATTTGCTATTATTTATTGATTACTTTATTATTGTGTATACTATTTATTGCTTACGTTATTACTGTTATTAGTATTTATAGATTAATATTATTGTTGTTAATAAGATTATAAGCATGCTAGTCAAATATGACAACTATTTACCATGATTATGACCAAGTTTTGACAATGATTTGCCTTCTACAAATGAAGGGAGATAAAGAGAACTCTCAATAATAATTAAACATTCAGTTACCATTATTAAAATCACAATTACATGGACAAATGTTTGTATTTACAATATGGTAAATGATGGTACAAGGAGGTACTTTTTTCTGTTTCGTCACAATTGGACAACGTATAAATATCGTGATTCTTTGAGAATAATAAGAGTAGATTTAAAATGGAACAGGAACTTCAATGTTTCCGTTTTGTACAGTTTTTAAAAATCATTATTATGTTATTTCTTGTTGTTTGTTATATTATTTATATTTCTTTATTTTATACTTATAAAATGTAATTTTATTGTATTTTATCTAAAGCATTCTCCACAACTCCGCGTTACATGAGCTAGTTAAAATAAAATTAGCATTCTAAGCTGAATAAAAGGCATTTTCTGACAGCAACTTGTAATCCGGAATCATGTTTTTCTTCCTTTTAATGAACTTTTAGATCATAAGATCTCCAAGATTCATCAGTTTTTGGGGGAAGTGGGATACACTGCGAAAATTAAATTTCCGCGCCAGGGTAGGGGAATTTGTGTATATTGTATATTAACAAACAAATATGTGTTTTATAGTTTAACTATATTCATGTTACATTTCTATAGGTTATGTTAAGAAATAACAACATAGTTCAGAGATTTATAAATGCAGTATTGCTAGGCACAAATCTATGATAATAAGGAAACGCAGAAGATTTGATAATGTTTTAATAAAATGATACGCACAGGTCGTGTTTTACCATAACATATCAGCGCAATATAACGCATCGGTAAAAACTGATCAATTAATTTTATTAAGTATTATTTTAGTTGTGTAAACAAATTTCATGAGAAATCTTAAAATTACAACAGTAATGTCATCATATTCAGCAAAAAGAATATGGTCGCTCCATTTTTACAGATTTATTTATAAAACATCAAACACTGCAAGTAGTTTAATTTATTAAGAAAAAAATAGCTTTACAAATATATATAGATATTTATTAAATGTGCTTTTGAAAATCTTAAACAATAATCAGATAAAAATTGCCTTAGACATTCTCTTCTTTTATTTATCTAATTATTTATTCTATAATTTAATGGTATGATTTTCAAAATGGTTGCGTTGTTTTACTCATATTCAACACACAGAACGTATTTTACGTTTCACACGTTAAAAGCACTTTTGAAACATTCTATTTCGAATTTTAACAGCAGCTTAAAAATATTTGATATAAAACAATAAATGTATGACATATAAATATGCGAGTAGAAATTAAAAGTCAAATGCATTAGATTGAATGTTCTTTAAAATTAAAAATACTTTATACTTACATAAAATTATAATTAGTTCGGAATATTTGGGAAGTTAAGCCTTAAAGGTAATGAAGTATAATCAGACAAAATAAATATGCAGGTCTCATGGAATTCAAATATAAATTTTGTTAGAAGCATTTATCAGTAAAACAATTTTAATATACTGAATAAACATATAACGGAATAGATTATAAAAATTCTTTATAAAATATTAATGCCAAGAAAAAATACAGACGTCCGACTGGGAGCCAGGCATTTTACTTCAACGCGGCACTTTAAAAAAAGTTGTTGGGAAAAGAATAAAAGAAAATCATAATAAACCTCATAATAAACCTCATAATACACCTCATCATAATAAACAAAAAAGATAATCATAAAAACCTTAAGCAGCATAGCATATTGTTGAAGGCATCCCCCAAAATATGGAAATTAGAGAAACAAATAACTATTATTTCTATGTAAATATATTAACGATTGAACTTGGTGGAGAGCCTTTTCTGTGAATTTAAACTCTACAAAGCAATTTTGCAAGCCTGAGAACTTACCTGATTTTACTAATTGAAATTGTAATTCTATTAAGTGTATTGTAGTACACATTTCTTCGGAAAGTAAACACAGCTCTTTCACCTTCCAAGCTAAGGGGAGTTGTTTAAAGGATATGAACAACTGCTAGCAATATGTTCTTAATGTTTTCAATATAATCCTATACAGGAAATAAAATAAATGCACGGAAAACCCGTGTTAAAATAAATAAATTAATGAGTGTAGCAGTTCAAACCACACACAGGATAGTTGAAATTTAATTATGAAAAGTCCAGAAATAAATAGCAAACTTATATGACAAATATTATCGTAATATTAATTATTACCGTTTGAAATATAGTATTAAAAATAACGCATGGTTCCAAAGAAAACAAATTAGAAAAAAAATAGAAAAAAAAAATCCTTCTGACGACCGACGTGCGAACGAAAGAGAGCTGTAATAAACAGTTCTGTGATTGCTTCATTTCGAAAACTGCTGTTTGTTTACATTCTCCGTTCTGCTGCAAACATTTATCCTTTACACTCGGGCTCAGACAGCATCGGTCCGAGAATGCGTGCTAAAGCTGGACAGATGCTGCCCCCGAGCCCCCCGTGTAAAGGGTGCAACAAAGTGCAGGGCAGGATTGATAGACAACCAGAAAATGGTTATATCTGCTGCGTTAACCATCGTAGAAATAAGCGGTTGGTTTGCATCATTTCATTTATTTAAACATTGTAGTGTTTTATTATAAAAAAAAATTTACAAATAATTTTTTTAGGATTTTGACAACACTTTGAACCCATTCAACAAAGTAAAAAAAAAAAAAAAAAAAAAAAAAAAAAAAAAAAAAAAGATTAAAATGTTTTTAAATCAATTTGCTTCAAACATAATAATTCTTGTAAAAAAACCACCTGTTTTCGGAGAGCTTTTTTTATTTGATGCATTGAAAAAATATGTGCATTTGTAATTAAAAATTAGAAATTAATAAATTTATAGATGATAGATATGTTTTAGAAGTTATGGATCTACATAAAATGCCTATATATATGTATTTTTTCAATTAAAAAAAAAAAAAAAAAAAAAAAAAAACGGAATTCAGTGATCGATTATTTAATTCTGATGTTCATACCTGAAAAAATATATGCATTTATAATTGAAAATTAGAAATTTATATGTTATTTTACTTCAAGTAGCTCATTTTCCCCACCCGTTCAGGTCTCTTTTACCCCATTTTTATTGTTTTTTTCTCCCCCCCCCCTTTTTTTAATTGAAACCATCTAGGTCTTAGTTTGCTCTCCTGCCATGTCTCACCAGTTCTGACCCCGGGGAGCGTATTTCAGAAGTGCACATTCACAGAGCGACCGGCAGACATAATGTCCTCTGATTGGTTGAACGAATTTTGTCACTACTAGCAAACGATTATGTTTTGTTTACGTTTGCGTTATGGCAGAAATGAGAAATGATTTTAAAAATCTCGGCTGTGATATAATAAATATTTTGCCACCTAATTTCGATATTCTGTCTTCATCAAGAATTCAATTTCCTTGAAAGTAATGTAATTGGAGCCAATTTGAATGCAAGTGGAAAAAATTAAAGGCCTACAACTGATAATGTGATATTATCATGACTGTAAATAATGGGTGTAGTTTTTTATTTATTTTTTTTAAGAGAAAGGCAATTTTTCTGCAACAGACAGATAATAATAAACTACATTCAATGTACTAAACTATTCTATCTTCATCAAGAATTTCATTTCCTGAAATTATGTTAATCTGGTACAATTATGTTTAAAAGGGTTATTTAAAGTGAAAGGTCTAAGGTAGAGGCTTAAATTTAAACTATTTAAAAAAATATTCAGTATGTTATGAGTTGTAATGCCGCATTGCATATATATAGATGACATAAAAGCAAGCATAGCATGTAAACAGCTAATTTCTGAATACAAAAACACATAAAAAGATTTTAAATTTTGTCAAAACCACATGTTACTGCAGTACAATTATGTTTAAAAAAGTCATTTAAACAGATAATTTTAATTTTAAACTATTAAAAAAATATTCTGAGATTAAAAGTAGCATTGCTTATCGGCGACATGCAATTGGCATGGAATTATTAAATATGGCATGTAAATAAGTAATTTCTGACAACAATTAAAATTTATACTTTAATTAAAAAAACTATCCGATCGTAAATATCTTTTAGCGTGTTTTTAGTTCAGATAACAGCGTATTTATAGGCGGCAAAACTGCTCTGTGAAAGCAAACAAACTTTTGCTGGTTCATTCAACCAATCAGAGGACAGTATTTCTTCCGGTCGCGCTATGAATGGGCACTTCTGAAATACGCTCCCGGGGATGTGTGGAGTTGTGCACAGGGGCCTCGGTTAAAAAGGTGTTCGAAGTCGAAGTTTATGTGTTAGATATATCTTTTAGATGTTATGAAACCTCATAAAATGCCTTAATATATGTATTTTTTTATTTAAACAAAAATGGAATGCCGTGAGCAGTTATTTAAGTTTTATGTTCACACCAAAAGTTCATACTCAATATTTTATGTAATTTATTCTTTTTTAATCTTCTATTATTCTTATAATGAGTCAACAAATGAATTACATATTCTGGAATATTTTTAACTTAAGATCTTTAATTCTATTTATGTGAGAATTTCTTCTATTGAACGCAAAATTATGGTGCAATTAGCATTGACCCACCTTATTTATTTAAACAAATCCTGAGCGTTTGAATCAATAAAAAGAAAATATCAAAGCAGAATAGTGTTAAAACATATTAGACTATTTGTTTAGACTATTCTGACTTAATTAAAAAAATGCAGGTTCATTGTATGTCATATTTTCTTCCGAAATTCTTTTAACAATTAGTAATAATTACTTGTTGCAAAGATGACAGTTATTTATTAGACAATAGGTGGATAAAATGGAATCACAATTATGTATATTTTCTTTCTTTACATCGGAGTTCAATTAAAAATATTTAAAAATTCTTAAAAAGCAAGCTTCCAAACATAGTCAGCCATCTTCAATAGTTAAAAAAAGTGCAGTTATATTTCAGATTGTAATTGATATTGAGATATAAACAATTATTAATGATAATATACAATATTAAATTTTTGTATGAAACAAAACTAATGCAATTAACAACAAAATCTTTAAATTTTAAATTCGTACAAATAAATGAATTTTACATTTTTAGTAATTATTTTATATTACTTAGAAAATGAGAACATACAATTTTACACACATATACGTCTTATTTAAAATTCAAAATTATCATTAAATTACAAGGTGTTAAAATGAAACGTTTTTATGATTGTTAAATGCAAACATAAAAATTTAAAGACAATTTAATTTTACCATTACCGTTCATTTAATGATGTAAAATCTCAATGTAATGATGTAGAATAAACTTAGCAAGCAATCTTCAAGTTAAAATATTGATTGGGGAAAGTAATATATTTTTAATGGTTATTGCTTTCATCTCGTTTCATACATTAATTAATAGTTCGTCACTAAAGACAAATTATGGTAATTTGTTATTCTTCACTACTTATTTCTTTTAATGACACGAGAACATTGTTCTTCTTTTTTACAACAACTATAGATTTAGTAACCGTTAAATCATATGCTATACAATAACAGTGCATGAAATAAATTACAGAAGACTTTTTTTGCGTTTAAAATTTCGGTATAATTTAAAATTTTTAAACGTAAAGTATATTTTAAGTATAGAAAATTTAAAATGAAGTGTATTAATGACTGGGAATTGCAGAATATTCATCCAAATCACTTTCTATTCATGATTATGGTTATTTATGTCAATGTTAATTTGTCTAAATGGTGAGTGGTTAACCCCTATTTGAGTGTTTTCCTAAATAAAATATTTAAGGAACATTAATAAATTCGCGTTATTTTATTATTTTTCATTAGCAGCTTTTAATTATTCTGACTTTATTATCCCTTTTATGGTCCATCCTTTAAAAAGCTTTTTGTGTATCTCAGATTCAATATTATTGCGAAAAATGTTATGACATCTATAATGAAATAGCTCACAGTGTAAAGAAGAAATGAAATAAAACATTTGACAAAAAACCTATCTTAAAAATTATTACACTGTTAAAAATTTGCAGCATTTGCTGCATAGTCACTTTACCGCTTTTATAGAATATCTCTATTCTAATCAATGAGAATGCTCCATAATATAATCAAGTAACCGTTTTCTATAAAAGCAGTGGAGTGACTATGCAGCAAATGCTGCAGATTTTTAACAGTGTATTATTATTATTATTATTATTATATACTGCAAATTTACTTGTAACAAGAAAAGAAAATAGAAATTAAAAATAATTTTGCATTTTTTAAAATAAAACAGAATTAATTATGTGGAATACATCGGTTGAAAATGTCCTTAAATAAAAAAAAAAGAATGGTATGAAAATAAATGCTTGAACTTTCGCAATAATAGAAATTACACATTTGACAAATTATTATTAAATTGATGTTAGCATAATAGTTCCAAATTTTACTCATTTTTATATAGTGGAAGAAGGGATAGATAATTCTTGTTTTCTTCATCTGCTTTAAGGCGAACAGAAAAGTTTGTAATGAGGAATAGTCATATTTTTTATTATTTGTTTTGATGTTTGAAGGAATAAAGTGTCGCAATTGTTCTGATAGATTTCCTAAAATTGACGGTTTTACGAGGCATAAACGTTGAGTCACACGGAACTTCGATACTTACGAAGACAAGAATTTAAATTCAATCATCTCGAAAAACCTGTTTTTCAGCTCTTTTTCCACGTTAACTTTTAAACAAGTTAATAGATTTACATTTTCAAATAGATATACGCTTGCGGATTTACCTCTTAAAGTTTAGTAGAAATCTTCCACAAAGACTATTGCTTTAAATCTTAAAATAGTTGTAGACAAAATAGTAAACTTCCACGTGTGGCCGTTATTTAGCAGCCCATTATTTAGCAAAAACAGGATGTGAAATTCATTTTTTCCAGGTTAGCAAATTTCCCCTCCAGGGGATACCGTTTTGCCGACTCTGATAAAACCCGAATTTTATAAAAACTGCACCACTCTTTCATATTATTTCTAAAATATTAAATAAGCAGATACAGCATATAGTAATGCTGCTAACAAAATCGCTTAGCTTTCGGTATTTTAATTATTGTCAATATTGGACCATATTAGACAATTATATGGGCAGTTATCAATGTACATGTGCAGTCGGCATAGTATCTCGCCGACATCTGACTACATTTGGTAGCAATCGACACAATGTCGTGCGGTCAATGCTAACGGCATTGCCATGCCGACTCTGCGCCTGTCTGTCGGATGTCAGTTGCCCTGCATATCCAAAGAAGTGACGGAAGTGGTATAGTGACGATACTGCTATAGTGACGATACCGTCGGAAACAGCAAACGGCTGTCGGCCGATTGCTTACCGTTTTCCCATGTTTGTTGGGTTAGCATAAGGCATATCACACACTGAACATACAAGCGACGAAAAAGCGTAAGTCAAGAGACATTTCATCCTGATAACAAAGAAGAAACCGGTTTGAACGCTACAATTTGACGCGTGTCGGGCGGTTTTGTCTGCTTGTCTGTCAGTGTGGTGTGTGATCTGCCTTAGTGTTGCCAGGTGTCGCGCATAAATAGGGGCTTCAAATGGTCTGTACACCACGAATTTCTTACAGTTTATTTCGCCATATTAATCGCAGATAATTCTGCCATTACGTAAGGTGAAGAAAATTGCTTTAAAATACTGGTACCCAGAGTGTTTGAAGGGCCGATTTACGCTGGTAACCTGGCAACACTAGAATGTGCATTTCAGGTACTTCTTTTTTATTGTGAAATTCCGAATTCATACCACAAATTTTAACTCATACTCTTTTTATTTATTAGATGACAGGCGTTTCGCGATTGCATAAAGTAAAAATTCTTCGTTCGGAATTACCGGTATGGATTCGGAATTTTTTACTAAAACAAAAAACCTTTGAAATGACTCATATATGCGCTAATGATGCAAATGAGTTAATAATTATAATATAAGAGTCTCCTTTTATAAGACGGGAGGATAAATAATAGTTTGAAATTTAAAAATAAGATTTTATTAAGAATGTTTTCTTACATACGCACACACATACATATGTATTAAATAAAAACATAATTTATTTCCTATATTGTTTAAGCCCGAGAAGGGACAGATATTAAGATATTTCATTCAATTAGTTTTATATTTAATGTTAAATTTTTGTAACAAATTAGTTAAGCCAATTGAAGATTAAAAAATAAAAATAAAATTCATACAATATGATACTTAAAACACCCTAAAAAATTAAATTCTGTTCAAATGAAATCGAAATAAATCTTAGACTTCTTCCATTTTTCGTTGAAAATATTTGTACTGCAGATTTTGCATTATGTTTATGACAATGGTGCATAAAATGATAAGATGCATGCACAATACAAAACTTAAAAAAAAAGTCTAAGATTTATTTCGATTTCATTTGAACGGAATCTAATTTTTTAGGGTGTTTTAAGTATCATATTGTATGAATTTTATTTTTATTTTTTAATCTTCAATTGGCTTAACTAATTTGTTACAAAAATTTAACATTAAATGTAAAACTAATTGAATGAAATATCTTAATATATGTTCCTTCTCGGGCTTAAACAATATAGGAAATAAATTTTGTTTTTGTTTTTTTATTTGTTCTTCAAATAAAATGTTTTTGTTTAATATGTCAAGTTTTTTAATAACTACTGCACTCAGACGAACGCATTTTCAAAATTAATGGAGAGTATCATCATCAGGCGTTGATGTATGCGGTATTGCATCACAATTTGGGATGCAGTTTACCAATGTGTAATTCAAAATGTTTCATTGCTGTAGTAATGCAGGTTGCGGCAGTTTGGACAAAAACTTCCAATATGAACGTAAAAAATCTATAATTAAAACATAAAAAATTAACTTAATTTAAATTTAGATACCCTATTTCCCACTCAGGAACGCTATGAATGTAAATGTAAATTGTGTTGAATCCTTACTGCTAATATTTAACAATATTATAGCTGTGATACAGTAAAAAATAAAAGAAAAAAGTTTTATTAAATTTTTAAACCCTATTCTCTCCCAAAGGGTGATGTAAACACATCAGAAAATTATTACCTAAGTTTAACTTGGGGTATAAATAGTTCTCATCTCGGAAAAAAAAAAAATACATTTTAAAATTTAAGTTATGTAATTCCCCCACTAAGTTCGCTACCTTGCGTAAAAATAGCTATCCATTAGAAACGTTTTACTAAAATATAAACTTGACCAAAGCAAAAACTTATTCTGAAAATATCCTTTTTATTTCCACTATGACGCCATATTCACCTTTTTAATTTTTGAAGAAAAAAAAATAGCTCAATTTAATATTTCACGCGAAAATCTTTCAACTAAAAAGAAATAAATTATTATTACGGCTTTTGAAATTTTTGCAACAATGAAGTAAAAATGTTACATTTTCTATGAAAAATGGCCGTTGATTTTCAATGAAAAAAGCGAAAATTGGAATTATTAAGAAAAATATTTGAATAATGTAAAAATAAATTGGCATATGCTTCTCTCTGGGTTATAATTCACCCATATGCAAAGACATTTTACCATTCGTTTTGACCCTGACGTCAGGCAATCGTTTTTACACTTTAAATTTATAATATCATTAAAATTAGTGAAGAATAAAAAATGAGTGGCATCAGGGACAAAAAGGTGGGAAGAAAAAATGAAAAAGTTATGATCTCCATAGGCTTTTCCATGTTAAATTAACATTGAGAAGTGACACTGGAAATAAATAAGTATTGCGCTGCCGCGCAATACTTAAATATTGGAACTATCACATCACCAATTTTGTGCGAATGGTCAAATTTTTAAGATGAAGCTCTATTATTCGTGTATTTAATTTTAATCTTTTATTATAGAAGTATTATAGAAAATATAAATCTTTATTGAAGAATACTTATTTGAAAATCGGAAAGGCATGTTTTTATACCTGGAAAACATTAATTTACAAGTTTATAAAACCCCATGCATCACTGCACGTTAAGTTTTGCATCCAAAAAATGTATTTTTTTTAAATGTCTTTTAGACACAAATGATTAAAGTTTTAATTACGCGTATTTCCATATAACCTTATATCAGTGCTATTGCCTGTCGTTTCCTTCGAGTAACACGCGAAACATTAGGTGAGTAATCGTTTTTAAGTGCGTAAGAAATCTCATAAATTGCAAGGACTGAGAATAACTATTTTTAGAGCGCTGTGATTCGTGGAAGTCGAACTGATATCTATCGTAGTAAATACAAATAAATAAAAGATAATCGTTGATGAATTTATGACAGTTAAGAGGCTACTTCAGTCAAACGAAAAGACCCGTTCGGCGATACTAATCCTATGGAAGAAATTTATATCTCGGTCGCATTTAAATATTTTTAAATGATTTCTTTTGCATTGAATAGTTGAGATCGATCGGTACAATGGCCGTTGTTTACTTTTTCGATTTTGTTTACAGGTATTTTTTATGAGGACACTTTCTTTTTCGGAACCGATTTCGAAAGTAAAAGCATTCTCATAAAAAATGTCTGCAATCAAAATCGAAAAAGTAAAAAACAGCCTGCATACAGATTGATCTCAACTATTCAATTCAAAAGACATCATTTAAAAATATTGAAAAGCGACTGAGATATCTTTATAAATTTCTTCCATAGGGTTAGCGTTAGCGAATACGTCTTTTCATTTGACTGAAGAAGCCTCTTAAACTATCACACAGCGCGTTTTCAACCATTTTCCTCCTTGAAAACATGTTTATCAGAAAATATCTGATATTATGTATGTTACGACAATACGTGTAATCGCAACTTAAGTATGGTTTAAGATCAGTTATATTCGAAAATTCCTCATATAACAAATTCTTTTTCATTGTTTTATATCTATACAGCCACCTGTAAAAGAAATATAATATCTGAAAGTTATACTTTATTCCCACAAGTTTTATAATTGGGAGAATTTTTCTATCATCCAGCTGTTTAAGAGATTATCGACTTTATAATCTATATTGGATTAAACTATATAACTCATTTAAAGGTAGGTACATCGGCTAATGAAACTTTTGGCATATAAAGCAGGTTTCGTATGATCTACGAAAAAAAAAATCAAATTTATATAAATGCGGATTATATTCTATTTTTAAAAAATGTTTTCTAATATGATTTTAAAGAGAAAGGGAAATTTAATTCCGAAAAGGGCGATCAATTGAAGTATGGGTTGTTGTATATATACATTTACCTCAACAAGTAAATTTTCGTTATTTTTAGTAATGAATTAAACAAACACGATACACTATTTAAAAGAGATCATGTAGCTAAATAATTAACAAACATATATACACTATCACTAAAAATGCAAAAGTTAATTATCATTGAAATATAGTTAAAATAGATTTCTTCAGAAGAAGAAATCTCTAGAAATCACAAACCGACTCATAAATGTTGCGCATGTGATGCTCTACAATAGGGATCCACAACCTGTAGCCCTAGGTCCAATAAGGTACCACTATTTTAGAACAGAAACATTTGCTTTAGTTAGTGGCACGAAATTTGCAATTAAATAAAGCGAAAGATTGCTTTTTAGATATTGTGGTGGTAAAAGGCTTTCACGCTGAAAAGTTGTGTAGCTGAACCCTACAGCTTCTGAATATGTGTACTGTCACTGGCGTTCACTAGGCGTTCACTACAATTCCAGATTATGTTTTAATCAATCTAACTCTATTGTGTTCATTTTCATTCACTACCTATTATTAAACATATGTTCAGATTCTATATCATCTCTCAACTTTTCTATTTTTTCTTCTAAAAATTTCTGTATACGTTTGATAGTAAAAAGTAACATTCTAGCAACATTGAATAAAAATAATTTTTTAACATTAAAATGAATAAAACTATCTGTCAAATACTGAAAAAAGAAATATTTTATTTAAAAAAAGAGATATGTGACTACTAAAATTATTTATAGGCCAATACTCTCCTGAACAAATGCGTAATAATGGGTAAAAATTTGAATAAATCTTTTTTAGGATATACGATAGAAATTGCTCAAAACTGTCCTGTCTTTTGACGTAACCTTGTGACATTTATTATTTAGCGCTTCAACTGGAAGCTTTTTATATTTAAATAGCCGAAAGAGTTCGAGAATTATACTTAAAATCACTGAAATGTGATAGTGTACGACTCATTATATATTTGAAGAGTTTTTTATATCCTCACTAAATATTGTGCTTTACATAAACTTGATTTGAAACTTTAAAAATACAGGGTGTCCATACTTAAACGACCCTACTTTAAAGTTGTCTACAGACGAAACTATGGGCCGGGTGAAATTTTGATACAGACATAATAAAGGAATGGGAATTTGTTTGAGCGAACAAAATTGTTCAAAATTTTGCCACCAGAGGACGTTTATTAATGAATTACACTTTTTTTTTCATATTAAATAAGACAAATATACAGATCGCCCCCTAAAAAAATAAAGCGTAAAAACTTTTAAAAATTATTGGTGTTCGAATTGAACGGTCCGTACAAACTCTGAGAAAAAAATCCACCTACGACAGCCGCCATTTTTTTCTCAGAGCCCAGGCCTAGTATTGAGTGGGCGGTGGCTAAATGTGTAATTTTTTAAAAAATGCTCTCTGGTGGCGAATTTTTATACTAATTTTTTTTCGCTCAAACAAATTCCCATTCCATCATTATGTCCGTCACAAAATTTCACAGCTTTTTAACCAGACTTTTTGACGTTTCGTCTGCAGACAACTTTAATGTAGGGTCGTTTAATTATGAACACCCTGTATTTTGAAGAGATCAATAATTGTATAATATGAATGCAAGAACAAACCCTTTCATTAAAATACGAAAAGCAAATACTTTTTCAAATTTTCTAACATCTTAACCTTTTATCTACAACATTACGTATGAATAAAAGGAATTTCATGGACGTTTTATTTCATGTTAATATAGTGTAACCTAATGCAACAAAAAATACTAACTTTCCAAAATAATACATTAACTGTACTTAATTAAATAAAATGGTACTTTTAGGTACTATCAGATTAAATATTTACAAGAATATCCAGGAATTGAAAAGGAATTAAAAATCATTGTTTTTAATAAAATGTATTATAACAAGGTAAGCATTGTGAATATTTAATCCTTGATAAAATTTAAAAAACATACACACACAGCAAAATATTACATGTGCTGCATTTTTTAAATAAGATTGTTTTTTGATTTGTGCGCAAAGTTCAGAGATGTGTTGATTCAATACAAATGTTGACAATTGCATAGCTTATTTTGTAGGCGAATGTCTAATGTCTTTGGAAACATAAAAGTCTCTTAAAACATATAATGTGAAATTAAAAAAAAAAGTTCAATAGCTGACTAAAATAATGAAAAAGATGTTACAAGTTAAAAATATACATTTTATTTAAAACTCCTTAGTACAGTAGAGCCTCTTCTATCCGAAACTCTTTTGACCGAAACTCTAGCGGTCCTTTCCACACCACGAGTACAGGTAAATATTTTGGATTCCCTTTCTTAGAATTTCTTTGAATTTAACTTGAGCTCCCATACGAGACTTTTACTAGAGTACAAATTTTCATTTTTATCTCATGTAAAAAAAAAGCATTACTTTAAATGAAAAAAAAAATCATAAATTATGCAGAATCGGGTAGAAGTATGACAAAATAAGCCCAAAAATATGGCATTGGTATTGCAGCGGTTAGTGTTACGAAACGAGATGCTGCAAAAATGAAAAAGTTTTATGCAGAAAGCAGTAGAATGACTGTGATACTAGTGATCCAATAGTATTAAAAAGACTTCATAATAGAGCTGCAAAGCAAAGGCAATCGAAACTTCAACAAACAAAACTTTATTTCAAACCATTGTGAATCATGTAAAAGGTACTTAATTTCGAAATTAAAATTCAGGTAGTTTATTTTTGTTTCTATTTTGCTATTGATTTATTTTTATCAAGCACTTGTTGCGATAATAAGAAATAGTGCACATACTTTCCCTTAATCTTAAAATTGAAACATTCCCAATTATCCGAAAATTTCGATTTTCCGAATGGTGGTCGGTCCCAATTACTTCGGATAATCGAAGTTCAACTACACTTTCAAGCTTTTTCAAGCTCATCAGCAGAGAATATTTTAATAACCAAATGTTGTTTATTTATACAAATATGTTACTTTGTTTTGAAAATGAGAGAGCCAATAATTATTAGAGTTGAAAGTAGTAGTAGCAGTTTCTTGGATTAGTATGACAATTAGATGGATTATTATGATAATTAGAGAAAATATATACTATTATTAACTGCAGTTCCATTTATTTTATGACATCACTCTGTTCTCATACATCACTTTTTATTTTAAAGCTTGAAAGTACTAAGAAGTTTTAAATAAAATGTTTATTTTAACCTTGTAACATCTATTTCATTATTTTAGTCGCTTTTTAAATATGACAGTGAACTTTTTAAAGTTCACATTATATATTTTATGTTTGAATCAAGGTGAAAAATTGCGTTTCGTCTTATGATTTTATTTATAAAAGTCTCTTTTTTTTCTTTTTCAAGACACTGCACTTGAAGAGGCTTGAGGTTCTTGATTTTCAACGGATCTTGGCCTTCAGCTTCCATTAGGTTATCTCTTGGAGCAAATCATCTGTGACACGACGCGATATTTGTACTCTAATATAAATAATAGAATCACGTGTTCCTATGCGTGCTGTGTACGAATTCACAAGGGCTATTTACAACATAACAAAAAAAGCCGATGCCGCAACTTTTAGTATTTTCTATTTATATCGTAGAAATATTGAAATATAGCCAATTTTTGAGCACCACTTATATATTAATTATAGTCTGTAACTACAAGTATAATGGGTGTTCAGCCTTCGGTTTGTGTGACGTCCTTTCGATTTTAAACGGCTGTAAATGTTTCAACGCCGTAATAATTTTATATAAAATACACTAATCGTTTATCTTTCAACTTGAAAAAGGTCGATTATTTGGTGATCATGTTCACACCGTTTCAACTGTTTAACTTCGAATACTCTTTGTATTCGAACACGATCAGTGCGTACGGTGCCAAAAGCGAATATACATTTTTTCAAATATTCGTATAAATCAATTGAAAAATAACAATTATTCATAGCCATGATGTGAGTATTGTCTACCAGAGTAGTCGTACTTTTTCGTTTACACTTCCTTCCAAATCGAAACTTTTCCTTGTAGCTTAATTTGTCGTGATTTTTCCTTTCTCTTGATAAACATCAATCTTATATGTATATCCCGAGATGTTTGCTCTACGCCACAACATGTATATCTTTTCTATTGGTTTCGTTAGGTTTATATTGTTTTACTAATGAACGACTTTTGAAAATAAACATACTTTCATCAATGGACTCTATTTTAGAAATCAATCAATTTTTTTTTAATTTAGAAGCGTTTTAATGGTTTTAAGCTTGAACAATTTATTCTTACTGTCTGTAGGAATTGAGGAATTATCATTTACATGAACATGTTTAAAAAATTTTAAAGTCTGAGGCGTGTCATCGTTTGTGAGACTACACTCATTTAAAAGCCCATATCATGTGACCAGTAATTATGAAATAGTTTATGGTAGCAAAAAAGAAACTTCAAACATAGGAAACCATAGATTTCTTTATTAGTAATTGGATAAATTGCTGTATGCATTGTTATTCATATGCCGCTGCGTTATGTGTAAATTTGACTGATAAACTAAATTATCCACAATACCTTGATCGAGATAATTCAGGAAGAAATCAGTAGATATAGCCAAATGTTTCAAATAGTTATTATCAAATCATATCTTCAATGAAAAAATTAGCTCTTGTCAAGCGGCATCTCTTTTAGTGCAAAATGTTTTAACTTCTGCTTTATATGAAGTGTTTTCACAGTCTAATTTGCCATCATTTTGAATTTCTGGTAAAGGTGATGACAATTCCTCCCCTGAAAATGCTTCATACAAGGATTAATCTCCTATTGGTGTATTACTTTTATCAGAACGTATATCTTCTAATATCGATAAAGCTTTTTTAATGGTAATGCCGCTCTTTCGAGACTATATATATAAGAAAACAGAATATTTTAGTTCGTGTAAAATAATAAAACAGGGGTTCAAAAAATTTGAAAAATCATATTTTGAAAAACAGCCAATGGGAGGTATATGTTTAAGTAGTTGTCCCTACGGAGTTCTGCATTTTATAAAATGTAAAATTTGAAAAAATAATTGAATATAGTCACTACTGTCTATTATTTAACACCAAGCACAGTATCTTGGTGAAAAATATGTTTTCCAACAATTAGGAAACAGAAAAAAAAACTTTGAATTTCATGTTTTTTCAAAGTATTAAAAAACACTGCCTATTTTGAATATTTCTGTGCAATGACACGCAAAATATAGAATTCATACTGAATTTGAAGAGTCTACTTCAAACGTTTTGAAAACTATAACATTCTGTCAAACCACACATAGAAAAATATTAAAAGTTTGCTTTCATTATTTTAATTTTGAAAAATGTCTCAGCAAACATACAATAATAATTCAAAACCTTTAAATATAAAGCATTTCTACACCGTGAAAACAAAAATAACTTTTTTTTTTCTTCTTTATCAAGTTTCGCAATTTACACTGATAAATCAGAACAGACTGTACCTATAAATTTCGACCAAAAATTAGTTTGGTAAAAAAATTATAAATATTTTTTAATTAAAAAACTATGCTAAATCAAATTCTACTATCATAAAAAATACGAAAAAAAATTATCACTCAACAACTTCCAATATTTTTGTATGGATTTCAAACAAGTTGAAGCAAGTAAGAAATCATAATATGGCTCACTCAAATGCATATAAAGAAATTCTGAAATAAATATTTAAAATAAAAGGTAATAATTATACCTGCATCTACCACCTAGTGAAGGCATGGGTAACTCAAAGCATTGATTCTTGAAAGTTCTTGTCAGTATTGTACGAATTTACTCTGTTTTATAGGACTGCAAAGCAAGTGGTATTCAGAAATACCACCGGTAGATAAGGGATTGATTTAAAATTTTTTAACTTTCAGTTGTTTCATTTTAAATAACGATTTTGTTTTATATTACGCCCTTTATTTAGGAATTATATTAGATACTTTCTTTTCGATAAATTAATTGCAAATAAAGTTACATTATACATCTTTCAAATAAAGTTTCAATATATTTTCTTTTCTGCCCAAACTTAGTAATTTTCAAGATATATTTTCTGCAATCTTTAAAGTGTTTTATATAATCACGCTTTCATTTTTAAAGATATCTTCTATCGCTATTATTCATAATACAGCTTCGCATAAAATAGCAAGTCTAAAAGTTGTTGCCAGATTAAAAATACTAGCCAGAATTGGATATTGATTTAATACAGAATTTGATACGAGTTTAAAATTGAAATATATTCGTTTGCTATTTATTACAGTTAACTTGTTATTAATACTTAATGAATTTGTGTAACACATAAACAAATATTTATTAATAATTACTGAAGTTGTATTCATGATTTGAAAAATAAGAATGTATCGTAAAGTTTTAATTTTCTCTAGGAAATAATTCAGATAGAAACTTTTTTTTTTTTTTTTAAGAATTCTCTTTATACTCACCATCCAGAATTAATATATTTCTCCCAGCGTTTTTTATCCTTTCGAAGACCCTCATTGAAGTACTCTGCAGATTGGGTTCAAAGCTATTGTTCCACCTCGAATGACATCATTTGCGGTGTCAAATCTCCAAATATAGATCATAATGATAGATCCAAGATTCATCCATAGTTACCAGGCGAGCAACAAAATTCTCTTCTTCTTGCTCCAAAGGATTCTACATTTCCCTTGACAGGTCGCGCCAAGTTTACTTTTAAAAAGGAGTCAGCAATGTGGGAACCCAGCGTGCTGAGACCTTTGCTATGTGCAGTTTTCCTGAATAATTTTCCACACACAGCCTTTATCACACTTTATTTACACTCATCCACTAAGATGAGTCTCATTCACGATCAGTTGGATGGTTATCCTTCGGTCTAATACGATAAAGTCCTCCACTTTCTTCACTGTGACAATATCGTGTCTTCCACATCTCGGATCGTCTGTGAGGGATATGTGGCCACTTTGAAAATTCTTTTTCCATCTAACAACAGTATCATATGATGGACTATCACTTCCATAAACAGCCAACATTTCATTGTCGATTTGCCAGGAACTGTAAGCACTAAAATGCTGAAACTTAATCACACTGCGAGCCTCTATCTTCTCCATACTGCTCGTTACTTCCATCTTCAGCTTCCTGAAAACAAACGAATCAACATAAATAGCTGTAATGTATAACATTAGGTAGTATAACGAAGTCTTAGAAAAAAAATAAGTTTCAATCTCAATTATTTCCTAGTGATAATTAAAACTTTACGATTAGTTGTGCAACATTTAATTAAATCATGATCAAATCATGGATTCAAACATCAACAATGTTATCACTTATGGCGGCATTGCATTCCAAAAATGCTTGTTAAACTTATATAGTGTTTTAAAAATCATTATCTTTAATAATTATTCAAGTTGTATTCATGATTTGATAAAGGCTGTAAAACTTTTAATCAATTCATGTATTAAGTATTGGGCAATGTGGTGACATACGGTAGCATTACATAGCAAAAATGCTTATTGTATTAGTATCTATTATAGTAATGCTTTTATGTAACAATAATTTGAATAAACGTTTTTAATGTCTTAATAAATTTATGGATTCAATGATGACCAATATGATGACACATTACAGCAATACAACGTTATCTCTATAATAATACTCTAAGTCATGTGACTGTCATCAACATTTCTGAGCTGACCGCTTTGCCCTTTATATGCAGGCAACTATTTTGGTACTTTAATGTTAGACGGGCGCATGTGATAAGTCCCCAATTATTGTTCCATCGTCATCATTTTATCTATATTATAATAGTCCAAGTCATGTGATTCTCAAACAATTACCGACTGACCCCTTCGCTTTTCATATGTAAGGTGACCATTTTAATCATTTTTAAAAAAAAATAAAACTACATACAAGTTGTCTTAATCGCAAATAATGCTTGTTACTTTTATGTTAGCCGGGTACAAAACTCATCAATAGCAGTTTTAAACTCGCCAGTTAGCAAGTATTTTTTTTATTTTTCGCGTGGTAAATTAAAACAATGCTTTAATGCTAGAATTAAATGAGATAGCTTATAGTATTATTTATTCTTTTTTTTAAGAAATAAGTGAAAGTTGTGAATTTTAAATGTTTCAGTTTTAAATTAAAAATATGTATTCTAAATAAAATGATTGAAAATGATATATTTTAAATGAAATTAATGAAACACGAAAAATGCGACAAGAACGATGTTTGGTGATTTACTTATCTGCTACCGGCTAATATAAAAATACTGAGTTCGTGATTTCTTTGTCAGAACCTTCCAATTTTGTGAAGGATTGAGCAAGCAAATTAAATTATGAATAAAAGTAACATGATACAGTGCTTAGTATGCATTTAAGGGAGACCAAACTGATCTACAAGGCGGCTAGTATATAAATAAACTTATACATAAACTCTGTGTCATAGAAAATCAGAAAAATATATAGCATTGAATTTTAATTTTTTCGCATTTCAAAGAGAATATATTTAAAGATAGAATCGCATATGTTTAGGTAATCAAAGAGTAAATTAGAATATTAAGAAGTACAAATACTCATTTATTTCTAAATAAAAGGTGAAAAGGGGGGGGGGTGGCATATGTGGAAGGTGGAATTTAAACATTTTTGTATAATAGATAAAGTTAGTAAAATAATGCTTCAAGGTGCGAAAATTAACGCGAAATTACATACTTTGCATTCCAATCGTCAGCCTAAATCTTGTAGTTAACGACGATCTGATGACCAAAATTTTAACTTTGTTGCAGATTAAAACATAAAGCACATGGATTTATTACTTTTTATCAATCTACATGTTAAATTCGCCCATATACATGATAAATATTCATAAAAAAATAACTGTATCTATGGATAACTATCTTGTTCTTCATTTTCGATCGAATTTGTTAAAAAAATTAAAATTAAAATATTTGTTTTTGTGAATCGAAGTCATTTATTTAAGACCGTTTAACAGAAAATAATTGAAAATGTTAACACTTTAAAATAACACAGGTTGGCAAATTAATAATAATAATAATAATAATAATAATAATAATAAATAAACATTTTGCCTCTCTGTGAAACAAATGTGTAATGTATCTGGATTTAAACTTCCTAAATCGAAATATGGCGTCCAAATTGGTCCAACAAGTTCCATTTTCTAAGAAAAAGTTTTATAATAGTAAAAAATAACGAAGGATTGTTATATTAATTTAGAATATAAGATAAAAAAAGAAAACATGAAATAAGTATTCTCACTGTCTTAGAAATATGAAATTTGTGATGATGAATTTGTGAAAAAATATTAATAATTAATAGTAACTATTACAAAATTCTCTTCCTCAAGTTAATCTTTCCAACTTGTTAAAAAATTAATAAAAAGTCTGTTTATAAGTAATCATATACACCACTCTGATGTTGCAAACATTTCTTTTCTGATTTTAACACTAATATCAATTACTCTAGATAGCATTTTACGCTACTTTATAGGTAGTCGAAAACAAACTGTTATATATGCTCAGACGAATTAACGATGCCAATATGGAAGTATTTAAAGTTACTTAATTCATTGCACTATTTTCTATATCTTATTGCAATTTTCTAAGAACATTTTTACATGAAAAATATACATACTTTTGTTGTAATAGTTTTCAAAATATAAAGACTGTACACAATATGAACATTTATTATTGAAAACCTTTTCTGCTTTTATACGCTTAGATTTTTCTTTTTTTTCCTCCAAGGGCTAAAAAATGTATACTTTATTAATCGTCTAAGCTTTTCTTGTTTTAATTACGATTCGATTTCCAGATAAATTGTGTATCAGTTTTACGAAATTTCACGATATTTTCTTGTTATTGTTTAAATATGAAATTTTATTATATTATTTGCAAATTAGTTTTTCGACTAACTTTTTCTGGTTACCTTGAGATGAAGATTTTAAATTAATTTTGCGATACATGTAGTAAATTTCCGACTATTCTTGAATGGAATTAAATTGGATATTAACTTTGAACTCTCACTTTAAATTTAATTGAATGGATAGTATTTCCTTCAAAAAATTACCCTTATCCCATTTCATTCCACTGAAATCTTTGATGGGTGTAATTTGTGGAAATAATCTGCCCTGCAGAAACATTTATGCTTCTTCTGATTAAATATTTGAAAATAGGACGAAATTAAAGCATTAAAAGCATGTTTATATTAGATCTGTCTTTAAATTATTCACAATTGCAAATATAATTTTTGTAAATTAGTAGTATAACTTAGTAGTATTATTAGTATAATTTTTAGTTTAATTTGCTTATCATTAAAAGAAAATCTAGAAAAATCTTTAAATTAAAATATTCTATGCGTGTAAGAGTGAAGATTTTTTAAACTTGAAGTGTTTGTAAAATCTCTGGATTTAGTTATATTAAAATTGATCTATTATAAATTAAATTTTTTTACATTAAGCTTCTTCTCTCTATTCAAAAATTCCATAGGTAACTACTTTTTTTACTGTATTTCAAACGGTTCGTACCGCTTTTTTTTTCAAATTATAGTTCCAGAAACAAAGAGCGAAAAGAGATAGAAATTGAGAGAAAAGCGCTAAATTTTGTGGGGAGATTAAACAAGAAGGGGAACGAAGGATTCCGCGAAAAAATAGTTCTAAAAGTCACCGCTAGGGGAATATGTGGCGCTGTGTCATAGAAAAGAGAGTTAGACAAAAAATAAAATGAAGAATAATAAAGAATAGGAGGATATTTTCTATAATTTTTTAAGAATATTTTTTACATGAAAAATATAGATGCTTTTATTGTAACAATTTTCAAAAACCAATGCATTATTTCCTGACTGAGACTAAAAAAAGAGAAATAAAAACTGTGAACACAAAGTGAACATTTATTGATGAAAATCTATTCTGCTTTTATGCACTTAGATGTTTCTTCTATTTTTTCTCCATGGGACAAAAAAATGTATACTTTATTGATCTTCTAAACTTTTCTTGTTTTAATTACAATTCGATTTCCGGATAAATAGTGTAACTCAGTTTTCCGAAATTGCACAGCATTTTCTGGCTACTTTTTGATTACATTTGACTATATTATGAGCAAATATTATATGCCTTTTTTTGATTAAATTTTTCTGGTTATAATGAGATGTAGATTTTATAGTAATTTTGACATACATATAATAAATTCACCCTTATTCTTAAATAGAATTTAATTGGGTTGATTTTTTGTTGGCCGATTATCAACTCGAGGGATATAGCCCCAAAATTTAATTGGAAATCAACTTTGAACTTTCGCTTTAAATTTAAATGGATAGTTTTACTGCAACAAATTATCATATCCCATTTCATTCTATTGAAATCTTTGATGGGTGTATATTGTCGAAATAATTTACAATGCAGAAACATTTACGCTTCTTGTAATTAAATATTTGAAAATAGGGCGAAATCAAAGAATTAAAAGTATGTTTATATTAATTCTATCTTTTGAATTATTTACCTTTGCAAATATAACTTTATCAGATAAATTACTAAGAATAATTACAGGTACCATTTTTAGTTTAATTTGCTTCCCATTAAAAGAAAATCTAGAAAAATTTTAAAGTTAATTATTGTATGCATGTAAGTGGCGGTTTTTAGGTGAGTTCGTAAGCCGTTTGAAATCTTATGTATAAGGGTCGCCCAAATGAAAGTGGCATTCCTGTAATAATCCCGCCATTTGAAGAGAAAGATGACTGTGCACTACTCCTATAGAGGGCGCAGAATGCTGGGAATGCATGTGATATCGTCAGATCTCGTCAGATGCAAGTGTGATAGCGTGGGGGCATATTAAAAGGCATCTTTCGCATCATGGATGCCTCTAAACGGCGTCAACGCGCGGTCCTGAAATTTTTAACAGTGTAAAATGTGAGTGCTAGTGAAATCTATCGTCGAATGCAAGATGTGTATGGCACGGAGTGTATGGCACGCAGATCGGTATTACATGTAGGAATTTTCGTAGCGGAAGAAGACCACGTGCGCTTGACCAGGTCGTGACCTGTCGTCAGTACTGCTCTTCCACTACGAAAATCCCTACACCATCGGAATACCGACCTGCGTGAACTTATACTCCGTGCCCTACACATTTTGCATTCCATAATAGAATTCACCAGCACTCGCATTTTCCGTTGTTAAAAATTGCACTACCGCACGTTGGCATCGTTTGGAGGCATCCATGATGCAAACGATGCCTTTTAACGTGCTCCCACACTATCACACACGCATCTGACAGGATCTGACAGGATCTGACCATATCGCATGCATTCTCAGCACTCTGCGCCCTCTATAGGAGCATGCGCAATTATCTTTCTCTTCAAATGGTGGAGTTATTCCAGCAATGCCACTTTCATTTGGGCAACCCATATATATATATAATCGTTGCAGAAATTAGACGTGTCATTTCAAATTTTATAAAAATCTAATAGAAACTTAAATATATATTAATAAAAGTTTTCTTCATTCTATTAAATCCTATCATGGATAATTAATTCAATGATATCCCATGATAGTTAATGTTTCTAGGTTGCCATGGTGATTACGCCCTATTTAAAATAGAGTCGTTTAATTCCCGTATTACTGAATTTAATATATATAATTGTAATAAATTTTGTATTCGTGCATTTTTGCATAAGAGTTCAACAGATATTGCACCAAAATCTGAATATTTATAAAACTAGTTATAGTACGAACGTACCTCATTTGCCACGTTTAACGTACAATTTCCGACTTTTTTTATTGTATTTCAATGTGCGTACCAAATTTTCCAAATTATTCTTCCAATCATATTTAAAAGAAACATACCACAAAGAAAATTTTATTTAAATAGCAGTGCGACTGGAATATACAAACAAATGCTTCTGTTAACCCTGTTTTCTTTTAAACGTTAATTTTCTAATTTTGAGCTTAGAAATAAAAGATTCTTCTCATTCGTTTATTTTTGGTCATATTTCCTTTGCAAATCTTAGACGACACAAAATGCTTGTTAGACATAATTAGCATTTAGTTCCGCAATAACTTTTATTATACCAACTTTCAATTTTAATCATTTTGTACATATTTCTAATTTTATTTCCAAATATTGATCAGAATAACTAAAGGAATAAACTTGAAATCTTATATGCTGAAAAAAGGATGACATTCAAATAGATATACAAGCGACATAAAAATAAACAGAAACCATTTGAATATATATATATTTTTTTGCATCCCCCCCCACCCCCGATCAAAAAAATACACGAATATGTAAAATACAATTTTAACGAAAATCTACAGGCAAAATGCGCGCGGATTTAGCGAATAATGTAAACTCTAATCTCCAAATCTGTCAACCACCAAAGGAGTTTCATTAAATGTTCTTTGGAAATAGATTGAGCTTGTCAACGAGAATTCTGTTTTGTCACTAGGAATAGGCATTCAAGAAAAATCCTAAACTATACCAGCAAATACACAATAAAGTTTTCAATATGTGTAAAGTTTCATATGTTTAGCACATTTTATACATGAGGATTTTCGAGTTTATTCCAGCGCTGCGAAGAAGAAAAATATTAATTTACTGATAATTCAAAAGATGCCCTGGCCACATGCTTGCTAAATTCTAATGATTAATTCATACCTTATGCTTGTTTTTGACTAGCTGAAAATCTAAAGCGCTAAGTACCATGTTTTCATTTAAGGGCGCTGCTCTGAACTATCAGTTGGCCCCTTTCGGTCCCTCTATTATAACTCCCTTATAAACACTGATGGAACAGTGTAGCAGCAGAGAATCAATTGACAGCGCAAAATTTTATTAGTATTCTTCATCTAACTTCAGGCCAGAATTTCTGAGATTTTTAAAGGTGAAGAATACTATAAAAATTTAGTGGTGATAATAGCTCAACTGCTGCGCCACTGTTCCATCACTGCTTATAAATGATCTGATTCACTAGCTATTTTATCTAACAACTTCGAATGTCCTCCAGCTAATACAATTGCTACCTCCAATTTTGATCATTAATTAATTCCTTTCTTGGCGCCCTAGATGCAGCTTCTTTAAAAATTATCCAATTCGCTTGCAATTTTATTAAACATAGTTAAAGGGTTCTACGGCTATTTTATAATTCACTAAAAAATTTCCTTATACTCAGATACCACCATTTTCAAATATTAATTTTCTTTTTTGGCATCAAATTACGTTTACTCAGTACAGCCGTAAATTAAAAATCGCATTACTGTTAATGGTAAGTGGTTAACTTTAGACGAGGGGAGGGGGAGAGGGGCATTTTCATCTCTAAATTAAATATCGTGTTAATGTTAAAGGTGATTTGTTAAATTTTCATGGGAGGTATCTTCCGCCGCTTGGGGGCTTCCTAGGGTTTTATAAGCGCGATTTCAACGGGATTTTGTTCAATCAACTAAGATTGCGATTCAGCTATTTTCTGCATTATGAAAGTTTATTAGGTAGCTTTCTTTACAAAAAAGCTACCAATTGCAGCCGTTCGGAGGAAAGCGATTTCAAAAAATTTTGGTATATTTTCATCGATCATGACCCCCAGACCCCGAAACCACCCTCCGTTCAAAATTGATATATATATATATATATATATATATATATATATATATCTGACCTATGTCACACTGTAACTCCCGTAATTATGAACCGATTTCGATGTAATTCGGTGTGTACATAGTACATACCAATGTCTCGACCGACTTCGTTGGCCAGCTTCATCCGCCGTTTTGTTTCAAAATGGCGGCCATTTAAAAAATTTTTTTTAATTTAAAATTTGAAATGTGGTACCAAAAAATTGAAAATGGAAAACTATTTTTTTCTTATGTATTTGACCTTTATACAAAGATTTCGGAGCAGGTTTCGTTTCGTCTATATCTTAAAAAATGGCTGAGTTATAGCATTTTGAATTTCTAGCGTGGCTGACATTTTGAAACGTCCTGAATTTTGTGACGCGATAAAAGGCGTATTTATGAACCGATTTGGATGTAACTTTGTTTATACATAGTACATACCAATGTCTCGACCGGGTTCGTTGGCCAGCTTCACCCGCCATCTTGTTTAAAAATGGCGGCCATTTAAATTTTTAAGAAAAATTTTAATTTGAAATGTGGTACCAAAAATTGAAAATTGAAAAAATATTTTCTTCTTATGTGTTTGACCTTGATAAAAAGATTCGGGAGCAGTTTTTGTTTCGTCTATATCTTAA
Organism: Maratus speciosus; assembly: GCA_963932465.1. NCBI lineage: Eukaryota > Metazoa > Arthropoda > Arachnida > Araneae > Salticidae > Maratus > Maratus speciosus. The sequence goes on from OZ010786.1 coordinate 307,522,696, forward strand.
GAAATGGCTGAGTTATAGCATTTTGTATTTCTAGCGTGGCTGACATTTTGAAACGTCCTGATTTTTCTCACGTAATAACAGGCGTATTTATGAACCGACTTGGATGTACCTTGGAGTGTACATAGTACATACAAATATCTCGACCGAGTTCGTTGGCCAGCTTCATCCGCCATCCTGTTTCAAAATGGCGGCCATTTAAAAAAATTTAAAAATAAAAATTTTTAAATGAGATACCAAAAAATTGGAAAATGAAAAAGATTTTTTTTGTATGTGTTTGACCTTAATACAAAGATTCTGGAACAGTTTTTCTTTCGTCTATATCTAAAAAAAAATGGCTGAGTAATAGCATTTTGAATTTCTCTTGTGGCTGACATTTTAAAACGACCTGATTTTTGTCACGTGATAACAGGCGTATTTATGAACCTATTTGGATGTAACTTGGTCTGTACATAGTACATACCAATGTCTCGACCGAGTTCGTTGGCCAGCTTCATTCGCCATCTTGTTTCAAAAGGGTTGCCATTTAAAAAAAATTAAAATTCAAAATAAGGTATTAAAAAATTGGAAAATGAAAAAGATTTTTTTTATGTGTTTGACCTTGATACAAAGATTCCGGAGCAGTTTTTGTTTCTGAAAATTTGTTCTTTTGTTGATATCTTAAAAAATGGTTGATCTATAGCATTTTGAATTTCTAGCATGGCTAACATTTTGAAACGATCTTGTATTTGTCACGCGATAACACACGTATTCGCCTATTTCGATGTAAGAAGGCATGTGGATAGTATACATCAACAACTCGACCAAGTTCGCTGGCCAGATTCATCAGTCATCTTGTTTCAAAATGGCGGCTATTAAATTAAAAAAAAATATATATATTTAAAGTGAGGTGCAAAAAAATTAGAAATTGATAAAGGTTTCTTTCTTAAGTATTTGATCTTGATATAAGGATTCAGGAGCATTTTTTGTTTGTCTTTACCTTAAAAAATGGCTCAGATATAGCAGTTTCAATTTCTATTGTGGGTGACATTTTGAAAAATCTGATTTTTTGCATGCGACAGCACTCCTATATATTAGCCGATTCCGATGTGAGTGAGCGTGTGCACAACAATTACTAAGGTCTCGACCAAGTTCACTGCTTAGCCTCATCCACCATGTTGTCTTAAAATGACAGGCACTTTAAGATATTGCTGAATTTGGCAGCCCAATATAAGTTACTTTAAAGAAAAGCAGCTTGGATAAAGCTGACTAATTTCGCGAAATTCTCATTCATTATATTGATAAAAATTTGTATTGAATCTCCTATATTCGGTTTCCACTAAATTGAGCTTCATGTGTTTGCATGATATAAGTTGGCTTTTTTAAAATAAGGATTATGAAAGCTACCTCTTCCTCCCGGCACTGACCGGAAGGACTTTTTTTGACTTCAGTTACCAACATTTTCGAACATTAACGGTGCATTCGGTTTCTATGGGCTCGATTACTACGGAGTTTGTCTCATTCAACTTGGTTTTCGATTGTCTGCGGCTCGTGCGGACCACTTCCAGTACACTCTGCTTTAGTTAGCAGAGACCTAGGTCAGAAGTTCGTTCGGAAACAGGTTTCTTAGGAACACACTCGGCGCTGCCTACAATAGGCTCATTTAAAAGATTTTCCAAATGTATAAAATCATACAATCTTGAGTTTTGTTTTATGTTATTATAACAGACCCCGGACAATGCTGTGTGGGTCAGTTAGTAATCAATAAAGTTTTCAAAATGTGTAAAGTGCATTTTTAGCGAAAAAAAGGTACCCGCTTCATTTCAGATGCTTTTGAGTGCATTCTAGTGCTGCGAATAAATAAATAAAAAATAATTTACTGATAATTCAAAAGATGCACGAGTTGTATGTTAAAAATAAATTTTGTAGTACAAAAATTCCCCCAATAAATGCAAGAGTTGCAGCTAAGAAAGAAAGCAATCGTGGCCATATTATGGTTGGCCAGACTAGAACACTCACAGGTAAAGGTACCAGAGTCCATGGCGGCGAATTTACATTTTTAAGCTCATTCGATTAGTCTCATTAAGTTTAGTTATGTAATGCCCCGCATACATGCGATTGAGTTTTAATAATGGCAGTAGGGCAGGCCAGGTCAAAGTTCAAAATTTCGTTCATTTAAAAACTGTTGGCATAAAAAATGTAGGCATAATTTAAGTTTAGTTACGGTACTTAAACTGGCAAACATTGGTGTTAACTATCATATGACTACCAAAACCCGTGGCTATGCACATGTAATAGTTAAAATATGCCAAGTAGTATTTGTGAAGGTTTCTCGTTATTGGTGAACGCTTATGTACACTAATTACTAAGTAATTATTAATTTCTAAAACGCTCGCTATTTATTACTAAATTACAGGCACAAAGACTAATATTAAACGTAATACTGTATATTCAATTTTTTATCGCATTTCTCTCGTTTTTACCATTGCCAATATCTGCAAGTAAAAGTTGTTATTCACGTGTTGCTATTAAAGTACATAATGTTAATTTTAAATACACTACAGTTTCCTCCCTTTTCAAATTAACAGCAAAATCTATTTGGTGGTTTCCGGATCCATTTATATCTTCTTAGTTGCATTGGATTGTGAAAAACTCGGGTTGTGTCAATTGCAGGAGATATGATTGTTGGCTAGTGTTGAATTCAGACACTTGTCTTCGGGTGGGGTTTCTGTAGCTCCGGGGGGAGGGGACATTATAGAGTCCCGGAAGGGAAATTGCACTTTTCGACAATTGAAAACACAAAATCTGATATCTCCCGGGGCGGGACTCATTGCTCCGGGGGGATGCCATTCCCGGGTCACCCCCTGAATTTCAACACTGTTTGGGAATGATGGAGGTAACTGTGTTTGGTGGTATCCTCGGAGCTCCTAGGTGGCTCAGTCGATGCTGCGTCTCATTCCGTTGATCTCATTGTTGGATCAGATGGTTCATTCACATTTACTATTATTGGTCTATATTGAACATCATTGTCTACTTCTTCGCCTGCTGATCGAATTTGATCGACATGTGGCCTAACCAAATTACCTTGAACATTTATGGTATAGTGTTATTTAAAATCTCGGCTGATGATACGACCGAATTTCTATTTGACATTAGCTGCCGTGTAATCTTGAACGGCTACTTTATCACCCGCTTCAAATACCGATCATTAAAATATGTATACTTTCTAATCTTGTTTTGAATTCTTTCTTTAGTGTTGGGAATTAAGAGGTAAATTCTCTTTAAGATTCTTTTTAAGAACATACTTGCTAGAGACTGCATAGTACTCATATTGCGTGATTTCCTATATTGCAACGAAAAGCAGTTAATTTTTTGATTGATACTACCAGGATAATTTTGCATTGCTCGAAGATATTGCTTCAAAGTATGTACACACCACCTTAGGGGTAGCGCCATCCACATAAAATACAGCCTATGTTGGAGCAGGGGCTGTCGCTATCAATTTACTACTATTAGTTTTGAAATTGGTTAAGTATTACCTGGAGATTGCATAGAAATCGTAATTTAGACTATTTTTAGAACGCTTTTCGCGAATTTTTACAGCTTTTAAGTTTAAATTTTTTTAGAAACTGTTCATATAGTGAATTTATATGGTATAATTAACAACTATGCGAACATTCAAGTTTCTAACCCCTTATGTAACACAAAAATCGCATTTTTAGAACGTTTTTTGCTCCTGCACCATCTTAGGGGTTGCGGCATCGACATAAAATATAGCCTATGTTAAAACAGGGACTATCACCATCATTTTGCCACCATCTTTATAATATTACTTTTACTATTTATAATATATTTATTGCCACTTTTTTATTATATTAGTATAGATTATATTACTACGGTAATTATAAGATACTAGCTGAAATACCTGACGTTGCCCGGAGTTTTAAACTTTTTTGATTAAAAAAATCCGTTTTAAAATCAAACAAAGTACGGACTATGAATCTCGGTCAAATAAGTTCTCTTTTTTAATATATTGAAAGCCTTGAAAAATTTTGCTTTTATACCAGCATTTAAAACAAATACTTCCTAAGCCTAGATAAATATAGTCTTGCTTCATGAAAATAAAATTAAAAAGAATTGTAAACTCCTAAAAAGCCCTTCAGGATACCACTTTCTCTTGTAAAAGTCATATATTAACATATATTCGTTTTAAATATGAGGTCATACGCAAGTTAACCTATATTATTCACAACTAAAAAGAAATCGCGCATCTAGTATTTGTCGAGAATTAAATAAAAATCATGCACTCGTGACATCGTAACTCACTTTATATTTTAACCGAATAAAAGGTTACTATAATTTGTGACTCGAGCTGTAGCCAGTATATACGTCAGGACACTTTGTCGTTATCATTATCCTCGCTATGATACGCCATTGTGAAATTTGGTAATTTTTTAAATTCGATATTTGAAAAACGGCATAATCATTAGATTTTAGATTTATATCAAGAAAAATACAATTTTCTACCTTTCTAACGCAGTTTGTCTAACAATTTTCTGACAAATACTTTTCAAGCTATTAATTTTTTCAGTAACTTCAAATGTTTCATTTTTTCGAGATTAACCTATGGCAACGATTGGCGAAAAGGCTAGTCGTCATCAACGCGTAGCTTTTTATTAAAGGGGATTGTAACTGCAGGTAAATTCTTGGCATGCTATTTGATCGGCAGATTTTCGCAATTTATGAAGTTAAAATCTAAATTTGTATATCCTGTCAATACATTTTCCGGAGTTAAAAGCAAAATTCTTCCCCTGAACACATTGACGGTTCTTTTCCCTCGTCAGTTTTTTCAGTCACTTCGTATTTTGCAGATCTTTGTCATACAGCTACATGCGAAGGAGTTTTCCGCTATTGTTTTATTTTTGGCGACTTGCATATTATTAAAATTTTTCTGAAAATGTGGAGAGAACGAAATGGATTAGCTTTTCTTATTTATTGGGTTGTAATGTAATGTCTTATAAGGTCGTATGTATGTGCCTTATTTATATGTGCCCTTATTTTAATGTGCCTTATTTATGAAACCTGAAGTTTATTCTGTAATATGATGTTACTATTTTAGATTATGATTACTTTTTCTCATATTGTTCTTATATTCTACGTTTTAAATTTGAACTTTGAAGAAAATATATTTGTTTTTGTTTTAAACTGCGAAGATTTTAGTGAGTTGATAATATTCTCTACAGTGTTTAACTCTGCTCTGGTCCGAGTTTAACTTGCTTCAACCAACCCCTGTTACGATTAATTTTTTAAAGATTGTAGGAAGATTCTTTTGAAGTTGTGATATTCTTGAGGCTTGAAAAGTAAAGTTTTGGACTTGAAGATCTACGTTAACATCATGTTCAATCAAAAAAAAAAAAAAAAAAACTACAAGAGACAAGATTACGGCCAAAAATCTCATTGAACTATTTGAATCGAGGATACGTTTTGAGTAAGAATAGTTAAATATTTCCTTCAAGACTAGCAACAACTTCATAAAGCTTCAATGATGGTACACTATCCGTTTATAGGAGTTTATAGGAGTTCCCTATATTCAAGTATTGATTTGCCAAAGGAGGATAAATTGATAAAGAGGAAAATTACTTCACACCTACAAACTACTCTTTGAAAATTCAAGAAGGGAAACCGACCTGATTTGGTGCGCCGTCGCGTCAGCTAAAGAAGAATCCACTGGGAGAAATATTTTTGCTTTGTTCACTTCTTCGGAAATAGCTGCGTGTCTAAAGTTTATAATCATGTATGGCTGTGTAAAAACCACCAGTAAACTTAAATCATACTTAATTCTTTAACGGTAACTGTTTTTCAATAAATGAAATTTTGAACTTTGACCCGTCTCACTGTCATTATTAAAATTCAATAGCAGATATGCAATGTATCAAATTACTAAGCTCAATAAGATGAATTGAATGACCTATAAATATCTAAATACGCCGCCAAGGACTCCGGTAACATTACGGATTATAGTTGGAAAATTCATTTGGTGATTATAACACGTTCTAGAAATGAAACACCGATAACTTATCGTAAGCATATTGCACTTTTATGCGTAGGTATATTGGTCATTAGAATGTATAAATATATCAAACACACAGAAACGCTACAACGACGGTTTTAGACAAAATTTCGTAAAACAAAATGAAAGTAAATTAAAATTAATGTTAAGCGATTTTAAAAGAAACTGGATATGTGCCCGTCAAAATTTGACGGTAAATAACTTGAATGTTTCATTAGAAAAACTCTTGAATTTTTAATTAGTTGCTTTGAAATTAATTATTGAATGACGAATTACGTGACTAATTCGTATATTGCATAAGTGATTCCTATTTCTTTAAGGCGATAGATGATGCTGTCAGTCTAACCTATTCAATAATATGAAAGAACTTTAAGTTTATAATTTACAACCAATTATGCTTGCTTTTATCATAAATTTACCTAAAAATACCAGGTAGAGAATTTATTTTTACTTACTACGGCCTCATTTTTCTTTTAAATAACAATATTTATTTTCATTTATTTATTTATTTTTTAAAACTACACGACCAGTAACAGCTGCCATGAATTTTATTTTTAACTGTCTCATTCTCCAAAAACCTAAATTTGAAAATTGATCCACTAATGGTTTATAATATACACTTTTTATTATTTGAATTTTTACATTTTTAAAACTTTTTTAAATATTTAACCTGGTAATTTCTTTTATAGCTCTTATACGAATATTTTTTTTCTGTCCTTTTTATTTTTTACACAAATGAATGACAAATTTTTCTGTCTAATATACACACAGATCTTGATAATGGCCAGAAAATATAACGAAAATTGTAGACCAGCTTAATTTATTTTATTGATAATTACATGCAAAATATTTTAAATACAAAATCATTATTTTTTCAAAATATTATTGAGTGTTAAATTTTATTTAATTATAAAGCATTCAAATAATAATACGTAATAATAAAATAAAAATCATATAACTTATCTTCCTAATAAAATATGACATTATTGAAATGAATTATCGATATTACACATTTTGGCAGGTTTGTGCTTGAACCTGCGTCGTCTACAAAAATTCTGCAGTTTAAACTGCTTAACCCGCTATACGCTAGTAGACTAATAGCGGATGAACTTAAAACAACTTCTACCTGTGATGCAATAGTTCAACTGAGTATCTTTGTGCCTGTGCAGCGCGTCACTCCAAAGGCGGACTTGTACTTATATACTGCGCATGCAAATCTGTAGACTTTTAATTAAAAATTGCGGCTTATTAATAAGATATTTAAACAAACGAATGTATGATAACAAATCTGTGGCCAAATATCTTTCATTTTAAAATAAAATGGGGTGTAATTTGATACAGTAGTTTCTTCTCACGGACTTCCGAAAGAAAACGCTAAGCGTTTTAAATATATAGATTTCAGATATAAAGATAACTAAAATAGTCTTTCTGAAATGTTAAGAAGTTTAACTATTAATATAATCAAGCATAAGAATCAAATAAAAACGCTAATAAGGAAATTTTATTAAAACTAATTTACTTTTATTTAAAATGTGAAGCGATATAAAGTTAAATACTTAACTGTAAAAATACTTCATAAAAAAAAGTAGATATGTAATAAAATATGAAGATAAAACAACACTACAATAATAATAATAATAATAATAATAATAAATCTGTTAACATTTTATATGGTTGCCAATTCCTTAAAAAAAAACACTGAACAAATTATTTTTTAGTACGTTAAAGAGTATCATGTTTCGAAATATTCTGTTATATTATATGTTTCGTAATATTCGTATATTCTGTTTTAAGAAATAAATGTCAATGTTGCGAATTTACTTTTCTGGAAAATAATCGGATTTGAAAAGCGACATATCCATAGCTGAAAAAAAAATGCTAACCCCGCCAAACAAACAAACGCCAAGAATAACGGCAAGACACCGCCACTGCTTATTATACTGAAGACAACTTCTCCATGTTAAATCGACCAAACATGGCAGCGTAGACTTTCCCATATCAAAAGAACCAATCATTGCAGAAAAATAAAACCAAAACCAGAAGGGCCTAATCAAGAAGATCTTCAATTTGAGATCAAATACATCCTCATAAATTAATTATAAACAGAGCAAGATAAAATTGAACATATTGAAACATGTTTGAGAAAGAAAATGAACCTGAATGTATCAGACTTATATGTGTTCAAATTTTAAACCCTTCCCATTGTGATGTATTCAAGCGACAATGTTCTTGTTTAGGATAAAGTAAAACAAATTTTCCATTCAAATACAAAATTTTCAGCACTCACAGAAAATAAATCCTGGCTACGCTACTGGTTATTAATCAAAGCAATATTATTATTATTATTGCCAAATACAGGAAAATACAGTTAATTAGTATTAATTATTCTTACAGCATAACTGCTGAATAAGAAAAAACTATACATTTAAGATGGTAAATATTTTTTTTGCTTTCAAATTTAAAACAATTTTAGTATTTTACATATTATTAAAATACGAATCTTAAAGTGTTAATTACAAAACATCAGATGAACCTAAATAATAGAAAATATACAAATATAAATTGAAAGAATGTATTACTAAAACATGAACTTATAACACCATGTTTATTTTGAATACTCCTTTAATATAGTTCAAGTTCGTGGGATTTAAAGCATGTACAACACTATAAAATCAAAACTAAATATTTCGAAGCTCTGTACGAAAGTGACATTTTTACATGTTTACTTATAAGTAATTTTGATTTTTATAATGTTGAAATATCTAATCTACTAAATCATATTTTACAAGTATTATGTATCAATTAAAAAAAATATATGTGCATAAAATAAATATATGTATGTATCACAAAAGCAGGAGTTTAAAAATAATTTCAAGTGCAAGGAAAACAGAATTGTTTACTTAGATATTCTGATGTATGTAATCAAACAAACAATAATTACGATCTACTGAAAAGTTATATTGTTAAAATTTGTACATATAACACAATAGATAGGTGTATTACATACTTTAAAGCTGTTTTAGCTTTATTAATTAAAATTTGATAAGCACTATGAAACCAAGGGTAAAAATACACAATTAAAAATATATTTTTGTGTTCGTAACCAAATAGCCAATAAATAAATACATATACTTACTATTTCATGAGCTTTCTTTTATGAAACTTGTATGGGTTATTCAATTTATTCCAATGATACAGAGTAGCGGTTGTTTTTCCTTTCACAAAGAACACAAATCATTCGTTCGTTACATCTGGACTTACGCTAGGTGACGTGTACGTGACTTTCTTTTTTTCATACTCAGCGCCGGTGTTGGCTGGTTTTCGAGTAAATAGTCCAAGAAAATTAGAATAAACTTAGTTTCAACTCGGGAAAAACTGCAAAGGATGTGTTATCTGTTTTTTAATCAGTAATCCTTACTAAGAAACAAATCAAAACTCACACTAGGTTCAGAGCCCGGGAACCCCGGATTTCAAAATGGCGGACTGTGTCATATGTCGTTTTAAAACTTTACACCCAAAACGGTGTTCGGTTTCCACAATTTCTTTAAAATATTAAAATTAAACCATTTTGAGTATACATATAAGATCATAATACTTTATTAGGTGCTCGCACCGAAACGAGAATATATTTAAACCTCATTTCACATTTCATAAACCAAAATTAAGCGTTATATTACTCCTTTCTTTTTACCGTGCAGCTTTTTGTGTGTTTGAGAGGTTGGCTTAGGATACTGCATAGTCCCTTAACCCAGAGGAGCGTAGGTACATAGCAGAAAAATTCAAGAGTCAATTCACTATGTATAAAACTTAGTCTAAGGACTAGTCTGGCGGTCAGCTCTGAGTAAAGTATAGGTCAATATCCCAATATGGGGTTTAGCAATAAGTATGGGGTCATCAGAGCTCTTGAAATACACTGGTGAACCAATATTTTTGTTAGTTTTTGATTGGGACAATTGGTTGAGCCGATTAATTGGGATCATTGGTTGGTTAGTTGAAGTTGGTTGATTAAGTTTCTGAAATGATCTGAAAAAAATGTGAAATGATATAAAAAACTGGTGGAACCAGAGAGAAAAGTAAAGCTTGATCTAAAAAAGTTACAGTAAAAAAATTTCAAATAGTTTCAGTTTAAAAAAGTAAGTAGTGCATAGAAAAGTAATGGAATCAGATTATCTGTAAAGCTCATGAAACTACCCATTTTTTTTTTTTTTTTTTTTTTTTTTTTTTTTTTTTTTTATAGCTGAAAATGTGGACTGAGCTTTACTGGTGCCTTATATTCAAAATCATATTATCCACTCAAAATGAATACTGGGTATAGTAAACAGAATGTGTAGTTATAGGCAAAAAAAATTCCTGTCAGACTCAGAATTGTGGACATGATTGCATCAAGTCAAGCTAAACTCCGCAAAGCTGAAAGAATGTAAACCATGAAGTAATATTTTAAGTATAACATTAATATAGTCAAGTTGTTGAGGAATTGCTTTTATTAACATTTCTGACAAAACACATGTAACGTGATAATTTTTATTTCATGTAATTTCTGTGAAATGGGAACCTTATGTCAATGGACTTAAGCCAGAAAAGTAGTTAGCATGTGGTTGAATCATACACGCTTAGGGTTTTGAGCTTATTTTGGACTTTGATCTTCCAGACTTATCAGTGACCCCTGGAATGGAATTTGGTCCATACTTCGTACTGAACGATCTCTCATGTTCTCGCTCATTTCCAAATCAACCTTTAACCTATTCTTATGAACCCGAATTTTTAAACTGGTTATGAATAATTGGAATTCAGAATGAGTTAAAAATGTCTTTACTTCCCTGATTGATTTTAAGGCACCAGTAAAGTTCAGTCTATATTTTCAGCTATCAACAAAAATTTGGGTAATTTCATGAGCTTTACAGATAATCTGATTCCATTACATTTCTACGCACAACTTACTTTTTTAAACTGAAACTATTTGACAATTTTTTACTGTAACTTTTTTAGATCGAGCTTTACCTTTCTCTCTGGTTCCACTAGTTTTTTATATCATATGTGTAATGGATTCAAGTTGTTTACGAGTGAAGGCGAAACAGGGGGTGTTTATCTTTATGAAGCATCTTTGGGTCGTCGCCAAGGAGACAACCAGCTAACAATGCCTTGACAATAATGTCAAGAGTAAATTTATTAGTGTATTTACGGCTGGTCACATAAGTGGGCCACACACTTGCAGTAGCCCACGTGCTCATTTCCCAGAGCCCCTCAAGAGGGCGGTGCCCTGTGGAACCGCACGGCCTCAAGTTATCGAATGAGATGCTTTGAAGAGAGTTCGTTGTAAGGGGGGTCGGATATGCTGTCCGCTGATTGAACGGAGGGCGTTTAAGCCCCATCCCCTATTGTCCAGAAGAATAGTATGGAGTAAGGCAGATATAGCGAGTTGTCAGTATTATTCAAAAGATGCTCTCCATATGATGTAGTCTGATATAGTTCTCTCTAAGTGCTTCTCAAGATGAGAAGTTGTAAGATGCAGTATCACCATGGCCTAAGTAGTGTCAGTTAAAATAACTGGACGGTTTTAGAATCCAGTTTTTTGTTTATCGGTTCACTAGTTGCATTAGTGAGACAGCATCGGATACCTCGATTGAAGAGCTGGTGTTGATGGCCTCTACCGGAGTTTATTGTGTGTACACCGATAATTAGAGACTTTTATGTTAAGTATATCCACCTGAACCCACTGGGAGTGGTCTTCTCCTACTCGAAAGATGTTAAGAAGGTATTATCATTTTTATATATATTTTGGTTCCCTGTTTAAGCGGGTTTATGTATATTTCAGTACCTTGGAACAAAAAGGGCTCAAATGGCAGGAAACCCAATTTACGTTTGACACTTTATATTAACAGTAAGTAACATTGGCCTCGACAAAATATTTTGTTTTCAATGATCTAATATTGGGAGGACTTTGGCCATTTTAACAATTATTTTATATCGCATCCTGAATTCATTCGTGCATTTAATTCAAATTTCTCAATTTTGGACATTGGCCTTTTTTGTTCCAAGGTACAGATTTATGTATTCATTAATTAGGGATTGTATTCTCCAATTTGGTATCCATGTGTCGTAGTAATTTTATAATAAGTAACTTAGGATTAATGTTAGAATAACAATGACAAGTTTTGATTTGTTGTTTAGAGCAAGCGTGTCATATGACACATCTTTCCTAATGGTATATTTTATTGACATAAATTTTTGTTCGTTGTTAAATTTGAATATGTTATTTTTCAACCATGAGTCCGTGTTATTTTAGTATTAGATATTCTTTTCAGGTCAAGTACGAATCTCTTAAGAACTATTAATGCTTAAATTTTATATTTGTAATCCAGTTTATTTGCGTGGTCTAAAAGCTACTTCTAGTTCAAAAATAATCACAACGCAATTGGGGTAGGTTTGAAGTACATGTCTCCCGTCTCCTTTCGGGTTAATTGGCTATATATTATCTCAGAGGTTAGCCAGGACCAATTTCACGATCACAGTATGTTATATTATTAATTATGATTTTTTATGTTAACACTATGAATACTTCAGGTTGAGTAATTAGGAATTAACTAACCTATTTTACTCTGGGGTTATTGGGTAATTGGCTGTTGAGTCTCCCCCTCTCCTCCGTGTTTCTTTCTCATGTTTATCTTGTAGACACAGTATTTACCCGTTAGTAATTCCCCAATGCCCCATCTTTATATGACTGGGTAGGTTCTCGGTGGTAACGTTATAGGAGCACAGATCTACCCAACATCATCAGTAGCAGCAGTCACGGTTCCAGTGTCAAATGATCTGAAACCTTGTGGTAAAATTGAACAAAATATCATTTCGTCTCCTTTGTATCTTTTATATACCAAATAAAATTACATTTGATATTTTATGTGGGTTTTTTTCTGCTAGCAATCCGAAAATCAAATTCATTTAGAAGACCAACATACCCCGCTCATTCAGGCAGGTTAGCACAGTGACTTGATGTCCTTCTGAGATGCATATAGAAACTATTTATTAACATTTTTCAAATTTTCCCGTACATGCTTATGCCTTAAGATACGCTGGATGTACAAACTAAAAAAAATCATTTTTTAAATAAAATTAAAAAGAAAAAAATAGGGAAGAAACAATGGGACAACAATCCTCGGTCTACACTACTTGAAATTTATTTGATTTCTTTTATTAAATACAATTTCTGATACAAATATGATTATTTCAACAGGGATTTCCCAATAAAATCGGGAAATTTAGCAACTATGATAATGAATTCTAAAATAAAACTCAGTTCAATAGATTATACCAAAGCTTTTCTTACATGAGAATGATTATACTTCGAATAAAATGACTGATATTTATTTTGTAATTTATTTTGAATTGAAAGGAATACACAAGGGTAACTTTGCTATAGAACTATTGTTAGGAGAAAAAAAATCTTGCTATTTATCAGAGATAACATGGTGCATTTTAACATTTTCTTTTGTTTGTTTAGATAAACAAACACAATTATAATGGTTTTGAAAGTAAAACACTGTTCAATATATTATTATAAAGCGTTTCTTATATGAATTGATTGTACTACATAAAAAGAGACTTATTTTTATTGCCGAAAATACACCGGGGAAATTTTAAAATAGGACGATAACGTTAGAAATAAAACAGTTTACAATTTCTGAGAAATAACGTATTGGATTCTAACCTTTCATTTTTTTATAGTCAATTGTACTAAAATACATAACTATAACGTTTTCTAAGGTACAATAATGTTCGATAGATTAGTGCGAAACATTTGTTATAGGAAGTTCATTGAACTTCGTACAAAGAGAATGTATTACATTAATATATAGTTAGTATCCCTAGTTACGTCCCCTCGCATTTATGTCACCTCGCATTTACGTGACCTCGCATTTACATCGTCTTGCCTGAAAAAAAAAATTGCGTAATTAAGACGAAGCAGAACTTTTTTTAAGACTTTTGGTTCCATGAAGGAAAACTTTCTCGCAACAGTCAAGGGATAGTGACAAAATCTATATTTCTGTACTAATATTATAAAGAAATAAAAATTGTTTGTTTGTTAGAGGTAATCTCTGGAGCTACCGAACCGATTTCAAAAGTAATGGTATCAAAAGGATGGTGTTAGTCAAACTTAGAAAATAGGTTGTATTTAATGTTGGTGCCACTACCCCAAAGGAGGTGCAGGAGCAAAAAACGTTCTAAAAATGCGATTTTTGCGTTACTGAGGGGCCTGGAAATATAAAATTTGGGATATTAGTTATATATAAGATATAAATGATGTCTAAGAACAATTCTTAAACAATTCGAAATTTAAAAGGGATTAAAATGCACAAAAAGCGTTCTAAAAATGGTAGTTTCTACATAATCTCAGGAAATACCAAACTGATTTAAAAAATATTGGTGTCAAAATGATGGTGACAACGCTTGGTCCAAGATAGGCTATATATTATGTCCGTGCCACTACCCCAAATGGGGTGCAGGATAAAAAAACTTTCTAAAAATGCGATTTATGTGCTACTGAAGTGCCAAGAAACATGAAATTTGAAATATTAGCTACTTGTTAGATATGAAGGATTTCTAAGAACAGTTCTTAAACAATTCAAAATTCAAAAGAGGTGAAAATGCACAAAAAGCGTTCTAAAAAACGTTCTAAATTGTAGTTTCTACATAATCTCAGGGAATACCAAACCGATTTAAAAAATATCGGTGTCAAAAGGATGGTGAAAATGCTTGCTCCAAGATAGGCTATATATTAAGTCTGTGCTACTACCCCAAATGGGGTGCAGGATCAAAAAACGTTCTAAAAATTCGATTTATGTGTTACTGAAGGGACTAGAAATATGAAATTTGAAATATTAGCTACTTATTAGATATAAAGGACTTCTAAGAACAGTTCTTAAACAATTCGAAATTTAAAAGGGGTGAAAATGCGCGAAAAGCGTTCTATAAAACGTTCTAAATGGTGATTTCTACACAATCTCAGGCAATACCAATCCGATTTAAAAAATAATGGTGCAAAATGACGCTGACAACCCTTACTCCAAAGGAGGCTATGTTTTATGTCGGTGCCACTACCCGAAAGGGGTGCAGGAGCAAAAAAAAAATTCTAAAAATGCGATTTTTCCGTTACTGAAGGTCCTAGAAATATGAAATTTGAAATATTAGCTGCTTCTTAGATATAAAGGATTTCTAAGAACAGTTCTTAAACAATTCGAAATTTAAAAGGGGTGAAAATGCGCAAAAAGCGTTCTAAAAATGCGATTTATGTGTTACTGAAGGGACTAGAAATATGAAATTTGAAACATTAGCTACTTATTAGATATAAAGGACTTCTAAGAACAGTTCTTAAACAATTCGAAATTTAAAAGGGGTGAAAATGCGCGAAAAGCGTTCTATAAAACGTTCTAAATGGTGATTTCTACACAATCTCAGGCAATACCAATCCGATTTAAAAAATAATTGTGCAAAATGACGCTGACAACCCTTGCTCCAAAGGAGGCTATGTTTTATGTCGGTGCCACTACCCGAAAGGGGGTGCAGGAGCAAAAAAAATTCTAAAAATGCGATTTTTCCGTTACTGAAGGTCCTAGAAATATGAAATTTGAAATATTAGCTGCTTCTTAGATATAAAGGATTTCTAAGAACAGTTCTTAAACAATTCGAAATTTAAAAGGGGTGAAAATGCGCAAAAAGCGTTCTAAAAAACGTTCTACATGGTGGTTTCCACACAATCTCCGGAAATACCAAACCGATTTAAAAAATAAAGGTGTCAACATGATAGTGACAACCTTTGCTCCAACATAGGCTATGTTTTATGTCGGTGCCACAATCTTAACCTTCTCACCGCCGCGAACTGATATATCCGTTCACTAAGCTGCAGGTTTCACAGCAATACAAGCATTATTTAAATTAATATAATTCTACAAATATAATGGAGTTTTAAAACATTTTGTTACGATTAATACTCTCAAGGTTTATATTCCTATATGCAATTAAATTGTTTATGTCATGTTAGAAAAATTATCTTTTTTATATATTTTTTAAAAATTACAGAGAAAACAAAATTACAATTTTGCCCTTTTGTTTGGCGGTCAGGGGGTTAAAGGGGGTGCAGGAGTAAAACGTTCTAAATTGCGGTTTTTGCGTTACGGAAGCGCCTAAAATCGTGAAATTTGGAATGTTAGTTAGTTATAAGATATCAATGATCTCTAAGGACATTTCCTAAAAAAATCGAAATTTAAAAGGGGGTCAAAATGCGCAAAAAGCGTTGTAAAAAACGTTATAAATTGCGATTTCTATACAATCTCAGAACCGATTTCAAATATAATGGTGTAAAAATGATGGTGACAGATCTTGCTCCAAGATAGGCTATATTTTATATCTGTTTCCACTACCCCAGAGGAGATGCAGGAGCAAAATGCGCGAAAAGCGTTCTAAAAACGTTCTAAATGCCGATTTTTCTGCAATATCTGAGGAAGAATGAAACTGATTTGAAAACTAATGGTAGAAAATTGATGCTGACAGCCTCTGCTCTAACATAGACGCTATTGTATGTCGGTATCACTATCACCTAGACGTTGCAGGAGCGAAAAAGCGTTCTAAATTTCGATTTTTGTGATCGGTAGGGGCTAGCAACTTAAAATTAGGCAAGGTACATATTTATTAAATTATCTTTAATAACAGCTTCGAAAAAATTAGAAATTTAAAAAGGGGGTGAAAATGCGCGAAAAGCGTTCTAAAAACGTTCTAAATTGCGATTTATAATCAATTTCAGGAAATACCAAAGCTATTTCAAAAGAAATGGTGGCAAATCAATGGTGACAGTCCCTGCTATAACATAGGTTATAGGTTATATTTTATATTGCTGTCACTACCATTTGAGGGTTGCAAAAGCAAAACATGTTCTAATTTTCGTTTTTGCGCAACTGAGGATTCTAACACTTTGAAGTATGGCATGGTATTTACTTACAAGATGCAACTGCTTTCTAAGAACAGCCGAAAGAAAATTCCAAATTTAAAAAGATGAAGTGAGCGAAAAGCGTTATAAATTACAATTTTTATGCAATTTTATCAAATACCAAACAGATTAAAAATTTAATTATGACAAATTGTTGGTGATAGAACCTGCTCAAACATAAGCTATATTTTATGTCTGTGCTACTATCACTAGATGGTTGCAGGAGCTAAAATCTTTCTAAATTGCGATTATGTGATACTGAAAAGGCTAGAAACTTCAAATATGGCATGGTTGTTACTTATAAAATATAAATGCCCTCGAAGGACTGTCGAAAATAAATTCGAATTTAAAAGGGGTGAACCGAAGGTGAGGTGTAAAAAGCATTCTAAAAAAGTCCTAAATTACGATTTCTATTCAATTTCAGGGAATATAAACCGATTATAAAAGTAATAGTTGCGAATCAATGGTAACAGTCTCTGATCCTACACAGGTTATATTTTATGCCGATGATTCTACCACCTGGGGTTCACAGGAACAGCAAACGTTCTAAAAAAGGCCTCTAAAAACTTTCTAAATTACGTTTCTGGTAAATATTAGGAAATAACAAACCGATTTCAAAATTAATTTTGGCAAATTAATGGTGACAGTTCCTATTTCAACATAGCGCTTTTTGTTGAAAGAGGTGGTAGGACTTGCAATTTGACATGATAGTTAATTTTAAGATGTAAGAAGATGGTTTCTAAAAAATTCAAAACTTACTGAATGAGCGTATTAATTGAGCATAAAAGTTTCAAAATATTTTCTAAATTATCATTTATTTAGTTTTACTTCGTTTTATTAATTTAAGCCTCATTTCTGCCTAATGAAGTGTAGTATTGATGTTTAATCAAACTGTGTTTAAATTAGTAATTTTTAAATCATTCCTAAAAGTAATAAGTAACTTTTAATTAAAAAAAACCTTTTAATAATATAAAATATTACCTTTTAAAAAAATAAAAATTTAGTTAGCACATTTTAATAATAATTAGACATATAAATATCACTTGGCATATTTCAAATATTACGCGAACAAAGCCGCGGGCTTTGCTAGTAAATAAATAAAAAGTCACTTCAGAAAGCTCAGAAAACTAATTCTGCTGTTTTAAAAAGAGCTTCTAAAAGTAAAAAATAAAAAAATTGTAGGTTCAAACTTCATTGCAAGATATTTTTGCATCCTTAAAGACTCGAACAGGGAATATAGAAGATCAATAAATTGTAAGTTAACAACTTATTGATTTATTCCAAATTCTTGTATTGCAAATGCATTTTTTTGATAGTGTTAAAGTTATGTAACATAATCCCTAAATACAATAGAATATGTTCATTGGATTTTGGAGAATTTGTATATCCTTTTTTGCATATCTAATCGTACCTCGAGTTACGTTGTTAGTCTTGGAAAGAATTGCTGACGTAAGACGAGATACTACTCTATTCATAAACTAACAGATGAGCGACGCGTTATTCTGTTTCGAACGGGTCCGAGTCTTTTGAGAAGAAAACTAAGTTCAATCGCGGCTCTTTTCCCAGTATTATAAAAGAAAATTGACCCCAAAAGTCTACGCAGTTCGTTCCGTATAAGAAAGTCTAGCCAGTTCAGGCCTGCGCAGAGAATTTACCAATTTATTGTGCAGCTAACAAAGTGCACGTCATAATAACCCGAAATAAAAACAATACTAACCTAAAATTAAGATCTTAATGCATAAATCGTTAAAATAATAGTTGTAAAAGACAAAAAAATACTTAGTTAAAAATTGCAATCGTTAAAACCATGAAATCAGAAAAATATTTTGAAAATCAAATCCCAGGTGACGAAGAAAGGCTAACTTTGGTTTTCCATTTGCTTCCTGATCATTTCTCAAGTTCGTCGTCATAGCAACTGAGTTTACCAATAAATGTTTTCCCAACAAGAAATTTTTCCTTGGATCTTTTTTAAATCATCGAAAAACACAATTTCTCTTTATTGATTTAAAAATTTATATACATTTAATTAATTCATTATTATTTTTGAAAACGATTCCCGAATTGTTTTTCTATAATGTGCCTTAGAATATAGCACTGGATAGGTAAGGTCTCAAACAGATATAAGATGATAAAAAGTCCTAATTTTCGGCGGAATGGTATTTTGTAGAAGATATAGATGATACAAAAAACTATTTGATTTAGTTAGCTTGTATGGAAGTGCTTTTCCGAAAATGCATTTTATAGTGTATTAGTCTTTTGTAAACTTAACTATTTTTTACTATGCCAGTTTCTGTAGCTACATTATTAAGTCGTATACACGGTTGTACAAAAGATAGTATGTCTACGGATGGTAATTACCAGAAAATTGCGTTTAATTGTTTTACAGTTTAACTAAATTTTTGTTTTAGCATGTGGTATATGGCGGCACAAACGAATTTACATGCATTACTGCTATGGACAATAATTACTTCAAATTTGGGTTTTAACTACATCATGTGTTTGCTAAATTGTTTATTGCAATATCCCTGTTCTTTGTATGTAAAAATGAAGTTTTTTTTAGGATAGTTTTGGAAAGTGTTCAATAAAGCACGTGTCATGTATAAATTGTTGCTTTTTTATATAGAAGTGATTGTCTTAAAGTTTCTCCGTAATAATAAGAGATCCATTTTATTTCTAGATGAATCAAGGGACATTTTTAAAAGGGTTAAATAGGGTCATGTCTATTTAATAGTTTCACCTAATCAACACTTAATATAACTTTTCGACTTAGATCAAAATCAAATTGTTCATGAAAAATGGTAGTACGATTTAGCATTGTCAGATTATGGCAGAATAATTAACAAAATTTCTAATTAAACGTAAGAAAAAAATTGCTCTGCCTTGGTCAATTTAAATCTGTGTTTGAATATCATCTAATTTAAAGACATCAGATTTGTGCAATGAGGCAGAAAACAAGCTGTGGTTTAATAAACTTGGAGTACATTAGATCACACATTTTAATATAATAATCATTTCACAAAAGAATTTACGAAAAATCAAGTTCGCCTATACTAATTCAGAAAACTCTATCTCTTGAAAATCAATAGGTTATTGAAGAAAATTCGGAGAAAATTCAATCTTTCGTCTAGTGAATTACTAAACATTTAAAAATGTCAAAGTTCTTTTAAATAAATAACGTTAAAACATAACTTTTATTTTGATATAAATGCCGCAAGAAAAGGAAAAGTGTGTGCGAGTAGCAATCTTGCGTTTCTGAACTAACCTAGTGTACAAGTATTCCCAAGTAAAAAATAAAAAAAGTGCTTTTTTTTATTAAGATTTTTACAATCCTAATGCTTTCCATATATTTAAAATAAATTAAACAAAACAAAACACAAAATAAAATGCAGGTGTTAACAGTTACTCATTAAAGAAAATACAATCAAATAACACATTTTTTTAAATAACTAGAGAACTTTGCCCCCTACAAGGTACGCTTTCAGCCCCCGTTCAGACATCACAGGCTTAAAAACACGCTAATACACTATGACGCAAAAGTTTAGACAATGACGTCATTCAGCTTTAAAATGTAGAATTATGACGTCAGAATTACAAAAACCTGTAAATATATTCAAAAACTAATTTAAAATGCTATGTACAAAAGACAGTCGTTTTATTTGCTATAATACTAATTTTTTTCATAAAAATTCAAATGTGCTTGTCGCAAAAGTTTAGACACTATTCTAAATTTCTTTGAATATTCGCTGGCATATGCAAATTTAGAATCGATGATGTCACAAATTTGGAGTACTTAAGTTCTGCAAACGATTGCGCTTCATAGTCGACATGCCGAGAGCTAAAGAAATTCAAGTGAATGAGGTTTCAAGGATTTGGCAGTTGAAAGGTGAAGGGAAGAGCATTTCTGAAATTTCTGCTATTATTAATAGGTCAAAAAAATCTATTTATCGAGTTTTATCGAGTGGTTCCGAGTATAAAGCAAAATGTCGGTCTGGGAGGCCACGTGTGACAAATGTACGAGAGGATCGCCTGATACAAAGACTAGCGAGTACTCAACAAATGAGCGTACGTGGAGTTCAAAGCTCATCGGGACTCTCTGTATCAAAGGATACGATTCGTAGACGAATTTTGGAAAAAGGAACAATCGTTTATAGCAAAATGCCGAAGAAACCAGCTCTGAAACCACATCATAAGTTACAAAGACTTATGTGGGCTCGAAAGCATATGTCATATGGAGAGAAATGGCAGTCAGTCATATTTAGCGATGAAAAAAAGTGGAATCTGGATGGTCCAGATGGTTGTTTATCGTATTGGCATGACTTGCGGAAGGAACCTTGACGTTCTTTTAGTCGCAGACAAGGAGGGGGCTCGGTGATGGTTTGGGCAGCCTTTTGCTATAATGGACAAGTATCTCTGACCTTCACCAGTGGTCGTCAAACTTCACAGCATTATACACAGATATTAGAAGAAAACCTACTGCCATTTGCTGAGCTTCTAGGGGGTCCTCAGTGGGAATTTCAGCAAGACAATGCTTCAATTCACACTGCAAAACATTCAAAATCTTGGTTTAATTCCCATAATATAAGAGTTCTCGACTGGCCAGCATGTAGCCCAGATCTTAACCCTATAGAAAACCTTTGGAGCATCATGTGTCGCAAAGTTTATAGCAACGCTAGACAATACTCTTCTGAAAAGGAACTTAAGACATCTATTGAGAATGCATGGTACGATATCGATCCACAAACTATGCAAGATTTAGTTTCTTCCATGCAATCTCGTGTATATGACGTAATACATAAGCATGGATGCGCAACCAGGTTTTAAAAATTGTTTATTTCGATTTTATTTAATTTGTGTCTAAACTTTTGAGACAGCAGTTTATTTTTGTTACCATTTAATTTATTGCAATATGCACAATTCCACTTTTCTTTGTTATAAATATTGTTTATATGTACAGCACATTAATTTCAAGCAGTGATTTGAAAATTGAATAAATATTTTTCAAAGTATGTAAGAATTTCTTCATTGTCTAAACTTTTGCGTCATAGTGTATGACCAGCTTTAAAAAAGTTATGAAAGATTGAGTTATAACTATACGACCAGTGGCGATCTCCCTGTAATCGGGTTTTAATTTATTTCTCTTTAACTGAGAGATTTTAAGGCCGTATCAACTGCTATTGAGACATTTAATGCCTGTTTTCGTGATTGATTAAATGAGATCAGTTACACATTTGAAAATCAGCTTATGTAAAATGAACTAAGTAAACAATGTTGTTGCCTCATGGAATTTTTTAACAAAGCTATAAGAAAATTGTTTTAAATATATCATTTTAAATGCATCATTTTAAATCTGACGTAATTTTCACCAAAGTTTTCCTTCTTTTTTTAATATTCACGTGAAAGTACTTTTTTTTATTTGAAAAGAAATATTATTTGCGTTGTCTTAAAATTGGCAACAAGGGTCAAAAAGACAAACTCAAAATATCAAATAAATCTCTCGTATAAGTATATTTTTAAATTGAAACTGCTTAGAAATATTTTTATTTTTCCATTTCAAATATGACGTAATTTTCTCCATTTATTGCTTTTAACACATAATAATGTAATTATTATTTTAGAGTTTCCTTTCTTTATAATATTCAAGTGTAAATACAATTTTCATGACGTATTTTTTTTCTTACTTTTAACATTGGACCATTTATTTATTAAATTACTTAAAAACAACGTTTAAACACACAAAAACTTAATTTTGAACAGACGTATACGTTTCGTGAGTTCAAGGACTCACATCCTCAATGTATAAAAACTACAATAACAATATCTCTCCAACTACATGTACGGTGAAAACCCAAATGTCAAAACACAATACCAAAAGACCATCAAGTTCCAACAGCCAATGAAATTAAAGCGGAAGTTAAGTGCCGTGACACAACAAATCCACCCAGAAAGTTGAGATGTATGGTACACTAGACGAATCATTAACCAAGGAGTTTTTAAATCTATGGATATGAACAGCCTCAAAAAAGTCTAAATTCAGAGGAGTAAGGCATTTCTTGATAATGGTAGCTGAGTCAAAATTGAAATTATGTCCCTCCCCACAGCAATGAGAGGCGATAGAGGATTTTGAAATTCTTTTTTCTTTACATAGTTTATGTGTTCTTTGACTCTGTAACGCAGTTTACGTTTAGTTTGTCCAATATATGACAAACCACATTGGCATTGAATGTTGTAAACAGCCCAATAATTTTGAGGAGGAATTTGATCCTTAAGTTGTGAAAAAGTTAATTTATTAACTGGTTTAAAAACCACATTAAAATCGCAATGTCTTAAGATATTAGCCATCTTAAAGCTAATCTATACTCCTATTATAAAGAGGAAAAAATTGTTTATTTGTAGGAGGTAAGCTCTGGAACTACCGAACCGATTCCAAAAGTAATGGTATCAAAATGATGGTGTTAGTCCAACTTAGAACATAGGCTATATCTTATGTCGGTGCCACTACCCCAAAGGGGGTGTAGGAGCAAAAAACGTTCTAAAAATGCGATTTTAGCGTTACTGAAGGGTCTAGAAATATGAAATTTTTAATATTAGTTACTTATAAGATATAAATGATGTCTAAGAAAAGTTCTTAAACAATTTGAAATTTAAAAGGGTTGAAAATGCACAAAAAGCGTTCTAAAAAGCGTTCTAAATGGTAGTTTCTACACAATCTCTGGAACTACCGAACCGATTCCAAAAGTAATGGTATCAAAATGATGGTGTTAGTCCAACTTAGAACATAGGCTGTATCTTATGTCGGTGCCACTAACCCAAAGGGGGTGTAGGAGCAAAAAACGTTCTAAAATTGCGATTTTAGCGTTACTGAAGGGCCTAGAAATATGAAATTTTGAATATTAGTTACTTATAAGATATAAATGATGTCTAAGAAAAGTTCTTAAACAATTTGAAATTTAAAAGGGTTGAAAATGCACAAAAAGCGTTCTAAAAAACGTTCTAAATGGTAGTTTCTACACAATCTCAGGAAATACCAAACCGATTTAAAAAATATTGGTGTCATAACGATGGTGACAACGCTTGCTCCAAGATAGGCTATGTTTTATGTCGGTGTCACTACCCCAAAGGAGGTGCAGGAGAAAAACGTTCTAAATTGCGGCTTTTGCGTTACGGAAGGGCCTAGAATCGTGAAATTTGGAATGGTAGTTAGTTATAAGATATCAATGATCTCTAAGGACATTTCCTAACAAAATCGAAATTTAAAAGGGGGTCAGAATGCGCAAAAAGCGTTGTAAAAAACTTTCTAAATTACGATTTCTATGCAATCTTAGGAAGTACTGAACCGATTTCAAATATAATGGTGTAAAAATGATGGAGACAGATCTTGCTCCAAGATAGGCTATATTTTATTTCTGTTTCCACTACCCCAGAGGAGATGCAGGAGCAAAATGCGCGAAAAGCGTTCTAAATGCCGATTTGTCGGCAATATCTCAGGAAGAATTAATCTTATTTCAAACGTAATGGTAGGAAATTGATGCTGACAGCCTCTGCTCTAACATAGACGCTATTTTATGTCGGTATCACTATCACCAAGACGTTGCAGGAGCAAAAAAGCGTTCTAAATTTCGATTTTTGTGATCGGTAGGGGTTAGCAACTTAAAATTAGGCAAGGTACATATTTATTAGATATAAATGATCTTTAAGAACAGTTTCGAAAAAATTGGAAATTTAAAAAGGGGTGAAAATGCGCGAAAAGCGTCCTAAAAACGTCTAAATTGCAATTTCTACTCAATCTAAGGAAATACCAAAGCTATTTCAAATGTAATGGTTGCAAATCAATGGTGACAGTCCCTGCTATAACATAGGTTATATTTTATGTTGCTGTCACTACCATCTGAGGGTTGCAAAAGCAAAACATGTTCTAATTTGCGTTTTTTGCACAACTGAGGGGTCTAACACTTTGAAGTATGGCATGGTATTTACTTACAAGATGCAACTGCTTTTTAAGAACGGTCGAAAGAAAATTTCAAATTTTAAAAAATGAAGTGAGTGAAAAGCGTTATAAATTACAATTTTTAAGCAAACTTAAGAATTACCAAACCGATAAAAAAATAATGATGCAAATTTTGGTGATAGAACCTGCTCAAACATAAGCTATATTTTATGTCTGTTCCACTACCACCAGAGGGTTGCAGGAGCTAAAAACTTTCTAAATTGCGATTTCTGTGATACTGAAAAGGCTAGAAACTTTAACTATGACATGGTAGTTACTTATAAAATATAAATGCCCTCGAAGAAACGTAGAAAATAAATTCGAATTAAAAAGGGGTGAAGCGAAGGGGAGGTGCGAAAAGCATTCTAAAAAATTTCTAAATTACGATTCTATGCAATTTCAGGGAATATAAGCCGATTATAAAAGTAATAGTTGCGAATCAATGGTAACAGTCTCTGATCCTACACAGGCTATATTTTATGCCGGTGATTCTACCACCTGGGGTTCACAGGAACAACAAACGTTCTAAAAAAGGGCTTTAAAAGCTTTTTAAATTACGTTTCTGTGGAATATTAGGAAATAACAAACCTATTTCAAAATTAATGTTGGCAAATTAATGGTGACAGCTCCAGCTTCAACATAGCCCTTTATGTTGAGAGAGGTGGTAGGACTTGGAATTTGACATGATGGTTAATTTTAAGATGTAAGAGGATGGTTTCTAAAAAATTGAAAACTTTTCAAATGAATACTGAAATGAGCGTATTAATTGAGCATAAAAGTTTCAAAATATTTTCTAAATTATCATTTATTTAGTTTTATTTTATTTTATTAATTTAAGTCTCATTTCTGCATTGCAGTGTAATAATGATGTTTAATCAAACTGTGTTTTAAATAGTAATTTTTGAATTATTCCTAAAAGTAATAATTACCTTTTAATAGAAAAACTTTTAATAAAATAAAATATTAACTTTTAATAAAGTAAAATTTTTGTTAGTACCTTTAATAAAAATTAGACATATAAATATCATTTGGCATATTTCAAATATTACGCGAGCAAAGCCGCGGGTTTTGCTAGTACTATTATAAAATGGTAAAATGATAAGGTTAGAAATAAAAAATTGCCGCAACAGGATAATCAAGATTATTAAAACATTTATTAAGACTTTGAGAAATTAAATTATCGATATAAGATAAACTAAAACCACGATCGATAGCCACAGATCTAATGAAATTTAATTCTGTAACAAGTGAATTGTTATCTGAACAAATTAAGCGAGCTCTATTAATCAAATAAAGAAAAGCCGAAGCTTTTTGGGAAGGCGGGTTGACATGAATTGAAATGGGGGGGGGGGGGTGGCAGCAAAAGATTTACGGTAAATGCAAGTGTCAAAGGTGTTAAGCTGACGTGTAACCGACACATCAAGAAATGGAAATTTATTATCTATTTCAACTTCATAAGTAAATTGAATAACTGAATCTATTGTGTTCAAAATCGTTAATATATTTTCAACAGAAAAAAGAGAAAGGTCCAAGAGCGCAAAAGAATCATCTACATATCTACAATAAAATGGGATGTTGATAAGGTTAAACATTTTAACCTCAAAGTAATGCATATATAAATCTATAACAAATAACAATTCACTTGTTACAGAATTAAATTACATTAGATCTGTGGCTATCGATCGTGGTTTTAGTTTATCTTATATCGATAATTTAATTTCTCAGAGTCTTAATAAATGTGTTAACCTTTAACTGATGTCACAGAAATTGTCATATAACTGAAGCGGTCTGTGAGACCGCTCCATCGAAAGATCAATAAAAGACGCGATTAACTCATAGGATGATGTTTCTGTGCTAAACTTTTTGTACAGGACCGTTATAGGGGAGACCGGGGGAATGCCGCCAACCCGGGTTATGCCGCCACCCCACCTAGTTTAAAAACTAAGGGCAGTTTGAGATAGTGAATGTGCCTGCACTATAGCGGCTAACAATATAAACAGTACCTAAAGTGAGAGTGACTTTGCTGTACGTCGTTCGTCTGTTCTAGTGAAAAATGCAGTTTTCATCTAGTTACTTATTATTTTGGAGCTTCAAATGAGTAGAGATAAGCACCTTTTATTGTAACATTAGGTATTTAAGATAATATGACCCGTAATCTACATGTATTCGCCGACATTTTGATGCAATGTGTTGAACAAGTTCCGTTCTTCTTTCGGCTTTGCTTGGGGATTTCCGCCTTATTGTCCTCTCGGGGTAATACCGCCGCCATGCAAATCGGGTGAGAAATGGCCTCATTTTAATGTAGTGGAGCCGATTCAGCAGAGTGACTTTTGCAATCTGAAGTAAATTGTAAGCTTAACCATTATTCTGCTCAATTACATTGCTTTCTAACTATTTTCAGTAGGTTGTGTGTTACCTAGTATCCATTTGATGCATGTACTAGGTCATTAAAGAGTGGCGGCATTACCCCTGTACGGTGGCGAAATTACCCCACACTGTTAAAAATTTGCAGCATTCTGTCCAGTCATTCAACCGTTTTTTGAAAAAACTGTTTCATAACCGTAATTTAACTATATTCTGACCATAAAATGGCCAATAATATGGTCAGAATAATGTTAAATTACGGTTGTGTAATCGTTTTCGGAAAAAACGGTCAAATGACTGGACAGAATGCTGCAAAAATTTAACAGTGCATTGTCCTGGGTAATCCCGCCATTGTGCAGAGGTTTAAAAAATATTTTTTTATGTATGCTTACTTTACAGTTATGATTACGGTTAAATTTATACAGATACTAAAGATCATGATTCAGCTTTAGAATTTTTACTATTAAAAAATAAACATTTTTTCGAGGTGAAAAAAAATTAAATTCCCTTAAGGTGTCGCCATTCCCCCGGTCTCCCCTAATCAAAATTCACCTATTCAAAAGTCTCTGGTGATAGTACTAAAGTTCAAACGGAACAAAATTTCGGTAGTGTTTGTAGTTAAACTAAAAATTGCAAGTTAAACTATAAAAATTGAAAAAAGTCGCGGTCTGAGAGACCGGTAATATCAGTTAAAGGATAATAATCTTGATTCTTCTGTTACTGCAGTTTCCATTTCTAACCTTATCATTTTACCATTTTATAATAGTATTAGCTTTAAGATCGCTAATATCTTAAGACATTATGATTTTAATGTGGTTTTTAAACCAGTTAATAAATTAACTTTTTCACAACTTAAGGATCAAATTCCTCCTCAAAATTATTGGGGTGTTTACAACATTCAATGCCAATGTGGTTTGTCATATATTGGACAAACTAAACGTAAACTGCGTTACAGAGTCAAAGAACACATAAACTATGTAAAGAAAAAAGAATTGCAAAAATCCTCTATCGCCTCTCATTGCTGGGGGGGAGGGACATAATTTCAATTTTGACTCAGCTACCATTATCAAGAAATGCCTTACTCCTCTGAATTTAGACTTTTTTGAGGCTGTTCATATCCATAGATTTAAAAACTCCTTGGTTAATGATTCGTCTAGTGTACCATACATCTCAACATTCTGGGTGGATTTGTTGTGTCACGGCACTTAACTTCCGCTTTAATTTCATTGGCTGTTGGAACTTGATGGTCTTTTGGTATTGTGTTTTGACATTTGGGTTTTCACCGTACGTGTAGTTGGGGAGGTGGGGGGGGATATTGTTTTTGTAGTTTTTATACACTTAGGATGTGAGTCCTTGAACTCACGAAACGTATACGTCTGTTCAAAATTAACTTATTTTATTGTGTGTTTAAACGTTGTTTTTAAGTAATTTATATTTCCACACAAGTTTTGCACTTACCATTTATTTATTATTTTAAAGGTTTCTTTCTATTTTTAAAAGTCACGTGTAAATACATTTTTTAATTGAAAGTAAATATTAATCTTTGCGATGTTTTTACTAGTTGGCAACAATTTAAAATAGTGATCTTTTCTAAAAATCAAAAAAATATGTCTGGAATAAATGAAAATTAATATTATACCTGCTAAGATTGTAACCTGTTTAAAGCGGAATATATTTTGGTTACTTTCGGTTCGGTTT
The DNA here is from genome assembly GCA_963932465.1 of Maratus speciosus. Lineage (NCBI taxonomy): Eukaryota > Metazoa > Arthropoda > Arachnida > Araneae > Salticidae > Maratus > Maratus speciosus. Next base: position 307,551,763 of record OZ010786.1, read on the forward strand.
CCAAGATTTTAATGAATCAATATTCGACAAAGCTGATGACTTAGTTCAGAATTACGCATATAATGATTACACACTTAAAATTTTCAAAATCCGGCTATTAGAGATTTATTAAAATTCTCGTGGTAAATTTTCTTTTTTAGAGAGGGGGGGGGGGCGCCAAAATCCATGCTTGCCAGGAGTACAAAAAAAGGCTAGTTTTGGCCCTGAAACAGTTAATTTACTGCTACCAATATTTAGAAGTTCACATACACGATTAAATCCGTAGGAAACTTTTGAATAATCGGGCGAAAACTACGTTTTTCACTGTTTTTAAGAAAATTGAAAAAATTGTTTTTATTACTTTCTTCTATCTTTACAAGAAGAAAGTATTGGATTCGTGAAAATTTTCGACTTCCGGTTTTCGACGGATTTACATGTTTTTGGAGTCAGAGATCCCCGAAAACATATTTTTTACAAAATGACTGTCTCTCTGTCTGTATGTGATACAAATAATCTGGGCGCTCTATCTCAAGAACAAATGCATGAAATTTAAAAAATAATAATATTCAGGTAGTCCCTAATATAAGTTTTTGCTGATTAGTTTTTGGTGTAAATCTCCCAACAGGTGGTGCTGCTATGCTGCATTTTCAGGATTTCCGCAATAGCTCTATCTCAAGAACTAATGCACGTATTTTCATAAAACTTCAGATTCTTTTAGTCCTTGATATGAGTTGGTACTGTTTACGTTTTGGTGCAAATCTCCCAACAAGTGGCCCTGCTATGCTGTATTTTGCACGATTTACACGATTTCCGCAATAGCTCTGTTACAAGAACTAATGCAAACATCTTCATCAAACTTCAGATTCAGTTAGACCATGATATGGAATGATGCTGACTACGTGTTGCTGCAAATCGCCCAATAGGTGGCGTTGCTGTGTTGCATTTTCAACGATTTCATCAATAGCTTTATCTCAAGAACTAATGTACGAATTTTCATCAAACTTCAGATATAAGTGCCCCTTGATTAATATTACTGATGATTATGCGTTAGTCTAAATCGTTCAACAGGTGACGCTGCTATGCTGCTTTTGTCATGATTTGCGCAATAGCTCTATCTCAAGAACTAATGCACGAATTTTCTCCAAGCTTCATATTCAGTTAGACGCTGACATAAGTTGATGATGATTTGGTTCTGATGTAAATCAACCTATAGGTGGCACTGTTATGCTGCATTTTGCTGAATTTACACAATTTCAGTAATAGTCATTCATATATCAAGAACAAACACACAGAATTTCACCGTTTTAGAATCCTCATGATGAGCATGCATTACCATTTAAATTTGGCACTGTGATAGCGAATTTTGAAATAATGACATGTATGAGATAGAAGAAAGTTTTGGGATTGGTACATCCGACTAGTTTTTGAAATTGCGTACTGCCTTTGCTGGGTGTATAAAAAAGTTGTAAGTATGAGATTTGTAGAGAAATTTGTCCTCTTTAATATTATTAATAACAAATAACATACCACGAGAACGGGTCTCGAAATATTTAAAAAAATCAAAAAAGTCTCGAAATTTTGTTATTTTTTGGCAACAGAAAATTTAGCCTTAAGAAATTTTGTTAGAAAATTTGGTTTTTCCATGCTGGCATCATTATAAACAAATCAGAAAAAAAATCTAACCAACCTTTTGCAAAGTAAAATATACATTTCCCGTGGACTAATGGGATAATTACAAATAAATAACTGCAATCTATGTACCTGACATAGGTGCAAAAACGAGTTCGTACGGTTTTAACTTTCATATACCCCTGTTTATGCATAATAATCTTCGCCTTATTTAATCGCAAATTTTTGTAATTAAATAAGGCATATGTTACTATTTGTAAATAGTAGTTGAACCCCTAAAAATGTAAGTTGAAAGAAAATTTTCTCACGCCGATTAAATGGGTTAAAACTACAATTCTAGAGTCCTAGTAGCCTGAATTATGTTTAATAGTATTTGATTATTTTTTTAAATGAGTTAACATATTATATAAAAATATACATATCAAAAGCTAAATAATTAAATAAATATTAACATATTTTTAGTTTTAAAGAAAGCACTTATCAGTTTATGTATTTTAACTGACAAAATGAAATTGTGAGCATACTAATTGAATTGGGAGTAGTTTATATACAATATACATTTGTAATCTGCAATATCTTAGCAATAATCACTGTTGCAAATATAAATTTATATTTCATATTAAATGAAACACGAATGGTGCCAAAAATTTCGTTCAAATCTTACAAGTCACAGAATATTAAGTAAATATACATTTGCAATGTATCTTTGAAACCAAAGGCATATTTTTGCTTCAGTTGTCAAACTTATTGATTAAATAACGATAATATGAAAGATTCCCCCTTGAACAAAATTAATTTAAACTTTAATATCATCGAGAGCACTTACTAAGTATTAGGAAAATATATTTGCACTCTGAAGTAGGTTAGTAACGCATCGAAATCTTGGGAAACTCTATCTCTATTGGAAATTTTAAGTGGAATGGAATAACATAGATTGGTATTTTATAATTTGGAAAGAAATATCGTGGTATTTGATTGAGAAATATTTTATTTTGCCGAGTTACATTTTTTAGTAAAACTTTTATGTTACTTTGTTAAATACGCTGTGTTAAAACTAAGTTACTGTCACTAATGTTTCATATGAAACTTTGTTACTTAAATAAAAATAGTTTATGCATTTCTGATTTTACAACCACATAAAGCGGAATTTCGTTAAAAATTTATTTGTTGACGTCTAGACATTTGATTTAAAGATTACGAAAATAAACTTACCCCTTTCCAAAAAAGTAACAGCTGTCAATAAATACTAAAAAATATATTTTTTGATGCATTAATGCACGTTTTATATAACTATATTGGATAGAAAAAAGTTTGAAGGCTGTTTCGATAATTTCTTATCATGATTTGAAGAGAGAGAGAAACTAATATACTGTAGTTTAGGGGCACATGTAATGCGAGATGTGATGAATTAGAAGTGAGATAAGGTGGTGGTGAAAGTGTGCGGGGTGTACAAGAGTACGTAGAGTGATAATCTAATTGTTAACAGAAACATTGCACATGTTGCAGGAGGTGTACGATAAGCAAACAATATGCCATATCGCATTCCCGATTTAAGAACGATTGTGGATATGTACAAGACAATTTGCTGATTGCGCGGTCATACAGCAGTTAAGGAGGACACTATAAGATAGGTGGTCCAAATTTTGTATGCCAACGGATGTCACTATGAATATTATTGATGAAAAGGAATTTTGTAAGGTATGTTTAGAGAGGTACAAATACCGCAATGAAAATCATCGCGCACAAAGTTTTCCAGAAATGTTTGCAACAGCTGCATTTGCTCTAGCAGAAGAGCATAGCTGAAGGATAAGAGCAATTGGAAAGTAGTTATGTGTAACAGATTATATCAATAAATTATGTTCGTTAAATAACCAGTCACTATTTTTTTCCCCACCAACACAAACAGCAGAATATTAAAGCCTTTCATTGTAAGTACTTTTTCTTTTTTATTTTTGCGGGTAAACTTATTCAGTTTTTCTGTGTTAATTCTTAATTCAATTATCTTAATAAGAAAGGAAAATAAGCAGACATTACTCAGGGCTCGCAGTGTTCCTAAAATTTTCACGGGTCAATCCATTTCAAGTGGTCCAGCACACTGGTTGCTCGACCATTTTTAAAAAATCTGAAATTTTTTGTACAACAACCCTAACATGATGGAAGTTCAAATTGGCTATTATTTTAATTTTATCAATTTTTGTTTGTGCATGGCGGCCATCTTTGTTTCATCGTCTGCAGCAATTTTCTCACAAGAAGGGTTTACGGAATTGTAAATAATTCATCGTTTATTTATCCAATTCAATTGTGGATTAAAGCAATTTGTACAGAAGTGGGCTAAAAATCTGGTAATGGAGTAGTTTCCGAAACTAACTGCTTATTGGTAAAATTTAAGCATAAAGTTTCCATTTTTTCCCAAAATTCGTCCGTTTACAAGAGGAAATTTTTCTAGCAAGGAATACGGTCAACGTGACATAATTTTTTTTACAAATAGGCTGAAAGTACTTGTACTCACACGCCGAGTTCCAGATCTGGGACTTGCTTTCTCTTCGCTAAAAAAAATCCCAAATTTTTCAAAAATGCCAAAAATCGCACTTTTCAGGCTTTGATATCTCTGGTGGGGCACGAGATAAAAATCTGAAAAAATTTTTTATAAGAGTATTGTATGGTAGTGTTATGCACAAGAAATTTCAAGATGGAGATTTGACTACAAGCTGAGATATGGCAAGGGCAACATGTCAAAACAATACTGCCAAACTATTGTTTTGTTGTAGTCACAGCTAAGTATTTATCTCAGAGTGTCATTTAAATTTATGTTTTTGATTATCTTTAAATAATAGTAACAGAAAATAAAGCCCTTTACAAAGCTTAGCAATTAATAAAAAAAATAATTATGCCTAAGGCCATACATTTTGTATGGTTTCAGTAATTTTTGTTGTAAGTAATTTTAGTAACTAAAAGAAACCTCAGCACTTTTACATAAAGAAAAAAAAATTTTATACAAGACCTGAGACAAAAACAACATAAGGAAAAAGAAAAGCCGTTAATGTTGTCATACTTGTTGAGACATGATCAAACGTGTCAAAACACATTCTTGCTTGTTGGTTCAAAAACCACAATTTTGATCTTTCTCAAAATTTTATTTGTAGGAACCAAGTCTTGTCATCTCTGGATAACTTGATTAAAGATTTTGTCCCTGCTGGCTCATAGAAATATACTTTGAAATCACTATGTGCAAGTCTCAATTCATTAATAATTCCTAGCTTATTTATGGAAAAATGTGATTTAAATGCAGTATAAATTTTGAAAAGGCTTTGGGTATCTTTACTTTCTGAAAATTACTTGAGGCTGATGCATAGTAACGTCACATAATGTTTCATTTACAGTAACATACTTATGGTAGGAACAAGTTTCAGGGACTGGCAAGCAGCATTAAAATTGTGGTTTTTAAACCAACAAGCAGGAATGTGTTTTGACACGTTTGATCATGTCTCAACAAGTATGCCAACATTAACAGCTTTTCTCTTTCCCTATTCTGTTTTTGTATCACGTCTTGTATATATATATACAAGACAATGTAAAAGTGCTGAGGTTTCTTTTAGTTACTAAAATTACAACAAAAATTACTGATACCATACAAAATGTAAGCCTTAGACACAATTATTTTTTTAATTAATTGCAAAAGATTTATTTTCTGTTACTATTATTTAAAGATAATCTAAAAAATAAATTTAAATGATACTCTGAGATAAATACTTAGCTGTGACTACAACAAAACAATAATTTGGCAGTATTGTTTTGACATGTTGCCCTTGCCATATCTCAGCTTGTAGTCAAATCTCCATCCTGAAATATCTTGTGCATAATACTACCATACAATACTGTTACAAAAAAAAATTCAGATTTTTATCTCGTGCCCCACCAGAGATATCAAAGCCTGAAAAGTGCGATTTTTGTCATTTTTGAAAAATTTGGGATTTTTTTTTGCGAAGAGAAAGCAAGTCCCAGATCTGGAACTCAGCGTGTGAGTACAAGTACTTTCGGCCTATTTGTAAAAAAAAAAATATGTCATGTTGACAGTTTTCCTTGCTAGAAAAATTTCCTCTTGTAAATGGACAAATTTTGGAAAAAAAACTGAAACTTTATGCTTAAATTTTACCAATAAGCAGTTAGTTTCGGAAACTACTCCATTACCAAATTTTTAGCCCAATGTATTATGTACAAATTGCTTTAATCCGCACTTGAATTGGATAAATAAACGATGAATTATTTACAATTCCGTAAACCGTTCTTGTGAGAAAATTGCTGAAGACGATGAAACAAAGATGGCCGCCATGCACAAACAAAAATTAATAAAATTAAAATAATAGTCATTTTGAACTTCCATCGTGTTAGGGTTGTTGTACAAAAAATTTCAGATTTTTTAAAAATGGTCGAGCAACGAATATGACATTTTCTGGACCACTTGAAATGGATTGACCCTCACACTTTGCTACCAGTATTTTAAATAAAACTTCTTCGTGGTAGACTCCTTTGAGATCTATAATAGAACTATACAATAAAGATTGTCGTTTTAAAATAGTGGTAGTAAAGTGTGAAAATTTTAGGAACACTGCGAGCCCTGCATTACTACAATTTTGCTACAATTTACTACAATTAGACTACGCAATTTTTTCTTAATTATGGAATCCTGTATTAAAGAAAATGAACACTCCTACTTGATAACACTACTTGATCGTAAAAAATCTCTAGGTTAGCGAAATTGGTAGGCTTTCCAAGTTTCTTTCTATAAAATTTTGTCTCCATGAATGAGTCCCCATATAGCGCTAATAAATAAAGATAATCTAGTTTTTTCCGATAATATACCTCAAAGAAAAAAAATGTTTTATTTCCTCCTGTATGAAGTTGTAGAATTTACTACCTACAGTTAAACAACACTTGTTAAATGAAAGCTATCAACCTTAAAATTATTATAATATGTGGTACTCTGAACTTGAAAACAGGAAGAGACTTTTACAACCCTATACATTTTTTCCTCTTCTCTATGGAATTTGATTATCTAATGTTTCCCCCTGTACGTCCACAACATTGAACTTTCTACCAAATGATTGTGATTCTGCGTAATTTATGTATAAATCTTATGCTAATACGTGCCTTTTAAATATTTTTAAGTGATTGTATTTAATCAAATTAGCTAATATTCTAGATATCTATTTTATTAGTATATTGAATCGTGTAATTAAACACATTTATTTTACTGTTGCAAAAGGGTATCTAAAATTATTTTAGTAAAAGCTCAATGTGTACTAATGACAATATGAAGCACTAGATTAAATGGGTCTCATTTTTTTAATAATACAGCCCTAGAATACCTTTATTAAATATAAGGAAATCCGGCTAACCACAAGCGAAGGTACGTAAACATATATTTATATTTAGAGATCAAAGTTAATATCGATTTAATTTTGTTGATAGTTATTTAGAATTGAATTATCATATTTATGTGACAATAACATTCTTAACCCGGTAGAACTCGCTGTATGAGATTTTCTCTCACCGTCGTACTTTTTTAAGACTCTTATTTAAACCATTTTTCATTTTAATTAAAATTTCAAAATGTTATTTCAATTATTTTACCTCTTTTGTGAATAAAAGTACTAAGCCAACAAAAAAAAGTTGATATTATATGAATGTAAAGTAAAACAAAAGCAACTGGACATTCTCATTAGCGAGTTCTCCCGGGTTAAAATCAAACTATCACTACATCTTTTCAATATTCTTGTGTTTTTTGTTCTTAATTCTATAAAGAATTAGAAAAATTGTATTCTCTTAACAGTGGTTCTCCTTTATTTTCTTACTATTATTGTTCTTAAAATAACGCCCGTACAACTACTTCGTAGGAAAAAGTTCAGCATTTATTGATTTAATCTAGAAAATATTTATAAATTGAATTCTGAAATATTTTGTGATTTCTTATTAAGATATGATTCAGAAACAATCAGTGTTTATAGAAGATATCGGATTAAGGTTAAGCAAACAATTTGAAACATTGAATTTATCACTTATTTAAAAAGAAAAAAATATATTTATTTCATATTTTTATAAAGCAAAAGTTAATAAGAAATTGGATTTAAATATAGTATAGAGAACCAGTTCTTACTCGGTGTGCTGTGTGGACCACGGTAAAACCGTGAAAGTTGTCAATCACTATACATCAAACTTAAAAAATCCAAATTAAGTTTTGATTAACACGCAATCTTTGTAAAATAAGAGGATGCTGAAAAGGAATCTTTAAGAGTAGTAATAGTAAAATGACGTATTTTATTTTAGTCTGTTTTTTTCACTGTGTTTACTATCGTATTCCAGTAAGGGAGTCGCTGCTTAAGAACGGAAGACGACCGAGAGTCGGGAAATGTACTCAGTAATGTTTTCAGCTGGGCAGGGGAATGTATGAAGACGAATCACAACCTCCTTTCGGTGGCCACGAGAAGTGAAACTTTGTCATGGGGTATTGGAGACGTCTGACTTCAACCAGCAACCACCACTTCGGTTCTCGAGCAAGGTGGGGGATAGCAAATGGAGGGGGGCAAAGACTGAAGAGAGAGCGGACTATACAGAGCAAGACCCACTGACTCCATAGTGTCAACAGCGATATACCTCAATCCTCGATGCTGTCTCTCGGTGGAGTTTTGACAGCAGAAGCACTATGGGAATGGCGAGCGCAGAGATCCACTAGTCCTGAGAGGAGGATGGTCCGTTCGCCTTCCCAGCCAGCCGCAGGCAACCGTGCTGGAGGCTCGTTAGTTAAATGGCGACGTACGAACCAAAGTTGCACATTCGGGTCTAAAACCATTTCAACGTGTCTATGCGTAGCCGCTGCTTTCTGAGACCGGCAGTCGGAATAGAAGGCATTCCCGAAACTAACTTTCAAATTATTAATACCCAAGCTGGAGTTTATCTATGTAGCTCGGGATTAAGGTTTCAATGGTCCCCGGGATCGTGAGTGGCAAACATTAAATTTTGGTGCTGTTGTAGCTGTTACAGTAAAATGGTGTACAATTTTACCACGATTTGGTACTTTATACATGAGTCATGGAATCGTTCAATTTCGAACCACAGTAACTTTTTAAGTGTAAACATAAGTTTGTGTTGGTTGAACTATTAATTGATGTAGGTTGTACGATTAACTGGTGAACGTTGAACTATGACTTGGCGAACTTTGTACCACGAACTCTTGGATGCTGAACCATGGAATATGAACTGGAAACATTTTAAACAGAGAAATCTAAAATGTTGAAATAAAAAAAAATAGCCAAGCCTGAAGCGGACTTCAATAAATTGACATCTTTTCACTTCTAGCCAGCTTTCTAAAAGCTAGAAGAGAAAGCGGGTTTCCTCGTCCTTTAGAGAACCATACTGAGAGTGCACGGAACAAATTGTGGTGATTGCTTATTAAATAGCTTAAATTTTAAAGAAAGCTAAAATCATTTTCGAATTTTAAACACGAAGATTTTCCGACATTTCAAAAGAACGATATTGTGGCCCACTTATTTACATCATTCTATAGTTCAACATACACTAAAAAATTATCAGTTTAACCAAATAATGACTAACATTTTTTCTCCACGGTTGTTATTAGTTAGACTGCCTTTAAAATTTTTCTAAAGGATTTTATTATAGAAAAGACTATGCATTAAAAGAGAAAGCAAATACCCAATTAAGCAAAAAACAACATCTTATTTGTTGGTCAAATGCAAAAGTATTATTTTTTTTAATTGCCACGTTTTAAAAATATATATGTGTTAGCGAGGCATATTTTAAAGTTACATATTTACAGAAACATTCAAATGTGATGTTTCGTTTCTCTAATCATATTAGTAAGAATTTACTTGTTGAAAAGATTTAAAAATAGAATGAAAACTTTCTCTGAAATTCCATCTCAGGCAACATCTTAGAAACTGAAGCGTGATGTAATTCTAATTAAAGAAAAAGGCTTTTTGAAATTTTCATTTCGTAAGATGATGCGTAAAAAACCCATTTTCATGAATTCTTTTAGAAAATTACGAATATTTCTTGAATTACATTTTTTAAACGAATAGTAGTAGCTTTTATGCACAAAAATGCAATTTTTACATATTTTCGTATTTAATTTTAATCTTTTTTTTTATAACATTAAAATAAAATACTCTAAAATAAACTGGGGTGTTTTCATTTTTTGCGTGTTAAGAAAAGCATACAATATTAAAAAAAATAGTAAAAATATTTGGTTAATGGCTCATTAATAGCTAATTGCTTAAAAATTAGTTCACATCTGAAAACGGACAATGTAATTCATGTACTCAAAAATAAGTTCTCTCGTGTTAGTGTGCTTGACATTATTATTTCATGCAATAAACTTAAACTTTTCAATAGTCAATAATTATAACTTCAAAGTGCAATAATTGACTTCTTTAAGTTACATTAACATTATGCAATCACTATTGCTTAAATTGTCAGTTCGTACTTTTGACCGCTTATGTTAAACGTAAAAATTATCTCGTCATACCAGCCTTTAGTATTAATAATTATTATAAAATATATTCTGTATCCCTAGATATGTATGCTTAGCTTGAATTTATACTGCGCTTGAATTTATTAAGTTAGTGCCGTTTTATTTACTTCTAAAGAAAAACATTATTCGCTTACAAAATTTTAACTAAATAAAAAAATAAATGTATCAAATGAAAGTAAAAATTCCTAATATAATATGATCTCTTTACACAAATTTATAATTTATGAGAGAGTTTCGTTCTATATATGTAGTGCTATCAGTATTTTAATATTAACGAAAGGCATCTAATAACAGTTTAACTTTAATGCAATTTTAACGACCTTTTAATCTAATAATATATCTTTAGAAATATAATTTTAAACGCCTCTGATAAATGCGTGACTGACTACTTGAAAAGGTTTCATCCGATTTTAATATCGTTATTTCCCATTTTGGATATTATGAATTAGTTTATGTGCTAAAATTGATTTTTCTAGTTTTGATATATTAAAATTACTTTGGCATTTGTATTCAGATCCTTTCAGAAAAAGTCCTACATATTTCTGAACGTTGAAAAGATTTTATCGAATATAGTTGTAAAATTTTAAGCTAACAGGTATAAAGGTGTCACATTTTGTATAATGAGGCATCCTCGGCCTATATCCCTCTTTCAGATAATCGGCCTTAACCAAACACGAAATATCATAGCCTATTATAAGATCAGCAAAACTTGTTTGACCACGGTCTCAATCAAGAGATGCATGAGCGTTGGCAAAAGGCTGTAAAAGCTATTCTTCACCAGGGTTTCCTATATGGTCTTTTTTACATTTAGAAATTTAGAACTCGAACTAATATATTTTCCATTATTAAATCACATACATTTCGTGAAAATCTTTTTTTCTGAATCTCAGGTGAGAATTTTGGAATTTCTGAATTTTTAAAAAGGCCAAACTGGCAACCCTGTTGGTGATTGTATTAATTGAGTTTTGGGAGGTTTTTTTTAATTAATAAAAATATTGCTAGAATATGTTGTTTCTCACTCTTGGTCTCAATACAACGCTAATATGTTTTTATTCATATATATTAAAGGATATTGCTACATCAAATGGAAATATATCATTCTTTCTATCAACAGTTAATGAAACAAAACATAGATTTATTAAACATTAATAATTAAATATAGAAATATAATTATTGTCTGTAACAATAGATGAAATTTCCTTTTTATTATAATTTAAAGAACAATTTGCTACAATACTACACACCAATTTATGTTCAGTGATTCTGAAAGTGTGGATATCAAAATAACAAGTTAAAAAATTAACAACTTGCTCTCATTATAACATACATAAGCACATTGAAAAAAATCATCTTTCTGATACTAAGTGATATTTTTTTTATCCTTGTATATTACTTACATTTATAGTATTAAATTTCCCGCTACATAAGAATATATTAATCTACATATTTTCAATCAGAAGTTAAATTAAAAAAAAAAAAACTCTTAAAAAAATATAAAATACGCGCGTGCACGCACATATATATACACACATATACAGAGTTAAAATAAAAGATTAATTCATTTTCAAAACGCTATATATTTTTAATTATTACACGCATAAATATGAGTGATATAAGAAAATAACCGCAAACTCAACAAGTGTGTATTGTGTGCACCTGATGACCAGTGTTGCCAGTGGGATGCTTTTTTAAAAAATTCAGATTACTTGATTGGCACTACTTTTTTGAAATGGTAGAAAAAAACCTTAGTTTTGTCTTAATTAATCTGTCAGTAAATAAGTAATAAATAATAAGTAAATCACTATTTAAAAAAAACTGGTGGCAATCAAGCAATCTGAATTTAAAATAAAATTAGCCCACTGGCAACACTGCTGGTGACAGCACGAGTTCAATTACTTTTAGTATCTTCCAAAATTGAGCAAAATCAAGAAAAGAGTTTTTTTGTGTTAGAATATTCAAGATGGTTGCTGATTCAAGGGATTTTATCTTCCAACCGGATGCCCCCCCCCCCCGCGCCCCTCATTGTAACATTCAGGTTCGTCGATACCTGAAACAAAGAACTTCCGCATCGCTGGATTGGACGTGTTGATTAGGACAAACTTGCTTTGTTTCATTGGTCCTCTAAGTCACCTGATTTTTCGCATGGTGTCTTCTTTCTGTATATATATATATATATATATATGTATGTATATATATATATATATATATATCAGTGGCGTGGCGTCCGGTCATCGCTGGATGCGGCGATGACCAAGCAATATTTTAAAACTCTTAATAAGCTTTTAAAACTCTACGATCCAGTTTTAGCAGAACATTTGGAGTTCATGTATAAGTGAAGGTAAGATTTAAAGTTTCTTTTTTGAATATTCAACCATTGAATTTTAGAGTTAATAATTTTTCACCACAAACTTAAATAATTGCGATGACCACCGAAAATTTTCACGCCACGCCACTGATATATATATACATATATACATGTATATATATATATATATATATATACATGTATATATATACATGTATATGTATATACATGTATATACATATATATGTCACATTTAATTAAAATTGTTGTCTATACCTTCATTAGATTGATTTTATGAATATCTGCGCTCATTTCAATAGTTTTTTTTTTTTTTCATTTTTGCTATGTTTTTTTTTATGTTGTGAACACGAAACTGAGATTTGGCAACAAAAATCTGCACTAAAAAAACCTCTTTAAAATATATCGTTAATTTTCAACTTTTGTGCAGTTTTGTCTGACATAACTATTTATAGCAGTTACGGAAACAGCGATTAGAATTATAGAAACTAGGTAATATTTTCAAAAATATTAATTCTATTCGTTTTGGGTGTGAGTAACAGATGACAAACAAAATGAAGCTCGAAAATCAGTCATAAAATGTTCACTCCTGATTTCACTGAAATAAGAAACGATGAGCTCAGCCTCGATTGTTTGTTGCTGTTGCTTTCTTTTTGCAACCGTCTTTATCTGACCTCGCTCCTCCTTCCCATCAATCAATTCTATGACCGACCATTCTTAAGTCCTCCCTTGCCCTTCTCCTTTTACTTTTTTATAAACTTTATTTTTTTTCTCGATACTTTTTCTTATAATACAAAATCTTTAAATGTCGAAGTCTGGTATGACACATAGTCTTATTTTACATAATTGGCTTAGGAACTATCATGAGTGCAACTTTTTTTTCTGGTTAAGAAATGCTGTTAGATTGAATTTATATTGTAAAAACTAACTTTGTAGTACTTTTACTTTAATCTCTTTTTATGTACATTTAACATGTGTAACCTATAATATGAATTTTCAATAAACATTTCTCATCGTGGAGAAAAGTTCCTATGCTTAACAGCTGGATCTCTACGAGAGAGTGATTTCATTTCATTTCGGCATAGCAACAGTCCAAGTTGTGTGTCCCTAACCTTTTGAGTTCTCCAAGAAAGCTGGTTATATACGCTCCCTGTGTGGCTATGACAAAAGTGTACAGTCATTCAGGGTAACTTTGAACCATGGGGTGTAACTTTGCACCACCTCCTAATTTTCAATATTTTTCACTCCAAAAGACTAAATAAACTCCAGAACTGTGCTCTGTTGCCAAGGTTCTAAACTGAGATTTATACTCTTTATTTTAGAAAATAAATTAGCAACATTATGCACAAATAATTGCATCATCTAACTATTTTTGTCAAGTACTGTTTTCAAGTTAATTTTGAATGCTGTTTTAAAGTTGTTCTAATCAAATTAAATTTTCATAGTAAGTAACAATATACTCATTTATCAGACATATTATTATCTAAGTTTTGTAAATGTGTTAATATTTTTTGAATATTTATTTATTAATAGTTAATAAAATGTAAAATAAGAAGGCACTAACATTTTACCACATTTTCAGGGTAACTTTGAGCCGGCTCAAAGTTATACTGATGTTTATAATTTACTGATTATAGGTGCTACTCTCAAAAATTTCCCATATTTGCACGTATATTTTATATAAATTCCGAAAGTGTGCATTAGATATAACATGTAAATATTTTCACAAATATGTGTAAAATACATAAAATTCATTTAAAGGTGTTATTGGGAGCAGAGCTACTCAAATTTGACATTTCATACATTCGACATTTTTTATTCTTCTTTGAATAATGCTAGTACTAGATGTATTACAGTAACTATGGATATATTATTGAGTTAAAACATAGAAAATTGTTTTCATTGCATTTTTATGTTTTATATGAACAATAAACAGTTTTTTTTTAATTTCTAAATGTTCATGGTTATCTTCTTTCACTTTTCTTATGCATAATATTTGTTGTAATATCATAAATTATACAAATCTTGTAATGTTGGCAAATGTAAATTCGGAGTCTTTACATATTTGAAAACATTTTTTGGGGTTCAAAGTTGTCCTAATTATCATTACTTTTTTTTTCTAATGAATTGTTTTAGATAATATTTATTATATGGTGCAAAGTTACCCTAAATGATTGGGTAACTTTGAACTAGGCTAAAAATTCATTTTTTATTGCTTTTATCCTTATTATTCCTTAATTTTTTATAGTCATACAACAATTTAGGATCATTTCTTCTCTTTTATGACCCTAGTTGCAACAATATTCTTAAAATAAGAGTGTGGCATATGAAAATAGCGAAAATGCGGATCAAAGTTACCCTGAATGACTGTATGTTTTAAGCTATTATAAAAGTGAATTGCGGTTTTAGAAGAATGTGTTCTATTTAAAGTACTAGTTGTTTGACATATTTCGTGTAAACAAATGCTGTAAGGGAGAAAGAAATTATTTCAGCTTTGCTACAGAAATTTTGCATCGTGCAATATCAAGGTACTTTTTAATCCACTAGTCCTTAGGTGCATGTTTTGTTGCCTTGGCAATCACAATTTCTAATAATCTTCCTAGGGAATTAGATATACATGATTGAACGTCTTGAAAGATGTTGTATGAAGGTACCATCAAGTGCAAATCTTCAGCTATAATTGCATCGGCTGCATAAACCACATAGCCCTCTTCTTCTTCTACAGAACATATTTGTTGCAACTAGGTCTGAAGCATTAAAGTTGCCAGTGATGTGTGCAGCACCCCACTCATCACCTCTTTTACAAACAGTTTCTAAAATTGATTCCCTGCTTTCCATCTGACGGATGTAGTGCACTAACTCTTTTTCATCTTTATGATATATGACGAGAATTTCCAGTTTTACTTCTTTAGGGCAAAGTTAACAATTAGTCTTAAAATTAAAATGATTACCTTTTAATCTCGGTGTCAGTGCTTCTGAAGTGCATGCTTCACGTCTGCAAAGGTGGGATTCTATTATCTTCATCACACAGGAGATCGAAAATGTCTCGAATGGATTCGTGTAAATACAGTACACGACGTCCTTAATGGACAAACTGTTTTCTATCGTGGGCTATGATGTCGAGACCATATTAAGAAAAAAAAAGAAAACAGTAGCTGAAAGTCCGAAAAACTTAGAAAGCATTATTTTCAGTTATTAACTTCTGACTCCTTTGGATTTTGATTTTCGATATCTAATAACTTATTAAATATAAATATATGAAATTAATGATGCCGTGGTGTAGTAATGGCGATCACATTACTACAGTAAAATCATATTCGTAAATCTCTATTATCTTCTGACATACAGGAGATCGAAAATGTCTCGAATGTATTCGGGTAAATATAGTGCACGGCATCCTAAGCGGTCAAACTTTTTTTTACCGTGCGCTATGATGTCAAGAGTATTTTAAGAAAAAAAGAAAGAAATAGCTGAAAGAGCAAAAAACTTAGAAGGCATTATTTTCAGTTATTAGCTTCTGACTCCTACAGTTTTGAGTTTCGATATCTAAAAACTTATCAAAGGTAAATGTATGAGATTAAGGATGTCGTGTAGTAATAGCGATCATATTACGTCAGTAAAATCATATTCGTAAATATTAATTACCTTCTGACATACAGGAAATCGAAAATGTCTCGAATGGATTCGTGTAAAAATTGTGCACGGCGTCCTAAGTGGGCAAACTGTTCTCTACCGTGCCCTATTATGTCGAGATCATATTAAGAAAAAAAGATAGAAATAGCTGAAAGTTCGAAAAGCTTAGAAAGCAATATTATCTGTTATTAGCATCTCACTCCTTCGGATTTTGATTCTAGATATCTAATAACTTATTAAAGATAAATGTATGCAATTAATGATGCCGTGGTGTAGTAATGGCGATCACATTACTACAGTAAAATCATATTCGTAAATCTCTACTATCTTCTGACATACAGGAAATCGAAAATGTCTCGAATGTATTCGTGTAAATATAGTGCACGGCATCCTAAGTGGTCAAACTGTCTTCTATCGTGCGCTATGAAGTGGACAGCATATTAAGAAATAAAGAAGGAAATAGCTGAAAGGGCAAAAAACTTAGAAGTCATTATTTTTAGTTATTAGCTTCTGACTTCTACAGTTTTGAGTTTTAATATCTCAGACTTTATAAAAGGTAAATGTATGCGATTAAGGAAGCCGTGTAGTAATGGCGATCATATTACGACAGTAAAATCATATTCGTAAATCTCAATTACTTTCTGACATACAGGAGATCGAAAATGTTTCGAATGGATTCGTGTAAAAATAGTGCACCGCATCCTAAGTGGGCGAACTGTTTTCTACCGTGGGCTATGATGTCGAGACCATATTAAGAAAAAAAGAAAGAAATAGCTGAAAGTTCGAAAAACTTAGAAAACATTATTTTCAGTTATTAGCTTCTGACTCCTTCGGGTTTTGATTTTCGATATCTAAGAAATTATTAAAGGTAAATGTATGCAATGGACTTTATTTCAAATCTGGATTCGAGGTTGAAAAAACTCACGTAATACCAGTAATTTACCCAAAGAACTTCTAACTGATAAGAAGGGAGGCTACTACTGCTTTTCGCATGAACTGTTTCACTGTCTGGCGAGGGTTTTTCATTACGTCTACGGAGGCTTCCCTTCTTTACGCTAGA
The DNA here is from genome assembly GCA_963932465.1 of Maratus speciosus. Classification (NCBI taxonomy): domain Eukaryota; kingdom Metazoa; phylum Arthropoda; class Arachnida; order Araneae; family Salticidae; genus Maratus; species Maratus speciosus. The sequence continues at coordinate 307,568,932 of OZ010786.1, forward strand.
AGTTTTTACCTTGGCCACGTGATCAAAACGTAGATGGAATATCCTCCATTAAGGAAGCCGTGTAGTAACAGGCGATCAAAATACGTCACTAAAATTATATTCATAAATCTCTATTATCTTCTGACATACAGGAGATCGAAAATGTTTCGAATGGATTCATGTAGAAATAGTGCACGGACTTCTATGTGGACAAACTGTTTTCTACCTTGCACTATGATGTCGAGACCATATTAAAAAAAAGAAAAAAGAAGGAAATAGCTGTAATTTCGAAAAAAAATTTCACTTCCAGTGCCGCACTCGCACATCAAAAGACATCTTTGCGCTCATTTTATGGAACAATGGCAGGATTATTGGGACTACACAGATAAGGGTAGATATACTTATGATCTGGTCTCAGTGGTATCATTGGATCTTCTTCAGCTCACTCCATCCACTACAGCTTTCCTTTCCGGTCATGGTCCCTTTGGAGCATACCTCTTCATGTTCAAAAGAGCCCTTTCTCCTCTATGTGCGCGCGTTGATGTTGTTGTTGCCTCTCATTATTTCTATAAATGTCCTTTAACAACTCGCTGGCATATCCGCCGTAATCCTCTTCTTCTAGATGGCTAGATAGCAAATATTTTATCGCGCTCGACTTTGCTTTCAAAGTTTAAAAACATCTTCAACTTCTTTTGCGACCTTTCAGTTTTGCTCCATCACTGAGGCAGGGGCTTGGATTCCCCTTATTCAATACCGAATATAGGGTCGCAGTAGCTTCTATAACGTTGTCTTACTTTATATAATGTTGTATTATTTAATGTCCTTACTGCTGTTCCACAAACTTTTCTAATGTAACATTTATTTATATCTTGTATATTCCACTCCGTCCACTATCGCGCGTATTAGCGGGCTCAGCTTCGGCTGAATTTTCTAATTTTTTTAAATACCTCAATAAAGAGGACCGGGAGGGACAGTTATGCTCTACAGACTCAATTCCTAGTCTGATCAGTCTCTACCAGGTAGTAAAAGTAAAAGCAGTAAAAAACTGCGAAAAACGTAGAAGACATTATTTTCAGTTATTACCTTCTGACTCCTTCGGTTTTGAATTTCGATATCTAAGAACTTTTAAAGGTAAATGTATACGATTAAGGATGCCGTGTAATAATGGCGACCATATTAATTCAGTAAAATGATATTCCTAAATCTCAAATATATTCTGACATACAGCAAATTGAAAATATGTCACGAATGGATTCGTGTAAAAAAAGTGCACGGCGTGCTAAGTGAGCAAACTGTTTTCTACCGAGCGCTATGATGTCGACACCATATTAAAAAAAGAGAAAGAAATAGCTGAAAGTGCGAAAAACATAGAAGGCATTATTTTCAGTTATTAGCTTCGGACTCCTTTGGTTTTGAATTTCGATATGTAAGAACATTAAAGATAAATATATGCGATTAAGAATACCGTGTAGTAATGGCGATCATATTACGTCAGTAAAATCATATTCTTAAATCTCTATTATCTTCTGACATACAGGCGATCGAAATTGTCTCGAATGGATTCGTGTAAATATAGTGCACGGCATCCTAAGTAGATAAACTGTTTTCTACCACGCGGTATGATGTCGAGACTATATTAAAAATAAAGAAAGAAATAGCAGAAAGTGCGAAAAATTTAGAAGGTATTATTTATATTTTGATAGTAAATTTTGAAAATAATAGGCGCATGAGAAAATTAACAATCATACAAAATCAGCCCTTATTCTAATTAAAATCTTTCTTTTCCCAACCTGCTTCGATTGAATGTGCGAAACGAAATTTAAATTGCAGGTAGAAACTTCTAACAACTTAATATTGAATTAGTGTTTTCAGATATGATAATGAATGGAAAATGAATATAAATAAGTTTACTGAAAATAGTTTGATAAAATTGCTAGAATTAGCCAAACAACTTATTCTATTATTTTTACATTTCGTGATTCAAAGCATTTTTCTTTATTTTTTTAATTGATGACTTTCATAAAATATATAATATGAACATTAAAAATTCCACAATTTTACTTAAAGGTGACTAATGTAATGAAAAAGATGTTATAAGTTTAAAATATACATTTTATTTAAAAACTTCTTAGTACTTTCAAACCTTCCAGGTTCATCATCAGAAAATATCTTGATAACTAAATGTTGTTTATTTATACAAATACGTCACTCTGTTTTGAAAATGAGAGTGCCAATAATTACTAGAGCTGAAAGTAGAAGTAGCAGTAGCAGTTTCATCGATTGCATTTAATTAGAGGAAATATATATTATTATTATTAATTGCAGTTCCATTTATTTTATGACATCACTTTGTTTCTCATACGTCACTTTCCATTGCTGGAAGAAAATATTTAACTTTTGTACTTTAAATTTTATTACGTAATATTGCTCATGTTTTCAGGATATTGAACCACAAACTGGGGATATTGTACGATTGGGCGTCGTTACAAACTTGATTGCTTTTATACAAGATTTCTATTGATTCTTTTATAGTGGATGCATAATAATTGGATGTGGGGAATATGATTTTTGTCTGATCAATATCTATTGAGATATTCTGATTAAAACTTAAACGAGAGAGAGCTGTGGATTGACGACAAAATTTCATGTCTGCTTTATGTTCTTTTATTCTTTCTTTGAGTTTATTTTTGGTCATTACGATGTACTCCATTAATCTATTGCTGTCAGTTCTAAAAGAAATGATATATACACCAGCTAATTTATCTTTCGGTGTTGGATCTATTTTCGTACAAATTAACTCTTTTAATTTTCTTGCTGGACAAGCTATTAAATTTATGTTGTGTTTCAGTAGAGCATATCCTAATTTTTCGTACAGACCAGGGAAATAGTTAAACTTTTTGTATATCATTTCTTTATGGTTTTCTTTTTTGATATTGTCATGAAAACTGAATTCATCTTTATGGTTTTCTTTTTTGATATTGTCATGAAAACTGAATTCATCTTTATGGTTTTATTTTTTTATATTGTCATGGAAACTGAATTCATTGATATCCTTTTAGAACTGACAGCAATAGATTAATGGAGTACATCGGAATGACCAAAAGAAAACTCAAAGAAAGAATAAAAGAACATAAAGCAGACATGAAATTTTGTCGTCAATCCACAGCTCTCTCTCGTTTAAGTTTCAATCAGAATATTGCAATAAATTTTGATTAAGCAAAAATCATATTCCCAACATCCAATTATTACGCATCCACTATAAAAGAATCAATAGAAAACCTATGTAAAATCAATCAAATATGTAACGACTCACTATTGTACAATATGCCCAATTTATGGTTTAATATCCTGAAAATAAATCCTGAAAACCTGAGCAAAGTGACGAATTAAAATTTGAAGTACGGAAGTTAAATATTTTCTTCTACCCATGGAAAGTGACGTATGAGAAACAGAGTGATGTCATAAAATAAATGGAACTGCAATTAATAATAATAATATATATTTCCTCTAATTAAATTCAATCCATGAAACTGCTACTTCTACTTCTACTTTCAACTTAAGTAATTATTGGCCCTCTCATTTTCAAAACAGAGTGACGTACTTTTATATATAAACAACATTCAGTTATCAAGATATTTTCTGATGATGAACCTGGAAGGTTTGAAAGTATTAAGAAGTTTTTAAATAAAATGTATGTTTTAAACTTGTAACATCTTTTTCATTACATTAGTCGCCTTTTAAGTAAAATTGTGGAAATTTTAATGTTGACATTATATATTTTATGTTGAATCAAAGAGAAAAATTGCGTTTCGTCTTATGATATTATTTGATGACTTTCATTTTTGTAGCAAAATTATTATTTTATTCGTGACATAAATATTATAAACTATAAGCAATATTTTAGGTATTAAAAACTTTTACATGACATTTTACTGACACTGTAAAAAAAATCTGTAATTCTGCAGATGTAAAGTCTCAGAAATCTGTACGCTTACTAAATTTTTATCTGTACACTTTACAAACAAAAAATATAAATATACAAAACAAGTTTTTGTAAAACCACAGAAATCTGTAGCTTTGTAAAAGAATTTTATGAAGTTACAGTAATCTTATTAAAATTTAATCTGTAACCCGGATTGTGGTTACATATAAAATTCTAGGCATCCCAGTTTCCTAAAACATTCTTAGTAGCTTTACAGATTTTTTGATTTATAGAACAAAAGTGTATCTGTTACATGAATTTTTGTTGTTGCCGTTACATAAAAAGGACTAGCAATCCCAGTTTCCTAGGAAAATTTTTAGTAACATTACAGATTTTCATTATTACTATTTTTTTACAGTGTAGTACATTAAAAAAAATGTTTTGTAGCAACAAATATAAAACATTTTAATGCCTTGCAAACAAAATAGGCATAGCTCACATTTTTCAAACACATTTCATTAGTCCATTTCTTTAATTCATTAACAGAAAAAAGATACATGTAAAAAGTTTAGTAAATAACTTCTTATTTTACCAATAACTTTATATAAGACAGCTTAATATTTAAAAGGTAAATTACTCTTTGGTAGTAAAAAAATTAATCATTCTGTTCTTACAGATGTGTTATGAAAATTGAAATACTATTTGTAAATTTTTACTATGATTTTATCTACTTTTAAAAAGTAAAAAAAAAAAACCCTTAAAATGTGGATTTTTATTCTAACGTATTATTATTTTTTTCTTGAGGTTGGTTGTGTTTATGACGGCCAATTATCAGCACGAGGGATATATATTTTTTCTTGAGGCTAATTATAAATTCAAATCCGTTTCGTAGTTTCTTATTTTATAATTTAAACTATCTTACCTTTGTAAAATAAATACTGTGAAGTTTTTATGCGTATGAAAATTATTATTTTAACATGTTCAATTTCTAATTTTTGAGAAATAGAAAACAATACCGTCATTTTAGAAAAAGATGAGCTATATGAGCATAAGAGAGATAGTTAAAGCTGACACGCATCAAATCTCACTTTAAAATGAAAAATGCCTTATATTTCAGTTTGCTCAAAATATATGAAATATTACGACAGGAATGAAATAAATGTTCATGAAATGAAATAATTTGTACTCATTGAAGATTAAATTAAATGTAAAAATTTGTTAGAAATATTTATCAGTAAAATGATTTAAAAACAGTGAATATTTTCCCAATACATTGTATTGCAATCAGCCTTGCAAAAAAATTAAAGACAATAAATGTAGCTCCTGTAATTGCAATAATACACTACAGTTGTTGTATTGTGACTATTATCGCAACAGTATGAATATGGAACGCAGTAAATGCGACTTTACAAGAAAGGAAAACCACGCTGACATGATTACGGTTTATGATGAATTGCAAATTAATTAGCATTTCAACGCATCTTCGCAAAGCAGGAGGGATTAATGTCACATATATTCTATGGAATACGGATGATTGTATAGTGGATTTCTAATACGGAAATCGCATTTGCACATTGTTTACTAGTGTAAATGTCTCATTATCATGTGTAAGAAAAAAGAATGTTTACAAGCTCGTGGCAGGTTTTGATCATGATTGTATCATAGCCTAGCGAGAAGACTAATTGTCCTTAATGCTGCTCAAATAGTTCGAGATCAATTCACTAAACCTATGTTACTGACGGTCCAGAAAGTAAATACAGAACGACGAATATTATTTAAGCGGATCTTAAGCACTAAAACCTAAGCTATCAACCTAAGCTACCTACACACCCTTGTGGGATCGTATATACAAATCATCCACAGTTCAGCCATGAACTTCTGTTGATTTTAGAATAATAATTGGATACACGGACTGTGCGCCGACGTCTTCATGACCATTGATTGTCTCCATGGTAAAATTCTCTGTGGCACCACTTAACCTTACTAAAAGACTAAACTATACAGCCATCATGATACTATACACAGACCTGTGATTCATCGGAATGTCGTAAGATATCATTCCAAATCCATTTTTGATGTTGAAACGAAGCGAATGAAAGATATATGCGGCAATATTCAAACTCCTCTTGGTTGTCACGTGATCAAGATAGGCTTTATTTTACTAATTGCCAAACGACTGTATCATGAAAGCAGGCTGAAAAGCAGAAGAGACAGGTACAGTACCGCAGACTGTGTTTCGTTAGATGCGTGTTGAGCGCACAATTCTACACTCTCACCCCTATCTATCTGCCTTTGCTACAGTGCCAAGAAAATCCACATTACTACTCGCCTGCAAAATTTGGATTGTGTCTGGTTTTTTATGTTTTTGACAATTGATTCTTATGTATTTTGTATTTTGATGTGAGATCCCATTTTTATTTCACAACGTTTCTGCTAACATATTGATCAGAAATTATTTATTCGACACAATTCAGAACAGCAACTTCAAAATTTCAGAAATTACTTAGTGATTTGTTGTAACATTTGTTATGTATTTATTGAATATAAAACGTTTACAATTGATCAGTATTATTGAACAGTACTTAAATCTATATTAAAGTCTTAATATCATGTTTGGAATTGAATATTTTCAATCGATTTTTAAAAATTTTATTCAGACACTGATTTGAAGCGAAATATTTGAATACATATAAAACATAATAAAAATCTAGAATAAATATTTTTATGAGATCACCATATTTTGATGTTTATCTAAACAGTCGATTTGCTAACGTAAATATCAGATGCAGCATTGGACTATTATTTTCAATATATCACAAACATGTTTACAAAGAAATTCAAATTTTTATTAGTATAACTTTTATAATGCATTTAAACTATCATAACTATTATTAAATTTTTTGTCACTTATATCAATATGCACTTTTATATAATTCTTCATTCACCTTTACTTATAATGTATTTTATCTAGTTAAATTAAATGAAACCATAAAAGCATCAAAAAGGTTTTTGGTCCTTAGTTTATTGTACTCGTATAACTAGTTACTCTGCCTTGCGTTGCCCGGGGTTCGCGAAAATATTCTTAAGTGAAAACTAAATTTGTATGATTTTAAAATTTTAACTCGATTTTGTCTGAAATACGTGCTAGTTGTCTGTATGAAAAATCGTAAAATTTTTTAGACTTTTATAAAAAAAAACTGGACTTAAAATATTGATAATAACTGAAAAGAAGGCAAAGATTTAAATAATATGCCGTACGAAAACATTCTTTTTTCTTTTATATAATTTATTTTGAAATACTTAAAAAAGTGCACCCCTGGGGATCAAATTGGTGGAAGGGGGAAGGGAGGGAAGTTCATAATATGAAAGAGTGGTCAAAGTCCTTGACAATGATATATCACATGAGGGGTACGGTATAAGTAAGAAAATTACCCCCGGAGGTGGAACTATCGCGCCTCTGTAATACAAGCCCCCTCTTTGGAACATTTATCTATCATAATAATATCTGTCATGTGGACTAATTGCAAAATTTAATCAAAAGTACTTTTTTGATCCTCCCAATAGACTCAAATATCTATACAACAAATACAAAATAGTGTCTCGCGTGAAAAAAACATTTCTTTCTTTTTCCTTTAAAAAATTTATTTTTTGATAAAGTAAAGAGTTCATAATCGATTTTTTTGAAGTTACACATTCGGATTCAGCATTAAAAAATACGCATAGATGAACAAATTTAAATATATAAATGCAATATTTTTTAAAATTTTATAGATCAGGAAACTGTCCCAGTATGGAAATAAACCACAGGTAGCAGCTGACTTTGTTGAAATAAGCTATAAAACGGCTGCCAAAAAAAAAGGCTCAAACAATTAAAATTTTTAATTAATGTATTTTCGATAATTGCGAGCGGATTTCAAAGAAAATTGTATATTTGGATTCGTCGTTGAGAAATACTCATATATGTGTTAATTGCAAATCGATAAATGTAATATTTAAAAAAAAAATTCTATTCAGCTGGAAAATTGCCTATTCTCTTTAGTCACGTGTTGTTTTGAAATAATTTCAGAACCCGCTCGAAGAGCGTATCTCATTGGCTGCGAAAATGCTATACATCTGGTCTCTGATTGAGAATAAATTGAGCAGTTTGATAAAAATCTATACTTCAGTTGAATTATGAAAACTTTTCAATTCTTTTAATTGATGTTTATAATTACTAACTCAACAAATTATTAGAAATTTAAAATTCTGTGTCTTAGGTGCATCAGAAGGCACTTTGGGACACTCACAAAAGTGCTCGACTTCGTACCTGGCGTATATTTTGCTAATCATCGCTCACAGACAGACACACAAACAGAGCGATATTTTCTTTTATAAGTATAGATAGTTCAGAAGTTCACCTTTGCTCGCAACGTATTTTTATATGTATTGCGATGCTGAAACATATAAGTTTATAGCTGAACCCTTTTTAAAATGAAATATATATATATATTTGTGTTTATACTTCACATTTAAATTTAAAGGAAAATATTGTTTTGTTCAAAAATTAGTCGACAATTTCGTTAACTACAAATATAGTTCTACCTAATGTAATTTAAATCCCTTTAAATATTCTATTCTTTCACCATAAAATCAACTAAAAAATCTAAAATAAATATTTCAGTGTACTTATTTGATTGTTTTCGGTTGAGATTATTGTTTTGAACTGACTAAAAAAATACTACATTTGTAGCAATTTTAATTTAATCAAAATTTGTAATGCATTCCTTTCCAAGATTGCACAAAAATTGATAAAACTTCCTTAATCTTCAATTTAAAATCTTCAATTTTTTCGATTAAACCAGTTCTATCCATTTTTGTTCAAAACTGAAATTAATAGAATTGCAGCCAGTTACCTTGAAAGTTTAAAATAAAATACAGTCATATTTTCATCTTTAAGTATTATTTAAAATTAAGAAAAATGTAACTGATTGCAAAAGCTCAACTTTCCTTCAAGAAAATATTTGGCAAATGAATAAATCTTGTAAATAAATAAATTTTAAAGTTATTATTGTATAGTTTAACAAATTTGGAATTTCGAGAGCATACACTGTAAAAAATTACAAATGTTTGTTGCTTTGAAAATGTCCTATAATCACGAATAATAATATACAATAATATCGTTCCGAGTCCCTCATAATTCCGATAAACGTTCCTTTATCTTTAGAAACCTCAGAAATCAACTCATTTTCGAAATTTAAAGAAAGATTTCGGTACCTTGGAACAAAAAGGGCCAATGTCCATTTTTCTCCAATGGCAGGAAACCCAATTTAAGTTTGACACATTACATTAACAGTAAGTAACATTGGCTTCGACAAAATAATTTGTTTTCAATGTTCTAATATTGGGAGAACTTTGGCCCTTTTACCTATTACTTTATATCACATCCTTAATTCATTCGTGCATTTAACTCAAATTTCTCAATTTTGGACATTGTCCCTTTTTGTTCCAGGGTACAGATTTAAAAAAAGAATGTTTTATTTGCTACCCGTAATTTTCGGAAACATTTCCAAGTTGCTTTTATAGTGAATTAGCCAGTTTTCTCTACTCGGTATATCAATTTTTCGGATGCTTTCAATTTTCAAATAAATGTTTTATGTTCAGCAAACATGTTTAACAGACAAACATATAACATAACTGCATTCACTTTAACAAGAAAATTAATATTATTTGCTTACAATTACAGGTATAAATTCAGTTATGCAGCTGAAAATGTTTACTTGAGGACTGATAGAATCCTAAAATGCGATATTCCGGTTTGAAAAAAATTGAATCAGTCACTGTAAAAGCTACTCGGAAACGTTTCTGAAATTTACAAGGAGCTAATAAAATGTGTTTTTTAAATGCACCTTAAAATTCCTAAATTCTGTTGGGTTATGAGATCTCTAAAAATAAAGAAACAATTTTTAAAATCGTAGGTGACTTGGTTACCGCTATAATATTTTTTATAACGAATCAAATTATATTTTTGAAGATTAAGAGACATTTTCCTTTTTTTACAGTGTATAATATCAATCATATATGGACATAAATGTACCTTCAAAAACGAAACAATTTAAAACAGAGACATTTTTATAATTGTAAGATAAAAATATAAAATATGAACAGACTTAATGTTAAACTTTCGTTTATTTTAACGTTACGTAGCACTAAATTTTCTAATTAGACTTTTAATAGTGGAACTAATCAAATTTAATGGCCAATGCTTTTCATCGTGTTTTATACATGAATTAATAGTTCAGCCTGAAGGAAAAATTCAAATCCCTTGTGCGCTTCACTCAACCTTTTTTCAATGACATGGGAATTCAGTTCTTTACTTTGAAACATTTTTATATTTGTTAACAATGTTACTTATTAAGTCAAATTATGAGTGAGAAAATAACTGTTCGTGCAGTCATTAAAGATATTCTTATATTTAAAAAGTATGTTTAATTCAAATATTTGAAAAGTTGCTTATGATTGGAGGAAGAGAAAATAAAGTGCTTTACTTGCAGTAATAAACAGAATATTCATTCAAAACACTTTACATTTATAATAGCATTTGTTTATCATGTATAGAGCTGATTGCTACAAATATTTGAGAAATTTAAATACATTCATATTAAATTTATTATAAATACATTTTTTTATTTTTTGTGTTCATTATTGCTATTTATATTGTTTACTAGATAGTGCCCGTCAAGATTTGACGATAAATAACTTAAATGTTTCATTAGGAAAAATTTTGAATTTTGAATTAGTTGTTTTAAAATTAATTATTGAATGACGAATTACGTGACGAATATCTATATTGCATAAGTGATTTCTATTTCTTTAAGGTTATAGACGCTGCTGTCGAGATACCCTATTCAATGAAGTGAAAGAATTTTAAGCTTATAAAAAATATAACAATATTTATTTTAATTAATTAATTAATTTATTTAAACTACACGACCATTAAAAGTTGCCATGAATTTTATTTTTATCTGTCTCTGTCTCTTTCTCTAAAAACCTAAATTTGAACGTGATGCAGCTAACGATTTATATATAACTTTTTTTTTTGCTTGAATTTTATTTCACATTTTTGTACATTTTTTAAGTATTAAACCTGGATATCAAGGTAATTTCTATTATAGCTTTTATGTGAATATTTTTCTTTCTTTCCGTTTTATTTTGTACGCAAATGAATGACAAATTTCTTTCTTTCTGACACACACACATATATATTCTTGATGATGGTGAGAAAACATAAGGAAAATTATAGATCAGCTCAATGCGAAATATTTTAGCTTAAATATTTTAAATATAAAATCGTTATTTTTCAAAATATTATTGAGTGTTAAATTTTATTTAATTATAAAGCATTATAATAATAATAATAAAATAAAAATCCTATAACTTATCTTGCTAATAAAATATGTCTTTATTGGAATGAATTATCGACAAAAATTGTACATATTTTGCCAGACTTGGATTCTAACCTGCGTCCTCTACAAAAATTCAGAGCTTAAAACGGCTACTTTAACCTGCTACGGTAGCAGGATCTCATTTATATTCCTTCTAAATTGAAGAGGTTCGAAAAACAGTTAGAGCATACGCAATTGTCATGAATTTGAGTTCTGATCTTACAGAAATAATTTTGCGTTTTAATATTTGTGATACCTTAATTTTTCAAAGAATCAGCTACAACAACAACCTCACATGCTAGTTTCCCACTATTCGTGTGTAACTATTGGCAATTCATAACACAGATCACCAGCCATTCTTTTAGCCTCAAATCACTGTGTTTATCTTATGTGTGTAATATGACCAAAACAATATGACAACCCCGAAATAAACCGTATCTAGCTCTTAATATCGACACCATAAGTTTTTGAATAGTTAATACCGCTGAAAGAGCCAAATAATATTAACTTTGTGAAAGAAAAAAAAGATTGTTTACAGTAAGGTCCAATAGAAAATGAATTTTAAATAACTTCTACCTGTGATGTGAGAGTTCAACTCAGCGAGCATCTTTGCGCATGTGCAGCGTGTCATTCCAAAGGCAGACTTGTACTTATATACTGCGGATGCTCAAATGTAGCATTTTAATTTAAAATTACGGCTAATAAATTAAATATTTGAACAAACGAATGTACGATAACAAATCTGTGGCCAAATACCTTTTATTTAAAAAAAGATTGGTGTAATTTGATGCAGCAGTTTATTCTCACGGACTATCGAAAGAAAATGCTTTGCGTTTTAAATATATATTGTATTATCAAATATTTTTGATATAATATTAAAAATGTTTAAAAAAAAATAGAATAAAGAAAAAGGAAATGAGCTTTTGTAAATACAACTAATTCTTTTTTCAACATGTTTTAGGTATATTTCGTATGAAATACTACCTATTACATTCTCCCCTATGTTGGAATTTCTAAAACATTTTTGCCGATCTACACCGATCATGACCCCTAGAGCCCAAAACCACCCTCAGTAAAATACTTTATATATATATATATATATATCACTTTCTTCTGGACACGATAACTTCCACAATTTTGCACAAATCTCTTCCAAACTGATACATAAAATCAAGGGGCATAAAATCTTGGTCAAGTTCGTTAATGGGCAAAATCGGACCAAGGGGATGGAAATAGGGAGAGGTTTTGTGAAAACCGAAAAAATCTAATAACTTCTTAATTTTAGTACATATCAAATCAGTTAAAAATTTTTATTACTTCTAAACATAGGGCCAAAAATTCTTGTATCACAGATTTTTGATAAAATTAAAAATGGACTCAAGGGGCACAAAAATAGGGTTTTGGGGAGAAAAAAATTCCTGACTTCGTCAATTCTCAAGATATCAAATCCAATTAATTTTATTATAAATCTCCTTAATATTATCTACAACTTTTATATTCACAAGGTTTTGATAGGACCAATTCGTACTGCAAAAAAAATTAAAAAAGAAAACAAAAGGTGGCGGTTGAAGAAGAAAAAATCCATAACTCCGTCAATTTACAAGATATAAAATTCCCATAAATTTATCATATATCTTCTTAATATTGTCTGCAACATTTATACAGACAAGTTTTTGATAGAACCAATTCTTACAGCAAAAACAAATTGAAAATACATAGCGGTGGAAGAAAAAAATCATCTTGTTAAGGGTGTATTGAAATCCAAACTGCTTATTTTCTGACTCATTTTTAAATTTCATTTTTGCTCTCAAATGCATCCAATTGGTAGATTCTCTTATTCAGAAACTATATAATGTACCGTAATGATCGATTTTTTGATAGAGCCAGAATATATTTCAAAAATGATGTCAAAGTGAACATTTTGAACAGAAATTTCCCGAAGCGATTGTGTTAGAAACGAAAAATATTGTCCTACTGAGAAACTGATTGTTCATAAATCAAGTTTTAATTAATTGAACGAAAAATAAAAACACAGGTCTTTTATAAATCTCTTCAAAAATCATGTCAGCAAGTTTAATAGTTTTTCTGTTAAAAATGAATCTGAAAATGTGCCAGAAAATTTCGAGTTGTTGATCATGAAAACATATTTTTTTTAATACCTCCTTAACATGATTCTAATAAAACCAGCTATTATATAAAAATGAAATAAAAACTCTGCAAAAGCAGCCAGATAAAATTGTTAAGGTGGATAAATCTCCAATCATGATTTAGTTTTTGTTGGTGAAATTAGTATACTTAACTTCGAAATCTGCCTCCGCCTGTAGGCCGGGCCGACAGGGATTTTTTTTTCCTCGTGTTACAATGGAATTAAAACTTTATAATTTTGAAAGTACATTTAAAGTTGTTAAATCTTAAAAGTGGATTTAGATGGAACTATTGTTTAAAATAAACTTAAAATTAGGATAAATACTTAAAAGCGCTTAAACTTTCATTGCTGTTAAAATGAAGGTTTCAAAAAATTAAACTTAAGATTATTTACATTGAATTTTATTACCATATGCAGTATATCGTGTTATACACGGTGGTCCATCTGTTGGTTCGTTTTTATTATGAAAGAAAATGCATTTTTTATGAGTGAAAGTTGAAATTATTTATTGAACATGGAAGGTGGGTCTATGCCATTTATGTATGGGATACAATATTGCATATGTGGCCACCACGGCTCCGCTTACATGCTATCATCCGAACATCAAAATTTTCAATGACATTTCCCAGAATGAGCGAATCCATGGCCAAACTTGCTTCCCGTAAGTTATGTTTGAGGTCTTGGACTGTGCGGGGGGCATTGGCGTACACTTAACTTTTCAGAAACCCCAAAATAAAATAACCCATTGGGGTTAAATATCACGATCTTGACGGCCAATGGACATCAGAATTTCCTGAAATTACGCGATTTCTCGTTCAATAAGTTGATGGTTTGGTGAGCAGTGTGTACCGTTGCATCGCTGTTGTGTTGTCAACGAGTACATAATTACAAATGGCATATATTGGACAGTTCATAAATACATGACACATGACATCTGACACAAATAATCTGTGAAATATTCATAGTTCAGAAAAGAATCAACAGGTGGACCACCCAGTAGTTCAAATTTATGTAGACTTTTAAAAAATCTGAAGAAACATTATAAACATATTTTCGTTGTCGTTGAACTGTTTTAAAAGTTTAATACAGTACAGCCCCGATTATCCGCGGAAGCTAGAGCACCGTGGATAACCCGAAAAAGACTGAAAATGGGTTACAAACACGAAAGAAAAAAAGAAAATTCAACATAAAAATTATGTTTTAGTGTACAAAAAACATAATAAAACGTTTAAAATACCTACATATGCACAGTACAGCAGAAACCTTTGCTTTACGTCTAAATCATTAAAAAGAAGAACAGTAAACAAGAATCTATGCCATAGTGATGGGCGATAACGAGATGTTTTTCTCGATTTTCTCGATTGTATGGTCATCTCGATATTTTTCGATTGTGCAAATTTTTTCTCGATGACTCCAGTTTGCAAATTTCTTTTTTAAATCATATATTATGTATTATATACGTCATACATTTATCAAGAATCGTCTGCGGGTGAGATGGAATGAGTCGATGTTAACAAAGACTAAGTTACTTCGACCGCTAGCGGGCACCTCCTTTAATCGGGGCCCCTAATTTATACGTAATCTTGTAATATGAAATCACGAACAGGTTACCCGCTATATACGGCACTGATATATGATAGCAGGCGGGTGTGGTGTGCACGCACTACAAAATCTTGTAAAAAATATAATATCGAAACGAATGAACCTCGGATCAGATCTCTTGGGGGGGGGGGGGGTTAAAGCGAGCGGAGGGGCACAGCAGCTGCATAATATGATTAATCGTCACAGGTCTTTAGGCCTTTCCAACCATTTGTCACATGAGAAGTCTGGATCTGAATTTATAAAAATGCCCTCCCGTGGGGGCAAAGGGGGGGAGGGGTGCGGGAGGTGGATAACATGAGTAAGTGGTCATAAGCCTTTCCAACAATATGTCACATGAGGGGTCTCGGCTAAATTTAGAAAAACACCCCCGTGGGGGAAAAGTGGGGGGGGGGGTGGTCAACGGAGGTGCATTACATCAATAAGTAGTCACAGACCTTTCCAACGATATCTCACATGTGGGGTATTGGCTAAATTTGGAAAAGTGTCCCCCGGGGGGGTGCAAAATGGGGGGATGGACACCGGAGGAGCATAACATCAATAAGTAGTCACAGACCTTTCCAATGATATCTCACATGAGGGGTCTTGGCTAAATTTGAAAAAGTGTCCCCCGGGAGGTGCATAACATCAATAAATAGTCACAGACCTTTCCAACGATATCTCACATGAGGGGTCTTGGCTAAATTTGGAAAAGTGCCCCCCCCCGGGGGGAGCAAAGTGGTGGTGGGGACACCGTAGGTACATAACATCAATAACTAGTCACAGACCTTTCCAACGATATCTCACACGAGGGGTCTTGACTAAATTTGAAAAAGTGTACCCCGGGGGGGCAAAGAGTGGGGGGACTGTCACCGGAAGTGCATAACATCAATAGGTAGTCACAGACCTTTTCAACGATATCTCACAAGAGGGGTATTGACTAAATTTGGAAAAGTGTCCTCCGGGGGGGGGGGCGGACACCGGAAGTGCATAGCATCAATAAGTAGTCACAAACCTTTCCAACGATATGTCACATGAGGGGTCTTGGCTAAATTTGGAAAAGTGTCCTGAAATTTCATATATTATAAATAATATTTAGCGGAGGGTTCCATAAAAAAATCCGATCTAAAATGATAAAAACGGAAAAAACTACCCTCGCAGTGGGGGCCAAATTGGAGAGGGGAGGAAGAAAGTCTCATAATATGAAAGAGTCATCCGAGAGCTTACCGATGACATATCACATGACTGGTCCAAAATAAGTTTGAAACTTGCTCCCCCTCCTTCCCCCCGTGGGCACACTCTTTCGCCCCGGAATTCACACAGCCGCCACTTTAAAATTTTTATGTTCAATAAATAATATTTACCGGAAGACTGCATAAAAAACCCACATCTAAAGTGATATTTAAATTTATTATAGAAATCGGCTACGGTTTTAAAAATTTGTTCGCCCCTTCCCCATCCCCCTTTGGGCGAAGAAAGGTTCATAGTATGAAAGAGTGGTCAAAGGGCTTTTCGATTATATGCCACAGGAAGGGTTCGGTAAAATTTTTAAAATTGCACCCGGCATGAGTCCACTCTCACGTCCTCCTTCCTCGAAATCACCCGACACACCTTCCTATTTGAAATTTTTATATTTAATAAATAATTTTTATCAGAGGGCTCCAGGTATGTGACATCTTGGTAGGGCTAAAATAAGAGAAACTTTGAAAATTAGGGCTTCATTTCGCAGCTCATTGTCATGCCTTTTTCTCTATCTCGTCCCTTGGTACTCTCGATAAATTTTCTTACTTTTCTTCTCTGCCGAGGACGAGAGAAATCCTCGAAAGGCTTTTCATTGGGAAATTTCGAAAAGGACGAGAGAAACCAGCGAGAGGCTTCCCATCGGGAAAGGTTGAAAAGGGCGAGAGAAACGCTCAAGAGACTTCCCATCCCGAAAGGTTTAAAACCGCGAGAGAAACGCTCGAGAGACTTCCCATCCCGAAAGGTTTAAAACCGCGAGAGCGCCAACCATCGAGCAGCTTCCCATCTGGAAGCGTCGAAATGCTGGAAAAATCATCGGGATGAGATTTGGCGAAATGCGAGATGGAAATGAAGCTTTCAGAGTAAAACTTACCGCATTTCTGGTTTAAGTCATAATTTCTCAAAGGAGTCCATCTGCTTATCCAATCTCTTTTTAGCTCACAGGCTATCTAAGCCTGAGAGCTAATGTACCCGTCGGTTCTGTGTGTATGCATGTACGTACGTACGTATGTACGTAACGCGATAACTCTTGATTAAAATGTACGATTTGCTTCATTTTCTTTTATGTTCATTCTGATAAGGCGTTCCGCTGATTAGTTTTGACGGTTCATTGGTTAAGGATAAAGGGAGAGAAGGGGAGCTGGTCCCCCCATCCCCCTCTCCTTAATTTAGATAAATAGGTTTTTCATGCAGAATTCTTCGATTTGCTCCAAATTTCGTATACCGGTTTATTATGTTAAGGAGCTTCCCTGATTAAACTTGGAGGTTCATTAATTAAGTATGAAGGGAGGAAAGGGCGGTAGACGCCCTCCTTAATTTAGATAAATGGGCTTTTCATGCAGAATTATTCGATTTGCTTCAAATTTGGTATACCGGTTCATTATGTTAAGAAGTTGCATTGATTAGATTTGGATGTTTACGGGTTAAGTATAAAGGGGGAGAAGGGGGGCTGCCCCCCCTTAATTTAGATAAATGGGCTTTTCATGCAGAATTATTCGATTTGCTCCAAATTTGGTATACAGGTTTATTATGTTAAGGAGCTTCCCTGATTAAACTTGGAAGTTCATTGGTTAAGGATAAAGGCGGAGAAGGGGGGCTGGTCCCTCACTTAATTTAGATAAATGGGTTTTTCATGCAGAATTACTCGATTTGTTCCAAATTTGGTATACCGGTTTATTATGTTAAGGAGCTTCTCTGATTAAACTTGGATGTTCATTAGTTAAGTATAAAGGGGGGAAAAGGGGTAGACCCCGTCTTTAATTTCGATAAATGGGTTTATCATGCAGAATTATTAGATTTGCTCCAAATTTGGGATACCGGTTTATTATGTTACGAAGCTGCCTTGATTAGATTTGGAGGTTTATGGGTTAAGTATAAAGTCGAGGGGCTACTCTCCCCCTTAATTTAGATAAAAGGGTTTTTCATGCAGAATTATTCGATTTGCTTCAAATTTAATATACCAATTTATTCCAATATGGCGCTTCCTTCAGTAGATTTGGAGGTTCATTGGTTAAGTATACAAGGGCGAAAAGGGGGCAAGTCCCCTCCCCTTAATTTAGATAAATAGATTTTCATGGAGAATTATTCAATTTACTTAAATTTTTTTTTCTATGTTCGTTCTGATAAGGGGTTTTCCTGATTAGATTTGGAGGTTCATTAGTTAAGTATAAAAGGGTTAAAGGGGTTAGACCACCCTTAATTTAGCGATATGTTTCTTTTTTTCATGCAGAATTATCTGATTTGCTTCAAATTTGATATACTGATTTATTATAGTTAAGGAGTTTCCCTGATTAGATTTGGAGGTTCATTGGTTAAGTATAAAAGGGACAAAGGGGGGATATTACCCTTCATTTATTTTTTGAGGGGCATTATTCTTTGAAATAAGAGTATTGATAAGAGTGAGCCCACAATTAGTGTGAATAACCTGTGAGCTCAATGCCATCAGTTTAACTGGCACTTATCTTTTTATTGCTATTAACCGAGGTGGGTTATGAAGCATAGTGGTTTATGTATTCAGTTCTGTATCGACCTAGTTTCAAACTTTACTCTTAAATTTAGTGTCATTTTCCCCCGAATTTTCAACGTTTCTCTTATTTTAGCTCTGCCAAGCTGCCCCATACCTGGAGACTCAGATAAATACTATTCATTAAATATAAAAAGTTCAAAGAGGAAGGTGAGTGAATTCTGGGGGGCGCGAGAGTGGACAAAGGGGGGGGGGGGCAGGTAATTTTCAAACTTTTGCCAAACCTCTCCTTGACATATCATCGGAAAGTCCTTTCACCACTCTTTCATATTATGAACCTTTCTCCTCCCACAGTTGAATTCCGGAAGAGGGCGGGGGGGGGGCGGTTGGGGGGTGAATTTTTTTCTTAATTGTGGAGATTTCTACAATAAATATCATTAAATGAGGTTTTTTAATGGAGCTCTCCGATAAATATTATTTATTAAATATAAAATTCTAAAAGTGGGGCTGCGTGATTTCCGGGTATATTCTGGGATAAAAGAGGGAACCCACGTGGGAGGGGTAGATTTCAAACTTTTTTTGGACCAGTCATTTGATATGTCATTGGAAAGTTTTCGGTTATCATCGGAAAGTTACTCTTTCATATTATGAACCTTTCTTCTTCCCTTCCTAGTTTGGCGCCCCGAGAGAGGCACTTTTCGAACTTTTTTGAAATCGTAGCGTTTTTAAACATTTTAGATCGGATTTTTTTACGGAGCCCTCCGATAAATAATTTTTAATATATGAAAATTTCAAAGAGAAGGATTGGCAGGGTATATTTCGGGCGGGGGGCACGATAATTGGAATCCTGGGAGTTGGGACTCTTTTCTATCTTTTGCTGACACCCCTTATGTGATATATCATTGGAAAGCTCTGTGACTACTATTTCATTTTATATATCGCCCGCGCCCCTCCCCTTACTTTGCCCCCGCGCGGGGGCACTTTTCTAAATTTAGCCGACATCCCTCATTTGACATATCGTTGGAAAGTCCTGTGACCACTTATTCATATTATGCACTTTCCTTGCCCCTCCCCCCTACTTTGCTCCCGCGGGGTTCGTTTAATGCATTCCAGTCGAAGACTTTCTAAAAATGGGGAAATTAAAGATCCAATCTCAAATGACGTAGAAAAATTGATAAAAAATTTTGATCCCTTTTATCATCCTTTAGTTCATGTTTTTGCCACTAGGGGGTGCTTTTGATTCTTATTTCTTTGGCCATTTTGGTGCTAATTGCCGAAAAATTCTAATTTTTGATACTTAAACTCCCCTTACCGCTTCATAGCTACTCGCGTTTTTTTAGCTTTTTTCAACCAGGGGGCACCCTTACAAGACGTTTCCAGTCTTATGGTTCCTTTATAGCCTCCCTTTGGTTTGTTGTTTTTTTATTCCATCTGTTTTCAGTTACCCTATATTTAATAAAATCTGCCTTATATATATGTAAAAACAATGATTTCAATAATCAATTCTAGAACATCCCCTTTGTAGATTCTCGAAAGTAGTCGATGACTGTATCGATTGTGTATTTTACGATAACGATTTTTTTCGATTGGTAAATTTTCGAGAATCACCCATCACTAAGCCCTATCACTACTATGAAATTGTCGGCCAGAATAATAGCTAAGTTTTCCAATAACTGTTTTTAGCTTTTCTCGTTATAATCGATTGTAAAACATCTCGATTGTAGATTCTAGGAATTAATCGATGGATGTATCGATTGTGATTTTTTACGATGACGATTTTTCTCGATTGTCGAATTCTCGAGAATCGCCCATCACTAACCTAAATTGAAATGACTTCTGAAAGCCTCACTAGATGTCGCTACGTATGTACGCAATGAAAGAGAGAAAAAAAAAATATTGTTTAGCGACACTTCTTCGAAATGCCATTTATACAGTCTTATTCATCGGATATAGTATTACTATTTTTTTAAAAAATTTCTGTGTATTTATTTCAAATTTCTATCTATGAGAACAAAAAATACATTTCCACTGATATGTATGCACTGATATGTGCCTTAAAGATGACTTCAAAATTTTTCCCTTTTTTCTTAATTCCTTTGCTGAGCATTCGAGTTACATTTTTTTTTATCCCTTTACAGAGCATTCGAGTTACACTTTTTTCTTTATCCCTTTACAGAGCATTCGAGTGATATTTTTTCTGTTTTCTTACACTTGCATGGTGAAAATGCAATAATATTTCTGCTGAAGTGTTTTCGATAACATGAATAGGGATTATGAACAGCGCGTTTTTGCTTATCAATACCGTAAACGTAATTATGTTTCACTGCAATGGCAACCTTATATTCCAGATATTTACGCATGTGATTTTTATTTTTTGGGACATATGAAAGCTTGACATAAGACGAACAATAAGACAAAAAGCCTTAATAGCCTCAAAAATGCAATAACGTAGTCATTTTTAATCGTAAATGATATACTGCACATTTCACACACAAATGGGTTTTTCTACTTCGCTATTTTGATGAGATTTCAACACATCTTTTCTAGGAAACACTTTACTGCTAAATTCACTACACAATGTTTTATAAATTAACAGAATTTTTAGAACGTAAGTTAAAGCACTTAATATTTAAATAAACTTTATAATGCAGGGAAACCATTTCAAAAAAGTGATCACAAATGAAATGGTTTCCTTGAGAAAAACTAAGTGAATATCTTCTCAGTATGCAACTTTCTAAAATATCTATTCGTTCAAATCTCATAAATGAATTTTTCGTTTTCTTGATTTCGAAGGTGTCATTTCAAAATACAGTTTTGAAGAAATCTCGTATTACAAATACTGCAAAAAGAAAGAAAAATCTTTCATTCATATAAAATTGTAAAAATTTCAAGAACAAACTACTGAAAAATCATTTAATCTTTTCGAAACGTCAATGCATACATCAGGCAGAAGGCTCTCAAAATCTTCCATAATTCCAACCAATTATTTTGAATTGTAAACTTTGCATTATTCAAACAGCTCATTTTTGAAATTTCATTAGGGAAAAATTTCTATTTTGGAATACTATTAATAAAAGTTTTA
Organism: Maratus speciosus; assembly: GCA_963932465.1. Taxonomy (NCBI): domain Eukaryota; kingdom Metazoa; phylum Arthropoda; class Arachnida; order Araneae; family Salticidae; genus Maratus; species Maratus speciosus. The sequence continues at coordinate 307,590,763 of OZ010786.1, forward strand.
AAAAAATCTGTAAGGAACGATCATCGCGAGCGGATTAAACAATTTTCATGCATAACGTTTTTTGTTCTAATAGATAACAAACATAGCTTCAAATAATCCTTTTCTACATACCCCACAAATAACGGTGCTTTTCAGTGAGTGTTGGTGTGTGTGGGTGCTTGTATATTTCATTAGCGTGTGTTTTCTAGAAAACGGGTGGAAAATTTTACACAGAAACAAGTTTTCGTCATAATATTCTCCCGTTTCTTACAAGGAGAAAGGAACACTAAAAATAGTTCTTTCTTTTAGTTAAACACAAAAGTAAGGCTATTCCTTTTTATGAGAAACAACATATCTCTTCAAAATTCACAAAGTACTATGTTTTTTGTTATATATTTCACAGGTATAATAAACTTCTTTAGTGTATAGCAGATAATAGATATTAAAAGTCTAATCGAGAGTAACAATTTCTGCATATATCACACATGATTATTATGCCTCGTGAGTAAGGTAATGTCTATTCAGCCCGGCCTTTCTAGAAAATCCTTTATTACAAATTACACAAGAATAAGGTTTTAGGTTTTTCTTTCGTGTGAGATCGAAGATGGACCCTCCAACCTGAATTTAAGATGTTTCTTTTGTATGATATCGAAAGTGGACTTCCAAATTTGCATTATGAGTAAATGCTTTTCCACATATTTCACAGATATAAGGTCTTTCTTTTCTATGTGATCGAATATGGATCTTCAAATCTGAATTATAAAGAAATGCTTCTCCACATGTTTCACAAATCAAACGGTTTTCAATTGCATGAGATATTACGTGTTGTTTCAAATTGTAATTATAAGTAAATCCTTTTCCGCACGTGTCACAAATAAATATTTTTTCTTTCGTGTGAGAGCGCGAATGTCTTATTAAGTAGCTTTCATATAAAAATGCTTTGTTGCATACCTCGCAGATGTAAGACTTCTTACTTGTTAAAGTGCTTTTATCTTCCTTTAATATTGAAGTAGAAAAAATTTCCCTGCTTGTTTTACATAAGAAAGGCTCCTCTACTGTATGAGAATGCTGATGCTCATTCAAAGTACTTTGAACAGAAAATTCCACTCCGCAGTCTTCACTTAAGCAAGATTTTACGTCTGAAGGAGAAGAATCCATTGGATGGTACCTGCAATAGTGTGAAATATAACTGTTTGTACATTTTCTCTACTATGTAAAAGGGGTCCGGGACACATTTTCAAATAATTTTTATTTATTGAGTTAAAATTTCGAAATTTTTTGTGATGGTTAACCATATTATTTGTAAATCAAATCACATGATAAAACTTCTCATAAATTTTTTCGAAAATTTTTAAATTTAAATTTTATAAAAAAATTGGGGTAGTTTAAAATCGTTATAACTCGAAATATTATTTGTAGAATTTAAATTTCTTTGCATTTAAATAAATATAAATATATAAGTTTTAATTTAGATTTAGTATTTAAAAAACATTAATTTCAATAAAAAATATTTAAAGTAAAAATTTGAAAAAAAAAATGACGCAACTTTAAAAAAAAATCATATTTTCAAAAGTAGATATTTTTTTTCAAATTTGCTGAATCAAAATTAAAACAAAACTATTGAAAAATACATGTTCCAAATTTGAACCATTTATCTTTAATGGTTCTTGATTTATAACAATTTAAATACGAGAAATGATGAAAAAACCCATCATGAAGAAAAACGCATTTTCGCAAAAAGTCCTTTTCATGACATAGCCCAGTGGTTGGGGGGTTGAATTCGGAATTAATTAGGGGAAAGCTGGAAAATGTTTTAATCCCTTCAGTTTAGGTCTAGAATGATTATGCTATGTTTTCCCCCTCGTACTAGGTGAGGGTTAGGAAATATGTACAGATTTATAGTAAAAAAACACGATTTTTTCCATACCATAACAGTATCTCCAAACAACTAACTCTGACAAAAACATTGTCAATACAAATTTTGTAGAAATTAAAATTCTGAATAAAATGAATACCACCATAAATATTTTTGTTCAACATTAAGGTCGCAATTCTATTTCAAAATTTTTCAAATGAAGAGCTTGAGAGACCAAGTTAACTTAAAAATTTTAGGCTCTACAACTTTTGCACTGACAATGTTTTTGACAGAGTTAGCTGTTTTGAGATATTGTTAACTTGGTCTCTCCTGGCTTCAAGCACTTGATTTAGCGATTAAGGCAAAATTTTGAAATAGAATTGGGACCTTAATGTTAAACAAAAATATTAATGTGGGTACTCATTTTATTCAGAATTTTAAGCTCTACAACATTTCTATTGGCAACTTTTTTTTATAGAGTTAGCTGTTTTGAGAGATTGTTAAGGCAATTAAAAAAAAGTGTTTTTCGAAAATAAATATGTACATATTTTCTAACATTCACCAAAGTACGAGGAAGAAAACATAGTACGTTCATTTTAGACCTAAACTGATGGGATTAAAACAATTTTCAGTTTTCTCCTAATTAATTCTGAGTTCAACTCCCTGACCACGAGTCTAAAACTTTAAAGTGGAATTGTGACCTTAATGTTCAACAAAAATATTAAGTGTAGGTACTCATTTTACTCAGAATTTTAAGCTCTACAACATTTGCATTTACAATGTTTTTGACAGAATTAGCTGTTTTGAGATATTGTTTTGGTATTTAAAGAAACGTGTTTTTTTTTTTTTTTTTTTTTTTTTTTTTTTTTTTTTTTTTTTTTTTTTTTGCTATAAATCTGTACATATTTTCTAACGCTCACCTACTACGAGAAGAAAAGCTTAGCATATTCATTATAGACCTAACTTAAATGGATTAAAACAATTTCCAGCCTTCCCCTAATTAATTCCGAATTCGGCCTTTTTTTGCTCCCCTACCACTGGGCTAACAACCACTGCTTGAAAGCTAGATTTTGTAAACGAACCAAAACTTAAAAATGAATATTTCCTGTTCCAATTAAGATAGAAACATGATTTAAGTTTCATTGTAAACAAAAAAAAAATAAATAAATAAATAAACAAATTTTTAATGTAATAAAATTTGTTAAGATTTTTGTGTTCCGGATCCCCCTCCCCCCCCCCCTTAAAGAGTATTTTTTTAAATGGTAAATTCTTAATAGATAATGTTAAAAGAATATTTTTTATTATAATTTTTAAATAATCAGAAACAACTTCGTAATTATTCTTCCATTCTCGTTTCTAATTTTCTATCAGAAGTTAATCTGAGCCGATATGTAAGCTCAAATTTTGGGTTGTCGCCCACCCGAGCTGTAATTTCCTCATTTCACTATTTAATCAAGCCCATACAAAACGAAAGAAATGAAAAACATGTATAATAATCATTTATAAAGAGATTAAGTTAAATAATGCTATAAAAAGTGATAAAATATCTTTATTAAGATTGACGATCGTTTCGTTGCTTAAACGGCGACATTTTCAAAATCATTCACGATAGAGAATATTTTCACATAATTTGAAAACATTAAACATAGTAAACAATGTCACGAGACATGATGCATAATGAAGAACATTGCAAACATAAAATTAAATTAGGTATTTGCGAGCGTGGATTAATTTTCATATAAAAAAAACAATACCATGGTAACATTGCAAAACATAAAATAAAAATAAAATTATCTTGGCTATTGGCGAGCATGGATTAATTTTTACTATTGTTACTAAAATTACATAGCATCTCTTTCCAAATTTTAGGTAAATCAAGGGACACTGAATCATTGCAAATATACTCGTTGCGTAAAAATATCTCTATTGATCCTCGGATTATGGATGGTAAATAAAATCTTGGTGTATAAATTAACTTGCTAGTTTTAAAATCGATCTGTAGAGGTTCTTCGCTGCATAATCTGGTCAAAGCTGTGGTTCTTGTGTTGTATTCGATGTCTACTATATGTTCTTTGATACTAGTTTTAAATTTTCTACTTGTCATACCTATATAAAACTGCTTTGTTCCATCTTCTTTGGTGAAAGGTATTTCGTATACTCCTGATAACTAAGATATTTTATCACTTTTTATAACATTATTTAACTTAATCTGAAAGAAATGAGGTTAAAATAAATTTCTATCAAATGGCCGTTAAGTACCACATTTTTTAGATTAATATTCGTAAGCCATGGAACACTAAATAACAATATACAGTGTAACTTCAAAAATCCGGCATCAAGACCATCTTTCCTTTGCTTTTTCTTTTACACTTTCAAGATATAGGAGAAGAAAAATAGCAATTCTTTATGAATTAAAAACTTCAAGCTCGAAAGTAAAAATGCAAAAAAGAATATATGCCTTTTTTTCATTTGTTAGATGCGATTATTTTCTGGGAGCTGCACCGGTGCTTAGCAAAGGAAACAACTTTGGGGACAACTTTGACGAATGCATAGCACAATTGTATATGACTATACGAATTTTTGGCAACGGCGACATCAATGATGAGGAAGGATTTCAGACTTTCACATTTCCCGTGAAAAGGGCGCACTTTATGAGCTGATTGAACACGCAAAATCTTAAAACGCATTAAGTGTCGAAAAAAGCGATATAGATGATTGGCTAAGCAAGCAAGAAAATGCATCAAGAACGAACAATTTAACGGTCAGCGAGATCGCTGATGCTGTGCTAAATTAAACCGCAGATACTGGTAGTACCAACTCAGAAGACGAGAATGAACAACCGGCCGAAGCTAGAAAAATGCATAAATTTGACTGGAGAATTAATATATGCTTTAGAGAAATAAGACTGCTTTTCCGAAACAGACATTTTTCATTTGTATAAAATACAAAATAATAATAATAATAATAACTTGTTAAAGAGCGGCCAAAAGAAATTGAAGCAAACAAAGCTGACATCATGTTTCCGAAATTACAAGAGAAGAAATAATTTCACTCTTTATTAGATTTTTTTTTTTTTTAATCTGTAACATAGAAAATATTAAAGTAAGATTTTTATTATTTAATTCTCTTTTTCTTACATAATTATCACTTATAATGAATTAAATTATGGCTAAAGGCACCATTAAGAATATAGTATTATTTTTGATATTCCTAGTTACTACATTTAATATTCCTTCAAAAATCCGGCATAGTCTCGGTCCGGATGATGCCGGATTTTCGAAGTTATACTGTAATTCAATAATCATCTAGGCCTAGAGTTTCGAGCCTTTTTACTTTCTTCTATCTTTACAAGAAGAAAATATTGGATTCGTGAAAAATTTCGACATCCGGTTTTCGATGGATTTATACGTTTTAGAATGTCCATAACACGATTTGACGGTTTTTAGAAATGTCTGTCTGTCTCTGTCCCTCTGTTAGTCTGTAAGTGACAAAAATTTTGTGGGTGCTCCATCTCAAGAATTAATGCGCGGAATTTCACAAAACTTTAGATTCAGTTAGACCTTGATAAAAACTGGTTCTGATTACTTTTTGGTGTAAATCGTCCAACAGGTGGCGCTGCTGTGCTGCATTTTTCAAAATTTCCGCAATAGCTATATTTCAAGAACTAATGCACGGAATTTCATAAAACTTCAGATTCAGTTAGTCCTTGATATAATTTTTTGCTGATTACTTTTTGGTGAAAATTGCCCAACATGTCGCGCTGCTATGCTGCATTATTCATGATTACCGCAATAGCTCTATCTGAAGAAGTAATACACAAATTTTCATCAAACTTCTGATTCAGTTGGTCCTTGAGTGCTGTTTAGTTTTTGATGTCTATTACCCAACAGGTGGCGCTACTGATCTGCATTTTTCACGATTGCCGCAATAATTGTATCTCAAGAATTAATGCATGGATTTTCATCAAGCTTCAGATTCAGTTAGTCCCTAGTTTAAATTGGTCCTAATTAGTTTTAAGTGTAAATCGCTCAACAGGTGGCACTGCTATGTGTAATTTTCTGCGATCTTCGCAATAGTTCTATCTCAAAAACTAATGTAAGGATTTTCATCAAACTTCAAATTCAGTTAGAAGTTAACATAAGTTGCTGATGATTAGATTTTGGTATAAATCACCTAACCGGTGGTGCTAGTATGCTGCATTTTGCATGATTTACACGATTTTAGCGATAGCCCGATCTCAAGAACTAATGCACGGAATTTCATATCTTTAGAATCCTCATGATAGGCATAGATAGCCATTTAATTTTGGCACTGTACTAGAGAATTTTGAAGTATTAAGATGTATGAGATAGAAGACAGTTTTGGGATTGGCATATCAGACTAGTTTTTCCCTCGCGTAACTCTACTTGAACTGCATTAATGTGTGTGTATCCTCATCGCATATATCTGCATCCAAATACATCTCCATACAAAATATTTAGATTTTTCTTCTTTTGCGCGTAATGGTCTAAAATTAAGTTGATCACGTGTCCCAGTATATGAAGGGACATGCTTATTCTGAAGACATTTTACTGAGCTTTTCAAAATAAAACTGGGACTTCATTGACTGAATACATTTCTATTTGTTTAGCATGCACTTTTACTTACAAAACAATTTACAACTTTTTAATTTGCATGTTGCATATTAAGGGGGTCCGGGACACATTTTCAAATAATTTTTATTTATTAAGTTAAAATTCTGAATCGTTTTGCGATGGCTAACCACATCATTTGTAAACAAAATCACATGATAAAACTTCTCATTTTTTTAAAAATTTAATTTAAAATGTCTTTAAAAAGTGGGGTAATTTAAAATCGTTATAACTCGAAATATCATTAATAGAATTTCAATTTTTTTTAATTTAAATAAACAGAAATATATAAGTTTTAATTTGGATTTAGCATTTTTAATAATATTAATTTAAAAAAAAAATAAAAAAATTTAACGCAAAAATGAAAAATGGCGCAACTTTAAAAAAAAATCGTATTTTAAAAAGTAAATATTTTTTTTTTCAAATATGCTGAATCAGAATTAAAGTAAAACAATTGAAAACGACGTTCCAAGCTTTAACCATCTATCTTTAACGATTCTTGACTTATAAGAATTTAAATACCAGAAACGTAGAAAAAACCCATCATGAAGAAAAACGCTTTTTTACAAGAAGTCATTTCCATGACAGCCATTGCTTGAAAGCAAGATTTTGAAAACAAACCAAAACGAAAAAATTAGTAATATTTGTTCTAATTAAGATAGAAACATGATTTAAAAGTAATTTTAAGCAGGAAAAAACAGAGAAAGTTTTAATGAAATAAAATGTTTTTACAAAATTTGAAGATTTTTGTGTCCCGGATCCCCTTAAGGGGTCTTGTTCTTTTTAAACGCGACGAAATTTAACGAAAAAATTCAAAATTTGAATTCGTCTATCTTCAAAACCTTTTTATGTATAAACATGAAATTTTGGATATTGATTAAACAGATTGTGCTTTGTAATATGCTGTCATAAGAAATTTATTAGCCTTTTACAGAATTTGTGTATTGTTGAAATCAAAATAGCTCTTTTTTTACTCCATAAGTCATTGCGCGCATGATATCTTGAGAAAGTATCTATGGATTGCCATGAAATTTGGTAAATATACCAAGCATGTATGTGTGTTTAAAATGAACTATACTTAGGCCAAAAATTATTTCATTAACTATATAAAAAAAAAAGGATATTTTTGTTAAAAAAATAAAAATTTTATATTTTTAATGAATAAAAATAGTCATAACTAAAAATATTACCATTGTAAATACTTAAAAGTAGTTCATTTTAAACACACATATTTGTTTAGTATCTTTACCAAATTTCATGACAATCCATACATACTTTCTCAAGATATCATGCGCGCATTGACTTCTGGAGTAAAAAGATCTATTTTGATTTCAACAAGACACAAATTATGTAAAAGGCTAAAACATTTCTAATGGTAGCATATTTCAAAGCACAATCTGTTTAATCAACATCCAAAATTTCGTGTTTATACATAAAAAGGCTTTGAACATAGACTAATTCAAACTTTGAAGTTTTTTTTTTTTTTTTTTAAATTTTCGACGCATTTAAAAGGTACAAGACCCCTTAAGTTTGACACTTTCAAGAAAAATTAAAACTGAGGAAAATAATGCCACAAATTAATGTGAGAAATCTAAAAATAAATATAGAGGCGGCCGCAGAAACCATCACCTTATCGAGTTGACGGCTGAAATTTCAGGATTAGTTAAGACTCGATTCGCATAAAATGCAACTGGTCTGTCATGTCATACCTTGATTGAAAACATCTGTAGACCCAATTTTAGTGGTTGACTGGTAGGTTTACCAGTGTGTCTTCTTGCTACCAATCCTCCATGTTTTCATACTTTTGGATGCAAAATAACACAATGATAAACCTACCGACCAACAACTAAAATCGAGTTTGCAGGTGGTTTCCACCACTATGGGGCTTGACAGACCATTTGCATTTTAATATGCTACTCGAGTTTTGTGTAATCCTGGAATTTAAGCCATCAACTCGATGAGGTGATTGTCAATGTATCCGGCTCCCGGTTTAAAAGTGATGCCGGCTAAAATTCCGTCATGTACGCTAATGGCACCTGGTGCATGAAAAATCCTTCATGGGTGCAAAGTCCTCCAAGTTACCTGTGAATTATACCTCTGGAGGTGCCTTGCCAGGTGAAGGTCTCGTCATCTGATTAAGGTTCTAAATTACGAGACCAACTTAAGTAGCAATGTGCAGGTGCCAAACGACAGGATATAGCGTTAAGTAACCGGCAAAACAAAGTATACACAAACGAGCAGTAGGCGCTGCAAATAGGATAACGATCGAGGCAACGATGTCAGGTTTATTGCCGCTCGTGGCGATTAGGCGGTCACTCGCCCCGATGTCAGGTACTAAACCCGTTAAGCTGGGGCAACCCGGCAGGTAGGGGCCTGGTCATCGGTTAGAAAGAAAGAAAGATGATAAAGTTCAGATGAAGGAAAATGACTAAAAAGAGGGAATCGTAAAATTTAATTACGAGTCTGCTTGTATACATGCGATTGAGTTAGAATAAAAAATGTTAGAAATGAAAATTTCACAATTTGGAATAAACAACTGTACATTTTTTCAGGGTTGGGAAAAACCCAGGTTTTATTAATAAAAAAAACGTTTTATATGGCTTAAACCAGGTTTTTTTTGGTTTAAACCGGCTTTTTTTCAAAACATTTTTTCCTGTTATACATACATGCATACTTGTTGATAAAAATAAATGTTGTTGGATATATAAGTAATATAACTTCATTTGAAAATAATTTAAATTAAATGATTACATTCGATTATGGAGAAAATTGAAGTCATTTATAATTATTATTTTAAAACATTACTAGTCATGACAGTCTTGTGTTCAAGTTCAAAGAATAAACTGCTCGACACAGTGAAACATTGATACCTTGAAAATCTTTATAAACAATCTTTTGATTACTAATAATAAATAAATATTTGATGTAGTTTCATGAATTTAATATTATTTCCTTTATTCTTATTCTTTATTTTAAATATAATATTAAAAAATTAATTTCAAATACTTCTTGTGATTTTGTTTTTTGAGTGACAATTCCAAGTCAACATTTTTTGCCATTACATTCAGCAAATAACAAGAAAAAAATTGGGATTATTGAATTATTATAACTAGCACCTAATTTTCGAACGCCATCTTAATCGACTTCATATCTTGATTTTAACTCTTAAAGGACAATCTCCCCAATAAAGAAAATTTTCTTTAGCAGCTTGACTAAAATCTTAAAGATCATATTATTATGTTATTACATTGCTTTAAAGAATCTGCATCCTATAAAATGAAAATATTTTAAATGCTAAATATTGAATATTTTTAATTTATTTTATCTTAGATAAATTCACGTTTTAAGTTTTATCTTTAGAGCCCTAAATATGTTCCTAAAGCAAATGCTAATTTTTATCCCTCATTATACAAACATGACCTAGGCCACTATATCTAATGTTTACTGCTAAAATAAAGTGGAAATTATTTACATCTAATAATTTGAAATACTTAAATTACAAAAAAAGAGAAAAAATTACATTGAATTTGTTATATAAAAAAAAACAGTTGGTTTAAACCGTGGTTTAAACCATGGTTAAAATCGCTTGGTTTAAGCCGTTCCAACCCTTCATTTTTGGGGGATATTTATTTCAAAGTTGTATCTATGATAACAAAAATACATTTCCATTGATACTGAAATCTTTGTCTTAAAGATGACTTCAACGTTTTTTCTTTTTTATTACTCCTTTTGTTGATCATTCGAGTTACATTTTTTCTTATTCACTTTGCTGAGTATTCGAGTGACATTTTTTCTCTTTTTTGTTACTTCTTTTGCTGAGCATTCAAGTTACATTTCTTCTTTTTTCTTACTCCCTTTGCTGATCATCCGAGTTACATTTTTTCTTATTAACTTTGCTGAGTTTTCGAGTTACATTTTTCTTTTTTCTTACTTCTTTTGCTGAGCATTCAAGATGCATTTCTACTTTTTTCTTACTCCTTTTGCTGAGCATTCGAGTTACATTTTTTCTTACTCACTTTGCTGAGCACTCGAGTGACTTTTTTCTACTCTCTTTGCTGAGCATTAAGTTGCATTTTTTGTCTTATTCTTTGCTGAGCATTAGAGTTACATTTTTCTTACTTCTTTTGCTGAGCATTCGAGATACATTTCTTCTTTTTTCTTACCCTCTTTGCTGAGCATTCGAGTCACATTTTTTTATTACTCACTTTGCTGAGCATTCGAGTGACTTTTTTATTCTCTCTTTACTGAGCATTAGAGTTACATTTTTTCTTACTCCTTTTGCTGAGCATTCGAGTTATACTTTTCCTTACTTATTTTGCTGAGCATTCGAGATACATTTCTTCCTTTTTCTTACCCTCTTTGCTGAGCATTCGAGTTACATTTTTTTTCTTTTTTCTTACTCTCTTTGCTGAGCATTCGAGTTACATTTTCTTCTTTTTTCTTACTCTCTTTGCTGAGGATTCAAGTTACATTTTTTTTCTTACTTCCTTTTCTGAACATTCGAGTTTGTAATATGTTCTTCACAAGCTCGAAATATACTCATCTTATTGTACGTATACAGTGTGACTTTTAATTAACCCAAGTCAGTGTCAGTTTTAATTAACCTAAACTGAAATAACTTCAGAAAGTCTGGCTGGATGTCGCTACGAATGCATACAATGAAAGATAGAAGAAAAATGTATTGTTTAGCGTCATTGCTATAATTTTTCGAAATTTCTTTCAAACGTCTTATTCATTTAATATCGTATTACTATTCTTAAAAATTGTGTTTATGTGGTGAAGAACAATATTTCTGTGGAAATGCATTCGATAACATTAACACTGAATTTAGATAGCGAGTTTCTGCCTAATAAAAATTTAAAAAGATTATGGTTCATTGCAATTGGCCACTTTATACTCCAGACATTATTAATCCATGTGATTTCTATATTTTGGGACATATGAAAGGTTTGGGTAACAAGAAGACTAAAAAAAGCCATAACGGATTCATTTTCAAGCATAAACACACACAAATGGTTTTTCTTCTAGTTCGCTGTTTGGATGAAATTTAAACGCATCTTTTCTAGAAAACATATTAATTGCAAAATTCATTAGCGTAAGAAGGTTCTGTATATCAACAAAATCTTTAGAACGTAAGTTACAGTGCTTAGTACTTATACTGTACAATGCAGCGAAACCATTTCGAAAGGTGAATACAAATGAAAGTGTTTCCTTCAGAAAAACGATGCGAATGTCTTCTTAGTATACAACTTTCTAAAAAATCCATTATTTCAAATCTCATAAATGAATTTTTCTTGTTCTTGATTTCGAAGGTGTAATTTCAAAATATAGCTTTGAAAATATTTCTTATTACAAGTACTGCAAAAAAAAAGTATTTCATTCATACAAATTCAACTGTGAAAATTTGAACTACGGGAGCTGCGTATTTGAGGTACGGGAAAAACATTTAACATCTTCGCGACGACACGTACACGTGAGACAGAAGGAGATCAAAATCTACCATAATTCCCACCAGTTATTTTGAATTGTAAACTTTGCATTATTCAATTCCTACTATTAGTTCACACTCTCCCTATATTTATTTATATATCTTGTTCAAATTTTCAATCGTTAATAAAATACTTATTATTCATCCTATCAAGTTGAAATAATTTTTTTTTTAAACTTGTACTGGATGACAATTGATGTTAATACAGATTTTTCAAATATTAATTCATTAATTTTAGTTTTATATGGGAGACAAAATGGCGGCCATTGGTTACTGAACAGCATTTAATGCATCTTGATATCTATAAGGAGGGTTACCATAGGGGGGACTCTGTTCTGTCGCCAAATACCGGCAAGTTTGTCGCCAACTTGGCGACATATAGCCAAATTTGGTGACCAAAATGAGTCGCCAAAAGTGACGCCAGCTTGGCGATATCTCTAATATTTCGCCAAATGCCCATAGACTTCCATTGTAAACCTACTTGCTAATAGAAAATCAACAAATTGAGATATTTTAATGCAACAAAAACTAATATTAGCTTAAGGGATTATATTAAATTTTTCTTTGATGACCTAAGTAGGAATTAACTTTAAAAACAAAATTTTCATATTGCTTGTTTTATCAGAGCATTTCTGAAATTCAATTAGGGAAAAATATCTGTTTTAAAAACTATTAATGAAAGTTTTAAAAATATGTAAAAACTCTTAATGAAAGTTTAAAAAATATGTAAAGAACGGCCGTCAGGAGCGGATTAAACATTTCTCAAGCGTAAAATTTTTCGTTCTAAGAACAAAAACTTCTTTTATCTTCTTTCAAACATAGCTTCAAATAAGGCCATTGAGACAATCCTTTTGCACATACCACACAAGAAATCGTGTTTTTTAGTGAGTGTGTGTGTGTGTGTGCGTGTGCTTGTATACTTCATTAACATGGGATTTTTAGAAATTCTTGTGTTAAAAATTTCATATATCGACAAGTTTTCACTTAGTAATATTCTCTTGTTATTTATAAGGAGAAGGGAACACTAAATTTTTTTTTACTCTTACCTAAGTTAAAAGTAAGGCTTTTCTTTTTTATGAGAAAGAGCATATCTCTTCAAACTCAACAACAAAGTAATATGTTTTTTGCTACATATCTTACAGGTACAATAAAATTCTTCAGTAGTTTAGTCCATATAGTCGAAAATGGATATTAAAACAGTCTAATCGAGAGTAACACTTTCTGCATGTTTCACAATTGATTATTATGCCTCGTGAGCAGAGTTCGTAAATATCATGATATTTTCGAAAATATCAAAAATATCCGATATTTTCAAAATAGTCAACTTTGCTGATAATAAATATATTCAAACATAATGTTACATTAGAAACTAAAACATAGTGCACTTAACATGAAAACTTAAAACAATATACTAAACACACTTTTTTTTTTTTTTTTTTTTTTTTTTTTTTACTTAACAAAATTGAAGATGAACTAACTGAAAACTGAAATTTGATTTATGCACTTACATAAAAAAAAAAAAAGCTATAGGATTCAGTATCAACTATCAAGAAATCAGAAATTTAGAACAAAATTGAAGATCAACTATTTGAAAACCGAAACAATTTAATTTATGCACTTACATTAAAAAAAAAAAAAAAAAAGCTGTGGGATTCAGTATTAATCATCAAGAAATCAAATTCATAAAAGAAAATTTTAAATACATAATATTGTTTTAACTCAAAATTTTTAACATTTTTTTTATTCCCTAACATGCTGTACAGTTTAAACAAAACTAAATACCAGAACATATTCTTTTTTAATGAAGCTGTATATATATATATATATAACTGAGTATTTAAATTAGACAGTTTATTATTCAGTGTCTGTTCTGACTTAATTATGTCCCTCATAATCCACAGTTAAAAGCAAAAAATTCAAACATAAAGCTTGGAAAAAATATTGGTTTTCTTCTTCAGCTAAAAATGTCACTATCAGAGACAAAAATTCATTATTTACTGAACAACACAGTCAACAACAGTTAGAAATTTCATTTGCATTTGTTTTGACTGAAAATATCAAAAATATCTTGCACAGTGATATTTTGAAAATAAATATCAAACATAGAAAAATATTGAAAATAGCACACATCTTGATATTTTGAAAATAAATATCAAAGTAATATGAAAATATCGAAAATATCAAAAATCTTGATATTTTCAAAATAAATATCGGATATATATCATGATATATATCGATTGATACATATCAACGAACCCTGCTCGTGAGTAAGGTAATGTCTATTCAGCCCGGCCTTTCTAGAAAATCCTTTATTACAAATTTCACAAGAATAAGGTTTTTCTTTCGTGTGAGATCGAAGATGGATCCTCCAATTTGAATTTTGAGCAAATCCTTCTCCACAAATTTCACAAGTATAAGGTTTCTCTTTCGAGTGAGATCGAAGGTGGCTCCTCAAATTTGAATCTTGAGTAAATGCTTCTCCACATATTTTACAAGTAAAAGGCTTTTCTTTCGTATGATATCGAAGGTGGACTTTCAAATTTGCATTATGAGTAAATGCTTTATTACATATTTCACAAATGTAAGGTTTTTCTTTTCTATGAGTTCGAAGGTGGGCCTTCAAATTTGAATTACGCATAAGTTCTTTTCCACATATTTCACAAGGAAAACATTTTTCTTTCATATGAGTTCGAATGTGGACCTTCAAACAAGAACTATATTTAAATCCTTTTAAACATACTTCACAGGTATAAGGTGTTTCTTTCGTATGAGATCGAGAGTGGGCCTTCAAATGAGAACTATTAGTAAATCCTTTTAAACATATTTCACAAGTATAAGGTTTTTCTTTCATATGATATCGAAGATGAACATTCAAATTAGAGCTATTAACAAATCTTTTTCCACATATGTCGCAAATAAATGGTTTTTCTTTTGTATGAGATCGAATATGGATCTTCAAATTTGAATTATAAATAAATGCTTTTGCACATATTTCACAAGTCAAACGTTTTTCCTTTGTATGACATATAATGTGGCGCTTCAAATTGGAACTATCAGTAAATCCTTTACCACATGTTTCACAAATAAATGGTTTTTCTTTTGTGTGAGTGCGCAAATGTGTCATTAATTTGCTTTTAAAGAGAAATGTTTTGTTGCATTGCTCACAGATATGAGACTTTTTACTGGCAAGAGTACTTTTATTTACCTTGCAAATTGAACTAGAAAAGATTTCCTCACTTGCTTTAGATAATAAGGGCTCACTTTCTGTATCGGAATGCTGACGATGCTGATTCTCAATCAAGGTACTGTGAACACGTAATTCAGTGCTACTTTCTTCGCTTGAGCAAGATTTTATGTCTGAAGGAGCAGAATTCATTGATAACAGCCTGCAATAATGAGAAATAAAATTGTTTACGAATCTTTACACTCTTCCCTCTATAATGTTTAACAAACTCTAAAATTAAATAAAAAAAAATATTATGAACTATTTCTCTAAATGGTCATTCCTTCTTGCTTTCTATTTTAATCACAGGTCTCTCAAGTCTGGCTGACATAAAAAAAAAAAACAAAAGCTCGGGTTACGCCTCAGCCGACTTATTTTTTTCCACCTCATCGCTTGATCTAGCACAGGGGTTCTCAAACTATGGTAAGCGTACCAGTACTGGTACGTGAAGCTCTGGTTACTGGAACGCAAAAGTCTGATACTGGTAGTGAAATGAAATATAAAATACAATGTGTAATCAAAAAACAGCTCAATAGCCCTCTCCTCTTTTTGATTTGTCAGTTATCCGGCACCGTAGTCTCCTCACTCTGTTATATTACAGCCTTGACAGCGTTTTGCTTTTTTAGGGTTCCGTACTTAAAAAGTAAAAACGGAACCATTGTAAGATCACTCATGTGTCTGTCCGTCTGTCACAGGCATTTTACTCGTGAACTACGGAACGTGGAAATTTAAAATTCGGGGAAGTAATAAAGAATATTGACCCACATATTTTCAGATCATTAAACATTCATAAATATATTTAGTAAAAATGTATAGGGGCTAATTAAGCTACTTGAAAAAAAAACTTTTTTCTTTTTATATCATGTGGGGTATCGTGTGAAAGCTTTCGTAACGCTGAACTCAAAAATACATTCCTTTTAATTTTAGGTATTATATTTTCAAAGATAACGTCCAAAATGTAGCACAAAAATATCCCCCATCTAATTCCGAGTCTACTGAAACTAAAATTACGAAAAAATTAGAGGTAGTAGACGCTAACTTAAACCTTGAAGGAAAATTATAGCAATTACCCTAAATCACATAGTTTGTAAGAAAATCGCATTTTTCTGTTACACACAAATTTCGATTTACGGGCATTCAGCAAAATTGTTGAGCAGTGCTGAAGGTACCTATCGTAGCAGAAGTATAAAAGCATTGTTGATAATGATTTTTGAAAAAAAAATGTCAGTAATTAGCCGAGATATTAACCCTTAAAGATACGGATACTTAGGACATACATAATGACAGGGGCGGCATAATCTATGGCTAGTTAACAACTTTTAATGATATATAAGTGTAATGTAATGTCCAGTAGTAGTATAAAAGCAATAAACGTCAAATTTTTAAAAACAGAATAATTTAAGGCGTCTCGGGATTCTTAAAATTGGAAAAAAAGAAAAAAAAAGACCATTTGCAACATTTAATGTCTTAAAATGCATATGATTTAAAAACACAATTTTTATTGTGATGAAAGATATAAATATGTTCTTTCATTTCATGTATTTAAAAAATTGCAAGATGCAGATTTAGTAATTATAGGGGGCTCGAAACTGTTGGACATTTGTCGAGCAGAAAATTGGCATAAGATCTTACGCGCAGGATTACAAAATAAATATTGCAACTAGAATGAAAATTTTGGTGCCTACTTATACTTCAGATTGTAATAATTACCCTGAACTTAAATACATTTGTATTTAAAACTTTTTATATTTTTAATGCAAAGTTGTAGTTAGCTAATACAAAATTTTGAAAACTTCAACAGTATAATGACCTAAAAAAATATTTTTTTTAACAATAAAATGGAAATTTTAGGTTCAGTTTATACAGACTAACATGAAATATATGTTTCAAAAATTTGATGAAAAACGTTTCAGACGTTCTGAAACGTTATTCAGAAGTTTTTGAGGTACCCTGCGCGTTATGCCCAAAAACTTGTTTTGCAGAAAAATGACTTCAAAGTTTCGGAAACGCCGCTTCAGCTAGTGAGCGGGTATAATTCTAAAAGTCATAACTTCTGTTCTAAGGGTAATTTCAAGGAAACAATTATATAAAAATGTTCAGTAAAGATAGGAGTTTAACATCTAATAAAATTTAATTTTCAAATATTTTGAAGAGTCCTGAGACCACTTAATTAGAATGAATCACATAAATACTATGGGATTCGCGACTAGTTTGCATTGAGTGCATCTCTCAATACGTCTCAAGTGACTTTAAAAGTTAATTAAAAACCTATCTGCAAAAACACGGCACGGACCAAGGCGTCCTTGAAACTTTGCGACCTCCTTTTGAAGCGCGCTTCGCACAATGCCAAATTTAAACTTTGAACAAAGATTTTGTTTTAGCTACATTGTAGAAGGAAAAGTTATTACTACGCTGAATTTAGTTTTATGAAATGCCAAATGAAGTTTAAGTATGCACTGCTTTTATTGTTAGTGCCGAATTAAGCTCATCATAAACAGATTAGGATAATATTAAAAAATGAGTTGCACAAAATAATTATATTCGATATTATTTAGGTTCCATATCTCTTTGAACTTTCATGGTACTAGTATATACAGTTATACCCAACACTACGTTGTACAGTTTTTTACAAAGTCTTCTTTTAACAACAATTACAAATTCATATATTTATTCTACGGAACCCTCTGTGCGCGAGTAATACTCGCACTTGACTGTTTATCTTATTTTAATGTAATTTCCATTAGAATTTTATACAAATCGAACTAATTAGACGTTTAGTTGATCTTTCACCCCACCCGAAAAAACGAAAAAGTTTTCTTCGATTACTATATTGTATGCGTGTATAATACTTATTACAACGAGCTTCTATCTCGTATTAATAAGTAGTTTATTTTCAGAAGATATGTGAATTTGTTATTTAGGTTATTCATTTATTAAATTTTCTTAAGTGTATTTTACTGTAGATATAAACATAGTGTTCATATAACAAAAAATGGGCGGTCAAGGCGACTTTAAATGTGTATATATTTTTTAAGTTTAACAAAGCTATGTGGTATTTATGTTTTCTATTTAAATAGATCTATTAATAGATTGAAATAATATTTGCCATCCAAAAATGATACACTTTATAATGATAAATACACCGTTCTCATTAGCAATACACGGGAATTAATAGAGTCAACCTACTGAATATGTATCAAATTACTCCAATAAATCATTAAGTATTGTAGCTTTTTTGTGCTAAAACAATGTATTTTGATAATGTACTTACTATTAAAATGTAATGATAGTGATACCTTTTATTTGAATGTTAAAATAAAACAGTTTAATCTAACTATCAACTTAATAATGTAATTATGCAATTAGATACAGTAAAATCTGATCAGGCAGAAGCACAAAATCCTGGAAAATATTTCGTTTTAGACACATTCGTTTATACAGGTTTTTCTGTATTAGCTTTGAATTTGTCACCTGGTAGTAGGCGGAACTATGAACTTCTGTTTAGAGGTACGTTGGTCTAAAAGTTTGGGAATCCCTGATATAGAACATACAAATCGAAAAAAAAACAGGCCTGAAACAATTTCTATGAAAAATATTGATATTACTTAACCAACATTATCCTACAATTAAACTCTGATAAAAGTATATTGTATACATATCTAAGCAAAAATTTTAAAATACCGCACTTTTCTGATTGTATATTCGTAACCCATGGATTATGAAATAACATTATATTAATGGTAGGGGTGCAGAATATGTCCGATCCGGCGATCTAGGATCGGGGGAAATTTTAGCCACCTGGGGAAATTTTGCAGAAAAATATACAATTGATTTCGATTTTAACAACGAATTCTATAATTCCCTGAGATAGAAGAATTTCACTACAAATAAAAAGATCCGTATGGCGACCTTCACAAAATCGATCGCAAAATAATATGTACCGTATATCAAGGGAGATTCTGTTCCAAATTTTCCGAAAATTTCGGACATTTGGTTCCGAAAATTAAAAAAAATCGGGCCATCAATCCGAAAATTTGGCCATAAAAATACCGCGATTTTTGTGTAAGAGTTACGGAGAAAACGCGAATTTCCTCACAAGATAGCAAAATAACCGTAAATTTTGTCAAAGGAACGCGAAAAAAACCCGCGAATTTTGTCAAAAGATCGGAAAAAAAAAATCGTGAAAGAACAGTAAGTTTCGTGAAAAGACCGCGAAAGAACAGTAAGTTTCGTCAAAAGATCGCAAAAGGAACGCAAATTTTGTGAAAAGATCTCATAAACGCACATTTTGTCAAAAGATCACGGAAAAACTGCAAATTTCATCAAAAGATCGCGAAAAAACCGGAAATTTCGTCAAAAGATCGCGAAAAAAACTGCAAATTTTGTCAAAAGATCACGAAACAACTGCAAATTTCGTCAGAAGATCACGAAACAGTCGCAAATTTCCTCAAAAAATCGCAAAACAACCGCGAATTTCGTCAAAAGATCGTGAAGCAACCGCAAATTTTGTCAAAGGAGCGCGAAAAACAACCGCATACTTTATCAAAAGATCGCAAAGTGAACGCAAATTTTGTCACACGATTAAGAAACAACCACAAATTTCGTCAAAAGATCGCGAAAAAAAGTAAGTTTCGTCAAAAGATCGCGAAAGGAACGCAAATATTGTCAAAAGATCGCAAAATAAATGCATATTTTGTCAAAAAATCGCGAAAAAACCACAAAATTTGTCAAAAAATCGCAAAACCGCTAATTTCGTCAAAAGATCGTGAAACAACTACAAATTTCGTCAAAAGGGGCGAAGTAAGCGCGATTTTCGTCAAAACATTGCAAAATAACCGCGAATTTTCTCAAAGGAATGCGAAAAAACCCCCGCACATTTTGGCAAAAGATCGCAAAGTGAACACAAATTTCGTTAGTGCAGGGAGTAGATTCTCCCCCCGCCCCTTCCTCCACTCTGCTGTAACCTTTCAGAAAATTTACTTTGAATTTCAGAATTTTTTTTTCCATTCAGAATCACCCCTGCCATATATACTCGCGCATAAGTTGAGAAATATTGAAAAAATTAATTTTCTATACCTATGGTAATACAGAATTTACCTATAACATACCGTAAAATTTTGGGGAATTTTCATCTGGATTGGGGGAAATGTTGAGAGTAGAAACATTTTCTGCACCCCTGATTAATGGTAACTAAAATAAGCAGTTTCGAACTTTTTTCCCCAAACAATACCTCTATATTAGATTTTGATTTTACGAGTGCCTCTCGTCCTTATAAATCTATACTGTTTTTAGGATTTACAATTTTTTATGCTTCTATACTTGTCTGACAACATCTAGATGGGATACCCCATCCAGATTGCTTTTCTCATTGTTCACTTACTTTGTTTCTGTCTGACTTTTTGGTGTTTTTGGTCTATTTGTTTTCGAGCAGCATGTCCCTTAAGGGATTTTGCGCCATAAAACCTCATACAACAAACCAACCAACCTTATCCCTAAGTCCAACTATATCTCCATAGAAAATGTATTTTTATTATTATGTAATATTTTTAGTCTAAGTTACCAAGCGTCCCAGATTTGTAGAGGCGGTGCTCCTTTTCAAAGCATTCGACTCAATTTTGCGAAAATAAAATGAGAACTAATTCATTGAAATTAGAATAAGCTGACCAAATAATCAATATTATATATTTAAATCAGCTATCCCGTCATTGAAAGATATTCTTTAAAAATGATAAGTGAAAGTCATATAAACATATCTATATTATAAAGGACAAACATATCTGTGCGTAACGCATACGTCATTCTGCGAATGGCAGCACTTTGAAATTTGAAATGAAATTTCGGTTTTGCAATTTTCTTTACTGCAAATTTTTAAACTTCTAAACATCGCACATTTTAAATTTTTACACCGTTGTATAAGGAAAAAAATGCTCTTTTAAATGCAATTTGTTTGAAAGCTGTATCTCAATTTAAGTTTGAGATATTAATTTTTTTGTAGTTTTTAATACAATTTTTGTAATTGTGGCAACGGAAGTCCGCCATTTCTGTTGAAAGTCATGGAGGGTTTAGAGGGAAAATAATCCCCGAGTAAAGAAAATAATATATTACTGTAGCTTTTGTTGCCGTTTTCTCATAAAAACTGAAAAAAAAATTTAAATTACAATGCGTGCTATGTCAGCGATTTTTTAAGTTTCCAATTCAAAGCCATTTTCAATTTTTACACCGTCAAATAGAGAAAAAAAATCTACTTTCAAATGCAATGTGTTTGAAAATTGTATCTTAATTGACTGAGTTATTACGGTTTTTAAAATAATTAGCTGCCCGTGGCGACCAGCTTGGTCTCCCTTTAAATGGAATGCTAGGCATTATACCGTGTTACTTTTATTCATAATTTAATTTACTTGCTCAATCCTTCGCCAAATCGGAAGATTCTGATAGAGAAATCAAGAACTCGGTATTTTTATGTTAGTCGGGCATAGGTGATAAATCGCCAAACATAGTACCCGTCGTATTTTTTCATATTTCTAAAGAAATATGAAATATTAAGTTAAAATATAACCCTTTCACTCATTTTAAAATGGATAACTTTAATTTAAAACTGAAACATTTCAAATTCACGAATTTCACCTAAAAAAAAAATCTTTAAAAAAGGAAAAAGAAAAGAAAAGAATAAATACCATAAACCATTTAATTTCAACATCAAAGCATTGTTTTAATTTACACCTCGAAAAATAAAAAATGCTGCTGGCGAGTTAAAAAATGCTATTGGCGATAATTGCGCCCAGCTAATATGAAAGTACGAACTTTTTGCGATCATAGGAACTTTTCTGTAGTATTATTCGAAAAAAATATTTTGATGAAATAGGTTGCCAGAAAATAGTTGCCAAAATTCTTTTCTCGCCATGGACCTTTTCTCTATTTCGACAAGTACCTATACTGGAAAAGTACCTTCATTTATTTGTTGTATTTTAAATTAGATGAATAAAAGACGGCACAGGTGTCATATACGCACTACGTTGGCGCGACTTTTTTCTGACGCCAATGTCATATACGCACAGGGGTACTTAACTGGCGCCAAAGTGTCGTTATTTTGCTTGATATGGTAGCCCCGATGTTGTTGTTTATTTATTAATAAATTGTTTATTTACTTTTATTTTATTTTTTTTAATTATATAAATTGTTTTGTTCTATAGTTATTAATTAAACTTTTTTTTAATTTATTGTTATTCCCTTTTTAAAAATATTACACAATAACCAATGAGATGCTTTACATTCAGGTGTTGCCATTAAACAATTAACAAATAATCGCGATTTCTGTGCCACCTACGATAGCATAAAATATATAGATTTTCAAGCATGAATTATTTTTTAATTTATCTATCCCGTGTAGCTCGATTACGAAAGATTAATCTCCCTTAAAAAAATGTAAAAAGTTCAGCAATTGTTTCCGTCTAATTTTTCATAACAAAATTAAAACTTCCTCTATAGAAAAATTAATAAAATAATGTAAATAAGAAAACAATTTAACAGACATGTGATTGAACCACGTGCTTAAAGCACTGAAATGATCGGAAAAACTGCCGTAAGTCGTAAAATCTTGGGCTAATAACTCCTGGCATGCGCTGACATGTGAAAGTATCGCTTTTAATAAAATTTAGAATTTTATGATTATTTTTTTTGATTCAGAAAATGTTTATATATAATTTCCGAAAACATTAATTGGCAGCTATGGTTAGTTAAATAATCCAAATTAACTTGAAAATATATTCAGGATTTCATTTTTTATCTTAGGTTTTACAGTTTATTTAAATTTATAACTAAATCGGCATTAAAATTATTTTTAACGCTTATGATGACAGTTCTAAAACAAGTCGGATGTGGCAATCCCAAAACTTTATTCTATCTCATACATGGTAATACTTCCTCAAAAATGTAGCATACCAGCGCCACTGGTTAGGTGATTTACACCAAATCAGCAACAACTTATGTTATTTTACAACTGGATCTGAAGTTTGAGAAAATCTGTGCATTTAGTTTTTAAGATATATTGCGGAAATCGTAAAAAATTCTTCATAACAGCGCCACCTTTTGGGCGATTTACACCAAAAACTAATAATGACCAATTTATATCAGGAACTAACTGAATCTGAAGTTTGATGAAAATGTATGCATTAGTTCTTGAGATACAGCTATTGCGGAAATAGTGAAAAATGCAGCATAGCAATGTCACCTGTTGAGTGTTTCACACAAAAAACTAAACAACACAAATTTACATTAGGGAATAACTAACTGAATGTGAAGTTTGATGAAAATTTGAGCATTAGTTCTTGAGATAGAGCTACTGCGATAATCATGAATGCAGCAGCATAGCAGCGCTACATGTTGTGCGATTTACACCAAAAAGTAATCCGCACCAAACTATATCAAGTACTGATTGAATATGAAGTTTTACGAAAATCCGTACATTAGTTCTTGAAATTTAGCTATTGCGGAAATCGAAAAAATGCAATATAGTAGCGCCACCTGTTAGGCGATTTACACCAAAAAGTAATAAGCACCAATTTATATCAGGGACTAACTGAATCTATAGTTTTATTAAATTCCGTTCATTAGTATTTGAGATAGAGCGCCCACGAAATTTGCGTCACATACAGAGTGAATCACAGAATCACAGACAGACATTTTATAAAAACATGTTTTTGGTATCTCTGACCCCTAAAACGTGTAAATCCGTCGAAAGCCGGAAATCGAAAATTTTACGAATCCAAAATCCAATACTACTTTCTTCTTGTAAAGATAGAAGAAAGTAAAAAAATACTCATCTTTATATACAAGTGTTCAAATATGGGTCTTTAGGATTAGAGCTTTTGTCATGGAACTGATGATGTGTTTTTTTCCATTA
This sequence comes from Maratus speciosus, assembly GCA_963932465.1. Lineage (NCBI taxonomy): Eukaryota > Metazoa > Arthropoda > Arachnida > Araneae > Salticidae > Maratus > Maratus speciosus. The sequence continues at coordinate 307,614,838 of OZ010786.1, forward strand.
ACGATAGTATTTTAACATACAGGGTGTCCCAAAAAGGAAGACCTATTTTTAAAAATGAATAATTAACAAACGAATAGTGTTATTAAAAAAATTCTTGCAGGAAACGGATGTGTGAAGTCTGGAATTTTGTTTAGAGTACTTTTATTATGTTAGTTCAAATTCTTACCGACAGATGGCACTACAGCACATTTTGGTAGCTATATGAACAAACGGAGCATGCGTGAAGACCAGACAGAAGCAGACGTGGTCAGTGAAAGCTCAGTAGTAACCTATTCAAGGGAAACAGTAGTTGTCGCAGCGTAAATTCTTCAAAATGGTGTATTCGTTGGAAGAGAGAATTTTCATTGTTTTAGAATATCACCGATGGTGAAGGTTTCACATCAACAAGAACTAATTTCATTGTAAGATTCCGACATGTTATTGTGATGAATGGAGGACAATTGAAAATATTGTCATTTAATTTTCAATTATTGCTGACGAATGCAGTAGCCGCAGCGCCATCTGTCGGTAAGAATTTGTACTAACATAATGAAGTACTGCAAACAAGATTCCAGTCTTCTCACATCCGTTTCCTGCAAGAATTTTTTTAATAACTCTATTCGTTTGTTAATTATTCATTTTTAAAAATAGGTCCTCTTTTTTGGGACACCTTGCACCTTACTCAACCAGTCAATTGCCTACTCCAGATCGGTAACGCCTTAGGTAGACGATTATGTACGATGAACGGTCATTAAAAAATAAATGCAGTTTACAATGTAAAGGAAAGAAAAGTTAAAGAAACTTTAAAGTTCTTTACAGAAAACAGATTTTTACTTTCTTCTATCCTTACAAGAAAGTATTGGTAACGTGAAAATTTTAGACTTCTGATTTTCGACGAATTCACACGTTTTAGGGAACAGAGATTCCAAAAAACACGTTTTTACAAATTGTCTAGCTCTAATCAGCATGTGACACAAATTTTGTGGGCGCGCTATCTCAAGAACTATTGCATGGAATTTAATGAAAATTTATATTCCAGTAGTCCCTAATATAAATTGGTTTTGATTAGTTTTTGGTGAAAATCTCCCAACAGGTGGCGCTGCTATGCTGCATTTTAAACGATTTCCGCAATAGCTGTATCTGAAGAACTAATCCACAGGTTTGCATAAAACTTCTGATTCAGTTTGTGCTTGATATGAATTGGTGCTGTTTACGTTTTGGTGTAAATCACCCAACATGTGGCGCTGTTGTGCTGCATTTTTCAGGATTTGCGCAATATCTCTATCTCAAGAACTAATGCACAAAAAAACTATTTCGTCAATCGTTCGCAGGTCAAAGGATCGCAAAAGAAACGCGAATTTCGTCAAGGAATTGCGAAAATACGCGAATTTCTTTAAAAAGGCGCGAAAAAAGGCTAATTTCGTCGAAAAATCGCGCATTTGGTCAGAGGACCGCAGAGAAAAGCGAATTTCATCAAAGGGTCGCAGAAAAAGCGCGAATTTCGCCAAACAATTGCGGAAAAACGCTAATTTCGCTAAAGAATCGCACAAAAAATGCTAATTTCGCTAACAGATCTCTGAAAAAATGCGAATTTCGTCAAAGGGCCGCGGAAACTCACAATTAGCACCGGGAGGAGATTCCCCTAGGCGCGCATCCACGGGGGGGGGGGGGGGGGCGGGGATGGTTTCGATCGGGGCAAAGAAGGGAAGAACAAATTTACCAAGTTGGTTTTTAAGAAATCGACACACACCATACGCATTTTAGCTTTTAACTGACTAGGATTAGGACTTTTTTATTCACTAGGGGGCTCGGCCCCCTACGAGCTACGCTCGCCAACCCCCCGTTCAGACACTGCAGTCTCTAAAAGCACGCTAATTTGATCGGCTTTAATTGAATTTTTTGGAAGATTGAATTATAATTAAAAAAACAAAGGCGATCGCCCTATAAACGGGTTTCTATTCATTTCTCTTTGATTGGGGAATTTTACGGAAAAATCAGCTGCTGTTAAAAGATACAATGGCATTTCAAAATCATCTAATATAAAATGAATTAAGTAAATAGAGTCTTTGTCTCCCGGTATTTTTTAACAAAGCGAAAAGAAAGTCCTTTTAAATAAAACATTTTAAATATATCGTTTTTAACCTGACGTAATTTTCACCAAACTTTTCTTTCCCTTTTTAATATTCACGTGAAAATGCTTTTATTAGAAATGAAATATTATTTGCGCTGTCAAAAAAAAAAAAAAAAAAAAAAAAAAAAATAGTTGAAAAGTTCATCTCAAAATATCAAGTAAATGTCTCGCGCTATTTTTAAATTTAAACTACTATTTTGCAATATTATTTTTTGTTCATTTTACGTAATAAGTGTAATGTGACGTAAATGTGATGTAATTTCTCCTATTTAAGACTTCTAACGCATGTTAATGAATTTATTACTTTACAATATCCTTTCTCTGTTAAAATTCACGTGTAATTATAGATGAAGTAATTTTCAATAAGTTCCTGCTTTTTATACGTAATTATTTAATTCTAATTTGAAAGTTTTTCTTTTCTGTTTATAATAGTCACGCGCAAATAAATTTTTAATTTGAAGCAAACATTATTGTTTCCGTTGTTTATACAGTTTGGCAACAGGTTAAATTAGTACAATTTTCTGAAATAAGTAAAAAAATATCTCTCGAAATGCTGAAAATTTGAATTTAAAATAGAAATGAAACCTCGAAAAATGAGTCAAATTAAAAAAATAAATTATTTCTGCACACCGGGAAATTATAACGTATAAAATGATCTAAAAAGTATTAAATTCCGATGTATAGTTTTTGCTCCTATAAAACTTTTTTAATGGAACGATTTTGTCCAACTTTAGCATTAAATATCTCTTAAAATAATTCTTCGATTTGAAAACTGTCTACATCAGCGTGTTTATCAAACATTTCTGTATAATACTACCAATTTTCATATTTTTGTATGCATTATTTTTCTTAATATTAACGAAGAAAGACCTCCGGTCACAAAAAATTCAAAACCGGCGGCGGCGGCGGCGGCGGCGGTGACAGCGGGAGTTACTTTTTTTTAGAATAGAGAGATTCATCAAATACCTCTTGAAATTTACCAATGTGAGTGGCAATAACAGTACATTTTTTACACATTAGTGGCTTTCTTCAGAAAACATTAAGATGCTTGAATTTTTCAAAGGACCTTTCTTTTTCTTGTTTCTTTCTTTCTTTGAAAATTGCCATGAATCCCAGTCCTTTCTCAAACAATAAAGCACTCATCAAAAATATCGTTATACAGAAATTAGAATTGCAGCTTCTTTGAAAGAACGAAAATTTCAACATTTAAAGGGATCCGCATAACGTTGTCAATTTCTGTTGTAGAGATTCAACAAAAGATACACGAAGTGGCATCGTCCCCCCCCCCCACCTCCATCCATAGTGTCAAAAATTATGGTGCTATATGCTTTTGACAGGACATAATCCTTTTTTGTTCACTAATTACCGAAACGTCATCTAGGTTTACCATTGACAACCGAAAAACATTTGGTTTTAGTTTGCTTGTCTGTCTGTTCCGCGAAAACTGCCGTTAAAAGTGTTGGATTTATATCTTGGGGGGCGACCGCCCGGATCGATACCCCCCCCCCTCCGCCGTGGATGCGCGCCTAGGGGAATCTCCTCTTGGTGCTAACTGTGCGCTTTTTCCGCGGCCCTTTGACGAAATTCGCGTATTTTTTCGAGATTCTTTGACGAAAAGCGCATTTTTCCGAGATTTGTTGACGAAATTAACGTTTTTTGCGCGCTTCTTTCGCGAAATTATATTTTTTCTGCAATTGTTTGGCGAATTTCGCGTTTTTTTCTGCGATCCTTTGCCGAAATTCGCGTTTTCTTCTGCGATCCTTTGACGAAATTTGCGTTTTTTCTCTGGGTCCTTTGACGAAATGCCCGATTTTTTGACGAAATTCGCGTTTTTTTGCGATCCTCTGACCTGTGAACGATTGACGAAATTGATTTTTTTCGGCCACCATTTGTCGAAATTCACGATAATCGGTGGATTTATACTTTTTTATCCATGGGGGGGGGGGGGCAATTGGGGCGATCTCCCCCTTCCTTGGATCTGCGCATGTGAAGAGGTATACACACCACTTAGATGACACATTTTGATTTTCAAGGATGTTGAGGCCCCTTCAGATTTCTGAAGGGGATCCTTTTTCAGAGATTATCTTCTTTCAGAAATCGGATATTAAAAAATGGATGTGATGGTTATGTTTTTCAGCATTCGATAATTGCTTCTTAGGTATTTTTTATTGCTGAATCCAAAAATGACCTTCATTTTTTACCATACCATCACGTCAGAATTTGCACAAATCGCAAGTTTTTAAAAAGTATTGGGAAAATCTGTTACTATAAAATAGACGTAATTTTTTTCATAATAATTTATTCTTTTATTTTTATTTTGCTTATACTATGCATTTTTACAGTGAAGCATGTAAAATATTGTGTATTTAAAATCCTTATAATTTTATTTCATGCGTGGAAATGTCTTTGAACAGCTCATGCTCTGCTATGTGCTTTTCCTTTAATCTTCTGTATGGGGTTAATTCAAAGCCGCCTAAAGACAACAAGCCAGACACGCCCTTCATTCCCCCACATGTGACGTCACAGCCCGGGGCTGGCTAACTGCCAACACCAAACATTTGAATTTTGTCGTTTTACTCAGCCTAATAACATATTCTTTTCAGGGTAAGTTTTATTTTCAAATTACATTTATATGCTATCAGCACTTATTTCTTGTGTTCAAAATCTTTTATTTTCAATTTCTTTGAAATAAATTAACTAGTAAATCCTAATACGATGCCATCAATAACACCGTATCTCAAAACGAAACGGTATTATTGTAGTTCTGTTTCTTTTCACATAGAGCAATAATTTAAAATGGCAAACATCCCTAAATCGTGTCAAGACTTATATCATTTAATTTGTATCGTGTCACACTATCCTCTCTTTCTAATTTGTTTTGTTTTCTCTCATTCATTAGAGTGACCTTTAATTAACGCCCATTTATTAAAAAACACTTGTCGTGTGAATAGTAACTCGGGTTATTTTGTATGCAGAATTGGTTGGACTTTAATTTGACAACAAATTTATGTATTTATATATATATATTCATACTTAAAAATTTAAATATTCTAGAAATTTTTATAACAGTCGCTGTGGATACATAGCATTTTTATCTTGTTTACTTCTTTTAAAGCAAAGTCCGATACATGTATCAATTTATTGTTGTTTTTTAATCTTAAACTTTTGTTATTTTAATAAAAATTCTTTTTATAATTTTTTGTTAAAATATAAATGCTTATCTACTGTGTAAATAGAGCTATAGGGATAATGTTTTTGAATCTCTCTATTTTTGCCACAACTGTAAACAATTTATTTACAAGACTAGAGGAAGTGTTGTTAGCACCCTTATGCAAAACAGTAGTTGCCCCCCCCCCCTCCCACAGTCCTTCTTCGCAAAAATCCTGTGTGTTTTCACATACATTTTAATGTTTAATTAAAAATAACAATATATAAAATTATTGTTCTATAATTATAAATTTACTTTTCGATCTACTGAGGATATACTTTTCATCTCATAAAAATTGATTATTTTAAGCTTAAAAAATGTGAACAAACATTTAAGAAACCACACAACATTATTTTGGAAATGAAATATTTTTGTGGAAGGTTTTTGGGTTTCTCGATGTTTTTTTATCAGCTATTACCTAAACATTCGAAGAAAATGAACATGAATTAGGAATATTTTAATTCAAATTGATGACAGTGTTTTCTTTCTTTCTTTTATTTTTCTCTTCATATGTCAATACACTTTTTAAAAATCTATTGCTTGTACCTTGCATAATATATCAAACTAATACAGAACTAAATAATAATTTTCTGTTTCATGAACTTGTGTTGTTTTAGTATTATGACAGTTTTATGTTTTTTAATTTAAAGGATTTTATGTGAAAATTACCCGTTTCTGATAAGTAAAGTTTACAGCACGGAAATTTATTTATAAGAATACTTAATTTCATGTATACTTTAATTTTACTATTTATTATATGCCAGTTTCAAATCACTGAATATTTCATAGGATATTTACTGTATAATTCAAACACGATTAAAAACATAAATAGAACACAACTTGAATTTGTTTTCATTTAACTTTTCATCCACTTTAATTTAATTTTTAAATATGAGTTTTGATTGGCCCACTTATTGCTATTTATTTATTTTGAAATAATTGAAAGCAAAATAATTCAATTTATGTGTTTAAACTGCAAATATATATATATATACATATGTAATAATGTATAATGTCTTGTTTTTGAATATATACCAAATAGATAATTGATATTGTTTCTAAATTTCAAAGTAGAATAAATAATAAATACTGTCCACTAAAATTAATTTAATACTTGGGATTTTTTTTTTCTTTAACGAACGAATTTTCTTTAATGTCACTCCAATTCTGATGCACATTTTCATTAACACAGTGATATTATTTCATAAATATTGTTCTTGTGTTATCTTTATTATTACTGTTTGAGTGGTTAAAATTGAATGAAAAGCATTTAATTAGCGTCTTTAAACTATAAGTATATAATTTTTCCCTATGCTGTGATAATAAGTTGGAATGCACAGGAAAGAATTGATATGTTTTATATAACGCTGTGCACTCTACGGCTGACGTAAGCTAGTCATGGGCGATAACGAGATGTTTTTCTCGATTTTCTCGATTGTATGGACATCTCGATATTTTTCGATTGTATAAATTTTTTCTCGATGACTACAGTTTACAAATTTCTTAATAAAAATAAAGACTAGGTGACTTCGACCGCTAGCGGGCCCCTCCTTTAATCGGGGCCTCTAATTTATACGTAATCTTGTAATATGAAATCACGAACAGGTTACCCGCTATATACGGCACTGATATATGATAGCAGGCGGGTGTGGTGTGCACGCACTACAAAATCTTGTAAAAAATATAATATCGAAACGAATGAACGTCGGACCAGATCTCTTGGAGGAGGGGTCAAAGCGAGCGGAGGGGCACAGCAGCTGCATAATATAATTAAGTCGTCACAGGTCTTTAGGCCTTTAAAACCATATTTCACATGAGAAGTCTGGATCTGAATTTATAAAAATGCCCTCCCCGTGGGGGGAAAGGGGGGGAGGGGTGCGGGAGGTGGATAACATGAGTAAATGGTCATAAGCCTTTCCAACAATATGTCACATGAGGGGTCTCGGCTAAATTTAGAAAAACACCCCCGTGAGGGAAAAGTGGGGGGGGCGGTCACCGGAGGTGCATTACATCAATAAGTAGTCACAGACCTTTCCAACGATATCTCACATGTGGGGTCTTGGCTAAATTTGGAAAAGTGTCCCCCGGGGGGGTTCAAAATGGGGGGATGGACACCGGAGGAGCATAACATCAATAAGTAGTCACAGACCTTTCCAACGATATCTCACATGATGGGTCTTGACTAAATTTGAAAAAGTGTCCCCCGGGAGGGGCAAATTGGGGGAGACTCTCACCGGAGGTGCATAACATCAATAAATAGTCATAAGCTTTTCCAACAATATGTCACATGAGGGGTCTCGGCTAAATTTAGAAAAACACCCCCGTGAGGGAAAAGTGTGGGGGGGCGGTCACCGGAGGTGCATTACATCAATAAGTAGCCACAGACCTTTCCAACGATATCTCACATGTGGGGTCTTGGCTAAATTTGGAAAAGTGTCCCCCGGGGGGGGGGGGTTCAAAATGGGGGGATGGACACCGGAGGAGCATAACATCAATAAGTAGTCACAGACCTTTCCAACGATATCTCACATGATGGGTCTTCGATAAATTTGAAAACGTGTCCCCCGGGAGGGGCAAATTGGGGGAGACTCTCACCGGAGGTGCATAACATCAATAAATAGTCACAGACCTTTCCAACGATATCTCACATGAGAGATGTTGGCTAAATTTGGAAAATTGCCCCCGGGGGGGGGGGCAAAGTGGTGGTGGGGACACCGTAGGTACATAACATCAATAAGTAATCACAGACCTTTCCAACGATATCTCACACGAGGGGTCTTGACTAAATTTTAAAAAGTGTCCCCCAGGGGGGGGCAAAGAGTGGGGGGGGACTGTCACCGGAAGTGCATAACATTAGTAAATAGTCACAGACCTTTTCAACGATATCTCATAAGAGGGGTACTGACTAAATTTGGAAAAGTGTCCTCCGGGGGGGCAAAGTGGAGGGGGGCGGCCACCGGAAGTGCATAGCACTAATAAGTAGTCACAAACCTTTCTAACGATATGTCACATGAGGGGTCAGGGCTAAATTTGGAAAAGTGTCCTGAAATTTCATATATTATAAATAATATTTAGCGGAGGGCTCCATAAAAAAATCCGATCTAAAATGATAAAAGCGGAAAAAACTACCCTCGCAGTGGGGGCCAAATTGGGGAGGGGAGGAAGAAAGTCTCATAATATGAAAGAGTCATCCGAGAGCTTACCGATGACATATCTCATGACTGGTCCAAAAAAAGTTTGAAAATTGCTCCCCCTCTCTCCCCCCGTGTGACCACTCTTTCACCCCGGAATTCACACAGCCGCCACTTTAAAATTTTTATGTTCAATAAATAATATTTACCGGAAGACTGCATAAAAAACCCATATTTAAAGTGATATTTAAATTTATTATAGAAATCGGCTACGGTTTTAAAAATTTGTTCGCCCCTTCCCCACCCCCCTTTGAGCGAAGAAAGGTTCATAGTATGAAAGAGTGGTCAAAGGGCTTTTCGATTATATGCCACATGAAGGGTTCGGTAAAATTTTTAAAATTGCACCCCATGAGTCCACTCTCACGTCCTCCTCTCTCGAAATCACCCGACCCACCTTCCTCTTTGAAAATTTTATATTTAATAAATAATTTTTATCGGAGGGTTCCAGGTATGTGACATCTTGGTAGGGCTAAAATAAGAGAAACTTTGAAAATTAAAGCTTCATTTCACAGCTCATTGTCATGCCTTTTTCTCTGTCTCGTCCCTTGGTACTCTCGATAAATTTTCTTACTTTTCTTCTCTGCCGAGAACGAGAGAAATCCTCGAAAAGCTTCTCATAGCGAAATGTTGAAAAGCGCGAGAGAAATCCTCGAAAGGCTTTTCATTGGGAGATTTCGAAAAGGACGACAGTAACAAGCGAGAGGCTTCCCATCGGGACAGGTTGAAAAGGGCGAGAGGAAACTCTCGTGAGACTTCCCATCCCGAAAGGTTTAAAACCGCTAGAGAACCAACCATCGAGCAGCTTGCCATCTGGAAGCGTCGAAATGCTGGAAAAATCATCGAGATGAGATTTGCCGAAATGCGAGATGGAAATGAAGCTTTCAGAGTCAAACTTACCGCATTTCTGGTTTAAGTCATAATTTCTCAAAGGAGTCCATCTGCTTATGCAATCTCTTTTTAGCTCACAGACCATCTAAGCCTGAGAGCTAATGTACCCGTCGGTTCTGTGTGTATGCATGTACTGTACGTACGTACGTACGTATGTATGTACGTAACGCGATAACTCTTGATTAAAATGTACGATTTGCTTCAATTTTTTTTATGTTCATTCTGATAAGGCGTTCCGCTGTTTAGTTTTGACGGTTCATTGATTAAGGATAAAGGGAGAGAAGGGGGCTGGTCCCCCCCCCCCTCCTTAATTTAGATAAATAGGTTTTTCATCCAGAATTCTTCGATTTGCTCCAAATTTCGTATACCGGTTTATTATGTTAAGGAGCTTCCCTGATTAAACTTGGAGGTTCATTAGCTAAGTATGAAGGGGGGGAGGGGGATAGACCCCCTCATTAATTTAGATAAATGGGTTTTTCATACAGAATTATTCGATTTGCTCCAAATTTGGTATACCGGTTCATTATGTTAAGAAGTTGCCTTGATTAGATTTGGAGGTTTACGGGTTAAGTATAAAGGGGGAGAAGGGGGCTAGACCCCCCCCCTTAATTTAGATAAATGGGCTTTTCATGCAGAATTATTTGATTTGCTCATAATTTGGTACACCGGTTTATTATGTTAAGGAGCTTCCCTGATTAAACTTGGAAGTTCATTGGTTAAGGATAAAGGGGGAGAAGGGGGGGGGGCTGGTGCGCCCCGCCTTAATTTAGATAAATGGGTTTTTCATGCAGATTTATTCGATTTGTTCCAAATTTGGTATACCGGTTTATTACGTTAAGAAGTTGCCTTGATTAGATTTGGAGGTTTACGGGTTAAGTATAAAGGGGGAGAAGGGGGGCTGGTCCCCCCTTAATTTAGATAAATGGGCTTTTCATGCAGAATTATTTGATTTGCTCCAAATTTGGTATACCGGTTTATTATGTTAAGGAGCTTCCCTGATTAAACTTGGAAGTTTATTGGTTAAGGATAAAGGGGGAGAAGGGGGGCTGGTCCCCCACTTAATTTAGATAAATGGGTTTTTCATGCAGAATTACTCGATTTGTTCCAAATTTGGTATACCGGTTTATTATGTTAAGGAACTTCCCTGATTAAACTTGGAGGTTCATTAGTTAAGTATAAAGGGGGGAAAGGGGGGTAGACCCCCTCCTTAATTTAGATAAATGGGTTTTTCATGCAGAATTATTCGATTTGTTCCAAATTTGGGATACCGGTTTATTATGTTAAGAAGCTGCCTTGATTAGATTTGGAGGTTTATGGGTTAAGCATAAAGGGGAGGGGCTAGTCTCCCCTTAATTTAGATAAAAGGGTTTTTCATTAAGAATTATTGGATTTGCTTCAAATTTAATATACCGATTTATTCCGATATGGCGCTTCCTTCATTAGATTTGGAGGTTCATTGGTTAAGTATACAAGGGCGAAAAGGGGGCAAGTCCCCTTAATTTAGATAAATGGATTTTCATGGAGAATTATTCAATTTACTTTAATTTTTTTTTTCTATGTTTGTTCTGATAAGGAGCTTTCCTGATTAGATTTGGAGGTTCATTTGTTAAGTATAAAAGGGATAAAGGGGTTAGACCACCCTTAATTTAGCGATATGTTCCTTTTTTTCATGCAGAATTATCTGATTTGCTTTAAATTTGGTATACTGATTTATTATAGTTAAGGAGTTTCCCTGATTAGATTTGGAGGTTCATTGGTTAAGTATAAAAGGGGCAAACGGGGGATATTTCCCTTCATTTATTTTTTGAGGGACATTATTCTTTGAAATAAGAGTATAATATACAGTTAGTATTAATAACCTGTGAGCTCAATGCCATCAGTTTAACTGACACTTATCATTTTATCGCTATTAACCGATGTGGGTTATGAAGCATAGTGGTTTATGTATTCAGTTCTGTATAGTCCTAGTTTCAAACTTTACTGTTAAATTTAGTGTCATTTTGCCACGAATTTTCAATGTTTCTCTTATTTTAGCTCTGCCAAGCTGCCCCATACCTGGAGACTCAGATAAATACTATTTATTAAATATAAAAAGTTCAAAGAGGAAGGTGAGTGAATTCTGGGGTGCGCGAGAGTGCACAAAGGGAGGGGGGGGGCGGGTAATTTTCAAACTTTTACCAAACCTCTCCTTGACATATCATCGGAAAGTCCTTTCACCACTCTTTCATATTATGAACCTTTCTCCTCCCAGAGTTGAATTCCGAAAGGGGTTCGGGAGGGGGGGGGGGAGCGGTGCGGGGGTGACTTTTTTTTTAATTGTAGAGATTTCTACAATAAATATCATTAAATGAGGTTTTTTAATGGAGCTCTCCGATAAATATTATTTATTAAATATAAAATTTTAAAAGTGGGGCTGCTTAATTTCCGGGTATATTCTAGGATAAAAGAGGGAACCCACGTGGGAGGGGTAGATTTCAAACTTTTTTTGGCCAGTCATTTGATCTATCATCGGAAAGTTTTCGGTTATCATCGCAAAGTTACTCTTTCATATTATGAACCTTTCTTCTTCCTTCCTTAGTTTGGCGCCCCGAGAGAGGCACTTTTCGAACTTTTTTGAAATCGTAGCGTTTTTAAACATTTTAGATCGGATTTTTTTACGGAGCCCTCCGATAAATAATTTTTAATATATGAAAATTTCAAAGAGAAGGATGGGCAGGGTATATTTCGGGGGGGGGGGACGATAATTGGAATCCTGGGAGTTGGGACTCTTTTCTATTTTTTGCTGACAACCTTCATGTGATATATCATTGGAAAGCTCTGTGACTACTATTTCATTTTATATATCGCCCGCGCCCCTCCCCTTACTTTGCCCCCGAGCGGGGGCACTTTACTAAATTTAGCCGACACCCCTCATGTGCCATATCGTTGGAAAGTCCTGTAACCACTTATTCATATTATGCACTTTCCTTGCCCCTCCCTCCTACTTTGCTCCCCGCGATAGTTCGTTTAATGTATTCCAGTCGAAGACTTTATAAAAATGGGGAAATTAAAGATCCAATCTCAAATGACGTAGAAAAATCAATAAAAAATTTTGATCCCTTTTATCATCCTTTAGTTCATATTTTTGCCACTAGGGGGTGCTTTTGATTCTTATTTTTTTGGCCATTTTGTACTAATTGCCGAAAAATTCTAATTTTTGATACTTAAACTCCCCTTACCGCTTCATAGCTACTCGCGTTTTTTCAGCTTTTTTCAACCAGGGGGCACCCTTACAAGACTTTTCCAGTCTTATGGCTCCTTTATAGTTTCCCTTTGGTTTGTTGTTTTTTTTTATTCCATCTGTTTTCAGTTACCCTATATTTAATAAAATCTGCCTTATATATATGTAAAAACAATGATTTCAATAATCGATTCTAGAACATCTCTTTTGTAGATTCTCGAAAGTAATCGATGACTGTATCGATTGTGTATTTTACGATAACGATTTTCTTCGATTGGTAAATTTTCGAGAATCGCCCATCACTAAGCCCTATCACTACTATGAAATTGTCGGCCAGAATAATAGCTAAGTTTTCCAATAACTGTTTTTAGCTTTTCTCGTTATAATCGATTGTAAAACATCTCGATTGTAGATTCTATGAATTAATCGATGGCTGTATCGATTGTGATTTTTTACGATGACGATTTTTCTCGATTGTCGAATTCTCGAGAATCGCCCATCACTACTATGCCATACATACTGTACAAAAAGAGTTGAGTTACACCTTTCTAAAAAAACCAGTTACTTGTTTTTGCTTCTTGCTTTGGAAACACCTTTTCTTTATTCTAAATTGTTATAATGGTTTTTCTTTTAGCATGGAATTATTTAATTATTTTTATCTAGAAAATGAAGCTATTCTTGATATACTGTCCTGGAATTTATCATAATAGTATTATTTAATTGTTATATAGTATTTTAATTGCTGTGTTTACGTTTGGTTAATAAAATCAAGAAAAGACATCAAGACTTTATATCTGATATTTCAAACATGGCTACCGAATATAGAAATATTCTTCTGTTACTTTCGAATACATGAATTTTTCTGTTTATATTTATTAGCAGGGCTTATTGTATTTTCTTTGCTGTTTACTTGAATTCAAAAAAATTCGCTTCGCGGATAAACCGCACCTCGGATCATCCACTCGCTGATAATCGGGGCTTTACTGTATGCCGCTAATTGTGTCTAGATGTACTACGAACCCATAAAATAACGGTCAATAAAACTATTTACAAAACATATTTTAATTTGAAATTTTTGAGGAAACATTTATTTAAAAAAAGATTTTTAGTAACGCCTGTAGGATTTTCTGTTAATGCTAAGCTGAAAGTAATGTTTTACCAAATTAATTCATGCATAATATATTTTTTGTTTTAATTTTAGGCTGAAAAGTGGGCTACGCATTATATTCGGGATATTTTTGCCAGCTATATGTATAGTCACATATGCTTTTATTAAATCACTAAATACCGGGTGTCCCAAAAAGGACTGACTGATTTTAAAATTCAATAACTTGCAAACGGTGACAGATATTTAAAAAAATCTTGCAGGAGGGTTAAGTATAAGGTCAAAAGTTTTATTACAGTGATTTTCGATTTTAGTTCGAATTACAAACAATAGATGGCGCTGTAAGCAATAGTCGCTAAATACAGGCTCGATTTCTGGTCCTTTCTCTTGTTCCATGCTGAAAAAGGAGATGGAAATGTATTATCCGGGCCACGAAGTACCAAAAATCGAGCCTGAATTCAGCGTCTATTGATCGCAGCGCCATCTATTGTTTGTAATTCGAACTAAAATTGAAAATCACTGTAAAAAAACTTTTGACTTTATGCATAACCCTCCTACAAGAATTTTTTAAATATCTGTCACCGTTTGCAAGTTATTGAATTTTAAAATCAGTCAGTCCTTTTTGGGACACCCGGTACAAGATGTAGATATTATGATAAATTTCTACGAATATAGAAGTAATAAGCATAATAAGTGAAAAATTTGTGTTTTTACGTGAAGAGTTTTCTATATTATGAGTAAATATAGAGTAACGGTATCCACTATAGATAAATATTTTAAAATAACGTCCAATTTCTGTAAAGTATATATTATGGAAAGCTCAGTTTTATGATATTTTAATAAAAGGTTATAAATATACCTGAGTGGAATACGATAATTTATAATTTCGCAAAAACAAAAAACAAATACCAGATTTACAACAGAATTTTTATTTTCAAAGTTCTGGTTTTTTAAAAATAGTAGGGTGCGTAACATACACGAGATTTTGTTTTCGTTTCTGCCTATAAAAATAGGATACGTAGGGTTGAATACGGTAGGTTGATTTCTAACTAACATACCTTTGTTTTCTTGCTATCGCACAGAGTTTGCGTTTTCTTGTCAAATAATAATCATTATTATTATAATAAAACGTCTAGTCATATTTCATTACAAGAAGAAATATTAAGAATGAAAGTTGTTAAAAATACAATTAAAAACAATCTCTTCAAAAATTACTCAATTATTTAAGAAATAATAAATAAGAAGAAATAAGTATTTTTAAATATCCTTTAAATTAAAGTGTATGATACGACAAGTTATATGCCAAATAGAGCTGTAGCAAACCGCACATATTCGTTACTAAGTAACGGGTATTCTCTAAGATACGAAATACCGAATCGGTACTTCGAAATACGACTCGTTTGTCGTTACTGCGTCAATACGCAGCCGAACAAAATGAAACTAACTTCAAACGCTGCTTACGCTTGTATAATTCATGAATGGAGCAGATAGCTGGATGCGGTAAAAGATGCGAATTTGTATTCAGACTCGGATATTTCGGCGTTAGTTGTTTACGTATCAGTGTATGCGTATCATTCTGTTAGTATCATTTATTCTCAAATCTCAAACGATTTTGATTTCGTAGGGGCTTGTTGATTCCTTCATTATGGAAAGAAAAAGAAGCAAAGCTATTTTATACCCTGAGCTTGCAGTACCATCTGAAAGAATTTTTTTTCAAAATCAAGTTATATATTATCTGAAAGGCGTGCTTCATTAAAACAAAAAAAAAAAAAAAAATGGAAAAAAAATATTATTTTAAAACATAAATCAAACATTTCTAAAATAATAATGCGATTGACGTAAACTGTTAATTGATAAGATGATAAAGTCTAAAATGAAACACATTTCTTTTAAATATTCTGAAAATTTTCAAGAAATTCTGTTCTAAAATTTACAGGTTTGCTTTCAGTGCATTCTTTATCCTATAAAAATATCTTTGTACGTGTATTTATGTTTTAAATAAAAAAAATATTTTTTTTTTTTATGACTAGGGGGCTCTGCCCCCTACGAGCTACGCTCGCCAACCCCCGTTCAGGGACACCAAAATCCAAAAAGCACGCTAATTTGATCGGCTTTAAAAATATTCAATTTAAAAAAAAAAAAAAAAAAAAAAAAAAAAAAAAAAAAACAGGAGCGATCTCTCTGTAAACGGGTTTCCATTCGTTTTTCTTGGATTGGGGATTTTTAAGACCATATCTGCTGCTGTTAAAAGATACAATGGCTGTTTTCGTATTTAATTAAAAAAATTAGTTAAACATTCGAAAATAAGCTAATGTAAAATGAATTAAGTAAACAGAGTTATTGTCTCCCGGTATTTTTTAACAGCGCTATAAGATAGTTCTTTTAAATAATTCATTTTAAATGTATCGTTTTAAATCTGACGTAATTTACACCAAAATTTTATTTCTCTTATTAATATTCACGTGGAAATACTTTTGTTGTTAGAAGGAATTATTATTTGCGATGTCTTCGAATTCAAATTAATAGTTGAAAAGATTATCTCAAAATATCTCGCGCAAATATATTTTTTAATTTAAATTGTTTTGCCATATTTTTTGGCCATTTTAAATATGACGTAATTTCCTCCATTTACAGGTTTTAACGCATAGTAATGATTTTTTTATTTTAATATTTTGTTTCTCTTTTAAAATTCCAGTGTAAATATGGTTCTTATGACGCAGTTTTCCTGCTTTTAATATGTAATCATTTAATTCTAATTTAATTTTTTTTGTGTTGACAATAGTCCCGTGTAAATAAATTTTTAATTTGAAGTAAACATTATTGTTTGCGCTGTTTATAAAGTTGGCAACGGTTTAAATTAATACATTTTTTAAATTTATAAAAAATATCTCTCGAAATACTGAAAATTTGAATTTAAAATAGAAATAAAACCTCAAAAAATAGTCAAATAAAAAAAAATAAATGCAATCTGCACACCGGAAACTTATAACCTATAAAAGGATCTAAAAATGATTAAATTCTCATGTATAGTTTTTGCTCCAATAAAACTTTTTTAATGTAACGATTTTGTCCAACTTTAGCATTAAATATCTCTGAAAGTCATTCTTCGATTTGAAAACTGTCTGCATCAGCGTGTTTATCAAATATTTCTTTATAATACCACCGATTTCCATACTTTTGTATACGACAGTTTTTTTTTTAATATTAACGAAGAAAGGTCATGCTCAAGGCATACTTAGATACTACTACAGGCAGACTGATTTGCGTTTAATGTATGAAGTCGCTCGCCAGAGGACTCTGATACCCTGCCCAAAATTGAAATTTGACTCTGACCGTAACTGAAACAACCTGGGAAGGGTAGATATGTAAACAAACACCAAAATTACGTCATGTCGCCATGTTTACGTTTACAGTTCTGCTGACATTTCAATCAAGCTTAGAAATGACAGCTAATTCGAATACAGCTGTTAAGGGTTATTATAAACTGTCCATATCAATGTAAATATAAAGTTCTATTTATTTAAGTGACTAATATAATGTGATTCTCTTTAAAACTGTTAAACCAACGCACATAAAAATATATAAATAAAAAAACACATGCTTTGTCTAAAACATCAATGTCACAAATTTATTTGGTACCACTTAGTTATCCCGTCGACCAATTTCGCCAAATTATATAAATCGCCAAAACACTCGCCAAATTATACAAATTGACATAATTTTTATTTTAAATAACGAAAGAACAAATAAATTAGTATAACATTAATAAATATACAAATAAAACGTCGAAATAAAAATCACTTGATGACATAAACACGTGTAACTTGCTTACAATGAATTGCTTGTGAATGTGACAGTTACGATCAAGCATTATTTAATCTTATAGTTTGGCGATAGATTTTTGGTCGACGGGATAACTAAGTACCACTTATTTACTATTTTCACTGCTGAAACAATAAAACTGATGGAAATTTTTTTTAATATATTAAAATACTCATAAAATTCCTTGTAATAATTAATAAATGTAATTTATTAAGTAAAAAAATACCCTCACATGATTTAATCAAAATTGCTTGGATTACATAGAATATTGCAACGAAATTTAAATCCGTGATCACCATTTCTTTCTGTGATTAAAAATAAGAATATTTAATGTTTAAGGAAGATCGTTTTTTTTTTCTTCTTCTTCTTGGTTCGGGCGATATTAAAAACAAATATTTTACCGGTAACAGTAAATTAATCAAAAATAGCTGCTTCAAGTCAGTTATGAGAACTGTAGTTTGATAAAAATCAAATTTTAATTTTAAAACGTGTATATGAAACCAAGCTATTTTTATATAAATACGGGACATAACGATCAAGGTAAACAATAAATAATTTAGCTAATCTTAAAAGTATGTGTAACACTAAAATGCTACAATTTGTGTAAAATAGCCTTTTAAATCGAAGGAAATTGAAGAATATAAATATTTAATTTATTACATGAAAATACGATCAATGATTCTGAAACCTCGACGATGAGAAACAAGCTTCTATCTGGGCAGGGTATAAATGTAAACAAAGAGCACGTTGTGAAGTTTTGGTTCAGGGTTTGAAGTTGGATCCGACTTCACTTTTTCGGCGAAATGCGCGGGCCGTTATATATCATAGTAGGCTATGGCCATGCTTAAGCCAAGACTATTATATCATAAAACTTATCATAAAAGCCCTTATCATAAAACAGACTTGACAATCCGGAGAAAGTCTATGGGTGAATATGTCCCCGATAATTGCCAACTAATTAGCTGACTTTGTTCCGTAAGTTACGCCACCTGGTGTATACTCCTGGTAATACTCCATAAACAAATGCATAGTAAAAAATTGAAAATGTTGTGTTATTGGCAAAACTGTATAAAATATTTTTCGAATTCCAGTAAAATAAAGGCGTAAAAAAAAATATTTCGCACAATTATGTTCTGGCTTTAAAAAATGAAACATATCAAAAATGAAGATTTAAATATAAGATTTATTGATATTTTTTCAGTGTACTTGTTAGTTATCCCGTCGACCAAATTCGCCAAATTATATAAATCGCCAAACTACTCACCAAGTTCTACAAATTGACACAATTTTTTATTTTAAATAACGAAAAAACAAATAAATTAGCATAACATTAATAAAAATACAAATAAAACGTCGAAATATTGGTTTTGTTGGCCATTATTGGCATTTAATCTTAAAATTAATTAATTTATGGCAAACCATTATTGGCATTTAATCTTACAATTTGGCGACAGTAATTTGGTCGACGGGATAACTAACAAGTGCCATTTTCAGTATATAGGACTTTGCGGGTTATTTTTTTTTTAAATCTTGGCACAATTTGGGCTTCGGAAAGAGCGATTTGTTGCGGATTGATATAAACAGTTATGAAAACAAAACTTATGAACAGTCAGCTTGTTTTATAAGAATTTACGGCACAGATGTCATATACGCCCCATATTGGCGCGATTTTTTTCCGATGCCAATTTTGCAAAAACCTCGTTACCATATCATCTATATCCGGATAACCATATCAAGCAAAATAACGACACTTTGGTGCCAGTTAAGTATCCGGTGCGTATATGACATTGGCGCCAGAAAAAAATCGCGCCAATATGACATCTGTGCCGAATTTACATGTACAAATTTAGTTTCTAGATATTATTATTGTTTTTTATGTACGATTTGTTTATATTTGTATATAAAATAGATAAATGCCTTTTTTATATTAAATAAATTGTACAAATATTGGAAAATATTGCTTCTTTATGTGAAACAGTGAATATGCTTCCAGAAATTACGTTGCTAAATTTTCTTCTCTCGCCAAGGCCCCTATACTTGAAAAATACCGATTTATTATTATATAATGTAGTATTAGCTAATGTTCTGTAATCTGTTCCACAGTCAAAGTTGACTGCAAAAACGCGATGCTGGAATAATGTGGTATCAAGTATGCGGTTTAAAAATAAAATTAATTTTGCGCCAAACTACACTTACGCCAATCGGCTCTAGGTCTGATTAAGGAAGAATACTCAAATTAAGATTTACAAACATCAAAATCGTAGCATGACAAGAATACGGTATTTGCGGAAAGTTGAGGGACATGTAAATTTAAGTGATTATTAAACTTTATTTTTCCAATTTTTTAAATGTTTATGACTTCGGTCTGTTTTTTTTTGTGTGTATCTATGCGTGTTTTAACTTTCCTAAAATGCTTTGATACATTTTAGTAAAACTTATTTAACATATGTGAGTTAAAACAAGGAAATTAATTACGCACCAAACTATGCCCGCCAAGATATGCCAATTGGCTGTGGTGCCAATTATGAAACTTTCCATAGATTAATACATACAAACTTTATATGAAAAAACAGTGAAGCTTTCATCTAAAGTTTGTTAAACTGAAATGATCCCCCATACCTTCAAAAATAAAACAAATGATAGGCCAATAAATAAATAAATGAGACTGTGCATTGAAACAATTTGAAGGACCGATGTTAAATTAATACTGTAAGGTGAAATTAATTGTGAAAAGAAAAGAAATAGCAGAAATAAAATAAATCACATATTTGAAAATATAAAAGATAAAATGATATATTTTACATTTTCCGGATCTAGATGCTATCCATTTATTTCAATAACTAATATCACTGAGAAATTCATGGTAAAATAATTTTCTTTCCTGATTATTATTATTATTACCATCATCATTTATTTACATAACGGAATACAGCAGTAAACATTTTTTGTTTAACAGTAAAATAAGTTCATTTTTTAAATAAAATGTCTGGAACATATGAAAATTTTAAGATTAACAACTACCATTTGCAAACTACAAAGCACATCGTAAAGAAAATGGTAAAAGACAAATGGAAAACAAATTAAAAAATATTTCTGTTTCTCACGTTAGATGGCGCTAGTCACGGTAAACCATGTGGTTTCTAACCACGTGTACAGCGGACAAGGGAAACTTAGCGATTGCGAGGCCTGTTATTTCGATAAGGAGGCCTTGGCTTAAGCATTTAAATTGGATGAGTTCTACCCGGAATATCTACGCAGATTTTCATTGGTCCATTTCCAAATCAAAACTTTTTTTTATATATAGAAGGATAAAGACGAGTTTTTAGATTGCTTGTAAAAATGTTTTTTATGATAACGTTTAATTTTTTTAACCTCCAGTATGCTATTTCTTTCTTCCAGCTAACCTAATAAAGTGTCGTCTCAAAAAAAAAAAAAAAAACACCCCCCGTTGAATAAGCCAGCCGTAAAATAAAGCAGAGGTATCATTGTACGGAATAATCTCTACCGCATTTTTTTTAACTTCTAAGCATCGCACATTTCCAATTTTTATACCGTCGTATTGGGGAAAAAAGTACTTTTAAATGCAATTTGTTTGAAAACTGCATCTCGATTTATTTTTGAGATATTATTATTATTATTATTATTATTATTATTATTATTATTATTATTTGTAGTTTTAAATGCCATTTGTTTAATTTTTGTAACTCAAGTACTCCATTTCTGTAGAAAGTAAAAGTACAGGAAAAATAGTTGGAAAGTACCAATTATATCTTTTTGTTGCCATTTTCTCATAAAAACTGAAAAAAAAGGTAATTAAAATACCTGCTGTTTCGAAAAAATATAAGTTAATAACTTCTGATAAAACATGAAGTTTTTATAAACTGAACTTAATTTTAAGTATCTACATTAATATTACAAACAAATGAAAACATATGAATCATGAGATAGCCATTTTTTTTTGTCGAATTTCTTAAATAACGAAAGAAATTCTTCAGCGGATGCGGATGACGTCATTTTATATAAAATAAATGCGTGTGTTTTAAGTCTTATAACTGAACTATCTATATTTATGTACATGTTTCTTTTTTTTTTCATCGGGGGTGACACTAAATTCTGAAAAAGCAGAATTACTGTTTTCTAATTTTTTTTTAACCATTTGAAAAAATGGTTATTGTCCTCTGTCAGGGTAGGAAATCAAAAACATATCTGAAGCTTTTTATTGGTTGATTCCGCATTTTATTCGTTTCCTGATGGGTCTATACAGTAATCTGTATTTTCCCTTTACTTTCAACAGAGATGGATACTTCTGTTGCTACTATGACAAAAAAAAGTAATAAAAACTACAAAAAAAAAATTAATTACTCAGAAACAAATTGAGATACAGCTTTCAAACAAATTGCAATTAAAAATGTATTTTTTTCTCTATACGACGATATAAAAAGTAATATTGTGGGATGTTTAGAAATTTAAAAATGAAATTTCATTTAAAATTGGTCCAAGAATGTTTTGTATGTCTTAAATTTTAGTCTTTGAAAAAATCATTTTCCAAATGGTCGTTGTAATTTGTTAAATTGCTTTTTTTTATTTTTTTTTTCTGTTTGGCTTGTAAAAATAATTGGCACAGATGTCATATACGCACCATATTGGCACAATTTTTTTCTGAGGCCATTGTTGTGATGGGAATATTTTGTAATATATTATAATCCATATTTATGGGCCGTTAATTAAAAGTAAAATTTAAATTGGAAGTTCTTTTTAGTTACAATGCGTTGTGTAGTATTGCAATAAGACCCTTCGTTCTTTGAGGTCAGCAACTGTAAAAAAATAGAAATAAATGAAACTTCTTACTTGGATCGTGTAGTCTGTAAAATAAATGAAGAGGAGACTTGTAAGCATCAATTAATCTTTTATTTCATCTTGAAGGAGAGAAGAAAGGGCTTCCCGTTGGTCACCGTTCATAAATTAATTATTGCCAATAAAAACATCTACTCCACTAGAAGATAGCTATTTCTTTTAAAATTAAAGTGCAGCATGAATCAAGAAATTATTAAGAAATAATTTAACCGGAGTTGTTAAAATAGTACACATCGTTTACGCAAAAGCTTTTCACCGGATTCCACATTCATCGGCGTCGGCAGACCGGAGCCGGAGCCCGCGATCTTTTTAAAACCAAAACTAAGTCATGACAGCTCTCCAACAAAACAGATTCTCATTTAAAATTAACGGAATTTTTAATTTATAGTAAGAATACGGGGACTTCAAAAGTTACTGAAAGAAAAGATTTAAATCTATTAGAGAATTTAAAATATTAGGTAATATCTTAATAAACAAATCCGAAAGAAAATATTTAAAAAGCTTTATTTTAATTTGCTCCTCGCACGGCGAATAGACACACCTCCAAAAGATAGCCACCCATTCAATGCATATGCCGTGAGAAGCTTGCTCCGATGACGTCATCACAATCGTACAAAGTTCAAAGGAGAAGCATCCCATGCCAGGGGCAGCCGAACGTCAGCGAACTTGCCGATGTGCGATCGAAACGAATCGCCCGCGCAAAAATAAATATGGATTTAAGTTTAAAGAACATCGATGTATAAGGCCAAAAGAAATAAAAAAGGTAACATGATTTAAACACTGTGAGATTTCATCTCACAATTGTCATATAATCACCAGGGTACTTAACTGGCGCCAAAGTGCCGTTTTTTTTCTTGATATGGTAACTCGGATGTTGTTTATTTGTTAATAAATTGTATAGTTACTTTTCTTTTCTTTTTTTTAATTATATAAATTGTTTTGTTCTATAGTTATTAATGAAACATTTTTCGCCCAGTTGGAAATTTACATCTAATATGATTTGTTTACCAATTACAATAATTGTGTTAAAAATAATCTAGTGTAATTTCGCATCCAGCGATTTCTGGAGTTCCATTACCTGAGATTTATTCTGTTGAGCTGAACCAGGGTTTCAGACCAGATGCTGTAATCTTCAAGGTTAGCTGGGTGAAAAAGTTCGACCAGAATCGTCCGGGATAGCTCAGATGGCAGAGCACTGGCGGCTTCAGCCAGGAGATCCCGGGTTCGAATTCTGGTCCGGACATTTTTCGCCCAGTTGGAAATTTACATCTAATATGATTTGTTTACCAATTACAATAATTGTGTTAAAAATAATCTAGTGTAATTTCGCATCCAGCGATTTCTGGAGTTCCATTACCTGAGATTTATTCTGTTGAGCTGAACCAGGGTTTCAGACCAGATGCTGTAATCTTCAAGGTTAGCTGGGTGAAAAAGTTCGACCAGAATCGTCCGGGATAGCTCAGATGGCAGAGCACTGGCGGCTTCAGCCAGGAGATCCCGGGTTCGAATCCTGGTCCGGACATTTTTCGCCCAGTTGGAAATTTACATCTAATATGATTTGTTTACCAATTACAATAATTGTGTTAAAAATAATCTAGTGTAATTTCGCATCCAGCGATTTCTGGAGTTCCATTACCTGAGATTTATTCTGTTGAGCTGAACCAGGGTTTCAGACCAGATGCTGTAATCTTCAAGGTTAGCTGGGTGAAAAAGTTCGACCAGAATCGTCCGGGATAGCTCAGATGGCAGAGCACTGGCGGCTTCAGCCAGGAGATCCCGGGTTCGAATCCTGGTCCGGACATTTTTCGCCCAGTTGGAAATTTACATCTAATATGATTTGTTTACCAATTACAATAATTGTGTTAAAAATAATCTAGTGTAATTTCGCATCCAGCGATTTCTGGAGTTCCATTACCTGAGATTTATTCTGTTGAGCTGAACCAGGGTTTCAGACCAGATGCTGTAATCTTCAAGGTTAGCTGGGTGAAAAAGTTCGACCAGAATCGTCCGGGATAGCTCAGATGGCAGAGCACTGGCGGCTTCAGCCAGGAGATCCCGGGTTCGAATCCTGGTCCGGACATTTTTCGCCCAGTTGGAAATTTACATCTAATATGATTTGTTTACCAATTACAATAATTGTGTTAAAAATAATCTAGCATATAAGAAAAGTTGCACTTTAGAAGCAACAAAGATCAAAATAACTTTAGTATTTGATCACAGCCTAGGACTTATAACTTATAAAACAGAGCATTTATTTTTTTTAATTACTCTAAACTGGCCACACATAAAAAATATCTTTAGTAACATTTTCACAATATGATATTCATCATTTTTTTTTTAAATTTCAATTTAGAACTAAATATTTTGACTTCAAACAACCAGCTGTATTCCACATAAACAAGTAGCCAAATCGTGCACTAAATGACCACTCACATGTAAAACACAGATAGTTAAAGTAGTTGCAACAATATATATATATGAGAGAGAGACATGTCTGAAAGGAATTAAGTGTTTTACTGCTGAAACATATACTTTTACTATTTTCCATTTAGACCCTGAAAATATGCATTGCAAAAGCAATATATCAACAAACACCAATACTTCTTGTATTATTTATACATCAAAAATTTTCAAAGTATATACTATTCTTTAAAATATGAGACATCACTTAATACAATTTTTAAATATGTATAAAGATAAACTCATAAATTTATAGATAAACAGACAAACCGAGAAACCATGGTTTTAAGAATAAGTATTTGGTTGAGTGGGTGGGGATCCCCAGAAAAAAATAAATGCTTTCATAGACAATGAAAGAAAATTGACACTATCATGGGAAATTTAAAATTTTAACTGTACCATAATATAAACATTAAAAATCATTTACATAAAATATTTCATGCAGAAAAATCAAGAGAAATATGTAAAAAATATACTATTATCCACAATCATAGAACAATATACACTGTGACTACTCATGTTTTACTCAAGATTTCAGGTGGCTTGGATCTCCATAAACAAGGCTCCTGACACCTTGTGCAAAAAGAAAGAAATAACTATATACACTAAATAGCACAATATACCACTCCATAACTGCAAAAACAACAGCAATGTCCTTCTTTACAGATCCTTGATTCCTTAGCGTTATAAACACAATTTAAAGTTTGCATGAAAAATAAATAAATGTTATGAGAGTGTTCAAAAACACACTGAAAGTTTTGGTACACAAAAAGACATCAGTTATGTGTATTGTTGCCAAGGTGTAAACATTGTGTTTACCATGTAGAAACAAACGCACATTTCTAGATGACATACACAAAAAGGCAACATCAACTTAACAGTTGAATAAACATTTTACAGGAACACTGGACGAGAACCTTTTTTTTTTTTTTTTTTGGCGACAACACAACATCTGTGTGCTTCACTTCCTTTGAAGCTAAACATTAACTTTCAGTAATCACTATTTTGGACACACTAAAAGGATGAATTATAGAGCACTAAAGATTATAAAATGATGTTGTATTTGATGAGAATTGATGATGTATTCACACACACATCTTGAGAAAAAAAAGAGACATAAGTAGGTAGGTGATGATATCAATAAGCACTTTTTCTTTTAAACTTCTTAGTAATTTTGAAGATTCACTAAGGAACACTTCTATATCAAAAGGCGCTGTTAAATAGTTACTAAGAACTGTGCTTTTCTTTTCGTGTAATCTTGTTTAGAAATTGATTTGATGCTTAAAAAAATTTTAATTTCTTCATTAATAATAAATCTTCAGAATTCATTCAATTAATTACTTGTGTAAAAATATGAGGCATATGACAACATAAAAATTTAGAGACTTTGGGTATATTCACAAATGAAAACAAAGGCACAATAAAATTTTTGAAATATGGGGAATTTAGACAGAAAATAAATAAATAGATCTTGAGAATTCCTGAATCAAAATACAACTCTTGTAACTGCAGCAGGTATATGTAAGAATCAATATTGAAAGTAACTAATTTTATAATATTTCATAAATCTTCTTGATTTAGCAAAAAAAATATTTTTGCAAAAAAAATAGCAACACTGACTTATAGGAGCAGATAAGTTAACCAATCCACTTAGTAAGGATAATTTACGTCTCACAAGAGAAAAGGGCAACCAACAAAACTTCCATAATCAGATCTTGGGACAGCTATTACTTGAGAAAACATTTGAAATTACTTGTAAATCCTATTTAGCTTTAGAGACAAACATCGAAGATATTGAATTGAATCAGACATTGTAAGGATAAATGACTCAAACATGACATGACCCCTTTCAATAATCACTTCAGCGTTGAAAATGAAGCATAAATTTAAAAGTTATTGTTATAAAACAACTCAGCGTTGAAAATGAAGCATAAATTTAAAAGTTATTGTTATAAAACAATGAGTTGAGCAGGTAAGTATTAATACATTTATCTTCTATCATCAAACAAGGAAAATACTAGAGAAGAGGTCAGCACAAATGGATACAACTCATCAGTGAATGGCCAAATTCATCAGGTAAGAAACTGTTGAGAATGAAGCAAAGTTTTTTTGCAGGTGAGTATTTTTTTTTTAACAGGTTGGAAGAGAAACTCTTAGATCAGCATATGTAGAGAGACGGTCTTTAAATATGTGATAGCAGTGACACACAGTTAAAATTATTGCAGAGAAATACTGACAATATGAGAACTTATTTTAAAAGCTGTATAAAACCATAAGATTTTTTAAAAATAGATGATGTAAAATAATTTCAAGAATATAATTGTAACAGGAATGAAGTAGCCCCATGCCTACTTCTTCTCAAGAGTAGAAAAAATAATGCTGCTTTCATTCTTTTTCTGAGAGCAACACGAGAATCTAGTCTGTCGAAAACTGTCATAGTCTGCACATACGGTGAAGTGGAAAGGTCTTTATGTCAAAATTACAACTTGCCATAAGAATATATTTAAAAAAAATGAAGCAACAAGAATTTTTCAAATGTAAAATTTTGTCAGCTGAGAGTGCTTTTAGAAACCTGAGAACAGTTGTAAAATAAATGTGAAAATATTCTTAAATGCATACATTCTTAATTTGTAAATTGCAGATTATCTTTGCACTAAGCCAAACTGTATGATTATAATAGAACATCACAGTCCAGATGGCATAAGAATAAATCTATGAACAAACTCTTGTATTCAAATTATTGTTAAACAAAATATCTTGATTTGAAATTTGTAGAACAGAAGCATAGAAATCTCTAAGAATGTTATATAGGATATTTACAACTACTAACTTCTGTGAAGAATTTCAGCTTCAGAATAATAAGTATGACATTAGAATAAAATTTCTCAGTACCAATAATCATAATTTCAAAAATAATACTTCTTATAAATATATATAGAATTTACAAATTTGTTGCAATTTAATAGTGCCATAAAAATTAAAAAACCCAAAGTCATAGCCTCTTAAAATATGAAATATGTTCTTGAGAACAATTTTATTATTTCAAATTCATTAGAATTTATCTAAGAACAATATATAATTCATTTCAAAAATATATATATCAAATAATCATTCTTTAAAAAAATTATGTTCTCTAATAATTCATTACAATTAAAAGAATATGTAGATGAAATTCTTTCAAATAAAACTATTTAAATAGAATAATAATTATGCATCAACAAAAATATGACTATTCTTCAATAGGAAATTGATCTTAATTTAAATAATTGTTTTAAAAAAAATATGGGAAACTTAGCAAAATATATTATATTCTTCAAGATGGAGCAGAACAAAATTATTCTAGAACTATAAAATTTAATTCTTCAAAACAGCAAAAATCTATGCAAGAAACCTTTTGAGAACAGAAACTTCCAATACTAAAAAAGTATTGTCATATGTAGTTATGCAAAAATTCTTACATAAAATATTCCATATTTCTCAAAATTCACTAAAAGAACAAATCTTGAATACTATTGAACACATCAAAAATTTTTTCAAAAGTTATTCTGAGAACAAAAGTTCTAAAATATTACGAATTTTCTTCAAATCAATCTAAATTTTTCTTCAGAACCACCGTTTTTGCGGCACCAAATGTGATGGGAATATTTTGTAATAGATTATAATCCATATTTATGGGCCGTTAATTAAAAGTAAAATTTAAATTGGAAGTTCTTTTTAGTTACAATGCGTTGTGTAGTATTGCAATAAGACCCTTCGTTCTTTGAGGTCAGCAATTGTAAAAAAATAGAAATAAATGAAACTTCTTACTTGGATCGTGTAGTCTGTAAAATAAATGAAGAGGAGACTTGTAAGCATCAATTAATCTTTTATTTCATCTTGAAGGAGAGAAGAAAGGGCTTCCCGTTGGTCACCGTTCATAAATTAATTATTGCCAATAAAAACATCTACTCCACTAGAAGATAGCTATTTCTTTTAAAATTAAAGTGCAGCATGAATCAAGAAATTATTAAGAAATAATTTAACCGGAGTTGTTAAAATAGTACACATCGTTTACGCAAAAGCTTTTCACCGGATTCCACATTCATCGGCGTCGGCAGACCGGAGCCGGAGCCCGCGATCTTTTTAAAACCAAAACTAAGTCATGACAGCTCTCCAACAAAACAGATTCTCATTTAAAATTAACGGAATTTTTAATTTATAGTAAGAATACGGGGACTTCAAAAATTACTGAAAGAAAAGATTTAAATCTATTAGAGAATTTAAAATATTAGGTAATATCTTAATAAACAAATCCGAAAGAAAATATTTAAAAAGCTTTATTTTAATTTGCTCCTCGCACGGCGAATAGACACACCTCCAAAAGATAGCCACCCATTCAATGCATATGCCGTGAGAAGCTTGCTCCGATGACGTCATCACAATCGTACAAAGTTCAAAGGAGAAGCATCCCATGCCAGGGGCAGCCGAACGTCAGCGAACTTGCCGATGTGCGATCGAAACGAATCGCCCGCTCAAAAATAAATATGGATTTTAAGTTTAAAGAACATCGATGTATAAGGCCAAAAGAAATAAAAAAGGTAACATGATTTAAACACTGTGAGATTTCATCTCACAATTGTCATATAATCACCAGGGTACTTAACTGGCGCCAAAGTGCCGTTTTTTTTCTTGATATGGTAACTCGGATGTTGTTTATTTGTTAATAAATTGTATAGTTACTTTTCTTTTCTTTTTTTTAATTATTTAAATTGTTTTGTTCTATAGTTATTAATGAAACATTTTTTATTTATTGTTATTCCCTATTTAATATATATATATGTAACTTGTATTCGAAAACGAGGTTTTCACCAAATTGGCATCAGAAAAAAAAATCACGCTAGTGTGGTGTGTATATGACATCTGTGCCAAATATTTTTGTTGCTATGTTTTTAAATTTCATATTTGAAAAAAGGGTATTTTTAAATATAAATCAATAATTTCAGAAATAATAATGTGACTGAAGTACAGTGTCATTTGATAGGATAATCACGTAAGAAATTAAATATATATATATTTAAATATTTTTATATTATTCCAGAAATTAAATTTTCATAATACATAATTACTTTTAGTGTAAAATTAATAAGTAAATTTGTTTGTAAAATATTTTGGCTGTGTAATTATATTTCATAGTTTTCGTATAAATTTGGTGAACTTTTACTCTTCCTAAATTGCTTTCTCCGATTATTCCTTATTTCATAAGTAAGAAATTATACAATTTAGACATGTTATATTCAATTATGCATCGTATTTTAATTTTGTTAATTTTGTTGTCTTTTTTTCATTAAAACGTAGAAAATTAAATGTATTTTTAACGTACAGATGGCAGCACATATTTTACGTTAAAATAGTAAGGAATTCTTCAAAAGACTCATTTGCGGTATATAATTAGATTTGCTATTGCTGCAGGTTTGTAGTACATACGATGATTGTTAATACCCGGTTTTTGAACAGTAACGAAAGTAACGAGTAACGAATACTTTCTAACGGGAAGCGAGTTCGAAAGTAACGACATCATACGGGTATTAATTTAGTCGTTACTTTTACAGCACTAATGCCAAACAATCGCAATTGTAGCTCGAAAACAAGTTGTTTATATCAACGACTTTTTGTTCGTTTCTGTCTACTAAAAAAAGGGATACGATTCCACATAAATGAGTTGTAAATATAAGTGAATATTTATATCCCTTTGTTTTTGAAAAAAAATCATACAACGTTTTGATTTCCTCAAAAAAAAAAAAAAATAAATAAATAAATAAAAATATCTGGCAGCGCTTATAAGAAGTAACATTAAGGATGAGAATTGCTAAAAAAAATTAATTTTAAAATAAGTTTCTTCAATAATTAGACAATTATTTTTAAGCTAAAAAATACAGAAATATAAAGCATTTTTTGAATATTCATTAAACTAATTTACAGGGTGTTCCATAATTCTATCGACAAATTAGAAGGCATCAAGAAGATAAAAAAAAATGCCATAGTAAATGGGATCGCAAACTTCTTATTTAGTCACAAATACAGGGTTTTCATACTAACTGAACTTAAGTTGGCGGAAATAATTTTGAGAAAAATTAAAACATTGAAAATGCAAAGATCTCAATCCGTGAGACATTTTCCTATGGGGTCACTTTAAATAACTCGTTTATGCGACGCCTCACAGTGGGTGACTTACCAATTCTAGCTGGTCAAAAGTCAATTTTTAAAAGTTTATCCTAGCGAAATTTATTTTTTGCCTGTTATAGCTCAATAATTATGGCGTTGTACCCTGCTGTTGGTTTTGATATAAATATAATTATATGGTTCATAGACTAGCGCAAAGTTGGTGCTTCTTAGTTGGGGATAAATCAATCAATTTGAATATAGTTCTTTAATCTGTTACTTGAAAGGGAATAAAATATACTGCTAGATTATGAACTCTTCCAAACAAAATATGGACTTTATTTTATCGGATTTATGTGCAAAAAGTTTGCACATATCAGCTGTTATTTCATATTTAATGTCGCAAAAAACGCATTTACAATTTTTCAGTTTTAATATAGAAAAAGTTATATTCAGAAGCTACATATAGGAAAAGCTAAATTCGAGTGGTTACAAAATTGATCCAGACAAATTTTCCAAATTCAGATTTGATAGAAAACAAAACATAATGATTTTCTCATGATATCTTATGATTCCCATTATTTACATAAGGTTATTATGTGCAGAGATAAATTTTAAATCATGATTAATTATATTAAAACCAATTTAATAAATTTCAAATCAATTTACTGGTGTCACAATTGGATCGTATGATACGGGGGGAGAAATAAGAAATGTGCAAAATTCGCAAAACAGGTATCTTTCATTTCAAAATTCGCTTTCTTTACATACGTTATATATTTTATCTATGTAAATTTATTAAAAATAAATAAACTGCTACCTCAGAGATAGAAGAATATGCAAATTTATTTCTTATTGATCCAGATTTCTGTATCTTACGTTTCAGTAAAAAAAACACATCAGTTATTTTCATATGACTCTTTGTCAAAAATCCAAATAGTTGAATAGGAATAATCTCCAAATATGTCCTATAACTCAAATATTTTTAAGATTTATTTGGCCACATTCTTTCATTTTATAACCAAGATTAACCTCTTCATGCCCTTCGCCACATGTGTAAACGTTTAGTTTTTTATAATTATAATTACTGTCCATAATAAAAAGAACGAAAAGTTGAAAACATATTCACAACAGAATCTCTCAATAAGAGAAGTAAAAATTTTATGGTTTGGCTGCACTGATGATGTTATTTACGATTTAATTTTTTGACAGTCAGTATTGTTAGATTATTTGAACAAATCGTTAATATTTGATAAAAATAATATCATATATATTAAATATATTACGTTTTAATAATTTGTAGAAATGTAAGAAAGAAATTTATTTTAGTTTATTATTTTATAAGAAATAATTTCACTCATAAATTGCCATTAACGCTCAACGGCCACAAATGTGGACATCATCATTTTTCTTCTTTCTTTTTTTCTTTTCTTTCTTTTTGAATTCCTATTAATATAAGACGAATAAATCATTAAAAAAAGGTCTTTTTTTCCCACTATAAGAAAATCGTCCCTGAAGTGGTTAAAATCAAATTAAATATACTTAGAAAAGAAAGTGTTAGATGCAAGAGTTTATTACTCGGTATGCTTTAACCTCATAATTTTAATTCCCATGTTTTATAATCCCTTTTTGAGATATTATTAAATGGTTTTATGAAGGAAAATCATTTAATTAAAAAAATGCAATTCTTATGTTAAAATTTGAAAGATATATTCATATATTTTAAGGTATATATATAAAAAAAACAACTTGAAACTTTGTTCGTCTAGAATTTCCAAATCTGCGGAACTTTATTCTTGCATACTTTTCTTCCAACTGCAATATATAATGCTAGAAATCATATTTACAAAGATTCTAATAAAGAAATATAAATAAATTCACATGACATATGGGAAAATGCAGTAAAAATGATTATTTATTTAACATTTTTATTATTATTTTTTTTATAAATAAACTATTTATTTTACTGAAAATACTCGCTATTCCTAATTTTATATAAAGCACAAAAAATAGCATTAATAGGAGATACCTTGAAAAAACAGAAGCAGAGAAAAAATAATTTAAAGATTGCAACTCTGATACATTTAAAGAGACATTGGTTACAATTTAAGCAAAAAATTAGACAATTTATATTTTCGTCAGTTTAAAAAAATGAATAAAAGGTACTGAATGACATTATGCAAATGTATTCTAAAGAGTGTTAATTTTAATAATTCCCAATATACTTGGAAAATATTTATGAATTCGGTTTGTCTGTCTGTTTGCCCGTCTGCTGTAACTGAATGAAAAATATTCGGATGGGCATTTAATTTTTCAGGACGGTTCACAAACGGACAAAATTAAAGCACTGGGCAAATCATGAAATCGGTAACATTGAGGTCAAACATTAAGTGAAAAATGGTTTTAAAAATGAAAAATAAAGTGCACTTGACCTATATGAATCTTCATTTGTTAACCTAGTAAACATGAGTAATAAAGTTTGGATTAATTATTTATTTATTTCTAAAATAAAGTTACTTAACTCGTATTTCATGAAAAGAATAGATCGACCCATTTAATAGTCCAATATTAAAATATCTACAATTATTATCTACTATTTCCTATGGTTACATTATACTATTAGTACTTACAGATGGCTATATGTCCTTAAAACTGTTTTTTTTAATGCAAATTTTTGTTTTCAAAATATACATGTGAGTTTGGGAGAAATACTTATTATCTTGAAAGTTTGAATATAAAAAAAGTTGTTATAAATAATAATAATGAAATGTTTTGCAAAAATGAGCGCTTGCCAAAAAGAAGAATTGTGATATATGAGTATTCAGGTCGTTTATAGGCAAACTATATTTTAAAAAAAATAGCTAATAACGTGTGAAAATATGAATAAATCATTTTGTGATATAAGAAGAAAATTGCTGAAAACTGTCATAGCTTTTGACGTAACCTTATTTTATTTTCTTATTTACTTCTTTAATCTGAAAAAAAAAATTATATTAAAATAGAAGAATAGTTCTGGATTACGATAACTTATAATATGTTATAAATTTGACGCTTTTGTTTTCCTCTTTTAAATAAACAAGGAGTTCCTACCCGGCTCCCCGGGTTACAGAATACAGGTGATAAACATTTGTAAGTTTTTTTTTAATTGAAAACATTTTTACATGAAACATTTGAACATTGAACATATTTTTTACATTTAATAAAGATTTTTCAGATTTTTCACTAACAACACCAACAATCATTTTTATATGTTAACAATTATGTGCTAAAATAAAATTTTGAAATTTATTAAAAGTTATTCTTTCATATTGGCCTCGTGCCAGAAATTAACAGTCAAAGAAATCACTAAAAATTGCTAACCTTTTTTATTCTGATAATTTCAATGTTTCTAGAGTGGTTCATTCACATGTCTTAAATTTATGTTTTATCTATATTTTTTATTTAAGAATTGATAAATTTAAAATTTCAATATGGAATATAAGCTGGTAGTAATGTAATTAAATTTAAAAAATCAAAAAAATCCGACTGCGTAAAAAGCGAACTAATTACTTATTTCTCATCAATGTGAAACTATTTTTTAACCATTTGGAAAAATGGCTTTTGTCCTCGTCAGGGTAGGAAATCAAAAGCATATCTGAAGCTTTTTATTGGCTTAATCCGCATTTTATTCGTTTTCTGATTGGTCTATACAGTAATCTCTATTTCTCTTTACTTTCAACAGAGATGGATATTTCTGTTGCCACTATGACAAAAAAGTAATAAAAACTACAAAAAAAAAATGAATAATTCGGAAACAAATTGAGATACAGCTTTCAAACAAATTGCATTTAAAAGCACATTTTTTTTCTCTATACGACGGTGTAAAAAGTAATATTGTGGAATGTTTAGAAGTTTAAGAATGAAATTTCATTTAAAATGGGTCGTCAGATTTCTTGGAAATCTGACGATGGAAAAACCTTTTCCCGAACAGCCAATGAAATGCTTGGATAATACGTAAGTTTCAGGTGGATAATACGTAAGTTTTAAGAAATCTGACTGGTCGCAGGCGATTTTTGTCGCTTGCAATTTTTACGTGTAATAACACTATTAATGGTGAATTCATGGCGCACTAATGTATGATCAACTTCGTGCGATTTTTTATGTCTTAAATTTTAATTTTCGAAAAAAATCATTTTCCAAATGGTCGTTGTAATTTGTTAAATTGCATTTTTTTAAATTTTATATTACTTACCTAATTTTTTTATTTACTTGTATTGATGACGTTTAAGTTGTGTTTAATTTTAGTTCCTATCTATAAACTCTGTTTTAATGAGGCCTATAGATGTCTATAATGGGTAGAGTTGCAGTAATGCTAGAGATCCTACCAACACAACTTCTAGGTTGTGTAATATTTAAACGGAGATTCTGACTGTAAAATAGTCAATGAAACATCGTCTTAACATTGTCGTCGTGAAAGACTTATCTAATGATGTGCCACTCAATATAGTACGTAAAAACTTTTTTCGTCTCTATCGATATTTTATATTTTACAGACGCCATTTTGAATTCATAAAAACAAAACCTAGCCTATAACCATCGGACGGTTAAATCGAATCGATAGAGACCTCATTCATTAAAATCCATCCAGCCGTTGCGTTGGGGTAATTCGAGGGTATAAAGAAATCCACGTACCCAGATACGCGTGAAACACATAACCCTTCTTGGCAGTCGGCTAAAAACATTCAATTATATTAATTTATATTAATTTAAGTGCAAACATATTTGTCTTTTGTAATCGTCTGTCTGCAAATAAGATAAATAGATTTAATAAAATCATGCTTAAAAATTATTTTAAAAATAATAAAAATTGTGTAAATTGCAATACAGTTTTCAAACAAATTGCGATATAGTTTTCAAAGAAATTACATTTGAATGTGAATTATTTTCTATATTTGATAGTATAAAAAATTAATAAAGTGCGATGCGTAGAAATTAGGAATTAAAAAAATAATAATAATAAATAAATAAAAGCAATTTAACAAATTACAACGACCATTTGGAAAATGATTTTTTCAAAGAGTAAAATTTAAGACATAAAAAATCGCACGGAGTTGAACATACATTACGTACGCCATGGATTAAACATTAAGTGTTATGACACGTAAAAATTGCAAGCGACAAAAATCGCCTGCGACTCGTCAGATTTCCTGAAACTTACGTATTATCCAAGCATTTCATTGGCTGTTCGGGAAAAGGCTTTTCCATCGTCCAAGAAATCTGACGACATATCATTAGATAAGTTTTTCACGACGACAATGTTAAGACGATGTTTCATTGACTATTTTACAGTCAGAAGCTCCGTTTAAATATTACACAACCTAGAAGTTGTGTCGGTAGGATCTCTAGCTTTACTGCAACTCTACCCATTATAGACATCTATAGGCCTCATTAAAACAGAGTTTATAGATAGGAACTAAAATTAAACACAACTTAAACGTCATCAATACAAGTAAATAAAAAAATTAGGTAAGTAATATAAAATTTTAAAAAATGCAATTTAACAAATTACAACGACCATTTGGAAAATGATTTTTTTCGAAAATTAAAATTTAAGACATAAAAAATCGCACGAAGTTGATCATACATTACGTACGCCATGAATTCACCATTAATAGTGTTATTACACGTAAAAATTGCAAGCGACAAAAATCGCCTGCGACCCGTCAGATTTCTTAAAACTTACGTACTATCCACCTGAAACTTACGTATTATCCAAGCATTTCATTGGCTGTTCGGGAAAAGGTTTTTCCATCGTCAGATTTCCAAGAAATCTGACGACCCATTTTAAATGAAATTTCATTCTTAAACTTCTAAACATCCCACAATATTACTTTTTACACCGTCGTATAGAGAAAAAAATGTACTTTTAAATGCAATTTGTTTGAAATCTATATCTCAATTTGTTTCTGAGTTATTAAATTTTTCTTGTAGTTTTTATTACTTTTTTGTCATAGTGGCAACAGAAGTATCCATCTCTGTTGAAAGTAAAGAGAAA
The DNA here is from genome assembly GCA_963932465.1 of Maratus speciosus. Classification (NCBI taxonomy): domain Eukaryota; kingdom Metazoa; phylum Arthropoda; class Arachnida; order Araneae; family Salticidae; genus Maratus; species Maratus speciosus. Next base: position 307,651,868 of record OZ010786.1, read on the forward strand.
TACAGATTACTGTATAGATCAATCAGAAAACGAATAAAATGCCGATTCAACCAAGAAAACGCCTCAGATATGTTTTTGATTTCCTACCCTAACAGAGAACATTAACCATTTTTCCAAATGGTTAAAACGAACTAAAAGTAAATAAATGTCAAATTTGATCGTCTGCTGTTGCCATTCGCAAAATGACGTCAGCGTTACGCATAGATACGCTTGTCCTTTATAATATAGATAGATAAGCAAATATGATGCAGATCATTAAAATCTTTAGAAAATATTTTCAAGAATTCAATAACTTTATAATAGGATTTCAATCGAAATACAAACATTTTCAATAAATTATTTAAAACAATAAAGTTTTTTTTTTCGCTCTCTCTCTCTAAAATTTTGTAGAGAATTTTTTGCTTCATTTCATATGATATCTTATTCTTCATCATAATCATTTACTTAGAAATTAGTTTCGTTATTTGAATTTTCTTTTTGTTCGAACCCTTTTAACATTCAAGACTTTTTTTCTAAATTGATCAGAAATGTTCACCCCCCTTCTGCTTTAAAATTCATTTTTCAAATATTCCGTTTATACCTCACTGTACAGCAGTGCTTCTACGCCGGTGTGCCGAGGGTACCTGGGTTGTGACATGAAGAATTTCTGTCAAGTTGTCATAAAAATTTTAAGAATTAACAAAAGTATCAATAATTTTATATTCAACATTATATTTTATGTGATTTATTTTGAAATGAAATTCAGTGTCATAGAATTGAATTATTTAGAAGTTTTTTCTCTGCTCATATGCTCTTTATATGAGTTTACAATAAAATCATAAAAATGATCTCACATCAAATAAGTGTAATTCTGTCATAGAAATATCATACCTCCTGATCCAGAAGTAAATGCGTTGCAAAATAAAATGCAATAGAAATGCTGGTTGGGAAATGATTAGCATGCCTATCTTTTAAAGAAAACATTCTAGTTTAAAAAATCCAATCCCAGATAATTTTTAAATGTTAATCTATATTATAAAGCAAAAAGCATGTCCATGAGTAAACTGGCGTCATTTCACCGGTGGCAGCGATGTCAGCAATCCTTTTCCCTTTCTCACAAATTTAAGTACTTTTAATCAACGCATACTTTAAATTTCGAATTGAGAAAAATATTCTTTCAAATGCAATTTCCATGAACATTATATCTCAACTTATTGATTTTTTACCGTTTTTCAAATAATTTTCAAAAATTATTTATAAAACAAAATCTATATCGTGCGCAGCTCTATTACGAAAGATTAACCGATTTGCACTTCAGAGAATATAAATAATTCAGTATTTGTTAAAAAGTAAATAAGTAAATAAAGGATTAATCTTCTATACGAATATAATAAAGAGAGAACTCCCGACTGACTGACAGATTCATCAACGCAGAGCTGGAACGAAAGTCATGATCACGAAATTTAGACAGTATTGCTGACCTCGGCAAGCAATAAGAAAACTTTCGTCATAAGTCACACCCTAAAGAGGTTAATAGGGAGATTGGGCGAAAGTTTTGAACAGCTTTGTGTAGGAGGGTGATATTGAGAATAACAAATCTAATAAAATTAATTAAATGGGTATTTCAGCGTTTTTAGAAATTCAACAAACAAGAGGTTTAAATGAGGGGAGGGTCGAAAATTACAAGTAATGTCCCCATTTCTCAGTTTCAGTTTTTGGAAAAAGAAAAAAATAAACCAATCTGTTAAAAAAAATAGTTAAATACTTATTACGATTTCGGAGCCATTTTATCGATTTTGTAGCGATTCATCAGCTATGAACTCGATCATGGAAGATTAAACGAATAAGGCAATCATTGTTGATTTTTGATTAGATATTTTGCGTGACATTTTTACCAAAATAGAAGTTTTTTCTATTTCATTATATTCATATAGAATAATATACAAAATAGATTATCGCTGAAGGCTATGCCTTTATTTATTTATTTACTTACTTATTTATTTTTATTTTATTTTTTTTTTTTTTTTGCATGTTATGCATGTATAAAGCCGAGATTGTTTCCTATAATTATGTCAAAGTAACTTCATTTTTTACTGATTGTGTTTTAAAGATTTGTGTACGGGTATCTACTGAGCTTATTGTGATCGCAATATTATTGAATTTTTATTTACTTTATCTCTAAAGCCCTCATGGTTAGCATAAGCAGAGCCAATTGGTTGTGCTAGTATAATATTAATAAACAAAACATTAATAGAGCAATCTAAAAAATATGGTAAATGTAAAAAATCTATTAGAATTTTCAAAAAAAAAAAAAAAAAAATGTTTCCTGCTATGTTCAATAAATTGGATGGTATGTTCGATTACCCGGGGATCCCGTGTTTTGTCCTAAAGGAGCATTTTGTTTGTGCTAAAAAATAACATGTATTCATTTTATATCTTTTTTTCGTCAAAACAATTTTAGTGTGCCAAAACCAAAGTACGAGTGTGGTTCAATAATTATTGTCCCTAGTGTGTATAAAATATTTGTACTGTGATAGATGATTTGGAATATTGAAGCCTAATGTCTTAGATGCCTATATGCTCACTTGCAGAACCGTAGTTGCTATATTAACATTTTTTTTTCGTTTTAGGTGTGAGAGATGGCACCTAGTTTGAAAGGGGGGGAAGGCTGGTTTGGAGCTTATGGTGCTACATTTGTGACAGTGGATGAGACGTAGCTACATCGCTATGATCCCGAGTCTAAATGACAGTAGTCACGTCTTATCCACTTTCACAAATCTATCACAGAACTGCTTCTTCTTAAGCTCCAAACCATCCTTGCCCCCCACCCCTTTCAAGCTTTATGCCACCTCTAACACCTAAAACAAAAAAAAATATATATATATATGCTAATTTAGTAGCTAATTTAGAAGTTCTGAAACTGAGCATATAGGCATCTAAGGCATTAGGTTTCAATATTCCACATCAACCATCGCAGTACAAATATTTTATACACTCTCGGGACAATAATTATTGAACCACCCTCGTATTTTCGATATTAAAAGAAGCATTTTTAAAAGTTTCATTTGCTACCACTGATTTTCAAAGATGTTTCCGAGGGTTTTTTTTTTTTTTTTTTTTTTTTTTTTTTTTTGACAGGGAACATAGGTTTTTCGGATAACATTATTTTATTATTCTTCCTCTATCAATTCACATACACAGCTGATAAGGTTTAACTGAGAATTAATAGCATTCTAAAAACCCATATTCCTTTTTTTAAATGATTGATACTCTATAAAAACTATTCGGAAAGAGATTCTGAAAATCAGTGGCAGCGGTTTTTTTCCCCTTGTGTGTGTGTAAACTTTGAAAATATATTGATTTGTGGTGTTTCTCTTAAGGTGTAAAGAACATTTTTCGGAATCGTGGTGTCTTTCAAAATGTTATTGTGCATTTTCGTTATCAGTTATATTTTATTTAATAGTAGATTAAGATACATTTGCCTTTTTGGGGGTGCAAAAAATCATAATGATTGTTTTATCGTTAAAATAAATGACGGTATCTAAAAAAAATTCCGCTGCTACCTTCTGCTTTTGGATCGAAGTTGTTAAATATTTCTAAAAGTTTTGTTTCCATTGCACCGAAGAAATTTTTAAGTTTTACCTCAATTTTTAACTATTAATGACGTTAATTTTTAATTTTTACCTCAATTTTTAACTATTAATAACGTTAATATTTAACTTTTACCCCACAGTTAGGTTAAAATTTTAGTTAAAGTTACGTTAAAATATATCTATCGAATTTATATTAAAATTTATCTATATACAATACCGACAAAAAACTTCTCATACAAAAAAGAATTATCGATAAAATTATCGTAAATGTGACAGAAAATTCCCCCTAAAGCGTATTTTCCCAGGAAGTTTTTAAAATCTAATAATATATTTTTTTACATTGTGACAGACATTTTTTCAGGTAATATTTAACTACAAATTTATTTTAGATATCGGACTACATTTTTTTCTACTCCACAAAGCCTTGAACACAACACATAGTTTACAGGCTGTGAACAATTATTGAAGACTTCTTAGCAATTACTGCAATATTAAATGTTATTTAGTTATTTTTGTTATTCGTTTCTATATGAAGTACCAAATTTCTAAGACATTGATGAAAAACTTTTCGTGTTTTTATCAGGAGTTTATCAAATATATTAAGCAAAACTTTCCGAGATTATATAAAAAATGGAAATTTAAAAATTTTACTGCTTGACAAGAAATATTCATGGAGTTTTCTCTGTCTTTAAATACATTTTAAATGTTCTTAAATTTTTAAGCTAGTCAGTGTGGCAGAAGTTCGATAATTTATTGATCTGCTAAATTTTTCAAGTTTTAATTAAAAGCTAACTCGAACAGTTTGTTTACCTTAGAGTTTAGATTCCGGAAAATTGCACCACTTTTTATCGCTATTGTCTTACATTTTTAAGCTAGTCAGTGTGGCAGAAGTTCGATAATTTATTGATCTGATAAATTTTTCAAGTTTTAATTAAAAGTTAACTCGAACAGTTTGTTTACCTTAGAGCTTAGATTCCGAAAAATTGCACCACTTTTTGTCGCAAATATAAATACTCGATTTGATTGTGTTACTTACAAATTAATTTTTGTATTATAATTTTGTTGCTGCTTGACATGTAGAATTTATGTTTAATAAGTAATGCAAATAAAAATTCTCTAATTAACTATTGGCTAATGACGGTACAGATCAGTACCCTTTATAGTATCCAAAGGCAAATATTGCTTTATTATTTCTCTTACAACTATTAGATTGAACAAAAAGTTCTGGGAAATTTTTATCTAATAGTTAACAGAATTTGTATCGTATATAAAAGTACTAGTGGTACATCTAGAGGAGTTCAAGAATCCGCTTATAGGCTCTTTCAATCAATGCAACACTTTTTCAAGAGCAGTCGATTTGAATCTATTAAACCCTTAATTATCGCTCCCGTGATATTCGCGGGCTGTGTCTTTCCTTCATATTGCTTGATTCCCGCCACTTTAAAAAAAAAATAGTGTATTGGCTTTATCATGGTATCATTTTACCTGTCATTAAATAAGGTGAATATTTCTTTTTCAAAAAAGTGGTGCCAATAAGCAATTTGAATTTTTAAACCTTCATTTAATGCGACCGTTAACGGGTTAATGAAGTTGAAGAAGCATTTAAAGAGTTTTTCGATTCCAAGGAGTACTTCCACCATGGTACTTCCAGAAAATCCGGAATCTGGCAGAACGATGTCAGAAAGTCGTGGACTATGATGGTCTCTACTTTGAAGAATAGTCCTTGTTAATTTTGCTGTTAATTCGCGCATAACAACGCAACTTTCACAAATTTTCCAGAACGTTTTGCTCAACCTAGTATTTCGATACAATAATTTCCATGGTAAATTTCTACCAAAAAAATCGAGAAGAGTGATACAAATGATAGTAAAACAGCCACCTTCGGCAATCCTGTACCTCAGGTGTAATAAAATGTGTATTCTAAAGGATAAATCTTTTATCTAATGAACGTGGATTTTTGTTATCATCTTTCACTTTAAATTTAATTCAATACTTCCGGTTTCCTTCAGTGAGTTACGATAACCTCATTTCATTCTATTAAATTATTTGATAAGCGTAGTTTACCTTGCGGAAACGTTTACGTTTCTTTAATTAAATATTGGAAATAAGGCGAAGTCAAACGATGGAATGCATTTTAACACTAGGTCAATTTTATGAATGTGGTCCTAGGACACGTTCATTCAAAAATATTCTACTTATTTTATTAAAAATTAAAAGAAAATAAATTAAATTACTCATCCGGAAACAGTCGTGTATATTAAGATATGTATGGTATTCAATTTTGCCACCACCATTTTATAGATATAAAAAAAAATCTGCACCTTATTTGATCGTAGAATAGTAAATACTGTTTGTGGGTAAATAAGGCGAAGATTCATTTTTGGGAAAAGTGATGACAAAAGTAAATGCCACACGACCCCGCGATATGTTACCCTATGCGAGACAGCTCCCGGGTTAATATTATGTATAATTGTAAGTAAATAGCTGTTTACCCCGTTCTACGCACGGAAGTTCATGAATTTAATTCTGAAACCAAAATTTAAAATAACTATTAGATTTAGGAAAATATTTTTCTACAACTGTGCCTTTTATTAAATGAAATTTAATTTATCATTTTAGTGTGACAGCAGACGATAAAACGGTATCTTTGGAATAAGGTAATAAATAGAATAAACAGTTTTGTTGATGTTTGTAATAAAATGTTTTACTTTATTTTTTAAAAAGCTAATAATTAAGCGCAATTAAATAATCTCTCATTATTCGCATCTGAGGTAAAAGAATTATCGTAATACCCGCTACAGCTTCTTAGTATTTTAGCGTGGCGTACATAATATGTTTCAAATCGGTTAGAATTCGCGCGATTATGGATTGAACATAAAAAAGGTAGAAATTCGTCAAAAACATTAAATTTAAAAAAATCTATTTAAAATTTTCGAATTTTTTGCCCCAATCGTTCATGGGCCCCTTATCAGCTACACGTGTGCCAAATTTCGTAGCCCTGCGCCTGGTGGTTTCCGAGTTTTTAATGTTACATAGATACGCGAACGGATTTTAATAGCGTAAGATTATTTGGATATAAATGTCCATAAAAGTTCAACTCGTATCATTTACTTTTTAAACATTGAGCGTCTTTTCTTTTTCTTTACATTAAAAAAAAAAAAAAAAAAAAAAAAAAAAAAAAAAAAAACTCCTAATATTTTGCATAGCAAGAAAATAATATTGTGGGCTCCAACTCTACTTATTTTCGGTCGCATTTTCTGTAAACACTTCTAGCGACAAAAAAAGATATATTTGGTTTATTCAGCATTTAATTCATCGTTTTAATTTTTATAATGTAAATATTTAATTTTAAGCAATTTTTAAATATTGCAAGGTTTTCTACCAAAATTATATGAATAAGTATAATAATAATGCCCATTAACTCAATTATCATATAAATGCCAATAAATGAAAATTAACTAAATGGTCAGCATTCAGTTTTTTTGTTATCTGACAACTTTTACCCACTAGGTTGCAAAGTAATCAAATGTAAATCAAATCTCTTGATTTGCCTGTATATTTTTACGTTTTTACGTCAATTTTTTACGTTTATTTCTCAAGCTAACCAATAAGTAGACAAGCTTTTACTTGTATAACCATTCATGTGAAATGAGGTTTTTCCCATCACTAGCTGACTTAGCTGGCATTGTCCGTCAAAAAATCGTACAAAATGCGAATCAAGTATTAAAAGTGCGAAAAATGCAAAAAAATCGCTGGAATAATTCCGAAAATACTTTATTGAAAAGAGGACAAAATGTATTATATTAAACTAAAAAAAAAAAAAAATGATACCGAATTCCTTTGAATGTAAAAAAAAATCACCACAAAACTGCTAAGAATCGCATTTAAAAATCGAGAAAAATTCAATAATCGTTGTACAAATTGCGAATAAATTTTACTGCAAGAGGAGAAATTTAACTATATTGGACGTAAAACTAAAACCAGATTCATTTTACTAATGTGGAAAAAACGCCTCGAAACGCAAAAAAGAACCACAAAAAATCGCAGAGGAGAAAATTTACTGTATTGGTTTGAAACATTGTAACTGGAATTCTGATACGAATGTAAAAAAAAAGTCACCGCAGAACGCAAAGAAATTCTAAATGTCGCTTTGAAAATCGCATTGAAAATCACTAGAAAAAATTAAAAATCAAGGACGGCAAAATTCAATAAAGTAAGCTAAAAGCTCGAAAACAAATTCCTTTTACGAGTGTCAAAAATCGCCAATAAGTAGACAAGCTTTTACTTGTATAACCATTCATGTGAAATGAGGTTTTTCCATCATTAGATAACTTATCCGGCGTTGCCTGGGTCCGTCAAAAAATCGTACAAAACGCGAATAAACTCTTAAAAGTGCAAAAAATGCAAAAAATCGCTGCAAGAATTCCGAAAATACTTTATTGAAAAGAGGACAAAGTGTACTATATTGAACTAAAAAAAATGATAACGAATTCCTTTTAATGTAAAAAAAAAATCACCACCAAAATACTAAGAATTTCATTTAAAAATCGAGAAAAATTCAATAATCGTTGTACGAATTGCGAATAAATTTTACTTCAAGAGGAGAACTTTAACTATATTAGACGTAAAACTAAAACCAGATTCACTTTACTAATGTGGAAAAAACGCTTCGAAACGCAAAAAAGAACCACAAAAAATCGCAGAGAAGAAAATTTACTGTATTGGTTTGAAACATTGTAACTGGAATTCTGACACGAATGTAAAAAAAAAAAAAGAAAAAAGAAAAGAAAAAAAAAAAAAAAAGAAAAAAAAATCACCGCAGAACGCAAAGAAATTCTAAATGTCGCTTTGAAAATCGCTAGAAAAAATCAAAAATCAAGGAGGACAAAATTCAACAAAGTAAGCTAAAAGCTCGAAAACAAATTCCTTCTACGATTGTCAAAAAATCGCCGCACGTACGAAAAAAAAAATTAACATCACAAAACGAACACAAAAAATCGAGAAAAATTTGAAAATCTCCGTACGAATTCAGAATAAACTTTATTGAAAACTATAGCAACATTAACTACATTGGGCTAAAACGTTAAAACCGGATTAATTATACTAATGGCAAAAAAAACCGCTAAACACAATAAATCTCGCAAAAATACAAAAATCACAAGGGTTTGAATTCAAATCTCTTTTATGATTGTCAAAAAGTCGCCGCGGAACGCGATAAAACTCTAAAGATTGCAGAAAAAATCGCGAAAAATTCAAGAATCAGTGTACGAATTTTAATGAAGTATTTTCAAAACAGAACAAAATGTACTATACTATCGACTAAAAGATAAAACCGGATTATTTTTACAAATGTCGAAAATTCACCGCGAAGCGTGAAAAAATGCTAAAAATCGCATAAAAATTTAAGATAAAAAAATATAATCCGAAAATAATAAAATGGCTTTGAGGTGCATAGTATTTACTGACATAGGTACCTTCTTGCCAAATCTTATAACTCTGTGTGGAGCGCTCTCTTTAAAATACAGCATACAGACACAACTCACAAATTTCTTTCTTTATTATACTTCTTTCCTTACTATTATAGACAACATTGGCTAACTGTTATTCCAGATAACTTTGATAAAATGTTATTACGGATAACTTTGATCAAATGCCTTGACTTTTTCCTCATTTTCTCTTACTCTATTAGATTTTTTCTTCATCCTTCTGAGTTTCTCCATTAGATGATTCTGAATATGGATTGATATTGACTACTTTCGTAGACTAAGATGATCGTATCATCGTAGGCTGCGATACTTCAATAGTTTCACTGTGATATATTTGTTAGTTAAAAGTATTTTGTGAGTGAATTCTTAAAAAACGATACAATTATTGGGAAATATAGATTGGTGTGGTATCGAGTTATTTCTATAGAGGTTACATTAACTTGTAATCGTTATACAGAAGATTTGGTCACACAAATATATGTAACAGTTTTGACATTTTTTGCTTGGAAGAGTGGGAAGAATTGGGGGAGGGGCACTAAGTTTGGCTTTTATTGTACTATCTTCTGGGTAGCGTAGATAATTTGTCAAAAGTAAAAGTGACATGACAAAAAAAAAAAAACCATCAGCAGTTAAAATATTATGTTCAAAGACAAGTAATTATAAATAGCGAAAACATTTACATAAAACATTTTTGCTTTCAAGGGAAGAAAAAGTATAACACAGAGTTTACGTTGGTGTTGGTGTTGTTTATGATGGTCGATAATATATACAGGGGATATAGGCCCGAAGAGGGTTGCCCTCCGTGGGGGTTTTTCTAAGGGAACCTAACTCGTGTTTAAGCAAAACAGAGAGTTTACATGAAAAATTACAGCCAAAAATTTGGCTTTAATAAGTGGATATGTTTAACTAAGAGATCTAAAAGTATGTAAATACTGTATGTATTTTTTTTTAGTAAATTTTACATTTTTAAAGGTACGCTTAATGTGTGTTAAATGCATTGTCCAATTTGATTTAAGCAAGAACACTTTCAGAAATTTTATTTTCAAAGCATAACGATTGTTTATGATTTAATCAATTATAGGGATTTCATATCCAGGTTGCATCCAGAATATTAAATGCAACAACTTATCAGCCGCAAGAATTCCATAAAAACCCTCACTTTCTATTATAAAATAAATACAAGGTGTGTCTATAAAATTCCAGGACTGGGGCTAATCCAACGAAATAAATAATAAAAAACAAACATACGTTTAATAGTCCTCAAAATAATCACCTCCTGTACTCACACACTCTTGTGCATGGCGGTACAAATTCTGGAAACACGCTTCATAGACCTCTGAAGATATGCTTCGAAGTTGAGCAGTTACATTTTGCTTTATGTCCTCTATGTCCTACAATCGATGCCCTTCCAGTGCAGTCTTACGTTTTGGAACAAGTAAAATTCAGGAGGTGACAAATCAGGAGAATACGGAGGATGATTAACCTCTACGACGTCACATTTTGTCAAAAAACGCTTCCCCTTGAGACCACAGTGGGGCCTCGCGTTGTCGTGCAATACGAGAATATTCGGACGCACACGGTGTACTAGTTTAACTAACTGATGCAAAACAGTTTCGTAGTAGTCTTTGTTGACAGCTTGATTAGGTAGCACAAACTTATGATGGATCAGTCCATGTGCATCAAAGAAAGCGACCAACAAGACTTTCACTTTCGACTTCTTAAAGCGGATTTTTTTTTTGTCTTCCAGAAAATGGTTATCTCCATTCCTTACTATGTCTCTTTGTTTCGGGATCATACTGGTAAAACCAGGATTAGTCGCCTATCACGATCGATTGCAAAAACGACGAATCTCGGTCAGCTGCGTCGATTAGGGCCCCACAAGCTTCCATTCTGCATTGCTCCTGATCGTCTGTCAAAAAATGCGGCACAAACGCGAACAAATCTTTCTCTTTCCAAAATTCTCCCTCAAGATCTTGTGTACCGTGTCCTTGTCCATATTTAACTGCTCCGCAAGCATCCTATAAGGGTCTTTTGGTGATCTGGAGTCACCAAAGCGCGGACTTTTGCGACCTCATTTTCTGTTCGTTTTGTGATTGGTCGCCCACTGCGCTGGTCATCTTCCGTGCTTTCCCAGCCATTGCGAAAGCATGCATACCATTCGAAAGTACGGGAGCCGGACATAACAGCATCTCCATATGTAATTTTCAGTAACGCCTAGGTTTCACTCGGCGTTTTCCCGATTTTGAAACAAAACTTGATATTCACTCTTTGCTCCATCACCGACCGTGACACGCGCTCCAATGAACCACCTGCGAATGCTTACGCAATCACTGCACATTTGTCCCACCTTCGCGCCTCATTGATTAAGCTCTCACACCTGCATGATGACTTGTTCCTATACATTTTCATCCATTAACTACACGTACAGTCCTGGAATTTAATAGCCACACCTTGTAGAAAGAAGTAGTCACAATGCCTATATTGCCGGATGTGAATAAAGAAAATGACTTCAGCAATACTTGCAAATGAACAATAACTTCATCTAAGTATACTATGAAATAAAACAGCCAAAATCTTTGGAATCTTCTTTTTATATATACAAGGGGGCTTTGCCTCCTGCGTGCTACGCCCGCCAACACTCGCTTAGGATTCACAGACTTCAAAAACACGTTAATGTGCCCTGTTAAAAAATATTACCAGATTACGGAAAGTTGAATGATATATCATTATACCGTAGCTATCTTCTGTAATCAGGTTCCCATTATTTTCCGTTTGAATGGGATATTTTTCGATTACAATGGCCTAATCCATCGCTGTCGTAACAAATGATGGTGGTTTTCAGGATTGATAAGTAAGATAAATTACACATTTGAAAACCAGGTTGTATAAAATGGTTAGATCAAAAATGTCGTTATCTTTTAGACATTCATAACAACGCTATGGACAATATCCTTTTTCTAGTTTCGAAGTTAAAAAACTCCGTCTGCTTGACAATAGCTTTCAGAAACACGGCATTGAAAATAATTGTATTTTGAAATTTTTAAGTTTATATTTTATGTTTTGATCGAGTTTTAGATATTTTCAGGAACAGATATAGCTTATTGATAAATTCTTTTCTTTATTTTAATGCGCCATCATGTATATTTCACAATGTTTATTGTTTATAATATTTAATAAAAATATCAGGATTTTCTGAAATGTATTTATCGAATAGTAATTCGTACAAAATAAAACGAATGTATTTTGCGCATACCTGTATTTATGTTGCATCAAATTATATAATGTATAAACAAATTTGCTAGCCACACTACTTTTCTATCATGTGACGTCACATTAAAACTCTTCAAAATGAAAAGCGTTTTAAATGCTTCGTTTTATTATATGACGTAATTTTCACTATTAAATGCATTTCTCATGAAATAATTTATTTGTTTTGAACATTTTCTCTCTTAAGATTCACGTGTACATATATTATTTAATTTAAAAGTGTTTGGGAATATGATTACTTGAGCTTTTCAAATATAATCTAATATTCAACATTAAAAGTTTTATATGCGTAATAATGGACAGTATTCCTGTGACGGGTCACAATTGGTAAAATGGCGATTATTATGGCCTCGAACTGAAAGGAAGAATAGGATCCATTTCTTTATGGGTTATTAGCCGGAAATAAATGCTAAACTACTGATATTCTTTTAAGTGTAAAAGAAGTTTTCTGTAATCGTCAACATGCGTTAAGTACAATAAGCAGTGTTTGTGTGACGTCTCAGTTTGTAAAATGGCGATTTTTATAGCCTCGAACCGAATGGAAGAATACGATAAATTCACTTTAATTATGACGATATTTAATGTTTGGGAATTTTAGCTTTGACGTAATTATCCCCTTTAAATGCGTTTCGCATGTAATAGTTTTACCATTTTAAAGTTTTCGTAGATTTCTTATATGCGTGTTTTTGACGTAATTTTCCTTACTTTCTGTTTTTGACATGTGATCATTTAATTCTTCTTTTAAAATTTCTCTCTGATTTTAATGATTTCTCTTTTCACGACAAAAAAAAATTATGATTTTTATTTTTTTCAAATTTTCCTGAAAAACATAATTTTATTACAATATTGTTTCGCTACCGATTGAAATAAAAGATAATTTCAATTATCAATTTAAAATTGACGAAGCAGAAGAAATCTAATAATCCGTATAGTTTTTCCCTGCTGTCCCCTTTTTTCCAAAAAAATGGAGTAATTTTGTTGCCATTACAGATTGTCACTACAGAAATGCAATTAAAATTAGAAAAAAAGTAATATTTCGAAAACTAATTCAAATTTTAAAATTTTATTACCAGTTTTGACATTTGTGGATCAATACGGATAATTGATGTTAATTTCCCAGCCAAAACTTACATATTTTTGGAGAAATAGCCATAAAATTTAATTAGTCGTTTCATAAAATAGTTTCATAAATTCGTTTCATTAGGATTTTATATGTATAGTGTAGATAACACTCAGTCAAAGTTATGTTCTTCGCCTAGATTATTTAAGGTATTTGACTCTTATCAGAGCATTTAAAAATATATATAATAGCTGTTTAAATGATAAATTCTTAATATCACCGCGTCAGAAAAAAAATAATTTTGAAACTTTAGCTATGTTTATTTTTTTAAATTAATATACAATAAAACATCTATTTTCCGATCCCTAGTCATCTGGATCGACAAATCATCATACCGATATCTGGAAATTTAAAAAATGCATTAAAGGTGTGTAAAAACTTCTTGAAACGCGAATTTATTCGTTCGTAAATAATATAATTTCGTAGCAATTCCTAATTAAACCACCGTTAAAATTTATAGTTAGAAATTTCAGACTTACATATTACCCTTAAAATAAAGATAAATAGTCAAAACTGGTTTTCAATAGCAAACTTGTTTATTGTTGTCAATCACGTTAAAAACAATAATTTAACATTCTTAAAAACATTGTAAAAATGGTAAATAATCTAAAATAAAATAAATAAACTATGATAAATGAACTATGATGAATAAACTACAATAAATAAATGACAAAACACTAGAAACAATAAAAATAAACTATAAACTATAATAAATAAATAAAGTATTGGTTTATTGACAAAGTAATGTTGTCAAAAACTAAGGGTTACTGTAATTAGTATTATTGACGTAGTTGTATCTTTAGGTCAGGGATAAAACGTAAGTACAGAATTTTCTAAGTCGACATTTGCGTAATTCTAAATCGGTACGCATGGTAAACGGCAAAACAATAAATTTTGTTGCATATGTTTAACTAATATATCTAAATATATGTAAATAGTGGATGTATATTTTTAAAATTTTTAAAGTAAATGTTATCTTAAATAAAGTTGGGCATAACATATGTGGAACACATTAAGTCTAATTTGATAATAAACAAGCACACTTTTGAAAATTTTCTTTTCACTACATAAACAATTTTTAAGATGTTCTCAATTATAGAAACTTTTGCATATCCAGATTGCACGCAAAACACATTAATATAGTATATTATACTTTCACTACACTTTAATTAATAATATGTATCTCTGATTTGTAAAGTAATCTAGTTTAACCCATTAGTCGCCGCTATATATATTAACCAATTTTTTATGAAACCGTTCTTTTTTCTTAATGAACAGGAAACAAAAAAAAAAAACTGAAAACAAAAAAATTAAAAAATTTTCGAATATTTATGAGAAACGGTATGTTTCCAAAATAGGAGTAATGGCATCTAATGTCCTCTCTTTATTTATTTATTTTTTAACAAAAAGCTACATTGCCCTTGTGCAGTTATGACAACTATTTTTGGGTTCTTTAGAAATAAAAAGGACAATATCATTCCGAAACTGGCATTTTACGAAGAATTCGGATAAATTACATCTACAATTATAATAAACATCTACATTTATTATAAAAATAAAAAAATCATTTTACCTTTTTTTTTTATTTTTCATCATTGCATTATTTTTCCTGACTATTTTACATGAAAGATGTCTTAATTTACTTTTTATGCACACTGAAAAAAACATAATGCCAGTTTTCCGGTAGGAATCGGAAAAATAGTTGCCCTTATCGTACCGGAATAATTTCCAACCCAGCTCGGAATAAAATCCGTAAAATACCGTTTTACTACACTGCTCAAAACAATTAAAGGATATTGCAGTTTTAGGTGGATTTTATATCTGGTAAACTGTTTAGCTGATTGATACATGGTCGACAGACATAGTAGGTTATATGTGAATAAATTACACATGTTTGGCAGAAAAAAAATGCATTTTATTGCGCATTTGTGTACTAAAGGAAAAAAACACAGTTTGTGCATATGAGAAAAAAAGAATAAGAAAAGGTGTTTTCTTCAAAGAAAATTATTTTCAGTAGGGGGTATGGTTTCCACGGGCGGCCAGCAACGTTGAACACCTTTGAGGCATGGACTCAATGAGGCTATTAATGACGAGTTGGGGTATTCTGCCCCACTCTTCCAGAAGAGCTCTTTCCAGTTCTTGGAGAGTTTGTGGGGGTTGTTGGCGGCCAGAAATTCGTCTTCCTAGAGCGTCCCAAACGTGCTCGATTGGATTCATGTCTGGAGAACACGCTGGCCATTCCATTCGAACGATTCCTTCCTCGAAAAGGAAATCCTCCACCAGGTTTGCATGATGTGGCCTGCAGTTATCGTCCATTAAAATGAAGTTATCTCCGATTGCTGCAGCGTAAGGGACTACAATAGGTCTGAGGATCTCATCCCTATATCGGCGACCAGTCAGAGCTCCATCTCGAATGATGTAGAGGTCAGTGCGCCCGTCAATGGAGATGCCACCATACACCAACACTCCTCCACCGCCAAATCTGACACTTTCGTGCACGAACGCAGGATTATTCCTACTGCCACGGTCCCTCCAGATGAAAATACGCCTATTATCCGGATGCACAGAAAAACGGGACTCCTCAGAAAACAGAATATTGCTCCATTCATTTCTCCTCCAGTTGACATGCTCGGTTGCCCACACCCTGCGGTCGCGACGATGCCTTGGTGTTAATCTAACACATACCATCGGTCGGCGAGCATACAGACCTACAGCATGGAGCCGGTTTCGGATACTCTGAGTTGAAATCGTGGTGCCTGTAGCCGAGCGAAGGTGTTGTTGGAGAAGAGTAGCGTTCATGGTTCGGTGTCTCCGAGCTGTTAACGCTAAATACCGATCTTCATTGGGCGTTGTTGCCCGTCTACGACCTTGCCCTGGTCTTCGGCCTGCACATACACTCTCCAAAACACGGTTCCAGATCCTGGAAATGACACTTTGTGACACTCCAATGGCTTGCGCTACTTCGGCTTGAGTTTGGCCCCCTTCTAACCTACCAACAATTCTCAAAGCTTCTGAATCTGTCAAATGACTTCGCTGAGACATCGTACTCATCGAAACAAAGCAATCACTGAATGCCGATCATCCTTGTCTTCATTCTCTTTTATCCAGTTGAAAGTCAAATTTCATTCGCTGCCGCTGAAGCGACGTTTTTGACGTCAAACTCAAAATTTGCATACTCCACAGTTTGAAAACCAGAAAAATTTGCATTTGTGATTCTCTTCTTCTATTTTCGGCAAAAAAAATTTCGTTTATATCTTTATTTTATATAAAACTTCAAATATTCTTTAATTGTTTTGAGCAGTGTATTTCCTTATTTTCACGGATTTTATTCCGAGCTGGGTCGGAAATTACTCCGGTACGATAAGGGCAACTATTTTTCCGATTCCTACCGGAAAACTTGCAGTATTTTTTTTTTTTTTTTTTTTTTTTTTTTTTTTTTTTTTTTTTTTTTTTTTTTTTTTTTTTTTTTTTTACAGTGCAGCATTACATTGCATTTTTACAGGAAGTTTGATTTTTTTGTTTTTTAAATTTTACATCTAGATTGTTTCTCATGAAGAAATTCCTGTGTCATCCCTGGATAGTTTTCTTCTAATGTGGAAATGGGTTTCTTTGATATAAGCAATATATCCGATCATCTTGAACCCAGATATATCACGGGGTAAATCGTCTCATAAATTATTTTCTAGAAATCTTCCTCCTCCGTTACTATCCCTGAATCAGGTGGCAAATAAATGATTTCGAGATCATCCGAATAATCATCTTAATCTAATTGTTCAAAATGATTCAAAGCTTGAGTTGCAGTTAAAATTTTCACAGGCAAATTTTCCTTAAAATTGAACTCGTAATGAACGATTATTTTGCTCGATTATTACTTACATAAACCTGAAAGGATCACTGAGCTGAGCAATTGAAGTTCTTAGGCATCAACACCAATGGTAACTTTGTGACACTACGCCTCTTAAAATATTCGGGCGTAAACCATCTAATTCGGCACTGTGATAGATTATCAAAGGCTGCATAGTTAGCGTAGAAGAAAATCTGCCATAAAATCTGTTTTTAAGGAATACATCTCCGTCTCAATTGCACTAATGTACTAAAGAAATATTTGAGTAATGTGCTCCGTGGCAAAGTGAGGAGGGTGGGGACGGAAGATGCATAAAATGAAAGAGCGATTCAAGGGCTTTTTAATAATGTAATCTTTGATTCGGCGGTACATCTAGCAAGCAAAATTTTTAATGGCTCTCGCGATTTTCTAAGTTGAGGCAGTTTAATTTTTCTGGTGGCGCAAAATATTCCTATCGTTTCACCGTTAAATTTCAGACTATGCAATAAGGACACACTTCAGTCATAGGGCTGATAAGAACATGCCGGCTGAAACTATACTGGTTGGCAAATTGGTGGTAACAGAACCTGTTCAAACATAACCTATGTTTTATGTAGGTGCTACTACTTCCAGAGGTTTGCAGGAGCAAAAAACTTTCTAAATTGCGATTTCTGTGATATAGAAACTTCAAATATGACACAGTAGTTAATTATAAAATATAAATGCCCTCTAAGTACTGTCGAAAATAAATTCGAAATTTAAAAGGGGTGAAGCGAAGGGAAGGAGCGAAAAGCATTCTAAAAAAGGTCTTAAATTACGATTTGTTTGCAATCTCAGGAAATAATAAAATGTTAATGAATGGTGTTTGAGTAATGTTCAGTATTGAGACAATTATTCATTTTATACTTAATGTTCGTAAATTCATATTTTGGGTGAATCATAAATCTAGAACTGTATATTATTTTGCCGAACAAATAGAGAAACTTTGCAGAAAGAAATTTACTTTTTTAGCCTTTTGTCATTCAAAAAACAGATTTAACTTTGTAAATTAAAATGCTGTGTTGAAAGAGTTTCCTAATATTATCTGGGTTTACATTTTGAAGTGAGGATGCTTTAAGCAGTATAGCTACAATGGCTGTCTCCTCGAACGATCCTTTATTTTATACACAGAGATAATCACACATTTTTGACATAACAATTTCGTCAATACACAGGGACGATATAGCACAAGGATTCACAACACCAGAGAATTACAGCCAGGAGCTCCACAAAGAGTGTGCAACGGAGCCAGCGGGAGTCGAACCCACAAGCCTTCTACGCGCTCAAGCGACTAGCGGCATGGTGCTTTAACCAGTCGGCCACGGAGGCCCCATCTCCGGGTTTAACCACATTCAGTTTAACATAATGTTTATATGATTAAATAATTAAATAGGCTGATGTGAAATGAGAAGATAAAAAGGAGTTAAAAACACCATAAAAAATTTAATGAACGCGCAAGGCCTTTCGAAAAATCTAGTCTTTCTTCATCAGTCGCAGAGAACACGTCCTACTACTTTGAAAAGTAGTATTTTTATAAAATTAATTTAAAATTGTTTATAAAGTTGTGTTATAAGTATTGTCGAAAGCTCTTTCGAAGTATATTAATAAAATATATTTTGTTGCTGAAATAAGTAGATAACAGTTTGAGATCTAGATGAGAAAACTCATCAGAAATTGTAAGTGTCATCATATGATATAGACTGGTAATTCAGAATAAGGAAACCCATATTATAATATGTGCCCACTCTTAGATCGTAAAAGATTTTATTGTGCTTCGGTTACTTTTTTTTTCATTATTTTGTAAAATAACATTTCTGTTACTGGGCTGAATATTATTGTACTTGAAACGTTTATTTAAGCAATAAAACGATTTGTCTAAATCTGCAAATATTGCTTTATTTTACTTTAATTAAATCTTAAAAAAGTTGTACAAATAATATGTTACTTTATATTCATTATATAACGGTACATACTCATACATTGTTAAAGATTTTTGTTTATTTTATTTTATTTATTTTAATTCTGCAGAATAAATTTTGTGGTTTGCTTGTTAAATGCAATTTTACTTCACACATCTGTTTTAAATTAGATAAGAATAACAATTTTATTTAATTTTAATTATAAAATATATATTATTTTATCAAAATTACCAAAATACGTAAAGAATGAATTAGTTTAATTTTAATATGCATACCACTCTTTATTCTACTAACATTAAATTTAAACTGCATTGTACAAACTACACGGCTTTAACAACGACAAGCAGAAATATAAGGATAATTAGATGAATATCTTAGTCGTTTCACATTCAAATAAGTTTAAGAAAGTTTAGGAAGAACACGTAAAGAACATTTAAAAGTAATCTAAGTTTAGTTCAGAAGATCATATCTTAAACAAAAAAAAAAAAAAAAACCTTTGGAAATAAAGCGAATGACAAATATATCAATACGCCTTTTTCATTAATTGCTTCACTAAAGTAAATTATATAAAGGACTTTAAATATAGCAAAATATTATAAATGTAAAAAAAAATATATATAAACATGCTTTCATTAAACTTCACAAAAATGTAGGAAATATATGTATTTTTTAAATGCACTAAAAAGTAGAAAAGTCTTAAAGAAACCTTAAATGTGTAGAGTTAAAATTAAATTTCGGTGAGCTCGATTATGGAAGATTAATGGATTTAAATGGGAATTTCGCCAAATTAGTCACCTATCACCAAATTGTCTTCGTATATTGCAATTTATTTTTGTAACCAAATTTGGCGATATTTCACCAAGTTGGCCAAATTTGGCGAGAGTTGTGATAACCCTGTCGTTAGTACTTTTAACAAAAATTCATCGTTGAAGATTATACTAATTTCTTCATAGGAAATCAAACTATAATTGAGTAACCATTAAGAAAATCTGTCCCCAGTTTCCCTCCTTTGGGATCGAATTTAAAAAACTTAATGTCCAATTCATGTATTGCCCTCGGGAATATTTATATTCCAAATTTCAAAACTCTATATCAACAGGATGTGGATAAAAAATAAATAACAAGATTTAACTGCCACATGCAAACATAATTATAAGTTAAAAGAAAGCATGTAAAAAATGAATAACATTTCTATGTTAGTAAAAGTATAGTTGTGTTCAGTAATAAAAGAATGGAGAAAACATTTGCATTAATTATTTATTACATAAATCCAGAGATACAAGACATAGGAAATACAACATAATTTTCACAAAATTTCATTTATAGAGTACAGATACGGTGAAATATTCTTAATTTAATTTATAATGACATTTATTAAGATAAAAATATTTTTTTCAATTTCTTTAAATAAGAATCATTCTCGCGAATATCACAAACAATTCAATTTTATAAAAATGTACTACTGCTACAAATAAGGCTTGCACAATTTAAATAAAATAATTTTGAAAAATAGAAGATTACATCAAGTTTAACACAGTTTAAGCAAATAAGAAAGAAAAAGATTTCAGATGCAAATATACATTTTTTTTTTAAATCCAAACATGTCATTATATTATTATACAGTATTCTTTTCAAAATGAATTGATAATCATACACAAGTATGTATTAAATATGCTTTTAACGAAGAAAATTTTAAGCTCATGTTTTCCTTATACAATTAAAATAGCAAATGCCTTTCAATAGGGGAAACCGGGGCACAACGGGGTACCAGGGTGGAATGAAGTTTGACGTTTTTCGGTATCAAGGAGGTGCTGCCAGCGAGCGGCTATAATCGGAAGTAAGAAAACCTGTTTCCGTTCAAATTTGGCAGCCATGTTAGTCTAACTTTCTGGAACGTGGTGCATAAATTTTTATTGTGTGATTTTTTGCTCCTGTATTGTAATTTCTGGTGATTTTGTAACCGATGTCAGGCATACATACGTTTTTACATTACAACTACAATTAGTTCATGCTTGAAGTACGTTTAATTGTCCTTAGTTTTGTGCAGCTAAACATTTGTATACGTATCTCTCTCGAGTGACCTTACCTCCCTAACCTAAATCGTGCCCCAGGGGCGGAATGGGAAATACTCCATTCTGCCCCAAAATTGTTTTTAACTAAATTTTTCTGACTGTGAATATTTATATTGCAGTGAATTTTACTCAAAGTCGGTTGAAGGTTGAGTCAATTGTTCCATGTGCAAAAAATGCGCACGCAATTCCTGTGCGGCAATAGATAGCGAAGATGATGAGACTGTCTTATTGTGTAAATTTTGTCAATAGGTTTAAGGAAAGGACACAATCAACGAAAACTGTAGTTAAACCATTATAGTCACTTAAAACTACATAATTATAAAACAAACGTTTTTTTAATTACCTCTAGTTTTATATGATTTTTATAATTATTTGTCCTTAACCCCCCGTTCTAACCCATACCCGGGGAAGAACGGGGTAAATGACATAACGTTCTTTTTCGGAAAAAAATATATTGTTCTTTTGTTTTCTTACAACATTATTAATTTTTTTTATTATTACATTATAATCAGTTCATAGAAAATTTTGCAGCTCTCTTAATTAACCCTTTTCTATTTTAAAAACATATTTTCAAATTGCTACACAGTTCTGCCCGGGTTCCCCTATAGATTACAATGTCAATCTTTCAGATGCGATTATATACAGATCAAAAATAATTTTTTCCTGAAAATCCATATTCGTAATTAGAAAGTCGATATACTTTGACTTTCCAAGGATTCTGGTACCAGCATTTTAAGTAAGAACATTTTTATTTAACCAGAAGGCTCTGCTGCCTTCGACCTACTCTCACCAACTGCCGTTCAGACACGGCAGGCAGTAAAAACAGGCTAATTCGTTTTGTTTTAAACCGATTACAGAGGGTTGACTTATAATTAAACGAAAGATTGCGATCTTTTGTCATCGGGTAGCCATTAATTTCCCTTCAACTGAGGAATTTTTCGGTTCTTAAGGCCAAATCAACTGCTGCACTGACAACTAACTTCTGTTTTCGTGATTGATTAAATAAGATCAATTAAACATTTGAAAAATAAGCTTGTATAAAATTGCTATGTAAACATCGCTACCTCCCGAAATTGTATACCGCCGAAATAAGAAAATTGTTTTAAATATGACGGAATTTTCAGCTAAGATTTATTTTTCTGATTAATATTGACATGTAAATAGATTTTTCAATTGAAAGGAAATATTATTTGCGCTATTTTAAAATTTGACGACAGTCGATTTAAAAAAAAAAAAATATTTTTTCGAAATATGAAATAATTCGCTCGAGTAAATAAATATTAAAATTCAAATTGTATGGCAATATTATTATTAGCGCTTTTTAAATATGACGTGATTTTCCTAATTTATTGCTTTTAACACGTAATAATTTAATTATTATTTTGAAGTTTTCTTTCTCTTTTTCATATTCACGTGTGTATTTTTAAACAAAAGGAAATATTATTATTTGCGCTGTTTTAAAATTTATTAGCAATAAGTAAAAAAAAAAATAGCTATGCATATTTTTTGATCCTATAAAAACTTGTAGCGAAACTATTTGGCCGACTTTAACATTAAATGCCGCTTAAAATAATTCTTTGATTTAAAAAGTGTCTGCTTCAGCGTGATTTTCGAACATTTCTCCATAAACTGCCAATTTTCGTATTTTTATATGCAATAGTTTTCTTAATATAAGACGAGAAAGACCTTCGGCTACAAAATATACATTTACAACACCTATAACGGTGGTTATTCTCATTATTATTATTATTATTATTATTATTATTATTATAGAATAGAGTGAGATTCAAATCATTCAATTTGTGTTCACAGGGTTTAGCGCTTTCGAGATAGTGTTGATAACTTTCAAATGTCGCCAATAGAGGGCTTCAGTCATACCCATAACATAGCGTAGCAACGTTTTATTCTAAATATATATTTATAAGAACTTAATATATAGAATAGTTTCACTATTCTATCTTTATCCGTTGGAATGTTATTTGAGTGTATCTGGACTTTAGTTTGCATCCTGTATGTAATATTTTCTAATTTTAATTCGAATATTCATCCTATAGTATTTTTATTCCGTTTGGTTTTATGAATCCACAAGTGTCATTTTTCGTATTTAATAATTGTTTTTAAGAGCACAGTTAACCAACTTCAGCTTCCGTGATTCCACATTACTACGCAGTCATGAAAGTCCTCTTTTCAAACTTATTGCAGAGGATATTGATTACAATAAATACAGTACAGCGCGATTATCCGAACAAGTCGGAACCGACCCTGGTTCGGATAAGCAAAAGTTTGGATAAATGGACAGACAATTTAAGGGATGTTCCTGACTACACTGAAATCTCCACTCTTTATCTACGCTTTTTACTGACAGCACTAGTTAATGCTGGCATATTTAAAAATTGATTTTTGTCTTTTTATTTTTTTTGTTTACGTTTTTGTATCATTTTCTGAACTCGAGACATTACAATATAAGTAAAAAAGCTTTCGATTGTTGATTGCTTCAATGAAGACATTTTTTTTAAATGCTGCCATATCTCGATATCTCGGATTCTTCTTAAATACGTTAGTTGAATAGGATCAGCCGTTCGAGCCATTTTATAGCTGTTTCCAAACATTCAAAGGTTTTGTTATGTGCTGAACCTGGGTCCTTTTCAGAGCATTCGTTTTTATTTTCTTCAATTTCTTTTTCGTCTTGAATCTCATCCACAATCTCATCATCATTTAAAATCTGATATCCAGGTATAAAATAGGGTGTTTGGATAATTGGTTGTTCGTTTTAATTTTTTTTTTTTTTTTTTTTTTTTTTTTTTTTTTGCGAGAGAGAAATAGGCTGTTCGGATAATTGGAAGTTCTGTTAAAAAAGAAATTTGAGAGAAATTGGCTGTTCGGATAAGTGGAAGTTCGGATAATTGGAGTTCGGATAATCGGCGCTATACTGAATATTTATTATTTTTTAAATAATGTACCCTTCCGAAACCTTAGACAATTACATTTATATTTTAAACTTTTTCCATGCAAGTTACAGAGTTGCCTGTTTTAATTATTTTTTTCTTTAAGGTATCTGCCTACCTTCGGGGAACTTTTTTTATTGAAAAATATTAAATTTTTATCAAACATATGCGTTTTTAATTGAAACAGGGAATAAAACCATGAATTCATATAATTTTATAATGGAATTTAAATTAACCTTTCAAATTTAGACAATCTTTAGTCAAATTTTAGTGAAGAATTTCGTTTATGCCAAACCTTCTATAACGAAATCTATTCAATATATTTCACTTTTTTTTTCAACAATATATTAGCAAACCACTTACCTGTGTTATGAAGCTAAATATTCGCAACACCTCTTAGCTTTACTAACATATACCAAATTTTGTATACAAAACATGATTTTTTAATGTGTATTTTTCAATAAAAATAGTTCTTAAATTAATATATACAAACTTACAAGCTATAGTTTGCTTCATAATGTATCAATAGATGAGCACAGCCTTGTTACAAAATTTTATTTCAATATCTTAAAAACTTTTTAAGAATGATGTTTCTCCTAAACATACTGTATGAAAAACGCAATTTTCCAGGAAACGCAAATTAAGATTTTGATATAGCACAAAAAATTATGTATAAAGTTTACAACTTTAAAATCCAACATATTTGTCGGTGTTTATATATTTGTGTATACATTATACATTATATGTGTATTGAAAACTATCGTTTTCCTTTTGTGGCTCTTTAAACGGCAACTTCCGATTTATATTTTGGGCTATAACTTTGCTTCTAATTATCGCTGAACCAAAAATAAGGCAAGTTTGGAATCCTAAATGTTTGAATTTTAATTTAAAATAATGTAAAAAATCGAACTTTTTCGCAAAAACAGCGATGAGGGTTACCTTAAAAGGAAATATTTCGTAGTACTTCAAAAAATACTTTTAATGATTTTTACACATACAGACATAAAAAATCCTTTCACATTTAAATGTGAAAGTTACCAAAAATACTACGCCGTGTTAAAAAATATAAATA
The DNA here is from genome assembly GCA_963932465.1 of Maratus speciosus. NCBI lineage: Eukaryota > Metazoa > Arthropoda > Arachnida > Araneae > Salticidae > Maratus > Maratus speciosus. Next base: position 307,677,183 of record OZ010786.1, read on the forward strand.
AAACATTTTCTATTGAATTATATAAAAAAGTAAAGTTTTTTAGTTCCATAACAGATAAAATATTTTATTTAAAAATTAAATTAAAATCAAATTTTGATGTAAAACTTTACTAATAGTAATTTCACTATAAAAGACATGACCTTTTAATACCGATCTTAGTTTTCGATTTTATATTTCCAGAACAGGTGTGTTCATTGTTAGTCACGATCAATAAAACAATATCTTGAATTATTATGGTGGTTGTGAGCGATTTACTTGACGCTTTTAATAATTCCGCTCGAACATAGTAATGGTACAAGCTTATTATGATCATCTTTGCATTTTATTGAATGTCGTGAAAATTTCGACAACTTTTAAAACTGTCTTATTGCAAAGTTCAGAATTCATATTAGAAGAAGACTCAGACAGAAGAAGACATCACAGAACTGAACAATATTTCAAATATAATAAATAACATGGATAGCTAAAGTAATATATTATTATTTAATAGTCTTTTATTTTCAGACAATTTAACGCCGTAATTCAATAGAAGGTAAAAAATTAAACATATTGGTACAAAGTTCTGTATACACTATAGAGGACAACTCTTAATGTAATAGCTAATTCCTGAACCATTAAATTTAAAGTTATGATTCTAATTGCCACAATTAATGTAGCTCCAAAAAAGATTTCTTTACAATACTTGGCGTGGGCCCCGATTATAATAAAATTCACCGCTTTGTAGAGTGCACGAACTAGTGACTTCATTATTATACTATACAAAAATTATAATTTTTCTCTGATTCTTTTTTAAGATATGTCAGCAGGATAAAAAAAAATATTATATGAACTATATATTCAGGATTTCTGAATTGTAGAATCATAATTGTAGAATCATAATTTAATTATACATTTGTAGCATTTTTACTTTCTTCTATCTTTACAAGAAGAATGTATTGGATTCGTGTAAACTTTCGACTTCCGGTTTTTGACGGAATTACACGTTTTAGGGATCAGAGAACCCGAAAAACATGTTTTTACAAAATGTCTGTCTGTGAGTGTGAGTCTGTGAGTCTGTCTGTCTGTATGTGACACAAATGTTTTGGACGCTCTATCTCAAGAACTAATGCACGGAATTTAATAAAATTTCATATTCAGGTACTCCCTGATATAAATTGGTGCTGAGTAGTTTTTTGGTTTAAATCACCCAATAGGTGGCACTACTATGGTGCATTTTTCACGATTTCCGCAATCGTTCTATCTCAAGGACTAATGCACGGATTTTCATAAAACTTCAGATTCAGTTACTTCCTGGTATAAATTGGTCCTAATCAGTTCTTGGCAAAAATCGCCCAACAGATGGCGATGCTATGCAGAATTTTTACAATTTCCGCAATAGCTCTATCTCAAGAACTAATGCACTCATTTTCGTCAAACTTCAGATTTTGTTAGACCTTGATGTGAAATGAAGCTGATTACCTGTTGGTGTAAATCGCCCATTAGGTGACGCTACTGTGCTGAATTTTGCACGATTTTCGCAAAAGCTCTATCTTAAGAACTAATGCACGAATTTTCATCAAACCTCAGTCCTTGATAGGAAACGATGCTGATTACCTGTTGGTGTAAATTGCCCAATAGGTAGTACTGCTGTGCTGAATTTTACGCGATTTTCTCAATCGTTCGTAGCTATATTTCAAGAACTAATGCACGAAATTTAATCAAGCTTGAGATTCAAGTATACCTTGCGTAATATTGCTGCTGATTATGTTTTGGTGTAAATCGCCCAACAAGTGGCTCTGCTATGCTGTATTTGTCATGACTTCCGCAATAGCTCTATTTCAAGAACAAGTCACGAATTTTCATCTAACTTGAGATTCTGTTAGATATAGATACAAGTTGATACTAATTAGGTTTTTGTGTCAAACGCACAATAGGTAGCTCTGCTATGCTGGTTTCTGAACGATTTTCGCAGTAGCTCTATCTCAAAATTAATGCACGGATTTTCCCCAAATTTCATATTAAGTTAGACGTTGATATAAGTTTATGATGATTAATTTCTGGTGTAAATCGCCCAATAGGTGGCGCTAATATGCTGCATTTTGCTGGATTTACACGATTTTAGCGATAGTCATACCTCAAGAACTAACGCACGGAATTTCATCTTTTTAGAATTCTCAGGATGAGCATAAATTACCATTTAATATCGGCACTGTGTTAGCGAACTTTAATGTATTAACCTGCACGAAATAGAAGAAAGTTTTGGAATGGTATATCCGACTAATTTTAATTGGAACCATAACGCTGAAAAAAACACGATTTGGGAATTAGCTGTTGGACAACGATACGATTAGATAAAGGACCTTTTCGATAGGAGCAAAAGAGAAAACACTTGTATACAGTGAACCAAACAAAAAGTTGGACAACAGCTTCTATTGATTTCATTGTTTAATTATTTGGCTCTATTTTGTTCTTTAAAAGTGAAAGTTTATTTAATATAATAACAAATTTTAAGATGATTCACAAAGTTTTATTTTAAATTAATAAAACTTAGATGTAAATTAAAATTTATAAAACTTGGTGATGATATAACATTCAGCACTAAATAAAAACTTGGACACTTACACAATGTGCCAAAAAAAAAACACTTTTAAATTTAAAACATAACCATCTGATATTTCATGTGATGTCCTTTTGCAGCTATTATAGTTTATAGTCTCTTATTCGTCGAAATAGCCAGTTTTTCGGGTAAATCTGATGGTACATTTCGCCATATATTCAGAATAGCAGTTTTTAGTTCATTTTTATTCTTAATCTATTTTTATAGCAATTTTTTCTCCATATAAACCCAAAAATGTTCTGTAGGATTTAAAACCAGACTTTGGTGAGGAAGGGGAAGCACTTTTTCCATTTTTTTAATAATAACCATCCCTTTACAATCCGAGCGTTACGCTTAGGATCATTGTCTTGGGCCAACGAATAATTTCCATTTAAATTTAATTTTGAATCTCTTTCTGGTAAATTTTCTTTTAGAATGTTCAAATGCATCATTTTGTTCATTTTACCTTCAATGAACACTAGATTTCCAACACTTCTAGCTCCCATTTAACCCCATACCATAACGCATCCGCCACCATGTTTTACAGTCGCTTTTAAATTTGCTTATTTTAGTGCTGTTCCTTCCCTTCGACATACAAAACGCCGACGCCGAACATCAGATACAAACAAATTAAATTTTGACTCATCTGTAAAAGTAACAGACCAGACTTCCAGACTTCTTGTGTTTTTTTTTTTTTTTTGTTTTTTTTTTTTTGTTTTTTTTTTTTTTACATTTTTGAGAGACAAATATGGCTTTTTTGTGTTGTGTATGCTCTATAGTCTTTGGAATGTAAAAAAATTCTTATAGTCTGTAGATGCACATTCACTATAGACGCCTCCTTCAACTCTCTGGCTATCTTTACTACAAAAATTTTAGGATTCTCTTTCACAAATCTCACAATCCATCTTTTTGTTTCAGACGAGGAAATCTTTTTGGACCTACACCTTCCAATAGATCTTTGTACTTTTTGCATGTATTTATTATGTAATTCACTGTTGAATGTGGCTTTTTCGCAGTTTCTGGAATATATCGTATACTTTTCTGGTCTTTCCATAGTTTAACAGTTAAGTTTTTCATATCAACAGAAGTTTGCTTTTTTACATTTTTGGAACTTTTATTCAAGCAAAAGAAAATTTCAGCATTTTTCAGTCTCATAACTTTTACTTGGACTTGTGCCAGAAATCAATACGCTCGTAAAAATTTGCATAATAGCAATCCCAAGTAAAAGTGAAAAAAGTGTTCAAGTTTTATTTTGGCAGTGAAAAACGCACAATTTATTTTTAAATTATTTAAAAATGTAATATAATATGTTATTAAGATTAAATAAAACTATTTCAATCTTTGGAGAAATTATCTTTTTTCGAATATTGTCAGATTGCGATATTACAACTGATTAAAACAATATTAAATAGCAAAGTCGCATCTTGAAGCTGTCCAACTTTTTTTTTTTTTTTTTTGGTTCACTGTATACACTGTCCAATGCAACATACTTTATCAGAATAACATTGGAGCAAACTGTACAAAAGATAAATGTTCCCTAATCTCCGAAAATATAATATAACCACGCATGAATATATATATATATATGTATGTATAAACGAGTCAAGTTACTCACGAATCCGGAAAGCGTTCTTTTATCTGTCGAAACCTCAGGAACCAATGTATTGTAAAACTTTAAATAATAATTTATAAAAATAAGTTTCTTTATTGTCACTATTTATGTAAATCTTAACTTCTTATAGTTTAATAATCAGTTTTCTCAAACTGAAATATCGGTTTTTGGATGCTATTAATCTTCAATTAGTCATTCTCAGCTGTGTAACAAAATTCATACATGCAAGAGCATCAGAATAATATTCGTTTTAATCTTAATATTAACGTTGATAATTTATCCTATTTGTCAGCAAAACAAGTTTTTTGAACACTAAAATATTTACTTGACAATTAATACAAGCCAAAAAGCCTATATTCCAGGTTGAGAAAACTTATATATACACTATAAAAACTACCCGAAAACATTCTGAGTTTTAGTGGCAGCAAAAGAAACTTTGTTTTTATATATATTTCCTTTTAATCTCGAAAATATATTAGATTTAAAGGTTTCTGAAGATAAAGGACGTTTTTCGGAATTGTGAGTAACTCGGAAGTGGTTATTGTACATTTTCGTTTGCGGAACATTTTTTTAAAATGTAGATATGTGTGTATGACTAGATTTTCACCAGTTTGCTATTCTGCCTCAGTTCCAAATGTTCATTCTTCTCTCCTGTTGCACTGTCGAATTTTAGCAGAATAAAAAGGAAGTTTGTTTTCTATAAATTATTCTTCAAATCTCGAAAATGTATTAGTTTTAAAGGGCTCTAAAGATAAAGAAAGTTTTTCGGAATCGTGGGCAACTGGGGAGAGATTATTGTATGTTTTCGTTTGTGATTATGTTGTATTTTCCTATACTAGAGAACATTTATTTATTTATTTATTTATTTATTTTTTGCATGACTACATCTTGTGCATGACTACATTTTCATCAATACGCTATTGTGCCTGAATTTCAAATGTTCATTCTTTTAGCCTGTTGCGCTGTCAAATTTTAGTGGCAGGAAAAGAAAGTTTGTTTTTATAAATTTATATTTAAATCTCGAAAATTTATTAATATTCAAGGTTTCAAAAGATAAAGTAGTCCTCCGGAATCGTGAATAACTCAGAAGAGATTATTGTATATTTTCGTTTGTGGTTAAATTGTGTTTTCCTAGATTGGGAAACATTTTTTTCATATGCATGACTACTTTTTCCTCAATATTTACTGTGTCTCAATTGCAAATGTTCATTCTTTTAGCCTGTTGCACTGTCGAAATTCAGTGGCAGCAAAAGAAAGTTTGTTTTTATAAATTTATCTTTAAATCTCGAAAATGTATTAGTTTTCAAGGTTTCTAAAGATAAAGTAGTTTTTCGGAATCGTGGGCAACCGGGAAGAGATTATTGTATATTTTCGTTTGTGGTTAAATTGTGTTTTCCTAGATTGGGAAACATTTTTTTTTTCGTATGCATGACTACATTTTCATCAATATTTATTCTGCCTCAGTTTTAAATGTTCATTCTTATCTCCTACTGCACTATCGAATTTTAGTGGCAGCAAAAATAAGTTTGATTTATAAATTTATCCTAAAATTTCAAAAATTAATTAGTTTTGAAGATGTCTAAAGATAAAGTAGTTCTTCGGAATCGTGGTAACTCAGAAGAGGTTACTGTATATTTTCGTTTGTGATTATATTGTATTTTCCTACATTAGAGAACATTTTTTTATGCTTACACACGTGCATGACTACATTTTCATCAATATGCTATTGTGCTTCAGTTTCAAATGTTCATTCTTTTAGCCTGTTGCACTGTTTAATTTTAGTGGCAGCAAAAGAAAGTTTCTTTTTATAAATTTATCTTTCAATCTCGAAAATTTATTAGTTTTCGGGGTTTCTAAAGATAAAGTAGATCTTCGGAATCGTGAGTAAAAAGAGGTTGTTGTATATTTTCGTTTGTGGTTATATTGTATTTTCCTAGATTAGAGGACATTTTTTTATGTTTACACGTGTGCATGACTACATTTTCATGAATATACTTATTGTTCCTCAGTTTCAAATGTTCATTCTTTTAGCCTTTTGCACTGTCGAATTTTAGTGGCTGCAAAAGAAAGTTTGTTTTCATAAATTTACTTTAAATCTCGAAATTTATCAGTTTTCAAGGTTTCTAAAGATAAAGTAGTTTTTCGGAACTATGAGTAACTCAGATGAGATTATTGTATATTTTCGTTTGTGGTTAACATGTGTTTTAATAGGTTGGGAAACATTTTTTTTCGTATGCGTGACTAGATTTGCACCAATTTGCTGTTCTGCCTCAGTTTCAAATGGTCATTCTTATCGCCTGCTGCACTTTCGGATTTTTATATCAGCAAAAGAAATTTTCTTTTTATAAAATTTTCTTTAAATCTCAAAAAATATATTAGTTTTCAAGCTTTCTAAAGATACAGAACGTTTTTCGGAATCGTGAAAAACTCGGAAGAGGTTATTGTATAATTGTATCATTTGTGGTTATATTGTATTTTCCCTAATTTAGGAAGCATTGTTTTTTTTTTTTTTTTAAATAGACACGTGTGCATGACTAGATTTTCACCAAATTGCTATTCTGCCTCAGTTTCAAATGTTCATTTTTATCTCCTGCTGCACTGTCTGAATTAATTCACCCTGCTCACACCAATTCTCAAATTATATACAGACATGTACACTAAAACCTCATAGAAAGAAAACGCTGGAATCTGGAAACCGTTTCTGTTTTAGTCGGGTTTAGTCGTGTTTTATCAGGTTCAGGGCCTGCTAAACCTCTGAACTACGGGAAGCACAGTGTCATTACGGGGCCCTCTTTAATTCTAGAAGAGTTTCCTAAACTCAAGATACGCTGAAACTCACCAATGCTACAAATATTATTCAAAATACTACGAATATTATATTGTTGGATTTTCTCGATTTTTATTGGTTGGACGATAATTCTGCATGATAAATTGACTACTTTGGTTAGTTAGGCAAACTGCGGAAGTGATCATGTAGTTGAAACTGATCTATTGTACGAAAAATTAATATCTTATGAAGGGTATTTTTATGAAACACCTTTTAAAATATATACATATAAAAATGGGTTTAATAGGTTGAAAAGAAATTAGAATTTTGGAATGGAATTAATTCAGTCTACATTTGGGTAACATTTTAACGTGTTTTCCCGATTTCAGGACCCTTGCAAATTTTCTAAGGGAAGCATGTACTTCTTGTGCCTTCGGAAAATAGTGCTTGGTTATATATACATATTCTTTTCGTCAAAATCAGTAATTTTCATTTATTTAACGCAGAATTAAATTGTAGACCAGTTCCGTGTTCACAAATTTTATGTACACTTCTATAGAAATTAATTATTTCTATTTTCAAGGAAAAAAATATTGCGATTTGACCTATTATCAGGGGAAAACATAAACTAATAAAGGGGGGGGGGGAAGAATTTAGACCACATTGATTTTTATCTTAATTTACTTAAAAAATATGTTAAAAAATAATTTATCATATAAAAAATACCATTATAAAATAAATCTTTGTTTTCATTGAAGTCTTTCTACTCGTTAACTATTTTTCCCGCTTAAATAATGAACATTAATTCTAAGTTTATAATTATACGCATAGAAAATTTTATTTTATTTTCATAAGTAAGGTATTTTTGATATGGTGACACACGGGCTCCCACTGACAACTATTTTTTTATATTCAATGTACCAATATTTTAAAACCATAATCTTCTTAGTAGATTTCTATTAATGATCGAGGTAGATTATTATTATTATATCAAAATAATTGCAGATAAAATAATATAAAGTAGCAACCATTGAACACCTGAATGAATGTAAATTTAAAAAAAAAGATAAGCTTATCTGGCAAATTTTAATGAAACAGTATAATGAGTAATTAGCATCTAATTAGTACATTATTTAAACTATCAAATTTATGGTTTTTAAGAAGTTCGTGTTTCACAATAAAATCTTTGATAATTTGCTCTCTGACTTTGTTTATTGCAAGATTATTAATATGTTCTCAATATAAATACCGCTAACAGAAAAAAAAATTCTGAAGCAAAACTTTATTCCATTTCAAGGAGATTATTAATGTGTCCTAATTATAAATACCGCTAAGTGAAAAAAAAAATTCTGAAGTAACAATTTATTCCAGAATTATTTTAAAAGTTGATTTATGCTACAACAAATAAAAGGCTTATTTTCCATCTTATAAATAGTATCTGCATATTATCTTTATTACAATCACATTTCTTGAAAATATAAAGCAACATAGACGAAAATAATCAATATATTCAATTGTTTTGGTCTTTTATATATAATATTCATAACATACAACAATGTTAAAAATTAAAAAAGTAAAGTATTCTTAGACAACATTATAAGAATATAAAAATTCTTAGTTAAGCATTGGAATTCCTGTTTTTTTTTTTAAAAAAAGGAATGTTATAACTAAATGAAATTACCGCTTTTTTTCTAATGCATGGAATGTAATGCTGTAAAATAAATTAATTTTACGCGAAAAGTCAATAAATTGTGCTCGTTGAACCAACAATTAAATTGAAATTACGTTGAAAAATTTATCGGTATGACAAACTTTATATACTGAATATACATACATACAATACAGTGCATAACAATCAATATTTTTTTAAATATTGGTGACAATAAGTTAAATTAGTATTATTAACCTTTAACTGATGTGACTAAAATTTGTCACACAACTGATGTGATCCGGTCTCTCAGACCCCTCGAATAAAATGAATAAAAAAAATAACTCAAATGGTTGAATTTACTTAAATTTTGTCCTAACAATATCGTTGTACTTCTCTTAGGAGCATGTGAATTAAATTGCATGAAAAAAGTATTTTATTCCTATTATTTAACCTCAGTACAGAAAAGTAAAAAGCTGCAAAAGTGTTTACAGTTGGGAGTCGCGGGGTCTGAGAGAACGCGTGATATCAGTTAAAGGTTAAATTTGGATAAATTATTAAAAGACGATTATTCTCGTTATCACTTAGATATGATAAATGATTTAAGCTGGCAACAAGAGTTACGAAATCGTATCGAAAACAGATTGAGGATTTTTTTTCTCTTAAACTGCTGAACCGATATAAATCATTATTTTTTATAATATAATAATTATCTATATTTCGATCGTATATATTTATTTATTTATTTTGAAAATCAATTATTTTTAGTAACATTGCTTTAAAACAAATAGAATTTTCGAAGCGTACCTATATCATTTTCTTTTTATGCCGAACAATCAATTTATAGTTTGACTATTAGTACAATACCGTTAAAAAATAATTGGAATTGCTTCAGTAGTTCTGGATATTGTCAATATCGTCAATATTATCCACAGGATTTCGCAAGTGAACTTGCCATCTTAAAACATCATCTACATATGACAGTGACCGTTGCCATTCACAGAATAGTTTAACGATCCAGATGACGATTTTATTGTTCGGAATCGTATCCATGTGCTTCCCTGTAAGCTGTCATTCAAGCTCGCTCTTTGTATGGGATAGTTGCAGAAAAGTATGAGAAATGTTCTCTTAAATTTACGACCGAATATGCAGTAAATGACGAAATTTACAGATGAATTAACAGTTATTAAAAGATTTGAAACTCTCACCAGGGCAGACAGAATTATGTCGAAGTATTCTATAATATTAACAATCAGAGCCAAAATATTGCACATTAGGAAAACAATGACAACGCATAGCAACATGATGGCCAAACTGAATTCCCCTTCTTGCTTTCGACTCAATACTTGTCTTTCTAGATTTGCTCTTCGCACCGTTCTCCAAATATAAATGTTGAAAACTGTAAGTATAAGGAAAGGAATTAGGTACATCACAAAAATATACAACCAGATATGGTAAACTTCATAATACAACTTGTTGATTCTCAACTGGGAAGCAACAACTTTGTATATCGTTTTATTTAATTCATCAGAATATACTTCAGTATGTTCGACTTCCCAGAAACGCGGAATATTATACAAAACAGACATGATCATAATAATAGCATTAAAAATTCTTGCACGGCGATAAGTACACATAGACTTTGCTTTGAGGGGATGGCAAACAGCGATGTATCTTTCGACAGTCACGGCAACCGTTGTCCATACAGACCCTGTTTGTGCGATAAGTCCTACAGGGTAAGCAACTGGAATGATGTAAGGGGATATAGCCAAAGAATACATCCTTAGGAACTGAACTTTTGAGCCAAGTTTTTTAAGACCCATCATCAGCACAGCACAGAGTAGCACCACAGTGTCGAATACGGCTAGACCTTGAAGTCCACAATTGATAGATGATCTCATTTGAGGTCTTGATAGAATAATTAGAGAAACGATGTTTGCGACAATACCTAAAATACCAATGCCTGTTACCAATACTCCTTCTGTTACAAACTCCAAATTCGACACTACTTCTGGCAAATCTTCCAATCCATGGAAAGGTTCCGTTGCGTTTAATATGGCTTGAAGTATTGTCCCCTTAGTAAAGGGCCAATGGCTGGTATTAAGATTTGTATTATGTTCCATAGTATTCATGATTTATTCTTATTCACAAAATGTCTTTAGTAGACATATTTTATGTTTAGTTATTTTCTATAAGATCAAAGTCATTTAAATTTATGAAACATGAACACTATCATTAAATGTATTCCAGAAGTATCCTCTTTTTTAATTTGTATAACTCTTCTGATAAATATAATGATAACTTCATGTGATAGGAATTATTTGACACCAACATATGTTAATATTACCTATAACGAACGAGACATATGTGTTTCTTTTTTTTTAAATGTTCCGTAACATTTTATCGATAATGTTTCTAAAGATATATTTTAAAAGCAACAAATTTCACTTCTGTAATTTATATTAATTACAAAAACAACCTTTGTTCTTAAAGCCAATTTTCAGTAACATATTCAATAATCAAATTTCCAGTTAAGATTGTCTTTACTTGGCAACTGTATTTTCTGACCGTATACGTACAACTGCTTGCAGAACTTTCTTAATATTTTCTGTATAATTCCATACCTGCAATAAAAGAAAATAATTCCAAAATTAGGAAATAACGAAATATTTAAACTAAAAATTTTAATTAAAACTTATTAGAAAATTATTAATAACATAAAAGTATTTACATTGTATTAAAATTGCATAGTTTTTGAAAGGTACCCTTTTAAAATGTACGATAAATGTTGTAAATAATAATTGTAAATGATGATAAAGTTTGAGTGGCTTGTGGCTATTACTTTAACTTTTCTTATTTTTTTTCATTTCATTTATTGAATATTATAGACCTTTAAATATTAAATTTCAAATTTAAACTTTAAATAAAAAATATATTTATGAGACATGAATTTAACTTAATATTTGATTAGATTTTTCATTTTACAAATGGTTATTTTCAATAACAGTTAGAGTTTATTTTTCAGTGCTCCCTATTGTCTCGTCGACATGCTTATATATCTCCTGGATTTAAAGTCGCATTGCAACTAGAAGCTTATAAAGCAACCAAAATATTTAATATGTTTCATTATTTGCAAACTTCGAATTTTACTCTAATAATATATGTTAAAAGATTGAAAACTTATAAAAATTATTACTGTTTTAAGAAAAGTAATAATGTATATAATTGTTTCAAGATACTACATTCTTTGAAATTGAATCCTTCTGTTTGCACGACGACACTATTACCGTATAATTTGTTTTCTGAATTTTTGATGACATGTTTTTTTCAAAATGTTTTCGGTAGTATATTCATAAGCTTTTATTTAGTTTAATCACTTAAAAATTTCAGATATGCACCATTGTTTGAAAATTGTGCATAGGTAAATCTTGAAATAGATAAATATTGTTGAATAATGTTTACGCCAGTGTAATTTTTAAAATTATATTTGAAACTTTATATTTACCAATGTTTTTTTGTGATACAAATAAAATTTTATTTGAAATGAAATATTTTAATATGCATAAGACCGCCTAAATATGTCTAAAATAAATATTTTGATGAAGCTATGATTTTTCAATGTTTACTCAGCCTTGGACTCGCTAATATAAATGTCAAATGTACTGTTAGACGTTTTTACATTTGGACATCCTAAACAGGTTTATAGAAAAATTCATAATACTCCAAATTGTGTATATTACTTAATTGCTCTGCACTTAAATTTACAATTATAACCTTTATTTTCTAAAAGAATGTATTTTTCTACAGTCAGTATTTAAAACTTACTCTTCACGAATATAACTAGTGTAATGTAAGAAAGGTTTTTATTCAATATTTTTTTACTTTATAGAGACAAACTACATTACACTAGATTATTTTTAACGCAGTTATTTTAATTACGAAATAAATCGAATGAGATGTAAATTTCCAACTGGGCGAAAAATGTCCGGACCTGGATTTGAACCAGCGATCTTTTGGCTGAAAAATCCTTTTTTTTTCTTTGCTGAAAACCAGCATATTCGTCCGGGATAGCTCAGTTGACAGAGCATTGGCAGCTTCAGCTAAGAGATTCCTGGTTCGAATCCTGGTCCGGACATTTTTCGCTCAGTTGGAAATTTGCATCTCATACCTATGTAGAATCATTAATATGTTACATAGAACGTTCCTAAAACATATTTATTTATAACTGAATTTTAGTTTCGATCTATGAAATTGCAGAATGGGCAGAAAGGCCGTACCAACACTAAAAATTCATACATAAAACAACAAAACGTGATATAGAAGTACGGTTTGCACTAAAAGCGCGGTCAGGATGCGAGAATTTTTAAATAGCAAAAAAAGTTGAAGTTCAAAAAGTCACAAACGGGAGAAGCTAACATGATTGCATCTTCCGAAAGTACGCAAATGACAATCTATTTGTATAAAATCCAAGTCTCTGTGTGCCCCTCACAATTCCGGTTAGACCGCCTCATTCATCGCGGCCATGTTAGAATTCTAATGGAGAAATCGGTATGAGCTTCAACAATGAGTAATTCTTGAAAAGCACTAATAGCAGCCACAATAGGTTACCGCAATACAGCCAAATTTTGACCAACTTGGCAAGATATCGCCAAATTTGGCGACACAAATAGGCTGCCATGTATGACACTAATTTGGCGATAGCTGGGTAATTTGACGAAATTCCCATTGAAACCCACTAATTTTTCATAATCGAGCTCACTGAAATTTAATTTAAACTCCGTGCATTTAAGTTTTTTTCAAAATCTATGGGTCAGAATTTAAAGTGTAATGCAAGAAAATGTACGTCTTTACATCTTCAATCCGATGCTATTAATAAAATAAACGCCACTAGACGGCGCTGTACTATCTAAGATCCTAACTGCCCGATTTTAATATGCTTTACAAAGCCGAATACAGAAATTAAATTCTCGCTACTTTTCCAGTATAAGGGCCTGGAGGAGTATTAGGGATGGAGGGCGGAAACACAAGAGTTGAGCTAGAAAATAATGTAAATGCTGCAGTACCTATAATTTCAGAAATTAGTGAAGAAATGGAATTAAGAATCAGTATAGCCAAATGCACATTAGTATTGCTAGGTAAGGAAACATTGCCCAATAAAAAACCTATTTTTAAATATGGTCGAATCTCAATTCCGGTCAAGGAAACGGTCAGATACCTTGGTTTTACAATTGATGCTAGATTTCACTGGCTTGAACATCTGGATATTATACGAGAGGATCTCAAAGGTTTTGCAGTTAACATCAAGCGTACAGGCTTCAGAGACAAGGGCATCAGGGCCTCATTATTGAAATACCGGTACCTCACTGTATTAAGCAAGAAAATAACTTACGGGTTTGAAGTGTGGTTTAAGGACCTGAATATACATGGTCATACGAGATTAAGTTCCTGTCAAAGATTAGCATTGTTAACTGATATTAGATCATACAAAACCACATCGACAGATGCTATTTGTGTACTGAATCCTTCCTATATATATTGATTTGAAATATAAACTAGAGTGCATTGGGGTTACTCATGGAACTTCACAAATCATAATTGAAGATACTTGTATAAATGCGACAAATATTATGGAATCATCATTTAAGCATAATTATATGTCATATCATGATTTAAATAATTTATATATTTTTTAATTCAGTTGTAGATAGAGAACCAGTGTCACCTGACCCTATAATATATACGGACGGATCCAAAATGGATAGTGGTACAGCTATTGGCTTTACAGTGTATTATGGAGAAGAATTTATTTACAATTACTCGGCAAGACTTCACATACTGAATTCTATCTTCCAGGCGGAGTTGACCGCAATTAATTGTGCTTTGACTTGGCTAATTGAATCCATATATCAGATGGTATTTCTGTAAACAGATAAAATTTCATCAAATCATCAGTCCAGGCACTCCAGTATTTTATCCAGGGAAATAATATAGTGGATAATATTTACAAGAGGTTAATCAGCAATTCGAATAAAATTTTAATGATAGGTTGGATTAAAGCTCACGTAGGTCTGAGAGGTAACGAACGAGCCGATGAACTGGCTAATGGTGCTCTGGCTAGAAATGACGTGGATATTATAGAAAATATTGATTTTCCAGTCTCAGTGAAAAGAATTATTTTAGAAAAGCTTCAATAGAGCACTGGCTTAATTATTGGTCGGACTCCGCTAAAGTTAGAGACACGTATGCGGTCTCAAACCGTATGGACACTGATTTTTTGTGCAGCTCTCAAATTTTAACTTATTATCTCAGTGGTAATGGTAGCTTCCCATCTTTTTTGTTCAAAACTGGGAAAAGAACTAACGATAAGTGTAACTACGGTAAAACTGGAGACGTTATGCATTATATATTTGGTAACTGTGTTCTGATGAAGAGCTGGTTTAGATTCAACTCTAATCGTACAGTGGGACAGAATTTTAAACAGGTTCTTTTTGATGGCAATAATTATTTTAAGTTAAAGGACAATTATAACGCTTTGAATAGTCTATATTCATTTATAAAATATAAGTTTTAGAAAGTTATTTTGTATATGATCATGCTGGTCATGATGGTTTCATACTGATATCATTGCTTTTGTTATAGGAGGGAGATTTATCCTGTATTTTATTTCAAAACCTTGATTCGAGTTTGTTAACTCATTTTAAGTATATAATTTTGTGAATGAGCTGACTTAGCATATGCATCACTATACAGATCTTTTTTGGTTATTCAACTACGTATACATATACAGATTTATGAGACTCGCTTCTTCATCTGAAGTGATTTGAGTTACATCACTGAATCTTGGCATTGGTTTCCTGATTTAGTAACAATCATTGATGGTATACTGTGACTAGTTGGAGCCTGTTTTTTTTTTTTTTTAACTATTTTAGGACTCTCTCGCTGAACTTTCTTATAAACTTATTAATAACTATTTTAACGATGGATTCAATCGCATGGCTGGGCATGTAGACCACCTTTATTCCTTGGTTCTGGTTGCTTTCTAATGTTTACTATTGTTATCTTTGGTGTATGTTTATCTTTGAGGCAAGTAAACATATTGTTATTAAGTGGTTGCTGAGAAACCTTTCAGTGATCTTCTTGAATGACATTTTCAGATAATTTCTTAGAAACTATTTTAACCCTTGGTCGTACCTTGTGGTTAACTATGCTAACCATTCATTATGTTCTTGCTCAACATGCCGTATTATCATGGCGTTTTTCCTGATATCATTAATCTTTGTCGCTGATTATCTCGGATTTGTTGAACTTATTTGTATACTACTTTATTTTATAGACTTTTTTAGAACAGTCATCACAATATTTGATATCTTGTCTGAGAGGAAGTGGGTTTTTTTTGGCTTGAATTATTAATAGAGACTGTTCAAATGATGACAGACTTTTATCTATTTCCTTCTGTTCTCTTCTGTTATGTAAATTATTAGTTAATGCTTCTCTCACTGTGTGAGATTTGTGCTTTTATTTTAGTTTTAATTTAGCTTGGTTTATGTAAGATTTAGTTTTATTTTGGTTAGTTATTTTTTATTATTATTATTTTAGTTAAACACGCATGTGCTGTGCATTGGCAGGTGCTAATTTTGCTTGTATATAGTCTGAATGAGACTTTGCTGTATTTTATTTTGTATTATTTGTCGCTGTAACCAAGCCGTCGGCTTGGCTTCTCTGAGTAATTGAGGGAGTTTTGCTGCCGGGACATGGGTCCATAAGCCTTTACAGGTTGGCATCCCGGCTAGCTGATTAAAGTCCTTCAAGTATAAGGGAAATAGAGAAAACTGTATATATCTTATATCATTTTCGGTCATTCTTAACTGGCTATCTTTCTAGTGGTTATATAAATGAGCTGATTAGTTGGAGTAAATTAAATGACATAAGCGGTTCACAAATAGTCACTTATTTTACAATTATCATCATTTGTATACTTCGGAAAGAAGCATTTACTGTAGTGTTCTTTATCGACGATTTTCTGAACTACAGTTTTTTTTTTTTTTTTTTTTTTTTTTTTTTTTTTTGCTCTTAAGGCGGTTTTCAAAAAAATATTTACCACAGCTCAACAACTCGAAATTTCCCGCATATTTTAAGACTCGTTTTTAAAAGCAAAAACATTAAACTTGCTGACGGGATTTTTCAAGATATTTATAAGAGACCTGTGTTTTTATTTTTCGTTCAATTAATTAGAACTTGATTTGTAAACAATTATTTTCTTAGTACAACCATTTTTTCGTTTCCAGCCCTATCGCTTCGAGAAATTTGGTTCAAATGTCCACTTTGGCAGTATTTTTTGAAATATATTCTGCCTTTATCAAAAAATCTAACAATGTGGTCCGAAAAATGTAGGGTAAATTTTGAGTAGCTTGTGGCTGACTTTAACTTTTTTTTTTTTTTTTTTTTTCATTTCATTTTTTGAATATTATGAACAATGCCCTTTAAATTTTTAATTTAAACTTTAATTTAAAAATTATTTATTAGACATGCATTTAATATAATATTTTAATAGCTTTTCTTTTTAGAAATGGTTATTTTTAATAACAGTTACACTTTAATTTTCAATGTTCCCACACTGTAAAAAAAATTCCGCAACGTTCCTGGGAAAAAATGGGCAGCTGAGTTGCCCATTATTTCCAAGAAACATTTCTTGAAAATGACTGGAACTTTACTGTATATGTTAAAAACATTCTACAGAAATGCCAGTAAGTTTCCTGCGAAATACCAGGAATATTTCTGTTGACAGCAAAACATTACTGACATTTCACAGCATGCGGGATCCGCAGACGATTTTTACATTTCCAGTTGACATTTTTCGCTTTATTATCATTATTTGTTGGAATGAAAAAATATTTTGAAATTGACATCAAAATTATTATTTATAATTTACACGAAAAAATAAATTTTCAGTTAAAATTCAATAAAGTAAATATATATATGATATATTGTTTCTGAACTTTGCTTAAAATATAAAAATATATAAATATAAATAATAATTAGAAAAAAAAATCTAGACCATAAAATATTTTGGATTTTAGTCAGTAATTATGTTAGTTTACAAGTTAGTTAAAATACATATAAATTTTCATGAAAAAAAAATCCTAAACGTAATTGTATATTTTTTCCGAAAAAAAAAATTCAAATTTGCAGCAATTCAAAGTGTCAAATATATATCAAATTTAAATCAAATTGTAAAGTGTTAAAATATAAAATTAATTAAAAAAGAAAAAAAAAGTCAAGAGGTAGCATCGAACTCGGGCCGTGCGGGTGTCGTGCGAGCCTTCTGCGTCCACACCACGAAAGACACATGCTGCATGAAAGACACAGAGAGCTGCAAACTAATGGGTATTTGAAACGTATGCTAAACCTCGGCATCTAATTTCTAATAATCTAAGGCCCATTTGAAGAAATCCTTTCACAAGAATAATTAGAGATAAGAACTCTAAAACATACTTTAAATTAATCAAAATCGGTGAAAATCATGTTTGATGGTCCCCTGGTTAATGGAGATCCAAATATTAGGTGTATTTTTTTTTTTTTTTTTTTTTTTTTTTACACGGTCTCCTCGTTAAACATTCCACAGACAAATACGAGAGATAATCTCTTAGCGATGTCACAGAGGTATTGTATTTTCATCTGAATGGTCTTGACAATAGAGACGTAAAGGATTATGTCGTCTATTGATTTATTTGCATTCCATATTGATTTTTTTACATTCATTTAAGGAATTCGTTTTCGACACTCGCGCGCGAGCAACGGATTATAGCAAAAAAATAATAAATGGCGGCCGCAGCGTTTTGCTGTTTCCAACTTTTGTTCCGGAACGTTTCAGATAAGAAAACCAGAATTTCACAGGAAAGAGATAAATTATTCTGAAAACCTGAGAAAAGGCGAAACGTTCCTGGATTTTACATGGAACGTTACCATTTTTTTTTTTTTTTTTTTTTACAGTGCAAATATCTTGCCGATATGCTGATAAATCTCCTGGATTTGAAGTCGCGTTGTAACTAGAAAGTTATAATGCAGCCAAAGTATTTCATTTGATTCATTATTTCCAAACTTGGACATTTACTCTAATAATATATATAAAAAGACTGAAAACGTATTAAAATTATTGCTGTTTTTAAAAAAGGTAGAAAATAAAGAGACTACATTCTTTGAAATTAAATCCCTCTCATTGCACGACGACACTACTACCATATAATTTGTTTTCTGAATTTTCGAGGACAAGTTTTCTTGAAATTGTTTTTCGTAGTATATTGATAAGCTTTTATTTTGTTTAATCACTTAAAAATTTAAGATATTCACCAGTGTTTGAAAATTGTGGATAGGTAAATCACATAGATAAATATTGTTGAATAACGATTACGCCTGTGTAATTTTTTTAGATTATGTTTGGAACTTTATATTTACCATTGTTTTTTGTAATCCAAATAAAATCTTATTTTCAATTAAATATATTTTAATACGAATATAACCGTCTAAATATGTCCAAAATATATGTTTTGATGAAGCTATGATTTTTCAATGTTTACTCAGCAGTGGAAAATCTAATATAAATGGCAAATGTACTGTTAGACATTTTTACATTTAGACATCATAAACATGTTTATAGAAAAATTCGCAAGACTCCAAATTGTATATATTACTTAATTGCTCAGAATTTAAATTATTACAACTATTACCTATATTTTCTAAAAGAATATATTTTTCTACAGTCAGTATTTAAATCTTACTCTTCAGGTGTATAACTAGTGTAATTTATGAAGGATTTTTATTCAAAATTTTTTCTTTACTTTGTAGAAACAACCTATGTTATACTAGATTAATTTTAACACGGTTATTCTATTTGGTAAATAAATCATATGAGATGTAAATTTCCTACTGGGCGAAAAATGTCCGGACCAGGATTCGAACCAGGGATCTCTTGGCTGAGGAATATTTTTTTTTCTTTGCTGAAAACCACCAGATTCGTCAGGGATAGTTCAGTTGACAAAGCATTTGCGACTTGAGCTAAGAGACCGCTGGTTCGAAACATGCTCCGGACGTTTTTCGCCCAATTAGAAATTTACATCTCATGCCTACATTATGTTTAGAATCCATTAATATGCCACATTAACACATTGATAAAACATATTTCTTTATAACTGAATTTTACTTTCGAATTATGAAAATACAAAATGGATAGAAGAACCATACGAACATAAAAAAGTTCATAAATAAAACAACAAAACCTAAGATGGTTGGTTGGTTGAACGGGATTTTATGTCGCAAAGTCCCTTTAGGGACATGCTGCGTCAGCAAAACCTGATATGGAAGCGCGGTTTGCACTAAAAGCACCATCACGATGCGAGGATTTTTTAATAGCAAAAAAAAAGTTGAATTTCAAAAAGTCACCGATAGGAGAAGCTAACATGTTTGCATCTTCCAAAAGTAATCAAATGACAACTGATTTCTTGGTGTATTCTTCTTTCGCCTGAATCTTCAATTTCGATTCTAGAACTGCTTACCGGAATTATGAATTTCCAGAATTATGAAAATACATAATAGACAGAAAGGCCAAACAAACATTAAAAATTCATAAATAAAGCACCAAGACGTGATATAAAAGTAAGGTTTGCACTAAAAGCGCGGTCAAGATGTAAGAATTTTTAAATAGTAAAAAAAGTTGAATTTCAAAAAGTCACAGACAGGAGAAGCTAACATGATTGCATCTTCCGAAAGTAATCAAATGACAACTGATTTCTTGATGCATTCTTCATCCGCCTGAATTTTCAATTTGGATTGTGGAATTGCTTACCGGAATTATGAATTTCCATAATTATGAAAACAGAATAGAGAGAAAGGCTAGACAAACATTAAAAATTCATAAATAAAGAGTGACGTGATATAGAAGTAAGGTTTGCACTAAAAGCACAGAAATGTTGCGATAAATTTTTAATAACCAAAAATGTTGACGTTCAAAAAGTTACCGATAGGAGAAGCTAACGTAATTGTATCTTCCGAATGATAAGAGTTATATAAATGAGCTGATTGCTTGGTGTATACTTTATTCTCCCGAATCCTCAATTTGAGGTGTAGAATTGCTGACAGGAGATAAATCACTTTAGATAATTTTGCTGTTGCAATTTTCCGAAAGCATTCATTTCCGCTTCTGAGCTTACGAAATTCAGAGATAAAATTGCTCAGTAATTTGTTTTACAAACCAAATTCATTATTAAATGACATAAGCGGTTCACAAATATTCACTTATTTTAAAATTACCATCATTTGTATACTTCTGAAAGTGTACTTTATGGGCATTCTTCCGAGCTACATTTATTTTGCTCTTAAATAAGTCCCGTATCTTGATAATGTTTTAAATCTAAGCTACACGTCCGTACCACCGTTTGTTCTTTTTTTATAATTTTGTTTATTAATTTTCTAGAAAGTCACGCCCCCTACACACACCACAGTCTCTAAAAACATTAATTTCCTCTATTTTTAAAAAGTTTACTTGCTTACGGAATATTTAATAACATTATCATAAATAGTGACGATTTTCTGTAATCGGGCTGCCATTCATTTCCCTTCGACTCGGGAGTTTTTCAATGCTTAAGGCCGAATCAGTTACTATTGCGATCACTAACAACTCATCTCGTAAAGGATTAAGTAATATCAATTACATATTTGAAAAATAGCTTCTAAAAAATGTTTAAGTAAAAAATGTCGCTGCCTAGAAGACAGTATAAAAACGTTATAAAAAATCATTTTCAATGTATTGTTTTAAATGTGACGTAATTTTAACATTAAATGTTTTTCCCACGTAACAATTTAATTATTTTTAAATTGTCTTATTTTTTTTATTTTTTCGTGTAAATAATTTTTTTAATTAAAAATTGTTTGTAAATATTATCATTTGGGCTTTTTAAATTTGGAAGCTGTGGGTAAAAACAGTTATTTCAAACTATGAATTAATTCTTCATTCAAATAACAAAATTTTATGTAAAAATACTTAGAAAATTAGACAAACTTAAAAAATGATGTACACTGCACACCACAATATAATGAAGTATGTGCCTGCAAAAAATGATTAAATTGCTAATCATAATTTTTTGTATAAAACTTATTTAACTGAATTATCTGGACCAATTTCAACGATAAATAGCCCTTAAAATCACTCATCGATTTAAAAGTTGCGTACTTCAGCATGTTTATCATGCAATTCTCTTTTAATACATCAGCTTTCATTAAAAAGCAGAAAAACCAATATTTAAAAATGCACAAAAATATGAGCATTTTGCCCAGCCTTGCTTTTTCTAGCACGCTGTTCCTTTTTCCCTATCTTGCACTGAAGAAGAATCTCGCTAGTAGATTCGAAACAGCTGTTTGATGCTTTTCATATATTTTTTATGCATTTTTAAACGTTGGTTTTTCTGCTTTTTAATATTGTTTCACAAAGGCTTTATTTGCTAATTTTTCAGCTTTCATGTTGTTACATCCAATACTTCTTTTCACTATAAACCGAGAAACTGTAAATGTCACGATAAATTTAATTACTGCAACAGCAGCAGCAGCAGCGTTAGTTACTTTCTCTTTACAATACAAAGATAAGGACTTTCTACCCACCATGTATAGATAATTTTATTTGTATATTATCCAAATTCAAGAGAAATTGTACCCACGTAAAGAAATAAGTCGAAGTTTTATATTCACTACAAATTCAATTTTAAATAATGTAATTTCATTTCCTTTCACTCTTCGACTGTTCTGATTTTCCGTGAATTCCACTAAACATTATAAAATATTTCGAACTTTAAATTTCACAACAATTTCTTTATATTTGAATAAAATGAAAACACAATTGTAAATATTTTCAAGATTTTATACATTTATTTAATAAAAATGTCAAACAAAATTGACGAAAAATTACATTAAAAAGCTCACCGAATGTAATCAGCCTTAACAATTATTAAGAAAAAAAATTGAAATCATATATTGAATTGTAATTTGGTGTTATTAAAAGTTTTATTAAAATAAAAAAAATATTTTTATATAAAAATATTAATGAGAATAAATTTAAAAGAAAGAAATAACTATGAAATATATTTTTAAAATAGTGTAAGAAATCAAGTTTATAAACATTTTTAGCATCCTTTTAATATTATAAATGCGAAAGTGTGTGTGAAAGTTTGAATGAAATCAACGTCTAAACGGATGAATTAATGCTTTTGTATCTTTGCATATAGATGGATTACAAACTGGAAAAGCACATAGATTATGTTTCATTTATTTTATTCAAATATATTTTTTAATAGTTTAAAACTTTCTATTTTTCATACAGAAAAAATTGACATTTTTCCTATGAAATTTAACCATCTTTCTTTCTCGTTACAAATAATAATAATAATAATAATAATAATAATAATAATAATAATAATAATAATAAAACCCTGAATAATAATGTCTCTTCAATAATTACTTTTCAATTGAAAGATTTTACATGAAAATGAAAATGGAATAAAAAAATTACAAATTAAAAAATATATGAACGTGACGTCATATTAGAAACAAAACGAAAAATTCCAGGGATTTCTTAATAATATAATTTGCATTAATATGATAATAATAATGAGTACGGAAAGCAGGCGAATATGACATCATATAAGGAAAATAAAACGGATACGCTTTGATTTTGAAACAAAATGGTCTTGAGTTATGGTATCGATTCTTATTATTTAAGGAAAATTATCACCAGTATTTCACATTTTATCGTCCTCTCACGGTAAACATAGAGATTTAAATTTTAATTTAAAATTGAAATAAATTATGCAAAAAGTTTAAAAAGAATTTTATAGTAAATGCCTCTAATATGCAGCACATAATTTTCCATGTGGGAAATGATGTCTTGATTAGCGGGAAATAGTTATTTTCATTCCTAAAAACTAAAAAATTAACTCGATTAACTGGGGGTTTTTCCGAGTGTTAATACTTAAAGCCGTTCATTTCAGAAAATATGAATAAAAAATATTTTATTGCTTAAAATAAATGTTGCATTTTCATTCAAAATACCTAAAGGTTTAATATAACCGCCAAAGTAACACCATTTCTTTTTGCCAATATCGAAATTAAAGCTTGGGTGCTTGAATTATATTAAAGAAATGTTTGTAAATCATGGTTTTGCAACGAATTTTAATTCCACATTTATTTTTTAACTTTAAAAGAGTAAAAATATATTGTCATTATTATTAATAACTTTCTAATTTTTTTCTTTAAATAAATTTTTGTACAGTCTTATAGGATGCAATGCATAACATACAAATTTCACGCCAAATACCACCTAAAATACACTGTTGCAGTAAAATTATCCCAGCGTTATTTTTTCGTTTTATGAAGAGAGATTTATCGATTTACACGATTTTAGAGCGAGAGGCGACTGCACAAAGCATAATCTCACCAGGTTCACGGCTGAAATTCCAGAATTAATTAAAATTCGATTTGAATATTAAAATACAACTTGTCTGCCAAGTCATACCTTGATGGCAAACCCAATTTTAGTGGTCGACTGGTAGGTTTACCATTGTGTTTTCCTGTTCCCACTCCTCCATGTTTCCATACCGTTGGGTGCAGGAAAACACAATGATAAATAATTTTAAAAAACAATTTGACAAATTGCAACGACCATTTGGAAAATGATTTTTTCAAAGACTAAAATTTAAGACATAAAAAGTCGCACGGAGTTGATCATACATTACGTACGCCATGAATTAAACATTAATAGTGTTATTGTTATGACACGTAAAAATTGCAAGAGACAAAAATCACCTGCGACTCGTCAGATTTCCTGAAACTTATGTATTATCCACCTGAAACTTGCGTATTTTCCAAGCATTTCATTTGCTGTTCGGGAAAATGCTTTTCCATCGACCTATTTTAAATGAAATTCCATTCTTAAACTTCTAAACATCCCACAATATTACTTTTTACACCGTCGTATAGAAAAAAAATTTACTTTTAAATGCAATTTGTTTGAAAGCTATATCTCAATTTGTTTGTTTCTTTTTTTTTTTTTTTGTAGTTTTTATTACTTTTTTTCATAGTGGCAACAGAAGTATCCATTTCTGTTGAAAGTAAAGGAAAAATACAGATTACTGTATAGACCAATCAGAAAACGAATAAAATGCGAATTCAACCAATAAAAAGCTTCAGATATGTCTTTGATTTCCTACCCTGATTGAGGACGGTAACCATTTTTCAAAATGGTTAATAAACGTACTGATCAACTACTAAAATCGGGTCTGCAGGTGGTTTCCACCAACATATCAGTTGGCAAACCAGTTGCATTTTAATATGCTAATAAATATCCGTCTAATCTTGGAGTATCAGCTGTCAACTTGATGAAGTGTTGGTCTGTGCAGCCGCCTCCGAGTCTATTTTACTTGTCACTTCTTTTTTCATTGGTTGCAGTTTCATTTTCGTGATTGTTTATATTATTTGGCACGAAATTTCACCTTTTTACGAATGTGTTACGTCAAGGCACCGCACATAAGTAATACCGTATTGTGTTCTATAAAATGTGATAAAGAGTTGGTTAATTATGTATTCTTTTACTTATATAGAGATAAATATTTTGTTTAATTAATACATTTACCATTCCTTTTATGCTAGGTGAACGACGTCACGGGTAACAGCTAGTTTTAAAATTTTACTTATTCGGAAACATAAAATTTTAAGCACTAAACATCATACTACTCACATGAAAAATAAATTTCAGAGTTTTAAAAAGAGAATTTTTTTTTTTTTATAAATATTAAATAAAAACATGGAAAAGATAAGCAGATTTAAATGTTACAATTTAAAATTTTTTAATGATAGGCAGAAGACAACTGCTAATTAAAGTATCTAGTAGCGAATAAATTTTAATGGTGGATGCATGTAGTCTCGTTCTTTGTGTTAATTAACTTTTTATCACGAAAGAAAAAATCAGATCGCTCGATATTTTTAGTCTTTATTTCTTTAATGACATGCTGGAATATTATTCTTCACCTTACAACATTTGGATTAAGTAATATTATCTATATATATATATATATATATATATTCCTCTTAGGTAGCACTAAAAAAAGGGCTGTATTTGTAGCTTGCTCTTTGGCAACAGCCAAAGCGACGATTCTCAGTGGCTAAATTAAGGTCACATGTCCCAATCAACTCAGCAAATCAAAATCCAGACAGAATCTCTCCTTTAACGCAAACCGTTTGAGCAATACATGAATGACAATTGCTATTGGTCCGTTTTACGGTGACGTGAGGAATTCAGCGAATCAGATTTTTAATCTAAGGTTGTATTTAGACACAGGCGACAACGTTTTGTTTAGAGTTCGATAGCGTAATGCGTAGCATATTTTATAGTGTCTTATTATAGTTTTAAATTCATTTAAGTCATGATATTCAATGCTAAAGGCAAAATGAAAGGAGAAGGACCCCATCTGACACTATCATGCCATTTAAATTTAAACGGCGTTAATTTCCTGTGGGCGTAGCTTTCTCAATGATGATCAACAAGTCACAGTGCCAAACTTTTGATTAAATGCATTTTTTATTTATATTTTGAACAAAATTTTCAATTACATTTTTATGAACTAAAATATTTGTAAATTTTATATGTTGCTTGCTCGGATCGCATAGCGGCGCAACTAAAAATATTTTTAGGGTTCCGTACTTAAAAAGTAAAAACGGAACCATTATAAGATCACTCCTGTGTCTGTCCGTCTGTCTGTCTGTCTGTCTGTCACAGCCATTTTACTCGTAAACTATGGATCGTGGAAAGTTCAAATTCGGGGAAGTAATACAGACCATTGACCCACATATTTTCAGATTAATAAACATTCATAAATATATTTAGTAAAAAAGAACAGGGGCTAATTATGCTACTTGAAAAAAAAAAATATTTTCTTTGTGTATCATGTGGGGTATCCTGTGAAAGCTATTGTAACGCTGAACTCAAAAATAAATTCCTTTTAATTTTAGGTATTATATTTTCAAAGACATTGTTGAAAATGTAGCGCAAAAATATGTCCCCCCCCCCCCCCATCTAATTCCGAATCTACTAAAACTAAAATTATGAAAAACTTAGAGGTAGCAGACGTTAATATAAACCTTGCCGGAAAATTATAGCGATTACCCTAGGTCACACAGTTTTTGAGTAATTAGCATTTTTCTGTTATACACAAATTTCGATTTACGTGCATTCAAAAAAATTGTTGAGCATCGCTGAATATACCTATCGTTGCAGAAGAATAAAAGCATTGCTGATAATGATTTTCGAAAAAAATCATCGGTAATTAGCCGAGATATTAACCCTTAAAGGTACGGTCAGTTTGGACATACACAAGGACAGGGGCGGCGTACTCTATGCCTAGTTAACAACTTTTAATGATATATATGTGTAATGTAATGTCCAGTAACAGTATAAAAGCAATAAACATCAAATTGTTAAAAACATACTAATTTAAGGGGTCTCGGGACTCTAAGAAGTGGAAAAAATGAAAAAAAGACCATTTTCAACATTTAATGTCCTAAAATGTATATGATTTTAAAACACAATTTTAATTGGGATGAAAGATATAAGTATGTTCTTTCGATTCATGTATTTAAAAAATTGCAAGATACAGAATTAGTATTTATAGGGGGCTCGAAACTGTTAGACATTTGTCGAACAAAAAATTGGCATAACAGTTTACGCGCAGGATTACAAAATAAATATTGGAACTAGAATGAAAATTTTGGTGCATACTTATACTTCAGATTGTAATAATTTCCCTGAACTTAAATAAATTCGTATTTAAAGCATTTTCATATTTTTAATGCAATGTTGCATTTAGCTAATACAAAATTTTGAAAATTTCAACTGTAAAATCACCTAAAAAAAATATTTTTTTGAACAATAAAAAGGAAATTTTAGGTTCAGTTTATACTGATTAACATAAAATATATGTTTTGAAAATTTCATGAAAAAATATTCAGAAGTTTTTGAGGTATCCTGCGCGTTATGCCAAAAAACGCCATTTGGAAAATAATTACTTTAAAGTTTCGGAAACGCCGCTTCAGCAATTGAGCCTGAGCGGGTATAATTCTAAAAGCCAAAACTTCTATTCTAATGGGAATTTCAAGGAAACAATTATATCAAAATATTCAGAAAAGATAGGAGTTTAACATCTAAAAAAATTAAAATTTCTTAAATTTTGAAGCTTTGAGAGTCCTGAGATCTCTTAATCCTTTCCCGCACGGAGTAATTCTATTTATAAACTTATGAAATAATGAACTGACACCAGAATTTATAAACGAATTTATTAGAAAATGCGAACTTGCTTATTTTCACGTACATGATAAAAGGAAAATTTTAATTAAATATTCTTGGTGCCGTTTGTCTGTTTTGGAATTAAAATTAGGTGTCCGTTTTTTAAGGGCATCGCCCTCGAAAGATTTATTTAGAATGAATCGCATAAATACTGTGGGATTCGCGATAGTTTGCATTGATTGTATTCTCAATACGCCTCGAGTGACTTTAAAAGTTAATTAAACACCTATCTGGAAAAACGCGGCACTGACCAAGTCGGCGTTGCAACTTTGTGACCTCAATTCGAAGCGCGCTTAGCACAATGCAAATTTAAACTTTGAACAAAGGTTTTGTTTTAGCTACACTGTAGAAATACAGGTTATTACTACGCTGAATTTAGTTTCATAAAATGCCCAATGAAATTTAACTATGCCTGTTTTTATTGTCAGTACAGAATTAAATTCATCATAAACAGATTAGGATAATATTAAAAAAAGATTTATACGAATAGCTATATTTGATATTATTTAGGTTCCATACCTCTTTGAACTTTCATGGTATACCCATTTACACTTTTCTAATATATACAGTTATACCCAACCCTACGTTGTATAGATTTTTACAAAGTCTTAATATTCTTTTAGCAACGTTTTTTATTTTTTATAATACAATTGCAAATTCATATATTTATTCTACGGAACCCTCTGTACGCGAGTAATGCTCGCACTTGACCGTTTATTTATTGTGTTTTCACTAAGGTTTTTAATTAATTCTGTTTCCAAGGTACATTTTTATATACATTTTCAACAAAGTTTTCCGTTACTTTTTTATACATTAAAAATATTTGTAAATTTAATACGTTGTAATGATTTATGATATCACTCATTCTGGCTAGAGTTGACATAAATAGTGGCGAGTGAACGAAGCGAGGTGGGATCGCGTAGCGATCCCAATATTAATTGCGTAGCAATTCATGGAGGTTGGCGAGCAGGGGGCCGAGCCCCCTAGTTATTTATAAAGCAAACAGTAAGTTAAAACATATTTAAAGATGCAATTGATAAGGAAATAATATTTTCCCCTCAGCATTTCATTTAGAATTTATATTTAATTTTTATTTCACATAAGTGACATTGTAAGTCGATATGGTACAATCAACAATACAATAGACAGATGTCCCGATTTTCGTGGAACGCTAAAAATGCCGATTTTTCATGACGGTCAAATTCTTTTACATATATTTTTTTAAACACCAAATATAATAAATTAAGACAGACTTGAGCACAGTTAAAAAATAAAATTTATAAAAAAGTATACTTAAAAACAATTAAAAATACAATTTGCAAACCATTCGCCAAGCGACACGCGAGGCATCATCAGTACAAAATATCCATTGCATAGCAAACGACGGAACAAATCAAGAACAGTTAAAGTTAGTTGTTTTAAAAACATAAAATTTTCACTAGGGACACAACGAGCTTCATTCAAAGTCTGCGATCGCAATTGAGTAAAACAACCCTCAAGGAGTAATCTACCCTGATAGCTGTAGCAACCCGATTTCAAAATACTGGCGTTGCGGGATGTGATTCGTTTGAAGTGAATGCTGAATAATTTTTGAATTCAAATTACTATTTTTTAAAGCACCAATATGCTCTTTTAGGCGAATTTCCAATGATCTACCTGTTTCACCAATGTATACACTATTGCAATATTTACATGGAATATTATAAACGACACCTTGTAATTTACACTTATCATATTGAAATTTATGCTTATTGAAAAAGGAACTCATTTTATTAATTGGTTTAAAAGAAACCCCAATATTGAATGATTTTAGAATGCCAGAAATTTTATCAGAAATGTTCTTATAATAAGGGATGCAGATAAAACAGTTTGGTTTACTACGTTGAAAGGGGGGGGGGGAGTAAAATTTACAAAATTTAAAGTATTTTTAAAGATTTTTTTAACAAGACCAATAGGATAGCTGTTATTAACTAAATCGCGATAAATTTTGCATTTCTCTATTTCAAAATCATTACTGGAACTGCAATATCTAATGGCCCTGAAGACCTTGATAACGGCTATTTTATGGCTGAAAGGGCATATTGAATTGAAATTAGTAGATTGACCAGTAGATGTAGGTTTTCTGTAAACAGTAGTGGTGATAGATTGAGAGATATCAGTTATGTGTCTGCGGATTAGAATGTCGAGAAATGGTAATTCAGCATTATTATAAATTTCAACAGTAAACTTAATAGGATTACCAATAGTGTTAGAAATCGTGAGAATATCATTTAAATCTGCTTCTTTCACTGTTTGCTATGCAATGGATATTTTGTATTAATGATCGCGTGACTCGCGTGTCGCTTAGCGAAACGTTTACAAATTGTATTTTTTAATTTGAAGAAAGTCCGTGACATGTCCATGGCATGTATTATAGGAGCCCTAGTCCGAAGAGAAAAAGAAGTTTGGCGCGCTATCCTCCCACCATCACGTGCTGGTGGGAAGGGGATGTTTGTTTCAAGAAAAGGTTACCGGTTCTTGGTCGAGTGGGAACAACGGGAAATGCAGAAAATAATAGAAATATACTCTCCTGAGGATGATCAGTTAATTGGCATGCTTCAAATTTACGTTTCAACATTACCGAACGTTCCCCAAGCATATTTGAACTCAATGGATAGATTAAAAAATATGTGCATACAGGCTGCGTTCTCAGCAAAAACTAAACAAACAATGGAACTGATTTCTTTTCAATTAAACACATGTAGATCTATCAAATAGTTAAACATGTATGCTGTCTACAATCAAAAACTCTTTTAATTGTAAGGTATATACTGTTATGTATCATGCTATAACACTTCCACATTAAAACATGTCTATAACGATATATTGCGTATAACGATTTTTTTTTATCCCTAGAATATCGTTATAGACAGGTTTCACTGTATTAAGAAAGGATGCGATGCAGAAACTCTGGAGGGAAAAAAATAAGAAATTTGCTGGTCGAAGGAAATCGTAACACGAAAACAAAATTGTTAGAAGAATTTTAAATTTAATTTAAGCAACTTTACATTTTTGTTTATATAATATTTATTTCTAAAATCGTTCGAGTAATTTTAAGTATAAACATTTAAAATATTTTATTATATCTGCATTGATTTTATTGAAACTTAATTATTAGACGTTTTTAGTCCCTGCTTATGTCCATCATTTTTAAAAGCATGTTATCTTACAAGGAATGACTTTCCTCTTTTTTCTTTCTTTTATTTCATAAAAAAAATACAATGCGTTATATTCATATTAATATATCACGTGTTTAAAAAAAAGCAGCTAAATATCAATACAAAAACAGTTTAAAAAAAAATAAGATTTCCCTCTCCAAATGTAATGCTATATGGTCATTCCCGTAAAATGAGCAAAAATTAAAAAAAAAAAAGTCGTGGCCACATAGTAACAGATTTTAATAAAGTTTGATATACAGGTTCAATTCATATTCGAATAGAGCTCTGCAAAATATCTTCACAAAAAATAAATTATTTTAGCAGTTTTGGACATTTAAAAAAGTTGCGATAAAGAATGGCATGTGTGCAATTGCCCAAAGTTCCAAGTTTGAAGTTCTGTATCTTGAAAACGATTTAACTGAAATGAATTTTTTATAATAATGTAACCTCCAAAAAATTATCTTCTTATTTATTGAGTAATGATAATCTGACAACACCATAATTAATCTTTAATTGGTTGTAAATTTGAAAATTTGCAAATTTTGAGAAAATTAGAAACGTTATAAAAATAAAAGGAATTAAAAAACATCTGTGAAATTGATGCCTGATGTAGTATTACATATGAAGATCAAATTCCCCAAGTTTAAAAGTTGCCATTTATTTCCTTCATCTTCAAAAAAACTTAGAAACTGTAAAAAATTTACAAAATCATATAATTTTTCTTCTTACGTATGAGAAAAAATATAAATAAAGGAAAGGTCGAATATTAACAATATTGCACAGACATAAAGATCAGTAAGTCCATGATATGCTAAAAAAAAAATTCAACATTGCCTTTTGATTCCTAACATATCAAAAATGGGTTCAAAAAGGTAATATTAACTACATTATATGAGCTATTTTTCTTTGAATTCGTGTGCGTTTCTTAAAATACTGCACGATTTTAAGGTGAAAAAATTTAGTGCTGCTATTTATTTTCTGTATCTGTATTTAGGTGTTAATATATAATTTTTTGTTCAATTGAGTCCTTTTTTTTCTACTTTAATTAAAAATCTTCTTGAGGCAAAAATAAACTGAAAGCAAGTATAAAAGTTTTTATATTTAAAGTATACACTTTTATTCATAATATCAAAAGAATTAAAAGTTTTAAAAAGCTTTCCTTCACGTCCAAACAAGTGATAGAAATATTGCATTTTACCCTCAACATTTTTTACTATTTATTTTTTTTTTCTCATTAAGGAATGAAAAGGCAAGAATGAAAGTTTGAATATTTAATATATATTTTCATTATATACTTTTATAATATATATATACTTTTAGCTATAACGCCAAGTAATTTTCATATATGTACTTTTAGCTCTAATGTCAAGTAATTTTGATATTGTCAGAGGTTTCCTTCATCTCAATAGAAATGTTGCATTTTTCCCCTCAAAAATATTCAAAAATAATTTTTTTTCTCATTACGGAATAAAAATACAATTAGTAACCTACGTAAATCTGTTACTTATTATTCATTCCTAATTATAAATAATTTTTAATACAGTCTTTGCATTCTTAAGGCTAATAATCGAAATTGAAACTTCAAGCATGTTGACAAAACCTCGATTTTGCAACCACTTTTAATGTAAATTTTAATACTTAAATAAACAATCCTTAAATCTATTATTTTACATTTACTCATAAATAGATATGATCTACTTACAAACTGATTTTCGTTCAAATCTGTGACATGTCTCCCACAGGTGATTTGCTCATTTTGTATGGAATGACCCTATAGGCAAATAAATGGAAGAATGCCGCCAACACTGCCGAACACGATTTCAATTACAATTATTTTTGCATTATTCCATAATACGTGATGCCTTTTATTGTGAAATGAAATTATGCAGTATTTAAAGACATTCTTATTTTTCGAATCAGCATACAATTAAAGATTGTCTAATTCTAATTATAAAATCTTCAAGGTAATTCCGGGCATCGCCGCCGGAAGGATTGCTGATTAATTACAAGAGACACTCAATATTAACAATATTCCTTATATATATATATATGTAATTGGTTTGTAAGTATTATTAAGTTATTTCATTTATTTTAAAAATAGATAATTTCTACATTTCGCAATTAATGTAATTTTTAATTAGATAAGATATAGTATCACGTTTACGCTTTCAGTTTAAAAATTAATAATCCGGCTAGGTTGGAAGATTAAAGAGATTGTTGTTTTAAAATTTTTTTTTCTCTTTTACGTCTGAAAGTCCTTTGCGTTTTAGAAATGGAATTTTCAGCTGTTAATTTATTCTCTGTAGTTTGAATGATTTATCAAGATCCATGTAGCCCGTAGTCACAGGGACAGAAAAACGCCTAAAAATTATAGAAATTTTAAGATATTGTCAAGATAGTATACTACAGGCAATCAAAACTAAAGTAAGAAAACACTGGTGCAGAATTTGAGTTTGAAATAGAATGCGACACTGAAAGTTAATATCATGAAGATGGGTAGTGAGATTTCGAATGTGGAATCAGGAAAAACTTTTTAGAAATGCAAACAAGCAGTGTACAAGTACTCATATAACTATACTCTATCAGTCTCTCCTCCTTCCTTACCCCAAAATAGAGAAGAAACGAAATTGTGAAGAGGAGAATCGTGTCATACGTAAATCCTACCATTCGTAATTAATTCAATTACATCCTGTGATAGGTAATGATTTTAGATTGCCGGGGTGAAGTCTTATTTAAGATAGAGCCCTATTATTTCCATATTACTGAATTTATCATATATATAATCGTAATAAATTTTGTTTTCATGCATTTTTGCATAAAGTGCAACAGCTATTGCACCCAGATCTGAATATTTATAAAACTAGTTATAACATGAACGCACCTCATTTGCCGTGTTTGACGTACAATTTCCGACTTGTTTAAATATTTAATTGTTTAACTAGCTGCCCGGCGCCGTACTTTGGGATATTGAAATGGAAATTTATTTGTTTATTTATTTTACAGACCCACTCCCTCTAACTTATACTTAGAAAAATGTTGCTTTATGTCGAAGAAGGACATTTAAAAAATCACATAATATTATTACCTAAACCTAATAAGTTATTATAATTTGAATTTTATGTTTTCTGGCACTTAAAATACGTTTATATGTTTTGATAATGTTGGCTGAAAATTAATTCTCTTATCAATGAAATAATAAAAATATTTATTAGACATTGCAAATGCAATTATTTGTTTTTAAAAATGTAATGTTGCGTGGGTTTATTCAAATGATGCAGGGAAACTCTCTGTTGAATAAAAATCTAATAATGTAAATGTGAATAAATCATTGTAGGGATATAAGAAGAAAATTGCCTGAAAACTGTCATATCTTTTGACGCAGCCTTTTGATATTTTCTTATTTATCGCCTCATATATAGCTTTTCATATTTAAATAGCAGAAAGTATTCGAGAATCAAATTTAAGGTGACTGAAATGCCACATAATAACAACAATAACTTGCATAGCATTATACATTTGTGTGCTGCTTTATTTTCATAAATTTACAAAATAAGCACTGAGATGCATGATTCATAAAATTCATTTCATTTTTTTTTAAATATTTTTAAAATGCGATAATTTTATATCTGTTTTGTAAGTGAAAATATTTTAAAAAATTTTCTGCACCACATCTGGTACACGGTGATACAGTGCTGATTCTTTATACGTTTTATCGATATATCCAGCAATCTGATAGATGGTGTGGTTTTGCTTATATTTCTGCGCATATATTTATTGAGGACTATATTGTAGAACCCTTTAAATTAGAGGTCTTTAAGTTGTTTCCCGAGGGTCATCAAGCTTCCAGTACTTTAATACATATTTATTTTAATGATAGGAACCTCCCTTTTATACAAGGTAAAAGTTGCCTTTCGGAATATGCGGTAGCAGCGATTTTCTAACAATAAGGTGGAAGACCCCTACTTCAATGTTTCCCAGTACTAGAACAATATTAATACAACATAACAATATAACATTCGGAATTTGTATCTCTATGTGATAGAAAAGTGCGAAAAGTTTCCCTTGACTATACGCTCACATGTCTCAAAAACACATGAACACATTTAAAGAAACATATAATTCATGTTATTCTTTATGGATTAAATAAAATTGTAGTGCTGCACAGTTAAACATAGTTTTACTGTGTATCACGTCGTTTTGTTGTCAGAAAGGATTACGAACGTCTTTTTGCTTTGCTAGTGTCAAATTCTTTCTATATAGTGGGAAACCAATAAGGAATATGTGCAATATTCGAAATGAAATATCATGTAGAGTTAGACTGAATATAAATGATCTATAACAAAGTTAAATGAATAACTTTTTTGCTCCAAAAAGTATTTCGTAACTGCCAAACTGATTAACTCCTTCACTTAAAAAGTGATTGATGAACACTCCGAATAAATTTTCACTGAAGAGCCTAACATGAAGTGATACAAACATAAACGCAAATATCGTTTTACAAGCGTCCCGGTTTCAAATTATATACTGTCGACAATGCACGATTTCATTCATCTATACTCCTATTATAAAGAGGAAAAAATTGTTTATTTGTCGGAGGTAAGCTCTGGAACTACCGAACCGATTCCAAAAGTAATGGTATCAAAATGATGGTGTTAGTCCAACTTAGAACATAGGCTATATCTTATGTCGGTGCCGCTACCCCAAAGGGGGTGTAGGAGCAAAAAACGTTCTAAAAATGCAATTTTAGCGTTACTGAAGGACCTAGAAATATGAAATTTTGAATATTAGTTGCTTATAAGATATAAATGATGTCTAAGAACAGTTCTTAAACAATTCGAAATTTAAAAGGGGTGAAAATGCACAAAAAGCGTTCTAAAAAACGTTCTAAATGGTAGTTTCTACACAATCTCGGGAAATACCAAACCGATTTAAAAAATATTGGTGTCAAAATGATGGTGACAACGCTTGCTCCAAGATAGGCTATGTTTTATGTCGGTGCTACTACCCCAAAGGGGGTGTAGGAGCAAAAAACGTTCTAAAAATGCGATTAGCGTTACTGAAGGGCCTAGAAATATGAAATTTTGAATATTAGTTACTTATAAGATATAAATGATGTCTAAGAACAGCTCTTAAACAATTCGAAATTTAAAAGGGTTGAAAATGCACAAAAAGTGTTCTAAAAAACGTTCTAAATGGTAGTTTCTACACAATCTCAGGAAATACCAACCGATTTAAAATGTATTGGTGTCAAAATGATAGTGACAACGCTTGCTCCAAGATAGGCTATGTTTTATGTCGGTGCCACTACCCAAAAGTGGGTGTAGGGGCAAAAAACGTTCTAAAAATGTGATTTTAGCGTTACTGAAGGGCCTAGAAATATGAAATTTTGAATATTAGTTATAAGATATAAATGATATCTAAGAACAGTTCTTAAACAATTCGAAATTTAAAAGGGGTGAAAATGCACAAAAAGCGTTCTAAAAAACGTTCTAAATGGTAGTTTCTACACAATCTCAGGAAATACCAAACCGATTTTAAAAATATTGATGTCAAAATGATGGTGACAACACTTGTTCCAAGGTAGGCTATGTTTTATGTCGGTGTCACTACCCCAAAGGAGGTGCAGGAGCAAAAAACGTTCTAAAAATGCGATTTATGTGTTACTGAAGGGCCTAGAAATATGAAATTTGAAATATTAGCTACCTATTAGTTATAAAGGATTTCTAAGAACAGTTCTTAAGCAATTCGAAATTTGAAAGGGGTGAAAATGCGCGAAAATCGTTCTAAAAAACGTTCTAAATGGTGGTTTCTACACAATCTCAGGAAATACCAAACCGATTTAAAAAATTATGGTGTCAAAATGACGGTGACAACACTTGCTCCAACTTAGGCTACGTTTTATGTCGGTGCCACTACCCCAAATGGTGTGCAGGAGCAAAAAACTTTCTAAAAATCCAATTTTTGCGTTACCGAAGGGCCTAGAAATATGAAATTTGAAATATTAGCTACTTATAAGATATAAAGGATTTCTACGAACAGTTCTTAAACAATTCGAAATTTAAAAGGAGTGAAAATGCGCGAAAAGCGTTCTAAAAAACGTTCTAATGGTTGTTTCTACACAATCTCAGGAAATACCAAACCTATCTAAAAAATAATTGCGTCAAAATGATGGTAAAAACCCTTGCTCCAACATAGGTGATGTTTTATGTCGGTGCCACTACCCCAAAGGGGGTGCAGGAGCAAAAAACGTTCTAAATTGCGGCTTTTGCGTTACGGAAGGGCCTAGAATCGTGAAATTTGGAATGGTAGTTAGTTATAAGATATCAATGATCTCTAAGGACATTTCCTAAAAAAATCGAAATTTAAAAGGGGGTCAAAATGCGAAAAAAGCGTTATAAAAAACTTTCTAAATTGCGATTTCTATGGAATCTCAGGAAGTACTGAACCGATTTCAAATATAATGGGGTAAAAATGATGGTGACATTTCTTGCTCCAAGATAGGCTATATTTTATATCTATTTCCACTACTCCAGAGGAGATGCAGGAGCAAAATTCGCGAAAAGCGTTCTAAAAACGTTCTAGATGCCGATTTGTCGGCAATATCTCAGGAAGAATGAATCTGATTTCAAACGTAATGGTAGGAAATTGATGCTGACAGCCTCTGCTCTAACATAGACGCTATTTTATGTCGGTATCACTATCACTAAGACGTTGCAGGAGCAAAAAAGCGTTCTAAATTTCGATTTTTTGATCGGTAGGGGCTAGCAACTTAAAATTAGGCAAGGTACATATTTATTAGCAATAAATGATCTTTAAGAACAGTTTCGAAAAAATTAGAAATTTAAAAAGGGGTGAAAATGCGCGAAAAGCGTCCTAAAAACGTTCTAAATTGCGATTTCTACTCAATCTAAGGAAATACCAAAGCTATTTCAAAAGTAATGGTTGCAAATCAATGGTGACAGTCCCTGCTATAACATAGGTTATATTTTATGTTGCTGTCACAACCATCTGCGGGTTGCAAAAGCAAAACATGTTCTAATTTGCATTTTTTGCACAACTGAGGAGTCTAACACTTTGAAGTATGGCATGGTATTTACTTACAAGATGCAACTGCTTTCTAAGAACAGTCGAAAGAAAATTCCAAATTTTAAAAAAAATGAAGTGAGTGAAAAGCGTTATATATTACAATTTTTAAGCAAACTTATAACTTACCAAACCGATTAAAAAAATAATGATGACAAATTTTGGTGATAGAACCTGCTCAAACATAAGCTATATTTTATGTCTGTTCCACTACCAACAGAGGGTTGCAGGAGCTAAAAACTTTCTAAATTGCGATTTCTGTGATACTGAAAAGACTAGAAACTTTAAATATGACATGGTAGTTATTTATAAAATATAAATGCCCTCGAAGGAACGTCGAAAATAAATTCGAATTAAAAAGGCGTGAAGCGAAGGGGAGGTGCGAAAAGCATTCTAAAAAAGTTCTAAATTACGATTCTATGCAATTTCAGGGAATATAATCCGATTATAAAAGTAATAGTTGCGAATCAGTGGTAACAATCTCTGATCCTACACAGGCTATATTTTATGCCGGTGATTCTACCACCTGGGGTTCACAGGAACAACAAACGTTCTAAAAAAGGGCTTTAAAAGCTTTTTAAATTACGTTTCTGTGGAATATTAGGAAATAACAAACCGATTTCAAAATTAATGTTGGCAAATTAATGGTGACAGTTCCTGTTTCAACATAGCCCTTTATGTTGAGATATGTGGCAGGACTTGGAATTCGACATGATGGTTAATTTTAAGATGTAAGAAGATGGTTTCTAAAACATTCAAAACTTCAAATGAATACTGAAATGAGCGTATTAATTGAGCATAAAAGTTTCAAAATATTTTCTAAATTATCATTTATTTAGTTTTATTTCATTTTATTAATTTAAGTCTCATTTCTGCCTAATACAGTGTAATAATGATGTTTAGTCAAACTGTGTTTTAAATAGTAATTTTTGAATTATTCCTAAAAGTAATAAGTACCTTTTAATAAAATAAAATATTACCTTTTAATAAAATAAAAATTTATTTAGTACCTTTTGATAAAAATTAGACATATAAATATCACTCGGCATATTTCAAATATTACGCGAGCAAAGCCGCGGGGTTTGCTAGTCAATTATAAAAAAAACTTGCCAATGTCCTCAAGCCATAACAAAGCATCACCTTTCAAGGAGCTTTTTAACGATATATATTTAATTTTGCCCAGTACATTATTTCAGTGCTCGCACTCCTCGTGTGTGTAAGATATATTTCAGTAACATCTCCAACACAACTAAAAAAAACTCTAGGAATAATGTTTAACCGTTTGGAATCAAAATTTGTTCGGTCGCCGCTTGTAACATCCCTTCGAAGTTCTTAGCTTGAAAGGAGTACTTGTCACGAAATTTAAGAAACTAAACAATTTCTTTTAATAATAAGCAAGACATCTAAGCATAGTGGAATGGACAAACCTAATACATATTTTTTAGAAATTATGATCAAATTATGAAGAAGTAAGAGGGGGACATCGTTTCCCAAACCAGTTCCATTATAAAGTCTTAAGCATAACTCACAAAATCCTAAAATAAATGTAGAAAAAAAATAATATAATAATTTTTATTTATCTTCTTCATGATTTTAAAAGAAGTACGATCGAACTGAAATACAAATTTTATTTTGATTTTAAAAATATCCTTATACACTTAACATATGTATTTTAAAAATATTTAAATGATTATGCTATTTCCCATATAAAATTCGAAAGAATTATCGTCGATAAATGACAATTGAGACATTCATGTAAACTTTAATGTAAATTTATCAATAATTAGCTAACAATACGCAGTTAAAATTAAATTGATTGATCCTTAAAATGCAATATAGGACCGCAGTAAATAAGGTAATATTGCAAATTGATATTAAAGTAAAATAATTTATTAATAGAAATTACAGTTGTATAACCTACAGGGTCTGTCCAAGAAGTAATGAGACTGAATTTTTCACGCCAAGCAAAAGGCCAAAGCGGCGGAGTTTTCGGGCGGTACGTGCGGTGGAGGCTGTCAACTACAGAATTTGTGCGGAAGTCAGTTGACCTTAATCCTTTTCAGTGCACGAATCGCTTGTGAAGCAGACACACAAAAAGTGAAAGTGGCGTTAGGTTTCCAGAATGCAGTGATTTATCGAACTCCGATACGCTATATATTCTTGTGTAAAACTAAACAAATCGACTACTGAAACGCTTTCCATGTTACAAGAAGCTTACAGGAAGGATTCTTTCTCAAGTGTTTAGGTGGCACAAAGCCATCAAAGACAGATAGAGGACGTCGATGACGAACAACGCGATGGGCTTCCATCACGTTCTCTAACTTCAGGTACTCTAACTCAGGTTCTCTAACTCAGGGTATTCGCTGTGTAGGTAAGGACGCATGATTTTCTATCAATTCTGAAATTTCAGATATTATCTATTTCTATTGATGATTAAATTTTTAACTCACAATGTTTCATTTTTATTTTGATTGTTCATGGCATGATTCTGTCCAAATTTTATATATTTAATATTTTATATATTAAATATTTAATATTATATATTTAATATTTTATATATTAAATATTTAATATTATATATTTAATATTTTATATATTTAATATATTTCTGTTCTTTCCTTTTTTCTTTTATTTTTTTGTTACGGTTAATCGGGCAATGGTAGAAATATGCATTTAAGCGGTTGCTTATTATTTCGACTTCAGAAATTAATCGTATTTTACATGTGATATCGT
This sequence comes from Maratus speciosus, assembly GCA_963932465.1. NCBI lineage: Eukaryota > Metazoa > Arthropoda > Arachnida > Araneae > Salticidae > Maratus > Maratus speciosus. Next base: position 307,718,173 of record OZ010786.1, read on the forward strand.
AATATTGTCCTTGAAAACGAGTTACGAATCATAAGTTCCATTTTTAATCATGATAATTCTCCCTTTTTGTATTCATTTTGTGGTTTTTCTTATTAAATTTGTGTATTTTAAATTTTGAGACCCTACCATTTCGTACAATAGATTTATTGACGCTGTCAATGATTTACTTTTTCTGGTCTTTTTTCATTGATTAAAATATTTTATAAATAGCATGACAAAATATTTCAAATATTTATGATTTCCTACATATTTATCTTTATTTATTTATTCTTTTTATGCATTCTCCTGTTAATATTGACCTTACGCCAATTTTAAATGTTATAATTTTAATACTTCATTTATAAATGATTGGACCTAGTTTTAAAAAATTTCATTATTGATTACTTAATTTAATAATTGTTGATTCAAATTTAATATGTATAATGTCTTGATACTCAATTTATAAATTTTATTCGAAATTGATGATGAATTGTAATATTCTATAATGGTTATACATATATACATATATATACCTTTCTTGGTAGTATATGTTCACAATATTAACTTGTTGTACTAAGCTCTCTCTGACGAACTTATTATCATTGAATTATTAAAAATAAATGTATTATTAATATATAAATTATTAAATATTATGTTATTAAATAATAAAACAATAATGACTCATATCTGCGAGAATAATAAGAATCTTACTATGTTTGCTTTATCGCATAATAAATTCATAGCACTTTTATACACAAAATATAACGTATTTTCCGGAAATTACGATATAACACTTTCTTTCACATGTATCTTTAATTTCGTGATAGAGTAAATTACTTTTTATTTTGAACGTAGTCAAATTGGAAAATCTCTTTTAACTATTCATTTTAAATTTAAATGAATAGCTTGTATTTCTCCAACAAATTACCGTCACCCATATTCCATTCTACGTATCCTTTGTGGGTGTATTTTGTCGAAATGATTTAACCTGGAGAAACGATTATATTTCGTCTAATTAAACATTGGAAAGTAGTAGGAAGTCAAATGTTGAAAATTTTAAATCTATCGTATGAGTACTTTACGTATTACCTTTGCAAATTTACTTTATGCAAATATAAAGAACTTTACAGGTACCCACTTATTATGATTTTGCTTCTTTTGTTAAAGCATAAAATTTTTAATTAAAACAGAATTGAAATTTAATTAATAAATATTTTCGGTCCTTATTTCGAACATAATGGGTTCCTGGAATGTGTTCGGTATTTGGAATGTTTGAAAGTTGAGAATCATTTGTAAATATCAATTAGATTCCAGCGATTAAAACTGGCAGTTACTTTATCTTAATTCTTAATAGATTATACAAAACAATATTTTAAAGTCTTAAGTAAAGTATGGAATATAGTTATAAAATTCTTTTTAGTTCACATTAGTTTATTTAGTTTAATATCGGCCTTATACATAGAGTGTGTTCAGAAGTGCATTTCGCGCCGCGTGCGCGCTCAGAAGTTTATGTCATGGAGTAGGTCTTATCGAAGAAAGGAATTTTAACATAATTCAATTATTTCATTATCTTTAATGGTTCAAAAAAGGTAAAACCAACGACTATATTTCTTTATCCTTCCAAAACATGGTTTTCGTAACAGAACTACAAGCCTATGTTCACTCAGATAAAATCTAAAATAGTCGGGAAAAACATCACGTGAACTTCTTTATCTACTTTAGCCGATTTAGCATTTAAAATTAGTTAACCAACCGCACACAAACTCCGCGCAAGCTGCTCAAAAAAATTGTGTGGGCGATTTGATCACGTGATTGTGCGTTTTCTGCTTATGTGTTATTGGTTGTGCATTGTTTGGTAGGTTGATTGATACAATTTAAGAATTCAACTGGTGATCTAAAAATTTTAACTTTTTAACAATTTTCTTTTTATTTATTTAAAAATGTTTTATCAGTTGATTTATAATTTCTGTGATAAATAAAATGCTGTTAGTAAACCAAGATTGTGATATCAACATATGAGATTTGTTTGTAATCTGGATGGATTTCAATGGAATTTGCACTGTTAGTTAGACAGTTTTTCAGAGAAGGTTTCAATATATATATTTCTTATTTTATGATTGCATATTTTAATACCGTGTGGATAACAGACCAAAATACATCATAAAACATGAGAAATAAATGGCATTCAAAATTCTGTTGGTATAAGCAAAATACTTACTTATACTTTCAGTAGAAAATTTATAAACATTCTAATCATACTTTATTCACTACAAAACTAGACAGCAGACCTATATATTTTATCTCTTTAAAAAATATATCTACAGATATTTTTAGTTAAAATAATCTACAACTATTACATTTTATTTTTATAATGTTCAAAGTAAAATATGATTTCCAGCCTAGTCTCGATAAAAATTCACTCGTAAAGTATTCAAAAAAAAAAAAAAAAAAAATCAAGGAATTATCCTACGTGCAAAAGGATATTTTTGCACAATATATATTATTTTTTTCATTTGGATTTGCTTAATGTTTATATCATTATACATATACATATATAATCACTTAGAAACGAAACTTTAAATATTTAAAAGGCGTTCAGATATAAAACTTTCATCTCGAAATACCTCATTTTCTCACATTTAAATAAATATTTTATTATTATAATAAAAATACACGTGCCTCTGTATAATAAAAATAAAAAATATATCTTCATCAAAAATATCTTATTCATTATGAAAAATATAAAACAACCAATAAACAAAAAAAAAAAAAAAAAAAAAAAAATTATGATTACAATGTGGGACTAGAAGGATTCGAACCTAGAACCCCTAGTCTCGAGTTCACTGCCTTATCCATTCAGCCATCTTGCACACGCTCCTTTAGCAACAAAATATTTTTATAATTAGCACCATAATTAATCAAATCCATGATCTGTTCCTGAACACACTACGTGTTATTCCATCCATGATATTTACCCACTCCATGTTCCTGTCTCCTGAGCTCGCGCGCGTAGCCCGCGTGCAGCTTGAACACACTCATAATTTAATGAACTATGTTACAATCTGATACATTTATGATATGTTCCTTCAAGAAATTCAATTACTCTTCATTAAAAACATTAATTTTATAATAACTAAAACAAGATTGATTAATTTTGAACATTGCACATAATTTCAACGGATATTGAAAGAAAAAAAAATCATGCATCTTGCATAATTTATAAAATATTTTCCAATGCTACCGGAATATTGTTATTTTTTTTTCCTACAATAAAAATGATATCCAAATAAAAAATTTAGGGAACTCGTATGCAAACCAAATTTCAGCAATTACCAGATAGACATCAATGTATTTTAATTCTCCAGATTATCCTTATATATCATTTATGGATTTTCATATGTAATACATGATTTACTAAAATGTACTTCAGTTGGAAAATTCATAATTCTAAGAAAAAGAATCCCCTCCCCCATCCGAATAAAGCACCCATGCATAGTAATGCAACGATATTCTTCACTAGAGTACTGTTTATAAATTACTTATTCTATCTGACCCGACCGGCGTTGCCCGTCCCCGTGATAATGCCCTTAAATAAATCTCAAACATGATTTAATACTTTTAACCCAAATATGCATGAATTTACATTTTTAAACGAACATCTTTCCAAACGAACTTATTACCAAGGACAAATTGTTTAATATTTAAATAATAAAATAAAAGTTATAAAATGATTTCTAATACTGGTATACGGCTCATGGAGGAATGTACTATGTAATACACAATTATTCTTTGTTGCCCGCATTACCTTTATCGGGTATAAAGGGAAAATAGTTGTATAATATAGAAATAGCTTCTTATTATTATTTCTATAAAAAGCTATCGAAATGTATATTTTTAAGAATGTTTAAAAAAAGTAAATAGAAATAATAAAATTTCGAATGTACATTTTATAGAGTACTCTATTCGACAATTCTTAATTTATTGCTAATAAAGAAATGATCGTTGTTGTATTGTGTAATATTTCTCGTTTATAAAAAAATGGATAGTTACAGTATGTTAAAAAATAAGAAAATTAAACATTTATCAAAATCATCCGTTTTCATTCCGTTTTACATGGTGTAAATAAACACCCATAGCAGTCGACGTAAAATAGAACAAATATTTTATAGGTAACAAAACAACGACCATTTATTTGCTAGCTTTGATTGTAGACAAGGCATTCCAAATTTTATTGGCAAGTTGTCTAAAAAATGCATGTTATGTATATTTTACATTTTTGTACAGTTTTTTTATGGTGTTGACAATTGGTATTTTGTTAGCTTTCAATGGAATTATTAAAAAGTAACTTTAAAATAAAACATTTTTCTCAGTCTGTGAAAATTAATGAGTTATAAAGGGAATACTCTAAAAACTTTCCAGGGTAAAATTTAACCAGTAAATTTGGAGAGCAAAAAATAATAACGTATACATACCTCCATGACTCCAACATATCTCTACAGTTTAATAAGTTTTTGAGTTTTGGATTGGAGACATTCACTTGTATGATGTTTTGATTGTTTTAATTTAATTTAGCATCTGTATTTACTAACTGTCTGATTGATTTTATTTTCAAGATTATATAAATGTTTTACACAATATCAGAAACAGCTACCATATAGTAATAGGAAGTGCTCAAAGTAACAGATGTTAACACCATAGTAGTTTTCACATAATATGTGTCGGGTTTCCTCTAAGTCCACACAACTTTTAAGAAATCCTTTACTATTTATATGCTGCCACCACCGATATGATTATGTGATATCGGTCGCGCTATGAGAGGATTGTTGAAAAGTAAACCAACTCTTTCAATTAAACTTAATTAACAGTTTATTTACACACTATATACAAATCAGAAAACACTATTTACACTTAAGGACTCGGATATAGGTGATCCAGTTCAACATTAAATTAAATACAGTAAATTTTTGCTGTGTACTGTTAAACTACTTTATATTCCTCTCACCCTACGCTAGTTAAATTAGATTTATCGGAGATCGCTATTAATCTCCCAACACATTAGCTCTATAACTCTTAAGAGCTTCACTGCCTAATCAAGCTCTATCCACGAGATACTTTGGAACGAACTCACACATTGAGTTCCAGGCATCAACTGTGCTGTGCCAGAAAGGGACTACACACTTTCAGCTATAGGTCTTAACTGATCTCCCTCAGCTATATCACCCCTCTCTCAAAAACATAAACGGGGTTTTTCCTTCTGCCATCAGGATCCCCTTCCCTTCTTCCAATCCATCGAACCTCCCCCTGTCATCTTCCATGATGCACGTTATTTCGTTGTCTGGTGAAATCCTTTTGTCTGCCTTATCTCAGATATGCATTTGAATTGCAGGGACTTCACTCTAATCATAAACCACATTCCTTCAACTCCCCTATCTAACCGACTAGCTCGGATTAAATTTCAGATAAGAAAAGAGTGTTACTTTAAAATTCCTAGTACACAGACAATATACAAGCAAGGAAATAATATATAACCATAGTTCTAATAGTATATGTTCCCCAGAGCCTGACACTATATTACTATATAGACAACAAATGCGATTGTGTTATGAGCGCTTCATTTCGAAAAAAGTCAAATTGAACCATTGATTCATTGTAACATATGAAAGCTACCATATGTTACTATGATGTGCTCAAAGTAACATATGTAAAAATCATAGTAGTTTTTACAAACTATGTTACTGTGTAGAAAATAAATGCTATTGTGTTATGAGCGCTTCATTTCGAAAAAAGTCAAATTGATAGAATTGAAATAATTATAAATTTCATAAATAAATCTGTTTCTGATCTTTAATAATGCATTAAAATGATCTTCAAATAAAAAAAAATGCAATTTGACAAATTACAACGACCATTTGGAAAATGATTTTTTCAAAGACTAAAATTTAAGATATAAAAAATCGCACGGAGTTGATCATACATTACGTACGCCATGAATTAAACATCAATAGTGTTATTACACGTAAAAATTGCAAGCGACAACACAGATTTCCTGAAACTTACGTATTATCCAAGTATTTCATTGGCTGTTCGGGAAAAGGCTTTTCCATCGTAGGAATCTGACGACCCATTTTAAATGAAATTTCATTCTTAAACTTCTAAACATCCCACAATATTACTTTTTACACCGTCGTATAGAGAAAAAAATATACTTTTAAATGCAATTTGTTTGAAAGCTGTATCTCTATTTGTTTCTGAGTTATTAAATTTTTGGAGTTTTCATTACTTTTTTGTCATAGTGGCAACAGAAGTATCCATATCTCTTGAAAGTACAGGCTAGTGTATAGACAAATCAGAAAACGAATAAAATGCGGATTAAACCAATAAAACGCTTCAGATATGCTTTTGATTTCCTACCCTGACGAGGACAATAACCATTTTTCCAAATGGTTAGTAAATTATGGAGGTAGTAAATATAGATCCTGAAATATGTAAAACAGTCAAGTCCTTTTAAGAGAAAAAAAAATTTGATTGTATTAAGGAATAAAAATCAAAGATAATCTACCCATTACCTTTGCTTACAGTTTACCCTAGAGGTCTGCACTGGCCGGAATTTCCGGGCCCGGTCCGGTGTAAAACCTAAAAGTTCAGCCAGAGCCCGGCCCGTTTAAATTTTCACAGTTGAAGGTCCGGTGCGGCCCGTCCCGTACAGAAATCAGTAAATACAGGCCCGACCCGGCCTGACCTAGCAAGACTCAATTTCTTCAAAAAAATTTAAAAAAATTAACATGTAATTAAGTTTCCTTTAAAGAATACCGCATACATGTTTATGGGTTTGGTTTGGTTTGTGTTTATGACGGCCGATTATCAACTCGTGGGATATGGGCCCTGGGGTGAGTGCCCTTCGTGGGGGTCTTTCTAAGGGAACCTAACCCGTATTTACGCATGGGAAACCACGGTTTCGAAGAAAACCACGAAAACTCCGAAACGGTTAGGCCGACGGGCGCGATTGGGTTCGAACCCAGCACCTCCCGTCTACCAGCTTCGAGAGCAGAACCTCTCAGCCACTGGTGAGGCACATGTTTATGGGATAATTTTACTGTATATTTTAAAATTATGATGTGTTTAATGACAAATTTAATGATTACGTAGATTCTTAGAAGATTCAACATTCAAATAAGGATTCATTAAAAAATAATGTAGTTTATAATAAATGAAAAAAAAGGAGTGTTAAAACATCACAACTTTTGAAGCTGTATAATAAAATGTAGATTTCTGAAAATATTTCTTTGTCATTTATTAAGGCTTTGCTCAAATAAAAAGGAGCTACTTCTTGACACATTTCTGAGTTCATTTCTTTATGGAAACGCATAAGATTGGCAGATGTTCTTATTCAGAAACTATGTAATGGAATGGCGTTATCCATTTTTTGATAAAGGCAATATAGCTTTGAGAAAAAATACTGTCAAAGTTAGCATTTTGAATTGAATTTCCGAAAGCGACAGCACGGGAAAGGAGATAAATCTTCAGTTACGTGACAAGAATCTCTTGTATGTCGACAAGTAATTTATTTATCAAAAAGGGAAAAACGCTAATCGATTCCAAATCCCTTCAATAGTAAGACATATCAATTTTATGCCTTTATAGTTAAAGATTAGTCAGAAAATATGTCAAAGTTTCGCGTTGTTGAGCAGTGAATTTGGGAACCACCTCAAGGTATATTTCCAAAAATTACGTTAACAGAAGTTCATTTTCGCTATTAATATTTTTACAAAACATATTGCCTGCCCTACACATCCTGAAAACAATTAAGTTCATTTCCGGCCCGGTTTGACTACGTATAAAAAAATGCAAGTTTGATCTCGGTCCGGCACGAGTCTGCTGAAAAAAAATTGAGCCCAGTCAGACACTATGTAACTGTCCGATGCCGATCTCTACGCTTGATATATTACATTTGTATATTTATGTTGTCAAATTAGCATCTGCTCATGACGCACATTTATGCTTATTCTCACGAAAGTCATATTCATTGAAAATGACTTATATTTTATCGGCTTCGTTTAAATTTTTATATTGGACTAGTAGGCCTGGTAAATTTCTTTTATAGGATCGGCCGTTCAATTTATTGCTCGCCCGGCCCGTTGAAAAAACCATTCTAATTCTGCAGGCCCGGGCCATGGTACGGGACGGGTACGGGCCAAGCAAGGACCCGTGCAGACCTTTAGTTTACCCTCATTTATTCCAATTTTGCATTCTAGGTTTTCAATTGAAATAAAATTTTTTGGTACTTTTATGTTAGGCAAAGCATTGCTTCTAATTTACATACGTGAAAAATAAAAGCTGCTATCGGAGAAATGTGCGCCCTTCTAACATAAAAGTATCAACTATTGTATAATTTGTTGAATTTAATAGTATACAATTTCCATAATAATGTATGAATGTTTACGAAAGTCAAGAGTTAATTCTTTAATACGTATAGAATTTTTTATATGTATTTAACTAAATATAGATGCTGAAACATGTAAACAATCAAAACCTTTTAGAGAGAAAAAAAAAAAGAAATTAGACTGTATTAATGGGACAAAAATCCCTGGCAATCTACCCAATTCCTTAGCTTACTGTTAACCGTCATTTATTCTAATTTTACATTTTAGGTTCTACATATAAAACGAAATAATTTGCTACTTTTATGTTAGCCGGGTGCAATTGATAAATTGCCAGATATTGTCCCTATCACTATCATTCGTTCAATAATAATATATGTCTTTCACTTATTTTATTTCAAATACAAAAATAAATAAATAAATAAATAATACCATAAACTAAAATTTTTTGTTTAAAAATCAAAGCATTATTTCTAATTTACATACCTGAAAAATAAAAGCTGCTACTGGAGAAATTTGCGCCTGGCTAACATAAAAGTACCAACTATTTTATAAATTGATCCAATTTAATTGTATAAAAATTCCATAATAATGCATGAATATTTATGAAAATCGAGAGTTAATTCTTCAATATTTCTAGGGTTTTATATATGTATTTATCTGAATATAGATGCTGAAATATGTGAACAATCAAAACATATTTAGATAGGAAAAAAAAAGAAATTGGACTGTATTAATGATATAAAAATCCCCGGTAATCTACCCAATTGCTTAGCTTACAGTTTACCCTCATTTATTCTAATTTTGCATTTACAAAGAAATTATTTGGTACTTTTATACAGTGCGTTAGGAAATTTTAAGACCACTTTGATTTTGAAAATTATGAAGTAAATATAGGTTCTAATTATAGTTTAAACACATAGGATATCAAAATACAACATATTTATTCAAATTAGTTTGCAATAATTTTGAATAATGCAATAAACAAGTATGTTAACAAAAATATAATCAATGATTGAAAAATACACTGAACAAATTATAAGACCACTTGTATATAAACAAAAATAATATGTAAATTAATACGATATTGGTCCTACATTTTTCATTATAACCTCAAACACTCTGTTTTTCAAAGAAGTCATCAGGTGATTAAGTAAAGATTCAGAAATATTGTGCCATTCTTTTACAATGGCTACTTCTAGTTCAATGGCAGATAAAAACTGTTTATTATTAGCATAAACTTTGCAACTTAATACTCCCCGAAGATTTTCCATAGGGTTCATGTCTGGACTTCGGCTTGGGCATGACAAAACATGATTTTTTTTAAACCATTGCTGGGTGGATTTATACACATGGCAAGAAGCATTGCCTTGTTGAAACATCTACACTGGTGTCCAAAATTAAGGACCAATCACAAAATGCTAATTTTCAAGTACGCGAATACTCAAAAGGAAATAATATAATTCGAATCATTACTATCTCTACAGCACAGCTAGTCCCTATAACACTTTATTCATGTCACACATGATCACAAGTGTCACAGTCACTACGGTGAAGCAAAAAAATAGGAAATTCCATACATCTCACTATGAGTCTCAAATGATCACTATATGTGACTCCACTGAGACGTCACTGTGACTGCTGCTTTGTGACGAGTCACCACGTGACTTTACATTGTAGTTACATTGTGACTCTCATGTGGCTGTCATCTGTAGACTAAATTTCAAAGTCATCGTGAACGCTGCATTGTGATAAGTTAGCAAATAATGTCACATTAAAGTCACATGATTTTCAGGTGACAGAGAGACTACTGTGAAGTCACCATTGTACTCTTTTGTGAAAAGACACCATGTGACTATAATGTGGTATTATTTAGCGACTTATCATAATGCAACGTTCATGATGACTTTGAAATTGAGTCTAAAAATGACAGTCACGTGAGAGTCACAATGTAACTGCATTGTAAAGTCACCTGTTGACTCGTTACAAAGCAGCAGTCACATTGACGTCTCGGTGGAGTCGCATATAAAGATCATTCGAGGCTCATAATGAGACGTGTGGAATTTCCTTTTTTTTTGTTTCACCGTAGTGACTGTGACACTTGTGACTATGTGTGACATGAATGAGATGCTATTTGGACTAGCTGAGCTGCAGGAATAGTAATTATTTGAATTATATTAATTCCTTTTGAGTATTCGCTTACTTAAAAATTAGCATTTTGTGACTGGTCCTTAATTTTGGACGCCAGTGTAGTTAGCACCGCCTAAAAAAGGTCCAAAGGGTATCAAATGATTATATAACATAGCCTGATATTGTGCAGAGTTCATACGTCCGGAAATTTAGGTTAAATCACATAATCCATCACGACTAAAAGATCCCCAAGCCATTACTGATCCTCATGCCATTTTTCGACTGAAGCATTGTTTCGGTTCCTCCTCAAATCATACCAATAGTGTTTATAACCATCCGGACCGTCAAGATTAATTTTTTTTTTCATCTGAAAATATCACTTGTTTCCATTTCTTGTCCCATGACATGACATTTTCAGCCCATTTCAGTCTTACTTCTTTATGATGTTTCATTAACCTCGGTTTTTCAACAGTTTCATACATTTTGCATTACTATTTTATATCAGACTCTTCCAAACTGTTACGTGTGAGGTTTTTCTGCTGAAACGGTTCGAAATTTCCCGAGTTGAATGATCTTTTTGAGTTGATAATTAAAATTTTTGTAGATCCTCTTGTGCTGTCAAAATCCTTTTTCTTCCAGATCGTTTAATTTTATTTTAATCCTTTTTCTAATTATTTTATTGTGAATGACAGTTTCAGAACGCTTCACTAATCGAGCTATTTCTCGTTCAGATTTACCAGCATCCTTTTAAACCAAATTTTTCTTACTTCGATCGCAGACAACTCTTTATCTCAGGGCATCTACAAATATATCGTTACTAACACAATCTAAAAAAGCACCTTTGCTTCTCGGGAATACTTTCACAATATACAAACGCTCACGTTTTATAATGATTCTGATGTGACGTATAATATGTTAATTTCCTCAGGTGGTCTTATAATTTCTTAACAGTCACCTTATTTACGTTTTAAGAAAATTAGAAGATTTTAATAAAACGTAACTTAAATTTTTAATGTAACAATTATAACAGAAAACGTTCTACGATCAATTTTAAATACACGCACTAAAAATTTGCATATTGTGTCTTCTTCTTCAGAAATGCACCAATTCGTTAGTGGTCTTAGAATTTTTTAACGAACTGTTTTACCCGGGCACAGCTGATAAATCGCCAAAAATTGTTCCCATCACCATCATTAATATTGCATTCATTTCATTAATAATACATGTCATTCACTTATTTTATTTCAAATACAAAAATAAATAAATAAATAAATAAATAATACCATAAACCAAAATGTTTTGTTTTAAAATAAAAGCATTATTCCTAATTTACATACGTGAAAAATAAAAGCTGCAATTGGAGAAATTTGTGTCCGGCTAACATAAAAGTACCAACTATTTTATAAATTGATTGAATTTATATATATAAAATTTCCATAATAATGCATGAATATTTATGAAAGTCGAGAGTTAATTCGTTAATACTTCTCACGCATCTAACACTTGATTTTGATAGAGTGGAAATACTCATTTTCAAAATATGTTGAGATAGAAAGTGCTTGAGAAACACATTTTTTCCTCGATGAATCCTCAGAAGCACTTGTTATACTACTCTTAAACGGGATATTAAGTAGAGTTTATTTCTGCTTCATTTGAAGAACGTGTTGTTTGTATAAAGCTTCCATAGTTCATTCATTGTTTTGTTTTTACTTGAGCAAGGATTTTGTGTAATAGAAAAGAGAAATGGTGTTTGTTTAAATGTTAAAAAATATCTCATAAAAAAACTCTGAACATACAAGGCGAAAAGCATATATTATTTGTAGTAAATTAATTTGTGAACGAATGTAGGGTTTCCCAAAAAATGACTGATGGATTTTAAAATTCAATAACTTGCAAACGGTGACAGATATTTAAAAAATTCTTTGAGGAGTGTTATGTTTGATGTCAGAGTTTTTTTTACAGTAATTCTCGATTTTAGTTAGAATTTCAAACAATATATGGCGCTGAGAGCAATAGGTGCTCAGTCCAGACCCGATTTTTTGGTACTTCGGAATCCATTCAATGCATTTTAATCTCCTTTTTTCGCATGGAAAAAGATACTGGGAGAAAAATCGAGCATGGATTTAGCGGTTATTGCTTTCATCGCCATCTTTCGGTGCTATTTGTAACTAAAATTGAGAATAGCAGCATAAAAACTCCTGACATCTTACATAACACTTCTGCAAGAATTTTTTAAATATCTGTCACCGTTTGCAAGTTATTGAATTTTAAAATCCATCAGTCATTTTTGGCACACCTGGTATGTAAATTATGCTGTAGTAGAACTATTGCCAGTAGTTTATAAGCAGTAGTCTTATTTATTTAGGGCCATTCCCTATCACGTGCGGGACAGCTTTTTTACATATTAGTGATATTTTAACAATGTTATTATATCCGCAAAAAACTATGCTAATATAAAAATCTAAGGGTTTTTTTTTGTTATATTTAATGTATAGTTTATATTTTAAAAACTTATAAGTTAGTAGATATAGGTACAGTCGTGGAAAAAAAAAGTAAACACCCCCTACTAACTCCTCAACAAATTATCGTAGAAGAAAGTGACTGGTACAGAACGATTGGAAATAAAGTCTACTTTTAAATGATGTATATAAAATTTGCTTAGGAGGCCATCTACATATTAAAACGAACCCTAACTTTGTTTTTTCAATAGCAGTATCCAATTCGGACAGCATAAATGAACTCTACATCCTTCAATTAGCCAAAAAACGAATTTTTATGCAATTCGTACCATAAGTTTGCGAGAAATTAATTATTTTAAAACGAGCGTATTTTAAGGGCTGTATCCAAATTGAAGTTCCGTACTGGATTGTTAACCGAGAGAGCCCCTTCCTTGATCAAGGCACCTTAAGCGCCACTCAAGGAGTCAATGAAGCTATGTTAGATTACAGTACGGCAGAATAAATTTCAAAATGTCTACTCACTCCCATCATAGACGGCCCCTTAAACCATCATTTTGCCGTTTTTTAAGCATAATTTGAAGACTATTTGGAAGAAAAATGTGAAAATTTTGAATTTCCATAAAGCAGGACTTAATAAATCTAAATCCATCAAAAAAATTGTAGGTTGCAATTCATAATTTTTTCGAATATTTATTTCATAATTCATAATTCATATCATAAAATTATAAAAATTGCAAATTCAGCTTATTTATGTTTGGGTATATTAGTATTATTACCACAAAAAAATTAGCACATTAGGAGCATAATTTCGGGAGATATAAATAAAAATATGAAAATATAATTTAACATTAGAAGCACTAAATTTTGAATGTTTATAATTCAAAAACTTACCATTCAAATGACTTGAAATTTGGTGTCTAGGCATAGTTTGAACCGAAGATATGAAATATCTCGTTAAAATTGGGCATTGCTATTGAAATAAATGAAGTTAGGATTCGTTTTAATATGTAGATGACCCCCTAAGAAAATTTTATATACATCATTTAAAAGTAGACTTTATTTCCAATCGTTCGGTACCAGTAACTTTCTTCTATGATGATTTGTTGAGGAGTTGTAGGGGGTGTATACTTTTTTTTTTCCACGACTGTACATATCGCTCATCCACAAGAATAGTGACACATCTCGCAAAAAATCCTTTTGTGTTTTATTCCAGAAATAGGTCTGTCATAGGTGTGTCTTGCTGCACAAACAGTTTCATAAGTGTAGTTACACGGAAAATCCCTTTATTACGCGATATGTTCTTTTGTGAACACAGATGAGGGGTGGATTGTGTGGGGAGGTAAAATTACCCAACACTCAAAACCTCATTCTACGTCTTCATTCTTAAGGGTTCTATGCTTTTACGCACGTTTTTATTCCTACATGCAGAGCTAAGTTCCTGAAATTTCATCTTATAGTAAAATCATGCACATTTTCTTTTGCCTCACCTGTAAAATTTACTTTTGTCGAGATGAGTCACTTTTCTTGCGAGTGAGCTTAGGTCTAGAATTCGTTTACTTTTGCCTAGGGTTTGAAATGTGGGGATTTTTAAACCTATTAAAAGGCCATTCTATGTCACGTGTCGGCCAGCTTTTCTACATATTACTCCTGTTTTAATTATGCTATTACATTCTCAAATTAAAAGAACTATGCTAATATGAAGATCTAAAGTTTTTTGTTATTTTTAATGTACAGTTTATATTCTAACAAGTTATAAGTTAATACATATAGGTATTTATATGTGTCGCATGCAAGACCTTTTGTCCGTTTTTCATGGAATGGCCCTTTAGAAAACAATAAAAATAAAATTCATTAAGTGAATCTATGTCCACCAAAATGCATCAGTATATTGTTTCAAAACGATCAAAGGTGCATAGAAAGAATTTGTAGTTGAGATCTATTTAAAGTATTATCTAAATGGATAATATTCCAGCGACTAAAATAAATATCAAATATCACGTAATTATTAAAGTTGTTGCATTACAATTCACGAATAAATGACATTGTTATATGAAGTTGATTACTGATGTAGTTAGAAACATGAGTTTTAGATATTTATAGCGCATAATCAGAAATTATAGACATTGCTTTGAAAGAATCACATTTCTTCAGACGTGCGAATGTATATATTTTAGATGTATTTTTCATTGTTGTCACTTCATGCAATGAAATTGTTCGTTTTACAATTAACTAAAATTGATTTAATTGCAAAATATAACTAAACAAAACAAACACCAATTTCAAATTAATTTCAGTTTTTGTTTTCATTTGCATTTAATTTTAATTGTAATTACATGTGATTTCAGAATGTAATGAACTTTTAATTGAAATTAAATTTTAATTCAACTATTTAGTTTATTAAAAAATTAATTGATTGATCATATAGTTCCTATTTGTCTTTGATAATTACAAAAGAAAATATTATCAGTTTAAAAAACGAGATTCAAATGTCCCTTTTGTCTCAATTATTTAATATATATTTATCGTTGTGAATTTGAATAATTTTGTGTATCCCTGTATAATTTTAGTACGTAAAATCGTATAGTGACCCTTAATAACAATCCCGTAGCAATAAAAGCTAATTTAAGAAAGTGAAATGGTGGCCATATTTAATTCGTATCGTTAATTCGATCGTATTAGCAAACTTATGATATGTTAAAAAACGACATAGCATTTACGTCTCTGTGGCTAATAGTTAGGGAGTTATCAAGTAAAACAATATAGACATTTTCATTACAGTCCAAATTTCTACCCTTGAACCCTCATGTTTCGGTGTTATTTTAAACACGTTTCATGTCAAAAAGTAACCGATGAATGCCAACTCTGAATATTGACTTCATGATGAAATTTTGATAAAATTCTATTAGAGATATTCCTGTTTCGAGATTCAAAATTCACGTATTCAGTCTAAAATACAGCATGTCTCTCTCGAGTCCTAATTCGGATTTTTGTTCATAACTTTAACGATAATGAAGATATTTTAACGAAATTTTAAATAAACTCTTTTTTTATTTGTGTAAAATGTGCGAATACCATAAATAAACTGTCAAATGCGAGTATTACTCGCGCTCTGGGGGTTCCGTACAATAAATATGTGAATTATTAACTGTATTAATAATAAAATAGCTAAAAGAATAATAAGACTTTGTAAAAAACTATACAACGTAGGGTTGGGTATAGCGGTAGATACAAGAAAAGTGTGAATGGGTATACCAAAAAAGTTCAAAGAGATATGAAGCCTAAAGAATAGCAAATATTACTTGCTATTCTGTATAACTCTTTTGTTTAATCTTATTCTAATCTTTTTATGATTTACTTAATTCGGTACTGACAATGAAAGTAGTTCATATTTAAACTTTATTGGGCATTTCATAAAACTAAAATCAGCGTAGTAATAATCTTTTCTTTTTACCGTGTATCTAAAACAAAACCCTTGTTCAAAGTTTAAATTTGGCATTGTGCTAAGAGCGCTTCGAAAGAAGGTCGCAATGTTGCAATGCCACATTGGTCCGTGCCGCGTTTTTGCAGATAGTTTTTTAATTAACTTTTAAAGACACGGGAGGCGTATAGAGATATGCACTCAATGCAAACTAGTCGCGAATCCCATAGTATTTCTGACGTACATTTCACTGGCCCCGCCTCATACTCATTTTCAAAATTCAACCACACCATTCGTTTGCGCTACGTTTGTGCTGGTTTGTGCCGCAAAAATTTTCGCTTGTGCCACTTCCGTTCTCTCGTTATAACGAACACAATGGGGCGGGGCCAGTGAAACGACAGCCCCGCCCCATCCATGAAATCAAAATTTTATTACTGCATTCGTTTGTGCTACGTTTGTGCTGGTTTGTGCCGCAAAAATATTCGTTTGTGCCACTTCCGTTCTCTCGTTATAACGAACAAAATGGGGCGGGGCCAGTGAAACGACAGCCCCGCCCCATCCATGAAATCAAAATTTTATTACTGCATTTGTTTGTGCTACGTTTGTGCTGGTTTGTGCCGCAAAAAGTTTCGTTTGTGCCACTTCCGTTCTATCGTTATAACGAATTTTTATAATTCAGATTCAAATAAAGAAAATCACTTAGAAAAATCGTAAATAACTACATGTCACGAAATGAAATACGTAAATCTTTAGTCCCATGTAAATGTCGGTTTGTGCCACAAAAAATTTCGTTTGTGCCATTCTGGTTTCCTCGATATAACGAATTTTCCATTATTTCAACACGGAACGACCATTTCAGTGGCCCCGCCCCATCAACGAAATCTAAATTGTATTACGGCATCCGTTTGTGCTACGTTTGTGCTGATTTGTGCCGCACAAAGTTTCGTTTCTGCCACTTCCGTTCTCTCGTTATAACGAATTTTTATAATTCAAAGTCAAATAAAGAAAATCACTTATAAAAATTGTAAATAACTACATGTCACGAAATGAAATACGTAAATCTTTAGTCCCATGTAAATTTCGGTTTGTGCTGCAAAAAGTTTCGTTTGTGCCATTCTGGTTCCCTCGATATAACGAATTTTCCACTATTTCAACACAGAAGGACCATTTCAGCGGCCCCGCCCCATCAACGAAATCTAAATTGTATTACGGCATTCGTCTGTGCTACGTTTGTGCTGGTTTGTGCCGCAAAAAGTTTCGTTTGTGCCACTTCCGTTCTCTCGTTATAACGAATCTTTTAATTCAAGGTCAAATAAAGAAAATCACTTATAAAAATCGCAAATAACTACATGTCACGAAATCAAATACATCTTTAGTCCCATGTAAATGTCGGTTTGTGCCGCAAAAAGTGTCGTTTGTGCAATTCTGGTTCCCTCGATATAACGAATTTTCCACTATTTCAAAACGGAACGACCATTTCAGTGGCCCCGCCTCATCAACGAAATCTAAATTGTATTACGGCATTCGTTTGTGCTACGTTTGTGCTGGTTTGTGCCGCAAAAAGTTTCGTTTGTGCCACTTTCGTTCTATCGTCATAACGAATTTTTATAATTCAAATTCAAATAAAGAAAATCCCTTATAAAAATCGTAAATGACTACATGTCACGAAATGAAATACGTAAATCTTTAATCCCATGTAAATGTCGGTTTGTGCCACAAAAAATTTCGTTTGTGCCATTCTGGTTTCCTCGATAATACGAATTTTCCATTATTTCAACACGGAACGACCATTTCAGTGGCCCCGCCCCATGAACGAAATCTAAATTGTATTACGGCATCCGTTTGTGCTACGTTTGTGCTGGTTTGTGCCGCACAAAGTTTCGTTTGTGCCACTTCCGTTCTCTCGTTATAACAAATTTTTATAATTCAAAGTCAAATAAAGAAAATCACTTATAAAAATTGTAAATAACTACATGTCACGAAATCAAATACATCTTTAGTCCCATGCAAATGTCGGTTTGTGCTACAAAAAGTTTCGTTTGTGCCATTCTGGTTCCCTCGATATAACGGATTTTCCAATATTTCAACACAGAACGACCATTTCAGCGACCCCGCCCCATCAACGAAATCTAAATTGTATTACGGCATTCGTTTGTGCTACGTTTGTGCTGGTTTGTGCCGCAAAAAGTTTCGTTTGTGCCACTTTCGTTCTCTCGTTATAACGAATTTTTATAATTCAAAGTCATATAAAGAAAATCACTTAGAAAATTCGTAAATAACTACATGTCACGAAATGAAATACGTAAATCTTTAGTCCCATGTAAATGTCGGTTTGTGC
Organism: Maratus speciosus; assembly: GCA_963932465.1. Classification (NCBI taxonomy): domain Eukaryota; kingdom Metazoa; phylum Arthropoda; class Arachnida; order Araneae; family Salticidae; genus Maratus; species Maratus speciosus. The sequence goes on from OZ010786.1 coordinate 307,736,875, forward strand.
CGCAAAAACTTTCGTTTGTGCCATTCTGGTTTCCTCGATATAACGAATTTTCCACTATTTCAACACGGAACAAATCTAAATTGTATTACGGCATTCGTTTGTGCTACGTTTGTGCTGGTTTGTGCCGCAAAAACTTTCTTTTGTGCCACTTCCGTACTCTCGTTATAATGAATTTTTTAATTCAAGATCTAATAAAGAAAATCACTTATAAAAACCGTAAATAACTACATGTCACGAAATGAAATACGTAAATCTTTAGTCCCATGTAAATGTCGGTTTGTGCCGCAAAAAGTTTCGTTTGTGCCATTCTGGTTTCCTCGATATAACGAATTTTCCACTATTTCAACACTGAACGACCATTTCAGTGGCCCCGCCCCATCAACGAAATCTAAATTGTATTACGGCATTCGTTTGTGCTACGTTTGTGCTGGTTTGTGCCGCAAAAAGTTTCGTTTGTGCCACTTCCTTTCTCTCGTTATAACGAATCTTTTAATTCAAGGTCAAATAAAGAAAATCACTTATAAAAATCGTAAATAACTACATGTCACGAAATCAAATACATCTTTAGTCCCATGTAAATGTCGGTTTGTGCCGCAAAAAGTGTCGTTTGTGCAATTCTGGTTCCCTCGATATAACGAATTTTCCATTATTTTAACACAGAACGACCATTTCAGTGGCTCCCCGACCCTTCAACGAAATCTAAATTGTATTACGGCATTCGTTTGTGCTACGTTTGTGCTGGTTTGTGCCGCAAAAAGTTTCGTTTGTGCCACTTCCGTTCTCTCGTTATAACGAATTTTTTAATTCAAGATCTAATAAAGAAAATCACTTATAAAAACCGTAAATAACTACATGTCACGAAATAAACTACGTAAATCTTTAGTCCCATGTAAATGTCGGTTTGTGCCGCAAAAAGTTCCGTTTGTGCCATTCTGGTTTCCTCGATATAACGAATTTTCCACTATTTCAACACGGAACGACAATTTCAGTGGCCCCACCCCATCAACGAAATCTAAATTGTATTACGGCATTCGTTTGTGCTACGTTTGTGCTGGTTTGTGCCGCAAAAAGTTTCGTTTGTGCCACTTCCGTTCTCTCGTTATAACGAATTTTTTAATTCAAGATCTAATAAAGAAAATCACTTATAAAAACCGTAAATAACTACATGTCACGAAATGAAATACGCAAATCTTTAGTCCCATGTAAATGTCGGTTTGTGCCGCAAAAAGTTTCGTTTGTGCCATTCTGGTTTCCTCGATATAACGAATTTTCCACTATTTCAACACGGAACGACCATTTCAGTGGCCCCGCCCCTTCAACGAAATCTAAATTGTATTACGGCATTCGTTTGTGCTATGTTTGTGCTGGTTTGTGCCGCAAAAAGTTTCGTTTGTGCCACTTCCGTTCTCTCGTTATAACGAATCATTTAATTCAAGGTCAAATAAAGAAAATCACTTATAAAAATCGTAAATAACTACATGTCACGAAATCAAATACATCTTTAGTCCCATGTAAATGTCGGTTTCTGCCGCAAAAAGTTTCGTTTGTGCCATTCTGGTTTCTTCGATATAACGAATTTTCCACTATTTCAACACGGAACGACCATTTCAGTGGCCCCGCTCCATCAACGAAATCTAAATTGTATTACGGCATTCGTTTGTGCTACGTTTGTGCTGGTTTGTGCCGCAAAAAGTTTCGTTTGTGCCACTTCCGTTCTCTCGTTATAACGAATTTTTTAATTCAAGGTCAAATAAAGAAAATCACTTATAAAAACCATAAATAACTATATGTCACGAAATGAAATACGAAAATCTTTAGTCCCATGTAAATGTCGGTTTGTGCCGCAAAAAGTTTCGTTTGCACCAATGTGCGTCCCTCCATATAACGAATTTTCCACTTTTTCAACACAGAACGGCCATTTCAGTGGCCCCGTCCCATCAATGAAATCTAAATTGTATTACGGTATTCTTTTGTGCTATGTTTGTGCAGGTTTGTGCCGCAAAAAGTTTCGTTTGTGCCAGTTCCATTCTCTCATTATAACGAATTTTTTTCATCCAAGGGCACATATAGAAAATCGCCTATGAAAAAAGGCATGGCACGAAATGAAATACATAAATCTTTAGTCCCATGCAAATGTCGGTTTGTTCCGCAAAAAAGTTTCGTTTGGGCCATTCTGGTTCCCTCGATATAACGAATTTTCTAATATTTCAACACTGGGACACCATTTCAGTGGCCCCGCCACATCAACGAAGTCTAAATTATATTACGGCATTCGTTTGTGCTGCGTTTGTGCTGGTTTGTGCCACTTCCTTTCTCTTTATAACGAATTTTTATAATTCAAGTTCACGTAAAGAAAATCACTTCTCAAAATCGTAAATAAATTTGTGTCACGAAATAAAATACGTAATTCTTTAGCGCTATCTAAATGTGCATAAACTTTTTCAAAACACGGCAACTGTAAATATTCGAAAAAAAATCGAAAATGCAACCAAATTAAAAAAATGATTGAACTCTGCACTTTGCAATCTAACCAAGTATATGTGCATGAAAAAGCTGCTTAAATTGCTCTTTTTGATTAAATTACACTTGTTGATCATATAACGCTTATAGACTTATGAGAACATATTTATGAAAAATATGACTTCTTGGTAGTTCTTGAGAACTAAAGCTTCATTATGACACTTTTAAAACGCAACCTACAATGGCTGGATGCACACAGAAATTGCGTCACATCAAAACAGAAATGTTACCTTTGAAAGAAATGTGAGCGTGTTGAAAAATATTTTAAATAAATAAGTGAAAATATTTTTTAAAGAGTTAATGAATTTTAATAATTAAACAACCTTAATGAATTTTAATAATAAAAACCTTAATGAATTTTAATAATTAAACAAATAACAAAGGAAAATGTTGATTTTTTAATGAAACAAGAAAGAAAAATCATGCGTTAAGCATAGATTATGAAATACTTTCCAACACTTCCTGAAGGCTTTAGCAAAACTTCGTTATTTAGGGAAATAAGGTATATAAAATAACTAAGTAAACATTTTAGAAAACGTATAAAACATTTTAAAAACTGATTTCAGCAGTTACCGTCCATAGTCAAATATGTGTTTCAATTATTTTGAACAGCCCTGTATTTGATCTGTATTAAAATATCTAGAAAGTGTGAGTTCGCGATTAGCGTGAAGCTAAGGACCCAGTATAAATATAAAATTGTTATACCAAAAGTTTTTTCATTAATAATGAAAGATAGAAATTTATTTTCTTACCTTTCTGGTAAAGCAGACATACGCTGGTTTCCTTCATGTGAAAACAACCTATAAATTTTTATTTAATGAGTAGATATTGTAAATCGTGAAAAATATCTTCTTTGAATAATGCAGATGCACTTGTAGAGAAAAAAAATTATTTAATTCTTGAATATCTTGATTACATGGTTCCACACACACACACTAAAAAATATAAAGTAAAAAGGGTTAGATATGAATACTATAAGAGTAATGACATTGGAAATCCAGTAGGAGACCTTAGTCTTCCATAAGACAAAGAGTTAACGCACGAAAAACCGTGCGTCTTGGCCTCACAAAATCGGGCTTTCAAGTGAAGAAGTAAAAAGGGGCCCACAAGAGTTAAAACAGAGTAAAAAAACTTGAAACAATACAGATTGCTTAACAAGCAAAAAAGGTTCTATTTAAAATCAGTCTATCAGAAAAGTTCTGTGGTGCTGCGATCTGTTGTCGCCTTTTCGAAACAAAAGTCTTTTACACAATCCTTCGCTAGTTTGTGATCTTACGCCACCATAACTCAGGGAAGTGTCGCCATCTTGGAACATATTTCACAACTAAAAAAAACGCGTTGCATATTTCACGAGGAAATTGTCATTTCACAAGCGAGGTGATGTTGGACATAAAATCACTTACACTGTGACGTTTTCCAACACCCCCGCTTTTTATGTCAAACCGACGAGCGTAGAATGTTTATCTTGTTTCTCAAACACTCGAAATGAGGCTTAGGCAACGGCTTGGTGAGCACGTCTGCCAGCATTAACTTCGATGGGCAATAAGTTATTTTGATTATACCATTCTGGCATAGATGTCTGATGTGGTGATACTTAACTTCCACGTGTTTAGTTCTTGTCTGTGCCTTTTCGTTTTCGGTCAATCTTATGGCTGATAAGTTATCTTCGTACAATGTTACGGGTAGTTGTTGACACAGTTCGAGGTCATTTAACAGGTCTAACAACCACGAAATCTCTTGACCTGCATTAGAGGCAGCGATATATTCAGCTTCCGTGGACGAGAGTGCTGTGCAACTCTGCTTCCTCGATGACCATGCCAATATATTATTTCCTAATTTAAACAAGTTTCCAGTGGTTGATTTCCTGTCTATTCTGTCGTTCCCCCAATCGGCATCGCTATATGCCGTTAGGATTGGAGGTTTTGTTTTATCTATGACGAATTTAAGATCTTTGGTAGTAAGCAGATATCTAATTAATTTCTCGATAGCTTGCCAATCGACTTCCCTTGGGGATTCATTCCTTCTTCCCAGGATGTTAACGACTGATGCTATGTCGGGTCTAGTTAAAGTTGCAATGTATAGAAGCCCTCCTATAGCCTGTCTAAATTTTACGTTATCTCCCATTAGTTTCCCGTTTGGATCTAGATTAAAGTAGTTAGTATTCATGGGTGTATACGTAGGCTTACCATTTAACAAATTGAATTTTTCTGCGATTTGTATTATTTTGTGTTCCTGGTCTAATTCTAGATTACCGTTTGCTTTTTCCTTTATGTTTATGCCTAAATATTGTGTTACTTGACCCAAATTTTTGATTTCGTATTGCTTTGATAATTCAGTGTATATTTCGTGTGTGTCTGTTTTGTCTCCTGCGACTAAGATGTCATCAACATACACTATTATGTATGCGATTTTTCCATCTTGGACTTTTTTGTACAGACATTTGTCTGACGCGCATTCAACGAAATTTAGTTCTTTTAGAGATTTACTTATTTTTTGGTTCCACGCCCTAGCTGCCTGCTTAAGGCCGTAAATCGCTTTGTTTAAACTACACACTTTATCTTCTTCCCCTTTTGTTATGTATCCCTCTGGCTGATGCATATAAACCTCCTCTTCTAAATCGCCATGTAAGAAAGCAGTTTTGACATCTAGGTGAGTTATTTTAAGATCTTTGTACACCGCTGCGTTTAAGAATGCTCGTAGGGTGGTATGCGCTACAACGGGTGCGTAGGTCTCGTCGAAATCGCTTCCATATTTTTGAGCATATCCCTTAGCGACCAATCTGGCTTTATATCGCTCTATAGACCCGTTGGCTCCCCTTTTTGCCTTAAACGTCCACCTACAACCTATGACGCGTTTTCCCGGGATAGGTTTTATTAATCTCCAAGTATTATTTTGCTTCAGAGAATCTATTTCCTCACTAGTGGCTTTTAGCCATTTATCTTTAGTTTCTGCGTTATTGATATTTTGTAGGTCTGTCCATGACTTTGGCTCCTGAATTTGACACAGGTTTGCGCTTATCCCATAACGGTTAGGTGGTACACCACGATTTTGTCTCTGCGATCTTCTCGGCTCAAGGGATGTGTCGGTCGGGGTGTTATTCTGATCATCGTCGCGCTCTTCTAGATCAATTTCAATATTATCTGCGGGAGTTTGTTCGATGTTTTGATTTTCTTTGGCGGGTATAATTTCCTCATCTTTTATACCTTCTTCGAAGAATTTTACGGTTCTAGATATTATAATTTTATTTTCACCCGTATATATCCTATAGCCCTTGCTTCTGAAATCATATCCCAACATTATTCCCTCGATGGCTTTCTCATCTAATTTATTTCTTTTAGGTTTGTCGACATAGGCAAATGCCTTACATCCGAATGTTTTGATGTTCGAGAGATCGGGTTTTCTTTTATGCCAAAGTTCATAGGGTGTCATGTTATTTTTGTTAGCCTTTGTTGGTAGACGGGTGATGAGGTAGGTGGCGGACATGACAGCTTCCCCCCAGAATTGCTTAGGTAACTTGGCGTCCGACAACATGGTTCTAGCCATTTCCACTATCGTTCTATTCTTTCTTTCTGAAACGCCGTTCTGTGGGCTAGAATAGGCAACACTCAATTGACGCTCTATCCCGTTTTCTATCAGGCAGTTTTCAAATTCGTCACTGATATACTCTTTTGCGTTATCGGACCTTATTGCCTTTATCAACTTGCCAAATTTATTTTTTGTTAGCGCTATGTATTCTTTCAGTTTGATAACGGCTTCCGATTTATGCGCGATTAAGTATGTTATTGTGTACCTGCTATAATCATCCGTGAATGTTATAAAGTACCTTTTCCCTCCTATCGTTTCAGTATTCATGGGGCCACATATATCGGAATGTGCGAGGGTACCGATGTCTTTGCTTCTGTTTGTGGCTACTTTAGGGTAGGGCAGAGCGGAAAGTTTTCCTTCAATGCACTTGGTGCATCGCGTGTCATGTTTACATTTGTTAATTGTTATCCCATTGGCTAATTCATGATTAACAAGGTATTTAATATCATCAAAATTTTTGTGTCCGAGTCTTCGGTGCCACAATGAAATACAATTTGTATTGTTACAGAAAGTTTGAGTACTTATAGTATAGCCGTAATCATCTTCAGGGTTTAATACGTAGAGATTATCATTTAATTTAGCTGTCAAGATTATATTATCATCTTTGACAAATAAACATGCATTTTTCTCGAAAATTACCTTTATGTTATTTTCAGTGGCTTTCTTAACTGACAATAAATTGCCCTTTAGTTCTGGACAGTATAATACGTTTCTAAGTGTAATGTAGTGGTTTTTGTCTGTTTTTATTTTTACGTCGCCCATACCTTCCGAATTAAGCCTTTTTCCATTAGCGATTGTTATATTCCCAAAATTCCCGGCTGTGAATGTAGCAAAATTTGTTTTTGCTGATGCAACGTGCGTGGTACAACCCGAGTCAATGATATATGTGTTTGGATCTGTTGTTTGTGTTTGGTTAATTTTTACTGACTCAATTTCAAAATTGTTTTCCACTGGGAAGAGAGGAATGATCGATTGGTTGACCTCATCCTCTATATTTGACTTGCTGTTGAAACAAAAATTCGAGGAGTCGGTTTTACTACCATTGTGTTGATTTTTGGTGTTTACCGAATTGGCTTTAAAGTTGGCATGGTTGTTAAATTTATTACTGTTATAATTTTCACTTCTTTGGTAATTGTTTTTCTGTTTGTTTTTCAATTTGTAACATTCTGAACGAGCGTGCCCATCTCGTTGACAGAAGCTGCAATATTTTTTGTTTCCTTTATTTATAATTTTATATGCTGTGTCCCTTGGTCGTGTGCTGGTGTTTTTGTATTCGATTCGATGAGAGTACTCGTCGATGAGTTTGTTTTTTACAAACTCGAGGTCTAGATCCTTTTCGTCTCTAGCCTCCATGCTCGTTATAAGAGGAGCATATGACTGAGGCAAGCTGCAAAGCATAAGAGCCACGATGTGCGAATCATTTATGAGCTCTCCAATGGCAGCGAGTTTGTCGCGGATAGTTAAAATATTGTTGATATGTAGATTTAAGTCTCCGCCCTCATTGAGCCTTTGCGAATATAGTTTCCTCAAAAGGAATAATTTGGATGATAAATTCCCCCTTTGGTGAACACTTTTTAATCTTTCCCAAATTTCTTTGGGAGATGTCAAATGTCTGATGTGCACAATTTGTGTATTTTCAATGCACAAACAAATTATGGCTTTCGCCTTAGCCGCGTTTTTAGTATATGTATCATCGGGTGTGGCAGGTGGAGATTCTGTTATATATTTGAATAAATCGTCTTTAATTAACAGATTTTCTAATTTGAAACACCAATGATTGTAATTATTATCGTTTAGTTTCTCTACTGCCGTAATTTCTTTTGTGGCAGACATAGCGTGTTATTCAAGTTTTATAAATTCTTTGATAACAAATATATTTACTATAAGAAGTTTGTGACTTTCTTAAAATAATTTCTTAGAATATATTCATAAATATAAATAAAATGATCAGTTATTCACAATAATCAATCAATATTCGTTCACAATAATACTCTTTTTGCGATATTATATATATCGTTATTTATTCATGCACATTTATTTTTATTTTCATGTATATATTTCAATATTTCATATCTCATATGTGCATCTTGTTCATCATTTTATCACAATCAGATAAACAAATTTTTATTACTGGGTTTTATTTATTTATTTATTTATTTATTTATTTATTTATTTACTTTCCCCTTCAACTCAGTCTCATAATCTATTAAAATATCTAGAAAGGGTGAGTTCGCGATTAGCGTGAAGCTAAGGACCCAGTATAAATATAAAATTGTTATACCAAAAGTTTTTTCATTAATAATGAAAGATAGAAATTTATTTTCTTACCTTTCTGGTAAAGCAGACATACGCTGGTTTCCTTCATGTGAAAACAACCTATAAATTTTTATTTAATGAGTAGATATTGTAAATCGTGAAAAATATCTTCTTTGAATAATGCAGATGCACTTGTAGAGAAAAAAAAATTATTTAATTCTTGAATATCTTGATTACATGGTTCCACACACACACACTAAAAAATATAAAGTAAAAAGGGTTAGATATGAATACTATAAGAGTAATGACATTGGAAATCCAGTAGGAGACCTTAGTCTTCCATAAGACAAAGAGTTAACGCACGAAAAACCGTGCGTCTTGGCCTCACAAAATCGGGCCTTCAAGTGAAGAAGTAAAAAGGGGCCCACAAGAGTTAAAACAGAGTAAAAAAACTTGAAACAATACAGACTGCTTAACAAGCAAAAAAGGTTCTATTTAAAATCAGTCTATCAGAAAAGTTCTGTGGTGCTGCGATCTGTTGTCGCCTTTTCGAAACAAAAGTCTTTTACACAATCCTTCGCTAGTTTGTGATCTTACGCCACCATAACTCAGGGAAGTGTCGCCATCTTGGAACATATTTCACAACTAAAAAAAACGCGTTGCATATTTCACGAGGAAATTGTCATTTCACAAGCGAGGTGATGTTGGACATAAAATCACTTACACTGTGACGTTTTCCAACAATCTGTAGGTTGATATATATTCTATATAATGGGGAAATTTAGTTTAGCAAGAAAACGCATAACAGGTTGAAATTTCAATTTCAGCAATTTGTACTAATAGATGGAAACATACTTGAATACTTTTGTACAACCCTGTAGTTAATGTAGTATCTTTATTACACGCCACAATTTAGTTAAAATTTAATTAAAACTAGAATACTCGCAAGTACTAATAGATGGAAACATACTTGAATACTTTTGTACAACCCTGTAGTTAACGTAGTATCTTTATTACACGCCACAATTTAGTTAAAATTTAATTAAAACTAAAATACTCGTAAGTACTAATAAATGGAAAAATACTTGAATACTTTTGTACAACCCTGTAGTTAACGTAGTATCTTTAGTGCACGCCACAATTTAGTTAAAATTTAATTAAAACTAGAATACTCGCAAAACTATTGAAACACATTTCCAGAAATTATCATTTGTAGAGGGTCATGAATCCATTTCTTTGCGTGAGCCTGTATATCATTTTATCTATATTCTACAAACATTTCTTAGTAAACTAAATGCCTTTCATCGTAAAAATGCATAACTCATATAAAAACCATCTTTAAGCAATTTGTGCTCATAGCCAGTAACCATTACAAATTTTTGTGTGTTGACCTGTATATGAATTATAGAATTTATATCCATCATATAGTATGTAATAAATATAGTGAAACATAAAAGCGCATATCATAATTAAAAATGCATTTCTAGCAATCATCGCTAATGTACAGTAATTAGGATACAATATAGTATCTGAAATCTTTTATGTGTCCCTGTATATGCTATGCACTCCGTATTATACATGAAATAACTTATAGTAAACCTTAGCGACATATAACAGTTTCATTATACATGAAATAATTTAACATAATTAAAATACGCCGCAAACAATTCCCTCCACTCCTATATCATTATGTAACGGAATTCTTTTGTATGTCCCTGTAAATGAATAATAACTATTCTTTACACCGCATATTCTGCAGAATGCATACTTTAGTGCACTTCATTAATGCATATCAATTTTATTATGTTTCAAAGATTGTAACACCATTAAAAATAATTTTAACGATTATTCCCCATAGGCCGTTGTAAATGAACTAAACATGCAACAGACTTCAATCACGTGCTATGGTAAACGTCAATAACATTCACAAATTTCAGGGCAATCCGAGTATATTTACGGGAGTTCGAGCGCGGATAGACGGACAGATGGCCAGACAAACCGAAGTCATATACACTTTTCAACTTTGTTGGAAAGTATTAAAAAGACTAATTCAAACGAATTTGATTAATTTTTATGCTAGTTTGATATTATTTCATACTTTTAGATGCTAGCTATCTAGAATTTTAACCCTTGAACGAGGTACACTTTAAGAAATACTCATTACTAAACAAAATAAATTAATTTTTAATCTAATCAGTAACCGAAAATTCACATTTTAAAAATATTTTCATGAATGTAGATATAAAAATAAGAGTTTACAAACTAATTTTCTTAATTTTATCACATTGGAAAAGAATTTTCCACATTTGATCTCAATTTTTTATACATAAAGCATTACTTAATCAAATTCTATACTTTCTGATTCAACGAAATTCAGTGATTTCTTCAGTTTTTAAACCAATTCTTAAATTTTATAATTATTAAAATTTTCGTTTTATAATTATAAAACGTTTTGTAACAGAGGTTGGGGGATTTTAATAATAATTTAAAAATGTACGAATTGGTTTATAAAATCACTGAATTTCGTTAAATCAGGAAGTATAGAATTTGATTAAGTAATGTTTATGTATAAAAAATTAATTTCGAATGTGGAAACTTCTTTTCCAATGTGATAAAATTAAGAAAATTAGTTTGTAAACTCGAATTTTTATATGTACATTCGGGAAAATATTTTTTAAATGTGAAATTTTCAGTTATTGACTAGACTAGGACTTCCCTCAGAGGGATTAGTCTGAGCGATATTGCTGAGAACATAGATTTAATAATAACATATGGAAGCAATGAAAATGAGATGTTATCTTTAATTGTCCATATACTGCGATTAATTGAAATGATGAAAATAAACGAATCATACAATTACAAAATCTTATATATAAATTCGTATACACTGTTTAAAAAAGTGGGAAAGTAAACCTTGGAAGACAGCCACGCATGGGTATAAAATTGAAAGTAGGCATTATATTGAATGTAAAATAGAAAATGAAACACTAAATTATCTTATATTGGAATTTTAACTGTATAAAATTATGTCAAGTGCATAATCAGACGCTCCGCACCAATTTGAGAAACTTTAAATGACATATATATGATGTTTGAAAAGAATGAACTATACTTTATATGGTGTGTGCTCACCCGGAATAGTTAATATTGTACAATATCTGTTTTCCACGGATGCAATGAGGTTGTCGATAAGAGTTAAGGAAGTAACTCTTCATTATCTGATATAGTACCAAAGTAACGAGCACGTCAACAGTGGCATGCAATAGAGTGTGTTTTGCTCGATCGGATTTAAGGGGGCACAGAACCTTTAAACTTTCAAAAAATCAGTTTTCAGTTTTTGCTTTATTTTGAATGTCTTAAAATTTCCCAACAATATGCAAAAAACTGCATAAAAAAAATCTGCGTTATTTCTTGAGTTATAATCTTTTTTAGATGATGAGTATAATAGAAGGTCAGCAGATATTGAAACTTTGAAAAGCATTTTCTCAGATTAGTAAATTTGGAGTTTGCGCGCACTGTTACTTTTAAACTATGTAAGCTACAGCTTAGAAAAAATTTACCAAATATGCGTTTGTTTATAATCTACAGGGTAAAACCAACAAAATTCATATATTTTGGTTATTTATTTTTTTGCACTTGACAAACTTGAAAAAAAATTTGAGATTTTTGAACTGTTTTTTATTTTGTGCTAAAATTAAATTTTAAACAATACTTTTTGCGTACATTTTGGTTTTAAGTTATAAGTAGGTATGTTATGATTCTATTTTGTTCTAAAATTATTTTCTATATGCATAATATAGAGTCCTATCATGCGCGCAGCACTTAATCACGCATTAGGGAGATGAATTTTTAAATTTAAAATTTAAATATTAATTTTGTACATACAACATTTATTTTTCTGTATAATGAACTTAAGGATATATACTTTAGGCAGAAAGAGGAGAAAAAGATCTTAATTGCGTATTGTTTGTGTTTTGGTACTTTGAAGAAGGCGATGTTTTTGATTGTTTCGACAAACTCAAAGGTCCTGTGTCCCCTTAAATGATGAGTATATGCTGGCCACTACATATGCTGCATTGCTTTGTTTTTAAACATATTCTGCACAAGTTGAGCTGTATTTAGCATGTATTAAATAAAAGTAATTTTCTAACAGTGGATAGCATATCAATTATAAAAAATGAAATTTCATGCGAAGTTCGAAACCACTGTTTGGTAAAATGATCATACTCTCGTACGCAGAATCGATAAAATCAGTTAAGCTAAAAGTAAAAATCGTGTACATTAAAGTAATTCTCAATCCGCGGATAGCATATCAGTTACAAAAAAAAAAAAAAAAAAAAAAAAAAAAAAAAATTGATACGAAGTTCGCGAGTTCGAAACTACGGTTTGGTAAAATGACCATACTCCCGTATACAAAATCGATAAAATCAGTTAAACTAAAAGTAAAAATCGTGTACATTAAAGTAATTCTCAAAGTGTAGTAGTAGTTAAAACAGATACTGTTGACTTATCTTAAGTAACCGATAAATCAACCTCTCTTTGCACATAAATGAGAGGAACATAATTTTTTGTCTTGAAGCATCTAAAATCTCGACTCACAGGTATAGTTTCTTGGCTTGATCAGTTAAACTTACTTCAAATTATCAAGTCAAAATACTATTTTGTCACAGGTTCGATTCCAAGTGAAATTTTTATGAAAAAAAACTGATTGCATTACTTATAATTCAATTTCCTACCGATAGAGGGCGCCACATAGTATTTTTCATTTACGTTTCATGTTCAAACTTTAAGTTGATTCCAAAAAAAAAATAAATAAATAAGCTTCCACACACTTTCTCCCAAAAAGACTTAAGCCCTTATGTTATAGTATAACATTACCTTATATGGTCGTTCATTCAAACCTTAAGAAGATACGAAAAATTAAGCCCCGTCTAAAAATTTACTCCCCTTCTACCCCATTATACTATAGTATGATCTACAAGGGTAATCGACTCCTTACGTTCTAAAATGATCTTAACCTCTATATTCGACATTCAGTTTCATACTTTATCCTCATCTCTCTATAACATGCTCTTATCAGATTATCATTTCTTATCTCATTTCCGGCTGATAAGAACCTAACTCTCTCTAACCCTCTCCTACTATAGTAGGATTTTCACTTCCACCCACCTCACTCCTCCCTCCGCCGCTTTCGAACTGTCTTTTCTATATTACTAATGTAAAACTGCTCTTTCCTCGTTTTAGATAGACATAAGCGGAAGAGTGTAATTTTATAAAATAAAAAATAATTCACAGTCTAATAATATGTACAAAGTGCACATTATCTATACATGAAAATAGAAAAGTGCATTTGCAAATTTCATTTAATAAAGTATATAGTAAGGAAAAAATTGTATAAAAAACAATAATTCAACAAATAATTATTTTTCCTGTTTAAAAAAAAAAAAAAAAATGTTAATGTAAGAGTGTTTGTTCTTTCCTCGTTTTAGAGACATAGCAGCATGGATGAGTGTAATTTTATGAAATAAATAAACGGTTAAGTGCGAGTATTACTCGTGCTCAGAGGGTTCCGTACAATAAATATATTAATTAGTAAGTATACTGCACAAAATATCGTTTCTAAAAGAACAATAAAGCTTTGTAAAAAAACTATACAACGTACGGTTGGGTATAGCTGTATATACTACAAAAGTATAAATGGACATACCACGAAAGTTCAGAGAGATATGAAGCCTAAGTAGAATCAAATATTGCTATCTGTATAACTCTTTTTTTTTAATCTTATCCTAATCTGTTTATGATGAACTAAATTTGGTGCGGACAATAAAAATAGTGCATATTTAACTTTTCTAATATCGTTTCTAAAAGAACAATAAAGCTTTGTAAAAAAACTATACAACGTACGGTTGGGTATAGCTGTATATACTACAAAAGTATAAATGGACATACCACGAAAGTTCAGAGAGATATGAAGCCTAAGTAGTATCAAATATTGCTATCTGTATAACTCCTTTTTTTTTAATCTTATCCTAATCTGTTTATGATGAACTTAATTTGGTGCGGACAATAAAAATAGTGCATATTTAACTTTTCTAATATCGTTTCTAAAAGAACAATAAAGCTTTGTAAAAAAACTATACAACGTACGGTTGGGTATAGCTGTATATACTACAAAAGTATAAATGGACATACCACGAAAGTTCAGAGAGATATGAAGCCTAAGTAGTATCAAATATTGCTATCTGTATAACTCCTTTTTTTTAATCTTATCCTAATCTGTTTATGATGAACTTAATTTGGTGCGGACAATAAAAATAGTGCGTATTTAACTTCATTTGGCATTTTATAAACACTAATTCAGCGTAATAGTAACCTTTTCTTTTTACAGTGTACCTAAAATAAAACCCTTGTTCAAACTTTAGACATGGCATTTTGCTAAACGCGCTTCGAAAGGAGGTCGCAAAGATGCAACACCGCCCTGGCCCGTGGCGTGGTTTTCCAAATAGGTTTTTAATTAACTTTTAAAGACTCGGGTGGCGTATTGAGAGAGCCATTCAATGCAAACTAGCGGCGAATCTCAGAGTAATTATGTGATTAACTCTTATTAAACTAATCTGTTTTTAACAGTTCGACGTTTATTGCTTTCATACGACTACTGGGCATTGAAATTACATAAACATATCATTAAAAGTTGTTATCTAGGCTATAATGCCGATAGCGCATAGAGTACGCCGCCCGTGTCTTTATGTATGTCCAAAGTGTCCGTGTCTTTAAGGCTTAATACACAACTTGTACGGATTTTTACTACCACTAAAATTTAACAGAAAATTTTGCCTAGCTCAATCACCGAATTGCAGTGAATATTGATAATTAAATAAGGCAGAAATTTCTGTTAAATTTTAGCGGTAGCAAAAATCCGTACAAGTTGGCAGCTGTGCTTAATATCTCGGCTAATTACCGACATTGTTCTTCGAAAATAATTATCAGCAAACCTTTTATACATCTGTGACGATAGGTACCTCCAGAGCTCCTCAATACCTTTGCTGAACGCCCGCAAATCGAAATTACTGTATGTAGTGTGGGAATGACATTTCTATGCCCCCGACGTTCACTCAAGGTTAAAGGAAGGTCAACCGGGAGTCTTTTTTATCTCAGAGTTCTAAGCTGATAAGAGCGTTTTGGAGGGGAAATGCGTAAAGATAGCAGCGGAAGTGTTGTTAGATAACAATATTTTAGCGGAATTGGATAGATAAGCGTCTTATAGTAGGATGTTATTTATTTAGCGGGAGATAGAAAATTTTTATTTTGTGATTTTTTTTCCAAGTTATAGAAAAAAAAATTGAATTTTTTTTTCTTTTGTGAACTTAATATTTTTTTTCAGGTCATAGAAAAAATCTTTAGAATTTTTTTTTCTTTTACAAATTTTTATTTTGAAATTTTTTTTTTCGTATTAAAAACTTTTATTTTGGGACATTATTTTTTTTTTTCAGGTGATAGAAAAATATTGCAGGGAATTTATTTTCTTTAAAAAATACCAAAAGATAGAATTTTTTTTTCAGAAGAATTGAATTTTAAATTTTGCTTGTTCTTTACAGGAGAAATGTTTTAAATTTTGAGAACATAATTTTTTTATTTACTAGTAGTTAGAATTTTTTCAATTTTTTTATTTCTTTATTTATCATTAGTAGTAGGAAAACAGGGCTTCAGGGTCAGAAAGCGGTGCTGCGGTGCCGAACCGCATCGATCCGCCACCGTACCACACTCGCGCTGCATCCCCCCGGTCCCACCGAAACCTGATTCGAACGCCCCCTAGAGGGTAAAATGACGTTTTTAGAGTTTGTTCTACTATAACATGAGGGGTGAATGTTAGATCGACTAGATTATCATACTGTAAGATAAAGATTAAATTTACATTTGAGTTTTGAACAACATTTACCTTAATGTTTTTATTAACATTAGCAAAACAATGAAAAATAACATTTTTAAGGAAAAAAGCTGATTTTTTTAGAATATTTTTTAACTATAGGAGAAAGATATCAACTTAAATGAGTAAAGTTAAACATATATTTGAATTTTGAATGAACAACACCTTAATGAATATTATTAATTAAGCAAAACAATGAAAAATATCAATTTCAAAGGAAAAAGGTGATTTCTTTAGATTTTTTTTCAACTATAAGATCAGAATATCAACTTAAAAGAAGAAAGTTAAACATCCATTTTAGTTTTTGAACAGCTGTAACCATAATGAGTATTATTACTCAAGCAAAACAATGAAAAATATCGATTTTAAAGGAAAAAAGATGATTTCTTTAATTTTTTTTTCAACCATAAGATGAGGATTTCAACTTAAAACGGAAATTTAAACATATATTTCAGTTTTTGAACATCCATTACCTTAATAAATTTTAATAATTAAACAAATAACAAAGGAAAATATTGATTTTTTAATAAAAATAGAGTAATTTAAACGAATTTGATTTTTACACTAGTTTGAGATTTTATCATACTTTCAGATGCTAGTAGCTATGTCGAATTTTAACCCTTGAACAAGGAGTGTGTTCAGAAGTGCACTTCGCGCAGCGCGCGCGCTCAGAAGTTTATGCCATGGAGTAGGTCTTATCGAAGAAAGGAATTTTAACATAATTCAATTATTTCATTATTTTTATGGTTCAAAAAAGGTAAAACCAACGACTATATTTATTTATCCTTCCAAAACATGGTTTTCGTAACAGGACTACATGCCTATGTTCACTCAGATAAAATCTAAAATAGTTGGGAAAACATCACGTGACCTTCTTTATCTACTTTAGCCCATTTAGCATTTAAAATTAGTTAACCAACCGCACACAAACTCCACTCAAGCTGCTCAAAAAAATTGTGTGGGCGATTTGATCACGTGATTGTGTGTTTTCTGCTTATGTGTTATTGGTTGTGCTTTGTTTGGTAGGTTGATTGATACAATTTAAGAATTCAACTGGTGATCTAAAAATTTTAACTTTTTAACAATTTTCTTTTTATTTATTTAAAAATGATTTATCAGTTGATTTATAACTTCTGTGATAAATAGAATGCTGTTAGTAAACCAAGATTGTGATATCAACAAATGAGATTTGTTTGTAATCTACTATACTGGATGGATTTCAATGGAATTTGCACTGTTAGTTAGACAGTTTTTCAGAGAAGGTTTTAATATATATATTTCTTATTTTATGATTGAATATTTTAATACCGTGTGGATAACAGACCAAAATACATCATAAAACATGTGTAATAAATGGCATTCAAAATTCTGTTAGTATAAGCAAAATACTTACTTATACTTTCAGTAGAAAATTTATAAACATTCTAATCATACTTTATTCACTATAAAACTAGACAGCAGACCTATATATTTTATCTCTTTAAAAAATATATGTACAGATATTTTTAGTTAAAATAATCTACAACTATTACATTTTATTTTTATAATGTTCTAATGAATAATTTTTATAATGTTCTAAATATGATTTCCAGCCTAGTCTCGATAAAAATTCACTCGTAAAGTATTAAAAAAAAAAAAAAAATCAAAGAATTATCCTACGTGCAAAAGGATATTTTTGCACAATATATATTATTTTTTCATTTGGATTTGCTTAATGTTTATATCATTATACATATACATATATAATCACTTAGAAACGAAACTTTGAATATTTAAAAGGCTGTAACGGAGCCGATGTCGTAAGGTGGTGTGGTAGCGGGCAACTTCAACGGCCTAGTCTTATCAATATCGAAAAAATATTTTATTGTTTCACAAACAATTAAATAAGAATTTCTTGATTAAATAATTCATAATTACAACATTTGTCATATAAGGGTTCGAGTTCAGCTGACAATAATATATTTATAGAATCAAGTCCAGTCCTCGAATAATAGATCGCTTTCAGTGTAGTCAGTCTCTTACTTATCCAATGTCCACTATTTTCGAAGATAGAGCTCGCGATGCTCGACAGGAATGTCGCACTTTTGTAGGTGTTTAACCGAGGTTTAGGAACCTCCGATCTTCAACTCCGTGAAGGAGATATCTTAACAGCCACACCTGGCTTTCGCTTTTCTGTGCTTCGGAGTATGCCCCGGAGCCGTCGACCCGTGAGAGATTTCCACTCTGCACGACCAGAAACACCTTGAAGTCTCAACTTCAACAGAAGGGAAAATTAAGCTCCCGAGAATGCTCTCGCATCCTCTTTTATCAGTTTCGTTTTTCCGTCTAGGACCAAGGCCACTCCCATTAGCCACTCACCATCCGTGGGCCATGATCTCATAGGCCAGCCCTTTCTCTATAGTCTGCCGTCAGAAACTTTCGCGTCCGGCTTCATCTCTGGTTTCACTTTCTACTTTCCCACGGGAACGAGGCCCTCGTGAACATCAAAAGAATATTTCTCTCGCTAGATAAAAGAGTTCCTTTCACCCTAGTGTCATCTGCGAAGATTGATAGAAATTGAGGTATTTGTTTCATCTCTAGCGACATTTTCTAGGACTCTGAAGAAATTTGGAGGCTAGGTGAAAATACATTAGCTTCCCTATGCTGGCTTTTGCCTTGTAAATTGAGAGTTTCAATGTGAGATATCGTCGAATTCTCACAACACCCCTCCCTCAAATCATATTTCGGCTACCAGATGTAATATGCTGTAAGGGAAATGGTTAGCTCATACATTTCAAGTGGCCCATATTTAATTATATCAATTCCTAAAAAAAAACCTTTTCCTGCATTTTATACTTAGCTTGCAAATGCTGGACACATTTGGTTACGAAATTTCTCTTTAACAGACAAAACACATTTATATTTTACACGATTACATTTACACACAAAAAAGAAAATTTATGTATACATATATTTGAGTTGAGTTTGACTCACACAATGCTCTACTAAATCCTTAACTGCTAAAACATGTCACTTGAAAGTTTATCTCTGAATTTAGCATAGTGTTTGGGCCGCGAAGCTTTACGTGTCAAAACGTTTCTATTCTCCACGCCTTTTTCATTAGGTTTTGGTATGTTTACTCTATAGACTTGAGACTTTTCGCGTCTACTTGGGACGTTTGTAAAAAGATTAGTCGCGGAACTTTTATAATCGATTCTCCCCCGATTCATTCTTCTCGTACCCCTTTCATACGACTTATGTCTGGTGGAACCTAATCCTGCATCTCCTGACACTGCATTTCTTTTTAATGTATCTTTATCGCGCCTAGATTTCCTGTTGTTCCTGGTCTGCCCAATTCTTACCGGCTTATCTCTTTGATCACCCGTTAAAGCTATACCTATACGGGAATCATTTGACTTCTCAAAATCCCCACAATTGCAATACGTCTCCTTTATTTTTGACCTTCTCGCTTCGCTTAACGACTCGTCCTCATCTTGTTCTCTTTTAAGCCTTTCTCTCCCAACCTTGCTTAATCCTACGCTTAAATTCCCCTCTCGATCGGGTAACAAAAGGTCCCCTCCGTCTACTTTAAAATTCCCATTCATCTTCCTTGAGCAACGTTCATTCTCGCTAGAATTTCCTCCCGTATTCACGTCAATCATTTCTGACCGGGGGTTTCTCTTTTTCGACTGCTTCCCTTGCGTCAGATCGGACCGCTGTTGTTTCAGTTTCGGATTGGCATCACTTACGGTTTTTCCGGCGTATAAAGTCTCAGCCTTCCCCTTCTTAATTTTATCGATTAATGTTTGAGTTTCGTTTCCTAATATATAATACGACAAGTCTGATTTGTTCTCTGCTACTATGGCCCTCGTTTTTATATTCCCCACTCCTTCAATTTCTAAGACAACGTGGGCGGTCGGTAAACGAAGCGTATCGTTCGTCAACGGTTGGCTAACTCTTACAGCACCACCGTCTAACTGATTGGGCTTAATTAATTGACTAGGTGTCACATCATACCTAGTTCCGGAATCTCTTAACGTCGTGCATTCTTTTCCGTTAATTAGAGCACGGCTAAGATATGGTTTGAAACTTTCCTCAAAATTCGTACCTACGCAAAGGTGATGAACGCTACTAATAGGTTCTAAGTTCCTTTTGTTTTCCGGACAATTGGCTTTTAAATGCCCAATTTTGGAACAAATAAAACACTTATTCCAATTTTTACGTTCGAAGATCCTTTCTCTTTCGTTTTCCGTGTTTTTCTCTCTCCAATTAGTTTTGGTTTCCGAATGCCAATCTCTCATTTCGTCTTCATTTTCCGTTTTTTCCATTCTCCTATCCCGCGAATTTCCTTCAAATTTTGGTTTCGTATTCCACGATTTTCTTGACACTCCTTTTATCGCCTCGTATTCGTCTAGTGCCGTAGCGAGCACCAAGGGATCTTTATAATTCGCCCACGAATCAATAAAATGCTCTTTCAAATCGACCGACGCGCGTCGTTTGATCTGATCAGTGATCAACAAGTCTTTTAATTCAGAAAATTGCGTGATCCCCAAACCGTTAATCCATCCTTCAAGAAAACTATTCAATTCGAATATGAGATCTCTCCACGGGTTTCCTGGATTACGCGTATGTTTATTCAATTTTTGACGGTACGCTTCCGCACTCAGCCTGTACCGGGCTAATAAAAGCGATTTACCATGTTCGAAATTGTCAATTTTTTGAGCTGGTTCGCGTAAGATTAATTCTGCAATTTCCACCGGCAATAATGCTAACAAGTGCGTGACGTATTCATCTTGCTCTATTCCGGACCTATTCGCCTGTCGCTCGAACAAATTCAGGAATAATGTTATGTCGGATCGTTCAGGATCGAAACGATACATAATAGTTTTAAGAGGTAATCTAATGGATCTTTCGGAACCGCTGCTTACCGTAGAATTTCGCCTTTCTGAACTCTGCGTTAATTTTAGCTGTTCTAAAGTAAACGCCCTTTCCTTATCTTTCTCTCTCTCTTCCCTAACTCTCTCTTCTCTCTCTCTTTCCTCTCTCTCTCTCTCTTTTTTTCCCTCTCTTTCTCTTTTTCTGCCGTGATGCGTTCTTCCCTATCCTTTACGATGTACCCTGCCTGTACTAACGTCAGTTCCTCGTCGTATTTTTCTGCTGCTTCAATTTTTTCGATTATCATTGCCATATTGTCTTGTTCATCTATTTCCACCCCTAAAACTTCCGCGAGATTCTGTAAATCCGCTTTCCTGCAGTACTTCAGTGAATTTAACTTCGACATGACTACGGTGTGTTGAAATAATACAAACGGAAACTATTCGTTTTGTTTATCAATTTAGAAGTATATGAACCTTACACCTCGCAATAAATATTTTACCCCTAATCACACAATATAAATAAACATTTCAAATGCATAACCAATACGTAAAAATTATTTTATGATTTCTCAAAGGATTTTCAGAATTTCTATATTCTCGTGCCAAACGTAAAGCAAAAACTAAAATTCAAAATTTTAAAGCTTTAGAGTCCCTATACACACAATATGAAAACAATAAGTAATTTTTCAAATACTATAGGCAAACTACATTCCCAGTATTTCTCAAAAACTGAACACTCTCTGCAACCTTTATCAAAATGCATCTATACTATTTAGGGTAAAAGTTTAATTTACTCTGTTTGTCATTTAGCAATCCAGCATGCATCAAAAATTCTCTTTATACAATCACCCATCAAAATATATTTCTTACACATTACTCTTACATTATATATTCGTCATATAAGAAAAAAAAAATTACTGGGAATTTTTTTTTTTTGAGTAGTTATGAATTTAGCCTATCTAATCCTTTCTGCATTCCAAATATTACAAATACTGATAAAGATAACATAACATATAAATTTGCATTAAACGTTAGTTTTCAATTAACTACACATTATTGATTTATCATAATCTTAGTATTTTCACTTACCTCAAAATAAAAAAGTTTCTCATATTTTTATTTAAACAACCTTTTAACATCCTATCAGTATGATAAATAATAGTTTAAGAGCCACTCAAAATGAAATGAGCTTACCTGTTGCAGTTGTTGCTTGAAGTATATTGTCTGGGGAACGGTCCGTTATGGCACTCCGCGGGTGTCGTCCACTGTAGCTCAAGGGCTCGTATCGGGCGTGTTGCGTCCCACTGTTTGTCGTCCAAGGTCCACCTTGCACTGTCTCGAAGCACTGTCTAGTTGTTCTAGATGAACTGTCTCATTGCCGTTGTTCTGGATGAACTGTCTTTCGTTCTGGACGAACTGTCTTTTGTTCTGGGTGAACTGTCTTTTGCTCCCGAAGGGCTGTCCTTCTGTCTTCCTCGGAACTGTAGTTTCGATTCTTTCGGCTGCCTCTCGAGTTGTCGTCAGAAACTCCGGGTGTTCGCCGTCTGTTTCCTCCTGGGCTTTCCTCTAATAACAATTATTCTTGCTGAAAATCTTCTAGCTGCTACCAAGTTGTAACGGAGCCGATGTTGTAAGGTGGTGTGGTAGCGGGCAACTTCAACGGCCTAGTCTTATCAATATCGAAAAAATATTTTATTGTTTCACAAACAATTAAATAAGAATTTCTTGATTAAATAATTCATAATTACAACATTTGTCATATAAGGGTTCGAGTTCAGCTGACAATAATATATTTATAGAATCAAGTCCAGTCCTCGAATAATAGATCGCTTTCAGTGTAGTCAGTCTCTTACTTATCCAATGTCCACTATTTTCGAAGATAGAGCTCGCGATGCTCGACAGGAATGTCGCACTTTTGTAGGTGTTTAACCGAGGTTTAGGAACCTCCGATCTTCAACTCCGTGAAGGAGATATCTTAACAGCCACACCTGGCTTTCGCTTTTCTGTGCTTCGGAGTATGCCCCGAAGCCGTCGACCCGTGAGAGATTTCCACTCTGCACGACCAGAAACACCTTGAAGTCTCAACTTCAACAGAAGGGAAAATTAAGCTCCCGAGAATGCTCTCGCATCCTCTTTTATCAGTTTCGTTTTTCCGTCTAGGACCAAGGCCACTCCCATTAGCCACTCACCATCCGTGGGCCATGATCTCATAGGCCAGCCCTTTCTCTATAGGCTGCCGTCAGAAACTTTCGCGTCCGGCTTCATCTCTGGTTTCACTTTCTACTTTCCCACGGGAACGAGGCCCTCGTGAACATCAAAAGAATATTTCTCTTGCTAGATAAAAGAGTTCCTTTCACCCTAGTGTCATCTGCGAAGATTGATAGAATTTGAGGTATTTGTTTCATCTCTAGCGACATTTTCTAGGACTCTGAAGAAATTTGGAGGCTAGGTGAAAATACATTAGCTTCCCTATGCTGGCTTTTGCCTTGTAAATTGAGAGTTTCAATGTGAGATATCGTCGAATTCTCACAAGGCGTTCAGATGTAAAACTTTCAGCTCGAAATACCTCATTTTCTCACATTTAAGTAAGTATTTTATTATTATAATAAAAATACACGTGCCTCTGTATAATAAAAATAAAAAATATATCTTCATCAAAAATATCTTGTTCATTATGAAAAATATAAAACAACCAATAAACAAAACAAAAAAAAAATTGTGACACGATGTGGGACTTGAAGGATTCGAACCCAGAACCCCTAGTCTCGAGTTCACTGCCTTATCCATTCAGCCATCGAGCACACGTTCCTTTTGCAAAAAAATATCTTTATAATTAGCACTTTAATTAATCAAATCCATGATCTGTTCCTGAACACACTACGTGTTATTCCATCCATGATATAGACCCACTCCATGTTCCTGCCTCTTGAGCTCGCGCGCGTAGCGCGCGTGCTTCTTGAACACACTCAAGGTACACTTCAAGAAATACTCATTACTAAACAAAATAAATTAATTTTTAATCTAGCGGGTAACTGAAATTTTCACATTTAAAAAATATTTTCCCGAATGTACATATAAAAATACGAGTTTAAAACTAATTTTCTTAATTTTATCCCATTGTAAAAGAATTTTCCACATTCGAATTTAATTTTTTATACATACAGCATTACTTAATCAAATTCTATACGTTCTGATTTAACGAAATTCAGTGATTTTTTATGTTCATAAACCAATTCGTACATTTTTTTAGTTATTATTAAAATTTCCCAACCTCTGTTACAAAACGTTTGAAGAAAAACGCACCACTTCATTTAACATTTGAGTGAAATATTCGAAAACTGACACCTTCGCCAACCCCGAATCTTGCTTTCTCAAGCAGAGATGCGATTAAAAGAATGTTATATCAGGTTTATCGAAGTATTTTCGCGTCTCAAGAATCCAGATTATGAACTGTTCGGTAAACATATGATTAGGGTATATTTCCTTGAATTTTTAATTATATATTTAAATAGTGATAAAAATATAACCAAAAAGGAAAATTTTAGTTTTTGAACAATCATTACCTTAATGAGTATTATTGATTAAGGAAAAAAATGGAAAATATCAATATCAGTTTTTAAGGAAAAATGTTGATTTCTTTAGATTTTTTCAACTATAAGATAAGGATATCCACTAAAATGATGAAAACTAAACATATATTTGAATTTTGAATGGACAACACCTTAACGAACATCAATAATTAAGCAAAACAAAGGAAAATATCATTTTTAAGGCAAAAGACTGATTCCTTTAGATTTTCTCAACTACAAGATCAATATATCAACTTAAAAGAGAAAAGTTATGAGGATTTCAACTTAAAAAGGAAACTGAAACATATATTTTAGTTTTTGAACAACCATTACCTTAAGGAATTTAAATAATTAAACAAGTAACAAAGGAAAATATTGATTTTTTAAAGAAAAAAGACTAATTTAAACGAATTTGATTAACTTTTACACTAGTTTGAGATTTTATCCTACTTTTAGATGCTACCTATGTAGAATTTTAACCCTTGAATGAAGTACTCTTCAAGAAATACTCATTAATGAAGTGATCCGTTTTTCTTCAAAAGTTTTGTAATAGAGGTTGGGAAATTTTAATAATTAAAAAATGTAAGACTTGCTTTAAAAACTGAAGCAATTACTGAATTTCGTTGAATCAGAAAGTATAGAATTTGATTAAGTAATGCTTTATATATAAAAAATTGAGTTCGAATGTGAAAAATTCTTTTCCAATGTGATAAAATTAAGAAAATTAGTTTGTAAACTCTTATTTTTATATCTACATTCATGAAAATATTTTTAAAATGTGAATTTTCAGTTATTTATTAGATTAAAAATTAATTTATTTTGTTTAGTAATGCGTATTTCTTGAAGTGTACCTCGTTCAAGGGTTCAAATTCTAGATAGATAAATCTAAAAGATACATCTAAAAATATGATAAAATGTCAAACTAGAATAAAAATTAATCAAATTCGTTTGAATTAGTCTTTTTAACACTTTCCAACAAAATATGACTTCGGTTTGTCTGGCCGTCTGTCCGTTTGTCCGCGCTCTAACTCCCGTAAATATACTCGGATTGCCCTGAAATTTATGAATGTTATTGACGTTTACCATAGCACGTTCCCTATTTTAAATGAAGTTTGTTGCATGGTTAGTTCATTTACAACGGCCTATGGGGGAAAATCGTTAAAAATTATTTTTAACGGTGTTACAATCTTTCAAACATAATAAAATTGATATGCATTAATGAAGTGCACTAAAGTATGCATTAATGAAGTGCACTAAAGTATGCATTCTGCAGAATAAGCGGTGTAAAGAATAGTTATTATTCATTTACAGGGACATACAAAAGAATTCCGTTACATAATGATATAGGAGTGGAGGGAATTGTTTGCGGCGTATTTTAATTATGTTAAATTATTTCATGTATAATGAAATTGTTATATGTCGCTGAGGTTTACTATAAGTTATTTCATGTATAATACGGAGTGCATAGCATATACAGGGACACACAAAAGATTTCAGATACTATATTGCATCCGAAGTACTGTACATTAGCGATGATTGCTAGAAATGCATTTTTAATTATGATATTCGCTTTTATGTTTCACTATATTTATACATACAATATGATGCATATAAGTGCTATAATTCATTTACAGGTCCACACATAAAAATTCGTAATGGTTACTGGCTATGAGCACAAATTGCTTAAAGATGGTTTTTATATGAGTTGTGCATTTTTACGATGAACTGCATTTAGTTTACTAAGAAATGTTTGTAGAATATAGATAAAATGATATACAGGGTCACGCAAAGAAATGGATATATGACCCTCTACAAATGATAATTTCTGGAAATATGTTTCAATAGTTTTACGAGTATTCTAGTTTTAATTAAATTTTAACTAAATTGTGGCGTGCACTAAAGATACTACGTTAACTACAGGGTTGTACAAAAGTATTCAAGTATGTATCCATCTATTAGTACTTCCGAGTATTCTAGTTTTAATTAAATTTTAACTAAATTGTGGCGTGTAATAAAGATACTACGATATCTACAGGGTTGTACAAAAGTATTCAAGTATGTTTCCATCTATTTGTACAAATTGCTGAAATTAAAATTTCAACCTGTTATGCGTTTTCTTGCTAAACTAAATTTAGTCATTATATAGAATATATATCAACCTACAGATCAAATACAGGGCTGTTCAAAAGAATTGAAATACATATTTGACTATGGACGGTAACTGCTGAAATCAGTTTGTAAAATGTTTTATACGTTTTCTAAAATGTTTACTTAGTTATTTTATATACCTTATTTCCCTAAATAACAAAGTTTTGTTAAAGCCTTCAGGAAGTGTTGGAAAGTGTTTCATAATCTATGCTTAACGCATGATTTTTCTTTCTTATTTCATTAAAATCAATATTTTCCTTTGTTATTTGTTTAATTATTAAAATTCATTACAGTTGTTTAATTATTAAAATTCATTGACTCTTTAAAAAATCTCTTCACTCAATTATTTAAAATATTTTTCAACACTCTCACATTTTTTTCAATGGTAACATTTCTGTTTTGATGTGATGCAATTTCTGTGTGCATCCAGCCATTGTAGGTTACGTTTTAAAAGTGTCATAATGAAGCCTTATTTCTCAATAACTACCAAGAAGTCATATTTTTCATAAATATGTTCTCATAAGTCTATAAGCTTTATATGATCAACAAGTGTAATTTAATCAAAAAAGCAATTTAAACAGCTTTTGCATGCACATATACTTGGTTAGATTGCAAAGTGCAGAGTTCAATCATTTTTTTAATTTGGTTACTTTTTCGATTTTTTTTTCGAATATTTACAGTTGCCGTGTTTTAAAAAAGTTCATGCACATTTACATAGCGCTAAAGAATTACGCATTTTATTTCGTGACACAAATTTATTTACGATTTTGAGAAGTGATTTTCTTTAAGTGACCTTGAATTATAAAAATTCGTTATAACGAGAGAAAGGAAGTGGCACAAACGGAACTTTGCGGCACAAACCAGCAAAAACGTAGCACAAACGAATGCCGTAATATAATTTAGATTTCGTTGATGTGGCGGGGCCACTGAAATGGTGGCCCAGTGTTGAAATAGTAGAAAATTCGTTATATCGAGGGAATCAGAATGGCCCAAACGAAACTTTTTTGCGGCACAAACCGACATTTGCATGGGACTAAAGATTTACGTATTTCATTTCGTGCCATGCCTTTTTTCATTGGCGATTTTCTGCATGTGACCTTGGATGAAAAATAATTCGTTATAACGAAAGAATGGAAGTGGCACAAACGAAACTTTTTGCGGTACAAAACAGCACAAACGATTACCATAATACAGTAGCGCTCAAAAGTATTTTGACAACCTTATATTCTCTCTTATTTTATTTAATATAAAAATGTAAAAGAAAATATATTCCCTAAAATTGAGAACACTATGACTGCAGTTATTTAAATGTATCAAGTTTCAACTTGTTTGTTTACAAATTAGTGTTTATATTGATTTATTGTGATTATTTTTAAGGATCAGGAATGCCGAAAACTAAAACATATTGAAGTGATTGTAGAAAAGCCGCTGTAAATGCCCTTAAGAAAGGTAGACAGCAAGCAGAACTACCTTGTTCTTTTAACGTGTCTCGGCAACTTGTTATTACCTGGAATAAAATTTTTAATAAACAGAAATACATCGAAAATAAGCCTTAAAGTGGCCATCCGAAAAAAACAACTTGAAATGTTGACTATATTATAAAAATTATATCTAAAAGTGATTGTAGTAAGTCCTCTGTAATAATAAAAATAATAATTGAAAGAAAATTGCGGCATAGACATACACGTTTCATCAGTCAAACGACGCATAAACCTCTATGGTTTACATGGTAGAAGACCAGCAAAAACACGTTTGTTATCTACTAAGAATAGGAAGGCTAGAGTTGCATTTGTAAAACGGCATAACGCTTTCAGGGGCAAAGCAATTCCATTGCTAAAGTGTTGAAATTAATGATTGACACCGGAATTTTAAAACAAATTTATTTTTAAATAAGAAAAAGCTATATTTCACACACATGTACACACATAGTAAACCGAATTTTTTTTATCCAAAATTCTGGCGTCAGTCATTAATTTCAACACTTCATCAATGGCATTGCTTTGCACCTGAAAGGGTTATGCCGTTTTAAAAATGCAACTCTAGCCTTCCTATTCTTAGTAGATTACAAACGTGTTTTTGCTGGTCTTCTGCCATGTAAACCATAGAGGTTTAGGCGTCATTTGACTGATGAAACGTGTATGTCTATGCCGTAATTTTCTTTCAATTCATTTTTTATTGTTACAGCGGACTTACGACTTCTCTTGTAGATATCATTTTTAGAATACAGTCAACATTGCAAGTTGTTTTTTTTCGGATGGTCACTTTGAGGCTTATTTTCGATGTATTTCTGTTTATTAAAAACTGTATTCCATGTAATAACATGTTTCCGAGACGCGTTAAGAGAACGAGCTAATTCTGCTTGCAGTCTACCATTCTTAAGTGCATTTACAGCGGCTTTTCTAGAATCACTTCAATATTTTTTTACATTTCGGCATTCCTGATCCTAGAAAATTAATCACAATAAGTCAATATAAACACTAATCGTAGCTATAGCACCACCGACAGCTTCAACAATTAAATACAAACTAATTGTCAAAATACTTTTGAGCTAAGAAGGAGTCATATTTCTTCGGTGGCGCCGAATGTAAACAAACAAGTTGAAACTTGATACATTTGAATAACTGCAGTCATAGTGTTCTCAATTATAGGGAATATATTTTTTTTTACATTTTTATATTAAATAAAATAAGAGAGAATATAAGGTTGTCAAAATACTTTTGAGCGCTACTGTACAATTTAGATTTTTTTGATGGGGCGGGGCCAGTGAAATGGGCGTTCTATGTTGAAATAGTGAAAAATTCGTTATATCGAGGGAACCAGAATTGCACAAACGAAACTTTCTGCGGCACAAAAAGACATTTACATGGGACTAAAGATTTACGTATTTCATTTCGTGACATGTAGTTATTTACGATTTTTATAAGGGATTTTCTTTATTTGACCTTGAATTATAAAAATTCGTTATAACGAGAGAACGAAAGTGGCACAAACGAAACTTTTTGCGGCACAAACCAGCACAAACGTAGCACAAACGAATGCCGTAATACCATTTAGATTTCGTCGATGGGGCGGGGACACTGAAATGGTCTTTCTGTGTTGAAATAGTGGAAAATTCGTTATATCGAGGGAACTAGAATGGCACAAACGAAACTTTTTGCGGCACAAACTGATATTTACATGAGACTAAAGATTTACGTATTTCATTTCGTGACATGTAGTTATTTACGAATTTTATAAGTGATTTTCTTTATTTGACCTTAAATTATAAAAATTCGTTATAACGAGAGAACGGAAGTGGCACAAACGAAACTTTTTGCGGCACAAACCAGCACAAACGTAGCACAAACGAATGCCGTAATATAATTTATTTTTCTTTGATGGGGCGGGGCCACTGAAATGGTCGTTCTGTGTTGAAATAATGGAAAATTCGTTATATCGAGGGAACCAGAATGGCACAAACGAAACTTTTTGCGGCACAAACCGACATTTACATGGGACTAAAGATTTACGTATTTCATTTCGTGACATGTAGTTATTTACGGTTTTTATAAGTGATTTTCTTTATTTGACCTTGAATTAAAAAATTCGTTATAACGAGAGAACGGAAGTGGCACAAACGAAACTTTTTGCGGCACAAACCAGCACAAACGTAGCACAAACGAATGCCGTAATACAATTTAGATTTCGTTGATGGGGCGGGGCCACTGAAATGGTCGTTCCGTGTTGAAATAGTGGAAAATTCGTTATATCGAGGAAACCAGAATCGCACAAACGAAACTTTTTGCGGCACAAACCGACATTTACATAGGACTAAAGATTTACGTATTTCATTTCGTGACATGTAGTTATTTACGATTTTCCTAAGTGATTTTCTTTATTTGACTTTGAATTATAAAAATTCGTTATAACGAGAGAACGGAAGTGGCACAAACGAAACTTTTTGCGGCACAAACCAGCACAAACGTAGCACAAACAAATGCAGTAATAAAATTTGGATTTCATGGATGGGGCGGGGCTGTCGTTTCAATGGCCCCGCCCCATTTTGTTCGTTATAACGAGAGAACGGAAGTGGCACAAACGAATATTTTTGCGGCACAAACCAGCACAAACGAATGCAGTAATAAAATTTTGATTTCATGGATGGGACGGGGCTGTCGTTTCACTGGCCCCGCCCTATTGTGTTCGTTATAACGAGAGAACGGAAGTGGCACAAACGAAAATTTTTGCGGCACAAACTAGCACAAACGTAGCACAAACGAATGGTGCTGTTGAATTTTGAAAATGAGTATGGGGCGGGGCCAGTGAAATGTACGTGTATTTATGGGATTAATTCTAATTAAAGTAGTTTGTTTTTAACAATTTCACGTATATTGCTTTTATAATGACACTGGACGTTGCATAGCAAAAATGTATCATGAAAAGTTATTATCTACGCTTTAAAAACCAATGGCTCATAGAGTACGCCACCCCTGTTATCATGTACATCCAAACCGACCGTGACTTTAAGAATTAATATCTCAGCTAATCACCGATGATTTATATCGAAAATCATTATCAACAATGCTTTTATAATTCTGCACGAAAGGTACCATCAGCGCTCCTCAACACGTTTGCTGAATGTCCGCAAATCGAAATTTGTGTGTAACAGAAAAACATTTTTTTCTCAAAAACTAAGTGACCTAGGGTAATCGCTATAATTTTCCTGCAAGGTTTAAGTCAACTTGTACTACCTCTAATTTTTTCATAATTTTAGTTTGAGTAGATTCGGAATTAGATGGGGGGGGGACATATTTTTGCGCTATATTTTCGACGATATCTCTACAACTATAATACCTAAAATTAAAAAAATGTATTTTTGAGTTCAGCGTTTCGAAAGCTTTCACACGATACCCCACACGGTATACAAAAAAGATTTTTTTGTTCAAGAAGCTTAATTATCCCCTCTACATTTTCCCTAAATGTATTTGTGAACGTTTAACAAGCTGAAAATATGTGGGTAAATAATCTTTATTACTTTCCCCAATTTGAACTTTTCACGTTCCATAGTTTACGAGTAAAATGGCTGTGACAGACAGACACAGGAGTGATCTTAAAATGGTTCCGTTTTTACTTTTTAAGTACGGAACTCTAAAAACGATAGAAGTAGCAACTATCCCGATACAAATAACTCTGGAATGGAATTTCCTTATTTCTGAACGTAACTGATAGTTCATACACTGTTAAAAATTTGTCTGGGAAAATACAGAGAATCTACTGGCAATCCATTAAGTCTTATGTAAAATTACAGACATTTGAAAAAACAGAGATTCTGTTCAATAACAAAGAAGTTATTCGGTAAATTTACATCGTTAAAAATACACAAGCCTCTGTAAATTAATTTATTTTTAATGAAAATAATGTAACACAGTTTTTGAAATTAATGGATTTTAGAACTTCGAAGTATCAGAATTTTTCGAGTAAATTTGACGTGCTCTACCATATAATTCTTTACAAAATTTGTTTCTAGCCGGCCTAGGGTTTGAACCCGGTACCTCTGGGTAGGAGAAAAACACCTTACTGAGTGTGCTATAGGAGATGTCGCTGTATAGGAGATGTCGTGTACAAAGGATGTCTTTTATAATGAAGCGGGGGAAAATCTATTGTATTTGCGCTTTTCAAAGATTTCGCTTCAAGTATATTCGTTAGAAAATTTCTTAAACAGTTTATTTTAATTCAGTTTGGACCGATACATAATACCTATTTTTTTTAATCAAATTTAATTTTTTAATCCTTTATTTGCGGAATTATTTATCAAGAAATTGCTTATTCTCAATGATTACCTTCTTTCATATCTGAAGTTATACTGGAAGTTTTAAATAATAATAATGTGAAATTTAGGTATTTTTTCATTAAAACTGGTTAAATATATCGGTATTTTTTTGTAAAATATTTACAAAATTAATCAGATTAATTAACGAAAAATACTTTTATGGTTATATCACAATTCTCATAAAAGCAATGTATTTAAGTGTATTATGATCCTCTCTGTAAATGAAAAGGCCTTTGTCGTTGAGAATGCTTCATGTAACTTTTTTTAAAGAAAATTATTTACTATGCAAATGATTAAGAAAATTACTACTTTTTGAAAATATTTAGCTTCGACTATTTCTCTACTCTATCTAAATTTGACTGAAAGGCATGGAAATCCCTACAGGGAGTTAAA
The DNA here is from genome assembly GCA_963932465.1 of Maratus speciosus. Classification (NCBI taxonomy): domain Eukaryota; kingdom Metazoa; phylum Arthropoda; class Arachnida; order Araneae; family Salticidae; genus Maratus; species Maratus speciosus. The sequence goes on from OZ010786.1 coordinate 307,769,935, forward strand.
TACAAGATAAGGAAAATGTCTGTAAGACGATGACCGAAAAACCCAATCGAATGCATTTAAAAGAGAACTAGTGTAAATTTACAGAGAGTCTTGACAGTGAAACTCAATCGAATGCATTTAACCGAGAACTAGTGTAAATTTACAGAGTCTCGTTTTTTTTCTGTGTTTTTACAGAACTTTTTAACAGCGTATATGGTTTCACTAACCATTATGCTGCCCACTTCCATCAATTTTCATGCTATGGTGGCATTTCACGCAAAGCATGTTAAATTAGTTCAAAATTGCTTTCAATTTTTTTTCCAGTTAAAGTCAAGAGCAATAGTTATTATACAATTCGTTTGTATTTTTTTATCCTTTGTATGTCTATGCATAACTCTTGAACGAACGGTCTAGTTTTCATATTTTTATTTCAGTCATCTCTATTTGCATAAGATCCTGTTCCAATATGATTAGATCTGAAAATGATATGCTTATCTATTCCGCTGTTTTCATGTCTTTCTTTTTTGTTACTTTATAGATTTTAACTTTCGCAGAAATGGGTTAATCGTCACATAATTCTAATATGATATTAAAGTGCACAGCACTACTTTATGTTTTTAAAATAGCCATTATATCTTGTATAGATTTTTTCCTGTGTCACATTTCAAAAATGTTGATATATCGCCAGCTACTGTGCATTTTAATAAGTCATATTGACAATAATGATATTTCAGATAAATGTTGATTAAACTTTTGCACCAGTTGGGGTAATTCGGTTTTACCCCGACCCTTGATTTGGGTGAAATATGCAATAATTTGTTTCGTTGCGGATTAAGCTGAGTCTAATTGTTTCAGTTTAAAATCGGATTTGATTACCCGTTTTTTAAAGGAATTTTCACTATATACTTTAAGACGAAAGTAACGATCAAGTGGGAGTATTACTCGCGCACAGAGTGTTCCATACAATAATATATGAATTAGTAAATGTATTATTAAAAAATCGTTGTTAAAATAATACCACGACTTTGTAAAAACTATACAACATAGTGTTGGTATAGCTGTATATATACTAGAAAAGTATAAATGGATATACGATGAAAGTTCATAGAGATATGTAACCTAAATAATATCAAATACAGCTATTCTGTATAACTCATTTTAATCTTATCCTAATCTGTTTAAAATTAATTTAATTCAATGCTGACAATGAAAGTAGTGCATATTTTAACTTTATTTGGCATTTCATAAACCTAAATTCCGCATAGTAATAATCTTTTCATTTTACAGTGTCCCTAAAGTAAAACCAATGTTCAAAATTTAAACTTAGCATTATGCTAATCGCGCTACGAAAGTACGTCACAAAGTTGTTACGCCGCTTTCCATGTAGGTCAGTGCTGCGTTTTTCCATATCGGTTTTTAATTAACCTTTAAAGACACGTAGATGTATTAAAAGAGCCACTCAATGCAAACTAGTCGCGAATCCCAAAGTATTTATATGGTTATTATGGTTAGTCTATTTTTAACAATTTGACGTTTATTGCTTTAATACTGCTACTGGGCATTGCATTACATAAATATATTGTTAAAATTTGTTATATAGGCTTTAAAAGCCGATGGAGCATAGAGTACGACGCCCCTGTCATTATGTATGTCTGTGTCTTTAAGGGTTAATATCTCGGCTAATTACAGGCGATTTGTTTTCAGAAAATCATGATCAACAATGCTTTTATACTTCTGCTACAATATGTACTCCAACGCTGCTCAACACTTTTGCTGAATGCCCGTAAATCGAAATTTTTGTGTAATGGAAAAATGCGATTTTCTCAAAAACTATCTGACCTAGGGTAATCGCTATAATTTTTCTGCAAGGTTTAAATTAACGTCTACTACCTCTACTTTTTTTTCATAATTTTAGTTTCAGTAGATCCGGAATTAGAGGGGGGGTTGGGGGACATATTTTTCACAACATTTTTGACGACAACTTTGAAAATATAATATCTAAAATTTTTGAGGTCAGCATTACGAAAGCTTTCACACGATATACAAAATTTACTTCATTAAATTCAAAACACGATAAAGGCAAGTAGCAAACCGGAACTAAAATATTAAACAACAAAACCATGAATAACTTAGGAAAACAAAATTTGAAGATAGTCGGCATGGCTAATGACATGCACTGCAAGGTTTAACCAGTTTTATGTGCTCAACATCTCCCCGTCACCTGCCGAGACCAAAAAAGTGAAAACCTGAAAACGCGAAACAAACCCGAGACCACAAAATGAAATCTATGAATTACCATACTGCAAAACATTTTAAAAACATAGCTTTTTTCTTGATACAGCTACAAATTAAATCATTCAAGAGCTGTATTTGGTAATTCTGTTTTCAAGCGTTAATGTAAAATAGAAAAATTTCTCCAACAACTTCATCAATATTTGAATTCAATTATACAATACGGTTTAAAGCGTTTAAGGGCACAGATGTCAAATACCGGTCATATTGGCTCGATTTTTTTTTACGCCAATGTCATATATGCAATGTTACTTAACTGGTGCCAAAGTGTCGTTATTTTGCTTGATATGGTAACCCGGATATTGTTGTTTATGCTGTTGATGTTTTCGCCAGATTGGCGTCTGAAAAAAATCGCGTCAATATGGGACGTATATGACATCTGTGCCCATTTAAGTATATATTTCTAAATGTTGAAATATCCAAGCAACTATTAAAGTTTTAAATTTTTATTCCATCAAAATCAAAATAATTTCTCTTACCGTAAACACCAGTGTCTAAAGTATCGTTTGTAATTTCAATTTGACATCTGAGTAGTTATCTTTGCTTTGATTTTCAGATGCACTAATTCAAGTATTTGGATAACATTTAAATTTACAAATATCTTTATTATTATTCAACCTAACTACTAAAATGTCATCTAATATATAATACACACACACACATATATATACGTATATATATATATATATATATATAGCAAATCGTCATCGATTTCCAATTGCTAAAATTTAATTTATAAATTAGCTAATATTCATAACACTGACATTATACAGAATAAAGATAGAACATGTAACTAGAAATACAGAATCTTGCTAAATTCCACTAATTCACTGCCATATTGCGGGCGATAAATCTATATAAAACATATGAAAAAACCACCAAATTTTGATAAAATCCTATTAAAGACAAAAGATACAATATCCAGCTAAATAATGTTGAACCAGAAAAAGCCGTATCATAAACATACAAAAGATCAAATGGATGAATGATGCTGGAAGCTTATAAAGTATTTCCCTTGTAATATATATATATATATATATATATATATATACCAGGTGAGCCAAAAACTAGTTAAAACTTTAAAAACTTATAAAAAGGGAAGAAATTGTGATAAAGGCGTGCAGTTTGCAAGAAAGGGTTCACAAGGTATTCGGATTTATTTTAGTAGAGAAAAAAATCGTTAAAAAATCCCATGTACAGGCCGCTGACGACCTGAAACACAATAAACAGTACAAAATTACGCTCCATTCATTTGTTCTTCCAATAACGAATGTTCAAAATGACCTTCAGAACATTCTACGACACAACTGTTGTCCTGTTCATTGTGTTTCGGATCGTCAGCGCCCTCTACATGTGACTTTTTAACTTTTTTTTTTTTTTTTTTTTTTTTTTTTTTGCTGCTAAGCAAATCCGATTACCTTGTGAGCCTCTTCTTGCAAACTGCATTCCTTTATCATAATTTCTTCCTTTTCTATGAATTTTTAAAGTTTTAACGAACTTTTGGCTCACCCGGTATATATATATATAACTTTTGGCATAAAAGATAAATTTTATTATAGAATATATTTTCCTAATTACATTAAAATATGGCTTAATTTTTTTTTCATTTCGAGTCACAGGTCGGGTTTCAGATTGACTTCAAATAGAATTTTCGAAATTGGATCGAAATAATCCAACACTTGTAGAAGTCTAATGTGGATACCAAAAAAAAAAAAAAAATTAACAAATTACAACGACCATTTGGAAAATGATTTTTTCAAAGACTAAAACTTAAGACATAAAAAATAGCACGTTGATCATACATTACGTACGCCATGAATTAAACATTAATAGTGTTATTACTACGTATTATCCACCTGAAACTTACGGATTATCGAAGCATTTCATTGGCTGTTCGGGAAAAGGCTTTTCCATCGTTAGATTTCCAAGAAATCTGACGACACATTTTAAATGAAATTTCCTTCTTAAACTTCTAAACATCCGACAATATTACTTTTTACATCGTCGGATAGAGAAAAAAATGTACTTTTAAATGCAATTTGTTTGAAAGCTGTATCTCAATTTGTTTCTGAGTTATTAATTTTTTTTGTAGTTTTTATTACTTTTTTGTCATAGTGGCAACAGAAAGTATCCATCGTTGTTGAATGTAAAGGGAAATACAGATTACTGTATAGACCAATCAGAACACGAATAAAATGCGGATTAAACCAATAAAAACCTTCAGATATACTTTTGATTTCCTACCCTGACAGAGAACAATAACCATTTTTCCAAATAGTTAAAAAAAAAAAAAAAAAAAAAAAAAAAAAAAAAAAAAAAAAAAAACGAAGAGTATTTAACTATTACATTTATATTCTGTTAAATATCGCTTGTTTTTTGTGTATTGCATGTTGTTTAGGAGCGCAACTTTGAAGTACTTTTTATTTCCTAAAAAATACCATCAGGATTCTTCTTTTAACTTAAAATAAAATTATTTTACATTAATTTAACCCTTAAATGCCTGATTTTTCAAAAATCATTGTTATAATGTTTTTCGGCTTTCATTTTTTAAATAAATCATGGGAAAAATACTTAAAAAAAATAATATTTTGTTTTAAATATGGGTCAATCCATTTCAAGTGGTCCAGAAAATCATTAATTCGTTGCTCGACCCTTTTTAAGAAATCTGAAATTTTTTGTACAACAACCCTAACATGATGGAAGTTCAAAATGACTATTATTTTAATTTTATTAATTTTTGTTTGTGCATTGCGGCCATCTTTGTTTCATCGTCTGCAGCAATTTTCTCAGAAGAAGGTTTTACGGAATTGTAAATAATTCATCGTTTATTTATCCAATTCAAGTGCGGATTGAAGCAATTTGTACAGAATACATTGAGCTAAAAATTTGGTAATAGAGTAGTTTCCGAAAATAAATCCTTATTGGTGAAATTTAAGCATAGAGTTTCAATTTTTTTCAAAAATTTGTCCGTTTACAAAAGGAAATTTTTCTAGCAAGCAAAACTGTGAACATGACATAATTTTTTTACAAATAGGCCGAAAGTACTTGTACTCACACGCCAAGTTTCAGACCTGGGACTTCGTTTCTCTTCGCTAAAAAAAATCCCAAATTTTTCAAAAATGCCAAAAATTGTACTTTTTAGCCTTTGATATCTCTGGTGGGGCACGATATAAAAATCTGAAGTTCTGGTCTCTGAGATTATTGTATGGTAGTGCTAAGCACAAGAAAATTCAAGATGGAGATTTGACTACAAGCTGAGATATGGCAAGGGCAACATGTCAAAAGAATACTGCCAAACTATTGTTTTGTTGTAGTCACAGCTAAGTATTTATCTCCGAGTGCCACTTAAATTTATGTTTTTGATTATCTTTAAATAATAGTAACAGAAAATAATGCCCTTTGCAAAGCTTAGCAATTAATTTTAAAAATAATTACGCCTAAGGCCATACTTTTGTATGGTTTCAGTAATTTTTGTTGTAAGTAATTTTAGTAACTAAAAGAAACCTCAGCACTTTTATGTAAAGAAAAAAAAATATTTTTATAAAAGACCTGAAACAAAAACAGAACAGGGAAAGAGAAAAGCTTTTAATGTTGTCATACTTGTTGAGACATGATCAAACATGTCAAAACACATTCTTGCTTGTTGGTTTAAAAACCACAATTTTGATGTTTCTCAAACTTTTATTTGTAGGAACCAAGTCTTGTCATTTCTTGATAACTTGATTGAAGACCTTGGACCTGCTTGCTCATAGAAATAAACTTTGAAATCACTATGTGCAAATCTCAGTTCATTAATAATTCCTAGCTTACTTCTTATGCAAAAATGTCATTTTCTGCAGTATAAATTTTGAAAGGGCTTTGGATATCTTTACTTTCTAAAAATTACTTGAGGCTGATGCATAATAACGTCGTATAATGTTTCATTTACAGGAATACACTTATGGTAGGAACAAGTTTCAGGGATTGGCAAGCAGCATTAAAATTGTGGTTTTTAAACCAACAAGCAGGAATGTGTTTTGACACATTTGATCATGTCTCAACAAGTATGCCAACATTAACAGCTTTTGTCTTTCCCTATTCTGTTTTTGTGTCAGGTCTTGTATAATTTTTTTTTTCTTTATATAAAAGTGCTGAGGTTTCTTTTGGTTACTGAAATTACAAAAAACATTACTGAAACCATACAAAATGTACGCCTTAGGCAAAATTATTTTTTAAATTAATTGCTAAGCTTTGCAAAATGCTTTATTTTCTGTTACTATTATTTAAAGATAATAAAAAAAAATAAATTTAAATGACACTCTGAGATAAATACTTAGCTGTGACTACAGCAAAACAATAATTTGGAAGTATTCTTTTGACATGTTGCCCTTGCCATATCTCAGCTTGTAGTCAAATCTCCATCCTGAAATTTCTTGTGCATAGCACTACCATACAATACTCTCAGGAACCAGAACTTCAGATTTTTATCTCGTGCCACACCAGAGATATCTAAGTCTAAATAGTGCAATTTTTGACATTTTTGAAAAATCTGGGATTTTTTTTAGCAAAGAGAAACCAAGTCCCAGATCTGGAACTTGGCGTGTGAGTACAAGTACTTTCCGCCTATTTGTAAAAAAAAATTATGCCATGTTCACAGTTTTCCTTGCTAGAAAAATTTCGTCTTGTAAACGGACAAATTTTGGAAAAAAACTGAAACTTTATGCTTAAATTTCACCAATAAGCAGTTAGTTTCGGAAACAACTCTATTACCAAATTTTTAGCCCAATGTATTCTGTTCAAATTGCTTTAACCCGCACTTGAATTGGAGAAATATACGATGAATTATTTACATTTCCGTAAACCTTTCTTGTGAGAAAATTGCTGCAGACGATGAAACAAAAATGGCCGCCATGCACAAACAAAAAATAATAAAATTAAAATAATAGTCATTTTGAACTTCCATTATGTTAGGGTTGTTGTACAAAAAATTTCAGATTTTTTAAAAATGGTCGAGCAACCAGTGCTGGACCACTTGAAATGGATTGACCCGTATAGTTTACGGCTAAAAGACAGTTTGTTACTAATCGGCAATACTGGTGTTTAATTGCAAAAATAATTCCCCTTGATAAAATTCTATAATGTTAAACACACAAGAATTTTAGGAACTATAATAAGAAATAAATTTTACTTGCTCACTGCAGGTTAAAATAGGGTATTTTGCAAGCTTCCAAACAAAACAAAAAGCTCAAGTACCAACAATTGAAAAAATTAATCTATCTTTATACTTAAACAGCACAAGTGTTGCCATCTACATGTTGAATATCGATTTAATAATATTTTCAGAATGTATTTTATTGGCAACATTAGGCATTATAGCTTCAATATTATTCTAATAGTATTTTAGAGCCTAAATTGGGTATGTTGCCGAAAAGCAACACCAGGCATTTAAGGGTTAAGTTTGTTTATTATGGAAGAAGTTAGCAATAGTGAAACTGGTGGAACCTTATACATGAAACACAGGAAAAACTTTTATTTTTTACGAAAGTGCAATTTTTTGTTTAAGGAAAAGAAATCCTTTGAAATTTAATGTTAAATGCTCATAATATATATTTCTAAGAACATATACTGAATCTATATACACGGTAAAAATTCTTCTATAATGTCTGTACACATTGAAAATAATTTTTTATGCATATCTCGTAACCAATTTACCGCTTTCGAACAGAGAAAAAAATGTTTTATAAAAACAAAACACTTGTTTAAAGTGTTTTTAGACGATAGAGAAAACAACGTATGTTTAATAGCATTACTAATAATTCTGAAACGTGGAAAATATATCAAAATGTAACAGAGATACCATTAATAACCAAGTCCAAATATAAAATATATTAGCCCCTTCGGGACGGAAGCCTTTTACGAAATTTTTAATCTTTTGTCACCGTTTTTTAAATACAGAAATTTGTGTCTTCTTGAATCGAGAAAATTCGCTTATTAAATAAGGCAAATTTTACAGTAAAATTTTACTGGTGAGGAAAAACAAGGATTCTGAGCGCTTCATGCGGCACGTATACGTGTCGCTCGTCCCCAAGGGGTTAACAAACAAAATTTTAAAAAACGATTCTATACATTTATTGTCTATTGACAGTGTTTAAAATGCAAGAGCAGATCTTAAGATAGTAATATGGTTTCACTTGATTACAACTTTTTTATATTAGCACTGAAATTCCCCTTGTAATTAATCATTAAAAGCTTTACTTGTTTAAATAGATTTAATATAGGATAAGTCTGGGATATTTGCCCCATTTAAAAAAGAATTATTTTCTCCTTTTTAAAGTAATGATTTTTGTAGTGCACATGTAACCTATCTACTCCAAATTTTATATAGAACATTATAAAAAATATTACTGTAATATAAATACTAGAAAAATTGCGTTTTTTATCAAAAACTTAATCAATGATTTTGACCATTTAACCCGGAACTCAGGGTGAGACACCCCACTTGATCGGGATAGATGCTTCATTCGTAAAGAATAAGAAGCATAGGTAATTAACATTTATTATTCAAAAGCTATATTTGCATTTGACTTAATATCCCATTTACATCAAATTTATGATTTATTTTATTTTTCAAAAAAAAAAAAAAAATGTGCTACTAAAATCTTGAATAGAAACTTTTAATTTCTACTTAAACTTTCCTCTATTTCATTTTTTTCGCAAGTATTATAACGGATATTATACATCTTGTACGGCTCATGTAGAGATACCAAACAATAATTATACTACATCCACTCCATACGAAGTTTAGTTTTATAATAATTTTCATGACATTCTAAACAGATGTATGCCGTTGGTGTTAAGATCTCCGGTTCATAACTATTTTCTTCGCACTTTCTCTTCACTTGTAGATTTTTGGCAGGCCGTGTTCTATATTCTTTGTCTGGTTTCCTGGAAGTTGAGTTGTTGTCTTTTTTTCTCTGACGTACTCTTTGTCGAGCACTGGTGATACCTTCTTCTTGCTTTTATATTCTCACATTGAAAAAGCAGGAACATGGCTTATAATTATGTAAAATTTTGGAACTAGACTGACTTACAAAAGGACGACGTCCTTTTTGATCGTTTTAAATCAATACAGGCGAGTTTTGACTTCGAAAAATGTCGATGTCCATCAAATCTGTATGTCTGTTTTTTTTTTTTTTTTTTTTTTTTTTTTTTTTTTTTTTTTGTAGTCATCTAGTATTTCTTATCTGGAGGAATCCGAAAGAGAGAAAGGACGTCTCTTGTGCTTCTTTTGTAACTCTGATACTGACGTCTGTCAGAAATTTCGAAAGAATGTTCCGGAACAGCTTCACGATTAAGTGTGAGAATTTCTCTATGCACGAATCCAATAATGCAGTACACAACACACGTTGTTGTTTACCATGCATTTTCAATGTCAATGCCAGCATTAATTCTTTTAAGTGGTTGCTGAGGATAATGCTTCATCCACTGATTCGCTGCTTTCTTGAAATTCACTTTGAACGATTTAAAAATGCCTTATCAAGAGGTTGCAGAACTTGTGTGGTATGACATGGCAGACACAGTAGAATTGTGCCAATCTTATCAACATAGTCAAGCATTTCCAGAGAACTCACATGCGCTGAGTCATCCTCAAGGATAATCAGCACTTCGTCTGGTGGCCTTCATGGAAAGAACTGTTCCTTCAGAAACTTACTGAAAAGCTCGGAAGAAATGAAAAAAGATTTTGATCCATATAAATTTTTGATCCAGGAGGAAAACCGTTTTAAAACATGGTATTTTCTCCCACACCTGTAAAACTTAGAACAGGAGGAAACACCAAGCCCTCTGCGTTAATACGTACAACAACTGACACATTCTCTCTTCTTTCGGATGACGTCAAAGAGTGGACATCTGTTGAACATCTTTGAGCCTAATTGGATAATTCTAAGGAAGACAAAACTTGTTTAATCTAAACTAAGAGAGATTAATCCGACTCCATTCTTATATCTAATGCACAAATTCTAAAAACTAAGCGAAGCGAAACTTCGGGAAGCGAATTTAAACTCTCAAATTAAATGCGCGAGATTTTTATTTATCAATGAATGAGTTCAAAATATTTTAAATATTCTACTGAAGATTAAACTTACGTAATTTAAATTAAGGAGGTGGCGTGCAGAAGAATTGCCAAGAGTAAAACACATATTTAAATAAATAAATAAGCATAAAGAGGGATTGTACTTCTAATATAGCTCCTCGCTATATTCTGTCCGAATTTTACCGCGAAAATTATATACTTAAGAAATTTTAGATTTATGTTTTGCATTTAAATTTCTGTTTAGTGCTTCTGAATATATTATGATGTATAGAGACACAAATTTCGCAATGTGTGGATTAAAATGTTCTAAGCACAGCTATAAATACCAAACATTTAAATATTTTTCACTTAAAAATGTGAGGTAATTGCGATCTTTTAAACCAGTTTTCTGAAATGACACAAATGATCTTTTAATCATTGCCTAAATAGAGAATTGATCACTACTAACACCGACACCCTGACTTGTAAGAAAATTATCCCCTGGAAGGGAACAAACTTTTTCTCACAATTCTGAATATTAAAAAAAAAATACTCTTACTCATCAAAGTTATATGATAATTATAAATTATTCGTCTTATCCCGAATCACAATGGAAGCATATATCCCCGATTCATGTGGGGTGTATATCCTCTATATCGGGATAGATGCCCCATCCAGTAGATCTTGAAGTAGAAACAAATATGGCTGCAACTTTTAACTAATACGTTACTCGATACTTGTTTCAGCAACATTCACTAAATATTTCACGACAAATTTCTATTAAGTGCATTATACTTCATCTTCTACATGTCTTTATCTTATAAGAACATATAACAAAAGGCAAGCTTACCTTTCTTTGGTGAATACGACTTTTATTTGGAGAATTAAATCACTGCAACGCCATCTACTATGCCTTTTTATAAGAATCGAGATTTGAAAAAGTCACTAGTTCCGCCACGTACCTGATAGCTGAAACATAGTGACTAGGGCAACAAACACGATGGGGCATCTTACCTGTATTTACCCTATTAACCCAACACTGCTTTTCATTTGACTTAACAGTCTCAATAAATGCATATGGAAACATAAATTAACCAAGCTACAACTGTTTTAAAAGGAAAAAATGTCTTAATTTATCGCAGAAACTTTTCTATTAAATGAAGCAAAGATTAACTTTCGCAAATGATGGTGGCAAATGACTTTCAGCAAAATTGTTGCCAACTACCTTAAAGTTTTAGTAGCTATTAGGTTAATAGTGACATTTGTTCTTGTACTTGATAAATTTGTGTTGTAACTTAGACAGATAATCAAAACTTCATCTGTAGAATAACTTATGTTCTGTTAAAACCATTAGCCATGTAGTGACGGTATACGTTCAATGGTTTAAGGAAGCAGTAAACGTTTAACTCATTTAAAATTCAAAGCACTGTATTATTCACTCATATTAATATTTAGTTAATATTTTAATCAACTGAATTTAAATTATTAGAATAAAATTTATGATAAAAAGCATTTTAGCTATTACTATATACGACAACTATATGCTGTTTTTGAAAATAATTTCATAGATAACCTTTATTTTGAGAATTTCGCGCACTATTTTCCAAAGATGGTTTTAAATTATTTCATAATTTTATAATAATTTGAGCAGTAAATGAAAGTACACTACATGAAATAATATTTTGGTCCTTCAGTTAATATTAAAAATTTTATGCTTTTTTATTTGTTTCTTTTAACTTTTTTATTTAATTTTCAACTTTTAGGAAATATTTATATTTCATTATTGAAAGAACGCAGATGTTGTTAATGTTTTAGTTTTTTTTTTTTTTTTTTATTTAGACACTGTTTGTCTAGGTTAAAAAAATGCGAGAAATATGTATATATTCATGACTTAAAAATTAAAAAAATCATATTTATCTATCTATATATATTATAAAGGGCAAACCTATCTGCCCGTAACGCTGACATAATTTTGCGAGACGTCATTTTGAGAATGGCAACGCAAGACGATGAAATTTCGGTTTTGCAGTCTTTGGCTACTGCCGATTTTTAAACTTCTAAACATCGCACATTTTAATTTTTTACACCATCGTGTAGGGAAAAAATGTGCTTTCAAATGCAATTTGTTTGAAAACTGTATCTCAATTTACTCATTTTTTATGGCTTTTAAATTAATTTTCAAGCAAGATTTCTTTTAAATCTATCTATATCGTGTGAAAACTCTATTATCTATATAGTAAAAGCCTAACTCATGTGACTGTCATCAACAGTTCCGGGTTGACCACTTCACTTTTTGTATGCCAACTGCCAATTTGGTAATTTAATGTTTGCCGGGAGCAGGCGATAAATCGCCAAATATTGTGAATAACATGTCATCAGTATTATAATGGTCCATTCCATGCGACTATTTACTAATATTCCGTAGCAAAATTATAGAATGAACAATAAAATAAAATAAATAAAACCAAAATTGAACATCTATGTAATCGCAAAAATTTCAAACTTTACTCCGCCGAATACGAGGGGAATGTACTTCCAAATATAATTTGCTTGAAAACTGCATATCATTATACGTATTAGGAGCCTTAAGAACTTTTAAAATTAGTGTTAACATTTTTAAAAAGCGATAACCAAAAAAAAAAAAAAAAAAAAACAGAGTAAGGTGACCATTTTTCTTGAAAATAAATTAAGAAATAAATAAAAATGGGGTATTACAAGAGAAAAATAAATAAATGAGAAAAAAAGAGGTTAAGTGCATTTTAAAAATAATTCTCCGTTCTACTTTACATTTTCTTTCTTGCTCTCGCTCCTTTTTATCCTGAAAATTTTATAGCATGAAATAATACTAAGGGCTAAGAAATAAAATCTAAGGAATAAAACATAATTTTACACATTTATCTTAACGAGGCAGCTTAATCTAAACTAGAAAAAAGTCATCTGCGCGCAAATTGTCATGTACAAATATTAGATCATATTCTTTTTCTTATTACCAATATTTAACTAAGTAGTCTCAACAAAAACAAATTTAAGTTTTTTGTACGAATCTATAGAATTATTGAACTAGTGAAACTTCCATTTAATGAAGCCTCATCGTTACCCTTAAATACTTTGCATGAGAATTATGAAGAAAATTCGTTAAACATAAATCAACTCAAATTTATAAAATTCATATAATAAAATACACATGCTTAAAATGAAAAATGCACATAAAATTGAAATATTTGAAAAATGCATTTTAATTCGCGCAGTAACTTTTTTAGTGCAATGTAAGACATGTGAGAAAAATTTAATTAGATTAATGTCTAAGAAAAGACATACTAAAGAGAGGTAAACAAAACTGAAGCCTGGCGTAACGTTTCCGTTTTTTCTCAGTATTTCAATTCCTTAACTTTAAAAAAACCTGTAATATTACTTTGTACAGGTTTCTTATGAAAAATATATTTTTCATAAAAATTTTCCAATTTTTGTAAGTACTCGAACAATTCGCCTGTAATATTCTAGTTCGTGAAACCGGAATCCCTTTCTTATTGTATAGAAAACCTTTCTTATTTCTTCTTTTGAATAGAAATGATTAAATAAATAAAAAAAAATTCATTTTAATACATTCCGCTGAAATAAATTCATACATCCATCTCAACAGCAACCTGCTCTGCGATTGAATGCTGTATACGCAAGAAACTGGAATAAACTTCGTTATATAGAATATATTTTACGTTTTAAGATTAATTTGCATGTTAATGGTGTTCAAAGTCATGGTTCAGCAGAAAATTAAGAAGAAAACTTCGTTAAATAGGGATTTCGTTAAAGGGAAGCTCGATTGTAAATTTAGAGAAGAAACATCGATTTTTAAATAACTTCTTTTTAAAGATAGGCGCTTAAAATGTTTCACAAAGTCGTTAGAGGCAGGGTGGCTAGCTAGAAAAATGTTATTTGGTTTGGTCAAATCTGAAATATTTCTTCTAGGTTTGCCAAATATCGTCATTATTATCCAATTTCGTCAAAATGATTTCATGTAGGTTCCAGCATTTTCGAAATAAAAAGTCAAATCTTAAAAGAACGTGATACTTTTTACAAATGAATTTTGAAACTGTGCATTTTAATTTAACAAACTTTTAACCTACATTATAATACTATTTATTACTTGAAATTCAGTATTCAATCAAATAAATGTTATAATTTTGTCTAAATGTATAATAAAATAGATTTAAACTTCCAAAAAAAAAAAAAAAAAAAAACGTTAGATCTCATGCAGTTTAAATTAAACACTGCGGGTTTCTATACCAATTACTTTTCTTAAAAATACTAATTCAAAATAGCAAAAATATTCAAATATCCCTTCATGTTTTATACAAGAAGGTCAAACAATTTTGAAGAAAGAAACCTACAAAAACTTTCACAGTTTTTCACATCTTAGAGGTTTTATTGTCCCTATGACTGATTCATATATTTGTAATTTAAATTAAATTGTATCTAATTTATTCCCACTTAGTACAAATTTTAAGGCTCGCTTATACTTCAAAAATATCTTTTCCCAATTTAATCAGACATTAAAATTTATCAGTTCAGTTCTCAAGTGGAGATTAAAAAAAAAAGATAGAAAGTAATATTCTGTCATGCCCCAAATGTAATTCATAAGAATATTAGCAGGCCATCTGCGTGAATTCGAAGAAATTACTAATCTGCTTTTAGAACTAATTCCTGGAACATTCAGTTCATGCAAATCTTCAGATGTCTCTAATATTAAGTTATGTTTTTATTTATTATTCACATTTGTTAATGTTTTATTGATTTATTTAGTTATATGAACAGAATGTACCATTTCTGTAAAGCCCCATTTATTATTGGCATTATATCATTTATTATTGTCACCATTAATATTATGGTGAATATTAATGTGGTTGTTCTGCACATACAATAAAATGAGCATTCAATTATCTACCTTAATTGAAACGATAAAATTTATCTCAATCTATTTTAAAAGTTTTGTTTCATTCATTTGTAATTCTTTTATTAATATTGAAATTCCAGTATAGTGGAGCGCCGATTATTCACACACTTTTTCCAGGCTTAGTACTCGCAATTGTAGTAATGTACATTTTAGCATATTAACAAATGGCGTGCTTAGGAGTTGTTCTTTTTACTTTTTAAAAAGTTTTATTTTCAACAACATTGGTTTAAAGTTATACATAGAAGTACACATAGAAATTATTAAATATATTATATACATGTAATAATAAAAATTTTCGCCCTTTTTACCTTAGTTAATTTATTCCATATTCTTATAATATCTACCTTTTTTACCTGTCTTTTAATAATATCTTAATTACCCTTTATATTTTAATCATATAGTTTTAATTTAGCGTATTCTTTTATTTTTCTTATTCTAAAAACCTTAATTTGCTAATAACTATACTTATTTGTAAAATCCACTAATTCATTTTGTTCTGAGACATTAAATTCTTTTTTCTTTCGAATGTTTATTAAATATAATTTTTTCCTATTCGTTCCATATCCCATGATGCCTCGCAAGTTTGTCGCCCTCATCCTGATTTATTAATAAAGCTTCCACCGGTAAGTAATAAGTTATGTGAGCTATGTCGCGCGCCCCCGCCCCTCCCCGGACTTTAAGCTTATCACTGGTTCGGCCTCCTCTCTCCTTCCCCTTTCGCTTCGCTGGATTGGCTCTGCGTTGAGAGCGTTCGATTGTACGTCTGCGCCTTTTTCTAGTATTTAATCTCTTACATTCGCTGGGACAGCAGAATTTTGTCCGAACTTGTGTTGTTATAAAAAATGCACGTTACTTGGAGAGTGGTTCGTCAATTAGTCGTGATGATGTTTCTGATCATCTTTATCATTCTAAAGCTATGTGACCTTACTGGAAACTGAGTACTGTTAGACTAGTGGATTTGACTAAATTTACCTAACATCAATAAATTATTTCATTGCATTGATCTCTGCGTCTGTCATTATTCCTGGGAAAATTCCTAAGAATTCAACCTATCTTTGCCTTACCTCCGACCATGACGATACGATTTCACTTCAATAAATTTGGTTGGTGATATTCTCGATTGCTTTTTATACTGCCTATTTTCGATATGCTATAATATCCAGTTATGGTGTGTCATAATTAGCCTACAGCCATTAATCAGGGGTCGCATTATATAGGGAAAATTTTATTGTTCTTACCAGAACCCTTAATGAGTTACCTTCATGATCACTTTATTTAACATATTCTAAAGAAAGGTGCGATGAAGATATTATTTTAAAAATAGTGGTACGAATAATAAAAGTTTCCCTATAGAATGCGACCCCTGATTAATGCTACGATTATCACGACATGTTTTGAGAGAATTTTACATACATTCACTGTACAGTGCATGCATTTAAAAAAAATCATTTTGATAGGGAAAAGTTATTTTTGATAGTCTTCTCTTCATCGAGGACATTCATTTTTCTGCAGCCACATAGGTTCTCTCTTTCCGATAACACCAAGAGAAAAAAAAAACCATTTTTCGATCCACTTAAGGGGATCTAAAGATAAAGAGTGAAAAAAATGTGTGAAACTTCTTAGGTTCTACAAACAGTTGATTTTAAGCATTGATATGTTTGTATTTGTTAGTGATTTCGTTATTTCATGATTAGGAAAAACTTATTTAACGGTTAATTTTCGAGACATGCAGCCGAATTTACCCTACCGCGCGTAAAGAGGTTTTACTTCAAAAAATTTTGAGAAGGCGTAAAAAAAGTGTATGGTCCCAAATCGATCCGGTTAATTGGCGACCGGATAACATGCGCTCTACTGTATTCTAAAAAAAAAAAAAACTCAGCGAAAAAGCTTTTCCAATAGTCAAAATATCGTCATATCGTTAGAAAATGAATTTTTTCAAGGTTTGCCATAGCAACGGGCAGAACGGGAAAAAATTAACCATTTTCGTACGAAATTATCTCTTTTGTAGTCTTGTATGCATCGTGTAAATCAGATTTACATTCTTCTTTTAATACTATGTCTTTTACCACTGTGTGTAAAATGCCATGAACTGCCTCGTGGAGAAAATATTTTCATCCTTGATGTGATTTTCTTAAAATAATAATTTCATCTGGCTGTAATATTTGTTGGTCAGCAAAATTCCATCTACTAATTATACTATCTTGGTTATTGTCAAAATTTCAACCATATCATATTATTATTATGGCTTGATTATGAGCATAATAATTTCACATTACAACAGGACTTGTCTAGACTTGTTTACACTCCGAGTAATTATTACATACACGAATATACACAGAGACATGATCGTTATGTACTGATTTAAATTTTATTATGATTCACAAATGAATTGATATCTGATAATCAGTTTTTCTATCTCCGTATGCTGCAATTTTCACCAAATGCGGTTAATCACTATGACATCTGAATTGTTTAAGTGAGCTCAGCAACAGTACTTTTTTTATCAATAAAAATATTAGTTACATACAACAAATAGATTTCGTTTTAAAGAATGATAATTTAAATAACTTCTGTAAGGGCTCGAAAGATTGAGAGGAGTATTTCAGATATGGAACCGTTGGCAGGTGTACTCGTGGTGCAATAGTTAACGCCTGTTATACTCATGCAAGGATGCCTTGCAGACCAGATGTACGTTTTCATTACCGTCTTCTTCATTAAATATTCTGTTTATTCTCCCAGCAAGGCAACGCTGCTTGTCGCAAAACTTAGATTCGGCAACGGTGATTTGAACAACGTGCTAATAAGTTCCACCTACTAGTCCATCGCATAACGCATCGGGTGTTACTTTCTCAGAACATCTGAGATATTGTGGAGCACCAACTCTGAGCTTAAAATCTCTACTTCTAAGGTAACAGTATACATTCTGTTGAAAATCTGGCAATCTCTCTCGGAACACTTTTAGAATCGAATTTATTACAGATTGCAATTGTTTGCGTTCCAAAGAAAATGCAGTAATGTATTAGAAAAGTGGGAGAGTGATTATAATGTAATATGATGTAAATTCATATCACGCATAATATTTATGATATCAATTTCATCAAACATAGTGGAATCCGGAGCCTTTTTTGAGAACGTATCAGGCAGCAAATCATCATTGAGAATATTTTTAAAATTTTTACATCAAGATGCAGATGTATACCGATGTGGATCATAACTGACATATGGGCTTAAATTATGTTATTCTAGTTTTTTATTGGAAATACAGACACGATAAATTTTGGAGATTAATACAATGATTTTCATAATTAATACAATTTAGCTTCCACAATATTACATAATATGAAATTTAATGAATAAATACCATCAAACGAAATCGCATTGTCTAATTTTAAAATGGATAACTTTGAGATTTTCACAGCTCACGTGAAATGAAAATAAGAAACATTTCAGATACTATGTATTTTAATTATAAATTTAAATTTGGTATTGCTATTTCTACAAATTAATAAAATATTAAATCACAATAAAAATTAAATATACATAACTATATGATTTGTAACTCACATTACACTACTTTCCATCAAAATAATTCAAACGAAATGGTTCTTTGTTTCTTTTTTGCTGTGCGCAATCCACACTGAAATTTTAATATTTTTTTACACTCAGTAATAGTATTATTGTCTTTGCACCACTTTATCCGGCAACATTTTCGTTTGTTTGAAACTTCCACTCCATTGAGGGATAACTTCAAGTTCTTTTTCAATATATTTCTTTTTTAGCACGCCTGTTAATTTTAGAATATAGTTTCTTCTGATCATATTATAACCTATTTTTGCTATAAAAATAACCCATGCATTTATGACTGCTAGATCTTGGACCGTTAGATTTTCAATGCGTCGCCAATAAGAATAACAGTAAGCGGCTGTATTTTCCATAAGGTTCAATCTTTGGCCTCTTCCAAAACACTTTGAAGGAATAATTAATTTTACATTTCTCTCTTTTTTAATTCTCTTTTATATTTTGCATTTTGTTCACAAAACTTTTCCGATTTATTGGGGATTCATGGCATTCTCCGCTACATTTACTTGGGATATTTTCATTCAACTCACCGTCAGATTCGGGCGATGAGATTTCATCGACATTTTCACCTAAGTTATTTTCGTCATAAACAGGGTGTTTCAAAATTATATTTCGGAAAAGTAAAGGCAGGTGGAGTGGACCTAAGCAAGCAGATTTTGGTTAGGAATGTGTTTGCGGAAATACGGCGTTGAAGTAGTAGAGGGCGCTGTTAAGTTAAGTGGATAAAAGCATTTTGCTCACTTAATCGTCATTCTTCGCACGGATTTCGAGCAACATGTATCTCTACACCTATGCGGAACTTGTCGACAGGCATTTCAAGTATGGGTCTTCAGAAGGAAATGGGTCACACCCAACAGTGCTAGAGCTTGTAGAATGCCTATACTCCACTGTGCGTAATACTGCTTCTTCCGCTGCATGAATTTTGCGATATGTTCCAGTGCCCGTAACACGCCGCGAAGCATAAAATGATCCACTCGCACATAACTCCCGATAAAGATGCTCAAATATTTGGAGATCCGGCAGATTCCTACCCTGGAATCGTTCCATGTACATCCTTTGAGGAACTGCTCCATTTCCTTGTGCAGATCCCTACATGAAATGCATGTCGGCAAGCTCCGAAATGGTGTAATGAAGCATGTTCCTCGAAATCCGAGCGTAGAATCAGGATTTAAGCCAGCGAAGTGGTTTTATCCACTGAACTCAACAGCGCCCTCCACTGCCTCAACACTGCATTTCCGCACCCATATTCCTATAAGAAATCTCTTTACTTAGATCCCCTCTACCTGCATTTACATTTCTGACGCATAATTCTGAAACACCTATATATCGAAATTTTCTTCATCACCATATGTGTGTTTGTCGCAAAAATCATTTTCTTAAAGTTACTTAGAATGTTTTAGAGTTTTAAAATTTCCTTATTTGAAATACCTCTCCGGATTGTTGTCATCAGTATGCAGC
Source organism: Maratus speciosus (assembly GCA_963932465.1). Taxonomy (NCBI): domain Eukaryota; kingdom Metazoa; phylum Arthropoda; class Arachnida; order Araneae; family Salticidae; genus Maratus; species Maratus speciosus. The sequence continues at coordinate 307,790,241 of OZ010786.1, forward strand.
GAAACTGAAATGGCATCAACAGGCTGTTTTTCGCGCATGCTGTTTGCAACAGTCAATTTTTTGTACTTAGTTTGTTACATATAATGCATATAAAAACATTCTACAATATTTCAATAGATTATAGGTTCCCAACAGGGGCGGTGGCGGATCTAGAGGGACTTGGGGGGGGGGAGGTTAAGATAGCCAAATGTGGCGTCTGTGGCATACCTACCTTTACAAAAAATTAATATAATAAAACTAGCTGACCTCCCTCCTACTCCCCCCCCCCCTCCCCGTCTGCATTGCTTGGACCCGTGATAAAAACCTTAAATATACCTATATTAAATGAAAATTTTTACAAACGAACCTAAAGCTGGGGATCCCAAATTGAATTTCTTTTACGCAAAAAATCGTCGCTAAAACTCGCCGAAAACAAAATTTTATTATAGCGGATTAAAACATTGTAGCCACAATTCTTTCATGAATGTCAAAAATCGCTATACTTCGTAATAAAATAGTTATAAATTTAAAAATCGCGGATAGCAAAATTAGCTATATTAGGTACTAGGAAGAACTAAAAATAAAGTTCAGAAATGGATACTAGCAATTCTGACTTCAAAATCTATACCAGCTCTCTAGCTCTCTACCCTGGACTGTGGGCAAGAACACAGAAATTTTTAATTGCTTTTATTTCATCGTATTTGGCTAATTTTGGGTTCAGTGCAATAGCTAATATAAAGTAAGGTGTGGTAGGATGCGCACTTTAGCTATTTTAGTCAATAACAATAAATGAAGAGATTTGAGGGATGAAGTTATACTTCATTTATAATCTTAGGTTATTAAGCTAACAACAACAACAAAAAAAATGCGTACTTCAACTTATAAGAAACACTATTATTTTTACACTCCGTATTACTTAATATAAAGATTATCTTCCTGAATAAGCTCGTTTGTTCAACCATTGAGGGAAAGAGTGCGCAGTCAAGTGTGTAGCAGTGCGCAATATAAAAAAGGAAGCATTTTAGTTACAAACGTCACATTTGGAGTTATTACGACCTGCGTAGTTTTTGCATTCATCGTGTCGAAAGCTTTCTTTTTGGCATAACATAAGCTATGCATCTAATAAACAGAAGTATTAATGCGACAATCAAAACATACATCATTCTTCATAATATTAAAAGGCGGGTGTTTGATACTGTTAAGTTTTTTCAACTTTTCGGAATTAAAATACGAATGAATCACAATATATGACCTCAAAACAACCGAAAAATCGGTTTAGTGATCCAGAGAAACTATTTATATAATACGCTAAGATGACGATACCGGATAGCGCTCATCCTCGGAAAAAACACAGATCGCGGCCATCATTCCGATGACGTAAATAAGGCCACTTGTTCGACTTATGAAAATAATCCACATTGTATCACGCCTATTCTTCTTAATTTCTCTGAAACCTTCAAAAACTATACAATTATAATGTTTTAAGTTCCAAATTAAAAATCTCCAGTTACCGACAACATATTACAGATATAAACAAACGAACATTTCAGAAATCGTGATTAATTTTACAAATATAAACAATGTGTAGTGAGTCATTCATTTTTGAAAATTCATTGATAAAAATTTTAAAACTTTCGCGCATTGAATATTTTAACTCCTGTAGTATTAGTATACCTTTCACGTCATTCGCCTATGAACCAATGAAAATAGTTTTTAATTTAAAAGCAAAGTCTAAACTCAAGTATATTTTCGTTTCTTTTATGTTATTCGGGGCAAATCTCGCCAATAACAGGAGTTTTTTTCCGTCAATTGTAGTAATTTTTTAGAGCGTGTGATTTAGAAACAATGCTTTGTTGAAATAAAATGCAATGGTATTTATTATTATTGTTATATATTTTAAAGGAAATGAGTGAAAAGCATGTATTTTAATCGTATTCAATATATGTAGTTTGAATTTTTGTGTTTAAAATAAAAGCTATGCTTTTTAAATGAATTGGGTTAAAGATTTATATTTTAAGTAAAATTAATGTAACATGAATGATGTCAATGGGAACAATATTCGGCGATATATAACATGGCCAAGCTAACATAAAAGTACTCTATTTTCTGAGTATTAATGTAACTAGGACTTCCCTCAGAGGGATTAGTCTGAGCGATATTGCTGAGAGCATAGATTTAATAATAACATGTGGGAGCAAAGAAAATGAGATGTTATCTTTAATTGTCCATATACTGCGACAAATTGAAATGATGAAAATAAAAGAATCGTAGAATTACAAAATCTTATATATAAATTCGTATATACTGTTTAAAAAAATGGGAAATCAAACCATTCAAAACAGCCATGCATGGATATAAAATTGAAAGTACGCAATATATTAAAAGTAAAATAGAAAATGAAACACTAAATTACTTATATCGGAATTTTAACTGTATAAAATGATGTCAAGAGCATAATCAGACGCTCCGCACCAATTTGAGTAACTTTAAATGACACATATATGATGTTTAAAAAGAATGGACTATACTTTATATGGTATGTGCTCCCCGGAATAGTTAATATTGTACAATATCTGTTTTCCACGGATGCAATGAGGTTGTCGATAACATTTAAGGAATTCTCTCCTCAAAATCTGATATAGTATCAAAGTACCGAATACATCAACAGTGGCATGCAATGCATCGTTAGAGTGTGTTTTAGATATGCTCTATCGGATTTAAATGATGAGTGTGTGCTGGCCACTACATACGCTGTATTGTTTTGTTTTCAAACATATTCTGCACAAGTTGAGCTGTATTTAGCATGTATTAAATAAAAGAAATCGGCAATGATTACAACATAAAGTATGACACAAGATCTGAATATAAGTCTGCATAACTTTTGAGCTGTCAAAGTGTCATCTGAAGTAATTTACAAATCCATACATATTTATTCAGCAAATCATGCAAGCTAATATACGCCAATATGTACCCGATTATGAAATTTCACCAGAATAAGTTAATATATAAAATATCTACTAATGATAATTGAGAACATGACCTTATGATAAAATGTCTAGAAAAATGAATCGGATAAAAAATTCATATCACATTTAAAATGGCACTTCCCTCTGTTAGTGGCCTTGGCGAGAGAGAGAAAAGCCTAGAGAAGGAACACTTTAACAAGTACTTTCAGGCAACCTACTCACTGTTTCATACAGGTCTTTATTCAATATTTACACGATTTATTTAATGCTAGGTGGGTATCTATCAGTTTTGTTGCATTTAAATTGCATGTTTTGCGGAGGAAATGCAGCATTATGAAATATTTAAAGTTGCTGTACCTAATAATTCCAAATTAATGGTAAGAGAGATCGCTTTCCGTTAATTTCATCTTTTTAAATTTTAAATTTTTTAGAAACCATTCATAGAGAAAATTGTATATTTTAAAACTAACCCGAAGCAAAATTTCAAGATTTTGGGCTCAGCAGTAACACAGAAATAGAAAATTTTCGAAAGTTTTTTCTTTCTGTACTGTTTTATACAGCGACAATTTTAAAAATTGTTCTATTGCGAGAATTTACGTCATGATAAATACAGCCATGTCAATTTTCATGTTTATATTCCTAACAATTCCATGTACTTCGTTACTTAAATCATCTTTAGATCTTTTTCCGGTTTGTTTAGTCTTTCGAATTTTTAGAATTCGTTCTACAACGAGCATTTAAATCTTATTAATTACTACCATGCCAAAGTTCTAGTTTCTAACCCCAACAGTATCCGAAAAATTTCAGTATTCCAAATAAATCATAGTTTAGAACCTTTCTAAAAATTTTTACGTTTATCCGTCAAATTGAACCTTTTAGAGAGCGTTCATTATGAGTATTTACATCTTAAAAGTAACTACCGCACCAAATTTAAAGTTTCTAACACAATCAATATCGCAGAACTCGCGATTTTAGAACTTCTTGCTCCTGCAGCGATGTAGGTTCTTGCACTGACATAAAATAGTCTTTTTTTCGGAGCAGAGATGGCCACCAACATTTTTTTAAGTTGGCTATGTAGTTTCAGAGATAACACCTCACAAACGTACAAGCATTAATAATATTATATACTTTATAATATTATAACGCTTTATAATATTAGCATTAGATGTACAGATACAAAAACCATTTATCTGTTACAAACTAAAGTGCCCGGCGTTGCCCAGAATTTGAAGGATATTTGTTCTGAAAAATCAATTTCAAAATTTAACATACAACACAAAACAAACATTAAAAAAAGCAGTCAAAATGTTGCATGAATGAATCATATGAAAACGCTATATAAAAATGTATAAATGTATATAACAGAATCAAAAGAATACAGCTATAAATGAACTTATTTCAATTTATAATTGGAGCAATAATGTTAAAATACGCCAATATTTCCCTAATCGGGTTTTTATCATGCTTCAATACATTTTTCACACTCATATGATTTATACTATATCCACCATACCCTTTATATTTCCAATATGCCGTAATATTTTCCTCTTTCACGTGGAAACCTTGAAATAGAAAAGTTATGAAGTTATATTCACTTTCATTTAAATTCGTCAAACTATTTATTTCATTTTCATTTTTCACGTGGAAATCTTGCAGTAGAAAATTAATTGTTATAGTAATAATTTTATTGTGTTTTTTAATTGTTGGCAACTGCTGTAAAGAAAAATGTTGAAATTTGATAAGAAATTGCTGTCAAATTGGTGGTTTTTTATTAATTAAAAATTAACGATAAATTATTTCGATTCCGGATTACTTTAGTTGTCTCGGCCATGTTTTAATACACATGTACGTATCTTTTCACAATTTTGGCTTCCAAATTGTGGATTTTTATAGAATTACAAACAGGCAGATAGACAAGTTTTCATTTTTATGTATCTCTCTATTCTAAAAAAAGTAACTAACGCTGTCACCGCCGCCGCCGGTTTTGAATTTTTTGTGACCGGAGGTCTTTCTTCGTTAATATTAAGAAAACCATTGCATACAAAAATATGAAAATCGGTAGTAATATAGCGATATGTTTGATCAACACGCTGAAGAATACAGTTTTCAAATAGAAGAATTATTTTAAGAGATATTTAATGCTAAATTTGGACAAAATCGTTCCATTAAAAAAGTTTTATAGGAGCAAAAACTATACATGGGAATTTAATCATTTTTAGATCATTTTATTCAATAGAAGATCCCGGTGTGCAGATTCCATTAATTTATTTTTTATTATTTGACTCATTTTTTCAGGTGTTATTTCTATTTTAAATTCAAATATTCAGAATTTCTACAGATATTTTTTACATATTTTAGAAAATGGTATTAATTTAAACTGTTGCCAACTGTATAAACAGCGCAAACAATAATGCTTGCTTCAAATAAAAAAAATTATTTCCATGTTACTATTATAAACAGAAAAAACCTTCAAATTAGAATTAAATAATTATGTATAAAAAGCAGGCACTTATTGGAAATTACGCCATAAAAACTATTTTTACATGTGAATTTTAAAAGAGAAAGGATATTGTAAAATAAATTCATGAACATGCGTTAAAAGTCTGAAATAGAAGAAATTACGTCACATTACACTTATTATGCAAAATGAACAAAAAATAGTATTGCAAAACACTTTAAATTCAAAAATTGTGCGAGACAAAATATTATAAGTTAAATATTAGATTTTTTCAAAATTTTATTATTTGTCGTTTATAAGTATGCAAAATTTTATGTCTTGAACTTAATTAGGGACTGAGTCAGAAAAATTGCTTAAAATACACAAGTTAGCGCCCAGAGGGTTAAATATTAGACCTTTTTCAAAATTTTACTTTTTGTCGTTTGATGTGAGATGTTCAGCTATAAGTATGCAATATTTCATGTCTCCAACTTAATTAGGGTCTGAGTTAGAAAAATTGCTTAAAACACAGAAGTTAGAGACTGGAGGGTTAAATATGACTTTTTCAAAATTTTATGATTTATCGTGTTATCGCAAGTGTTCAGCTATAAGTATGCAAACTTTCAAGTCTCCAACTTAGTTAGGGATGAGTTAGAAAATTGCTTAAAATACATAAGTTAGAGCCCAGAGGGTTAAATATTAGACCTTTTTCAAAATTTTATTATTTGTCGTTTGATGTGAGGTGTTCAGCTATAAGTATGCAAAATTTCATGTCTCCAACTTAATTAGGGGCTGAGTTAGAAAATTTGCTTAAAATACACAAGTTAGAGCCCAGAGCGTTAAATATTAGACCTTTTTCAAAATTTTACTTTTTGTCGTTTTTTGTCGTTATTTGTCCTATAAGTATGTAAACTTTCAAGTCTCCAACTTAGTTAGGGGATGAGCTAGAAAATTGCTTAAAATACATAAGTTAGAGCCCAGAGGGTTAAATATTAGACCTTTTTCAAAATTTTATTATTTGTCGTTTGATGTGAGGTGTTCAGCTATAAATATGCAAAATTTCACGTCTCCAACTTAATTAGGGGCTGAGTTAGAAAAATTGCTTAAAATACACAAGTTAGAGCCCAGAGGGTTAAATATTAGACTTTTTCAAAATTTTATTATTTGCCGTTTGATGTGTGGTGTTCAGCTATAAGTATGCAAATTTTCAAGTCTCCGACATATATAGTTTCTGAGAACGGGCTGTGTGACAGACTTACAGACAGACAGACAGACAAAGGAGTGAGATAGGTAGGGTTTCGTTGGATGAACGAAACTCTAAAAACATGCTGTGGGTGACTGTAACAACATCCTAAAATTACATTACCATCAGCGATCTACCAATCCCGAATTTAGTTTATATTCGTTTCATATATTCTTATTCTTTTGTTTGGCCCTGCAAAATAACTATCAATAATATATACAGTAAAACCTCTGAATAGCGGACACCTCGAGAATGCAGAATTTGTCCTCTATTTGGAGGTGTCCGCTACTGAGAGTAAAACATGTACAGTTATTTAAGTGTTGGTAATCGAAAAAAATGTCCGCTAAATAGAGGTATCCACTAATCGGGTGTGTCCGTTATGGAGGTTTTACTAATAAAACCTCTGAATAGTGAACACCTCGGGAGGGCAGAATTTGTCCTCTATTTGGAGTTTTCCGCTACTGAGAGTAAAAAATGTACAGTTATTTAAGGGTTGGTAATCGGGAAAATGCCCGCTAAACAGATGTGTCCACTAAGCGGGTGTGTCCGTTATGGAGGTTTTACTGCATAATAATATCATCCTTTACAAGAAAATTGCATGCTGTATGATAGCCAGACAGACATCCAGAGAAAGATAACCTCCCGGAGCAATAAACACTCATGTCTTTTGTTTTAATCATCCACAATTGTATGTTGCAAGGTTTGTGATCACGTGGTTGAAACTGATCTATTCAATATTACTGCGTGCGTATTTTTTTTTTATTATTATTATTTGCTCCATATGTTCAAACCAGTTGTCTACGAAAACATCCACCGGTGAAAGTGACGCACACCAAATTTCTGTTACGTATGAAGATAAATTGTGCTTTTTTATCAGTTTTTTTTATTATAATTTTTAAACGGTTTGGAACTTAATTTTCATAGTAGGTGCATTCAGTAGGTGGCCCTCATAGGTACCTTCTGGTGCAGTCAGAAACGAAATCCGACAAATATTTTTTGAGTTATGCTTGACGAAAGGTTTTTATTAGGCTTTCTTTTTAGTAGGAATAATATCCATCGTAGCTCTAATGTGTCCGGACAGTAATATTTCGCTGAGTATTAGCCTTCGCTTCGCGCAGACAATAAATTTTAGTCTTTAGTTAGTTTGTGTTGGGTTTGTATGTTTAATTTATTTTGGAAAAATTGATTTGACGAATCATGAATATTAATTCTCCCCTACTTTTTTTTTTTTTTTTTTTTTTTTTTTTTTTTGCAAATTTTATTACTTCTCAGCAGCGAATAATTTTAAATTTTACATCGTTGAATAGGGAAGGTTTGCTTTCAAATGTAAAATTTTGAAAAAATTTATTTCAATTTACTGACGTTTTATGATTTTTAAACCAAATAGCTGAATTACGGAACAATAGTACATGAATATTTTTATCAATTATTATCAAATTTTAAGGGGAAATGCACGGTTTCTAACCGCCGTCCTAAGGCATTTAGACTAATTTATAAAATTTCGCTATATATTTCATGAGAAAGAAAACAAAATCAGTAATTTGTTTTAATAATTTTGTTATGCCTTTAACTATAAAATATTTTCTATAACTATTTTTTATAAAATTATATTTGACAAATTCAAATATTTAGTGAGGCTTACAAATTAAATAGTTACTTAACTTTTTATTTATAATAATATCAATATTTTTCCACTTATCATTTAGCCTAGCTCAATAATTTTATTAAATAATAAAAAAAAGGACATTTAATTGGATAAAAGTTTTCCAATTTAGATTTAAGAAAAGCAAAATTTAAATTAAATTAAATAAAGGTTGTGCGAAAATATGAACATTTTTAAAAATATTTTATAAAACAAAGAAAATCCAGCACTAGGAAAACTTTTTACTTTTCATGTAATATTTTCTTTGTTTTTAAGATAAAAAAAAAAAAAAAAATGTTCTTTTGATTCTATTTTGCTAATGTAAACAAACAGCGGACCACGTTTGATCTTATTAAAAAGGAAATATTTTTGTTTAAATAATGCAAAAAACTTATAGGAATGTTAACATTTTAATACGTTTATGCTGGATTTATTTTATTTATTTATTTTGTTTTACAATGTTTCAGATGTAATATTTTGTGACGCTAAAAGATTTAGTTTTTAATAAAATATGATGAATCAGGTCTAAAGTATAAAATTTAACATTAAGGATGAATTTTTATTTTTTCCCATGTGTAAACTAAAAAAAATATAATAAAAAAAGCACATATTTTAAAATTGTATAAAGAATTAGAAATGCAAACATACAACCATTATATAATTTTGTATGATCGCTTTTTTAAAAAACAAGTATATTTTATAATAGAATTAAAATTTTCTCATTTTTTTTTTAATCAGAATTATTTTGGGTAGCAGAAAATTTAATCGTCTACAACTAAGAGTTTTCTTTTTGATATACCAATTGCAAGAAATGACAGAAATCGCAAGAAAAATTAGAAATACAATCGACTCAGTATAACACGTACAGAAAAAGATCGTTGAGGCTAACGGCATTAAGAAAAATATTAATTTATCATATATACGACGGTCATTCGGAAACCAAGGTCCAAATCGCTGTAGCTAAATGAACAGGCTCGAATGTACAGGAACAGGATGTCACTCGAACATTGAAACGCGTACCTAGCTTATCAAACGACGCCATTTGCATTGGTATTGTTGCAGTGTACTGTTTATAATGTTTAATATCTCTAAAACTATCAGCCCGCAGACTGTGCAATACGGTCAGTGATTCGGTTTTTGATAGCACGAAAAGTTTCAGCTGCGGAAATTCATAGACAGATAAGCGACGCGGCCTTCTGACGTCTGGAGTTTTGTTCCTGCATGACAATGTCAGACCCCATTCTGCCATTCATGCCCAAAATCAGAAAAATAGAGAACATAAACATGTATAGAATTAAAAAAAAAAATATTTTGAAAAAATCTGTGATGGTTTATGTTTTATAAGAAATCGAACCTTGGTTTCCAAATAACCCTGGTATAATAGTGAGGCATAAAATAAGGTAGTATTTAAAACGAGTACATTATGAGCGACAAAGTAGTTATATTCGTTTGTTGTCACTGCTAGCAATACATTATAAGGCATTCCATTTCTGATAGATTCCTCCATTTAAATATATGTTTATCAAGTTTTAGTTAAATAAGAATTTTTTAAAATAAAAAGTAAGACAGTTTGCTGTTATTTAATTGGTATTGATAATGTGGCGTAAATTACCTGTGAAATACATAAATATCTAAAGCGAGGCAGTAAGGAAGTATTAAAATAATTTTTAGTTCTCTTGAATGGCCATATCACTTTACTTTTATTCAGCAAATATAAGTGTAATCATTAGCTAGATTATAAAAGAAATTACAACCGACCGTTATAACCACTGTTTCAAATTTATCGAATTTTTTATTCAAAAATGACTATTTTTGAACAACAGTAATCACCTTTTTTTTCTACTTTCATTTACCTTTTTTTTCTACTATTCGAAAATAGTAGTAGATTTCTAAATTTAAAAAAAAATCCGCTAAATCGGTAACCTAAAATATTATAGTCATATTTCATGTTGCAAATAGGCACTTATTTTCGTTTTAATTGAAACACGAATTGCGTCAAATACCTAATTAACTATTCTCGTTCGAATCTTATATTAACATTTTTTTTTTTTTAATCTATACTTGAGGAAAGTCTTCGAAATTCAAAAGACATATTTTTGCTTCACTTATCATATTTATCGATTATATAGTGATAATACGAAATATTCTATCCTTACAAAATTAATTTAAAATTTAATATTATCGAGAATTCTATCAAAGTATTAAGAAAACATATTTTGCTGTTGAAATAAGTCAATAACGCATTGAAAGCTGAGAATCTTTATACCTATCAGAGATTTCAAGAGCCATCGTATGATGTAGACTGGTATTTTAGAAATTTTGAAACAAATATTACGGTATGCAATGTTAAATTCTTAAAGATTTTATTTTGTTTTGATTTTTTGTTATTTTATAAAATAAAATTTTACATTACAATTTTAAATATAATTTTCTTAGCAACACTTTAAAGAAAATAATTATTTTATGTCTATTTTCTATCATTACGAATAATTCTTTGATACAATCTGAGTGGTGTAAAAAAATAATTTTTCTATATGTTCTTCCATTTTATGATTTAGTACGTTTGCGCGTGGTCTGGCAGTCGGGAGACGTTGCGTTTACCTGCGGGAGAAGGGGTTATGCAGGTCAAAAAACTTCAAAATTACGTCACTTTATCAAAGCTCATTTTTCTATATGTTCTTCCGTTTTATAGCGTAGTACGTTTGCGGGCGGTCTGTCAGACGGGAGACGTTGCGTTTACCTGCGGGAGAAGGGGTTATGCAGGTCAAAAACTTCAAAATTGCGACATTTTAGCATGGTTTTTGTTTATAACATCTGTTTCTATTAACTATTTGTGATATTAATCCATTATTGCCAGACGTTGCCAATGTCGCTAAAACCCTGCCAGATCCACATTTATAGGTAGCATATTACACTTTGGTTTCACACAACATATAATTAATTTTCCAGACATAATTTCGGTTGCAAAGTTAATGCCAGACGGCTTTAAATATGGCAAAGAAAGGGCCTGTTTCAATAGTGTTTTACAATTTAAATATTATAAGTCATATTTACGTCATTTTATCAAGCTTAAAAATAACAAGATATTACTCTTAGGCTAGCAGACAACATATAATTAATTTGCCGGACACAAATTCGGTTGCAAAGTTAATGTCAGACGGCTTTAAATATGGCAACGAAAGTGCCTGTTTCAAGAGTATTTTATAGTTTAAAAATTATAATCATCTTTACGTCATTTTATCAAGCTTTAAAATTACAAGATATTACTCTTTGGCTAGCACACAAACTATAATTAATTTGTCAGACACAAATTCGGTTGCAAAGTTAATGCCAGACGGCTTTAAATATGGCAACGAAAGTGCCTGTTTCAAAAGTGTTTTATAGTTTAAAAATTACAATTACATAAATTTACATTAATTACACAAAATTAAACATTTTTTTTCGACAAACACTATACAGTGAAATACGTTTAACACGAAATTGAAGGGACCGAAATTTTTTTTCATGTTAAAAGAATTTGTAAAAAAAGAACAAAACTCACAAATATTTTCGACGTCGTCAAATTTTATGTCGGTTTCCTGTTAAATTACTAGTAAGTTGCATCCATTAAGATAAAAAAACATTTTTTTTTTGGGGGGGGGGGGATCAGGTATCTTTTTTTTTAAGTGTCTTTTTCAGCATTCTGAGATCTAGCTTGTTTGAACCAAGAAAGCAAAGCTGTCTCTAAACCTTCGTGCTTAGCAGTTCTCATGTGTTTTCTCTCTGGCTTAAACATACTGTGCTCAAACATTAACGTAATGGGATCCCTGTTTTTTATTATTGTTGATAAAGTTGAATTGGCAATGCCAAACTCTTTGCAGATTTCTGTTTTCGTCCTGCTTTTTCATCAACTGCTTTAAACAGCTTCATCTTCATTTGAAGCAAAATAGCAGTTTGTTTTCTCTCCGATTTCTCAGCCATTGTGCTCATAAAACGAGAAAATTTACAAAAAACACGAAATTCACTGATTTTTACCCAAAATTCAGTATATTTAACACAAAATTCAACAATTTCAACTCAAACTAACTAGATCGAAAGCGATTTTTTTTTCGTGTTAAACGATTTTTGTTTCGTGTTAAAAGAAACAAAATGCATTAAATTGAATATTATACTGTCCGGACCACTATATCATTTCCTGTTAACCGGTTTTTCGTGTTAAGCGTTTTCGTGTTAAACGTATTTCACTATATATATATATACATATATATATATTTTTTACAAAGAAACGACTGTTGCTATGGTAACAATTAAGGGTTGACTGTCATTAAATGAAGCCAAATCCCTACAAAAGGTGCCATTTCTTGAAATAGGCACATTGGTTTCCATATTTAAAGACGTCTGGCATTAACTTTGCAGCCAAATTTATGTCTGGAAAATTAATTATAGGTTGTCTGCTAGCAAAAGAGTAATATCTTGTAATTTTTAATCTTGATAAAATGACGTAAAGATGACATAATTTTTAAATTGTAAAACACTCTTGAAACAGGCACTTTCGTTGCCATATTTAAAGCTGTCTGGCATTAACTTTGCAACCAAATTTGTGTGTGGCAAATTAATTATACGTTGCCTGCTAGTCAAAGAGTAATATCTTGTTATTTTTAAGCTTGATAAATTGACGTAAAGATGATTTATAATTTTTAAACTATAAACCTCTTTTGAAACAGGTACTTTCGTTGTCATATTTAAAGCCGTCTGGCATTAACTTTGCAACCGGATTTGTATCTGGCAAATTAATTATAGCTTGTCTGCTAGGCAAAGAGTAATATCTTGTTATTTTTAAGCATGATAAAAGGACATAAAAATGACTTATAATTTTTAAACTATAAACTACTCTTGAAACAGGCACTTTTGTTTCCATATTTAAAGCCGTCTGGTATTAACTTTGCAACCGAATTTGTGTCTGGCAAATTAATTATAGGTTGTCTGCTAGCCAAAGAGTAATATGTTACCTATATATGTGGATCTGGCAGAGTCTTAGCATTATTGGCAACATCTGGCAATAATGGATAAATATCACAAATAGTTTGTAGAAACAGATGTTATAAACAAAAATCATACTAAAATGACCTAATTTTGATGTTTTTTCTCATGCATAACCCCTTCTCCCGCAGGTAAACGCATCATTTCCCTTCAGCCAGACCGTCCTCAAACCTACTACGCCATAAATCGGAAGAACATACAGTGTGTCCACGTATAACCTAACCGACCTTTATTTTCGCAACCGTTGGTCCTAGTTGCATACTTCCAATTACAAAAATGGTCAAAATTAGATACAGGGTTAAGATAAAAAAGGTTTGAAGCGAAAAAACAATTTAGTGAAGATTTACGTAATCTAAATTTTTATACGGTCCCCCGGTCCTATAAGTTATATTTAGTAAAATTTCCCTGTTACACTGGCAAGTAAGGCAAAAAAAGTCCCGTTATTCTACGATTAAAATTGACCGAGTATTAGCTGTTTAAAGTTGGAGCATACTTTTTGCTGCATATTAGGGGTCATTCACAAAATTAGTAGAAATAGAATTTCGTCAGATATATTAAAGAAATGGTTGAGAGTAAAATTAGCATTGCAATATAAATTTAAAATCTTTAATCATTCTGACATATCACTGCAAAATACACAATTTGTACTGAACATCATAAGAGGATAAAAATAACAGATTTTTTGTTAAATAAAAGGATGAAAAACAACAGCCTCAATTCTTCACAAAATTATACATATTTTTAAATGCTGTACTGTCTTTCAAATTTTTGGTTGTGGCATGTTTTTTAGCTTTTCAAAATTGATTCTTATGTATTTTTTAGCACTGAATCCGAAAACGACCTTCATTTTAAACCATCGCGTCAGGAATTTTCTCAAATCGCAAATTTCAAAGTTAAAAAGCTAAAAATTAAAATTGATCCCCACTCCCCTCCCGACCTCATCAGACCTCCGAGTTGTTTAGCTGTAAGAAACCCAGTATAAGCCAAAAAATCTAATAAATTATTGAATTAAATAAAATTAAACCGAATAAAATGTCTTAAATCTATTTTATAGTACCAGATTTTTCGCTATTTTTTAAACTTGAAATTAACGATTTGCGAAAAATCCTGACATGATGGTTAAAAGTGAAGGTAATTTTTTTATTCAGCGTTAAAAAATACATAAAATGTAATTATAAAATTAAAAAAGCACAACCATCGCAGGTTTATGTTATCTAATATAATACTCTTTCTTAAACTTCTTGACGGTAATCTATCCGAATTTTTTTGTGTTATCCTCTAATATAAGTATGTATAAGATGGCAAGAATCGAAAATCATAATAATATTGCATTGTCGTCAGTATGTAAAATTTAACTTCGATCGGGCATTTGAAAGTAAGTTAAAGTTCTAGTACAAATTTTAAACTGGAACGACGATCATTGCAAATTAAATAAAACCTTATGAAAATAACACAATTTTAGTTAAAAGAAATCATAGCCTCAAATCATTACAAAATAAAACATATGTTAAAATACAATTATTTTAACTAATCTGAAACTTAACTAATAAAACTTAATCGTAATATTTGTCCGATTTCTTTCAAAGCGCAGATATCTTGAAATGAGTTTAAGTACTTTAAATACGATCCCTGAAAGCTTCTCAGAAATCATCTCTTTTGAGATGCATAAAAGTGGCTTAAGTCGTGCATTTCAAAGTTTAATAACTCGGTCAATTTTAATGTTAGTATGGGACTTTTTTTGTCTTACTTGTTAGTGTCACAGTAAATTTTTACTAAATATCACTTATAGGACCGGGGGACCGTATAAAAATTTAAATTTCGTAATTTTTTAATAAATTTTTTTCTTGACACAAATTGCTTTAAAAATAATTCTTTACCTTATTTAAACCATTTTTGTAATTGGAAGTATGCATCTAGGACCAACGGTTGCGAAAATAAAGGTCGGTCAGGTTATACGTGGATACACTGTATAGAAAAATGAGCCTTGATATAATGACATAATTTTGAAGTTTTTTGAACTGCATAACCCCTTTTCCCGCAGGTAAGCGCAACGTTTCCCGACTGCCAGACCGCCCGCAAACGTACTACGCCATAAAACGGAAGAACATATTGAAAAATGAGCTTTGATAAAGTGACGTAATTGTGAAGTTTTTTTACCTGCATAACCCCTTCTCCCGCAGGTAAACGCAACGTCTCCCGACTGCCACACCGCCCGCAAACGTACTATATCAGAGTTGTGAAACCAGCGGACAAACTTAAATGCCTAGAATGGACTTTTTTCTTTAATTCACAGTCTGTCGCCGAACTTTTAGGAAACACAACTGGCAACGAGAGGACACCGAGGATCGTGACAGCCGATAAAGAAGAATTGGTAAGGATGGAAGGTGGAAGGGTGTTTATGTAATTCTAAATTACTGTTTTCAATTTAAAAGAGATGCGATATTTTTAGAGTATTAAACGTGTTGAGTTTTTTAATTCTGTGTGGTTTTCAAGATTATATGAGTGGTGTGACTTTATTCAATGGCTCCCTATGTGGAATGATACGCGGCTACGAGTTTGATGGTTAAAGAAGCTACGTATAACAAAAACCTTACTTACTACACCATAAATTTTTCCGGAGGTAAACGCAACGTCTCCCGACTACCAGACCGCCCGCAAACGTACTACACCATAATTCGGAAGAACATATAGAAAAATGAGCCTTGATAAAGTGGCGTAATTTTGAAGTTTTTTTACCTGGATAACCCCTTTTCCCGCAGGTAAACGCAATGTCTCTTGACTGCCAGACCGCGCGCAAACGTACTACACCATAAAACTAAAGAACATATAGAAAAATAAGCCTTGATAAAATGACGTAATTTTGAAGTTTTTGGACCTGCATAATCCCTTTTCACGCAGGTAAACGCAACGTCTCCCGACTGCCAGACCGCCCGCAAACGTACTACACCATAAATCGGGATAACATATAGAAAAATGAGCCTTGATAAAATCAGGTGACTAAAACGTTGCTAGCACTTAGACTATAAGGGCGTGGCTTCTACCTTACAGAAAATGCTATTATATCGTGTTGTCCATATTTCTTTAGATTTTAAGACATTTTATATTAAATTTGTACATATGCAGTTAACAAAATCATGCCTGTAAGTAATTTGCTTACTTCTTACGAATTTTGAGACATTCGCAATCAACTGTGCTTGTTATATTCGAGATGATTTTAATAAATAGAGAGGGGCATGTCATTACATACAGTGTCTGAATAAGCTAAAGTACCGCGCCGCCAGATGAAGCAAAGCATAAATTCGAGCGCTGCCTCACAGCGAAAAACATGAATATAGGCGCCGGCGTGAAGGTGTTAAAACTGTAATAGTTTTTTACATTTAGTAATTTTTTTTTTTAAATTTTCCACTAGTAGCATCAAAAAACATTTGTATATAAAAAATATCAACAATGTATTAAAATAAAGTTTTCAAACGTATTAAAAGCAATACTTTTGTATTAGCTGTAGGCTAACGAGTTTATAGCCGATGAAGATTTCTCTATTCGCAGCATCCGTTTTCATTCTAATAGTTTCAGTGGTTTAAGTGCGTATTTCGATTACCTGTCAGTTAAATTTATGTTTTTATAGTATTTCCTTATTTCGTTAATGAAGTTTTAATTTCGACATGGAAACAATATTATTTTAAGTGCAAATAATGTTATTTAACGTCAACGTTACTCCCAGACGTGTTTTTTGCTTTGTAGTATGAATGTACATGTTTATCAGAGTTGGGCAAATTTGTAATCTCAATTAATCGCAATGTAATTACAAGTTATTTGCACCTAACTGATTATATTTACACACATTCAAGCACAGACATTTTGTCAAATAATGGAATGGGGGCGGTTCTGGCTACAATGCTACAAGAATTTTTTACGGCATGTAATTTTAACTATAATTAATTACATACAGTTAAACTGTAATTACATTGCAGATAATTGCAATTACAAATTTGTCAACTTTGGTTTAAAGAGCAACCTGTGCCCTTAATCTCGTTTATAATCTATCTATATACAAAGTTCGAAACGAATTATTTCAGCCATTTTTCCATTTTGCGAATGAAAAATTATTTTTGGGCTGTTATGTGAGGAAGAGAGCTGAATACCACCAATCATGTGCAATTATTTTCCAATTGTCGTAACGCATCAACTTCTTAACTTTGCGTATTTAATTATACAATAAAACTTATCAAAATAAGCTATGCGCAGGTATAATTGTATGGCGCCTATCTGCAGGCGTATTTGTGTGGGTATTCTTTCCGGACCAAGAAATTTTTTCGTTTAACACAAGTTACTTATTTGAACAGGTTCCATGTTCAGACGTTAAGGTTTTACTGTATTAGTGCAAATATTAATTTACATTATTACAGCATGCAAATAGTTATTATTGAAAGAGATTAAAAAAAAATCCATGCTTGAAAGTTATTTAAAAAATCAGTAAATTGATATACAATTTTCAAAATTTTATTCTTTAAATGTATATTGTTTTCTATTCGATGGAGTAGAACTTCAAATTAGGCCATATTTAGTAGCCGACATATATATCCGAGAAAAATTAAAGCGACACCGCAAGTCTTTGCCACCATCCACCTTTACGAAGTCGGAGTTAGTGATAGACGTGTTTTTGCTTCACAATGTATATTAATCGAAACTCTCAGTACCATTTTTTTTTCTTTTATCAATCGCGTTTCTTAAGTGACATGAAGTAGAATGGCTTAAGAAGTGCGATGCAAAAAATATCATTTTCATTTATAAATGATTTATCAGACAACCTATTACTTTCTATCTTGAATACTTTTCTTTAAAAAAAAATCCTCACCACTAACGACTGGTTCACTTTTCTATGTTTTTACCCGACTGCAAAGAAGGGTTATGTGTTTGACGCTTATCTGGGTATGTATGTATGTGGGTATATGGATTGCTTTATACGCTCGATACATCCCAAATGCTGGATGGATTTTAATGAATGAGGTCCCTATCGATTCGCCTTAACAGTCCGATGGTTATAGGCTAGGTTTTGTTCGCATAAATTCAAATTGGTGACCGTAAAATACAAAATGGCGGTAGAGACGAAAAAAATTTTTACGCACCATATTGAGTGGCATATCAGTGGATAGGTCTTTCAAAATGAAGACGATGTTTCCTAGACTATTTTACAGTCAGAAGCTCCGTTTAAATATTACACAACCTGAAATTTGTGTAGGCAGGATCTCTAGCTTAACTGTAACTCTAACCTTCATAGGCATCTATAGGCCTCATCAAAACAGTGT
Organism: Maratus speciosus; assembly: GCA_963932465.1. Classification (NCBI taxonomy): domain Eukaryota; kingdom Metazoa; phylum Arthropoda; class Arachnida; order Araneae; family Salticidae; genus Maratus; species Maratus speciosus. The sequence continues at coordinate 307,808,833 of OZ010786.1, forward strand.
TTATAGATAGGACCTCACAATTAAACACAACTTAAAAGTCATCAATACAATTAAATAAAAAAAATAGGTAAGTTATCTAAACTAAAAATTCGTCAATAAAAAATTAAATTAAAAAAATTAAAAAACCCGACTGCGTAAAAAGCGAACTAAAAAGAGGGAAACAAGATCACGTAGGAAAATAGTAGAATGTGTAATGGAAATACTTTTTTTTACTTAAGTAATTGCAGTCGAAGGTAAACATGTAGGTAGCAGGAGCCGCAGTACATACCTAAACATGAATCTGATGCATCCGACTGCAATTACTTAAGTAAAAAAAGGATTTCCATTACACACTCTACTATTTTCCTACGTCATCTTGCTTTCCTCTTTTTAGTTCGCTTTTTACGCAGTCGGATTTTTTTATATTTTTTCAATTGTTTTGTAAAAGAAAGTATAACATTTCAGATAATAGTGACACCAAGAACAGAGCACTAGATTGGTGTAATCCAAAACATCGGAGGAGGTCCTGGCTAACCTTACCTGAGGACTTGGGGCAAAGATTCCGTAAGAGAATTCTATAAGGCCCTTGTAGCCACAATGTTCATCATTTTTCAGAAAAAAGCCCCTTTTTTGGCTTTGGGAGCTCATTTGAAAAGGGGGGATGCAGAGAAATTGCACCGGTTGTCTTTTCAATGATCAGCTCATGATTCAGTTTTATCCGGATGTGGAGTAATGTTCAGATTATGTAAATGTATAGCACATAAGGATATGTATATCACTTATTTCTGTGTATCAGATAAAGCACAATGCCGTAAAGATTTAAGTAATCTTAATTGAAAATCATATAGATTTTAATCAAATACAAAAATTTTTACAATTGAAAATTACTCTTATTTAAATTTTAATATGATTAAGAATGTTTATTTTACTATCTTTAAATTGAAATAAATATATATAATCTGGAAGGCCTTAATTAAAGGTAATTTATAGATTCTTACGAAATGTAGTTTGGGTTTTAAAATCTCATAAAGCATTCATTTGTTGATGTTTGGATGTTTGAAGAAAAGGTGATATAATTAGCCCAAGGAAAAAGTCATTAATAATGACGAGTAATTTCTAGTTGGGTGCATTAATGCACGTGATATATAAATGTATGTATGGTTCTTCAACAAATGTACAAACATCATGAATGTATAAATATTTGTCAGCGTGAATAATATACTGTGAATAGCACATTATATTAAATAAATATCATAAATAAGTTATATAATCTGCAATTTTAAAGATTTTTATCAAATTCATCAAAATGACTTATTTATACTTCTATAGATTCACAGAAATGGTTGTATTTACGAAATAGCTATAATGGAAAGTTTATATTGAAGTTTGTTAAAAATATTCCTTGTTAAAATAGACAAAGAAATAACTTTTCTCTCATTTTCAGAAAGTAAAGTAAAAAATCATGCTTTAGATGAAAATTATGAAACATTTTCCAATGTTATAAGAATATAATTTAACTATAAGTCATTTGTGGCTTATTAAGCAATTCATTTCATATCTTAAAACTACATAAAGCACAGCTTGTTAATAAACTATTTGTTGACATCTAAGCAGTTGATAAAAAGACGATATAATTACTACAAGAAAGCGTACATTATCAATAATTAAAGAAATCCTATTTGAGTATATTAATGCATGTGATGTATAAAAAAATGGTTTCTACACAAACGGTCAAAATTCATGCGGTGTAAATAACACTTAGCCTGAATAACATAATTATGGAAATACTATGATAGATATCTTAATATACTGGAGAAAAATAATAAATAAATTACATATAATCTGCATAAATAAGTACGAACATTCATTTCGATACAAATGTAATCAGCATAAAGTGAAATTATTTCTGGTGAAATAACAAATAACTTATTCCTAGCGTAAGAAAAGTTTTCCATATTAGGTACTTTTTTTATTTTACTTAGAGAACAGAATATGAATATGAATATGAATATGAATATGAATATGAATACGAAAAAATATTCAGCTTTATTTGTTAACTATAACTTTTGTAATCTTTATAATAAAGATTATAAACTATCCGAAAATATCTGTAAACTGAAAAAGAAATTATTTGTTTCGTTAGATTTTATTTATTTGTTGCTGTATGAAAACATAATGTAATTTTTCGAGAAAAACAAGCATTAAGAATTAACAAGGAATTTCTATGTGAGTATATTAATGTATGTAATTTAAAAATAACTAGGGGATAAATCCTGGCTTCCCTAATTGTAGTATATAGGTGAAAACCATCATATTTATTATTTATGATGTCAACATCATTTTTCTCTCTGAATAGAAAAGGCACAGCGATGAATGAGGTATTTTTCGAAAGGTTCTGCAAGCAGATTTTGATGTAATATATTTACATATCATTAAAAAGCGTTGTTTGATTTTTTTTATGCAGTTAATGAAAAACGTATCAGCACATAATCTCAAAGATTGCGGCGAGAAAGCCTCGCGCGGATCAACTGTTTTACGTATATAGGCTCAGCCCCCTGTGAGCTACGCCCGCCAACACCCGTCCAGGCTTCGCAGTCTCTGAAAATATGCTAACGTGCCCTGCTAAAAAAAAAAAAAAAAAAAAAAAAAAAAAAAATATTACCATGTTACGGAAGATTGAATGATATTATCAGTATAACAGCGGCTATCTTCTGCAACCGCGTTGCCATGCTTTTCCGTTCAAATGAGCATTTTTTGGTTACCATGGGCTCATTAATCGCTGTCGTAATAAATGACGTCTGTTTTCGGGATTGATAAGTAAGACATTTGAAAATTAGCTTGTATGAAGTAATTAGGTTAAAAATGACACTATCTTTCAGAGTTTTATAACGACGCTATGGACAATATTCTTCCGTTAGGTTTGAGGCAGTGTTGCCAGATTGGGGACTTTTTTGTCCCCAGATTTTTGATTGTCACCGCTTTTTTGAAATAGAAATATTCGCCCCATTTAAAAATAAATTAAAAATTCTGAAGAATAAGCGAATTATACTATTTTTATAAAGTGGTGACAGACAAATAATCTGAATTTAAAAAGTTCCCAATCTGGCAACACTGGTTTGAGGTTAAAAAAAAAAAAAAAAAAAAAAAAAAAAAAAACCTCCGTCTGCTTGGGAATAGCTTTCAGATCTACGTAATGAAAAGCATTGTGTTTCGAAATTTTACAATTATATTTTGTGTTTTGATCGAGTTTTAGATATTTCAAGAACAGGTCATGAATTATTTTCTCTATTTTAATACGCCATCGTGAATATTTGTAAGTTAATTTAACAATGTATATTGTTTGTATGGTTATATCTACGTTCATTTTTCTTTATAACGCTACCTTCGGGTTTAAAAAATATATATATTAACCTTTACAAAAACGTTCATTGCCGTAAGTCAGTTTCGCGAATCCCGTATTTTTTCGAATGTTTAACGTTCTTGCCCGTAATTTTTAATTTAAATGCAAAAAAAAAAAAAAAAAATAAAATAAAATAAAAATAAATAAATAAATAAAATAAAAAAAATTACACATGCTTAATGAGCGTACATGGTGGTTTTAAAAGACGTTTTTGGTTTTAAAAAAATACCTGTATTAACCTTTAAAAAATTCATCTCCGAAAGTCACTTTTGCCGAATTTCATTTTTTTTTTCGCTTTTCCCGTAGAATTTGCTTTAAGCACATTTTGTTTAAAAAACACGCTTAATTTTATACATTTGCTCTGAAATTTATAACTCTTAACCGGAAACATTAAATCCCATGCACAAACGGAAACGTGCCGTCTGTGAGACTGCTAAATTAAAAAAATTGCTATAAAATTTTAAAAGGAGAATAACTCTTAATAATTTACCAAATAGTGAACTTAAATACTTAATATTTAATAGTAATGCATTAACAGGACCAATTTTTTAATATGACAGCATAAAAATAAGTTTTGAATGTCGGAGACAGAAAATGTTTTGAAATTACACATTATTGTTCAAAATATAAAATTTTCGTCATAATAATTAAATAAATGCTGATATTTTTATATATTTCGATACGATATGAATTAGAAAAAATTATTACGCAGTAAATTTAACAAAACATTTAATAGTAAATATTGCAGCATGTTCTAAATATCTGCATTTTTTATGCATTTTTGACAATGTTGAGTCCCTTTCGTGTTCAGAATTTATATATTCATCATCTGAAATACTTTCAATATCGCTTATGTCACTTACTACTTCATCAAACAATCTCAAAGCAGTTTCTTCAGCCTTTTTTATCACTGTAGCGCACCCATTTTGACGGCTCCTCCATATCAATACGGCCCCACCAGTGGCCGAGAGGTTCTGCTCTCGAAGCTGGTAGACGGGAGGTGCTGGGTTCGATCCCAATCGCGCCCGTCGGCCTAATCGTTTGGAGTTTTCGCGGTTTTCTTCGAGCCGTGGATCTTCCATGCGTTAATACGGATTAGGTTCCCTTAGAAAGACCCCCACGAAGGGCACTCCCCCCGGTCCTATATCCCTCGTGTAGATAATTGGCCGTCAAAAATCAACCCAACCCATATCAATACACCAGAGCAAAAAATTACATAAACGGAAACATGCCGTCTCACAGACTGCGTTGAAAATAAAATATTTTTTCTTTCAATAACTAAGAATTTGCAGATATTGCAAATGGGTGGGGGAGGCAGAGAACCAGTAGCGTAAGGATTTTAGATTGTGTGATAAGATTGCGGACGCGTTCATTTTTGTGTAAATGGTTGATATGTTGACGCAACCGTCTCACAGACGGCACGTTTCCGGTTAAGAGTTTTAAACAATATACTAAAAATATAGATAATGATGTAGTTTAAATTTTGTTTAGAAATTTTGAGATTTAGGGGGAAAATAATCTGTTTGAAATAAGTAAAACATTTTCCTATAATGTTAACACTGTATATGCTTATTTACACTTATGACATAATCTTACTTTTGCACCATTGCTCTCAAATTGTAATATCCTAAACTAACCTGTTAGCAGTTGTTCCAGTAAAATTTTGATAATTATAAATACATTTATGTTAATATTTAATTATAATTACATTTATGTGTAAAATGTAAGTCAAAAAAAGCTTAGAAGGAAAACACTACTAATAAACACGAAACATGAAATTTTTCTAATACATGAATCAAATGGGTTTTCAAGATATTCTACTGTCTCTTGAAACTTTAATTGTAACAAAAAAGTACGATAGATTCCATGAATTCTTTGAATAAACACAGTCTATATTTAATTAGTGCTAATAAACACAGAAAATTTATTTAATAAAATGTGCTTTTTTTCTAAATGTTCTTTTCGTTCGTGACTGACTGTTATTTTTCTAATTCCAAGACTATATATCTAACAGACAGGAAAAAGCAAACATGAGACATGCTATAGACATTATATGTAGAGGTCTTCTCTTGCTAAATTGCTATGGAATATCACTTGTCCTTTTTGAGTTATAGGCTGTCAAAAATACTGATTTTTAAAAAAAATGTACATTTAAATTATTTTAATTTAGGAGTGAAAAAAAATAACAGCCAGATATTTTTTTCTGGATATCTTTGGAAGTTACAAGCACCTATACATACTGTTATCTCTTTCCCTTCATGAGTATAGTTTTTTTCAAAAACCGATAATGGAAAAAATATTAAAATAGATTTTAAAGTACACATTTTTTTTTAAGAGATAAATTCACAACATTTTCATACAGCGATAGAACAAATAATATAGATTTCGGATCTTCACTAATTTCTTGTTTATCACTAATAGTTAAAATATGCAATATTTTAATAAACTTTTATTTTTTTATGCAAATTAGCACTCTTTAACCTCCCTCTAATTAAAAAGATTTTTAAAATGGTTTCTTTTCCACGTGGATTTCACGTTCTTTTCTATATATGTTCCAAATATAAATTATGGGGGGAAAAATCAAAAATAGTCCGAGACTCATGTTGGTCGAAATTCTGTGGAATGACAGAGACTGTTAAACAGTAATGTTTATAAATGTAATTGCTATAAATAAATGGATATTAAATATAGATTCTTTTATATATATAGGGTTAGCGTAAATGATTCACCGGATTTCGAAACACTGTGTATTGAGATGTATATGGCCTACAAAGACGGGTATACATTACAAGATACATACACTCACCAAGTTTAAAAGCCCAACTCGTCACTCGCCTGCAGGAACGCATCACTACTGCTATGACGAACATTGACAGAAACATGATATTGAATGCATGGACAGAATTCGATTACCGCTGAGATGTGTGCCAGGTGACTAAGGGCGCGCACATTGAACATTTGTAGTATGTACCAGAAACTTGGTAATTGTATGTATCTTTTCATGTACCACCCGTCATTTTACTTCGTATACTTGTAAATAAACCGTCTTTTGAACTTTATGAATCATTTAGGCTAGCCGTGTATATCACATTCTTTAAGACTGTTATTATAAACTAGCAGTATTACCCGGCGTTGCTCGGATTTCTTCTGATAATATGCGGGAAACTTAAATAAATGTTTATTCATTTCTCATACATTAATCTGATATTTTGTAATGAAATTAAGCGCATATTATGCTTTTTCTTTTTTTTAATTCGTAGGTAATTATACAGCTAAAATGTGTTAATTGCACTTGGCTGTCAAAATTCTTGTCCTATAAAATATATGAAAAAACTTCTTCTAATTTTCTTTATCTTTAATCTTTGCTCCCCAAAACCAACATGTTTTGACGTAGAACATGAGAGTTTGTTTCTCTGCTTCTTAAATATCCGTACTAATAAACTTAATTAGCGGGAAGGAAGTTCGAGATAAAGACTTATGGGAATTTTATAGACTCTATTTTAATATTTAGCTGATAAGCAATGTTCGAATACATATCTATTGACATTGTGTTTTATTTAGTTTGTTTTCAGGTGCAACATTATAATTTGTTATGGGATATCAGACGAATTAAAAATATGAACAAATTTTACTTTTTTAAGCGTAACTTTTTACTTACTGGGTTAACCTTCCGTAATCGGGCCACACTTTAACTGTCGTTTTTTAATAAAAGCAACTTTAACTTTAGGAAATGAACCTATGTTTAAAACAATAAAACGTCATTCACGTTATAAGCGAATACTTATCAAATAATACGATTACAAAATTACACCCCCCCCCCCCACCTCTAAAAAATCAGATACAGTTTTCAAGTTAATTTATTTTTCTATGCAAAGGTGGGAAAACTGAAGTTATTCGATGTTTATAAGTTATTTAATTTTTGGGTAATACCAAAATCGGTTGTTCAGTATCTCATTTTCTCAGGTCATTGCCAACGTTGATATGACGTTAACGTTACTGGCGGACACATATTCTTGCTTTATGTTATAAATGGATAGATAAATACATACATTTGAGACATTACTGAGCAAACAAAATATTTTATTTTGTATATTACTAAGCTTTATTTTAATGCTTGCGGGTATACAATATTGAATAATTAATGAATGAGTTTTTCCACTAATAAATAAACATTTCCCTAATTCTATCATACAAAAATGAGAAAGTGAAATTTGATAAACAACTCTTTCGAAATGAAAAGGATTGTGATATTAAAACTTTTGTTGCCAAATCACGATTTTAAAACATATCTGAATTCTGAAAATCACTTTTTTTTCAGTTTTAATTTTAGAACGGGCAAAATTGAATTTAAAAAAACTGGCGTTATTTATATGCAATTATAGTAAAATGTTTCAGATTTTAAATTAGAATGCATGTTATCTTAGATGCGTGCAACATAAATATACAATTTCCTTGACAATACGGTGGAGAAAGCAATAAATGCACCCAAATGACGTAGCATTAAAAATAAAGCCTCCATTTTATGGATAATAATAAAGATTAATTTCAGAAAATAGTTTCTACTCATAATAAAACATTACTTTCAAACTGAATCTTAAGTAACTAATAATAAAATCTATAATGATTAAATGAAAGTGATGTCATTTTCTATATACTTTTAACTATGACGCCAATGAAAATAAGATAAAATAATGTCAATAAAATAAAGAATTGACTCTCTCTTTTATATATATCGTAGAAAATGTTACCACTGCACCTAAACAATTAAAATACTTAGCTATAATGTATGGATAAACGATATAGATGCAATATAGCATTTAATAGCAAATGACGTCAAAATATCTAGCAAAAAAAAAAAAAAAAAAAAAAAAAAACCATAAAAAAAATATATTTTTAATTGAAAAGTTTGTATTAAAATAGATATTTTAATTTAAAAAAACAATTAAATTAAGGTACTACGTCATTTTACCGCTCTTATAGTTGAAGTTTTTATATTATATATAAATAATGTGCAAGTTTTTATTTTATATATAAATAATGTGCGTTTTCTGTTTAGAATGACGTCAATTTCAAAAATGCAAAAATGTAGATACGCGTTATCGTTAATTTTTTCACATTATTGTGTCATTTTTTAGGGTTTGGCAACTGGAAAGAAACGTTTGAATTAAAAAAGATTTAAAAAGAGATATTTCTATAATGTTAGATTATGAAAGTGGTAGAAAAAAAGGATAAAGAGTGGTCTGATAATTTTTTAAAGCAGGCAGGGATCTATTCCACGTTCTAAAGCCTATGTACATGAAGTTTCGTGCAAATCGGTCAAAAATTAAAGATTTGTATAAAGGACATACACACAGAGAACGGCTTTTATATATACAGGGTGATTCAGCTCGTCGGTGACAAACTTTAAGGATCGATAGAGCACACCTAGACGAACATTTTTGAATAGGGAATGTAGGGTCCCTGACGCGATGGTGAGGCGCTAGGCGCTTTCGAAAATTTGGGTGCCGAAATTCGAAACGTCATAAAAACTAGGGAAATGGTTAGATTTTCTTGCTTGTTGCGTCGAAATGATTCTGTTTGTTTAGACTTTCTTCAGTACCAATTTGATAAGCGTATCTCTTAAAACATGGATAGGGGGCGCTGCAGACTTTGGAGAGCTAGACAACAACTTTAAGCCCGTTATTTTGATAATTTAACACATGCTCGCCAAAGTTTATACTCTAACTTAAAGTTTGAACCCAAAAGTAGAGCCCTGCAAAAAGCGTAAGAGCCGGAATAAAATGTCAAAGTACAGGGTGGTCGAAACTCGAAGGCTCCTAAGAGATAAACAAACAGATTTCTTGACTTATGGCATGCATTTTCATGATTCTGTTTGCTGGGGCTCTCTGAAACTCAGTTGAACGGTACAAAAAGAAACATCGATAGGGGGCGCTTTGGGCAAAAAACATAATTCGTTGACATTTCGGACGCTAACTGGAAACGGGGCGCTACGATCAGTTAGTAATAATGAAAACACATTTTCTACCTCTGCTCAACACTTCTGAATAAATTTAGACCAAAAACATCAATGATACTAGAAATTTATTTACAAAAAATAACACTACAGAAGATGCTCGAAATTTCGACCTTGGGCCATGATGCAGGCTTCGCACCTCCGTCGCATTGAGGAGTGTGTGTTTCCAACAATGCCAGGAGTATCTCTGATCTGCCCTGCAGCTGCCACAATGCGCGCCACAAGTTCTTCAGCACTGCTGACAGGTGTATGGTATACCTCGGCCTTCAGGTAACCCCAAAGGAAGAAATCCAAGCAGGTGAGGTCTGGTGATCGGGCAGGCCAGTGAACTGGACCCCCACGCCCGATCCACCGCTGGCCATACCTTGCGTTTAGATGGAGACGCACGTCGTTCGTGTAATGGGCCGGAGCTCCATCGTGCTGGAACCACATCAGGCGACGCGAACCTTCGGGTACGTGCGCCTCATCCAGAAGCTGCGGCAGCACTTGATCCAGGAAAATCAGGTAATTTCCACCTGTCAGCCGTTCAGGTAACAAATAAGGGCCAATGAGGCAATCCCCCAGAATGCCGGCCCACACATTTACTGAGAAACGCTCCTGGGCTGCTCGGCTTCTGGTTTCATGTGGATTTTCATCACACCACACATGACTGTTGTGGGCGTTCCACATTCCCTCCCGGCTGAAGGTGGACTCGTCCGTAAACAAAATGCTGTTTACAAAACGGGGATCCCTGGATCTCATCGCCAAGTACCATCTTGAGAATTCCACTCGAGGGCCAAAATCCTGCTCTCTGAGCAACTGCACCCGCTGGATGTGGTAGGGGTGCAGATTCCGGGAACGTAAGATGCGCCACGCAGTTGCTTGCGAAATGCCAACATGTCTGGCGATATCTCTCGTGCTAAGACCTGGGTTGTCCTCAACCAGGTTAAGCACAGCCTCTTCGTTGTCGGGGGTGCTCACTGATCGCTCCCGTTCAGGCCTGCCTCCGTCGAAAGATCCCGTTGTGGACAACCTCTGGTGTACTCGAGCGAAGAAGGCATGGCAGGGGATTTGCCTGTTGGGGTAACGCTCGGCGTACAACCGCTGAGCGGCTCGTCCATTACAACCAGCAGCGCCATACGCCAAATGCATGTCAGCCAATTCAGAGTTTGTGTACCGTTCCATCCTACTACCGATCTGCAGACAAGTAACCCGAAGCTTAAGTAGGTACCGCACGTTCAAAAGACGTGTCTGCGCGTACAACTACGTCATCTCGCGTTGTCGTCTACGCATTACGTATCTTTTGCATATCGATATGGTACGATATCTTTTGCATAAATCAGCAAAAAGCACCTTATGTAAATTTTATTGCGCGCATTGTGCATGATTGAAACCAGCTATGTTTGTTAAAAAAAAAAAACAAACTGCAGTTTTAATAGCTTCTTATGATAAGTAAATTACTCTCTTGTTTTGTTTCTAACTGATCGTAGCGCCCCGTTTCCAGTTAGCGTCCGAAATGTCAACGAATTATGTTTTTTGCCCAAAGCGCCCCCTATCGATGTTTCTTTTTGTACCGTTCAACTGAGTTTCAGAGAGCCCCAGCAAACAGAATCATGAAAATGCATGCCATAAGTCAAGAAATCTGTTTGTTTATCTCCTAGGAGCCTTCGAGTTTCGACCACCCTGTACTTTGACATTTTATTCCGGCTCTTACGCTTTTTGCAGGGCTCTACTTTTGGGTTCAAACTTTAAGTTAGAGTATAAACTTTGGCGAGCATGTGTTAAATTATCAAAATAACGGGCTTAAAGTTGTTGTCTAGCTCTCCAAAGTCTGCAGCGCCCCCTATCCATGTTTTAAGAGATACGCTTATCAAATTGGTACTGAAGAAAGTCTAAACAAACAGAATCATTTCGACGCAACAAGCAAGAAAATCTAACCATTTCCCTAGTTTTTATGACGTTTCGAATTTCGGCACCCAAATTTTCGAAAGCGCCTAGCGCCTTACCATCGCGTCAGGGACCCTACATTCCCTATTCAAAAATGTTCGTCTAGGTGTGCTCTATCGATCCTTAAAGTTTGTCACCGACGAGCTGAATCACCCTGTATAGATTTTACAGAGAGCTCTAAAGAAGTCTAAAGAAAAATGTTATGTACAAAAACGTTGCAAAACAATGTTGATATCCCCAGAGAGCGATAAATATGATAAACATGAACAAACGCTAAATGTAAATTTTATTATATAAAAATTGTATTTTCGAATGTATTAATTGATTGGTCAAGATATTATTTGATTAAAATTTGGAAATATTTTTCACTTGAACAAGTTCCCGCTCAATGTTCTAATGCATTTCTTAAAATTTAATGACTAAAAATTATCTTTTTCCGTCTTGGAGATATTTTATAAGGGGTAGTTTCATAAAAAACCAAAAATTACTCATTCCTTATCTATATATTGCACAGACGTTTCATTGAAGGATACGCTAACACAAGATGGACAGCCCACGATTAAGATATATGTATGCATTCGAACACAAAATTTTTGAATTTTTGTAAATTTTAAGTTTAAAAGTACGTATTATTATTAAAAATGTCATAAAAATGTGACCTAAACATACAAATATGTAATTTTTTTATTATTTTTTTAATAGTATAAAAGTAACAATAAACGGTCAAGTGCGAGCATTACACGCGCACAGAGCGTTCCGTAGAATAAATATATGAATTTGTAATTGTATTATTAAAAAAAAAAAAAAAAAAAAAAAAAAAAAAAAAAGTTGCTAAAAGAATACTAAGAATTTGTAAATAACTATACAACGTAGGGTTGGGTATAAATGTATATATTAGAAAAGTGTAAATGGGTATACCATGAAAGTTCAAAGAGATATGGAACCTAAATAATATACCAAATATAGCTATTCGTCTTTTTTGACTATATAGCTATGAATTTTTTATAGCTATGAAATATTTTATACCTATGAATCTTTTTTTAATATTATCCTAATCTGTTTATGATGAACTGAATTCGGTACTGACAATAAAAGCAATGCATAGTTAAACTTCATTTGGTATTTCATGAAACTAAATTCAGCGTAGTAATAACCTTTATTTCTACAGTGTATCTAAAACAAAACCTTTGTTCAAAGTTTAAATTTGGCATTGTGCTAAGCGCGCTTCGAATTGAGGTCTCAAATTTGCAACGCCGCCTTGGTCAATGCCGCGTTTTTCCAGATAGGTATTTAATTAACTTTTAAAGTCACTCGAGGCGTATTGAGAGATACAATCAATGCAAACTATCGCGAATCCCACAGTATTTATGCTATTCATTCTAATTAAATCTTTCGAGGGCGATGCCCTTAAAAAACGGAAGCCTAATTTTAATTCCAAAACAGACAAACGGCACCAAGAATTAAAATTTTGCTTTTATCATGTACGTGAAAATAAGCAAGTTCGCATTTTCTAATAAATTCGTTTATAAATTCTGGTGTCAGTTCATTATTTCATAAGTTTATAAATAGAATTACTCCGTGCCGGAAAGGATTAAGTGGTCGCAGGACTCTTAAAGCTTCAAAATTTAAGAAATTTTAATTTTTTTAGATGTTAAACTCCTATCTTTTCTGAATATTTTGATATAATTGTTTCCTTGAAATTCCCATTAGAACAGAAGTTTTGACTTTTAGAATTATACCCGCTCAATAGCTGTAGCAGCGTTTCCGAAACTTTAAAGTCATTATTTTCCAAATGGCGTTTTTTGGGCATAACGCACAGGATACCTCAAAAACTTCTGAATATTTTTTCATGAAATTTTCAAAACATATATTTCATGTTAGCCTGTATAAACGGAACATAAAATTTCCTTTTTATTGTTAAAAAAAATATTTTTTTAGATGATTTTACTGTTGAAATTTTCAAAATTTTGTATTAGCTAAATGCAACATTGCATTAAAAATACAAAAATGCTTTAAATACAAATTTATTTGAGTTCAGGGAAATTATTACAATCTGAAGTATATGTAAGCACCAAAATTTTCATTCTAGTTGTAATATTTATTTTGTAATCCTACGCGTAAACTGTTATGCCAATTTTTTGTTCGACAAATGTCTAACAGTTTTGAGCCCCCTATAAATACTAATTCTGTATCTTGCAATTTTTTAAATACATGAAACGAAAGAACATACTTATATCTTTCATCCCAATTAAAATTGTGTTTTAAAATCATATACATTTTAAGATATTAAATGTTGAAAATATTCTTTTTTCATTTTTTTCCACTTTTTAGAGTCCCGAGACCACTTAAATTAGTATGTTTTTAACAATTTGATGTTTACTGCTTTTATACTGTTACTGGACATTACATTAGACATATATATCATTAAAAGTTGTTAACTAGGCATAGAGTACGCCGCCCCTGTCCTTGTGTGTGTCCAAACTGACCGTACATTTAAGGGTTAATATCTCGGCTAATTACCGATGATTTTTTTCGAAAATCATTATCGACAATGCTTTTATTCTTCTACAACGATAGGTATATTCAGCGATGCTCAACAATTTTTCTGAATGCCCGTAAATTGAAATTTGTGTATAACAGAAAAATGCTAATTACTCAAAAACTATGTCACCTAGGGTAATCGCTATAATTTTCCGGCAAGGTTTATATTAACGTCTACTACCTCTAATTTTTTCATAATTTTAGTTTAAGTAGATTTGGAATTAAATGGGGGGGGGACATATTTTTGCGCTACATTTTCAACAATATCTTTGAAAATATAATACCTAAAATTAAAAGGAATTTATTTTTGAGTTCAGCGTTACAAAAGCTTTCACAGAATACCCCACATGATATACAAAGAAAAGATTTTTTTTCATGTAGCATAATTAGCTCCTCTACTTTTTTACTAAATAAGTTTATGAATGTTTATTAATCTGAAAATATGTGGGTCAATGATCTTTATTATCCCCGAATTTGAACTTTCTACGTTCCATAGTTTACGAGTAAAATGGCGGTGACAGACAGACAGACGGACGGACGGACAGACACAGGAGTGATCTTATAATGGTTCCGTTTTTACTTTTTAAGTGCGGAACCCTAAAAAATTACTATTTTATTACAACTGTTTAAATTTAATACAATTAAAAGTACATAAGTTTAATGAACTTTTAACGTACATTAATAGTACTACATAAGTTGTATGAATTACAAATAAAATTACAATATTAAAAGTACAATATTAAAATCACGTAAGTACAATAAAAAATTAAAGTACAATATAAAAATTAAAGTACAATATAAAAATAAAAGTACAATAAAAAGAACAAAAGTACAATAGAAAAATAATAGTATAAAAATAATAGTATAAAATATAGTATAAAATAATATAGTATAAATAGAAAAGTATAGTATAAATAATATCTCTCTATTCTAAAAAAAAGTAACTTACGCTGTCACCGCCGCCGCCAGTTTTGAATTTTTTGCGACCGGAGGTCTTTCTCCGTTAATATTAAGAAAAATATTGCATACAAAAATATGAAAATCGGCGGCATTATAGAGAAATGTTTGATAAACAAGCTGGTGCAGACAGTTTTCAATATTTTAAGAGATATTTAATGCTAAAGTTGGACAAAATCGTTCCATTAAAAAAGTTTTATAGTAGCAAAAACTATACATGGGAATTAATTCATTTTTAGATCATTTTATACGTTAGAATTTCCCGGTGTGCAGACTACATTCACTTTTTTTAATTTGACTCATTTTTTGAGGTTTTATTCCTATTTTAAATTCAAATTTTCAGTATTTCGAGAGATATTTTTTATTTATTTTAGAAATTGGTATTAATTTAAACTGTTGCCAACTGTATAAACAGCGCAAATATTAATGTTTGTTTCAAATTAAAAATTTATTTTACACATCACTATTATTAACAGAAAAAAAACCTTTCAAATTAGGTTAAATAATTACGTATGAAAAGCAGGAACTTATTGAAAATACTTCATAGAAACTATACTTACACGTGGATTTTAAAAGAGAAAGGGTATTGTAAAATAATAAATTCATTAACATGCGTTAGAAGTCTTAAATAGGATAAATTACGTCGCATTTACGTCACATTACACTTATTACGTAAAATGAACAAAAAGTAATATTGCAAAACAGTTTAAATTTAAAAATTGCACGATACATTATTTTGAGATTTTGAGATTATATTAATAAGATTAATATTAATTTTATTGAACGCGTTTAGACTGCTTTCGAGCGACTATTTAGTAATTTAATAAAAATAAAAAAGATTACAAGCTGAAAATGAAGTGTCATCGACAAAAAATACGATTTGAAAGAGAAAAATATGTGAAGCAGAAAATAAAGAAATTGCTTAAATGGTTTAGTTAAGATTCGTTAACCTTCTGTGTCGTTTCCGTCAAAGGAAGGCATTGGTATTTGGGAAATATATTTGCATTTTGATGCAGATTTGCTTATTATATTAGCTTATTTTGAAATGTTTAACTGATTTTGTTTAATCAAAGACGAAAACAGCCATTGTATCTTTTAACAGCAGCGGATTTTTCCTTAAAATTCCCCAATCGAAGAGAAATGAATAGAAACCCGTTTATAGGGAGATCGCCACTGTTTTTTAAATTATAATTCAAGCTTTCAGAATCTGTTTAAAGTCGATCAAATTAGCGTGCTTTTAGAGACTGCGGTGTCTGAACGGGGGTTGGCGAGCGTAGCTCGTAGGGGGCCGAGCCCCCTTGTAGTATAAATAAAAGTATAAAAATAAAAGTAGAATAAAAAAAAGTGCAATATAAAAATTACAATATTAAAAGTACATAAATTTTATTAATTTTTAGCGTATATTAAAAGTATATAAGTTTTATAAATTAAGTACATAAGTTTTATGAATCTTTTATTAAAAGTACATAAGTTTATGATTTTTTTTTTATTTGAAAATATTCTTCACTTCAAAAATTTCCTGCTCCCAGTTCTAATTCATTTCTTAAACTTTAATGGCTAAAAATTAACTTGTTTCGTTCTTTGAGATATTTTATAGGGGGTGTTTCATAAAAATCCAAAAATCATTAATTATTTAGCTATTGCACTATTTTCATTGCAGGATGCGCTAACACAAAATGGACAGCCAACGATTAAGGTATCTGTATGCATTCGGGACAAAATTTTTGTAAATTTTAAGTTTAAATTTGCTAATTATTATTAAAAATATTTTAAAATGTGTCATAAACATAGAAATGTGTATTTTGTTTTTAAATAGTGTGAAACTAACAAAAAAATTGCTATTTTATTAAAACTATTTAAATTTAATAGTATTAAAAGTAAATAAGTTTTATGAATTCCATAATAAATATAATACTGTTATACATGAATTAGACTATTTTTATGGCAATAACACGATTATTTTTATAGTTATAGGCATATAAAGACAAACAACGCTGAAAATTTTTGAAAAACATTAATAATTCATAAATTAAAACTGTGTAAATCATAAACTTTTCAACAGATCTGCATAACAATAGTCTACTTCCTTTGAATATATTTTTAAAACATATGTTAAAAATTTTGCAGTAATTGAACTTTTATTCATTGAGTTATTACGATATATAACACAATTTTACAAAAGAAAAATCCCTTTTGAAAAAAATCAAAAAACAACTTTCAACTCAGTTTTTTTAAACGTTTGTAAGAAAGATAAATATTTAAAAAGCTCGAGGGTCATAAATATTACCCCCTTTTTCTTCTAAAACAGTAAGTTTTTGAATTGAAATTATAGTGAAAAGACTTACAGACACATTAGGATGGAAACAAATGGAATTTTGCAAAATTTTTGGAATTAAGTATTTGAAAACAAAAGTCAATTATTTCATTTATTTGACGACAAATATTACCGGCATACACTCTCAGAAAAGCAAATTTATCCATGATATAGTAAGAAGGATTACAAAAATATATTATAAACTCTTCTAAATTACCCACGATTCCGAAAAGTTGTCAAATATCAAATAAATATTTTCAGCTGCTTACAAAATTTTTACATGCAAGAATAACACAATAATGTATATTTGTCAGTATATTTGTCTTTTGAACCTGTTGTTTTTTTAGAATTAAAATGAAGGATGAACCGAAACAATTTTTAAGACCGAAATTTTAACCGAAACTGAATTTCGGTAAACTTCTTATTTTTGCCGAAAGCGACAATGAAAATTAAAATAATAATAATAATAATAATAATAATAATAATAATAATAATAATTACTTAATTAATACATACATAAATATACATAATCATTGATTAATTATGCATGCAATTATACGTGCGGCCCAAGTTGGCTCTCTTTGCCTCTGACCACAAATTTTTATTTGTAAGTAAAATAAAGTGTAATCATTTCATCAATAACAGAAAATGATTTTCTAATTCTACGAATTTCATCTAATTAAAAAATGTTTTATGTATACATACCTCGATTTATCTTTTATAATGATTTTTGTAAATGATCATATGCTATATTAGAAATTTCTCAAAATGTATTTGAAACACTTCTGTGGTTTCAAACTATTTTTTTTTTATTACTGCTAAATCCGCAACTTTTAATGAGCAAATTGAAAAGCCCTT
Organism: Maratus speciosus; assembly: GCA_963932465.1. Classification (NCBI taxonomy): domain Eukaryota; kingdom Metazoa; phylum Arthropoda; class Arachnida; order Araneae; family Salticidae; genus Maratus; species Maratus speciosus. The sequence goes on from OZ010786.1 coordinate 307,826,821, forward strand.
CAAAGTTTAGTCTTCAAAGCATTGCTTGCTTTATAAATTGCACTCGCGTCTTGAGTCAATCATGACTGATAATTATAAACACTGAAGTTCATAGCAATAAATAAAGAGTGTGTCATTTGAGTAGATGCAGCTCAAATCAATGAGTAATGGTGAAAATTCGCGAAGGAAGAAACGAGATTTTTAGAATACTGATAGTTTCGGTTGAGTTTCGATCCTGCCGAATATTCGGAGAAACTCATGTCTTGGGCCGAAAACGAAACTGAATTTACGATCGATCTCTAACTGTGACCAAAGTAGAAACATATTATTTTACAGAAATGTCTTTCTAATTTAAAAACATACTTTTTTATCGTTAAAAAACAGTTTTTTCTGTATTCAAGCTGAATGATTCTTTGTCAAATTAACGGATTATTATTAGTTTTTCAATGTTGGATTGCTTTCCAGTAGCGAATTTTCGGCAGCATTTTCGGCGAAACTTAGATATTGGGCTGAAAAGGGAAACCAAATCGAATTTTGGGTCGATCTCTAATTATAACGTTAACTTGAGAATTATTAGCATCTGAAAACCGATTGATCGTGTTGATAACGAGTTAAGAAAAATGATTAATACATTACAAAAACTACTCGGAAATGTTTCCAAAAATTACGAGCAGTAAAAGAGACCTTTGTTTCAGAAAAGCTTCTTTAACCCCTTCCTGCCGATCGTCTTTTACAGAATTTTTAATCTTTTATCACCGGTTTTTTAAAATATATTTTCCTTCGTAGTTCAAGGGGGAATTTGCTTTTTTCGGTTAAAAAAAGCATTAAAGTTATTATTAATTTATTGGACCTTGGACCACTTTCTGATATTTAAAAAAAAAAATAAATCTTTTTAGAAGACTCCAAAGTGCGAAAAAAGGGGTCAGAAATAGATTTTTTTTTTTCAAATGGTTACAATTTTTTGAACTCAAAGTGCTTGAAGGTCCAGTCAACCATATATATTTTAATAATCCTTAAGGAGCCCGTTCCTGCAGGTGAAGACACTTGCGAGCTAATGGGACCTATGGGGAGGTTATTTTCTAATATCTCGTTTGCATTTCGACATTTTTAAATATATATATCTTTTATCTTTTTGCATTGGATAGCTGAGGTCCATCTCTACATGGCTGTTTTTTTACTTTTTAGATTTTGGCTGCAGATATTTCTTAGAATGACACTTTCATTTTCGGAACTGGTTTGGAAAGTGAGAGTAACTTTATAAAAAATATCTGCAACCAAAGTCGAAAAAGTAAAAAGAGGTGCTATGTAGAGATGGATCTCAGCTATCCAATGAAAATTAAAACTTAGAAAATTTTAAAGCTATAAGAGTCCTGAGACCCCCCATAAAATTTAATTCCTTCTCCAGGAAAAAAATGATTAAAAAAACATCCTTTTTTTTTTTTTTTTTTTTTTTTTTTTTTTTTTTTTGACTTCTAGAGGCAAATCCCCATTTAATCGCAAAAATGATTGTCAAATTTACTATAAAAGTTGCTTCTAGGAATAATCAAAAGTTCTGAGCACTTTATGCGTCACGTATACCTAACACTCGTCGTGAAGGGGTTAAATTTAGGAAATCTATTGGTTTCTGATGTTTATGAGTAATTAAAGAAAAGCGCTTTTCGGAATTATATGTGTAACTTGGAAAAGATTATGTTATATTTTTGTAAAACTTCTTTCTCGATCAAGAACCAATTCTCAATTCTTAAAAAGAACTTTGTTATTTCAACAAATGAAAAAGAATTTAATATTATAATTAAATTTAGATTGAATAATACTATGTGAAGTAAAACAAGCATTTAATAATATTTACAACAGAAATTTAACATAATAAAATTCCTTTTTCGAAACATGCAGCAATTAAATGCATTAAAAGTTATCACAAGCCTGCGATGGTTGTGTTTTCTAACTTTTAATAATTGATTTTTATGTATTTTTTTTAACGCTGAATCCGAAAATGACCTTTACATTTAATCATCACATACGGATCTTTCGCAAAGAAAAAGTTTCAAAGGTAAAAAGTAAAAAAATAACGAAAATTTGAAACTAAAAAATATTGGAGATGGTTATGTTTTTTAACTTTTGACAATTGATCTTTATGTATTTTGAGCGCTGAATCCGAAAATGAGCTTCGTTTTTAACCAACATGTCAGTATTTTTTGCAAATCGTAAATTTCAAAGTTAAAAAATCGCAAAAATGTGATACTATAAATAGAGGAGACGGTGTGATGTTTAACTTTTGATAATTTATTTTATGTACTTTTTAGTACTGAACCTGAAAATGACCTTCATTTTGAACCATCACGTCAAAATTTTTCGTAAATCGTAAATTTCAAAGTAAAATATAGGAATCAGTTACTATAAAATAGATGTAAACATATTTTTTATTAAATTTTATTTTATTTAATTCAATATTTTATTTAATTTTTTTGGCTTATTCTTACAGCTAAACAGCATGTCCAGTGAGCTCAGGGGAGGTGGGTTCAATTTTAATTTTGAACTTTGAAATTTACGATTTGTGAAAACACGGTTATGGTTGAAAATGAAGGTCATTTTCGGATTCCGGGGAAAAAAATACATAAAAATCAATTATCAAAAGTAAAAAAACATAACAATAACATCTATTTTATATTATAAGATTTTTGTTATTTTTTTACTTTTTAACTTTGAAATTTACGATTTGTAAAAAATAATTACGTGATGCGGATTCAGCGCTACAAAGTACATGAGAATCAATTATCAGAATTTAAAAAACATAACACAACCCAAATTTTGCAGGCTAGTATTCTCCAAAGATTCTCCATAAAACTAATAATTTATTTATAAAATATTATAATATAAATAAATTTATAAATAAAACATCAGAACACTTAACACAAACTTATATTAAAATACTATGTAGAATAAGACAATCTTATAGATATCATTTACTACAAAAATTAAAAAAAAAAAAAAATCAGTAGTCTATAAAATTTTGTTCACTGGCAATGCGATTTAAAATTTACAGTAAAATAAATAATGAATTTTTTTTTAAATACCTGTTCAAAATGAATAATAAAATATGTCTCAAATTAGTTCCAAAAATGCAATTAAATTAAAGTGAATATATATTTAATAAAATAATTATGAGTTTTGAAAACAATTTGATAATATAGTAATCCAAATAAAATTTCAATTTCTTAACTTTTTTATTCAATTATTAAACTTCTACTAATGTGTTATTTAGATAAATTTTTAACATCACAAAATCTAAAAAATATAGTTTAAAATAATCGAGATTCACCTTCAATTATAGCATAAGAATGATGTTTTTTAACTTATCAGTTTATTCAATTTAATAAGTATATTTAAAAAAATATATTGATCTAAATATTATTTATTTAACTCCTTGTTCTATTCCTGAAATTATATTAAGCGCTGAGTTGATAAATTGTGTAAGTCAACAAGTCGTTCCAAGACTAACGACGTAATTCGAGGTACATTTAGATAGGTAAGAAAGGATAAGAAATAAAAATTCTCAAAAATCTAGTGAACATATTCTATTGTATTTAGGGATTATGTTACATGCATTTAACATTAGCAAAAAAATGCGTTTGCAATTCAAGAATTTGGAATAAATCAATATGTTGTTAGCTTACAATTTATTGTTCTTCTAGCTGCCCTGTTCGAGTCTTTGAGGATGTAAAAAAATCTTGCAATGAAATTTGAACGGACAAATTTTTCGTTTTTTCTCCTTATAACAAAAGAGTGAGTTTTCGAAGCTTTTTCTAGTAACTTTTTTTATTTGTTTGTAACTATCACGTGACTGTCGCGAGAAACTTTCCCTTCATAGAACCAAAAATCCTGAAAAATGTTCAAAGTGAATCTTAATTAAGAATTTTTTTTTCCCAGGCCAGATGACGTAAATGCGGGGTGGCGTAAATCAAGGGGACGTAAGTTGGGGCACTACTGTACACATAAAAATTGCGGATTTACAGTTCAATTAAAGCATAATATTCTTTCAAGTATAGTACATAAATATAATAAGTTTTTTCTTCTTATAAACCTGCTTGATAATAATGAACTACGTACATTACTTTTAATTTATAACTTTTTATACGTTTGTGCGTTTTTCAAATAATAAATACGATGATAATATATGAATTATATATGAATTAAAAATTTTAAATTTAACAAAATCTTAAAAATGTATAAAAAAAGTAAGATACTTATTTTACCGACAAAATAATTGCGAATTTAAAGTTTTAACAAAAAAATGTTAAAGTTTTGACTTTAATCGCATGACTGTTCGCAGTCTTTTATAAATTGAAAATATATAGTTCAATTAAAGTATAAAAATATTTTTTAAATGTTTTATTTTCATTCGAGAATACAATTTGGTAAATGTAACTTTGTTCATTTTTTTGTTTTGTTCGTAAATCTTTTTTAAATTGGAATATATATATATTGTCCATTAATAACTCATTAAAATCTTAATGACATTTAAAAAATAAAAGATTTGACTTGAATAAAAAATATAGAAAGGTATTTTGCTAAATGTCTTCCTCCACCGGATAATAAATATTTTATTCTTCACAAAAATAAAATTCAATTTAAGTATAAAAGGGAAAAGCATACCTAAAAATATGCATACATTAAAAGGTAAGTATAATACATTAAATATAAAATGAATAAACCAAATATTTTTGAAAAAATATTATATTTTATATTTTTAATAAAGCAATTTGATAATACTAACAATACAAATATTATATTTTTGAACACTTTCTCTGTTTTAAGATTATTAAACTGACAAATAGATAAATTGTTAGTTTAACAAAATCTTAATAACATGAAAAAAAAACAATTGCAGTTCAATTAAAATATAAAAATATTTTGAGAAAACTTTTAAGTTTTAATTACTACAAAAAATAAAGTGCTAATATAATATTCTAAATATTCTTTCTGAAATTTAAAAACACTTTTTTATTATTTTTTTTAATGATAAAGAAAACTTAAAAATAACAGAACACCAAGAGCATGAGAAAATTAATATCTATAAAATATAATTGCTAATTAATTTTATAAAAAAAGGGAATTGTAAAAAAATAAACTTTAGAGCAGCTGTTTGAAATTTATAATAAAATATCTTTTATTAATTGCAAAAATATAGTTCAATTAAAGTATATAGATTTTTTTTTCATTTTATTTAATAAAATAACTTGTTAAAGACTTTTATTTTTTAATTCTTTGTTTTGTTCGTAAAAGTTATTAAAGTGATAAGTAGATAAAATGTGATTGAATAATTTAACAAAATATTAAGAACATATGATAAAATAAAATATTTGACTTTCCAAGAAAAAAAAAAGAATATTTCTTACCAAATATCTTTCCCCAAAACTCTTTTTTCCATTATTTTTAGAGGTGTAAGCCTGGAACCTGTTTCTCAAAACGTCTGAGTCAACACGTGTATATTTTTGTCCGGCGGAAAGAAGATGCGCACTTTTAAAGTACTTTATCTGCGAAAGCGGAAAGTTTATCTATTCTCTCAACGGAAGATGTGAATGTGAGAAGAACACTGGGAGCAACGATTACTTGTGCTCTAGGTGATTGAAGGATGAGTCACCAGGCGGCGCTTCATTACTTACGTTTTCTTGCAACTCTTCAGAAAGAGAAAATGTATTTTCCGAAAATTTATGTTATAAATGTTTTCAATAACAGGGACAAAGGAATAAATATCAAATTTGAGATAAGATATATCCTGATGTTAAAAGGTTTATGGGAAAATAAATGGGGTAAAACGTAAGTGATCAAAGCCAATAAAATACGTTTTCTTGCAAGAAGTTTGTCTTTCGCGCTTCTTTTTTTCTAAGTGTGTAATAACAATAAATTACAAATTCGAGTACAAACTGCTCTTCAAGGATGATTTGTACTAGAAAGAAAAGAAAAATTCTCTTAACATAACGAAAAAAGATGTAGCTTTCTTTTTATAAGAATAATTTCTTGAATTACTTACAAGAAATAGTAATTTCGATAAATGTCAAGTAAATATCTTTCATGACATCAGAAAGATAATTGCTATCAAATCGGCTTTAGAATGAATCCTCATGTTGAAAGGTTTATGGTAAGATAAATCCATAGCTGGCAACTGCTGCACGTTTTTGTCACCAGTAATTCCAAATACTAATCTTCGCCATATTTAATCTCACAAATATGAGATAAAATAAGGTGAAGAATACTGGTGTCAAAAAATCGTTGCAGTTGGCAGCTATTGATAAATGGGTTAAACTTAAGTGATAAAATACATTAAAATATGTTTTGTTACAAGAAATTTATCGTTGACGTTTCTTCTATGAGGGTCATAAAAATAAATTATAAATGCCAGAAGAAATTGGACGGCTTCACGATTTATACTGGAAAGAAAAAAAAATTATCGTGCTATAAGAAAAAAAGTGCACATTTTTATTAGATTAATTTATTACATTATACTTACAAGTAAGTGTAATAAAGATAAATTTCAAGCAAATATTTTTCATAACAGAAGCAAACGAATAACTCTCACATTTACGTTACGATGTACGGTAAAAGGATTATAGTACTTTAAAGTATCTGCCTAACGTTCGAACCGCTTTTTTTCTTCAGATGTACAATATTGAGTAAATACACATACAGTCGGACCCGGTTAAGACGCTCACGGTTAATACACGATCCCGCTTAATACGCGAATTTTTAATGGTACCTTCAGTATTGCCCATAAGACTAATGTAAAAATATCACGTTTAATACGCGAATGGTTAATACACGATCCCGCTTAATACGCGAGAGTGTTTCAGAAAAAAATCACGCTTAAGACGCGAGCGTGCTTCCACAAATTATGAAAAAATATGCTATTCGTGATATTTTTAATGTGGACGAATTTGGAATTTTCTTCAAATTAATGCCTAACAAAACATTCGCCTTCAAAGGAGAGAAGTGTACTGGGGGTAAACTCAGTAAAGATCGAGTGACGGTTCTTATCGGAGGAAATGCAGATGGTTCTGAAAAAATAAAACCTTTAGTGATTGGCAAATCACGAAACCCCCGCAGCTTTTCAAACATCCAGAGTTTACCCTGTGAATATAGAAACCAAGATCGCGCATGGATGACAGGAGACCTTTTTATCCCATGGGTGCGCTCCTTCGATAAACAAATGCAGAAAAATTCTAGGATGGTAGTGCTGTTTGTGGACAACTGCCCAGCCCACCCGAAAAACATACCTGATTTACAAAACGTCCGCGTTGAGTTTTTGCCCCAGAATTCGGCAAGTGTTCTCCAGCCTATGGATCAAGGCGTATTTAAAGTCCTGAAACAACATTACCGAAAACGACTAGTCCAGCGATTTCTCATTGATATGGAACATAAGAGAAATGTAAAACCTGCATCTGTCAATTTGCTGGATGCGATGTATTATCTCAGCGCATCTTGGGATAGGATCAAACCGGAGATAATTTTAAACTGCTTTCGCAAGGCTGGTTTCACAAAAAGAGAAAGTGATGAAGACGTAATACTCGAAGAATCCGAAGAATTGGACGATCCTCTATTGTCACAAGATTGGGTTGCTCTGACAAAACACATTGGAACCAATCAAATAACTCTTCAAGAATACATTCATATAGACGAAGGCATCTGCACAAGTGAGGTAAGAAGCTTAGAAAACATAATAAAAGATGCAAAAGCGACATCTTCTTGTACTGAAGACTCGGAGAGAGACGCAGATGAGGATATGGACGACGACGAACAAGAACCATTACCTATTCCGTCATTAACAGAAGTAGAAAATGCCTTCAACGTCTTACGTAGGTATGTCATAAAAATTTTATTTTTCAGTTAGAATTACTGTATTTATAGTTTGTGAGATTTTCTGTTTTAAAATATACCATCTTTGCTTAGATACGCATCTAGTTTGAGTAAAGCAGGAGCAGATGAGCTTTATCTTCTGATTAACTCCACAGAAAACACACTATATAGGAATCCTATTTTGCGTCAGACAACATTGGACAATTTTTTTAGAAAGTCAGGTGAAGTAACAGAGACTGAAACTCGCGATGAGTGAAATGATAACAAAAAAAAAAAAAAAAAAAATCACTGCGGTTGTATACTTCTTTCAATTTTTTCTATATTTTGTTTTCATTATGTTTTCATTGTAATTTTTCTGTAACTTTGTTTTTATTATAATGTTCATTTCTTTATTTTCTGCGTTTCGTTTTCATTATAAGTTGACATTAAAAGTGTTGGACACATTAAGAACCCATCTTTATTTACCAATATGACACCAATAAATCGTAGGCGATTGTCATTATCCAACATCGACACCATGTAGAATTCATTCATATACACTATGGCGACAAAATAGCCATCAAATCGATAGGTGGAAAAGTGGGTAGTGAATATGAATGTATTTTGCGTACATCGAGGTGGAATATCAATTTTGTACAAGTTATTGCTGTCATATCAGTAAAGGAAAAAGCGCTCTAACAATATATTTTTTAAATAGGAATTATCTAAAGTATTTTTTCTTTATTATAAATAATTATGAGGACTAATTAGAAAGGTACTCATTATCACAAGTACTAATTGTGATTGTAATAGCTGGGCTCAGCCTCAAAACATTTAAATATTTTAGTCTGTGTTAAAAAACTTAGGTTAGAAAAAAATATTTTTATGTTTTATAAATAAAACAATTTTATTTAAATATGTTATTAATATTTTTGTTATTTTATTTAAATATTTTTAGAATATATTTTGGTTCTAATGGATTAGTCGATGAAATAACTGTGTTTCAATTTGGTGATTTTCAATTATCCCATTTAGCCATGCAAAAACAAATATTTAGTTGAGTAGAATTTTAATATAAATGATTGTGAATGGCTTAATTATTGATCGTAGACATAGAAGCTAAGTATCTAAATCCCATTTAAACGGTTAAGTGTGTAAAAATATTAATTTCTTGCAATATATGCAAATCACGTTTAATACGCGATTCCGCTTAATACGCGACTTTTGCCCGCTCCCTTGAAACGCGTCTTAACCGGGTTCCACTGTATTTTTATTTCAGTTGTAATGCAGAATGATGAAAAAACATAAAATCTTAACAAAATCTTCATAACATTTTAAAATATTGAGCGGAGCGGGGTCATATTTTTAGCAAAATTTCATGCTTACGCCAGACAGAGTAAAACAATATATTTCAATTTCCTTTGAACTACACTTACCTGTGCATTGAAATAGGGGTTTTACAATATCTTGAAAATTAACTAAAATATTTCAAAATATGTAAAAAAAAATATTTTTTATAAAAAATTACCATTTTTAGGGTTCCGTACTTAAAAAGTAAGAACGGAACCATTATAACATCACTCCTGTGTCAATTTGTCACAGACATTTTACTCGTAAACTATGGAACGTGGGAAGTTGAAATTGGGGGTAGTAATAAAGGCTATTAACCCACATATTTACAGATTATTAAGCATTAACAAATATATTTAAAAGTGTAGAAAGGCTAATTAAGTTACTTGAAAAAAAAATCTATTTTTGTATAACATGTGGGGTATCGTGTGAAAAGCTTTCGTAACGCTGAACTCAAAAATACACTCCTTTTAATTTTAAGTATTATATTTTCAGAGATATCGTCGAAAATGTAGGGGAAAATATGCCCCCCCCCCCATCTATTTCCAAATCTACTGAAACTAAAGTTATGGAAAAATTAGAGGTAGTAGACGTTAATTTAAACCTTGAGGGAAAACTATAGCGATTACCCTAGATTTTTGAGAAAAGTGCATTTTTCCGTTTCATACAAATTTCAATTTGCAGACATTCAGCAAAGGTGTTGCGGGACGCTGGAGATACTTATTGTAGTAGAAGTATAAAAGCATTATTGATTTTCGAAAAAAATCGTGGGTAATTAGCCGAGATATTAACCCTTAAAGACACGGACGGTTTGGATATACATAATGACAGGGGCGGCGTACTCTGTCTACCATCGGCAAAATGGCAAATTTTAATGATATATTTGCGTAATGCAATGCCAAGTAGTGGTATAAAAATAATAAACGTCAAATTGTTAAAAACAGACTAATTTAATTAGAATTAATCACATAAATACTATGGGATTCGCGACTAGTTTGCATTGAGGGGATCTCTCAATACGTCTCCCTTTTCTTTAAAAATTAATTAAAAACCTAACTGAAAAAACGCGATACGGGCCAAGGCGGCACTGCAACTTTGCGACCTCCTTTCGAAGCACGTTTAGCATGATGTCAAATTTAAACATTAGACAAAGGTTTTGATTTAGCTACAGTGTAATAAGAAAATATTGTTACTACACTGAATTTAGTTTTATGAAATGCCAAATGAAGTATATATATGCACTGCTTTTATTGTCAGTACCGAATTAAGTGCATCGTAAACAGATTAGGATAAGATTAAAAATGAGTTACACAGAATAGTAATATTTGATATTTTTTAGGCTTCATACCTCTTTGAACTTTTATGGTATACCCATCTATACTTTTCTTAGTATATACAGCTATACCCAACCCTACGTTGTATAGTTTTTTACAAAGTCTTATTATTCTTTTAGCAACGATTTTTTTAATAATACAGATAATAATTCAAATATGTATTGTACGGAACCCTCTGAGCGCAAGTAATACTCGCACTTGTCCATTAATTTTATGCTCAAGTACCTATAAAATAATTACATTATCACGTAGAGCTTAGATTCTAGTTCAGAACATAGTGAGTAATATTGTATGCATTCTGATAAAATGTCACTGAAATATGTTTAAAAGATTTTGTGTAATGGAGTTTATCAAATATGGAAATAACGGAAGAATTGATTTTCCAGAAATCACATTTAAAGATCTGTATCGTTCTTCTTTTCTTATCTGCATTGTTTCTTATCTGTAAAATTAATCTAGAAGTGTCAATAAAGGCTTATTAGTGTAAGAAAATCATGCATAGAAACATTGTTTACATTTCTCCTGGTCTTCCTACGCCCACTTCCGTTAGTTGACTCATTACTTCCTGTTTATTAAATTGGCATACCTCCTCTTCTAGCAATCATAGAAATAAAATTAAAACAGATTTGGAATCGTAAAAAAATGCACTGTCAAACAAAAAAATAAATCAAACATCGAAATTTTCACCAAACGGCCATTTTAAAGTAGGTTTTTAGTGAACAGTCCTGTAAAAAAAAGTAAACAACCTCTACTAACTCTGCAACTAATTATAATAGAAGAAAGTTACAGGTACCAAACGATTGGAAATAAAGTCTACTTTTAAATGACGTATATAAAATTTTCTTAGGGTTATCTACAAATCAAACCAGACTAAATTTTGTTTTGTTCAATGTCAACACCCAATTTTCACAATATATTTTAAATCTTCGGTTCAAACTATACCTAGAAACGAAATTTCATGTCATATGAATGCTAAGTTTTTGAATTATAAACATTCAAAATTTAGATCTTCTAATGTTAAATTACACTTTCATATTTTTATTAAATATCTCCTGAAATTATAATCTTGGTTATAATACTAAAAAATCCAAACATAAATACATTGAATTTGTAATTTTAAAAATTTTATTATATGAATTATGAATTATGAAACTAATATTCGGGAAAATAAATATTGCAACATACAATTTTTTTGAAAGATTTATATTTATTTTGTCTTGCTTTATGCGAATTCTCAATTTAAAATTTTTCTTTCAAGTACTTTTCAAGTTATGAGTAAATAAACGTCAAAATGATGGTTTAATGTGTATGATGTCTATAATGTCCAGAAAGGCATAATTTGAAAAAAATATATTACTCATTTTATTTAAACATTTAAAAGATGTCAAGCTGGCAATAGTCGAAACATATTAAGCGAGTGAAGTGTTCATATCTGCAAGAAATAATATATTAATAAAAGTGACATAGTCATTCTGAAGCATTTGACCAATCGAGTACCGAACTTCAGTTTGGATACAACCCCTAAAATATGCTCATTTTAAAATAATTAATTTCTCGGAAACGAATCATACGAAGTTCATGAAAATTTTAATTTAGTCTTATTGGAGGGTGTAGAATTTATTTATTGTGTCAAACATGGGCATTGCTATTGAATAAAACAAAGTTTGGGTTCGTTTTATATATAGATGGCCACTAAGCAAATTTTATAAATATCATTAAAAAAGTAGACTTTATTTCCAATTGTTTGGTATCAGTAACTTTCTTCTACAATAATTTGTCGCAGAGTTATTAGGGGGTGTTTACTTTTTTTTTGCACGACTATACTTTACAATATAATAAAATGTGTAAAGTTATAAATTATATTTTCTTACAAGATATTTGTTTTCCGCGTTTTCTTTCTTGTACAAATGCAAACAATTCTTATCTTATATATAGGGAGGAAAAAAGAATTTTCGTGTCATAAGTTGAAAAAAATTATTGTAGTTTTATAAAATTGGTGCAGTATAAAGAAGAAATATTTTGCCATATCATTGCTATTTTTTCCAATGTAAAGCCAATATTCCTGTAATAGTGTCGTTTTACAACAGCTATTTCCTGACTAAAGACAATACTATTTTATTCCACTACAGGTGTATCGGAAGAAAGTAATATTGAAGAAATATGGGGTCCTAATAAAGTACATACAGTATAACTTCGGAAATCCGGCATTGTCGGGACCGAGACTGAGCCGGATAATTAAAAATTCCGGATTTCTGAAAGAATTTCAAAGGTACTTTCGATATTCTTAATGGTGCCTTTATTTATTATTTAATTCCTAGGCAAGTGATATTTGTATGAAGAAAAGGAATAATTAAATTTTACAAAAACTAACTTTAATTAACATTTTCGATGTTAGAAAAAAAAATTCTAATAAACAGTGAAGTCTTTTTTTTCTGGTGTAATTTCCAAAACATCAATATCAATTTTATTTGCTTCAATTTTTTCGGCCGTTCTTTAACAAGTTTTTCATTGATTTTATAAAAGTGAAAAATGTCGATTTCGGAAATGCAGTCTTGTTTCTTTAAAGCATATCTAATTTTTCCAGTCAAATTTATGCATTTTCCAAATGAAACCTTTGCTTCTGCCGGCTCTTCGTCTTCGCCTCTCTGACCTGCTACAAGCGTTATCGGCGATTGTATTTGGCACAACGTTAGTAATATCTTGAAGTTTTTAGAACGTAAAAAATTGTTATTTTTCTTTCTCCCGTAAGTTGTAAATGTAAAAAAAGGGAGACGAAGTGGATGTTCATGCCGAATTTCCGAATGACGTATTTTCGAGATCAGACTGTATAATGAATATTCGAAGTTTATGGATATTAGGAAAAGAATTATGCTAAAATAATTAAACTTTTTTTCCCGTGATCTATCTCAGCACAGCAAAATATAATAATCTCAGACATTTATCTAACCATTTCATACAAGCTGATGTTCAAATAATTAATTGATCTTATTTAATCAATCACGAGAACAGCCTTCAACTGTTGAGATGGCGGTGGGTGCGGGCTTGGAGGGTACAAATCCACTAGCTAAAAATAATTGAATGGTGTTACCGATTATAGATAAAAATGCAAAATGCCTAGTATTGATGATAGCCACAAGAACATCCGTAATCGAGATTCCGTTCATTTCACTGTGAATATGTGATGCTGTGTCCTCTGAGGTCGTATCCACTGCTTAGCCAAACAGTTTAATCGGTCGCAAAAGCTGGCGGCTGTTTTCATGATTAATTTAGTAAAATGAAACCATCGACATATTTAAATACTCACTAGTATGAAATGGCTAAGAAAAAAAATTAGTTTTATTCTGTTAGCCGGCGCAAGTGATAAGTCGCGAAGTATTGTTTCGTTTCAACTTATTTGAATTATAACCTTTCTCGTGATCCATTTTGGTGGCGCCGAAATTCATCTGACAAATAAATTTTCAAAATCCAAGTGAGATGGGAGAGCAATTAGATTAAATAGTTTATTAAATAAAACTGAAATAGTATGTAAATTCTATTCATCATTAGAAGTTAATAATTGTTCCATAATAGTAATTCTCCGTATTTAACAGAGCCAATACAAAAAAAAAAATGTTCTCTGCTTGGTTGCAGAGTCAGGACTTCCATTATACACTCTGTATTAAACAGAGCCATGATTTAACAATTGGCATCTCTGACTACAGAGTCAGGACATGTTACATGTTCTCTGCTTGGTTACAGAGTCAAGACTTCCATTATACACTCTGTATTAAACAGAGCCATGATTTAACAATTGGCATCTCTGACTACAGAGTCAGGACATGTTACATGTTCTCTGCTTGGTTACAGAGTCAAGACTGACCATTTTAAAAATGATACATATTATATAAAATAAACATCAAAATAAAAATTACAATATGCAGTTATAAATCTTCTAAATAGCTATAATATTCATTTAAATGACATCCAAGTAATTATAAAACTAATAAATCACCATCAATTCAAAATTATTATAAAGTAAAGAAATCTATATTACATGACCTTGAAATCATAATGTTACTCATAAATATTGATTCAGGGTTATAAACAATTTAGATAAACAGATTAGATTTTTTCTGTCAAAAGAAATCAGTTTTATAATTATGTTTCACAATATGAAAGATAAACAGAGTTAAATTATAAACAAATAAATTTGAGGGCATTTACGCCGAAACATCCTCCGCCTCCATGAACGAAGTTCATCAAACAATTATAACTTACCAAATTTCCACTATCACATACTAAATAATCAAATATTAAATACAAAATTAAAATATTACCTTAAATGTCAAGTATAACTAAAATGAAATGCAATTAAATCCTACTACTTCTAAAAAAAAACAGTTTCTGGAACAACTAAAAATAGAAAAAGACATTAATATACAAAATAGTTCAGAAAGTTACAAAAATTAGACATAGAAAAAAAAATAATAATAAAGTTAGTTAAAATAAAGTAAAATTCTATTATATTAAATGTCCATCGGTAGAGGAGACAATTTTGTGATAGGGCGTTTCAGTTCACCAGTAGAAGTCTTTAATTTGACAACACGAACAATATTATCATCACCAGGAAATAGTTCAATTATTCTGCCCAATTTCCACCTTAATGGGGGATGGTTTTCTTCCTTTATCAACACCAAGTCATTGATTTTTAAGTTCGGGTTGCTTCTAAACCACTTTGTACGTTGCTGCAATTGTGAGAGATAGTCTGACGACCACCTTTTCCAAAAACTTTGGAAAATCTTTTGTAGCAATTTCCAACGTTCCAAAGGAGCTACATAGGTAGAGGAGATATCAGGCTCAGGTAAGGAGGTCAAGGATGCTCCTATAATAAAATGTCTTGGCGTCAGAGCCGTAAAGTCATTTGGATCAGAAGACTCAGCGACAAGCGGTCTTGAATTTAAGCATGACTCAATTTGTGCAATTAAGGTCAAAAATTCTTCATAAGTTAAAATCTGATCACCAATTGTTCTCTTCAAATGATTTTTCATTTGTTTTATTCCCGCTTCCCAAAGGCCTCCAAAGTGAGGGGCGGAAGGTGGGTTGAATTTCCATACTATCATTTCGTCAGTAAGATACTTGTGCAATTTTTCATCAGAAGCAATTTGAGACATCATTCTCTTTATTTCGCGGTCTGCCCCTACAAAATTTGTACCTCTGTCAGAAAATATTTCTAGAGGTTTCCCACGTCGAGCCACGAATCTTTTCAATGAGGCTAGAAAGGTTTCAGTTGTAAGATCAGTGACTAATTCAAGATGGATAGCTTTTGTTACGAAACAAACATACAGACAAACATAATGTTTAAAGGGTTTCACACCACATCCCTTACGAGGTTTGATCAAAAAGGGGCCGGCTAAGTCGACTCCTACTCTTGAAAATACTCGAGCTTGTGTCACGCGTGCTGATGGCAGATTTCCCATCAACTGAGATAAAAGGTGTGATGAATTTCGGAAACATTTCATACATTTCCTTATTTCTCTTTTCACAGCTTCTTTAGCATTAATTATCCAAAATTTTTGTCGAATTCCTGAAATTGTCAATTGAGTCCCGCTATGAAGATGTTTCTCATGAAAATACTTTATTATCAAGTCTGTAACATGATGCCTTTTAGGAAGAATGATTTGATGTTTTTGATATTCAGACAAGTTTGCATTTTTTAGCCTACCTCCAACACGAAGAATATCATTTTCGTCAAGAAATGGATGTAAAGGAAGGAGTTTGCTTTTAGAATTTAGGATCTTTCTGGATTTTAGAATTTTCATTTCGTCTCCGAATTCATGGTTTTGAATTAATTTCACAGTAGCATTTGTTGCCCTTTCAAGTTCTGGAACAGTCAAAAAACCATAGACTCGTTCAGATGGGCATGTACTATTTTTGATGAATCTGAGGCACCAAGCCGCAATTCGTTTTAATTTAGTCCAGGATGAAAATTTAAATAAAAGCTCAAATTCTGGAATATTTTGGGATATGGAGCAAACAAGCGTTTTACTTTGTTCTTGCAAGACCTCTTCATCAGTTAGATTAGGTTGAGTTTCAGGGGGAAATACTGGTAACGATTCTTCCTTCAGCCAGCTAGGACCATGTAACCATACCTCGTTATTAATCAATTCAGATTCAGAGCAACCACGAGAGAGAACATCTGCAGGATTTTCCTTTCCTTTACAAAATTTCCATTGTACAGGAGCAACAAGTTCCTGAATTTCGCGTACGCGGTTTGCCACAAAGGGCTTCCAGTTGTTAGCACTTCCTTTAATCCAGTGCAAGGTAATTTGGGAGTCACTTAGACAAAATATATGTTCATTCACAATTTTAAATATTTCCTTTAAATAATTCGCTAATCTTGCAGCCGTAAGTGCTCCAAGAAGTTCGAGGCGCGGCAATGTAATTTTCTTGAGAGGCGCTACTCTCGACTTTGCTATTACAAATGAAGTTTCACAAGAAGAACAATCACGTAGATAAGCCACTGCCCCATACCCCTTTAAACTAGCATCAGAAAATATGAAAAGTTGAGCGGTTTCAGGATTTAATTTTGGGATAGTTACAAAATATTTTCTAAGAATTTCAAAATTTACAAAGTCTTTTCTTTCATTATGCCATTTTCTGAATTTTCCACTTAAAGAATCTGGTAATGTAGAATCACAGTCAATTCCATGTTCCCAGAGTTCTTGCATTAAAAATTTAATTCTTATCACGAAAGGGGAAATGAGTCCAATAGGATCATAAATTTTTGAACCCAGTTTGTAAAACAATACGTTTGGTAATAATTTTATGGTCAAATTCTACCAAAAGTGGTTGTATGTCTATTTTCAAGGTGTCACTTTCTGTTATCCATATAATTCCCAATACCTTCGAAAGATTTTGTTCAAGAGTGTCTTCCTCAAAGTTTATTCCATGTTCCTTCCATAAAAATTTTAAATCGGAAGAATTGGTTTTAAATTATCTGAGTTTCATATTAGTCTCACTCAATATCTTCTCTGCACCGCTTGATAAAACAAAAGCTTCGTTTACTGAATCAGCTCCATGAAACAGGTCATCAACGTATAAGGAAGTATCCAGCATATTAACTATTTTGAGAAACAAATCTTTATACCCCTCAATGTGATGTTTGATGGTTGCAGAAAGGAAAAAGGGCGAAGTTGTTACACCAAAAGTTACACGGGTCATGCGAAAAACCTTCAAAATGGGATTGTTACTAGTTATATTGTCAAACCACAGGAACCTCAAAAAATTTCTATCTTCTTCTTGTATCTGGATTTGCAAGAATGCTTTTTCTATATCTGCCGAGAAAGCAATTTTGTGGAGACGGAATTTTAAAATAATGTCCAATATGTTAGGATTTAGATTGGGCCCAGGAAATAAGCACTCGTTTAACGATTTTGCCCCCTTATCTTTGGATGACGCATCAAAAACAATTCTTACTTTACTTGTCGATTTATCTTCCCTTATTACTGGTCTGTGAGGCATGTAATACGTGTTTATTTCATCTTTATTAAACTCACATTCTTCAATTATACCCAAACCACATTGTTCATTTAATATTTTCTCATATTCCTTAAGTAACCATTCATTTTTGCACAATTTTGATTTTGATCCCCAAAGTCTATGTTTAGCTACATCAAAATTGGATTCCAATTCATTTTTATTTACTTTCCACAAAAGTTTAGTTTCATATCTTCCATTTACAAAATTTAAATTATCATTAAATAAATCAAGAGCATCTAAATCCTTTTGTGAAAATAATTCATTTTTACTATCACAAATACCCAAAG
This sequence comes from Maratus speciosus, assembly GCA_963932465.1. Lineage (NCBI taxonomy): Eukaryota > Metazoa > Arthropoda > Arachnida > Araneae > Salticidae > Maratus > Maratus speciosus. The sequence goes on from OZ010786.1 coordinate 307,845,119, forward strand.
ACTCTAGTTTCCAAAACTTTTGCAAATCAAAATTTTCTATTTCATTAACAGATACAAGATGAGCATTAACTGTTTCGTTACCTTTAGAGTTTATTTTTCTCACTATTGTGTACCCAAAAAGTGTATTAGCTACATATAAATGGTCATTAATTTCTTCAACGACACCTCTCTGAACATTCCAGAAATAATCAGCTCCAAGTAAAATTTGTACTTCGGATTCCTCGGGCGTAGGGTCGGCTAACCTCCATCTTTTACTTTCAATGTATTTTATAACTAGAGGGTCAGAATTGGGAACCTTCAATGTTGTTGCACTCATCAAATCGGTAGCTAACACCTCAACATCTATAAAACGATGATAATTCATTTTACTTCGCAATTTAATTTTAAAAACATCATATTCTTCTTCGCGACCTTGATCCATGCCAAAAGCGAATACAGTTAAATGTTCTTTTCTTAAAACAGGCAAATTTAATTCACGAGCTAATGCTTTTGTTATGAAGCTTTTTTCGCTTGTAGAATCAAGTAATAATCGAACTACCTTTGATTTAGAATTACCTTGAGCAGTTACACAACATGTTTGCAATAAAACAGCATGCTTAGAATTTCTAAAATTACAATGAGAATTAGATACAACTGTTTGATTTTGATTTTCATTAATTTCTGGTTTCAAACTTTTCTTAAAGCAAAATAATTTGTTATGTTCAGTGCTTTTACAATTTAGACATGGCTTTAATTTTATGCGGCATTGCGAAGATAAATGCGATTTCAAAAAGCATTTGTAACATCTACCCTCCTTACGTAACATTAATCTTTTCTTATCATCAGCTAAATTTTTACACTCGGAAGATAAATGATCATTACCTTTGCAAAATACACAAAAAACTTTAATATTGGCATTTAAGGTATTAGCATGTTGATATTTATTTGATGTTTTCTTTTCACGAAATTCAGTTTTATTTTTATGTACAAAAGAAGAGGATGCATCATTTTTAGAACTTGTCATTGACAAAGCCTTTTCTCTACATTCTATTTCACATTTCAGAAAGGCAATTAGATCGGTTACATCTGACTCTTTGCTAGTATCACGTTTTCTATGATATTCAATCACTAATTCATGGGGCAATAGCTTTAGCAAAATAGGATTTAGCAATTGTCCATAAGAACTGGATGTTACCCCCAAATTTCTTAAACTTCTAATATTAACTTCGCACATGTCATGCAATCTTCTTAATGCATTTAAATTTGAACAATTTTTAACTGGTTCCATATTTAATAAATTAGTCATGTGTTTATTAATAATAACATCAACCTTACCAAAACGGTCCTTTAATAAATTAATACAAGTATCATAATTTTGTTCTGTCAAAGGAAACCCTTCTACCACATTATAGGCCCGATTACATAACAAGGATTTTAGATAAGCGAATTTTTCTATCTTAGATAGTGATTTATTCTGGCGTATCGATGTTTCAAAACAGTTAAAAAATTCGACCCATTCTTCGATTTCACCAGAAAATTTTGGAACATTTAATTCAGGCAATTTCATGGCAGAACTCCTTTCTGTTCCACTAGCAGAACCATTCAATGAATTTACACGACTAGTTGCTATCATAGAAACATTATCCTTTTTACATTTTCTTAGTCTATTTTTTATTTTAAATTTAGCACTGATCAATTGGTCAGTGTACTTTTCACTATTAGCAATGTCCTTTTCATATTCTTTTAAGTCGGATATTTGAGCTTCAATATCACGATTCAAACTTTGGAAAGCCGTTTCTTTTAAGAGGAATATTTCTTGAAGCTCTAATAATTCATCGGTTTTCGTATTATCAATGTCATCATTTAATAATGTTTCTAATTTTGTAATTAATTTCGTGAAACTCGTTCGTTCAACAGAACGTTTTGCTTTCAGCTTTTCAAGATTTACCATTTTAAATAAAGAATAATTCTTATTTTAAAACATAAACCATTCATAGAAAATGAAAAAAATATTTTCTTACCTGTTAATTTCAGGTAATGTAGATGGCATGTCGTAATCCAAATGGCCCAATAATAATTCCACACTAATCACAGGTTGAAAGATAAATCACTCACTAATCACATGTTGAAAGATAAATCACAATTGTTAATCACAAATCTCTTTCACAATAGCTCACTATTCTTTCCAAAAAATGTTTCGCGGGTTACGAGGCACTAAAAATAATGTGGCGCCGAAATTCATCTGACAAATAAATTTTCAAAATCCAAGTGAGATGGGAGAGCAATTAGATTAAATAGTTTATTAAATAAAACTGAAATAGTATGTAAATTCTATTCATCATTAGAAGTTAATAATTGTTCCATAATAGTAATTCTCCGTATTTAACAGAGCCAATACAAAAAAAAATGTTCTCTGCTTGGTTGCAGAGTCAGGACTTCCATTATACACTCTGTATTAAACAGAGCCATGATTTAACAATTGGCATCTCTGACTACAGGGTCAGGACATGTTACATGTTCTCTGCTTGGTTACAGAGTCAAGACTGACCATTTTAAAAATGATACATATTATATAAAATAAACATCAAAATAAAAATTACAATATGCAGTTATAAATTTTCTAAATAGCTATAATATTCATTTAAATGACATCCAAGTAATTATAAAACTAATAAATCACCATCAATTCAAAATTATTATAAAGTAAATAAATCTATATTACATGACCTTGAAATCATAATGTTACTCATAAATATTGATTCAGGGTTATAAACAATTTAGTTAAACAGATTAGATTTTTTCTGTCAAAAGAAATCAGTTTTATAATTATGTTTCACAATATGAAAGATAAACAGAGTTAAATTATAAACAAATACATTTGAGGGCATTTACGCCGAAACACATTTCGCACTGGTTTTCCAGCATTATTGAAATGTTATTGTGTCATTGGAATTTGTTCATGTTATTGCGGTTTGTTTTTTAATTATGAAAATGCGCGATTTGCCGAAAGCAGAGCAAGAGTAAATTTATTTCCACAAAATTTGGGGAGGAGGGATACAATCATTTCAATGTTAAGCATATAATTTTGTAGATCCTGACAGTAAAATTCATACTCCAAAAATTCAAAGGCTTTGTGGTAGCGCAAATTAGCGTAATAAGAAACATCGTGGTACCGCCCGGAAATATTTAGAGTGTTAGCTCAGTTTATGTGGAGAAGGATAGATGAGGATACATTTTCACAGATTTTTTAAGTGATATAAAAAAATTGGGGGGATCTTCAATAACGTAAGTTACTGTTTCATACTTTCATTATGAAATAAAAGCTTTGTAGTTTATGTTACGTTTTATTTAAATATTTCCGTTAATATATTTTAGGTATTTTAATTAAGTTTCTTGAGATATTATAACACAGAGTTGAAATATTGGGTATATAAAATTGGGTATATACAATCATTACAATGTTAAGCATATAATTTTGTAGATCCTGACAGTAGAATTCATACTCCAAAAATTCAAAGGCTTTGTGGTAGCGCAAATTGTCGTAATAAGAAACATCGTGGTACCCCTCGGAAATATTTAGAGTGTTAGCTCAGTTTATGTGGAGAAGGATAGCTGAGGATACATTTTCACAGATTTTTTAAGTGATATAAAATAAATGGGGGATCTTCAATAACGTAAGTTACGATTTCATACTTTCATTATGAAATAAAAGCTTTGTAGTTTATGTTATGTTTTATTTAAATATTTCTGTTAATATATTTTAGGTATTTTAAGTAAGTTTCTTAAGATATTATAACACAGAGTTGAAATATTGGGTATATAAAATTAGGATGCTTTTACTTTATTGTAGCTGATAGTCGAATGCTTTTAGATATATTATAGTGATCTCGATTTTAACAAATTTCATGCATTTTAGAAGCCGCTGCACAACGAATTTCATGCATCCAGTGATGTTTTTTTTTTGGTTTAATGGGTACATAGCGCTCATACATCGGTTTGTGATTGGGCTTTTAAAGAAATTCATAAATTTTTGAGACTGCTGCACAACGAAATTCATACATCCAGTGATTTTTTTTTAGTTTTAATGGGTGCATAGCGCTCATACATCGGCTTGTGCTTGAGCTTTTAAAGAAATTCATTAATTTTAGAGACTTCTGCACAACGAATTTCATGCATTCAGTGATGTTTTTCTGTTTAATTGGCTTGCAGCTCTCATTCATCGGTAAGTAATTAGGGTTTTAAGGAAATTCATACATTTTAGAGATTGCAGCACAAGGAAGTGCCCAAATTTTGTCGATCAGTAGCGCCCGGCTAACAGAAAAGCACCAAAAAATGTAGCTTTTAAATTTAACTAATTTTTTGCATGTTACTCGTTGTGTATAAAATCTATACACAAAAGAATTCACGTACCATTCTCCTTATTAGCGGAAATTGGTTGGTTGGTTGGTTGTGTTTATGACGGCCAATTATCAACACGTGGGATATAGGTCCTAAAGGGAGGAGTGCCCTTCGTGGGGGGTCTTTCTAAGGGAACCTAACCCGTATTAACGCTTGGAAATCCAAGGTTCGAAGAAAACTACGAAAACTCCGAACGATTAGGCCGACGGGCGCGATTGGGTTCGAACCCAGCACTTCCCGTCTACCAGCTTCGAGAGCAGAACCTCTCGGCCACTGGTGGGGCCAGCGGAAATTGGTGAAGGGGAATTTCAACAGTGGTACGTATTTCCTAAATGAACTAAATTTTTGCATGCATGTAGTTTATAGATGCAAATCTATAAATCATGTACGGAGCTGCTCAAAGAATTCGGATAATTTTCAGACTGTAGATGCGAATTGCTGAAATCGGGTTTTCAAATGGGTTTTGCGTTTCAAAATGGTTCAATTAGGCATCATATTTCAACTTATTAACCCTTTACATATTATGAATTCATGAAAATTTTATCTTCTAAATCATTTTTCGTGAATTGTTTAAACTATATTACAAGATTTACATAATCCTTTAATAAAGTGTAGAAGGATTTTAGAAGGATTGATGGATTTGGAAGGATTAATTGCATTTGGATTTATAGGGATTTTATGCAATATTTATAACCACACTCAAATCTTTTATTTTAAATTTTTTTCTTAGTATTTTGCAGAATTAGAAAATATACAAATATAATGTTCTTACTATAGAAATATAGAAATATTTCTGAATTGAAAAATTCACCCCCCCCCCCCCCCCCCAATGCCAAGAATGCTGAAAATATGCCAAGGCAAAAGAAATCATCCTTTTAAAAATATTTTTGTTTTGTGTAACCAATAATGCTTTTGGAACAAGATAAAGTAATATATCTATAACTCTTTCTAAACTGTATTACAAATAATCGATGTATTAAATGAATTTTATAATAATTTATTTTAATGGTACTTATAAGTACCGTCAGTAAAAAAAGTGTCAAACGGTGAACTTTTGTTACATTATTGTGAAGTTTTGGAAAATTTTCATACTCTATGCTGTCATTAACAATCTATGTAATCGTTATTTAATCATTCTTGAAGCATCGTAAGATTATTAAAATTCATCGCAAATGATTTTTTTTTTACTTAGACCACAATGTAAGGAAATTTTGTGTCCCTCTAAACGAGTTATAAATGCTACTTATTCCATGCCGCTGACAAAGAATGTTGTAGTCCATATCAGTGAGGATTATTAACTTCATTATGTTTGAAATATTTTAACATCAATAAAATGCACCGTAAATGTTTCTTCCATAAACCATAACGTAATAGATTTCTTTTACTGTCCCTGAAATTGAATTATACGAGAGTGTATCAATAAGTTTTTACCCTCACATAGAAATAATTGAGTGAAATTTATGAAATTGCTACATTTTATGAGTCCTTTCCTATATAGTCAGGGTGCACCGTATCACATTTGTGCAACCGGTATTTCATAGAGAGGGGGAGGATTTATTCCAGAAGGCGTGATAGTAGACCTAAATGAGATATTTTTTTTAACTTTTACCCACCTCCACATGTGACATATTGTTGTAAAGGCCTGTGACAACTTATTCATGCTATGCACCTCCCGAGCCCCTCCCCCCAGATTTGCCCACTGGGGCGGGGCACTTTTCTAAATTTTGCGGACATCATTCATGCCCCCGTGGGGGAAATTTTGGGGGAGGGGCTCTGGAGGTGCATAGCATGAATAAGTGGTCATAGGGTGTCACATGTGGAGGTCAGCAAAAGTTACAAAAATGACCCCCTTTGGGTCTATTATCGCGCCTTTTGGAAGACATCCTCCCCCTCTCGTTGAAATACCTTTTGCACAAATATGTTACTGTGCACGGTCACTACATAGAAAATGACTAATACAATGTACTAACACACTAAACCGTCTACTACAATGACTAATACAACAATGTCTAATACAATGACTATAACAATGACTAATACAAATTCATAAATGTCACACAATTATTCCCATGAGAGGGCAAAAACTTGTTGATATACCCTCGTAAATACAACACTCTTCATTTTCATTACATAACATGACATGATAAATCTCAACAACATATCAAAAATACATGACAATCCGAATATATTTATGAGAGTTGAACCGGGCAGTCGGACAGGCAAACTGAATTTATAAAAACTTTTCAATTTGTGTTGTAAAATGTTAAAAATTCTAAAATTGATATATTTTTTAACGCAAAAAAGATTAACGAAGCCCTTTAAGCATGTAAAGAGATAAACCATATTTTTCTTTTCATAAATGTAAATCCAACAATTTAATACTTATTTTTATTTCAATTTTCATTTAAATCAATAGAAGCTGTACTTTTGACTATACACAATGAAATTTAACACTGTTCAATAAATTTTATTTTATTATTTCTTAAAGCAAAGGATTAATAACTTTTAATTATCCAAATATTTGATAATAACTAATATTTAACTTAAGACACGTTCCTTTAAAGGACATTTTGGAGAAAAAAAATTATAAAAACTAGCTTAATATTTTCAAAAATAAAACACAAGGAAATTTTTCTTTGTTTAGTTAACTAAGCTCCATTATGCCTATTTATTTTCAAACTCAAACAGATATATCCTTGGGATTACGTAGGTGTGTCCAATTCGAAAAGATTTATTTTTCGTCTTTTGGTTAAAACAATGAAAAGAAAAATTTATGTATTTAGCGTACTGTTTAATATTGCCTAATGTAATATCTGATTTTCATTTCGGAAATCCTGATTTCACAAAAGTTGTTTCTATAGGATGTTCTCCAGAAAATTTCGACCTGTTGGAAATTTTAACCTGTTGGAAATTTACCTGTTCGAAATTATTAAGTAATGTAAATTTCTAAAGAATTTTAAAACAAGAACATAAAATCATGTGTTAAGAATTGATTATGAAACACTTTCCAAAACATTCAGAATTCTATAATAAAGCTTCACAGTTTAATAATGTGAGAAAAGATGTCTAAATACACGATTTGTAAAACGCATAACATATTTGAAAACGCAATTCCCTCAAAAGTAAAAAATAAATAAATAAATAAAAAGCTGATTTTTTTGCTCTCATCTGTATATGAACTATTTATTGAACTATAATATGCTAAAATTTTGTTCAATCAGAAAACGCATAGCACTGTCAAAAATTCTCCTTCAGCAATTTCCACCAATAAACGAAAATGTACTTCAGATGTTTTGTGTAGAATTTACACACACTAAGAAATATTTTTTTAAGGTTTAGTTTAAAAACGCTTACCAGAAAAGAAATCGCATTTCCAGCAATTATTGTTCATAGAGAGCAATGTACCCGAAATATTTTGTGTGTCCCTTTATATCAATGATGAATGCTTGCGCATCATATCTTATAGAAAATATTTTGTAGTGCATCTCGGAGATATATATCAATTACAATATATTTGAAGTAGTGTAACCATAATAAAAGACACGGCAATCGATTTTTCCCTGTAAACCTTAATGCAACGGAATTCTTTTGAGTGTGCGATGAATGCTATCCATATGCCATATCACATATTTGACATCTTGTAGTGTACTTCAGATATATATATAAATTTCAATGACTTTGAAATTGCGAAATACAGTAATAACTCGACTTACGGCTGCAATTCGTCCCAAGACTAGTGACGAAAGTGGAGGTACAGTCGTGGAAAAAAAAAAGTAAACACCCCTTACTAACATTGCAAAAAATTAACGTAGAAGAAAGTTACTAGTACCACACGATTGGTACTAAAGTCTACTTTTAAATGATGTATATTAAATTTGCTTAGGGGGCCATCTACATATTAAAACGAACCATAACTTCCTTTTTTCCAATTATCAATACACAATTCTGACAGCATAAATGAACTCTACAGCCTTCAATTAGCCTAAAAACATTTTTTTTTTTTTTTTTTTTTTTTTTTTGCAATTTGTACGATAAGTTTCCGAGAAATTAATAGTTTTAATACGAGCGTATTTTAGAGGTTGTATCCAAATTGAAGCGCAGTACTGGATTGTTGACCGAGAGAGCCCCTTTCTTGATCAGGGTATGCTATGCTCCACTCAAGCAATCATTAAAGACTGCTAGATTACAAGATAGCTGAAGAAATTTCATAATATCTAGTCATTTCTATCATAGACGGCCCCTTAAACCATCATTTTGCCGTTTATTAAGCATAATTTGAAAACTACTTGGAAGAAAAATGTGAAATTTTGGAATTCTATAAAGCAGAACTTAATAAATCTAAATCCATCAAATAAATTGTAGGTTGCAATTAGTAAATTTTTGAATACTAATTTCATAATTCATATCACAAAATTATAAAAATTGCAAATACAACGTATTTATGTTTGGGTATTTTAGTATTATTGCTACACAAAATATTAGCACATTAGGAATATAATTTCAGGAGATATTAATGAAAATATGAAAATGTAATATAACATTAGAAGCACTAAATTTTGAATGTTTATAATTCAAAACTTTATCATTCAAATGACTTGAAATTTGTTTTCTAAACATAGTTTGAACCGAAGATTTGAAATATCTCGTTAAAATTTGGCATTGCCATTGAAAAAAATGAAGTTTGTGTTTGTTTTAATATGTAGATGGTCCCTTAAGCAAATTTTATATACATCATTTAAAAGTAGACATTATTTCCAATCGTTAGGTACCAGTAACTTTCTTCATAATTTGTTGAGGAGTTGTTTACTTTTTATTTCCACGACTGTACATTTTATCCAAGCAAAAAAAAGGAAAAGTAATAAAAATTCTCCACAATCTAATGAACATATTCTATTGTATTTAGGGATTATGTTAAATAAATTTACCATTAGCAAAAAAATGCTTTTGCAATACAAGAATTTTGAATGAATCAATACGCTGTTAACTTACAATTTATTGTTTTAGCTGTTCCGTTCGAATCTTTGAGGATGCGAAAAAATCTTGCAATGAAAATATGGAACCCATAATTTTTTTACTTTTAGAAGCTCTTTGTAACAGCAGATTGAGTTTTCTAATGACTTTTTTTATTTGTTTCTCACTATCACTTGACTGTCGCAGGAAAGTTTCCGTTAATAGAAGCCGAAATCTTCAAAAAAGTTCAAAATGCGCCTTAATTAAGGTCAGAAGACGTAATTGCGGTTTGACGTAAGTCGAAGAGATTTAACTCGGGGTACTACTGTATTATTAAAAATCACCGCAAACGATTTTTCCTCATAGGCCATAGTGCAACGGAATTCTCTTGAATATCTCTGTAAAGGAGCTGCAGCTACTACAAGTTTCATTTTCAATACCTAACATGCCATAGCGAATATGAATAAAATATATCAATTTCATGGCTATTAGACTATATTTACGCGAGTTAGAGCATAGAGAGACAGAGAACAGACTTATGGTAGACAGCAGACATTCAAACCGAAGTCATAAACACATTTCAACTATGTGCAATAGCAATTGCACTCTTATACAAAACTGCATAGATACAAAATTTATTACGATTCTATATATTTAATTCAGCAATACGGAAGTAATATGACTCCATTTTAAATATGACGTAATAATTATGGAGACCTAGAATTATTAACTATCATGGGATATAATTGAATTGATTACGTATTATAGGATTTAATAGAATGAAGAAAACTTTTATTAATATATTTTTAAGGTTTGATTCGATTTTCATAAAATTTAAAGGACTCGACAAAATTATGCAACTATTATATATATTAAATTTCTAACTATTCGGTTGGGTAATTTTTGCGCTGGTATATGCGGATAGAGGGACAGACAGACGGACGGACCAAATGAAGGCTATAGATGCTACGTATTTGCATAATTACGAACGTACGTAAAAAAGGTAGGGTATGAGATTATACAGTAAAGTTTGTTCAATGCGGAATCGCTGGGTGCCGAAATATATTTCCAGATTTGTCGCATTTCCGCATTATACAAAACGATATACAAAGCTTACTGAAAGTCTAAATGTGTTAGCTTTCTTAGCTGATAATACATTATAGCACCGCAGTGCAGTATAGTACATTATCATAATATTATATAATGTACAGTACCCCTCAAAAAATCAGAACGATGGTCATTACTCTGCTGCACATCATCATATAAATGTGATTGGTACCTATCAATTAGTAGTCTGTAACCTCTACTGATTATTGTCATACATAAGGGGGGTTCAGACACTTGTATCTTGTGTGTTCAATTTATCATATTGATGACACTTTATCTCAGGAACTGCTCCAAGGAATCAGCTGAAATTTTCAAAGCTTATTCCCTATATTTTTTATATATACTTTAACACAGGAATTTCTTGAAATTGGCTGCATTATAATTTTATGATTCTTACTGCAACCACACTTTAAATCCCAAATTAACGATGGAATACTTTAGATCAAAATATGTCAACTAGTGTGAAAAAACTTTATCTTAAGTTCATCTGAATAAAGCTATTATGCTGGCAGAAATCACGTAAAGGGGGAAATGCAGTTTTAAATTTTAGAAACATAAATAAAATAAAGTAAAGCAAAAAGCATTCTCAAAGTGTTTTGTTTCATCTGCAGTACACAATTGAGCTTTTCTTATACTGTTTCTGTAATTACATTCAAGTTCTTAAACCCAAATACCTATTCTTCCAGGCATCTATTATCCTTTGTGAAAGGCCAACTGCGTATGTATTATCGACCGTGTTCTCTTCATTTTGCAACATTTCATAGTTAAGATTTAATCTCGTAGTAAATGGATGTACAGTACACATACATGCAATTTTATGAAATTATTTTACTGACTCTAACGAAACAAAAAAATTCCAGTTGATAAAAATTATCAAAGAGAAATGTATAGATTGTTAAAAAGTGTCACTTTTAAAAATAATTAATGACAATACTTATTGCATTAATATAATGCCATTTCCTACATTTCTTTGAACACTTTGGTAATTTACATTGCCAACTAAGCTCCAGCGAGTAAAACATTAAGGCTCGTTTCAACATTTTCGGCAGGACCCTGTACACTGGTGGACAGACCGATAGACCGATAAAAGGTTATACAAACACACACGAGGTTAACAACGTTTTTCAGCTGTGTTGGGAATTGGTAAGGAAATCGGGCTTTACCCCAGTTTTTAATTTTGAAAATTTCCTGTTTGAAAACAAATTTTGAGATGATGTTATATTTTCCTGAGACCTTACATCCATTAAAATTGATGTTTTGAATGCATTTTATTTTGCTCAGGTCTCAGAAAGATAAATAGCTTTTATTAGCAACTTAAACTGGGAAAATCGAATTAAAAATTTTATTGAATATGTTAGCAAATATCCTTGGGTTCAGAATTGCGTGGTATCGCTTCGTTATGAATAAGAAGAGTTTGACACAATATTAAAAAAAAACATATAAAACGATTACTGATTAGAAATTTAAAATACTGTAGAATCAATTACCGTAATTTCCTACCTGTAATCCACGGATCAAGCAATTATGTTCGGTCCCAGAAATCTTATTAAATCGCGGTACATATTTAACTTCAACTATTAAATAAAATTTCTGTGTCGAAACATGATTGTTAGATCTGCGGATTACAGGCCGGAAATTACGACAACTTTTTCTATTTTTTTACTTCCAGTACGATACCACTACACGATAGCACTTTTGGATACAATATATCGCTGTTTTGAAACTTTAACCCCTTGAGTGGCGGTAAGATAGATTACACCCCACCTAATTTTAATCAAGATTCGCACCAGTCAATTTTAATTAAGTTTTACTTTTATCACTTTGGTGAGAAAAAGGTGAAAATTTGCTTTTCCTTATTTTAAAATAAAATGTTTCGAAAATTGCAGTGTAAATTCACCTTTAGAATAACACAATTACTTGCCCCTGAAAGGGTTAATACTGCAACATATTACATTAACTAATAGAGCAATCGAATTGATGTCATTCATATAAAATTTCTAAGAATAATTAAGCTATTAATAATTTCTTATTTTATGATACCTTTATTGAATAGTGGGTTTCTGCAGCGTACCTTTGTGAATATCATATTACTCTATCATGTTATTATTTAATGTTATTTTTTTTTATTTATTAATTCATAATATTCCTTTTTTTTATTTATTAATTCATGTTATTTTATTATTTCATGTTTTTTTTATTACTATTATTTATTACTATTTGAACCACACTGCGTTTCCCGAGCCCGTGATATTAACCTTAAATGAACCTCAAATATTTTATGATTTTATATCTTTAACTCCATTTTGTCTGAATTTATATTTTTAAATTAAAAAATCGCGAAAAATATTGAACTGAAAGTATATGCTATTTGGTATTTTATTTTCTGCGTAATTTGATTTTTGGAGTCTATGCGTACCGAAAGCGAGCAAAACCGAGACGAAACACTCAGGTTTTCACAGCTTTTGTCGAAATTTTCACACATTAAATTTTGTAAAAAATATTTTTAGCAGTCCAGTAGTTTAAAAATTTTTGTAGGCGATGTAAATCTGGTCTATTGAGATTCTATAAAAACATTGTGTTGAAATAGGGACGTTTAGTTACTTTTAACGCAGAAAAAATATCGTCTCAGTGAGGCGCGAAGTGACCTGAGTTCAAAGGTGTACTTCACTGGGTTAAAATTCTTATTTTTTAAAACCAGTTACACCATCGATGATAAGGTTTCTGCTTTAAGAACACATAATTGGTTTGTCAGTAGCTCTAAAATTGCACCTAAGAGGGGCGTTGACATAAAGGGGTAAAACGATCCGTTTTTTATTTTTTTCCAAAGGGTTAACTGCGATATATTTTTTTTATTGATTGCGGCATTTGAGATGTAAGAGTACGATTTTTCAGAATATGTCTTCCATTTTTAACTTTACTAAGTGGTTTTGACGATGAAAGTTAATAAATTATCACAAAATACCCACCTAAATTCCTTCTTTTCGATCTTCATTTCCTCTCGATACGTAAATTGGGCATTTGCTCTTGCGCGAGCGCTTTTTATCTCTCGAAAGGACAAAGATGAATTTTCAATGAGAGTTCGTCGTGTTACTGTTTAAAGAGAAATATATTTAAAGTTCTCTGCATGACATTTCTGTTTACAGATATTATTACCTATCTCTTCATTTCATACTCTCATGTATTAAATATTTATGTTCTGTCATTGCATGATATTTAAATATCAAAAAAGAAGTTTAAAATCTCCGAAATGTAATACTCGACACATCTTTTTTGCTATTGTACCCATTTATGTTGTTTTATCATTTATCTTCCCACGCATAGGCTACCGCAAACATAAAATCTAATGAGTATAATTTGTTATTTACGAAAGAATGCGAAAAATCTTCATATCAATCACCCAATGCCAATTATAAATGTCACATCTTCAGCTCGAAACGCAGTCTGATATAAGTTAATGTCATTCTATCAATCACTTACTTGGGAAATATATTGATTTCTCGCAGCCATATGAGACGCCTTATTACGACAGTGATTAACGCCCTTACCCGCTCTACATTATGGATCGGCATGCGTTCGTGTCATTTTTTATATCTCTACAAATATAGCCTTTAATTTTTTTTCTTTCAAGCATTCTATAACGATGCCTGTTTAATAACTCTTCTTTTCATCGTTGCATTTCTACATTGTTTTTACGGTATTATGTGCTTGGTATTTACAGCATACCATTCAGGGATTAATAAAATGCTGTGGTAGTTTCTATTTGAATCAATACGCGATACATTATTTTTCCTATATTTCCTGTTTTTTTAGCCACCGATATGCTACTTCTTTCAGACAATAATGAAAATGTCGTTACTAAAATTAAGGTTACACCTAATCATAAGCCATCCTTAGAATGAAGCAGGTGTGTTATTGTGCGGTTAAATACGGATAATATTCTGCAATTTTTTTTTTCTTTTAGACATCGCACCTTTTCAAATTTTAAACTGCCTTATAAAGGAAAAAAGTACGTTTAAATGCAATTTGTTTGAAAACTGCATCTCAATTTATTTTCGAGATATTTATTTATTTATTTATTTTGTAGTTTTTAATGCCGTGTCTAGAATGGTGGCAACTGAAGTACTCCATTTCTTTAGAAAGTAAAGTGAAAATAGTATATTACTATATCTTTTCGTTGCCTGTTTACCATAACAACTGAAAAAAATTGTAATTAAAATACGTACTGTGATAAGAATATCGTCTGCTATAAAAATGCATTTTAAAGAATATTTGTGTGACTTATTTTCTCTGTATTTACTTAATTTCTATTAAAAAGTTGAAAGAATGTAAATTTATTAATCCGTGTATAATAAAATTTTTCAAATTTAGAAAAAAATAATGAATGATTTCTGATAAAACATGGAGCTGTTATAAGCAATATTTAATTTTCAGTATCCATATTAATATTACAAACAATAAAGGAATATGGATCATTAGATACTCGATTTTTTTGTAGAGTTACTTGAATGACGATATCGCTTTTTGCTGGGTTTGTGTATTATTCCGTGATAGTAATGTGATACGCGTACCTTTCTATAGATGTTGTTTAAGACTGGATCGTAAATGTGGAATTCTTCGGCGGATGCAAATTACGTCATTTTATTTAAAATAAAAGCGTGTATTTTAAGTCTTAAAACTGAAATATGCTTTCTGCTATCTATATTTATATGCATTTTTTCTTTTCTTCGGGGAGACATTAAATTCTAAAAAAGCAGAATTCCTGTTTTCTAGTTATTCAGTTTTCCGTTTAGCCTTATTGCTCTCACATTAAATACATTATGGAGTTTATTTGTTAACCGTTTTGTAACAATACATTTCTTGACCTGTGTTATCGTTATTAATTTAGGACGAAATCTTCTCAGCGCGAACTTTCTGACACATTTAAAGACTCATTTTTAAACGTAAAAGCACAATATTTGCTGGCATTACTATTGAAGATATTTGGAATAAAAAAGATTTTCATATATAAAAAAAAATAATAATAATAATAAATCTTGAGTTATCAGTAATTATTACCTGAAGAAGACGTTTTTCAGCCTGCCGTGACCAATAATTTAGTTTAAAATGTCAACTTTCACAGCATTTTCTTTCTCTGCACTGTTAAAAATGTGCAACAAACTGTTCAGTCATTCGACCATTTTTATAGAAAACGGTAAAATGACCGTAATTAAACCCTATTCTTACCATATTATTGACCATATTATGGTCAGAAGAGGTATAAATTATGGTTATGTAACCATTTTCTACAAAAACGAACGAATGACTGAACAGTTCGCTGCAAATTTTTAACAGTGTGTATCGTAAAATGGAAAAAGCCTACACTGTTAAAAATTTGCAGCATTCTGGCAGGACATTTGACCGTTTTTTCCGAAAACGGTTACACAACAGTAACTTTAAAACTATTCTGACCATATTATTGGCCATTTTATGGTCAGAATATAGTTAAATTATGGTTATGAAACCGTTTTTTCAAAAAACGGTCGAATGACCTGCCAGAATGCTGCAAAATTTTTAACAGTGTATTTGATTTCATCAGAACTGAATAAATGCCCTAACCAATCTTATGTATGAACAAAGTGACTTTCGGAATGCGTTAGAAATTAACCAGTTTAGATTGGAGACTAACCTGAATGCTAAACAAAATTATTCAAGTTGTTCTTCCTTGTATGTATTTCAATTTATAAAAATTGTTACTGATATATTTTTTTTATTCTGTTATGTATTAAATATTAATGCTTTTCAAATAGTATAATGTTTAAATAGAAAACGAAATTTTAATATCACCAAAACATCATGGACGATTTATTTCCCTTTCGTATTTTATCATTTTTGTTGATTTTTCATTTACCTTTTGCATACTAAGGCAACTGTTAGTTTAAAGCCTAATAACTATCACTTGTTCTTTAATGTGGCGTATTAAAATTGTTTCGTCTATGACTTTTTCACAAATAACGTTTTTTTATATTGATTTTTTTGGACTTATCAGACGCCTTGCATTTACAAAAATCCATGCTATTTAGGTGTTTTAATTTATAAATGATTTTGACCGATATCGATATTTATAGTTTCAATATTTTAATATTTTAAATTTTTTTTCTAATAAGTCTTTTAATAATAATTGTTCTTTTTTTATTGCTTTGTGTATCACTTTTCATTTATATTGTGATAACATAATTTTGCATATCAGATGCATGGTGTCTATAAATTAATACCAAGTTTAGATAATATCATTAAAATATAGTTTTACAGAAGAATGCGACAGCAATTTATATTGACATATTTTTTTTATTTCAAATGCTTTAATTATCGTGTATGACAACAACAGATATTTGAGGGAGGGGGAGTGTTATTTATTGGGAAAATAGCTCATATTGTGAAAAATGAATGTCATTCTTGATTTAATTAAACACCTTCCTTAAACAAGTCAAGGGTGATTTAGAGATGTATTTCATACAGATGAACTATACAATGATTGAAACAGTTACAAGAATGTAAAAACTCCTGATAAGTTGTCTCGTACAGATAGATAAATTGCATTTTCTCGAATATACAGGACTGGTTGATCTTTCATACAGATCAACTGTATACTGTCAAAAATAATTTACTTAAAAATGAGAACGTCCATTTACTCATATTTTTTTAAGTACAATTGTTTCAAAAAGAAGTACATTGTTAAAATAATCTTCTTAAAAATGAGCATTTCTATGTACTCATATTTTTTAAGTACAATTGCTTAAAAAAAAAGCATTAATCTACTTAAAAATGAAAATTTCTTTGTACTCAATTTTTTTAAGTACAATTAATTCAGAAACGAGTACATGATATTTTGAAGTTGTGTATACTTATACTTGATTTATAAATGTATGCAGAAATGAATACATATATTTTGTATTTTAAAGTCTTAATATTCATGTTTAAATCCTATGTGATCAAAAATATGAGTTTCAAGATAAACCCTTTTCTTATACCGAATTGACAGTAGGGATTTCCAAGCTTTTATTTAAAGATTTGTCTATCTTTGTTATAATTTTAAATTTATAATACACACTTTTCAAATTTATTTAAAATTTCATTAGAAACGTTAAAGAAGAAAATTTATTTTAAAAATTGTTTTATTAGAAATTAGAATTGCCTCAAGAATTGATCAGCCATGTCACTTACTAGTTTCTAACAATGAGATTTTGTGAAATTCTACATTTCTGAAAAAATAACTCGAGAAAGTATGTTAGATAAAGAAAAAGGTGCTCGAAATGCTAAGAATAAAAGAGGAAATGTCATCCAGCGCTGGATTGTCAATGTAACCGTTTCTTCCATCTTTTAGTGGGCAATGGTTAATACATGATAGTTTTAAGTTCATTCTTGCAGAAGATATTGTTAATAACTTTCAAATCCTTAATCCATTTTCATAAAATAAAATAACTTTTACACTATAAAGGAAGACTATTTAAGCCTTGTGAAATTCCCAGGTAAAAACCACTTCCATCAACGACATTTCTTAAATGTTTGGGGGGTGTCTGTTTCAGAATTGGTATTCTTGCAGCTTAAATATTAATCTAATATTGAAGTTTTACTAATTTTATCAATGTAAAATTACAAAAAAACTGTCTCAACAGTGGAACAAACATGTTCCTTAGTTTTTTCGAAGAATGAGATTTTGCGAAACTCGACATTTCGGATAGAATAATTTAAGATAGGTTAGATAAGAAGAGGGGCTCCGAGTGCTAAGAACGAAAGAAGATTTGTCATCCGGTATTGCATCGTCAAGATACTGTATTCATTCGTCATCAAACTGTAAATACTGAAGTTTCTTTTTTGAATGCTACGCGAATCTCTCTTGTATCTATCTTTTACTTTTACTTTTTAAGTTGTAATGCGAGAAAATATGATTTACAGTTATGAATGTAATATAATCTTTCCATCTCTTATTACCATGTTAATACATGATTGTTCTAATGCCATTCTGGCTTAACTTTGATATATAAGCATCTTTTTGCCTTGTACTTGCGTGAACATTTCAACAGGATTTAAAGATTCCGTTCATATATATATATTTATGGATTAACTTCATAAAAAATATTCTTAATAAATTCAAATTTATAAACAAATTTAGAAGCTAAAATATTTTTTTCAATAGGTGGATATTTAAACCTTGGTAAAATTTCAAATAAAAACAACTTCTATCAACAAATTTTCTTAAGCGGTTGGGAATATTTGTGACACACTTGGTATTACTTCAGAGTGAATGATGATGTAATAATGAAATTTTGTTCATTTCAACAATAAAAAATAACAAATAAAATTTGTCTCAACAATGGAGCAAATATGAACCGTCAGTTGTTTCGAACAATGAGATTTTGTGAAACTCAACAATTCCGATAGAATATAATTCGAAGGAAGAGGTTGGATAAGAAATAGCGGTACAGATGTCATATTCGCCCCATATTGGCGCGATTTTTTTCGGTTGCCAATTTGGCGAAAACATCAACAGCATAAACAACATAATCCGGGTTACCACATCAAACAAAATAACGCACTTTGACGCAAGTTAAGTACCTGTTGCCTATATGATATTGGCGACAGAAAAAAATCTCGCCAATATGGGGCGAATATGACATCTGTTCCGAAATAGCCTCCGAATGCTAAAACTAAAAGAGGATTTGTCATCCAGTGTTGCTTCATCAAGTTACTGTATCCATTTGTCATCAAATGGTAAGTACATACCTTTCTTTTAGATAACTATACGAATCTCTCTTGCATCTCCTCTTTTCAAGTTGTAATGCAAGAAAATATAACTTATATTACGAATATAATATGTCTGTTCATCTTTTATTGCCAGGGTAATAGATGTAATCTTTCTGATTTTATTCTCTGTCTCTAAGCCCTTTCTGACTTAAGTTTGTTATGCAGTTATTGCTTTGCCTTGTACTTGCACCAATTTTCCAATAGGGTTACGCTCATGTATATATATTTAAGGATTAACACTTCTTAAAATATATTGATAATAACTTTCAAATCATTAATAAATTTTCAGAAACTAAAAGAATTTTTCTGTATAAAGGTAGAATATTTAAGCCTTGCTAAAAACAAAATAAAAACCACTTCTATTAACCACTTTTCTTAAAAGGTTGGAGATGTTTACAACAGAGTTGGTATTCTTGCAGGGTGAGTGTTGAGGTAATAATGAAATTTTGTTAATTTCAACAATGTAAAATAACAATTAAAAATTGTTTCAACAATGGAGAAAACATGTTAGTAGGTTGTTTTGAACTATGAGATTTTGTAAAACTCATCACTTCTGATAGAACAATTCAAAATAGTAAGTTAGATATAAAGGGTCTTGGAGTACTGAGAATAGAGGAGGATTTTCATTCAGCATTGCATCGCCAACCGAACCTTACCTCTTTTCTTCAAATTGAAATGTAATAAAATATGATTTTCAGTTGCAAATGTAATGTATTTCAGTCGTAACTTTGATATACAATATTTATTTTTCCTTTTACTTGAACGAACTTTCGAATAGGAAGTAGAGTTATGTTCATGTATGGATTAACTTCTTAAAGAAGAGTGTTAATAACTTAGAAATCCTTAACGAAATTTTTCGAAATCTAAAACAATTTTTTTCATCATAACTGACGAATATTTAAGTCTTGCTAAAAAAACGGATAAAAACCACTACTATCAACCACTTTTCTTAAAAGGTTGGGGATGTTTGAAACAGAGTTAGTATTCTTACAGGGTGAATGGTGATGTAATAATGAAATTTTGATAATTTCAACAACGTAAAATAACAAATAAATATTGTCTTAACGATGAAGCAAACATGTCTGTAGGTTATTTTGAACAATAAGATTTTGTAAAACTCAACATTTCTGATAGAATATTTCAAGATAGCAGGTTAAATATAAAGGGTGCTAAGAATAGAAGAGGGTTTTTCATTTAGCATTGCATCGTCAAGATACTGCATACATTTGTCACCAAAGAGTAAGTAATTGTATTTATCTTAGAAAAGTACGCGAACCCCACCTCTTCTCTTCAAGTTGAAATGCAATAAAATATGATTTACAGTTACGAATTTAATGTATTTTTTTACCTCTTATTGCCAGATTAATACATGATCGCTCTAAGACCATTCTGTCTTAACCTTAATATAAAATAATTATTTTGCCTTTTACTTGCGCTAACTTTTCAATAGGAAGTAGAAGTCACGCTCCTGTATATGTATTTATGGATTAACCTCTTAAAGAATATTGTTAATAACTTTGAAATCCTTAATCAAATTTTTCGGAATCTAAAAGACTTTTTTATGGTAATGGTAGAATATTTAAGCCTTGTCTGCTACTTGATTATCCCGTCGACAAAAACCGTCGCCAATTTAATAATTCTGCCTTTAAATACGTAAACTATTAGTATTCTTTTGTCTGAAATCATCTAAATAAATCAAATTTTATATTTGGTATGTCGCTACGCCATTAATGAACGTCATCATTAAAGTAACCCTATTCTTTAGGGATTTTTTTTTAATTTAAATTTATTAGTTTTCCTTTCTTAAAATTTTATAATGGCAACATTCTTACTTTATGTGTATAATTTGGCGAGTATTTTGACTATTTATATAGTTTAGAGAAAATGGTTGGTGGGGTAATCAAGTAGTACCAAACCTTGCTTAAATTTCAGATAAAAACCTCTTCTTTCAACGTGTTTTCTTAGACAGCTTGGTATGTTTGAGATAGACTCGGTATTCCATCCAGTAAATGATGATGCAGTAGTGGAATTTTGGAAAGTTCAACAGTAGAAAATGACGAAATAAAAAAATGTCTCAACATTAGACAAACATATCAATTAGTTATTTCGAACAGTGGGATTTTGTGAAGCTAGATATTTCCGATAGAATAATTCAATATGGTCGGTTAGATAACAAAGGGACTCGGAGTGGAGGATTTGTCCTTCAGCATAGCATCGTCGAGATAATGTATTTATTTATCATCAAATGGTAAGTGCGTGCGTTTTCTTTAGAAAATTATGTGAATCTCTCTTTATGTCTTCTCTTTGATCTATCCGTAACGTAAAAAAATGTGACTTACAGTTATGAGTGTAACAAATATCCCCATTTCTTATTACTAGGATAATACATGATAGTTCTAAGTCCATTCTGGATTAATTTTATCTTGAACAACGAAAAATAACAAATTAAACAAATGTCTCAGCATTATTTCGAACAATGAGAGATTTTGGGGAGAAAAGGGATATGTAAATATAATACAATCATTATTTTGCCTTGTACTTGTGCCAAATTTTTAGTATGATGTAAAGGTTACGCTGATATATATATATATATATATGGTGATTTTACCGGCTTTTGATAGATCTGGCCGGTTTTTTATAAAAAAATTGTCACGATTTACGATGATTGAAAACATGCTTTGCAGTCGAGTATTGTCGCGCAGTGAATGGAGGCATAATGTAATGTAATCAACAAAAGATTTTCCCAAGGAAAAGGCACTTATTTAGAAAAGAAACAATGTTATTCTGTATATTTCATGTCACAAAAACTCCTTCCACAACATTCATACTCTGCAGGCACTATAGCGGTGTTAATAAATCTATGTTATAAGGATCCATTGAAATCAGTACGCTAACTTTAAAACCAAGCAGTCGTAAGTTGTTTTAGCAATCAAAAACACCTCAACAATTCTGCTCCGAGCCTCATGCAAGCCAATTTAAGGAGACTCTGCGCGCAAGGATACTCCAGTAGTTGATACCCCTCCAGTAGTTGATCAAATTTTTACAATATTGAAACATTTCAGGCGGAAATGAGTGTTACACGTGGCACTAGACATAATATTTTTGTTTGAATGTTGGAGCATCTGTTGTCACATTGTTGTCAATTGCCTGCTGTAAGAGAAGCCATTTTATGAATTTTTTTTATCAGAAAATGTAAAAATTTAGTTTTTGATTAGTAAGAGACTATTACGCTAAGTTAAAATAATCCACTTCTATCTTGCTTATTTCAAATAATAGTTTTATATGAATTATTGTTAATCACCGCTTAAGCATGATATTTTAAAGATTAATTTTTAAATTTTTGACTGATTTCTTCGATTGATCAACTACTGGGTAAACGGCAATGAAAGAAACTATTTACTTATAATTTTGTTGCTATTTAATTTCAGGAGATTTCATTTTTTACCATTATAGGACATTCTTTAAGGATGGTAGCAATCATGTTAGTTTACTTCTAAAATTTAAAAGGAAGGAAATATTATAAAAACCCCGTAGCACCGACCTTATTTGATCAACTACTAGCTCCGTCACCCTATTATGCAATAATGAAATTTTGCTAATATTAACAATGTAAAATTACAAATACAAGTTATCTCAACAATGGAGCAAATGTGTCTTTTAATTGTTTTCAACAAAGAGATTTTATTAAACTAAAAATTTCGGATAGAATAATTCAAGATAGTAGGCTATGTAAGAAAGGGGCTCCAAGGTGCTAAAAATAAAAGAGGATTTGTCATCCAGTGTTGCATCGTCAAGATTTGTATTAATTCGTCATCAAATGGTAAATACTGGCGTATGTTTTTGAAAACTAAGCGAATCTCTCTTGTATCTCTTTTTTTCCAAATTGTGATGCAAGAAAATATGATTTACAGTTGCGAATGTAAAATATCTTTCCATCTCTTATTGCCATGTTAATACGTGATTGTTCTAAGCCATTCTGCCTTAACTTTGATTTACAATCATCATTTTGCCTTTTTCTTACGCCAACTTTCAATAGGACTTAGAAGTTCCGTACATGTATATATATTTATGGATTAACTTCATAAAAAATAATGTTAAAAAAGTCAAATCTATAAACAATTTTTAGAAGTAAAAGAATTTTTTCACAATAACAGTGAAATATTTTCGAATTATTAAGAAAAAACTTGTCCTAACAACCAATTTCCTTAAATGGTTGGGGGTTTTTGCAACAGTCTAGGTATTCTTACAGAGTGAATAATTATGTAATAATGAAATTTTGTTTATTTCAACAATGTAAATTAACAAATAAAAATTGTCCAAGAATGCAATGGACGAAACAATGCTCTTAGTTATTTCGAACAAAAAGAGTTTGAGAAGCCTGATAATTTGATAATACCGATAGAATAATTCAAAAGAGTAGGTTAGATAAAGAAAAAGAAGCTCGGGTTGCAAAGAATAAAGTAGGATCTGTTATTCAGCGTTACATCTTCAAGATACTGCATCCATACGTCATCAAATGGTAAGTAATGATTATGTAATAATGAAATACTGTCAGTTTCAACAATGTAAAATTACAAATAAAAATCGTCTCAACAACGCAACAAACATGTCCCTTAGTTGTTTTGAACATAGCGATTTTGTTAAATTCGACATTTCCTGTTGTATAATTTAAGACAGTTGGTTTCATATAAAAGGGGCAAAGAGAATTAAGACAAAGGGGTGACTGGTCATGCAACGTTGTATCGTCAACATACATAAATTTGTCCTCAAATGGTAAGTACTGGCATATGTTCTAAAAAGTATATGAATTTCTTTTTACTTCCTCACCTTTTGTTGTAACGCAAGAAATTATGATTTACAGCTGCGAATTAATTGGACAGGTAATACATAATAGTTCTCAGCACATTCTGTCTCAACTTTGATATATGGTGGTGGCTTTGGTGTTATTTATGACGGCCGATTATCTGCACGAGAGATATAGGCCCGACGGGAAGTGCCCTTCGTGGTGATCTTTCTAAGGGAACCTAACCCGTAGTTATGCAAAGCTATCCAAGGTTCGAAGAAAACCACCAACTTTGATTAAGGACCAACCAATTATTAAGGATTTAAAAATTATTAATAATATTCTCGAAGAAGTTAATTGACATATACATAAGCGTTAATCCTACATACTATTGAAAAATTGGCGCAAGTTAAAAGGGCAATAATGACTGTATAGTCATATTGTTAATAATTTTTAAATCCTTAATAATTTTTGCAAAATGAAATAATTTTTTCACTATAATAGTAGAATAATCCTTGCTAAAATTTTATATAAAACCCACCTTTTCAACCAGCTTTATTAAACGGCTGGTAATGTTGTATTCTTGCCGAGTGATTGACGATGTAATAATGAAATGTTCCTAACGCACAATTATACTATAGGAAATGCGAATTTAACAAAATCGCTATGCTCAAAACAACTAAGGGATATGTTTCCTGCGTTGTTGAGATGATCTTTACTTGTACTTTTACATTGTTGAAATTGAAAACATTTCATATTTCATCATCATTACTTACCATTTGACGACGTATAGTTACAATATCTTGAATATGCAGCGCTGGATGACAGATCCTAGTTTATTCTTTGCACCAGAAGGATAATATCTGAACCCTCAAGCTTACAACATCTTGCCTAAAGGCGGAGAATGCCAAATGATTTTGAGTAGAGCGTTTCCCGCTCGTGCGCAGCTGCATTATTTTCAATTCGGTGTGGCTCAGTTCAAATTAATGGCAGACCCTGCAGCTTGCATATGCTGCTGTGGGAAATGCTAAATATAGCTATTTATGGCCTATAAAGAAAAAGTAAGACATAGGAACATTACATCTCGCAGATAATTAAACACAATTCAAGCGGATATTCAGTTAAAATCAGGTATGTGAAACGTTTTCAATGTTTTGTATATTATCATAATATTTAGATATGTTGAAATTATCATCATTGTAAAGTAACAATGTACCTTATTTGTTTGTTATAGGCTAGAGATATGAGTCATGAATCTGAATTCATTAATTGGAAGAATCGTAAAAGAACCAATTAGATTAACGACAGAGGAAAGCGTCTTGTGTCAATGACAAAGAAGGAGTTAAAGGGACGTGTCTTGCGTCAATCATGTTGAACAAGCTAAAAATATGAATAATGTTTCAATGAAAAAGTACGGATAGA
This sequence comes from Maratus speciosus, assembly GCA_963932465.1. Lineage (NCBI taxonomy): Eukaryota > Metazoa > Arthropoda > Arachnida > Araneae > Salticidae > Maratus > Maratus speciosus. The sequence continues at coordinate 307,870,539 of OZ010786.1, forward strand.
GGAATGAGTCATGAATCAATGTCCAAGACAGGCTGGAGGGATGAGGAATGTCTCAATGACAAAGACAGGCTACATGGATAAGTCCTGCCTTGGAATGCCATTGACCGAATGAATCATAAAAGAATCCATTCGAACAATGGCAGTGAACAAGCTTGACGTATGAGTCATCCCTCAATGACAAAGGAGAAGCTGGAATAGTGAGACATGCCTCAATGACACAGACAGGCTAGAGGAATGAGTCATGCTTCAACGACAAAGGGCAGCTTAGAGGGATGGGTCATGGCTCAATGACAAGTAAAGGGCCAGAGGGATGAATCATGCCTCAAATACAGGTTAGAAGGATGAGCATTGCCTGAATGACAAAGGTCAGGCTAGAGGGATGAGTCAAGTCTGAATGACAAGGAACAGGCTAGAAAGATGATTCATGCCCCAATCCACAGAAATAGGCTAGAGGACTGAGCCATGCCATAAAGATAAGTTAGAGGGATGAATTATGCTTCAAAGACAAGTTTAAGGGATGAGTCATGCCTCAAAGAAAGTTAGAGGGATGAGTCATGCCTCAATGACACAGGTCAGGCTAGAGGGATGAGTCAAGCCACAATGACACAGGTCAGGCTAGAGGGATGAATCATGCCTCAACGACAAAGGACTGGCTAGACGGATGAGTCATGCCTCAACGAAAGGTTAGACGGATGAATTATTCCTCAAATACAGGTTAGACGGATGAGTTATGCCTCAAAGACAAGTTAGAGGGATGTGTCATGCCTCAAGGAAAATCTAGAGGGATGAGTCATACCTCACAGAGGAACTAGAGAGATGAGTCATGCCTTAAAGAAACAGGTCAGGAGAGAGATATGAGTCATGTAATAACGACAAACGACAGGCTGCACGGATGAGTCATGCATCAATGAGCAAGCACAGACTAGAGGGATGAATTTATGCTCAAAGACTGGTTAGAGAGATGAATCATGCCTCAATGAGTAGGGAATGGCCAGATGGATGAGTCATACCTCAATGGCAAGTCACAGGCTAGAGGTATGGGTCATGTCTCATTGACAAGGAACATGATATAGGGATGAGTCATGACTCAAAGACAAGCTTAAGGAATGTGTTATGCCTTAAAGACAAGCTAGAGGGATGAGCCATGCCTCAATAAAAGTTGACAGGCTAGAAATATGGGTCATGCCTGAAAGACAAGGAAAACGATAGAGCGAAGAGTCATGCCTCACACAGGTTAAGCGGATGAGTCATGTCTCAAAGACAAGCTAGAGGATGAGTCATACCTCAAAGTCCAGCAAGCCGGATGAATCATGCCTAAAAGGCAAGCTATGAAGACGAGTCATGCCTCAAAGACAAGCTATAGTGATAAGTCAGGTCTCAAAGACAACCTAGAGGGATGAGTCATTCCTCAATGGCACAGGTCAGGCTAGAGAGATGAGTCATGCGTCAATGAGAGAGAACAGACTAGAGGGAAGAGGCATGCCTTAAAGACATTTTAGAGGGATCTGTCATGCCTCATAGACAAGCTAGAGGGATGAGTCATTTCTCAATGGCACAGGTCAGGCTAGAGAGATGAGTCATGCCTCAATGAGAAGAAACAGGCTAGAGCGAAGAGTTATGTTTTAAAGACATTTTAGAGGGATCTGCCATGCCTCATAGACAAGCTAGAGGTATGAGTCATTTCTCAATGGCACAGGTCAGGCTAGAGAGATGAGTCATGCCTCAATGAGAAGAAACAGGCTAGAGCGAAGAGTCATGGCTTAAAGACATTTTAGAGGGATCTGTCATGCGTCATAGACAAGCTGGAGGGAATGAGTCATGCCTCAATGACACAGGACATGCTGGAGGGATGAGTCATGCCTCAAAGACAAGCTAGAAGGGTAAGTCATGCTTCAACGACAACGGACAGCTTAGAGGGATGGGTCATGCCTCAATGAGTAGGAACAGGCTAGAGCAAAGACTCATGGCTTAAAGACATTTTAGAGGGATCTGTCATGCCTCATAGACAAGCTAGAGGGATGAGTCATGCCTCAATGACACAAGACAGGCTGGAGGGAATGAGTCTTGCCTCAATGATACAGGACCGGCTGGAGGGATGAGTCATACCTCAAAGACAAACTAGAAGGGTGAGTCATGCTTCAACGACAACGGACAGCTTAGAGGGATGGGTCATGCCTCAATGACAAGGAATAGGCCAGAGGGATGATTCATGCCTCAAATACAGGTTAGAAGGATGAGCATTGCCTCAATGACAAAGGTCAGGATAGAGGGATGAGTCAAGTCTGAATGACAAGAGATAGCCTAGAAAGATGATTCATGCCTCAATTCAAGGAATAGGCTAGAAGACTGAGTCATTCCTCAAACATAGGTTAGAAGGATGAGTCATGCTTCAAAGATAATTTTAAGGGATGAGTCATGCCTCAAAGGAAGTCGGAACGATGAGTCATGCCACAATGACACAGGTAAGGCAAGAGGGATGAGTCATGCCTCAATGACAGAGGTCAGGCTAGAGAGACGAATCACGCCTCACAGACAAAAGGACTGACTAGACGGATGAGTCAGGCCTCAAAGACAAGTTAGACGGATTAATTATGCCTCAAAGACAAGTTAGAGGGATAGGTTATGCCTCAAAGACAAGCTAGAGAGATGGTTCATACCTCAAAGAAAAGCTAGAGGGATGAGTCATGCCTCACAGATAAGCTAGAGAGATGAGTCATGTCTCAAAGAAACTGGTCACGATAGAGATATGAGTCATGCAATAACGACAAAGCTGGGGCTGCACGGAAGGAGAATGCTTCAATGAACAGGCACAGGCTAGAGGGATGAGTCATGCTCAAAGACAGGTTAGAGAGATGAATCATGCCTCAATGACTAGGGAATGGCCAGATGGATGAGTCATACTTCAATGGCAAGTAACAGGCTAGAGGTATGGGTCATGTCTCATTGACAAGGAACATGATATAGGGATGAGTCATGACTCAAAGACAAGCTTAAGGAATGTGTTATGCCTCAAAGACAAGCTAGAGGGATGAGCCATGCCTCAATAAAAGTTGACAGGCTAGAGATATGGGTCATGCCTGAAAGACAAGGAAAACGATAGAGCGAAGAGTCATGCCTCAGACAGGTTAAGCGGATGAGTCATGTCTCAAAGACAAGTTAGAGGATGAGTCATACCTCAAAATTCAGCAAGCCGGATGAATCATGCATAAAAGGCTAGATAGGAAGACGAGTCATGCCTCAAAGACAAGCTATAGTGATAAGTCAGGTCTCAAAGACAACCTAGAGGGATGAGTCATTCCTCAATGGCACAGGTCAGGCTAGAGAGATGAGTCATGCGTCAATGAGAGAGAACAGACTAGAGGGAAGAGGCATGCCTTAAAGACATTTTAGAGGGATCTGTCATGCCTCATAGACAAGCTAGAGGGATGAGTCATTTCTCAATGGCACAGGTCAGGCTAGAGAGATGAGTCATGCCTCAATGAGAAGAAACAGGCTAGAGCGAAGAGTTATGTTTTAAAGACATTTTAGAGGGATCTGTCATGCCTCATAGACAAGCTAGAGGTATGAGTCATTTCTCAATGGCACAGGTCAGGCTAGAGAGATGAGTCATGCCTCAATGAGAAGAAACAGGCTAGAGCGAAGAGTCATGGCTTAAAGACATTTTAGAGGGATCTGTCATGCCTCAAAGACAAGCTGGAGGAAATGAGTCATGCCTCAATGGCACAGGTCAGGCTAGAGAGATGAGTCATGCCTCAATGAGAAGAAACAGCCTAGAGCGAAGAGTCATGGCTCTAAGACATTTTAGAGGGATCTGTCATGCCTCATAGACAAGCTAGAGGGATGAGTCATGCCTCAATGACACAGGACAGGCTGAGGGGAATGAGTCTTGCCTCAATGACACAGGACATGCTGTAGGGATGAGTCATGCCTCAAAGACAAGCTAGAAGGGTGTGTCATGCTTCAACGACAACGGACAGCTTAGAGGGATGGGTCATGCCTCAATGAGTAGGAACAGGCTAGAGCGAAGAGTCATGGCTTAAAGACATTTTAGAGGGATCTGTCATGCCTCATAGACAAGCTAGAGGGATGAGTCATGCCTCAATGACACAAGACAGGCTGGAGGGAATGAGTCATGCTTCAACGACAACGGACAGCTTAGAGGGATGGGTCATGCCTCAATGACAAGGAATAGGCCAGAGTGATGATTCATGCCTTAAATACAGGTTAGAAGGATGAGCATTGCCTCAATGACAAAGGTCAGGATAGAGGGATGAGTCAAGTCTGAATGACAAGAGACAGCTTAGAAAGATGATTCATGCCTCAATTCAAGGAATAGGCTAGAAGACTGAGTCATTCCTATAACATAGGTTAGAAGGATGAGTCATGCTTCAAACGAAGTTATGGGATGAGTCATGCCACAATGGCACAGGTAAGGCAAGAGGGATGAGTCATGCCTCAATGACAGAGGTCAGGCTAGAGAGATGAATGACGCCTCAAAGACAAAAGGACTGTCTAGACGGATAAGTCAGGCCTCAAAGACAAGTTAGACGGATTAATTATGCCTCAAAGTCAAGTTAGAGGGATAGGTTATGCCTCAAAGACAAGCTAGAGAGATGGTTCATGCCTCAAGGAAAAGCTTGAGGGATGAGTCATGCCTCACAGATAAGCTAGAGATATGAGTCATGCCTCAAAGAAACTGGTCACGATAGAGAGATGAGTCATGCAATAACGACAAAGCTCGGGCTGCATGGATGGAGAATGCTTCAATGAACAGGCACAGGCTAGAGGGATGAGTCATGCTCAAAGACAGGTTAGAGAGATGAATCATGCCTCAATGACTAGGGAGTGGCTAGATGGATTAATCATGCCTTAATGGCAAGTAACAAGCTACAGGAACGGTCATGTCTCATTGACAAGGAACAGGACAGAGGGATGAGTCATGCCTCAAAGACAATCTATACGGATAAGTCAAGCCTCAAAGTCAAGCTAGAGGGATGAGTCATTCCTCAATGACACAGGTCGTGCTAGAGGGATGAGTCATGCCTTAATGACAAAGGCTAGACGGATGCGTCATGTCTCAGTGAGAAGGAACAGGCTAGATGGAAGAGTCATGTCTTAAAAACATTTTAGAGGGATATGTTATATTTCAAAGAGAAGCTAGAGGGATGAGTCATGCCTCAACAGCAAGATAAAGGGGACAAGTCATGCTTCAAAGACAAGCTAGAGTGTTGAGTCATGCATCAAAGGCAACTTAAAGGGATGGGTCATGCCGAAATGACGAAGATCAGGCTAAACGGATGAGATGCTTCAACAGCAAAGAACAAGTTAGACGGAGAGACATGTTTCAATGACAAGGAACACGCTAGATGGATGAGTTATGCCTCAGAGACAGGTTAGTGTTAAGAGTCATGCCTCAAAGACAAGGTACATGGATGAGTCATGCCTCAATGACATATGTCAGGCTAGTAGGATAAGTCCTGTCTCAACCACAAATGACAGGTTAGAAGGATGTGTCATACCTGAATAACAAGGGAAAGGCTAGACGGATGAGTCATGCCTCAAAGACAGTTTAGAGGTATAAGTCATGTCTCGAAGACAAGCTATAGTGAAGAGTCATAACTAAAATCAAGCTATAGGGATGAGTCATGCCTCAACACCAAGCTACAGGGATGGGTCATTTCTCAATTATAAGAAACAGGCAAGAGGGATGAGTCATGCTTCAAAGACGGATTAGGGGGATGATTTATGCCTCAAAGACAAGCTAGATGAATGAAGCATGCCTTAAAGACAAGCTAGAGAGATGAGACATGCCTCAAAGTGAAGCTCGAGTGTTGAGTCCTGCCTCAATGGCACAGGTCATGCTAGAGGAATGATTTATACCTGAACAACAAAGTACTGGTTAGGGAATCTTGCCACATATACAGGTTTGAGGAATAAGTCATGCATTAAAGCCAAGCTAGAGGGATGAATCATAGCTCAATGACAAGCTACGGGATGAGAAATTCCTCAAAGGCAAGCTAGAGGGATGTGTCACGCCTTAATGACACACGTCAGGTTGAGGGATGAGTCGTGCCTCAACCAAAAATGACATGTTAGACATGTAAATCATGCCTCAATGAAAACGCAAAGGCTAGAGGGAAGTGTCATTATCAAAAACAGGTTAGAGGGATGAATCATACCTCAATGACAAGAGAAAGGCTAAATGGATGAGTCAGGCCTCAATGACAAGTATCACACTAGACGTATGGGACATGCCTCATTGACAAGTAACAAGATAGAGGAACGAGATGCATCAAAAACAGATTAGAGGGATGAGTCATGCCTGAAAGACAATCTAGAGGAATGAGTCATGCCTCAAAGACAAGCTAGATGGATGAGTGATTCCTCAATAAAACAGCACAGGCTAGGGGGATGTGTCATGCCTCAATGAAAAGGAACAGTTATAGAGATATGAGTCATGCCTGAATAACAAGGAACATGATAAAGCGAAGAGTCATGCCTCAAAGACAGATTAAAGGGATGAGTCATGTCTCAAAAACAAGCAAGAGAGATGAGTCATTCCTCAAAGACAAGCAAACCGGATTGATCATGCCTCAAAGAAAGCTAGGGGGATGAGTCATTCCTCAAAGACAAGCTATAGTGATAAGTCATACCTTAAAGACAAGCTAGAGGGATGAGTCATGCCTCAATGACACAAGTCAGAATAGAGGTATGAGTCATGTCTCAACGACAAAGGACAGTCTAGACGATTGCGTCATGCCTCATGAGAAGGAACAGAGCAGAGGGGAGAATCATGCCTCAAAGACAGTTTAGAGGGATCAGTCACGCCTTAATGACACAGGACTGGCTGGGAGTATAAGTGATGCCTCAAAGTAAAGTTAGAGAGATGAGTCATTCCTCAAGAACATGCTAGAGGGGTGAGTCATGCCTCAAAGATAAGCTAGAGGGATGAGCCATGCCTGAAAAACAACCTAGAGGGATGGGTCATCCCTAAATGACACAGATCAGGCTAGAGGGATGATATACTTCAACAGCAAAGAACTTCAAAAGACGGATGAGTCATGTTTCAATGGTGAGGAACAGCCTAGATGGATGAGTCATACCTCAAAGACAAAGGTCAGGTTAGACGGACGAGTCATGCCTGAATAACAAGAGACAAGCTAGAGGGAAGAATCAAGCTACAAAGACAGTTTAAAGGGATAAGTCATGCATCATGACAAGTTCAGGCTAGGGTAAAAGTCGGACCTCACCGACAAAGAACAGGCTAGAGGAATAAGTCATACCACAACGACAAAGGACAGGCTAGTGCCATGCCTCAATGACAAGGATTAAGCTTGATGGATGAATCTTCCCATAAATACAAGTTTGAAGGATGAATCATGTCTTAAAGCCAAGCTAGACGGATGAATCATACCTCAAAGACAAGCTAGAGGGAAGAGTCATGCCTCAAAAGCAAGCTATAAGGATGTGTCATGCCTGAATGACACACATCAGGCTAGAGGGATGAGTCATGCCTCAACCACAAAGGACAGGTTATACATATAAGACATGGATCAATGAAAGAGACAGGATAGAGGGATGTCATGCTCAAAGACAGGTTGGAGGATGAATCATACCTCAATGGCAAGGGAAAGGCAAGATGGATGAGTCATGCATCAATGACAAGTAACAGGCTAGAGCTATGGGTTATGCCTCATTGACAAGGAAATGGATAGATGGATGAGTCATGCATCAGAAACAGTTTAGAGGAATGAGTCATGCATCAATAAAACAGTACAGGCTAGAGTGATGTGTCATGTCTCAATGAAAAGGAACAGGTATAGGGTTATGGGGCATGCCAGAATGACAAGGAACATGATAGAGCGAATAGTCATGCCTCATAGACAGGTAAAAGGGATGAATCATGTCTCAAAAACAAGCTAGAGGGATGAGTCATTCCTCAAAGACAAGCAAGCGGGATGGATCATGTCTCAAAGAAAGCTAGGGAGATGAGTCATTCCTCAACGACAAGCTATAGTGATTAGTCACGCCTCAAAGACAAGCTAGAGGGATGAGTCATGCCTCAATGTCACAAGTCAGCCTAGAGGAATGAGTCGTGTCTAAAAGACAAAGGACAGGCTAGACGGATGCGTCATACCTCATGAGAAGGAACAGGCTAGAGGGAAGAATCAAAGACAAGCTTCAAAGACAAGCTAGATGGATGAGTCATGCCTCAATGACACAGGACAGGCTGGATGGAGGAGTCATGCCTCAAAGACAACCTAGAGGAATGGGTCATGCCTAAGTAACACAGATCAGGTAGAGGATTCAGATACTTCAACAACAAAGGACTTCAAATGTTAGAAGAATAAGTCTTGTTTCAATGACGAGGAACAGTCAAGATGGATGAGTCATGCCTGAAAGACAAGCTAGATGGATGAGGAGTGACTCAAATACAAGCTAGAGGGATGAGTCATGCCTCAACGATAAAGGACAGGTTAGACGGATGAGTCATGCCTGAATAACAAGAAACAAGCTAGAGGGATGAGTCAAGCCACAAAGACAGTTTAAGATTAAAGGGATAAGTCATGCATCAGTGACAAGTTCAGGCGAGGGTAAAAGTCGTGCCTTAATGACAAAGAACAGGCTAGAGGAATGAGTCATACCACACGGCAAAGGATAGGCTAGCGGATGTCATGCCTCAACGATAAGGACTAGGCTAGAGGGATGAATCTTGCAAAAATACAGGTTTGAGCATGAGTCATGCCTTAAAGCAGAGCTAGAGGGATGAATCATACCGCAATGAGAAGCTAGAGGGATGAGTCATGCCTCAAAGGCAAGCTATAAGGATGTGTCCTCAACAACAAAGGACAGGTTAGACATATAAATCATGCCTCAATGAAAAGGGACAGGCTAGAGGGATGTCATGCTCAAAGACTGGTTTGAGGGATGAATCATACCTCAATGACAAAGGAAAGGCTAGATGGATGACTCATGTCTCAATGTCAAGTAACAGGCTAGAGCTATGGGTCATGCGTCATTGACAAGGAACAATATAGAAGGAAGAGTCATACAACAAAAACAGGTTAGAGGGAAGAGTCATGCCTCAAAGATAATCCAGAGGAATGAGTCATGCCTCAAACACCAGCTACAGTGATAAGTGATGCCTCAACGGCAAGCTAGAGGGAAGAGTCATGCCTCAATAACACAAGTCAGTCTAGGGAAATGAGTCATTCCTAAACGACAAAGCTAGACGGATGCGACTGTCTAGATGAGGCTAGACGGATGCGACTGTCTAGATGAGGCTGGACGGATGCGTCATGCCTCATGAGAAGGAACAGACTAGAGGGAAGAGTCATGCCTCAAAGGCAGTTTATGCCTCAAAGACAAGCTAGATGGATGAGTCATGCCTCAAATACACAGAACAGGCTGGATGGATGAGTCATGCCTCAAAGTAAAGTTAGAGGGATGAGTCATTCCTCAAAGACATGCTACAGGAATGAGTCATGCTTCAAAGACAACCTAGAGGAATGGGTCATGCCTAAATGACACAGATCGGGCTAGAGGGATGAGATACATAAACAGAAAAGGATTTCAAATGTTAGATGGATGAGTCATGTTTCAATGACGAGGAACAGGCTAGAGGGATGAGTCATTCCTCAACGACAAAGTACATGGTAGACGGATGAGTCGTGCCTGAATAACAAGGGACAAGCTAGAGGGATGTGTCAAGCCCCAAAGACAGTTTAGACGGACATGCATCAGTGACAAGTTCAGGCTAGGGGAAAAGTCGTGCCTCAATGACAAAGGAGAGGCTAGAGCAATACGTCATGCCACATTGACAAGGAACAGGCTAGAGGGATGAAGTATGTCTTAAAGCCAAGCTAGAGGGAGGATTCATGCCTCAAAGTGAAGCTAGACGGATGAGTCATGAATCAATGTCACAGGTCAGAATAGAGGTATGAGTTATGCCTCAACGGAAAAGGACAGGTTAGGCGGATGTCATGCCTCAATGACAAGGATTGGGCTAAAGGGATGAGTCTTTCTACAAAGACAGGTTGGAGGGATGAGTCATGCCTTAAAGCAAGTTGGATGAATCATACCTCAAAAACAAGCTAGAGGGATAAGTCATGCCTCAAATGCAAGCTATGGATGTGTCGCGCCTGAATGACACACGTGAGGCTAGAATGATGAGTCATGCCTCAACGACAAAGGACAGGTTAGACATTTAAGCCATGCCTCAATGAATAGGGACTTGATAGAAGGATGAGACATGTCTCAAAGTCATGTTAGAGGATGAGTCATGCCTCAGTTATAAAGGTCAGAATGGAGGGATGAGATACCTCAATGAAAAATGATAGTCTAAAAGAAAGAGCCACATTGACAAGGATTAGGCTAGAGAGATGAGTCATGCTTCAATGACAAGGAACCTGCTAGAGGGATAAGTTATGCCTTAAAGTCTAACTAGACGTGTGAGTCTTCCCTCAACGAAAAAGAACTGTTGGCTGTCACGCTTCAGTGACAAAGGGCAGGTTAGATGTATGGGTTATGCCTCGATCACAAGATCAGGCTAGAGGGATGAGTAAAGTCTCAATTCAAAGGGATAGGCTAGAAAGCTGAGTCATGCTTCAAAGATAGTTAGATGGATAAGTCATGTTTCAACGACAAGTTTAAGGGATGAGTCATGCCTCTAAGACAAGCTAGAGGTATGAGTCGTGTCTTAAAGTTAAGCTAAAGAGATTAGTCATGTCTCAATGACACAAGTCAGGCTAGAGTGATGAGTCATGCCATAAAGACGAAGGACAAGCTAGACGGATGTCATGCATCAATGACAAGGCACAGGCTAGAGCAATGAGTCATGCCTCAAAGACAGGTTAGAGGGATAAGTCATGCTTTAATGACAAGGGAAATGCTAGATGGATGAGTCATGCCTCTTTTTTTCCATTTGAAGGATTAGACACAACAAAGAGAAAATAATAATAAATCATAATAAAACAAATAAAAACTAAAAAACAAGAGGGCAACTTCAAAGTAATGACCCTGATCGCTGCAGGGCTCACAGGAAAACGTAGCCTAAAAGGCCCATTGCCCGATCACCCGACACCTGTATGGTTCCTCACCCCTTTACGGGTCGCCATACTGTTGAAATTCCCGAAGCTTTCCACCGTCAACTCCAAAACACGAACAGCCAAAACCTACAGATCACATGCACCAGGCATGCCGAAACATAAAAGCAACTCATCCTAACATCGCGACTAGATGCCCCACCAATTCAAGGTTACAGATGTTACATGTAACTGCGAGGCATCTGTAAGGGACTTGAGGGCATCAGTTAAGTTTCTACCCGAATACTTAGCCGTCTTTACGGCATGCGCTTCTCGCAGATCGACGCTGTCCCCCACTATCTGTGCTATATACGTGAAGATCAATAATATACGTGATCTTGGCCTATCGCGATCCCAACGATATCCGGCTTGAGCACACCCGAATCTAGCCTCTAAATCGGCTCGAGTGTGGCATCGAACCCTCGTTGCTCAAGGTCGCGCTGAACATATGACACGATCTTATTGTGTCTCTTGACTCTGGCCCCGGGAGTTCTAAAACATTGTTGCACAGTGTCGTTCGGGGTCTCCACGGCGGCGCACCAAGCTCTACATCCCTCAAGACAGGTTGGAGGGATTAGCCATGCATTAAAGACAAGATAGAGGGATGGGTCATGCCTCAAAGACGAGCTAGAGGGATGGGCATGCCTCAGTGATAAGGGATGAGTCATGCTAGAGGGATGAGTCATGCCTCCAAAAGGAGCTAGCTGGATGAGGCATGGCTTAAAGATATGTTAGAGGAATTAGTCATGTCTCAAAGACAAACTAGAGGAATGAGTCATTCCTCAATGACACAGGTCATGCTAGAGGGATGAGTTATGCCTCAGTGGCAAAGGACAGGCTAGACGGATGTCATGCCTCAATGACAAGAAATAAGCTAGAGGTATAAGTCATTCCTCAAATACAGGTTAGAGGGATGATTCATGCTTCAAAGACAAGCTAGAGGGATGAGTCAAGCCTGAAAGACAAGCTAGAGGGATGAGTCATGCCTGGATGACAGTTCAGGCTTGAGGGATGCATGCCTCAACGACAAAGGACAGGTTAGACATATAAGTCACGTCTCAATGACAAGGGAAAGGCTAACGGGATGAGTCATGCCTCAAAGACAGATTAGAGGGATGTGTCATGCCTCAATGATAAAAGTCAGACTAGAGGGATGAGATGCCTCAATGACAAAGTACAGTCTAGAGGAAAGAGTCATGCCACATTGAAAAGGAACAGGCAGTGAGAGATGAGTCATGCCTCAATGACAAAGTACAGTCTGGAGGAAAGAGTCATGCCACATTGACAAGGAACAGGCAGTGAGAGATGAGTCATGCCTCAATGACAAGGAACAGGCTAGAGGGATGAGTTATGCCTCAAAGTCAAGCTAACGGGATGAGTCTTTCCTTAATGACAGAGGTCAGGCTAGAGTAATGTGATGCCTCAAGTACAAAGAACAGGCTAGAGGGATGAGTCATGCCTGAAAGACAAGGAACACGCTACATATATGAGTCATACCTCAATGACAAGCAACAGGCTAGAGGGTTGAGTCATGCCTCAAAGACAGTTTAGAGGGATATGTTATGCCTCAAAGACATGCTAGAAGAATGAGTCAAGCCTCAATGGCACAGGATAGGCTAGAGGGATGAGTCATGCCTCAATGACAGATATAAGCTGACATCTAGAAATAAAATGAAACTCTGACATAGGATGAAATAGTGACAGAAGACGATTTGAACGAAACTAAAGTTAGAGAATTTGAGAAGGAGGGATGAGTCGTTTTCCGGATGCCATCGACAAGACGAATCCGAATAGGAGCCGTTCGAACATTGGAAAAGGACAATGAGATCAGTGATAACGAAAGATGAGCTGACAGAATGTTAGAGGATGAAACAGAAACAAAATGAGGTAACATATTGAGGTAAACAGTGTCATGGGACTATGAGAACAACACAGTGATACGTATTGAAAATGTAACTGGTGACATCAATAACGTGTAACCTATGTCTCTGAATACTTTTGACCGAGCAAATTCTAAAAGGATTTGTTCGTTCAATGACAGAGGGCAAGGCATTCGGATGAGTCATGGCTTCATATGCCATAGAATGAACCAGTCCTAAAATGATCCATTCAGACTGTGACAGAGGACGTCGAGAATAGGTGAGCAGACTGACTAGGGATGTAGTGAATAATATAGGGTGTTATACGTTATATTGCTTCTGGATATTTTTAACAATATCACCGGCGGATCAGTAATACAAAAGCTACCCAATAATATGTCTAATACCGAGAAATTGTTCGGTCATAATGTCTTTGGTTTAAAACAGAAATACCTGTTTTCCTTACACGGGTAATGCTTGCCCCCTCTATTCATCTGTCTGCAGCTTTTGTGCTGAATTATGTCTAGAGAAAATCTCCGCCGTAAAGTCGTTGTGCGTTTACCAAAAGAGGGAATGTGTGTCTCTTCATGTCGCGAATTTTTTCTATTTCCGACTCATATACTAATGTATGCAATCAGTTCTTAATTTGCGACAGAGCTCACCGGAGCTCAGCTCCGGTACTTCTTTTTTTTAGTAAATACTTAAATATTGGTCAGAATTTAAAGCGATATAAGTAAGCGTCCTATCTTAAATGGGAGAGGTAACCGCAAAATTAAAGGCGAGGTCACATCAATGAAGGTCGCACGCCACGTAGCGGACGTGGTGAACTACAGAAAGATGCCTAACTGTTTTCTTCTTTATGGATAATCTATTAATATTCGTAGTATTCGTATTTTTATTCGTGTTTTTTGACTTATTTATTATAATTAATTATTTAAATAAAAACAGTTCTTTTTAGAACTAATATTATTTGTTAAAATGGCAAAATTTTGGCCATCGAATAGCTGTAGTTTTCGAAATTGTAAGAAAATTCTTTTCCTTATAGAATTCATATCTGTCCTTTTCCAAAGAATAAAACAAGTTAGTTACGTATTTTAAGTAATTAAAAAAGATAAAATATTATTTAATATATGTTATCAAATGTTGTTTATTTAAATATGCTCGATTTTATTTATTTTCTTTTGATGAAATGAAAAATGACGCATAAAAATTAGTTAGCAGTTAATGTGTAAAGATTGAATTTTGTAGTCTTGTTTTTTACTCAATTCTTGATGTGCTAAAGTTATAAAAAATGATTTACACGGTTGTATTCCCGATGAGAATACAATATTTTAAGAATATATATAGAATTTAGTTATAAATAAAATATTCAATTTTAAGTCCTTTTGTTCGCTTATCCAGCGCAAATGATAAATTTCCAATATACTCTTAATCGCATTGCAATCACCTTATTTAACTAACAAATATTTCATTCATTTCATTTAAAACTCATTTCATTTTATATTTCGAATCACTTTAATTTAAAATGCTCGCATTAAATGTTGTACTATTAAACGAACAAGTGTTGTTCATTTATTTGTTTAAATATTTTGCGAGTCCAAGCAATAACTTCAATAATTTTCCTAAAATCGACAGATTAGATTTTTTTTTTGAAACAGACAAAGCCATTTAGAGAATCCCTGTAAAAATTCAATTACGAATTTCAGATTGTTACTTACTCACAGAAGATGAATCTTGTTTGCCAGATTTATTGCAAAATAGTTTTGTTACAGCTTGTTTTGATAAAAATATGTGTATTAAAAAAAAGTCGCAATGTCATTTTATTTTAAGGGCAAAAGGCAGTAATGCTTTCGTAGCATTAGTGCTTTTCTCCCGAAATTAAAATGATATTGAGACAGTTTTTTTAAATGCACATAATTTTATCAAAACAAACTGTAATAAAAATTATTTGCAATAAATCTGGTAAACAAGATTCATCTTCCATAAGTGAATAAAGATTCAGAAAATATGCGCAAGAGATGCGCAGATAGTAGATATTCTTTCATATATGACGTCACACTGAAAACCCGCGTATTTGCATTATTCACCCCGTCCACCAGATGGCGCAGCTGTGCCAATATACTCCAGATTCCAGTATTGACATTGCACGCTTAATATATATACAGTTTTCGCCAGAACTCATAAATACTGATCTCCGGAGCTTAGCAGAGCCACACATGAGAACAACGCTGTGTTTTGTGTTTTGCTAGTTGATACAAGGAAATCTTTTACGAGTAGGATTTTCTGAAAATTCTTCCTCGCTGATTTTGATGCTTTTTCTCAATGGTTTTCTGTCTCATTGCTTTCCGAACGGTGCGGAGAAATGCTAGAATTAACCGCAATTGTTTCCGTCGTTTTTACTTGTGGTCCTGTTACGTTTACTCGTCGCTTTTCGTTCGTGTTTGTAAAATATTCATACTGAACAACTTTTTAGTTTACGCAGTGCTTAATTTGCGCCGAAGCTTCAAGGAGCGCGGCTCCAGTACTTTTTTATTTTCAGTGAATATTATGTAATTCAATATTAGTCGGAGATTATAAATACTGCGCGCCATAGCCTACCAGAATAGCGAATTGTGTTGTGTTTTTCCAGTTGATACAAAAAAATCATTGGCGAATAGGATTTTCTGAAAATTCTCCACTCCTGATTTTAATGTTTTCGTTCAGTTCAATTATTTATCTATAAATGTATATAGATATGGATAAAACTGATGAATTATTTCTTTTGCTAAATGCAAAGTTGCTTTAAATTTTGAAAATAATGTATGAAATATAAATATGCGGATGGAGGGGACGTGAGACATTCTATGTTTGTTATTACTGCACAAAATTAGAGCTCCGGTACTTTTTTGATCAGTAATTAAGCCCTGGTTACAAGAATGTAAAATTTTCTGGTAAGTTGACTCATACAGTTAGATAAATTACATTTTGACTAATATACAGATCTTTTACACAGATCTGGTTGATACTTCATACAGATCAACTGTACGATGCCTGAAACACTAATGTAAAAAAAATGTAAAAATTCCTGATAAGTTGTATCATACAAGTACTCATGCGTAATTATATAATTACGCATATAGCGTTTACTGGAATTAAAAAAATAACATTCGATTTAATTTGTTGAGCTCATTCCGATAGATTAGATGCTGTGATCATGAAAGGTTAGTTTGATGAATTAGTCCTCCAGATACATCCTGGATGGATCAGTAGGTAGAACATTGGCGGCTTCAGCCAAGATATCCCTGATTCGAATCCTGGCAAGGACTTTTTTCTATCACTTGGAAATTTATAACTATTATTATTTATTTACTAATTGAATAATTGTGTTAAAAACTAATCTAAAAAATAACCTTCGATTTATTTTGTTGAGCTGATTCAGATATGAGAACAGATGCTGTGATCATGAAATGTCAGTTGGGTGAATTATTCCTCCAGATTCGTTCGGGATGGTTTAGTTGGTAGAGCATTGGCGGCTTCAGACAAGATGTCCCTGGTTCGAATCCTGGCCCTGACATTTTTGTATCACTTGGAAATTTACAACTATTATGATTTATTTACCAATTGAATAATTGTGTTAAAAATTAATCTAATATAATTAGGTATGTAGCGTTTGCTGCAGTTCCAAAAATATAACCTTCGATCGTTTCTGTTGAGCTGATTCCGATATCAGAACAGATGCTGTGATCATGAAAGTCCAGATTGGTGAACTATTCCTCCAGATTCGTTCGGGATGGTTCAGTAGGTAGAGCATTGGTGGCTTCAGTCAAGATATCCCTGGTTCGAATCATGGCCCGGACTTTTTTCGTCCACTTGAAAATGTGCAACTACTATCAACTATACGATGTCTGAAACAGTAACAAGAATATAAAAATTGCTGATAATTTGACTCATACAGGTAGATAAATTACATTTTACGGAAGATATAGATGCTTCCAACTTTTATACAGATTTCGTTGATCCTCCATACAGATCAAATATACGATGGGAGAAAAAGTTATAAGAATATAAAGATGCCGGATAGGTTGCCTGATACAAGTAAATACTCGTAAAGTCTCGAAATCCTTCTTCTATCTCGCCGCTTAACTTTATTTTCAGAGATTGTTTGAAGACCATTCCCGTGCCAGGGGTTTATGACGAGTTAAACTCAGCACAACAATATCTACTGTGATCCCACAAATGTTTTAGAACACCTGACAGAAAATCGTGAAAAGGCTTGACATTCTAATTTTCTAACTCTAACTACTAGCAACGGATAGTGCTAATGCTAAAGTTTAGATATCATTTTACTAGTAGTAAACAATTTGTTTATAAAAATGCATAAATTGGTGAATTATGAATTGCTTAATCACGGTAAGATTTTTTTGTCTTATCCCATATTTTTTAACAACTCCTTATCTAATTATTACTGTACACACACTCTCTACATCTCATCTAGAATTCCAGACTGTCTTTCATATAATAATGTGGAAAATGCCACTTTAATCCGTTCACGACATAGGATTATTATTTTCTTCTTCCTAAAGAAGAAAGAATTGTAATCGAGATTTTCTTAAACTTCCGGTTTTCAACAGATTTACATGTTTTAGCGGTCAAAAATTCCGAAAAGCATGTTTACACAAAATGTATGTCTGTCCGTGTGTCCGTATGTCCGCTTTGTACCATCAAAAAGTATATGAAGTTATGTTTAGTATTGAACCCAATATATTCTGTATATTTTTGGTTATGGCTGGCAGGTCCTCCTTGAATTTCGAAATATTCTGCCGGAACGGTGCGCTATAATAGCGATTTTTATGCCATTTTCATTATTGTACACCGAAAAGTGTATAAAGTTATGGATAGAATTGAACCAAATTTTTCGTGTACGCGTTTAGCTAGGGCCAGCAGGTGTTCCTTAAATATCAAAATATTCCGCTAAACGGGGCGCTATAATAAAGGTTTTTATGACATTTTCATTACTACGCCATCGAAAAGTGTATGAAGTTAAGCATAGAATTAATCCAAATTTCATATATATGTATTTTTTTGCCTATGGAAAGCAGGTCCTCCATGCATTTGGAAATATTCCTCCTGAAAGGGATGCTGTACTAGCAACTTTTCTCGATTTTTTATAGTTCTGTTGTACATTGGATGTTCATGCAGCGACGGGAAACTCGCATGCAGCTAACCCGGCGATTCACAAGCAGCCGATGTACGACAGTAATAACGAAAAACATTTATTTTTATTAAATGTTATGATTGAGATTAAATTGTTTTTACTCCGATTAGTAAAATGAAGCAGAAACTTAAGTTGTAAATCAAAGTCATTGTAGAATTGAAGTAAAAACAATGAAGGATTAGCATGTGTAAAAAATTTTGAAATATTAACATGTATGAGAAAGAAGGAAATTTTTGGGATTGGCACATCCGACTAGGCTTTTTTTTTAATAGTTTATTTATCATATTTGGAATATTCAATTTCCCCTTTCCTCACATATGAGAGTGCTCAAAATCATCGAACCTAAGACCGAACAACCAAAGATGAGTATTGCTTCTTCCTAACACATATTAGGGACATACATACACAAAGGCAAGTACATCAATATGCATTGCTTGTGATGCTCCAGCATGTTATTTAAGTTTGATAAGAATAGTACATAAATTCTATTTTGTTATTTGGAAATATGATCATACTGAAAATGCTTTCTTTCGTGTTTTGATAAGAATATCTACGAGATTAGAAATATTCTCATCAAATGTCAACAATTATTTCCAGTATTAAATTAGGAAATATTCAGGTAATCTGTAGTAAGTATTTTAATAACAGAAATGGAGACAATTTTACCTTTGTTAATTCGCATTATGCAACTATTATTTTTTTATTTTTACTTTTTTAGGTTTTCGCAATTTTCCTTTGTTCACACAATGAAATGCTTTCCAAAAATATTCAGCCTAAAATACTTTAATCAAAGATAGCTCTTGCTTATTTCTGACATACTCAGAAACAAAAATAGATATACATCACAAATCATACTGAATAATATTTACAATAAGTTGGTATGAATATTACATAAATTTAATATTGTTATTTTGAAGAATGGTCACATTAAAAGCGTTTCGTTTCCTTTTTTAGTAACAATGTCTTCCGGATTAAAGTTAATCTCGTCAAATGCCAGCAACATATTTCATGTACTAAAAATAGGAGACTCGTGTAATCTGTAGTATTTTAATAATAGAACTGGAAGGGCAATAAATAATAGAAGAAGTTTTACCTTTGTTTATTCACGTTATGCAATTGTGTTTACTTACTTTTTTTTTTTTTTTTGCTATTTTCCTTTTGCTCATATATTCCTTTTGCTCATATATTTCCTTTTGCTCATACATATCTCCAATATTCAACTTAAAGTAGTTTAAACAAAGTTTATTACTTACTTCTGACATATATATTTGCTTTCATTTTTTTTTTTAATTTTCTTTTTTCTTTTCTTTTTCTTTTTTATTATCAATATTTTCCGGTTTAAAAGTAATCTTATCAAACACCAACGACATATTTCAAGTACTAAAAACTAAAAACTTTCGTTTCCTCTATAGAAAGTCTTTTAATAATATAAAGGTATTCCTTTTTAAAAGATTATAATAAAAATATAGCCAAAATTTGTTTGTTTAGAAATTGTTTTTATCATCTATGTAAAATAAGTAACGGTTTGTTTCAAACTGTATTTTTGTTAATTTTTCTTGTTAGCTGCATGTGTTTTATGTATCAAACAAACATTCATAATTAATATACTGTTACTAAAAAAATGTAACGGTATCTTATTAATCTAAAACTTTCTCACCTCAGTCGTGAATTCTACGCCTTTATTATGGCTGATCTCGTTAAGGTGTATTTACTTCGAAGAATATGAACACTGTTGCACAAAACAAACATTTAATAAACGAAAACTAACATTAAAACGGGTAAATAAACTATCTTTGAACATCTTCAATTTTAAACTTCGTTCATCTCGTCAGAAAATTAATGGAACAACTAATAACATAAAAATTAAATCGTAAACAAAAATGGGTCACTTTAGTTCACACAGCTTAACACAGCTAAATCCAAACCCTAGGATTTTGAGTCGGAAATTACAGCATCCTCCGGCCCAGAAAGATAAGTTATTCTTTATAATTGTCAAGCTCCAATGGATATAGGTGTTGGACTGCTTACCGAATGAAATTGCCTGTTGCCAGTCTTAAAGTGCATGCACGAACCTTTCCGTCTCTACCAAGATGAATATCTGTAATAATGCCTAATTTCCACAAAAGCCTTGGCTGATTGTCTTCTTTAATTTGAACAACGGCTCCTTTTTTTACTCGTATGCCTTTGGAGTGATCTGTATAATGGGCAGATTTTAAATCCATTAGGTAAAATTGTTTCCACTTTAACCAAAATTGTTGTACTAAGTTTAATCTGTATCTATATCTGCGAGTTACTTCACTTTTTGTAGAAGGAATGATCCTTATCTTTTCCGGTGGCAAAGCTGTCAGTCTTTTCCCTACCAGGAAATGTGCAGGACACAAGGGGGTCGGCTCATTTACATCACTCGATACAAAAGTTAATGGTCGGGAATTCAAAACATATTCCACTTCCTGTAAAGTGGTTTCAGATTCTTTGTAGTCTAATGAAGATCTTCCAAGGATTTTCTTAAGGCGTATCTTCGTTGAACGTACCAGTCTTTCGTAGAATCCTCCCCATCACGCTGCTCTCTCTACGATGAATTTCCATTCAATTCTTTTTTCACTAAAATAATTTTGCACCTCGGGATTCTTTATCAAATTCCATATCTGCTGTAAATCCCTGTCCGCTTTCTTGGAGGTTTTAGCATTATCGGTGTAAATAATCTTGCAAATACCATGACGTGAGATGAATCTTCGAAAGGCCATTAAAAAATCGGTCGTCGTTAAATTCAGAACAATTTCTAGATGCACTGCTCTTACTACTGCGCATGTAAATAAAACAACCTAAATCTTGGTACTATTTTTGAGGTATAAGGGACCTAGGAAATCTGCTCCTGTCACTTCAAACGGTCATGCTTCTTTAATTCTATCTGGAGGAAGGGGTGCAATGTCTTGGCAGTAAGGTTTAGTGCTGAATTTTTTACAGATGATACATCGCCTTAGTATACGTTTTACTTGTTGCCTACCCTTTATAATCCATAAACTTTCTCTTAATTGGGCGAGTGTTTCGGCAACTCCAGCATGAGCTACTTCTTCATGAGCTCTTCTGATTTGAAGATCTGTAAAATGACTTTTGCTATGAGGATAATTGGATGTGCTTCTGAATAACTCAAATTTGAATTCTGGAGTCTTCCTTTCAATCGCATGATTACATCGTCATCTAAGAACGGATTTAAATTTAGAATTTTTGATTTTCTTGTGATTAATTTCTTCTTAAACAATGCTTCTCTTTCTTCTGGAAAGTATTTCTCTTGCGTCTGTTTTATCCAATATTTCTCGGCTTTCAGCATTTCTTCAGCACTCAAAGGTCCTGAAAGTTTACTTACATGTATTGTTCTCATTGTTCATCTCTTTGTATTGTTCGCAAATCTGAATATCCAACAGGTGATGCGAAGCACTCTAGTCAATGTACTGTAATTTTCAATTTTCAATTTGTATTTTCTTCTCGAGTTACACAGCTAGTTTGGAGAATTTCTGATCTCTTTGATGATCTTTTCTCTACTTCGGCACCTTTGATATCAATTTCTTTCGTTTCTTGGGGCCAAAATGTTTAATTTTCTTTCAGCCACTTGGGACCGTTAAACCATGCTTCATTTTTCAAAAATGATTCTGCTTTTTCACCTCTGGTTAACAGGTCGGCTGGATTTTCTGAGCCAGGGCAATGCGACCACAAGTTGGGATTTGTTTTTTGCTGTATTTCTCGAATCCTATCATCTTTAAAACTTTTCTTTTGGTTACACCGTTATTCTTATCGTCAAATTTCAAAAGAGTCTGCTATTCGACTTTCAAATAATCTTCTTGGGCATTCCATTTATAACCTAGAACCTTTGTATAAGCAGAATTTTTATGGATAGTTTCTTCTTTTAAGTCAAATTGCGATTGAAGACTTACGGAATTTGTAGTCCACTTGCGCATATTGAAATTAGCCTCTTTCAAAATGGTCTTAACCTCAGCGTATACCTGCAAACCTTGTGATTCTTCATTTACACCAGCGAGTAAATCATCAACATACAGATAAAGTAGATCAAACGTTTCTGGAAATGTGGATTTGTATTTACTGATATGATGTTTTATCGTTGCAGATAACAGAAATGAACTAGGCTTCGCTCCGAAATAAACTCTGGTCATTCGTAATGTTTTCAACTTTAAATTTGACCCTGGATTAGGAGAATTTTCAATCCATAAAAATCTAACAGCATCTCTATCTGCAGGATCTAAACTAATTTGCAAATATGCCTGTTCAATGTCGCCAATTTTATGTAATCGAAACCGAAGTAAAGCATCGAGTATATCTGGATTTAAATTTGGACCCGCATGTAAACAGTGATTCAACGAAATAGATTCGGAAGAATGAGAAGACGCATCGAAAACTGCTCTAAGTTTGGTAGTTGTTTTGTCTTCACGTATAACTGCTTGATGAGGCATATAGTAAGATACTGAGTTTGGCTTCGAATTAACAACTTCTGCCATTCCTTTCTCTAAATAATTATCTATAACATTGGCATATGTTTCATAAATTTCTGGACATTTCTCAAATTTATTATTTAAACTATATAGTCTTTTTCTCGCTAACTCATAATTATCCGATAATTCAGTAACTCTTTCATTCCAGGGCAACTGCACTTCATACACATTATTCTTAAATTTAACAGTTTTACTATAATTTTCCAAAACTGCATTCTCTATATCCGATTGTTCTTTTTCTTGTTTTATTCCCGTAGTATCTAACTCCCAGAAAGCCTTTAAAGTATTATTTACATCGGTATTTCTATCCAACCCAACATGCTCCGAAACAGTTTTCATAACACTAATTGAAGTTTGTAAAATATTAGCATCTTTAGACGCAGTAGAACCATTAACAGTCCATCCTAAAATTGTTTCAGAAAGTACAAGATCATCTGAAAGTCTACGAAGCTTCCCTGTTACCATTTTCCAATAATAATCACTTCCGATCAAAATAAATAATCGAAAATATTTTGAATCTCCATAGGTTCTCTCAGCTAATTGCAATTTATTTCTATATACAAAATCTCGTATTCTCTTCTCGGGTACGGCAAGTAAAGCTTCACTAATTTTAGGTGTCTCTAACACTTCAATCGTAATACTTTTATTCAGCATTTCGGTATTTTTCAAAAGAAT
Source organism: Maratus speciosus (assembly GCA_963932465.1). NCBI lineage: Eukaryota > Metazoa > Arthropoda > Arachnida > Araneae > Salticidae > Maratus > Maratus speciosus. Next base: position 307,893,853 of record OZ010786.1, read on the forward strand.
TCTGTATCACTTGCATTTCTGATTTATCGCGCTTTAGAGCCAAAAGCGTGAATTGTAACATCTTCTTCTCCCACTACTTGTAACACTAATTTTCCCGCAACGTTACTCAGTATAAATGATATCTGCGACCCTAAGTCATATAATAGACGTAATTTCGATTTAAGTTCTTTTCCGACAGCTAATGCAGAAGTGGTTTGCAAATACATATCTTGTGTTACGTTCCCATTTTGAATTGATGAAACTAATGTATCTGTTATTTCCCCTTTATTCTCGCTTTCTTCACAAATTACTGAATTATGCCTCCGAAAACAAAATTTACATCTATTTTTAGACTTAAAATTTTTTACTAGGTGAAATTGCTTCAAACATAAGAAACACCTTGCTTGGCTCTTTATAGCATTTTTCTTCTCTTCTATTGTTTTAGAACAAGTTTCTATATCATGGTTTTCTGAACAGAATACGCATTTATTTTCAACATTCGTATTCAAAGTAGCCGACGTAGGCATTTTGTTCTTAAATGATTTACTATTAACAAAATCCCTATTTGAAAATTCATTTTTTACAACTACTTTGTTTCAAATCTTGTATCGTCCTCTGATTCTTTCTTGCCAAACGAAAATGTGCGATCTCGTGTTTCGATTTCCGCTCTCAAATAATCTAATAGCTTTGAAACGTTCTACAGTTCTGCTTCATTTTTATTTTCTCTGTTATAACGCAAACTATTCGGTATTAACTTTGTTATTATAGGAAATAATAAACTTCCACAACTTTCTAACTCGATTCGCAATGATTTCAAACTGCCTATATGTATTTCGCAAGTATCATACAAATTACGCAATCCTTTTAAATTAGAAGAATTATGGACAGGTGGCAAATTTAATAACTTATTAATACTAGACCTGATCAACATTTCCTTTTTTCCGTAGCGATTCTCTAAAATATTTACAGCCACATCATAATTTTCTTCAGAAACTAATAATCCTTGGATGGCAGTTTGCGCCGATGATTTTAGAAGACTTTTCAAATATGTAAATTTATCTATTTTGCTTATTTCATCATTGTCATGGATAGCTGATTTAAACTGACTCTAAAATTCTTGCCAGTTCTCTAAATTACCGTCGAATTTCTCAATGCTCAGCTTAGGCAGGTTAACGCGAATCCTATGTTTGGCCATAAAAGGCAAATTGGCATTCATATCACTAGGGGCAACCGCCAAATTTAAAGCGATATTACGTTCTTCTTTCTATAAATCCTTCATTTTACGATTTAATTTAGTTCTAACGGAAATAAACTTTTCTCTATACTCTTGGTTGCATTCAAAATCCGACTCCAAACTTTTTAAATCTTTTATTTCTCACTCAATATTTTTACATAATTCAAGAAATTGATTTTCTTTATCATTAATTTGTGCTAACGCCTCTTCTAACCTAAGCATATCAATTGTACTATCGGATTTTTCAAATACATCATTGTTATTATTCATGAGCTTCGTTGCGCTAGATTTAATAACTTTCCGTTTCGACTTTAATGCATCTAAATTTTCCATTTTAATATTCTCAATGGAAATAAATACTTATCACGTAATATTTCAACCAAATAAAAGCTCGACGTATGGGCGCCAAAATATTACTAAAAAAATGTAACGGTATCTTATTAATCTAAAACTTTCTCACCTGAGTCGTGAACTCTACGCCTTTATTATGGCTGATCTCGTTAAGGTATATTTACTTCGAAGAATATGAACACTGTTGGACAAAACAAACATTTAATAAACGAAAACTAACATTAAAACTGGTAAATAAACTATCTTTGAACATCTTCAATTTTAAACCTCGTTCATCTCGTCAGAAAATTAATGGAACAACTAATAGCATAAAAATTAAATCGTAAACAAAAATCGGTCACTTTAGTTCACACAGCTTGCTTTTTTACTTCGCACCAAAGAGTTTGGATTTTGAGTCGGAAATTACAACATATACCATACTGATTGCTAAGTCCATAAGCATACAATAAGTATATAAAAAGTTTTTTTTTACAAATGGCAATCTGGAATTCTCGACAAAATCGGGTTTGACGAGCCACCGGGAGAGACGGGGATTGTTATATAAAAAAAAAAAACTTATTTAATGACAGAAATTCTGCTTTCAAATAAGGGGGGGGGGGGTATTATTATTAGAGAATACTAGTACACACTAGCAATCCATTTGTATGAATATTACATAAATCCATTTGTATATTTAAAAATTCAGCTACTCTCACTGCAAACGAAACCAGATTTTCATTCATAACTGTAACAATAATGAAAATATTGTAATAGAATTTTAATAACCTGCTTTCTTTTATGTTAAATGTAAGGTTTTCTCAAAAAGTAGTTGAGGTAGCTACTATTCGCATCCAAACAGTGATAAGCTAGACGCTTGCTATTTCAAAATGAATTTAACATAGCATTCGATATATCTGACCATATCGTAGTACTTCCTTTCCAATTCCAGTACTTCCTTTGATGTCAAGGCCCCCACCAGTGGCCGAGAGGTTCTGCTCTCGAAACTGGTAGACGGGAGGTGATGGGTTCAATCCCAATCGCTCCCGTCGGCCTAATCGTTCGGAGTTTTCGTGGTTTTCTTCGAACCTTGGTTCTCCAAGCGTTAATACGGGTTAGGTTCCCTTAAAAAGACCTCCACGGAAGGCACTCCCCCCCTTAGGGCCTATATCCCATGTGCTGATGATTGGCCGACATAAATACAACCATAAATACAACCTTTGATGTCAAGACATTTCCCAGACGGCAAAGTTATTGTGTTCAAATTTTCGCTAAAACATCTGCATTATTGCAATAAAATTAACTAAAATTTTGGTTTGGCTTGGAGTCGTATATATGAATTTTGGGTTGAAAAGTGTATGGTAAACATGTTGTGTTATACAAAAAAACTCTTGTCGTGCCTGAAATTTCTGTGTTCCACGTGTTCTGAATGACCCTCTATATTTTACATACTTACCCTAGCAGTCTATTTCTTTTTTAATAGCTACTTATTTTTACATAATATGACTAGGGATGTTTTCTGGTAATTCTATTAATTTTCCTTGGGTATAAACATTTTCTTATATTTAATTATGCGGAAATAAGTTGAACAGTACATTTTTTTATATTAATTCCGCAACGCAAAATCTATTACCGGTTAAACAGCAAATTTAACAGACTTTAATCTATTTAACAAACCTTTTGTTTTTATCTATTAATATATTTATTTAAATTAATATTATTTATTTAAATATACATTTTTAATTTTGGAATTCGTGTAGACATTTCAACAAAGTATTTTAATTAGCAATTAAGCATTTATTTATTTATTTATTTATTTGATGCAGGTAAAATAACCGTATCTGTTTATATCTAACAGAGACTAATGTATTGAATCAACAAAAGTTTAAATATTAATGAAATAATGCATAAACTAAATCATGACTTAATAACTAAAGCAGTTTTTAGGTGCGTTCGTAATTATAAAAATACGTAGCACCTATAGTCGTCGTTCAGTCTGTCTGTCCACATATAACAGAACAAAAACTACCTAACCGAATAGTCTGAAATTTTAAATATATAATTGTTGCAGAAATTTGTCGAGACATTTCAAATTTTATGAAAATTGTATGTATAGTTTAATTACAGGGACAGTCAAAAGTTTTCCGTTACACTTCGGCCAATGGGAATAAATTATTGCAAGTGCAATTTAATGATGTTACAGCTTTCCGAATGGTCAGAAATTTTAAATATATAAATGTTGTAAAATTTCGTCGAGTCATTTCCAATATTATGAAAATCGGATGTATAGTTTAATTACAGGGACTGTCAACAGTTTTCCATTACATGGCGGCCAATGGGAGAAAATTATTTCAAGTGCATTTTAATAATGTTACAGCCTTTCGAACAGAATGAAATGGATATGCACTTATTGAAGTGCAGTGAAATATACATTCAGTACAATATGCGGTGCAAAAAACATTTATAAAACTAGTTATAGTACGAACGCACCTCATTTGCCACGTTTGACGAGCAAGTTACAACTTGTTAGTCTATTATTTTGTGCATCATACTCCGCATACATCATACTATGTGATAAACACTTTTTAATTGATGCTTTAGAGAGTTTTGTTTTTTCAACGCATATTTCAAAACACAGATAGTTTTAATTCCCAGATAATTGTGCTCCTCTGTCAAATAAATAAATAAATAAATAAAAATCACTGTTTAACGCAAAAAAGAGTTAAAGGTAAGCTAATTCATTTTATAAAAAGAATTTTCATGATAAGGATACTAATAGGAAATGGAGAAGAAGGCGCAAATCAATCATGTATGAGCCACAAAAAGAAATCAATAATACGATTAATTGGTAAAGACTCAAATCACGGTTGAAGAATCTCGTAATTGGCTATAGATTTAAACTTTCTGCTTTTCGAAAGCTACTTTGGGCAGTTGGACATCATATATACCATGTTAATTAATGTACATTTTCTCAGAAACTATCAAATATATTCACTTGAAATTTTTTATATACATAATATAAATAATTCCCAATACAAGTGAAGTCAACTTTATAAACAGATATTCTACAGTTTTTTAATTTTTTTTTAAAATCTGGAACCAAACCACTTTTAAATAACAAACAAAAAAACAAGTAGTACAAAAAAAACAAGTCCAAAGTAAACATTTTTAGAAAAAAATTGTACAAATATTTGCAACAAAAGTTCGTTTCAGGTTGATTAGGGGTATGCGTGAAATATTCTGGCAAGATTGCAAATAATAATATGTAGTAGTTTCGATAAAAAGGAACATTGAAGTTCAAAAAGCAACATTTTGAGAAAATTGAGTTTTAACATTTACGTATGTAAATGTGAGAAATAAAGGATTCAAAACATTTTTTTTTTAAACGACTTTTTCACGAATTTGACTTCCAACTTACCTTAATACAAACGTCTTCTTAATCTATGAAAATAAAATATAACCACGAAACAAATTATACAATAACTTCTTTTGAGTTACCCATGATTCCGAAAGACATTTTTTATCTTTAGAAACTTCTGAAACCAACAGATTTTCAAACTTTATAAAAGCACTTATAAAGACTAAGCTTCTTTTGCTGTGCTGATTATCGGAAACATTTCTGAGTAGTTTTAGAGTGTATTAACAGTGGCTCACATTTGTTTTTGGACACTTATGTTTTTGAAACGTACTTATAAAAATCATTTTCTAAATATTAAAGGATCTATTTTTAAAAAATTTAATATAAACTTTCTTTTCTCTATAATAAAACCTACATATTTTAATGAAGATAAAATCAAAACTTTTTTTTCAAAAATAAATTTACCGACAAAGTGTTAAAAACAATCTCACATAAGTAATTGGACACTTTGAACATTCAATAAATGTAAACAAAAATATGCAAATAATCAAACATTTTAATACTTTGTTGGGTTTCATTTAGCTAAAATTACACTTTTAATACGTTTTGGCATCGATACAACTAGTTTTTTGTGTAAGAATGTTCAATTTTGTTTCATTCCTCTGTTAATACTGTTTTATGTTGTTCTTTCGAAGAAATATCATGTTTTCTTGTTTTCTTCTCCAGTCCATGCCATACATTTTCAATTGGGTTTAAACCTGGAGAATATGGTGGAGTTTTGCTGACTTTAGTTGTACAGCAGGCATAAGCGAACATTTAGTGCTATATGTTTGGGATCATTATCTTAATACAAATTGAATGATTTTTGAATTCCAAGTTTTTGGGCACATACTTTAAAGTTTTCTTTCGGGATATTTATATACTTATAGTGGTCCATATTATTTTCAATTAAAACTAAATTTCCCCTATTAGAAGCAACAAAACATCCCCAAGCCATTATACCTCCACCTCCATGTTTGACAGTTGGCAAGAGATTTTTCGGATTGAGCTCTTCGTTGGGCTTTCTCCACACAATTATTCGCCCATCAGACCCAAATATGTTAAATTTTGATTCATCCACAAATATGACGTTTTCCCAAAACGATAAATCTCTGTCTACCACGGATTTTGCAAAATCTAGACGTAACTTTCTTCCTCTTTCATTAACGGAAAATTTTCTTCTGTCAACTCTACTGTTGTATCCATATGATCTGATAACTCGTCTAACAGTTTCAGGGCTTACTTTTATTGCAAATCTGTTTTCTAATTCTGTTGAAAGCTTCAATGCCCTAATTCTTGGAATTTTCTTGATTTTATGAATAATAAACCTTCGATTCCTGGGAGTTAGCTTGTGAGGAGCTCTTGAGATGGTTTTTCAACAGTTCCACGTAGTTTCTATCGTTTTATAATAGCAAAAACAGCTGAATGACTTACTTTAACAAGTTTTGGGATAGTTCCGATGCTTTTACCATCTTTAAAATGTTCTATTATTGAATTACGAATGAAATTCTTTGTAACTTTGTAGCGTCCAGCCATGTTCACTTCAAATATAGAAATGTAAACAAATTTACATGAATTAGTAATAATTTCAAAGTGCAGACGATAATATTTGACATATATTTCCATTTATAATAAAAATAAATAAAAAATATCGTCTGTCAAAAAATTAAGTAAAGCTTTCAAGTGTCCAATTACTTATGTGAGATTGTTTTTAAAAGTTTCTCGGTAAATTAATTTTTTGAAAAAAAAAAGTTTCGAATTTATTTTTATTACAATATGTACTTTTTATTATAGGGAAAATAAAGTTTATATGAAACATTTTTTAAGTAGATCCTTCAATATTTAGATTATGTTTTTTATAAGTAAGTTTCAAAAACACAAGTGTCAAAAACAAATGTGAGCCACTGAATCAGTTCTTTCAGTCCAAAATATTTATTTTCAGGATTCTATCAATTTTCAGTTAAATAATTTAGTTGCGTAATTGAAGTTACGCATACAAAAGTAACATAATAATATAATTCTAATGTTACTGTTAATAACTTATCATTTATATCTGTAAAATATATCAGTTGAGAATGAAATTTTTTCTTGAGAATTGATGGCATCCAAAAAACATATATTATGCGTTAAGAAAACTAATTAATGCAGTATAGAAAATATTTTGAACCGTTTCCGAAACTCGGTGGCAGCAAAATAAACTTGTATTTTATAAATTTTTCTTTATATCTCAAAAATATATTGGTTTAAGTTTGTGTTAAGTTGGTTTCTCAGTTTTTAAATTAAAATTGCCTTTCAGAATGGTGTGAATCTCGGAAGATGTTATAGTATATTTTCGTTTGTTGTTACATTCTTATTTCCTAGATTAAGAAAACATTTGTTAGCCCCCGGTATGCTATTTCTTTCTCCCAGCTATTAAAATATCGTCTCCAAAAAAAAAATGTTCCATTGTATAAGCCAGCCGCAATACAATGCAGATGTATCATTGTACGATTAAATTACAGCAATTTTTTTAACATCTAAGTATCGCAAATTTTCAATTTTGGTATTTTTTTCGTATTCGAAAAAAAAAGTACTTTTAAATGGGATTTGTTTGAAAACTTCATCTCAATTTATTTTTGAAATATTATTTTTTTTTTTGTAGTTTTTAGCACCATTTGTTTAATTTCAGCAACTCAAGTACTTCACTTCTGTAGAAGGTAAAGGAAAAATAGTTGGAAAATAGTAATTTTATCTTTTAAAAAATGTTCTGAAAATACGTGCTATTTTGAAAAAATATAAATGAATGATTTCTCATAAAACATGGATCTATTATAATCCAAATTTAATCTTAAGTGTGTATATTAATATTACAAACAAATGAAGGCATATGAACCATGAAATACCCGATTTCTTTTGTCGAGTTTCTTGAATGACATCTCTTTTTTTGGATTTGTGTATTTTTCAGCGATAATGATGCCCTATGCGTACTTTACTGTAGATGATGTTTAAGACTGGATCGTAAATGAAGAATTCTTCAGCGGATGCGAATGACGTCATTTTACATAAAGTAAAAGCGTGTGTTTCAAGTCTTAAAACTTAAATATGTTTTGTACTGTCTATATTTATATACATACATACTCTTTTCATCGGGAGCGACACTAAATTCTGAAGATGCAGGATTTCTGTTTCTAGTCTTTTTCCTTCCTTCTTTCTAGATCTGTCTTGTTAACTCTGCATTTATATGAAGCTTGACAGTTCTTATAAAGTTATTCTTTCAGTGGTACAGTTAAAACTCGTCTAATCAAAGCTAAAAGTTTACCCATATTTATTCTTTATAAATCAAGTCCATTTTTTTATAAAAACACAAAAATAATTACCATATAACTGATATAAATAAACAAGTTGTTGTATTAGCTACTAAATTTAATTCAGTTTATATGTTGATTATTTACATTGCGCAGAAAAGGATTTTTTTTTTCCTGTTTCAGATTATGGAATAATCAGGAGTACAGTTAAATTATAAATCCCTTTGTCATTTGGAAAAAAATATATCTCAGTTCTTTAAAGAAGGTGATAATTACCAAAAACGTATAAAAATTCAAAATAGTCATTTTTATTTAGAATATCTATTATGTTTATGACATATGGATCGACATTTTTTAAATTCTAAAAAAAAAAAAATCATTTGAATATATTTAAAATTCTAATAGCATTTTCGAACTCATTTGGTTTATGGATTTCAGTTGCAGGAACAAAATACATACATATTTCCTCTGAAGTTTTAAATTCGATTCTTGTCTAAAGTTTGCCCAGTACACTCACTTAAGTATTTCATTAAATCCTTCTCTCAAATTCAGATTTTTATATGAATATTTAGTATCAAGCATTTTTCCATTTTTTCATATTTAGAAAATATGAAACCATTACTATTATTTTTTTGAAAGATTAAAATTATATTTCATTAATTTGAATATATTACACAATTTTGCAAAATTTGATGACCTTAAATGTACATTTCAAAATTTGGCAGATACTTATTTTGTTTAAAATTTCCAGACTTCTTTTCATTTGTACCTTCACCTGTATTAGTAAAAACATGTTCCATGAAAAGATTCAGTTTTTGTTCCAGACTTTCTGATTTTATATATATACTCGGGCGCTCTGCTCCCTGCAAGCTATGCTTGCTAACCCCTGTTCAAACACTGCAGAATATAATAGCACACTAATCTGATCGGTTTTAAAAAGATTAGACAAGATCGAATTAGACTGAAAAAAACCAGTAGCGATCTCCTTGTAAACGATTTTCCATTCCATTCCCTTTGATTGCAAAAATTTAAGACAGAATCAGTTGCTGTTAAGACACCCAAAGGTTGTTTTCGTTTTTGGTTAAAGAAGATCAGTTAAACATTTGAAAAGAAGTTAAAATAAAATGAATTAAGTAAACAGAGCCTTTGTCTTTTCAAATTCATTTTTCAACAGCGTTATAAAACGATTGACATAATACAATTTACTACAATTACTAAAATTTGTTGCTTTAACCTCTTCAAGGCCGATGGTTCATTTTTGGACAACTTAATTTTAATTCTTAAATGCCACATTAGCAGCAGAATATTGGGACGAAATGTTTCCTTTTATTAAGTAAATGAACAAAAGTATTTTTGTATTTCGAAATTTGTTTGTAAATTCCGGTGCCATTCACCGATTTCAAGATTTTACGAATTACCTTGCCCCTGAAAGGGTTAACCGCATATTAATGTATTTATTATTTTAAAGTTTCCCTTCTCGAAGGGTTCCCTGAGTTTAAAGGTCCCCTGACTAGACAAAATTCTGCTACGATTATATATATTAAATTTCAAACCATTCAGTTGGGTAGATTTTGCGCTGTTATATGCGAACAGATGGACAGATAGACAGACGGACGGACCAGACGATGACAATAGGTGCTGCGTACTTATATAATTACGAATGCCCCTATAAATACCAACCAAAAGTTTTTGAGGCTCTTTACAAGCGATGCTAAGAAGATAACTAATTAAAACAAGTTGGAAATTGCTCGTTAAACGTGGCAAATGAGGTGCGTTCGTACTATAACTAGTTTTATAATTATTTTTTGCACCCCATATTGTACTGAATGTATACTTTTTTGCACTTCATAAAGCGCATAGTCTGATACATCATTAAAATGCACTTCCAATAATTTTTTCCCATTCCCCGTAATGTAACGGAACAATTTTGACTGTCCCTGTAATTAAACTATACATCCGATTTTCCTAAAATTTGAAATAGCTCAACAAAACTTTGCAACAATTATATCTTTAAAATTTCAGACCATTCGGAAGGCTGTAATATCATTAAAATGCACTTGCAATAATTTTTCCCATTCCCCGTAATGTAACGGAACACTTTCGACTGTCCCTGTAATTAAACTATACATCCGATTTTCCTAAAATTTGAAATAGCTCAACAAAACTTTGCAACAATTATATCTTTAAAATTTCAGACCATTCGGAAGGCTGTAATATCATTAAAATGCACTTGCAATAATTTTTCCCATTGGCCGTAATGTAAAGAAAAACTTTTGACTGTCCCTGTAATTAAACTATACATCCGATTTTCCTAAAATTTGAAATGGCTCGACAAAATTTTGCAACAGTTATATCTTTAAAATTTCAGATCATTCGGAAGGCTCTAATATCATTAAAATGCACTTGCAATAATTTTTCCCATTGGCCGTAATGTAAAGAAAAACTTTTGACTGTCCCTGTAATTAAACTATACATCCGATTTTCATAAAATTTGAAATGGCTCGACTAAATTTTGCAACAATCATATATTTGAAGTTTCAGACCATTCGGTTGGGTAGTTTTTGCTCTGTTACATGCGGACAGACGGACGGACGGACAGACGGACGGACAGACGGACGGACAGACGGACGGACGGACTGAACGACGACTATAGGTGCTACGTATTTATATAATTACGAACGCACCTAAAAACAAGCATGTTTGCTTTATGTGGGCAAACGAGAGCGTTTGCATGAAAAAAGGAAACACTCTTAAGTGGAAAATATTAGCAAATGGTACGCGAACGAAAAAAGATTGGGAACTAATGATCTAGAAAGATACGAAAAAATATAAATTGCATAACTATAATTCTTTAAAAGGCGCTATAACGATGATATACTATTTCTTACACAAAGTAATTTTCCACATGTAGTCCAGGCAATAGAGACCGTATAGGGGCTTTACCTAACAAAATTCATGGTAGCTCTGGAAAAAGGCTTACTATATGTTTTTTGGGTCACTGAATCCGAATTTTTAACATTCCACCAAAATTTCCCCCGGCAACCCCTTCCCCAAATTTTGGTAAAATGCCCCCCAAAAAAGGTTTTTATTAAAAAAATCAATTTTTTTATTGTTTTAGGGAAAAAATATCTAGAAATTCATAAAGAAGGCAACATTTGCAACAAATTAGATATATGACATTATGACTTAGGATGAAGGGGAAGGGGAAATCTGCCTCGGAACATGCGCGCGGTGCTGCGTGAACTAAGTTGCGCAATTCCACTTAACCACTCACACGTTTACATTCGCCCTCCCATCTCCCCTCCGAACTTTCTCTATAAGGTTTACTTTAAGTTTTTTGGGTCGCTGAATCCGAATTTTTAACTTCCCCCAAAATCCCCCCGATCTCCCCCCCCCAAATAGTTGTTTTTAACTTAAATTTCTTATTGTTTTAGGGGAAAAGCATTACGAAATTCAGAAACTAGACAAAATTTGCAACAAATAGGATATATGACATTATGAAGTAGGATGAACGGGGAGGGGGAGGGCTGCCTCTGAACATGCACTGCGGTGCTACGTGCACTAAGTTATGAAGTCCAGGCAATAGGGAATTTTACCTGGAAAAATTAATACTAGTTCTGTATTTTGACTCACTTTATGTGTTTTGGGTCGTTGAATCCGAATTTGTAACTTCCCACCAAAATTTCACCCGGCAACCCCCCAAAATATTGATTTTTTTTAAAAATTTGGTTTTTGAGAAAAGCGCGCGGGGAATGTTCCGAGGCAGCCCCCTCTCTCCCCGTTTATCCTACGTCATAATGTCATATATCCTATTTGTTGCAAATTTTGTCTAGTTTCTGAATTTCGTAATGCTTTTTCCCTAAAACAATAAGAAATTTAAGTTAATAACAACTATTTGGGGGGGTTTCGGGGGGGAAAATTTTGGGGGTAAGTTAAAAATTCGGATTCAGCGACCCAAAAAACTTAAAGTAAACCTTATAAGGAAAGTTCGGAGAGGAGATGGTAGGGTGAATGTAAACGTGTGAGTGGTTAAGTGGAATTGCGCAACTAAGTCCACGCAGCACCGCGCGCATGCTCCGAGGCAGATCCCCCCTTCTCCTTCATCCTAAGTCATAATATCATATATATAATTTGTTTCAAATTTTGTCTAATTTCTGAATTTCTAGATACTTTTCCCCTAAAACAATAAAAAAATTGATTTTTTTAATATAAACCTTTTTTGGGGGGCTTTTTACTAAAATTTGGGGGGGGAGGTTGCCGGGGGAAATTTTGGTGGGAAGATACAAATTCGGATTCAGCGACCCAAAAAACACCGAGTAAGCTGATTTTCAGAACTACCATTAATTTTGCTAGGTAAAATTCCCTGTTGCCTGGACTAATGTGCAGAATCAATATTCTTCATAGAAAATAGTGCATGTAAGATTTAATTTCTTTTACAGAGCCGCAGAATAGAATTCAGATACGTTGTCATCTACGAATTGCTAGTGATAATTGCTGACAAGACGCTTTCAGTTGCGTCATCCGTTTTCATAATGAACTAAATTTTACCGTATTAAGGATTGTTTATAAATTCTATATATGCAGGGCCAGTTAACAACAACAAAAAAAAAAGCGCGAAGGCATTAATAACTACGAAGAGGGTTGATGAAACGACTTTTACAACCATTTCCCGTTTTTCATATCAATCAAATTTTGCTAAGATGTTTGTGCGAAAAAAAAAAAAATCATATACAAAGTGTAGAAAAAGATATGGATATATTTCCGACAACAGTTAGTATCTGCTGAAAAAAGCCTTTCAATTAGTGTTATGCGTTTTCTAGATGAATTAAATTTTAGTACACTATGTTTTATAGATAAAAATACGTAGATCATATACAGTTCTGCATAAAATAATTCGAACATATTATAGTCTGTGAATGGTGCTTTAACTTTGGTAAATATACTCTAATTTCTATAAAATGAATGAATGAATGAAAAAAAAATTAATCAATGAAAATGGATGAATGATCGAATGAAAGAAAGAATCAATGAATATATGAATGAATTAAAATAAATTAATGAATGAATAAAACAAATGAATGAATGCATGAATGAAAATAAATGAATGAATGATCGAATGAAAATAAATGAATGAATGATCGAATGAAAGAATGGATGAATATGAAGAAATAAATGAAAAAATGTAAATGAATAAATTCAATGAATCAATGAGAGGAATGAATGAATGAAGGAAGGAAAATAAATGAGTGGATGATCGAATGGAAGAATCAATGAAAATGAGTGAATGTGAATAAATAAATGAGTGAATGAGTATGAACAAATAAATGAAGGAATATGTATAAATCAATTACAATGTATGAATGCATGGTCGAATGAATGAATATAAATGAAAATGAGTGGATGAAAATGAATGAATGAATGATCGAGTGAAAAAGTTAATACATGAGTCATTCTCTGAAAAGTGACAATTTTATGTTCCAGGTGTCTTGAAGACATATTTTTAAAATTACAAAAAGAAAAAACGATTTAAACTATCAATATTAATCAGTTATACATATAAACTGTAATTATTTGCTTACTGAAATTGTAATTTGATAAATTTAATGTATTTTTAATGCAAATATCATTCCCCCACTATGCCCCCACATATGTTGGAAAGAAAATGCTATCTCTGCCATTCCCGCAGGTATATTTATAATTATTTTTTTTCTCAATTCATTAAACACACTTAAATACATATTTAGTCATTTAATTATATTTATATTTTATATGATGAATGAATTAGGGCACTTTTTAATGATGTCCCTAGCAGTTGTCGTCATTCCCTCACATAACTATAAATTTGCCATTATTTACTTAGTAGAAAGCAGCACATGCTTTATATATGTCTAGGACAGTTTGTACAAGAGTAAAGTGAAGTATCCATCTTGATGTTTGCTGAAAAACGTTCTTGAACAGTTAGTATATGGCTTTGAAGTACTAGATCAATGTAAGTATTTTTATTACGCGTCATTTCCTCATCTATTATAAATTTAATAAAAACTATGATAATGTCTTTTTATGTTGTTATATTATTAGAAATGTGTTTCAAAAGATCTTTAGTAACTGAAAATGTACCTAAGACTAACCACTTTTTTATAACATGGTTTTCAGAAGTATTTCGTCATTCCCTCACAATCATTCCCTCATAATTTTAATATGATGGAATGATTTAAATTGTGAGGGAATGATCTGAATCTATTTATATATGTACTGAACAGTAAAATAAGAAAATCTAATACAATAAAATACACATTAAAAAAACTCATAAGACTTTTAATTACCGTAAGTAAAGATAATACATTTTTATTTTTTTATTATTTTACAGGGAAACGTTTTTTAAAAAAAAAATTGTACTAATTCAAATAAACATTAACCCTTCTAAATGTTAATGCTTTATCTTTATTTTTTCAATTGACATAGAGTAAAAAAAAAGTTATTTGTTGACAGTATGGCTTCTAATTATAATTTCTTTTCTTTTTAACGCTTTCAAGGGCGGTGGTATGTTTATGAAACCACTTAATTTTAATTCCCAAGCGCCACAATGGCACCAGACTTTTTATAAACTTTATCTATTTAACATGTATGTGAAATATAGCATTTTTCTTATTTACAAATAAATTTGTTCTTAAATTCCGGTGCCATTCATTTATTTGAACAATTTAGCAATGGAAGTCCTTTGAAATTAAAATATCAGAAGAACTATGAGATACAGTTTGGTTCATATTATTTTTGATAAATATAGCAATAAGATACTTGTAAGCTAAATTTTGAGATTTTTGAGGCAGTTTTATTGGGCTGCAATTTAAAAAAAAAAAAAAAAAAAAAAAAAAAAAAAAGCCACTTTTCAGAGAATGGCCCACATGAATATGAATGCATGGAAGAATTAATTAATTAATTAATTAATTAATTAATGCGTGAGAAAATGATAGGTGGATAAACGATTGAATAATAGATAGGCAGATAGACAAATAGACGATCGGTAAGTAGACAGACAGATATATAGAGAAAGAGACAGAGAGATAGATAGATAATTAGACAGACAAAAAAAAAGACAAAGCGTTTTAATCATTCTCAATGATTTCTAAATTTCGTTATAGGAGGATTATTAATAAAGTTCGGACCGTTCTGTACCGTGAGCGATTAAAATTCGTCCGGAATTCTCGACAATAGGTTGAAAACCGGCTAAAAGGCGGAGGACAGGCCAAATTCCTTAAAACGGTGATTTTGCATTTATTTGGCCTCACAACTACATAAAGTTGACGTTTTTCAATGTGCTGATATCTCACATTCACGATTTACAAATTAATTACCATTTTCATAACCAGGGAAGTAAAATATGATTCTCAAAGCTACACTGTAAAAACAATAATGCCAGTTTTCCGGTAGGAATCGGAAAAATAGTTGCCCTTATCGTACCGGAATAATTTGCAACCCAGCTCGGAATAAAATCCGTAAAATACCGTTTTACTGACTATTTCCTTATTTTTACGGATTTTATTCCGAGCGGGGTCGGAAATTATTCCGGTACGATAAGGGCAACTATTTTTCCGATTCCTACCGGAAAACTGGCAGTATTTTTTTTACAGTGTACTACTACAGTTCGTGTATGGTAGCTTAAAAAGGCAAGAGAAAAAAATTGCATAATAATTTCACCACAGTGTATATTATGCATAATATATAGATATTTAACATTTATATAGGTTTATTCTGAATAATTTGTACACTGTAAAAAAAAATACTGCCAGTTTTCCGGTAGGAATCGGAAAAATAGTTGCCCTTATCGTACCGGAATAATTTCCGACCCAGCTCGGAATAAAATCCGTAAAAATAAGGAAATAGTCAGTAAAACGGTATTTTACGAATTTTATTCTGATTCTAGGGATTTTATTCCGAGCTGGGTTGGAAATTATTCCGGTACGATAAGGGCAACTGTTTTTCCGATTCGTACCGGAAAACTGGCAGTATTTTTTTACAGTGTACTTTAATAGTAAAATGCATTTGTTTGAATTTATGCTTCACATTTTTTCTTAACAGACATTTTTGCATTAAGTTTCAATTGAAATATTGCATCACAGTTCTTCCTTTAAAAATATTTATATAAC
The DNA here is from genome assembly GCA_963932465.1 of Maratus speciosus. Taxonomy (NCBI): domain Eukaryota; kingdom Metazoa; phylum Arthropoda; class Arachnida; order Araneae; family Salticidae; genus Maratus; species Maratus speciosus. Next base: position 307,910,218 of record OZ010786.1, read on the forward strand.
ATACGCTATTAATTACTGAAAAGAGATAATTATTAATCCCTTGAGAAAAGAAAACACTAAAATGTGTGTTTAATTACACTAGATGAAAAACGGAGATTTTAACCTAGTCAAACATTCCCTATCTGTCAATTTGGAAAATGTATAAAAACACATGGCAATAGATATACAAACTTTCTTTAGATCAGTAAGTGAACCGTAGATTTTGAAAGCGGGTCAAGTCAAAGTTTGTTATTTCCAGATATTGAATTCACTTAAATGCAATTAAATTATTTTACGAATAATTTCAAACGCATACTTATTTTATATTCTTTATGGTCTTGTTTCAAATAAATTTAATATGCAATACTGTTTATCCATGTTAGCTAAAAAGGAATCTTGATTTGTTCTTTAAAACTTTTTTTACAAAATTCTACTCTTTCTTTTTATTACCACAAATGTCTGAAGAATAACATAATCTAGTACAAAAGACTTATAATATGCTTCCATCTTTGATTTTTAGCCAAAAAGGATTTTTTTTTTAAAGAAAATAAAAACAGGGGATCAAACGTCCCGTGTAGTCACATATCTCCAGATTCCTACAAATGTCTTCAATTCGGAATTGAATTAATCATCCTTTAACAAGATTAATTAAAAATAACAAACTTTACAGCAAACAAGATTATTCAAGCTTCGAGAGATACCGTTCCCTTACAGATAGATTCATATATCAAATTGCCCTTGTTCTGTCACCAACTATACATAATGCACTATTCTTCTCTTAGTAACATAATCTAAACAATGCATTTTCAAACAAATAAATTGTAGCCTTTATTAATCTTAGATTACTAATACATTTTTCAATTAGTCAGTCAATTAATAATATAGCTATTTTATTAATCCTAAATTCATTAACAAAATATCAAATTGTTAATTATAAACATTTTATTTTTTTTTTAGAAAATATAATTCTTTTTGCTTTTCTATCAGCGTAATTTTTTTCTCGCGAGATTATCTATCATAAGAATTATTCTTTTACTTTCTTCTATCTTTGCAAGAATGAAGTATTGAATTCATGAAAAAATTCGACCCGTTTTTCGATAGATTTAAACGCTTAAGATTCTGAACACGATTTGTCAGTTTTGTGAATCTGCCTGTTTGTAACACAAATTTTCTGGACGCTCTATCTTAAGAACTAAAGCACGGATTTCCATTAAACTTTAGGTTCAGTTATACATTGATATAAATTGGTTCTTATTAGTTTTTGGTGTACATCGCTGAAAAGGTGGCGCTACTATGCTGCGTTTTTTTTTCGATTGCGATTTTCACAATAGCTCTACCTCCACAATAAATGCACGGATTTTTATCAAACATCAGATTCAGTTGCACATTGGCATAAGTTGTGGCTGATTAGGTTTTGGTGTTAATTACCCAATAGGTGACGCTGCTATGCTGCGTTTTTCATGATTTCTGCAATAGCTCTACCCCAAGAACTAATGCACGGATATTCGTAAAACATCATATTCAGTTTACACTTTGGTATAAGTTGTTGCTGATTAGGTTTCGGTGTTAATTGCCCAATAGATGGCGCTACTACGCTGCATTTTTTACAATTTCCACAATAGCTCTATCTCAAGAACTAATGCACTAATTTTCGTCAAACTTTATATTCAGCTAGACGTTGACAAACGTTATTGCTGATAAGTTTTTGGTATAAATCGCCCAACAGGTGGCACTGCTATGTTGCTTTTTTCAGTATTTACACGATTTTTACGATAGACATATCTCAAGAACTAACGCACAGTATTTTATCCAACTTCATGGTCTGTCAGACTTTGACATAAGTGCTGATTAGGTGTTCGTGTAAATCATATAACAAGCCGCGCTGCTATCCTACATTTTTCATGATTTTCACTAGAGCTGTATCTCAAAAACTAATGCACTGAATTTATCAAACTTAATGTTCTGTTAGACTTTCACATAAATAGATCCTTATTAGGCTTGGGTGTATACAGTGCGACTGGTGTCGCTTTTTGCTTTTGGGTTGTGAATTTTTGTTGCAGATATCTAAGAACGTGGGAGCCGAAATTCAATGATTTGTTTGAAAGATGCTATGCTTATATCGCTTTTTTAAATGCACACAATTCAACGAACCAAAATCTTTAGAATCCTTATGATGGGAATAGATTGTCAGTTAATTTTGGAATTGTGGGAGCTACTTTTGAAGTATCAATATGTATAGATAGAAGAAAGTTTTGGGATTCGCACATCCGACTAGTTTGATTCTGAATTCATTATAATAAAAATTACATTACTTGAAACATTTTTTACAGTAATTTCAATTGGGTAAATTTATTTAATATATTAAATAAACCATGAACGAGGTTTGCATTTGTTTAACAGATTTCTTCCTTATCTCTCTATTCTAAAAAAATGTAATTGACGCTTTCACCACCGCAATAAATGAAATTTTTGTGATCGGTGGTGTTTCTTCGTTTAAGTTTCTTCGGGGGTCTAGAAAAAGCTCTTTTATCTCATTTAGAAATATTCAATTCGTATGATAACTTTATCAATCAGTTTGATTGTGTTAAAATAGTTTACCTACGTACCCATCGTTTATATGGAATTCCTTTACCTGCGGTTTATTCTGTTGAGCTGTGTACATGACAGACCAGATGTTATTACCAGTTAGGTTATCTGAGCCAAATGTGCTCACCGGTTGTCGTCCCAATTAGCTTAAACGGTAGAGCATTGGCCCTATAAACCAAGGATCTCGTTTCGATTCCTGGCCTGGGCATTTTTTCGCTTAGTTGAAAATATTCAATTCGTATGATAACTTTACCAATCAGTCTGATTGTGTTAAAATAATAGTTTAAAGAAAAAATATTTAATATCAATTCTCTAGTAGAACACGTGACATCGGTGCCTACAGTTTGGCTGAAAGTGAACCCGCGAAGGGAGATGCGAAATATTCCATAACATGCGTAATTAGCAGAGAAAAATAGAACAGATAAAACACTGAAGAATGTCATAATAAATGCTGTGAATGTGGTATTAATTAACGGACGATCTATTAGGCAATCTGGTAAAACTTTTAAACACTTCACCGTTTGCCCCGAGATATATCGAGGATAAAAGTACTGTTTCCTCGTACCTGTCGCCGGTGAAGTGGATTTAATACTCCTTCGAGAAGGCTGATCCGATATTTCCAAATTATGAAGAATGAAGTTCAACCGAGTGACGGTGTTCATAAGTCACCTGTGACAGGCAAAAAGTTGGATGTTCTAGTGATTCAGCATCAACTTTTTCGGTTTTATCTCCAGCAGTCAAAGGACCCTTAAGATTTCGGATTAGGATGTTGGATCATTAAATCCTGGGGGATGTTAGACCATTAAAAAAACAAAATCAAGAAAGAAAATAGAGAAAAATAGATGTAGGAAAAAGGGAACCACATGAATATTGGCAGATTCACCAAATCCACCTGTGACAAGTGTGATAGGTCTGAAGTCACCTGTGACAGGCAAGAACTTGGATGTTCTAATGATTCAGCATCAACTTCTTTGGTTTTATCTCCAGCAGTCAATGGACCCCTAAGATTTCGTATTAGGATCATTAAATCCTGGGGGGTGTTCGACCATTAAAAAAACAAAATCAAGAAAAAAAATAGGGGAAAATAGACGTAGGGAAAAAGAAACCACGAGAATATTGGCAGATTCACGAAAGAAATTGAAGCGGAAAAAAAAGCTTTAGAGAGGGAAAAAGGTGAAGCAGAAAAAGGAGGTAAAGAAAGGCAACAGTAAAAATTGACCAAAGGTAAACAGATAATAAAGAAAACTTTGTTTCTACCTACAAAAAAAAAAGAAAACTTGGAATTGAGAAAAGCACGAATTTTAACAATAGCTCAGATGACGAGAAATGTTATTGTCTGGCGCCTGCTGGTATCTTGAAAACAGCAAACACAAAGAAATGTGGCTGCTATGAGGCACATGAGGCTTGCCCAAACGGAGATACTCGATTTTATATTTGTGATAACTGTAACTCTTATGATGATATCGAGTAGGATAAAAGTTACTCAATGGTAATGTTTTTTTCATTGTTTTATGTCTGTATAATTTAGAATTTACATTGCACGGGGATAATTCTTTTGTTTAAACTTGGTGATAATAATAAAATTGATTTATCTTAACTGCATGTCTTATTTGAGTTTCGTTTAACTTTATACAAAGCGTGTGCCAACTTACCCCATGTGTATATGCAACTTGCCCCGCGACGGAGTTGGTTGGCGCACATTTGTTCTCTTACTTCAACCTTCCGCTAAACATAAACTGCAAAAGCTACAAACTCAGACTGCAGATATTTATAGCCAAATGTTTATGCTTTAAAACAACAGTTATTATTTTTTTTAAACTTAAACAAAAATCAAACAAAAATCAATAACTAAAAACTGCGCCTAGTATTTTCGGTTTCCCCTACGCTTTTTAAATTTATCTATTTTTTTTAATGTTATTTGGTGTGTATAAATTCTATAGATAAACATACACAGCTGGACAAAAGTTCTCAAGTATATTTCCGCTTATTAATGGAAATACTTGAGTTGAAATTTTCACACGTGCTATTCGTTTAACCGAACTAACTTTTATCGTACTATTTAGTTTACATAAAAATCTATAAATCATTTATAGGATTCCACAAAAGAATGGGATATTTTTCTGTCTATTGATGGTAATAACAGAAATTTGGTTTTCAGATGCGTTATGTGTTTTACAAATTGTTTATTCAGACATCATATTTTACCTTAATAAACTGTAATGTTTTGTTATAATATTCTCAATGCGTTGGAAAGAGTTTCATAATCTATGCTAGACGCATGGTTTTTCGTTCGTGTTTTTATTCTACATAAAAAAGGCTGCAGTTTAAAAAAATGACATGATTATTAATCTACAAAAATATACTATAATCACGGACGAAAATATACAATAACCTCTTCCGAGTTGCCCGCGATTCTTTATTTTTATAATCCTCAAAATCCAATATATTTTTGAGATTTAAAGAATGGTTTATAAAAACAATTTTTTTGTTGCCACCGATTTTCGAAAACAGCACCTTGCGAAGAGAAAACTGAGCTCGGGGCGAAGTTTCAATTTGGCGCCCCCTCCCATACACACTTTTTCTGAGCGACACGTGTCACAAAATTAAAAAATGCAGAAACAGTAATAAATTCTATTGAATACTTCACGTTTATTTTGGAATTTTGTGCTTAATTTTAATTCAGAAACTCCAAACAACTAAATAACGTATAAGAAAATTGCACTTATATTTTGGCAAAGAGAATCTGGGAAATGGATGTAGAAAACATGTATCTAACAATACAGCATAGCAGTTTACAACCCTTTGGTATTCCCAGAAGGAAACCCCATGCTGTTTTGAGAGTATATTTTTTATCACAAATACAGAAAGAAAATTACAGACTCAGAAAAGACCTAAAACAAGTTTTGAAAAGAAAGAGACTAAGACAAAGACCTAAAACAAGTTTTGAAAAGAAAGAGACTAAGACAAAGACCTAAAACAAGTTTTGAAAAGAAAGAAGTCCTTATTCGTAAATTTGTAATTGGATGTAGGGTAAGGGACATAAATTTGACTCGAAAAATGAGCGTATTGTTATTGGAAAAAATACCCAATATGTAAACATCTATTTTTTTTTTTACAAAAAACGAAAAAAAAAAACGAAGGTGTTAGTATAAATCTGGAATCCCCTCAATTTCCGCGCCCCGGGCGACCGCCCCATTTGCCTCCCGCTTTGTGGGGCTCTGCTCGGAAACATTTTTGAGCCGTTTTTAATAGTGTATTAATCAGTTTTCTCAACCCGGAAAACAGGGTTTTCGGATACTGTCCATTCCCAAGTAAACATTTTATCTACACAACTGAATTTCTATGCATGCTAGAGAAACAAAATAATGATAAAGTTAATGTTAATACTGTTAAATGTAACATGCTTATATCTGTAAAACTTGTTTGTTGAACATGAAAATGCTTTCTTGAGAACTGATATCACTGAAAAACAGCCTATATTATGGATTGAGAAAACTGTTTCATACACTATGAGCACTTCCCGGAAACATTTCCTAAGATCATTGTGGATACAAAAGAAACTTTTCTTTTTATAAATACTCTCTCAATTTCTAAATTTTATTGGATTCTGCAGTTTCTAAAGATTAAAGAACGCTTATCAAAATCGTTAATTTTAGAAAGGTTTTGTAATCAAATAGTGAAATTCCTAGCTAATTATGTTTATGGCATTTTAGAAATTGGTTGTATGTTTATTCTGCTTCGTTAAATATTCTTGTAATTTTTATTGAACTTTAACAATAAAAATTTTCTGTTCTTTATGATTAAAAATTAAATTAAATTTATAACATTTAAGATCATATGTTAAAATTAATGCATATATTTCAAAGGAATTTGATAAATTTATAGGCTTTAATAGTATGCTTTGTACTTCTAAATGTTTTATTATTTCTAAAGGTTAAAGAATGTTTATCAAAATCATGGGTAATTCGGAGGAAGTTACCGTGTTCGAGGTTGCATTATATTTTTCTACGTTAAGAAACATATGTCATTTTTTACAGCGTGTAAATTTCTGTAAGCAAATTAAATAAAATGCAAGAACTAGATATTTTCTTTTAATAATAAAACCTTTAGATGTACAAAGAATGTTATTAAGGCCTAAAAATTTATTAGATTCCTTTACAATATACGTTTTAATTTTAATATAAAATGTTGAATATGATAAAATCTATAGTATCTAAATTTAAGTTTGTTTTTAATCACGAAAAGCAGAGATTTTTAATTATTAAATTCATTAAAAATTACAAAAAATATTTAATGAAGCAGAATAAACTTAGGAATTGCTAAAGTGCCAAATACATAGTTAGCTAGGAATTTCATTATTTGATTGCAAAACTTTTCTAAAATTAAAATTTATTTCATATGAATCCTCTGAAAATGTAAATGTGAATCCTTAGTAAGTCTGCTTAGTTATTGAGTTAAATGAAAACCCTTTATCTCACAACGGCCAGATGAATCCCTTTCGTCTAATCTGGGAGATCTATTCAAAGTACTTGGTTCATTATGAACTATCTTTAAATAGAAATTCATTATTAGTATTTTATTGGATCGTTGCTTAATTTCAGAGCAGAAAATTATTTAACAAGTATTAAATTATAGTAAATATTAAAATAAATATAACTAACCCATTACTTCAAGGTAGCTTTCATTACGCAAAAAGTCAAAAGCTAGCTATTGCAGCCATCCGGAGGAATGCGCTTCCGAAAACTTTTGTTATATTTTCATCGATCATGGCCCCCAATCACCAAAACCATCCTCCGTTCAAATGCGACTTATACATATATATATATATATGGAGTGATGAAATCAGAAAGTGGCCGGTGTTAATTGGATGATTAAAGCCTTAGACAGGAAACATTCGAAAAATCTGGGGGAGTTTTAAATCCAGCAATGGATTGAAAACGGTTGTTGTTGTTGATGATGATATATACATATATATATGATTTTGTCATGCGATAACACTCTTATTTATAAACCGATTTGAATGAGATTTATTGTGTGTATAGTACATGCAAATGTCTAGACCGAGCTCGTTGGCCAACTTCATCTCCCATCTTGTTTCAAAATGGCGGTCATTTAAATATTTAAAACTAAAAAAATAGACAAAAAAATTAGAAATCCAAATTTATTTTATGTTTAAGTGTTAGGCCTTGATACAAGGAGTATTTTTTGTTTAGACTCAAACTTAAAAAATGGTTGAGATACAGCACTTTGAAATTATAGGGTGGTTGACATTTTGCAACAAGATAACAATTATAGGAAATCAGGTATTAATTTTTGAGTGTTACTGAATGTTAGCTTCAGGTTCTCGCAATGGCGGCACTTGGCTAAATATCGCCAAAGTTGGCGACCAAAACTGAGCAACCATAAATGATACCAACTTGGCTATAGCTTACTAATTTGGTGAGATTCTCATTCAAATTTAGTATTGATGAATATTCTTTTATCGGGTTCGTCGGATTTTAGCTTATTAAAATTCGAATAGAATTTACAAAGTTTTAAAACCAAGAAATACGGAATTTTTATTGAATCATCTAATCGAGTTACACTAATTTTAGCTTAGTGTGTTTGAGTAAAAAAAGGTATATTAAAAAAAAAAAAAAAAAAAAAAAAAAAAACAAGGAATACGAAAGCTACATTATCCTCCCGGCATATGCCGAAAGGACTTTTTTTAATTTTTGCAAGTAAAATTATTTGTCTTTTACTTCAGGGAGTGGTGGGCGTTGAAATGTCCTCTCTTTATTTAAAACTTCTATAAATTATTACTGATAACAATCAAACGATTTTTAGGTGTAAATATCAAGTTTTAAAATAAAATACAAACATTTTCCGCAAGGAAAAAAATGATCCTTTAAAGAAAATTATATATGAAAAATTCATATTTAAAACTTCTCCATACGATTTGTAAATCATTGAAAAACAATGTCTATTTAATTTAGTTACTCGGCTTTTAAATTTTTATAGAATTATGTATTTATTTTGAAATACAATTATTTCTATAATTATTGAAATATCTATCTGCTTATTGGACAAACATTCTTGATTTTTCCCCTTATTGCATTCGCTGACTATTCTTTGTTTTGCATACGGATACCCAATTACATGAAGACAAACTTGTGAATATCGAAAGCAATTAGAAGAAAAATTGTTCTCATGGGCACTTTAATCTTTAGTTACAGGTCGAGTTTAAAAATTCATAAGACTGGTTTAAAACTTAATCAAATGCAAATCACGCTGTCTTATTTAAGGTAAATCCAGATAACTCATAAAACAAAACAAAAAATACAATCAAACATTGCTTTTTGTGGTGTTTTTTTTTCTTAGTTAAAAAATAATACAGTAAAGAACCGTTTACACATTTCTCATTCACCCGTCTTTTAAATTTAAACGTTGTTTCACAGCATTCCCGATTTATCCGTATGTATTTTAAGGTTGTAATGTTTAGTGTATACGACGCATAATGTCGATTATACGTTTCTTCTTTCATGCCGTAACCAATTTTCTAGGAATTTCTTCTCCCAGTGTTGTTCTTTTTTCTTTTCTGCTAGCAATATTTGGGGAAAGATGAAAGGCAGAGAACATGTGTGACTATTACATGGTTGTTTACAAGTTCGTGGAACCTTTGGGGGGATGGGACGAAATTAATGAACAGCGGAAGGACTGCATTGACACTGGCACACCTAGGACCTTTTTTGTTTCACGCAATACTATTGAGAAAACTTTCCAGGAATTTAACGTCTTACATAGTACTTTGCTTACGTCTCAAAGTAAATCGGCGTATCAGATTAAACATTAGTTTAATTAAAATCTGTTTGTACGTTCAATAACGGCATACAAAATGTATAAATCAAGGTGTGCAATTAATATAAGGTTTGATAATTCTCACTTTTATTTATCAATTTTAGAAAGGATTATTTCATAATTTTTTCAATATTTTTTTTCAATATATGGAGCAAAACCGAAAATTGTAGCAAAATTAAATTTGTATGATTCCAGAATTGTATTTCTACAGTCAAAGATTCTCCACCTTAGGCGACTACAATTTCGAATGTACGTCTGTCTCAGTTATGCGTCGTTTGAGAAACCTGAAAGACGTATCATCATTGTTTTACTATATATATTTTTCTCATCTTGGAAGTCTTCCATCTGCCTTTATTGACTATTTATTGGAGAAATATTCATTCAGTACAATATGTTAAATTTGGTGCAAACTAAGGTGAGTGGGCATTTTCAAGTAACTTAAAAGCACGGTTAATATAGCAATTAAAATTATTCAGGCCGCAGCAGATTGAACACGCTTCTTGCTCCTTATCTCTGTTGTGTAAAAAAAAATAAGAAGAACATAACTTTTTTTTCATATTAGTCAAATTTTACCGTTGTTGACACAAGTGGCGTACAAAATATTACGAAGGCTATTTTTTTTCAACCTCTTATGGGTCGTAAAATAAAAAACAAGTGTGAATAACAAAGTGATTTTATAGAGAGGACTAGGGGGCTCGGCCCCCTACGAGCTACGCTCGCCAACCCCCGTCCAAACACCGCAGACTCTAAATGCACGCTAATTTGATCGGCTTTAAAAAGATTTCGAAAGATTGAATTATAATTTAAAAAACAGTGGCGATCTCCCTATAAACGAATTTCTATTCATTTCTCTTTGATTGGGGAATTTTAACGCCAAATCCGCTGCGGTACTACTTGATTATCCTGTCGACCAATTCCGCCAAATTATATAAATCGCCAAACCACTCGCCAAATTATACAAATTGATATAATTTTTATTTTAAATAACGAAAGAACAAATAAATTCGTACAACATTAATAAAAACACAAATAAAGCGTCGAAATAAAAATAACTTGATGACGTATACACGTGTAACAACATTTCAAAATAAGCTAATATAAAAGGAATTAAGTAAAGAGAGTCTTTGTCTCCTGGTATTTTTTAACAAAGCGAAAAGAAAGTTCTTTTAAATGAGACATTTTAAATTAATTCTCAAAATATCAAATAAATGTCTAGCGCAATTTCTAAATTTAAACTTTTTTGCAATATGTAATAACTATAATGTGACGTAAATATGACGTAATTTCTCCTAAGACTTCTAACGCATGTTAATGAATTTATTATTTTACAATACCCTTTCTCTTTTAAAATTCACGTGTATACTTTTTATGACGTAATTTTTAATAAGTTCCTGCTTTTTATACGTAATTATTTAATTCTAATTTGAAAGTTTTTTTCCTGTTTATAATAGTCACGTGTAAATAAATTTTTAATTTGAAGCAAACATTGTTGCTTGCGCTTTTTATACAGTTGGCAACAGTTTAAATTAATACAATTTTCTGAAATCTGTAAAAAATATCTCTAGAAATGCTGAAAATTTGAATTTAAAATAGAAATAAAGCCTGAAAAAATGAGTCAAAATAAAAAAATTGATGCAATCTGCACTCCGGCAAATTCTAACGCATAAAATGATCTAAAAATGATTACACTGCCATTTATGGTTTTTGCTGCTATAAAACTTTTTTAGTGGAACGATTTTGTCCAACTTTAGCATTAAATAACTCTTAAAATAATTCTTCGATTTGAAAACTGTCTGCATCAGCGTGTTTATCAAACATTTCTGTATAAAACCACCGATTTTCAATTTTTTGTATGCATTATTTTTGTTAATATTAACGAAGAAAGGCCTCCGGTCACAAAAAAATCAAAACCGGCGGCGGCGGCGGCGGCGGCGGTGACAGCGGTAGTTACTTTTTTTTAGAATAGAGAGATTCAAATACACTCAATGTTATTTTTTGATAGTTTCACAGTGACGATTGACACATTTGTTATATCACTGAACGAGTTTTTCAATACCTTCTTCATAGAAAGTTGTCGACAGTATTTTGAGAATACATGTCCACGGCATCTTGGAGATTTTTGTTGGGATGGAGGCGCTTTTTTCTCAGAGCTATCTTCCGCCGTCGAAAAAGATTACAGTCACGCGGTGCCAGCTCAAACTGATGTCCCAACAACTTTTTTCAGAATTTTGAAGTTAAGTGTACGTTCACCCAGCGTACAGCCCATATCTCGTACCAACAGACTTTCACCTTCGTCGAGAACTGAAGACAAGTCTGGAGAACATAGCTTCCGTACGAGCGAAATCCTTCAAAACTCCGCGCCATAGAGACCTATCTCAATACGCTGGTTGCAACCTTCTTTGAAGAGGGTATTGGAACTCTTCCACTGGTGTGACAAATGTTTTAATCTTCACAGTGAATATGTTGAAAAGTAACTTTGGTTGTACCTTACTGCTGGTTAAAAAACCATTTTTTATCCACACATGCCTTTATTTTACGTCTTATCGAAGATTGAAAAAAAAACAGTCCTCGTATTTACCTATTTGAAGCAGTATGTCATATCTAATATTATAAAGTCTTCTCAAACTAACAAAAAGACCACGTGTTTACCTTACAATATTTTGCTATTTTTAAATTGTTATCAGTTAGTTTGAATTAGAATAGTTTTCATTTTGAACAGCCATGTATTATTTGCAAACTATAACTATCTTTTTGTAAAAATATAGTAAAATGTTTAGCAAAATATCGCCTTGAGTAGATCGAGGCTAATAGTTTACGTACCTGAAGAAGTTATGCTAAAAAGTATGATGCACATATAAATTTTGAATAAACAATTAGATAGAGATGAAAATATTCGTTAATGTTTTGCTCTAACATCTTTTTTATATATCTTTTCAATATTTTTTTTATTGCAAAAAATTCTGTTTTGTTAACAAAGGAAAGTTCAAAATGTAAAATTAAAACGCAATAAAATATAATTTATAACAAAAACGGCTTCATGTATTTGTTATTTAAACAGATACTGTAATTAGAGAGCACAACTTTGACACTCTATATAATCGAAAGGTATGAAAATGGCTTAAAAAAGTTAGATGCAGGCTACCAAGTACCTCTGGCCTGGAATCAGATGGGAGATTTGTATAATGTTTTTCCTTCGACATAAACGAGGTTCCAGCTACCTTTTTTCTTGAAGATTTAGTTTCCTTAGATTTTATAAAGGCATTTCTGTTGTGATAAAAATAAATAAATATATATATATATATATATATAAAACCTAGGTTTATGGCGTTAGATTCCGCCATCCGAAAACATCTACAAGGGTCTATTCCACTTCTTCCGGTCAAGGGTTCATTCCTTTTCCAGAACTTATACCTCATTGCTTTTTCAATATCGTCCATGCAACCAGCTCTTTTGACGTCTTTCCCATTTCCTTTTTTTATTTGTTTTATAATTAAATGCGATATTACTGTTTGACCACGTACTACCATTTTCGATTTTGCTTTTAACAGTGATATGCTTTTCGTTACTAAATCACTTAGTTCGACCGAATTGCTAATCACATATCGTCGGTACCATGTCAAACTATCCAATGTGAAAATAGCCACTTTTCAGGAGGGCGGAAAAACTGTTTTAATTGTGGATTCAAAATCAGCGCCAAGCAGCAGTAAACAATTATTATATTTTTCGGGTGTTGTTTTGTATCCTATTTAATCATGCTATTGAGATAAATCATTTGAATAATTTTACTCGCCAAAAAATCACATTGGATAGATTGATATGGTATGATTATTTGTACTTTTTTAGCTTCTTTGAACTTTTTCAGTTTCAAACTGTCCAATATGTCACATTGGATAGTTTGATTTGTAAAAATTATGTGCTTTTCTCAGGTTCGCCATTCCATAGTAGCGAATATGCCGTATTTGATAGTTTGAATTGTAAAAATTTTGTGCTTTTATTAGATTCGCCGTTTCATAGTAGCAAATGTGTCGTATTCAATAGTTTAATTTGTAAAAAATTTGGCATTTACATATTCAATATTCTTAAGATTCATTCTCTTAAGATTTTTCTTTAATGATTTTAATAACGAACATACAGTAAATTAATAAAGATAAAAGCTGATTTTTAAACATTCTGTTAATTTTATAAAACACAAGATAACAAAAATCTCTCAAATAATGGGGTGGGCAACAACAGGCACTTCATACCCGTAATTATGAATAGTAATCTTTGCGCTATTAATTATAAGAAACTTATGTACCGCTTTCTACCATTATTTTCGAATATAAATCTTTAATTTATTTAATCTCCCATTAACCCTTTCCGGTTTGTGGTTTAGTTTAATTATATTACACTATTTCAAACATAATTAAATTTATATACATTATTGAGTTGCACAGAAACATGCTTATGTTAGAATGGAGGTGTACAACAGTTATCGTTCATTTACAGCGACACACAAAAGATTTCTGTTAAAGTACAATCTATTAGCGATAATTGCTGGAAATGCGTTTTACTTTATGGTATGCGTTTTAAAACTATGTGCGCATGCTACGTGGTATGTATAAATTCTGTAGATTGTATACAGGACTACCTAAAATAATTAGTATAAATTAGTATGATTCTGAACTGCTTAAACGTAGTTTTTAATTGTGTTATGCATTTCAAAACTAAACTATTATTAGTATATGAGATGTTTGTGGAACATAAGTTAAATCATATGTAAGGACAAAATCATATACAGGATCAAAAAACTAGAAATATGGACAGTTATGGATGATAATTTCTGGAAGTATTATTTTAGTGGTTTTAAGTGTCTTTTAGCTTGCATTAAATTTTTAGCTCATTATGCGGCATGTATAAAAATCTGTAGGTAATATACAGGGTTGTACAAATCAATTCAGTTATGCTCGTCTATTGGTAGAAATTACTGAATGCGAATTTTCAACCTATTATACTTTTTAACACATTCCAACAAGGTTGAAAAGTGTTTATGAATTCGGTTTGTCTGTCCACGCTCTAACTCACGTAAATATACTCGGATTTTCATGCAATTAAAAAATGTTAATGTTGCTTACAATGGCATTTTCAGTATTGCATATGAAATGTGTAACATTAATAGTTCATTTACAGGGGCACTCAAAAGATTTCCATTACATTATGGTATATTCGGGGAAAATCATTTGGGGAATATTTTAATGACATTACGCTGTATCACTGAATTTCATTACAAGAAGATTACGACAAAATAGGGCATGCATTCGTAGCATTTGTCATTCATTTACAGGGACACACAAAAGAATGGGTTAAAGTGCTCTTCTTTGAGCAATAATAGCTGAAAGTGCGTTTTTGAATTTTGGTATGCGCTTTTAAATATAACTATTTTTTTGAATGTTGTATAAAAATTCTATATCTCGTATACAGGGCTGCGCAAAAGAATTCACTAAAAAACAATTACCGTCATTAGACAGAAAAAGTACTCGAATCAGTTTGTGAAGCCCTGTAAATGATCTATAGAATTTTATATGATCTAGATAGTATGCGACAATTTAGTTTAATTAGGAAACGCGTAACGCAATTTACACTTTCCACCTTTAGAAATTTCCGCCAATAAACGAAAATATACCCGACCTTCTTGTACGGCCCTGTATATTATTTACAGTTTTTTATACATGTTACGCAAATATGGTAAAATTTAATTCAAGCAAAAAATTGTTATAAACACACCCAGAAATTGCCAGTCATAGCCGACAATGTTTTCAGTTCTTTGCGTAGCCCTGCATATTAGGAAATTCTTCTAACATATTTTAGTATAGCAAAAAGAAATAAAAGACTAAAATTGTACAACTCATTTAAAAATCTCCTTTAAGAAATTCACGCCCATACAAAGTAATACTTACAAATTTTTTGTATAGCCCTGTATATGATCTATGCAATTTATACGCACCACATAATATTCAAATAGTTAAAAACTTATACTATAATTGGAAACGCACTTCAAACAACTATCGCTAATATCAGCAGTGTAGCAGAAATTTTGTGTGTCCCTGTAAATTGCCGACAACTATCGCACATGTCATATTCTACAGTAAGCAACTTGTAATGTAAATCAATTACGGATGTCAATTTCACTTGGTTTGGAATATTTTAACATTACTAACATATGCTTCAAACATTTTTTTAAACTATAAATCATTATACAACAAAATTCTTTCGTATGAACCTGTAAATAATAATAAATGTAAATAATAACACACCATATTCTGCATAAAGCATGTTTTAATACACTTGATAAATCCATATTAATTTCATTATGTTTTAAATATCGTAACGCCATTAAAAGACATCGTCTTTTTCCTATTAAGTGTAATGTAATGGTATTCTTTTGAGTGACTCCATAAATGAACTAAAAATTCTCACATTCCATTAGCAATAGAAAACATATGCTATAGTAAACATCAAAAACATATGTCAATTGCGTGAAATTTCAATACATAAATAAAACAGTTTTTGTCTTCCTGATAAAAAGACTATTTTCATATTGGATAGTTTGACATGGTACGGATGCTTAGAAAAAGAAAAAAATATTCAAACATTTGCGGCAAAGGATCGAATATGCCATATTGGACAGTTTGATATTGTAAATTTTAGAAAAAAGTGCATATTGGATACTTTGAAACAGTCATTATCTAAGTTTCTAAGCAAGCTAGAGACGTGCCGATTTTGCTTAGTACGTATCACGCACCGTACAATAAAATGGCACAAAATTTGAAAAATGCATTTTTTCACATTTGATAGTTTGACATGGTAGCGACGATATGAGTAAAACTTTCACAATTCTACTTTAGCAAACGAAGTAAAAATGCTTATTCATTTACTCTTTAGAACTGAAGTAGATATGTTTCTTAAAATTCGACTCATTCATAAAATTCAACTTTTAGGGGTCAGGTAACCTTTGAACCAATAAAGTACATGGAAAAGTGACATCTGTAAGAATTGCAGTCATTGTTTAACTAATTAACTTTTAATTATAAAATTAAAAACACATGTTAGGAACTATTTATTTTATCAATCAAAGTTGTTAGAAAAGGTATACACATATATAGTTTTTTTTAAATTTATTTTTAAAGATAATACAATTTTTACGGAAGAATTATTCTTGCATGCATTGCGCGCATGATTTTTCCCATTTCAATGGCTGAAACAAGCCAAGATTTTCTTAATGAGTACAGATATAAAGTGTTTTCAAAATGACCTACAATGAAAAAAATAAAACTTGTAGATCTGGAGAAAAAAATTTTTTTTAGAGAAATTCGAACTATCGAGATTTTTTTTATACAAAAGTAGCCGTGAATTCTAAACTTCTTACTTGAGAAACATAATAATAGGTCATTTTGTGCTTCTGTACGTTTATACATTCACCAAAAATTTCGTGAAATTCTAGGCAACCGTTTTTAAGAAATCGTGCGCGCAATGATCAAAATCGCTGTTTTGAGAAAATTAGCTTTAAAGATTGAAAAACCCGTTGATCATATAGCAAAAGCTGAAAGTGTTTTAGACATAACTTCTCTTCTAATGCGAATTTTTGTATGGGGTTTGATTTCAAATGTTACCAAAGAATCATATTTAATTATAAGCTATTTAAAAAAATCGATTTTTGGATTCTTCAAAGGTTACCTGACCCCTTAAAAAATTTAGATCATTTATTTTCTCGAAGAATATTTACTGTCAATCAAATATCCCGAGATAACGTATATATGTATATATATATATTATTATATTTACAATTTATTTGAAATTAGTATTAATTTACTTAATTTTAACTAAAATATAATTAAATATAATTATAAACATTATATTAAAGATGATGCTAAATGATTATTATCAATATTCTGTTGAGATGATTTAGAATTGTAATTGTTGTGCTGTATTAATGTGAATTAATGGTGATCGAATATTTGCAATATACAATTTTTCTACATAGTTATATTTGTTAATCTGCTATAGATGGAACCACTACAAATTATTTCTACTTCTATTAATGTAGATTGTGAACACGGATGGACATTTTTAACTTTTTAATTTTTTTTAAAATTTCGGTAGATGGCAGCATTAAATAATTATTTATTCAGTTCTAAAATATTTATGTTGCCATACTTTATGATAAAATTTTTCTTATTTATTACATGTTTTTTTTTTTTTTAAACATATACTTCTTTTTGTACTTTTTGTAATAATTTAATCTAGGATCCTTAAGATAGCATATAAAATAATTTTTAATATTTAAACTATTTAAGTTAATTATAATTATTATATTCATCATAATATTCATATTATCTGCAAGGTGTGATGATTTGAAACCGCAAGGATTCGCTTTTAACAATGACCATTTAATTAGGCAGGATTTTTGCTGTGTTAAAAAGGGATACATATTTGCGATTGATATGGTGATAGCAATTCTCTTGCTGGGTAATCTTTAATTTACATGTTCCAATTTTGTTCATGTTGTTCATTATTAAGGATCTTGCATTGATTATTATTTATTTCATTCAATTTATATGGCATGGTAAATTTATACTTTTTGGAGTATAGTCGATCGGGTACATAATGGAATTCAATTTTTTGCTTATAGCTGGATTCTATTACAGAAATCGACTATGTTTTTGCATATATTTGTATTTCTGTACCCCTGATGAAGTGAAATGCTATATACGTTTCCTGATACATCCATCAATTGATCTGTTATTTGTTTATCTTCTTCAGACCCGAGGTACACAAATGTTCACCTCTATCCTTTTCCTCATAAAAACTAAACTGTTTGATTTTTTTACATTTTGACTTTACTTTTAAGTAACTGAATGTTTTTGGCTTTGGGACAAATCCAATCACTGGCAGCATTGATGCTTATTTCTTCATAAAATACATGTTATTTCTATCTGAGATTGCAAAATGCCTTCAAGACAGTGTGGCCAATAAAGTAAAACATTTTTCACAATTATTTAACTTAAACGCTTTACAGTAAAAAAAAAATTGAGAATTTGCAGATCATTCACTTGCTTAAAGTCCTTAAATTTTTTATTGCGTGAATTTAGGTTATTGATCATTAAATTGATATTTTAAGGAGGTTAGTCATTTTAGATCCCTGTTTGTGAACCTAAATGACCCGTCCCCTAAAGTACCCATTTCAGAAAAAGGGATTCTTCTGTCATCTAAGGTGTCTTTTTGTTTGTGCAAAAGCAATGAATGTTCATTTGTAGTGTTATTTTACCTTCAGGTCTGAAGAGGTTATAATACGTCTTTTAATGGTTCAACATTATTTCGCTGGTTATTTGTATCTTTTATTTTTAATAGATTTTTGTATCAACATTTTGTGGTTTATTATATGTTTTATATGGATTAATCGTCCGCAATGTGCTAGTGAATTAGGGGTATTGTGCTTGATTTTGTGTTACAAGTCATAGGTTCCATTTTAATTTTGTATAAAGTCAGTGTTATGTATTGAGGCTAAATTTATTAATTTAATTTGAGTAATTGGAAATAGATGATCTCCATATATATATATATATATATATTGCGAAGAATAACCGGGCTCGGCTAGGCTGCCATAAGTTGATGACCTTGGCTACGTATAATGGACGATCCCTATCTTCGGAAAATCGTTTACAGAACTTGAAGAAGAATTAGAAAGAATCAACTGGGACACCATAGGATTATGTGAAGTAAGAAGAAAAGGAGAAGAGAAGATAGATCTTGCCAGCGGACATGTATTATAATACAGAGCTACAGAAGATGGAAGAACAAGCGGTGTAGGATTTCTGATTCATAAAAAGTGGAAGAATCACATAGTAGAATATAATAGTGCATCAGATAGAGTTGCAAGGTTATTAATACAAGTGTCCAGAAGATACAAGCTGCAAATTACCCAAGTTTATGCACCAACAATAAGCTATACTGATGAAGAAGTTGAGGATTTCTATGAAGAAGTAGCTTCAATGCATCAAAAGGGAAAATGCTACATAAAATTAATAATGGGAGACTGGAATGCTAGAATTGGGGAAAGAGAGAAAGGTGAGTTATCAGAAGGAAATCATGGATATGGGGTGTAAAATGAAAGAGGAAGCAGATTGATTGAGTTTTCAGAATCTGAACAGTTGTATCTCATGAATTCATTTTTCAAGAAAAAGCCACAAAGAAAATGGACATGGCGTTGTGCAAATGCCTCAACAAGTGAAATTGACTACATCTTAACAAACAAACAGCATCTTATTCAGGATTGCAGCGTTCTCAATAACTTCGATACAGGAAGTGATCACAGGTTGGTTAGATGCAAACTGCTGTTAAATACTAAAGTGGAAAGAATGAAGCTTTTGCAACACTCAAAGAAATCAATCGATATAATAAATCTCCAGAAACATAAAGAAGAATTCCATTTGGAACTTAAAAACCGTTTCCAAGTACTTCAATCAACTTCAGAAGAAGAAGAGCAAGATGTTAAAGTAGTGAACAAGAAACTAACCAATACTCTCCAAGATATTGCAAAGAAGATAGCCGGCGATGCACAAGTAAAGCAGGCAAAGAAAATAACAGAAGAAGCAAGAAGATTGATGAAGAAACACAGAGAATTTAAAATGAAGAAAAACGATCCTAAATCAGGAGTTGAATTTGCTGAATTATGTAAAACGGTAAGAAAATGTGTTACAGAAGATATCAGAAAATTTAACTCTGATCTTGTTAAGAAAATTCCAAAAGTTTAAAATCAGCAAGGCGCAAACTTTGCGTTGGAAGAAAAGGTATTATTGCACTAAAGAGGGCAGATGGAACAATCAACAAAATCATAAAGAAATAGTACACATTGTCGAAAAATTCTATAACGATTTATATAAATGTGAAGATCAAAGGGTAACCAACCTATATGATCCACAAGAAAACTTAACAGAAAACGAAGCCATAATCCCAGTGATGACAGAAAGTTTTACAAGCTATTAAATTTATGAAAAAAGGTAAATGTCCGGGAGAACATGGAATTACATTCGATCTTATCAAAGAATCAGGAGAAGAATTTGCAAAAATGCTATCCTTACTGTTTTCAAAATGTCTCAAGAAGTCAGATGTACCAGAAGATTGGAATAATGCTGTGATGGTGCTACTTTACAAGAAAGAAGAGAAGGAAAACCTTAAAAACTACCGTCCGATCAGCTTTCTATCAGTAATTTATAAAATTTTCATCAAAGTTTTAACGACAAGACTTGAATCAGCTCTGGATTAGACTCAACTTAGAGAACAAGCAGGATTCCGAAGTGGATTCAGCACAATGGATCATATCCAAACGGTAAGGGAACTCATTGAAAAACATAAGGAATATAATTTACCTCTTTGCCTTGCCTTTATTGATTATGAAAAAGCATTTGATTCGGCCTACACATCAGCAGTAGTATAATCTCTGGAGGACATTGGTATAGACAAACCTTACATCAATATTATAAAGAAGATTTACAAGAAAGCAACAGCAACCATCCACTTGGACAAAGGAAAAGCAAAGATCGAGCTTGGAAGAGGGATAAGACAAGGAGACACCATTTCGCCTAAGCTTTTTACGGCTGTCTTAGAAAATATTTTCAAGAAGTTGGATTGGGAAAACAATCGGGATTAGAATAAATGGGGAATATTTAAGTCATCTCCGATTCGCTGACGACATTTTAATTTTCAGTAACAGTCCTGAAGAATTGGAAAATATGCGAAAAGTTTTGGCAGAAGCTAGCATTAATGTGGATTAAAAATAAACTTGGAAAAGACTAAGGTGATGTTCAATTCATTTGCATCAAAAAAGAAAATTGTCTACAACAACACTGAAATTAAAGAAGTGCAAAGTTATGTGTACCTTGGGTAGGAAATATCATGGGATAGTAGTATCAGGAATGAAATCAATAGAAGAATAAGAAATGGATGGAGTGCTTTTGGGAAGAACAATATTATTCAGAAAAGTAGCATGCCCTTTTGTTTGAAAAGAAAGGTATTTAACCAATGTGTTTTGCTTGTGCTAACTTATGGAGCAGAAACATGGACGCTAACAAAACGGATGGTACAAAGATTACAAACAACACAGAGAAGTATGGAAAGATGTATGCTAGGTATAACTAGAAAAGACAAAAAAAGAATAACCTGGATAAGAAGTTTTTGACATCATTGAAAGAATTAAACGGCAAAAATGGAAATGGTCTGGGCACATTGCAAGAAGACAAGACAATAGATGGAGCACAAACACCCTACAGTGGTACCCCTTGAGATGTAAAACGTCCAAGTAGACGACCTCAAGTAAGATGGAGTAATGAAATCAGAAAAGTAGCCGGTGTAAATAGGATGACTAAAGCACTAGACGGGAAAAGTTGGAAAATTGGGATACCTACATCCAGCAGTGGATTGAAAACGGTTGATAATGATGATATACACTGAGGTGTCGAAAGTCATGGGATAGCAATATGCAAATATATACATGGCAGTATTGTCGCTTACAAATGTATAAATGGTCAGTGCCTGGGCAGAACTTTCATTTGTGTTCAAATGCTTAGTGTGAGAAGGTTGATTATGTGATTATGGCCACACGACGAGAATTAACGAATTTCAAACATGGTATGCTAGTTGGAGCTAGACGCAAGGGACATGCCATTTCGGAAATCGTTACGGAATTCAACATTCCGAGATCCACAGTGTCAAGAGTGTGCCGAAAATACCTAAATTCAGGCTTAACCTCCCATCATGGACAATGCAGTGGTCGACCGCCGGCACTTAATGACCGTGACCAGTGACGTCTGCGTAGACTTGTCAGTGTGAACAGACAAGCAACACTGCGTGAAATAATTGCAGGAATAAATGTGGGACGTCCGACGGTCGTCTCTGTTTGGACAGACCAGCGAAATTTGGCTTTAATGGACTATGGCAGCAGAAGACCGACTGGTGTGCCATTCCTAACAATACGACATTGCCAACAACGGCCCTCCTGGGCTCGTGACCATATCAGTTGGACCGTAGACGACTGGAAAGAAGTGGCTTGGTCAGATGAGTCACAATTTCAATTGGTAAGAACTGATGGAAGGGTACGAGTGTGGCGCAGAGCCAATGAAGCCATGGACCCAAGTTGTCAACAAGGCACTGTGCAAGCTGATATTAGCTCCATAATGTTGTGGGCTGTGTTTATATGGAATGGGCTGGGTCCGCTGGTCAAACTGAACCGATCGTTAACTGGAAATGATTACGTTCAGCTACTGGAAGACCACTTGCAACCATTCATGGACTTCATGTACCCAAACAACGATGGAATTTTCCAGGATGACAATGCGCCATGTCACCGGGCCATAACTGTTCGCGATTAGTTTGAAAACATTCTAGACAATTCCAGCAGATGATTTGCCTACCGCGATCGCCCAACATGAATCCCATCGAAATTTAGGGGACATAATCGAAATGTCAGTTCGTGCACAAAATCCTTTACCGGCAACACTTTTGGAATTACGGACGTCTATAGACGCTGCATGGCTCAATATTTCTCCAGAGGACTTCTAACGACTCGTGGAGTCCATGCCATGTCATGTTGCTGCACTTCGCCTGTCAAACGGAGGACCGATACGCTATTAGCAGGGTATCCCATGACTTTTGTCACCTCAGTGTATATATATATATGTATGTATGTATGTATATATATATATATATGTATGTATGTATGTATATATATATATATATGTATGTATGTACGTAAAGCGACAACTCTCGATAGAAATATCCGATTTGCTTCAAAAAAATTTCTAAGTTCATTCAGATAAAGTTTTGGGAGTTCATTGGTTAAGTATAAAGGGGGGAAAGGGGCTAATCCATCTTTAACTTAGATAAATGGGTTTTTCATGCAGAATTGTCATATTTACTTCAAATTTGGTATACCGGTTAATTCTGATAAGGTGCTTCTCTGATTATATTTAGAGAATCACTGGTTAAGTATAAAGATGGGAAACAGAGGGGCGGGGGCTAATTCCCCTTTAATTTATTTTTCCAGGGGCATTGTTCTTTGAAAATGTATAAAGGGGTGTAAATGTATAAAATGTCTCAAGTATAAAGGGGGGACGGGGTCTAATATCCCTTAATTTATGTAAAGGTTTTCTTCTATCCGATGTGCTTCAAATTTGGTATACCGGTTTATTCTGATAAGGCGCTTTCCTCATGAGATTTGGAAGATCACTGGTTAAGTATAAAGATGGGAAACAGAGGGGTGGGGGCTAATTCCCCTTTAATTTATTTTTCCAGGGGCATTGTTCTTTGAAATAAGAGTATAAGATACAATTAGTGTGAATAGCATGTGATCTCAATGCCATCAGTTTAGCTGTGCACATTTCTTTTTATTATTGCGTTCTTTTAATTAGTACTCTATTGTTGAAGACGAGGTTTCTTATCAATATTTCAAAATTAATTCCTTTCATTCGTATTATTATATTCATCTGTAATTCCAATCCTCACTTGTTCAAAATTTTTCTTTTCTCGCATATAAAACTATTTAATTATGATGTTTCAAAATGAAAGCTTTGAACCACAAGTAAAAAGATATTTAAAAATAGCTTTAGAAAAAGATTTTACATGAATTCCTACGCTTTGTAAATATAACACTCTAAATTAATTTCTATAGAGGGGAAATGCTTTTTCTTTTTTTTTTTTTTTTTTTTTTTTTTTTTTTGTATACACACAAAATGTTTCAATTAAAATTGTACTATCACACAACGTTTCGACATTCATTTTCAATTATATATATTTTTTTATTATCCTACTTTTAATTATTTTTTATTATACATGCATCTTTAATTTTTAACTTTGTTTTTTAAGCTAAATTATTTTTGAATGCCCAATTTACATCTAAACGTGCAGCTTTTATGTTTTATGGGCATGAAATTTTAATTTTTAATGTCAGAGATTTTGCGTTTATTTATGACGTAAATCTAAATAGCTTGTAATTTATTCTTGTTCTATATATTTAAATTATAGATTTGGTGAACTTTGAATGAGAGCGACTGTTTTCATACGTATTCCTTTAAAAAGTACTCCTTAAACATAAAGTGTTTTTGTTAAAAAAATTGATGAATAATATTCATATATTTTCAAAGATTTCTGAATATTTATGCTACGTTTCGCAATTCCTATTACCTTCAAAGTAAATTAAAATATTCTCGAAAAAAATTATATGTCTGTGTATGCATGGTATACTTTTTTAAGTATTTATAAATGTAATCATATTAATGTGAAATTGATTTTACAGATGCCAAGTAACATAAGTATTAAATTAGAATAGTAAAAGCTTTATCGTAAGTTATCAAACAAAATTTCCATTCTATGACGAGGAATGTGGCAAAGAAGAAATGGTGAACGATTAAAAGATATGATCTTTAAATTTCTCAGTAATATTTATTCAGTACTCTCATATTTATGTTTATTTTGTATATATTTTTAGATTGTTTCCCATAAAAAAAAAATAAAAGCTACATATTGCAGTGGTCTAGAGAAAAACAATTCCAAAAATTTCGGTATATTTTTACCGAGACCCCAAGACACAGAAACCACCCCCAGTTTAAATTATGATTGATACAAGGATAGATCAGAAAAAAGATTACAAGGGCAATAAAACAATAGACAGAAAATTCTAATGAAATTGCCGGCTGTCTCAAAAATGACTGATGGATTTTAAAATTCGACAACTTCCAAACGGTGACAGATATTAAAAATATTCTTGAAGGAGGGTTAAGTATGATGTCAGGAGCTTTTGTACTGTAATTCTTGATTTTAGTTAAAATTTCAAACAACAGATGGCGCTGAGAGCAAAAGGCGCTCAGTCGAGACCTGATTTTTGGTACTTCGGGATCCATTTAATGCATTTTAATCTCTTTTTCGCATGGAAGAAAATAGAGGCAGAAAAATCAACCTGGATTTAGCTGTTATTGTTTGCAGCGTCATCTATCGATGCTATTTGTAAATAAAATTGAGAATTGCAGCATAAAAACTCCTGACATCTTACATAACACTTCTGCAAGAATTCTTTTAATATCTGTCACCGTTTGCAAGTTATTGAATTTTAAAATGCTGGAGTTATTTTTGGGACACCCGGTAAAAGGAATACTTGCCTTTCACTTTTACGCATAATCACCGAATGTATTTGGGCGATTCTCAAAAGGTGGGCACTGGACACGAGTCATAACTTTAAGCCTTTCAAACGTAACTTTAATTATCATTGACTTTATTTTTTTTTTACATTGAGTTTTTAATTCTATTCAGAGACAGAAAATGACATAATTTATTGTAAAAGCTTTGTATAAATATCTAAAAAATTTATTATTTTATGCTAACGAGGCCAATTTCGGACATTCATAACGTTAACTGCTCCAATGTACCACCAAGAAAAAGAGTTTTAACTTTTTTCCAGGTGGTTCTAATGGTAAACAACGAATGCATAAAGGAAACGGATGATTATTTGATAATTTCGTTAAGAGATGGCAGGCTGATTTATTGATTTTTTGAAGATAGAAGGACTTTTCTATAAAGACTTTTTCTGTATTTTGTTATGTCCGAAAGTAACGTACGTAACAAAGCATTTGATTTCATTATTATTATTACTGGATAACAAAAAGTTAATTATACATATATATGTATACAGACACATTTATTACATTCCTAGTCTCAAGAATTTTTTTAAATACTAAGATAAACGCCCAAAATCTGTAACGTACGTGCGAAAAAATGTCCAGAATTTGTAACGTACACAACTGCTAATTACATGCTTTAATAAATAATTTTCCAGAATAGTTGCTGTCTTTTAATGTTTGTGTATAATTTTGTAGACATACTATTAAAAATATTTATATATTATATTTATAGACAAAATTTAAAAAAATCGGCCTTAAATTTGAAAATTTTAAAAATTACATATAGTTAACGTTTAATGATCCCACCTTTTGAGAATCTCCCATTTAGGCATCTATCTGAAAGCAGGACAGACTTGTCCCAGTTTGGTAGAAACCATTTCCTTGCACATTGAGGTAGTTCTCAGCAGTTGTTTTCATATAACTGTTTGAAGAAAACCCTGTTCCAGGCGTTTTCGTCAATTTCATAATCAGGAAATAGTCACTGGGTGACAAAACCTTTCTGGGGGTAAGCAGAGTGGGTGGCTCTAGACTTCCTATTTGAACTTTTGCAGCAATTCTTGAGATTGGTGAGCAGTGTGCGGCTGGTAATGTTAGGCAGGAGGATGACACAATCACTTTACATGCTAGGCCGTTTGCATTGGATGGCTTCACGTATATATAACTTGTCAAAGTGGCACAAGGGAGACCAATTTTCTAAACGTCTGGTAATTTCAGTCGCTCTGACGCGTTTCCGAACTTACACTACTTACCCGCACAACCACTGTAACTAGCACCATCTGTCTCCACCCTGGGAAAAATATTCACTCCACATTAATTACTTTTCAAATGTTGCTGAATTAAACCTTTTTTTCGATCCAATTTCGTATATATATATATATATATATATATACATTGTATTATATTATTTATTTATATATATATGATTTTTGTCGTGCTACAGAATTCGTATTTATGAACCTATTTGGATGTGACTAAACACGTGTACAGGACTTACCAAAGTCTCAACACAGTTCGTTGACCAGCTTCATCAGTCTTATTTTTTTAAATATGGCAGCTACCTGAAAATTAAAAAGATGTACATAAAATCCAAAATGGGTTTCCCCTTAAATGTTCCGCCGCTAATACAAGGTTTCTAGGGCATATTTTGTTTCACCACTATCATATAAAATACCTGAGATATAGCGGTTCGAAATTCTAAGATAGTTGCCATTTTGAAACAAGAAAATAGATTAAAAATAAAGGATAGCTCCATAAACGGGTTTAATTTATGAAGTTTATAGAAGGTCTTTCGAAAATTTTGTTTTATTGCTGTACCCAATTTTCTAACTCTCATACGAGTAAAACTACAAAGCTATATCCGCCAGCGTTAAATTATCACCAAACTTCTTGATATATGGCGAAATATCGCAAATTTGGTGACATAAATAAAGAGAACATGGTGCTAGCTGACTACTTTTTTATTATTATTCTCATTCAAATTCAATATTGTCGAAAACAGGAAATCTTCTATAATTGGGATCCCTTCCATTTAGCTACGTGTATTTGAGTAAAATTAGCTGAGTTCTTAAAAACACGGAACAGGAGATCTCCATTTTCCCTCCTTGTACAGGCTAGAAGGAGTTTAATTATCATTGATTTAATTTATTGTCTTACATTTAGAGTATTTGGTTATTAATTTCATACTTTGTCATTCACTTTACGAATCTAATGAATGACTATGAAGGAGAATTTTGTTTTTCAATCAAAACACATTTTGTTAGTAACGATACATTGAAATATTTCTGTGATGCATCAAATTCTTTAACAAACGAAGCGGTAATTAATGAAACACTTCTAATTCCGAAATGAAATTTATGCTGTGCTTTAAAAATTATTAGTGCTTCATAAATTTTAAAAATTGTTAAAAATGTTAAATTTAATTTATCATTTCAATAATGTCTTTACATATGACGTTACAAAATATACAAGTAAAACTATAATTTTCGTCATTGTTTGTGAAGTTTTCGTTATAGAGAAGTCTACCGTTTAACAAAAATTTCTCTTCGTAGTTCAACTTTGTTCAACATGATTTTACATGTATTTGATATCCTATGTTTACAATATGTGTGCTGCTTTCCAAAATTCAATAAAGATCAACAGTCATTACATGCATCATGCCATGAATAAGCATAGGGATTTGAAATTTATCCTCCTGAACATTATCAGAAATATTTTCGTTATTTGAAGAATGTCCGTCTCTTTTTTGAGAAAATATCTGGCAATTGAAGAAACTTTCTTCCCTTTATTTTCATTGGTGAGAGAGATTTTCTGTTATTTGAAGAAACTTTTGGTTTAAAAAAATCTTTTTTTTTTTTCAAGAGGCTTAATTTAAAATAAAGATAGGGATTTTCTACAAATATGGTCTTGGGTAAGGCTTGACAAATTTGTTGTCCTAGCTGGCAATTTTCTAGTTAATTGCGGTGATGCTTCGTCGTTATTAGATAATAGTGATGATTTTTATTTTTTACAAACGTTACTGGAATCAACCGGAAAAGTCCTTCTCTGTGGGTATATTCTATCGTAGTACAATTTTGCATTTAATATCTTATTTTTAAAAGAAAGTTTTTCTTGTACCTGAGATAAATACAGACATTTATATTAGATTTTTTTCAAAATAAGTTTGATATTTTGAAACTACTTCTAGAATAAGGAGAAATTTTATTTACAGAAACATTAACTCCTTTATTTCTTTCAAAAATGAAACTGATCATACTATGATTTATTACTCTTTGTATTTCAGCTACTTAGAGTCACAATTTTGTCTTTCAAAAACTGTTCGGTTAATTGAAGCTCCTTTTAGAACAAGGATTGACCTACTGTGGGATTTTTGGGTTGTTGGAAAGTCATTATGTCAAGAAAAGGTATTTTATCTTTTCTATGTACTTAAATTTCACATGAAATTTTAAAAGAAATTTGGGAATTACGGGTGGAATTTTAAAAGGAATTTGGTAATTACAGGTGAAATTTTAGAAGAAATTTGGAAATTACGGAAAAAAATTTGTTATAGTCCTTCAAAATGTATGCTGCTAAAAGTAAAAAATATACACATATTTTATCCTTCTTTTTTATATTATTTGTAGCCAGTGACGCCGCCTTATATGGGCACGTGGGGCGCAAGCCCACCCAATAATTTGACCACTCCACCCACTCCACTCCACCATTCCATTGATTTATTTCGTCATTCATTTGTTTATATATTTAACCCCTTGGGAACGAGCGACTGGTATTCGGGCCGCGAAAGGTGCTCAGAATTATTATTCTCACCAATAAATTTTTATTGGAAATTTTGCCTTATTTAATCCGAGCATTTTCCAGATTCAATTAGGCAAAAATTTCTGTTCTCAAAAACCGGTGATAAAAGATATTACTTCTATAAAAGAGCTCGCCCCAAAGTGGTTAATCGCTGAAGTATAATTTGGTTTTATTGACGTTTTCAAAATAATTTTGTTTGAAAAATGGGAAGGATATTAATTGGAATTACAGGAGCACGGAGAGCTCCTTTACCGGATGCACAATTAAATTTCTCGCAGAAACAGATTTCCTGTATATTTTGCCATCTGTTTTCATGGCTTGAATAAATATAGGTGACTGAAATGTAGTTTTTTTTTTACATCTATTTTCTTGTACTTTCAATAGTTAACTTTTCCCTCCTATTTATAATAAATATTAACGTATTTATAAGGAAGAGCGTATGATAATATAATTTAATTTAATTATTTTTTAAGTATAATAATTTTATATTTTAATTAGAAGGAACATAATTCAACTTCGGATTTGTCCTCTTTGGTCATTCACTTCTCCTCCACCCCTCTCTCCACAGACACGCACTAGGGGGGGGGGGGGGAGTTGGGTTGCATATGTTATTTTACTGAAAGAATTTTGAGTCCCCCCAATATTTTACAAAAGTTGGCGCTACTGATTGTAGCTCTTCCACTGCACAAAAAGCAAATTTAGTTTTTTTTTTTCGCATAATTATCTTTATTCTTGTTACAGTTATTGATTGTGGTTGGTTTGTTGATTGTGGGTGCTATGGTCATATTTTGCATACAAGTGCTAGATAGATCGGGACCTCTATTTGATGTGGAATTCGACCAGCTACAAACTTTCATACCTGAGTTGGGATTCGATCCGGAAACTTTCTGTCTAGAAGCCAGCGCCCTAAAGTTCGAAACGAAAGTCCAGATTCGGCTTGGAATGAGACATGCTGTATTTTTGACTGAATTCGTAGATTGCGATCTTAGTTTCCTGCAAAATTTTTGTAGTTATCTTTTAGAGTACTACTGGCTCTGCCCATGATGTCAATTCACTTCACAATAATAAAATTTAGTTTTTAAACTATTTCGCTTTATTATCTTCATTCTTGTTATAGTTATGAATTGTGGTTGGTTGTACGCGCTATAGTCATATTTTGCATACCAGAGCTACGCAGGTCAGAACCTCCATTTAATGTGGAATTTGACTAGCTAAATATTTTCATGCCTGAGTTAGGATTCGATCTTGAAACCTTCTGTCTAGTAGACAGCATCCTAAAAATAGGAATGAAAATCCAGATTCGGCTTCGAATGAGACATGCTGTATTTTTGACTGAATTCGTAGATTGTGATGTTAGTTTCCTGCAAAGATTTTGTAGTTCTCTTCTATATTACTTTTAGCTCTTCCCGTGATGTCAGTTCACTTGACAATAATTAAATTTACTTTTTGTAATATTTCCCTTAATTATCTTCATTCTTGTTACTGTTATGAATTGTGTTTGGTTGCTTGATTGTGGACGCTAGGGTCGTCTTTTGCATACGAGGGCTACACAGGTCGGGACCTGCTTCAGTAAATATGGCATTTGACTAGCTACAAACGTTCATACCTGAGTTGGGATTCGATCCTTAAATCTTCTGTCTAGTAGCTAGCGCCCGAAAGTTAGGAATGAAAATCCAGATTCGGCTTCGAATGAGACATGCTGTATTTTTTACTGAATTCGTAGATTACGATCTTAGTTTCCTGCAAAAATTTTGTAGTTTTCCTTTATATTACTTTTAGCTCTTCCCGTGATGTCAGTTCACTTGACAATAATTAAATTTACTTTTTGTAATATTTCGCTTAATTATCTTCATTCTTGTTATTGTTATGAATTGTGTTTGGTTGTTTGATTGTGGACGCTATGGTCATATTTTGCATACGACGGCTACACAGGTCGGTACTTTCAGTTAATATGGCATTTAATCAGCTACAAACATTCATATCTGAGTTGGTATTCGATCCTGAAACCTTCTGTCTAGTAGCTAGTGCCCGAAACTTGGGAATGAAAATCCAGATTCGGCTTGGATTGAGACATTCTGTATTGACTGAATTTGTAAATTGCAATGTTATTTTCCTGTACAAATTTTGTTTATCTTGATGTTTATTATCACCTCTAGCCGTTTATACTAATAATTTTTAAACAATTTGTATTTTTTATTTAATTATCAATAAAACTACGGAAGTATGTGATGTTTTGAAAAATATCCTTATTGCTTTAAGCATACTAGTGTTTAGCAGATTTATTTTTTTAATTTTTCGTGTAGTATTCGTATTCATACGGTATATAGTACTATTGAAATCGGCTCATTATAACGGCACAATAGTATTTTCAGTAAATATATCGCTCCACCGCACGGAAAGTGACACATCTCGCAAAAATTCCTATTGCGTTTTATTCCACTAATAAGCCTGCATAGGTGCGTCTTGCTACACAAAAAGTTTCATAAGTGTAGTGATACGGAAATTCATTTTATTATGCTATATGTCCATTTGTGACCACAGAAGAAGAGTGGATTGTGTTGGGAGGTAAAATTACCTAAACTTTTAAACCTCATCATATGTTTTCATTCTTAAGCGTTTTATGCTTTTATGCATGTTTTTATTCCGGCATGCTCAGTTAAGTGCTATAATTTCCTGTTACAGTAAAATCATGCAAATTTTCTGTTGTCTCTCCTCTGAAACTTACTTTTTTCGATATGTGTGACTTTTCTTGCGGGTGAGCGATATGATGGCTGAAACATACATTAGTACAATTTACTCTTTCCTTTTATTTTTCATCTTAAAAAATTCTTTTTCATTTAATTTAACCTGTTCATTTTATTGAAAAAAATATAATTTTTATCGCAATGTACTTTTAAGATATGTAATTTTCTTTTAAATACATCCCCTCTGTGTTCCTTTTAATATGTATATCCTTCACTTTTCCAACTGCCCGTTGTAATATAAAAAAAAGGAGACAATGAAGAACTAAAATTGGTTTCATTTTGATGCCGCCAAATCAATAACAATTCTTATTTGGTCATGTCTGTCAGCACAGCCTCCTAACGTTTTATCCTTAATTTTCTCCAGATGTAAAAATTCACTTGCATCTTCTCTTTTCTGGCCTCCTATTTCCAACGTAGTTGACACGCAAGCGTTTTCTGCCATGTATTTTTCCTAAACTCTGGAAAAATTAGAAGATTTCCATATAGTATGTTTTATCCGAGCGCACGTCTAAAAACCTTATTCATGTTCATGAGACCCTGTATTGTCTAAGTATAGCACATCTATTGAAAATTCCTTTCTTCTTCTTCAGGAGTTTCCACTAAACAGTGAGTTTCCTCGACCCATAAAAATAGTTCTGAGAGATTTTTTCTATCTCTCTCTGCCCAGAGTAATCTCATCAATTAACTTATTGACTAGACTTATATGACTTAATATAAGCAAAAATGATATAGACTAGACTATGATATAAATATGATATGATATATAATATCTGTATGATATGATATATCATATCATATATCATACCTATATGATATGATATAGACTAGACATATGACTTAATATAATTTAACTTATATGACTAGATATTCATAGTCTCTCGAGAAGAACTTTTCCAAGACGTCCTCCGTCTGCCCCTCCTACATTTGCCATTGATACCATGGATACCATTCAAAGATAATTTTAGGAAGGTGTTCCTCTTTCAATCTGCGGATATGACTGTAACATCTAAGCTTGTTATACTCGAATGTATTAACAAAATTTTGTTTGACTTGCATATTTCACGTATTCTTGAGTTTCTAATTTTATCCAGCCTAGACTTTCTCGCTGATCTTCGCAAAAGTCTATTTTGGTAGAGAGGAGTTTCTTTTTTAGCTGGAGATTTAATGTCCATGTCTCTGCGCCATGCAGCAAAATGCTTTACACAATAGCATTATAAATAGCTTAGTTTTATGTAGTGTGTTACTACTCAACAGAACAGAATTCAACATTGCTATTGCTTTTCTGCCTTCACCAATTCTGCTTTCAGCATCTCTCTGGCTTGATCTATCTTCATGAATGATAGATCCAAGGTATTTGAATTTTTATACAGTTTTAATATTAGTATCATTCAATAAAATGTCAGTTTTCTGTCCTGTAGTTAAATGTTCTGTTTTACTCATATGTATCTTTAATCGTCATTCTTCATAAGTGTCCTTTAATTTACGAAACATGTATATGGCTTCTTCTTCATCTTCTGCAATGATGACTTGATAATCTGCAAACAATAAATGATGGATATATTTATCGTCATTCAGTTTCAGACCCATTTTATGACATTTCTTCGTCCATTCTCTGAGGCAGACGTCAATGTATATTTTGAATAACGTTGGTGAAAGACAACAACCTTGCAAAAGACCTTCGTTAGTGATGAAAGGTTCAGACAATTTATTTCCAAGTTTAACTCTACAGCTGTTACCATAATAAATTGCTTTAATGATATTGATCAGCTTTACATTCATATTAGCTACTTTTAGTACTTTCCAAAGCAAACTTCTTGGTACGCTGTCATAAGTTTTTTCAAGATCCACAAATATATGTTCTGTAGTTTTCCTCTTACCTCTCTGTTTTTCCAGAATCTGTCTCAGAGCAAAAATGTGGTCAACGCAAGGTCTACCTGCTGAAAAGCCACTTTGCTCTTCAATTACTTCATATTCCTCTTCAAGTCTATTTCTTAAAATTCTTCCGAATAGTTTTATAATTGGGCTTGTAACGCATAATCCTCTATAGTTTCTACATAGTTTCTTGTCCCCTTTCTTAAAAATTAGTATCAAATATCCCTCTTTTAGTTCTTGCGGTATTGGATCTCCTGCCAAGATCCTATTGTACAATTGGGTTAATATCTTTACAATACCTTTTCCACCACATTTTAGCAGCTCAAGATTTACTCCACCAGGTCCAGATTCCTTTCTCTACACTTGAATTCAAAATTGTGGCGATATGTGAACCAAATTAGCACTGATTATGTTGAGAATGTTCCTTTCAGAGAAGTATGCCAAATGGCAACCATTTGACGAATATATTGGTGATACTGTTCTCACTGATAACAAATGTCATTTGACTCACTGTCTCCCTTGTCTCTGTTCTTATCAAACTGGAGCATCATGGCCCCCCTCATCTCGGAAAAACTCAAAAAAAAAATCTTTTTACAAGAAATTGAACCTACATTTTATTATCTCATGGCAATCAAAACGCCTTAAATCTCTTTTCTTCGTAATTGGAAGCTAAAGCTTCGTTATAATGTCATTACAGTGTAGAGGTAAACAATTAAACTATAAATTTATATAATAAAACACTCATACTGCAATATATATTAAAACACACATACACACATAAATAACGCCTGCATTCAACAGTTAAAGGCATATTATTGTATTTATTGTTTGTATGTCTGTATAATATTTATATATGCCTATAAATTTATAGTATACACATTTCGAAATCCTGACATTAAATGTGAAATAGAAGTGCGTAAAAAAATGAATGTCAGTTATATAATTTTAAATATTTATTTGCGTTAACCACACTGTCAGAAAAATTCGTATTTCTATACCAAATTATTCGTCATTTTTAAACAAACAATTTCCGCATTCCTAGAAAACATGCTTTTCCCATTAATTGTTTCCGGAAGTCTCAAAAAGAACGGATAATTCTGTTTATTCCTTCCACGCTTGCGTATTGACTGTATTAATGCCAAAGTTCGAATTTATTTTAAAAAAATGAAAGGCCGAAAATTCAATAAATTAAAATTTCTAATTTATTTAAAAACAAACAAACAAAAATAATGCATTCGAAATTAATAAAGTAGCAATTTTCTCATTAATTTAAACTTATTCGCAATTTATTTTTTAGGGTATTAAAAAAACATTCGCATGTAAAATATATTCTAAACGAACACATTTAAAAAATATATAGCAGTTCAATCAACTTAAAAAAACGATTTTATGCAAAAAAGCAAACATTTCTTCTCGAATTTAATTAAAAATAGAATATTCATGCACTACATCTCACAATCAAATTATGTCTTATTAAAAATATGTGTAATATGTGACAACTTATATCCTCTATTATTCTATAAGTGTTAAAACAGCAACGACGAAATGTCCCTGAAATTAAGTTTAAATTTCCGATCTTTCTGAACAAGAATTCAACAAGTCTTTACCCCAAAATCCCCCATTTGAAGAAAACTCACAACTTCATCTTAAACTCTTCCTCTTCCAAGTACTCGCTGGCCGAGTAGTTAAAATGCTCGATTCGAAACGCGCAGTTCCAGGTTCAAAGCCAATGCCATCCACGGAAGGACGAGCGAAGTAATTCATTTTAACTCCTTTTTCAGATTACGGAAATTTTCTACCCCAGAACGGAAAAAAAAGAACAGAAATTTCTTCAATTGACAGATATATTCTTTCTTGTCACAGAGAAAAGAGAAATGGACATGCTTCAATTCTGGGATATATTCCGGTAGCAGCTCTGCCAGGAATATTTTCATGAATTGAAAAAAGTATTTCTGAGAGTGTAGCACATTCATTCAAAATTCCTTTCTCTACACTTTAATTCAAAATTGTGGTGATATGCGAACCAAATTAGCACTGAATATTTCTTTCAGTGAAGTATGCCAAATGGCAACCATTTGTGGAATATGTTAGCGATACTGTTCTCACTGATTACATATGTGATTTGAGTCATTCTTTTTTCTTGTTGCTGCTCTTATCAGATTGTCGCTCCATGGTCCTCTCATCTCGAACAGACTCAAATAAATCTTTTTAAAAGCAATTGAACCTGTATTTTATTTTCTCAAGGCAATCAAAACACATTCACACTCTTTTATTCGTAATTAGAACTTAAAGCTTCATTATAATGTCATTACAGTGTAGAGGTAAACAGTTAAGCTATAGCGTTACAGTATACAGATTTCAAAATCCTGAATTCAAATATGGAATTGAAGTGTGTACAAAAATTTAATGTCAGTTATATAATTTTAAAATATTTATTTGCGTTAACCATTGACCTAAAAAAATATATTAAATGCAGTAAATTATTATAAAACATAGAATAATTTTTAACATGAAAACAACATTTTTATAATAACTATTTAATCATTTTTCATCACAAAAGCCTTTATAGAAATTAATACTGCTGTAAATGTAACCATGCAAGAAAAAGACAATTTGATTTCTTACAGAATCTCTATTTTATAAAATCTCCTTTATTATGCAAATAAATATGTTCACTATTCATTTTTTGACTAAACAAAGGAATATAATTAAAATTAAAATACACGTATTTCTTAAAATTTTCTTATTAATAGCTTAATAAGAAAACAAAAGCATTTTCGAAGAGATAAAAGTAAACATTTCCATTGAAATAAAACTGAAATTAATTTCATTTAAGAAAGCGTATGTAATTTTAACTATTGTTTAATGTGACGTTTAAATATTTCTTCTTAATTTGAAAGTCTTTTACCTTCAGATATTTTTAAAGTAAGATTCATTTTCATGCAGAATTCCTTCTCATTTATCTATTTTCAGTTTGATGATTTAAATAATCTATATAATAAAAGCAGAAGTCATGTGACTGTCATCAATAGTTCCGGGCTGACCGCTTCACTTTTTATATGCCAAGCGACCATTTTGCTATTTTTAATTGAGCAGGACGCAGATGATTAAATCGCCAAATAGGGTTCCTTCGCCATCATTTCATTTAAAATATATATCTTTCATTTAAAATACACATCTTTCATTTACCCCATTTAAAGTACAATAAATAAATAAATAGATATTTTTTCAGTATAGGTTCTTGGCGAGAAAAATAAATGGCATCGAATTTTCCGACAATCTATATCCTATTTCATAAACATAAGCAATTTTTTACATCTGTATACAATTGACGTAATCTAAAGAAGCCAATAAACTAATTTTATATAGAAACAGAAGTAATTTATATGTAAACAAATATTGTATATGTATGTGTAAATAAAATGTTTATATGCAAATAAATACATATAAATAAAAATAGAAGTTCACCAGGTTTATTTTCATAGCTATTTATATATTTTATCAACGTATTTCACGTTCTGAAGCCCGAATTGCGCCAAGCTTAAAGAAAAATGCCAAGGCCCCTGTAATGGAAAAGTACCTAAATAAACAATTAATCGTAATAATATTTCATTTCAACATCAAAGTATTGTTTCTAATTTACATTTAAATAAATATATATTCCAAGATTTGATTTCAATTGAAATTAAGTTGACAGCTTTCTATTTCACTTCATAGAGTAAACAAATATAAAAGATTCATTCATCATATAAACGGTAGAAAATATTAGACCATGGAGGTAATCATTCGCAAAGCAGGTTCTTCAACAATGAATGGACAATATTCTTATGACGTCATAGTAGATAAATTGGCGGCGCTAACGTTTGTTAACGGCTTGCATTCACGAGGGTTTCATTTTGCTATTTCTCTTAGTTACGTTAGTATATTGTCATATTTATGAACTCAGAAATCAAATCTATAAAAACAGAAGTATATATATTCATTATTTAGTTATTAAGTAATGAAAAAAAATATAAATGCATGATTTATAAAATTTAAATAAATTTATTAATATTAAAAAATAACATTGAAGTAACAGCATGTTTAAGTAGAATAAGTTTAATTTAGATAATTTATGAACAAATCTCAGTTTAAACACATGAAGTTTCACTCCTTTTTACAGCTACGGAAATTATGAAGTATTTCTCAAAAAAGACGAAATACGCATAACAACAAATATATGAAATGTTATCAAGTTCGAAAAGATTTCTTGATTTCTCTATCAGAATCTTTGTACTCAGGAAAGGATTGAGCAAGTCAACTAGTTTCAGAATGAAAGTAACATGACGCAATGCTTAGCATGCATTTAAGGGAGACCAAACTGGTCGCCAGAGGCGGCTAGTATAAAATAACGTTACAGTAGAACTTCCCTTTGACGAAGTCCTTATTTAACGAAGATTTCTACTTAACGAAATTTTCTGTTGAACCTTGACTTAGAACACCATTAACATGTAAATTAATCTCCATATTACAAAAAATATATTCTATATAACGAAGTACGTATACAGCATTCAAACGGAGAGGTTGCTGTTGCGATGGATGTATTAACCCTTAATTGCACAGTGATGTAAATTTCCATCACCTTTTTATTTAATTCTTAATACATAAATTAAGTTCTTACAACCACTATATTTATATAGAAATATTAATCCTCTAAAAATTACAAAATTATGCTACTAAATAAAGTTAAAAATCTATCTTAAGATTTCTGGTGTCTAATCCTTAATATAAAAATAAAAAACACAATTCTAAAAGAATAATTCATGCAATTAAGGGTTAATATATTTCAGCCGATTGCATGAAAATGAAATTAGTTTTTATTTAATCATTTCCCTTCTTCTTGGAGATAAACAAAAAAATTTCTTCACACTATATCTTCTGTCACCGCGATAGCTAATGTAAGTTTGAATTTTAGAAGAAGTCATTTGTACAAAGGGTTTATACATTCCACAGTGTGAGAACTGTTGTGGCAGGTGTGAGTCTATTGAATTCCGATTTTGTTGCCTCTGTTCTGTATGTTAACTCATTCAAAATATCGAAAAGAAAGTGTGCCTTTCGGATAAATTAAATCTTTTAGATGATGTTGATAAAGGAATGTTGGATCAGATGTTATGTATTCCCGCAGCGACCATCTTGGATTTTTTCTTGGCTAGAAAATCCATTTTCCGCCAAGTAAATGTCGCCAAACAGATTTATGCGCATTTTAGGCTTAAGGGGGTTGCCAGAACACGTCACCCGTTGAGGTTGCCTTACTGATAAACGCCAACAAAGTATCGCCGAGAAATCCAAGATAGCGGTCGTGGGAATATATAACATTTTATCGGAACGAAAGATGTGGCTGTTAAGTACTGTATAGCAGCATGCAGTGTCTCAACCATTTAAAAAAAATCCTTGTGCAATCGCGAAACTGGCAATTAGTAAGAATATGGGTATTAAAAGATCTAAGCAGTGTATGTATGAATACGTCGATAACGTTGTTTTAAAATGAGTAAGGATGATTAGGAATAAAAATCTTCCAGTCTCCGGCCCAATGATCCAACAAAAATTCTTGGATATTGCTAAACAATTAGGACACTCAAAGTTTAAAGCTAGCGTCGCACAGTGCAGTATTTGACCCAAAAAACCTGGCAGAAATGCAAAAATTAAAATTTCGTCAACAATGGCAAAAGTCATATTTTTTAATAGCTAACATATTGGCGCGTCGATCTATGTCCATTTCATGATCCTGAGTCATATCCTGTGGCTCCTGGCCTCAGTTGAAGAGAAAGTTTCTTTGAAAGAAGACATGATTTTTTATTGCTTTTTTTGGCATTGTTGTTACTTTTAAATGTAATTTTTTCTGCGGCGGAATGAATTGTTCAACTGATATTGAATAAGGTTTACGTGTTTAATAAAGGTTTGAACTTAGTGTTAAATCATGTGTTAATTTATATAGTTTAGTTGTTAATATAATAAGAAAACATTATATTTGTAAAAGAGTTATTTTAATGCCTTTCTGACATATCGAAAGATTTTTAAAGGTGCGTCAGGCTTTGTTCGACCAATTTGGAACTATAATCGTATTCACACGAATTGAATATTTCCAACTGAGTGAAAAAAATGTCAAGACCGGAAATCGAACCCAGATCCTTGGCTTACAGGCAAATGCTCTACCGTTTAAGCTAA
Organism: Maratus speciosus; assembly: GCA_963932465.1. Taxonomy (NCBI): domain Eukaryota; kingdom Metazoa; phylum Arthropoda; class Arachnida; order Araneae; family Salticidae; genus Maratus; species Maratus speciosus. The sequence goes on from OZ010786.1 coordinate 307,950,434, forward strand.
CTGGTCTGACAACCGGCGAGCATATTTCGCTAAGATAACCTTATTGGTAATAACATATGGTCTGTTATGTAGGCAGCTCAACAGAATAAACCGCAGTTAAAGGAACTCCATATAAACGATGGGTAAGTAGATAATTATTATTTCAGATCTTTGGCTTACAAGGCCAATGCTCGTCTAAGCTAACTGGGCCAACAACCGGTGAGCAAATTTCGCTCAAATAACCTTATTGGAAATAATAATAGTTTATCTACGTACCCATCTTTTATATTGAGCTCCTTTACCTGCGCTTTATTCTGTTGAGCAGTCTATATGACAGACCAATAGGGTTATCCGAGCGAAATATGCTCGTCGGTTGTCGGCCCAGTTATCTTAAACGGTAAAGCATTGGATTAATTAAAACAGCGACACAATATTAAGTATAAAACCATATCAGGCGAAATCGCAGATGTAGAGGTGTTTGAAAGATGAAATAAAGAAGCTTCACAACTTTTGGAAGAATATCCTACAAAAGACATTATTAATGCAGTCGAAACGGGACAATTTTTTAAATATTTACCCAATAAAACTTTAATTTTTAAAGACGACACGTGCTTCGGGGGAAAGCATAGCAATGAAAGAATGACTATTTTGTTATGTGTGAACATGACTGGTGATGAAAAAATTAAAACAGTAGTGATCGGATGAAGTAAAAATCCCAGATGCTTCTAATGTACAAAATCTTTAGAGGTAGACTATGATTTCAATAAGAACTCATGGATGACTTCGGACATTTTTGTAAAGCGGTTATTAAAATGGGATAATCAAATGAAAAAACAACGTCTGTTGCTGATAGACAACTATTCTGCACATCCACAAGACTGTGCTTCAAAATGCAAATTGAAGAATAAGTTATTTCTCGTTCTGCCAATACAACTTCTAATCTTCAGCCATAAGACCAAGGAATAATAAAAACTCTTAAAGTATATTATCGAAAAACGATCTTTTAAAAAGTTATTTTGGTCCTAGAAAAAGCCAATTTTATGAAAACATTAGTTTGAGCAAATGTATATCAGAGCTAAGGAAAGCTTGGAAATGTGATGTGACTTCATCGGCCGTACACAATTTTTTTTTTAAAGCCGGCTTCAAAACTGATAATGAATTAGATATTTCTGAATCCGATACCTGTTTGTTAGGTCTGAAGGGAAAATGGCGGTAACTGAAAGGCAGAGAGGGCGGGTTCTTGAAAAAGGTGTAGAACTCTCTAACTTTTTCAACTTTGATGATAACATTGTGAAGACTGAATATCCTACTGACGATGACATATTGCAAAGTGTAATGAAATGTCGTGAAGAAAATACAGCGAGCGAAGAAGATGATAGGAATGGACAAATTGAAAGGCTTTCTAAAGAAGACATGCTAAAAACCTTCTATACAATAAGAAGGGGATTCCGGTTTCACGAAAATGTTACAGATGAATTGTTCAGATACTTACAAAAGGGTGGAAATTTTTATGAACAGTGCATTTTGTATAAGAAACCTGTACAAAGTAGTATTATAGACTTTTTAAAGGTTTTAGAATACTGAGAAAAGAAGAAAAAAGGTACGCTACGCTTCAGTTTTGTTTACATCCCTTTATTATGTGTTTTTTTATATTATTCTCGTTAAATTTTTCTCATATGTCTATATTGCATTAAAGCAAAGTTACTGCAGGCATTAAAATACATTTTCCCAATATTTTAATTTTATGTGTCTTCTTCATTTTATAATTGTGTATTTTATTATACAAATTCCATTAATTTAAGTTGATTTCTATTTAACGAATCTCCACACTTTAAATCAAAATTGTGGCGATATACGAATCAAATTAGCACTGATTTCAGAATGTTTGTTTCAGAGAAGTACGCCAACAGGCAACCATTTGGTGAATATATTGGCGGCATTGTTATCTCTGACTAAGAAAATGTGATTTTCCCTTCTCTCTCTTGTCGGTTTTCTAATAAGACTGTCGCTCCATGGCCAATTCATCCCGAAAAGTCTCAAATAAGTCTTTTTCAAAGAAATTGAACCTGGATTTTATTATCTCATGAAGTCAAAAACACCTTTACTCTCTTTTCTTTGTAATTATAACCTAAAGCTTCATTATGATGTCATTACAATGCAGAGGTAAACTATTATGCCATAACGTTGTAGTACACAGATTTCGAAATCCTGAGTTGAACAGGACCCAAATATAGTCATTTAACACAGGAACAACCCATTTTCAGCATTTTCTGTTACATAGGTGATCGCAAATGTTATTTTATTACTAAACTTATTATTAGCCCCGTAATTATCCCCCTGATTAAATCTTCACCGAGAAATATGAAATCAAATATGATCTTTACATCCCAGAAGTAAAGAACAATTCACCAATAATGTCGGTAGATATTCGACAAACCGTGTACAAATCAAAAGCATCCAGTCCCTGTACCTTAATTTTTCGAGGCCAGTGTATATGTGCTTTTAATGCATATTTCTCAATTACATTCCTTGAACTTATTTGGATACGCGGAAGATTGGTAATTTTGAATTAATTTAATTTTAAATGAATTTGAATGCATTTTACAAAAATATTTGGAATGATATGCAGCTGCATTATTTCCCGAAATAATCAAATCATATTCGTAGTCGAATCTATTTTTAGTTATTGATTTATTTAAAATAAATAGCATATAGAGAACTGAGATATTTTCATATATTTCGTTGCAATATATTGGAATAATTAATACTATTTAGTAATATTAAAGTTGGAAACATGGTTCTTTTCATGAAATTGTTCTAATATTTGACTTTCTAATGAAATAAATAGCATTATTGCTTGTGCAATTTTTTGTTCTTCTTGTTGTTTGCATGTTTGTTTAGAATCGGAAACTTCTTTCAATGCTTTGCATTTGAAGTATTAATTATACTTGATAAGAACAGAATTTCTTTAAGAGAGAGGGATAATTATTTCCTTCCGTGGGAGGTTTTACGCACTAATATTCAAACGATTTAACGAATTAATTTCTTTACTTAAAATAAAATTCATTAAGCACTATTTATATGTCTGAATTCTTTGCTAAAGTAACACATGCCAACACATGCCAATGAACTTTATTAGTGTTTATTTCATAACGTTATTTCATTGTTTAATCTTTCATATTCATTTTCCCGAATGTTAAATTGCTTTTAATTCTTTCTAACTGAAAAAGAAAAAAAAATTCTGAAGAGAAAAGTGTTGATTTTAACAATAAGTATAATTGGGCATGAATAATTTTTTGCGCATATGATTTTAGAACGAATCTGTAAGGAAGACTTATAAATAATAAATATTGCTAATACTTAATTAAATAGGAAATATTTAATTTTTTTTAAGCAAAACTCTGAAAATGAAAATTTTGTGTACAATTTGACGCTTTCTATGTCTTTTATACTTATTTTTTCCAGTTTAATTGATTTTAATGCTTTCATACTAGTAGACAACTGAAATATTTTAAGTGATTTTTTTTTCAACAATAAGTATGAGAGCCTTTATCATAAAAATAACTTCAATGCCATGTCAGCTTTCCACCTTTATGTTCCCGGTTAAACGTAAGTGATATTCTGTTTTCTTTTTATGCCTTCATAACCTGGTCTGCAGTGTGTGTTGGCTAGAGACGGCGAACCTATGGCTTGCGTGCCAAAATTGGCACGCGATAGAATATTTTCGGTACGGTGTTGATAGAGATTTAAAAAAAATAGAATGATGTTAAAAAAAACTCTCGAATTTTTACAAGCTGGGCTTTTCTTTCTTTTCATTCTCCTTCTTTTTATTGGAAAGCAAATAATTGAATTTCTAAATTATTAAGTTATCAAATTAAGAGGAGGTTTAGAGAATATCAAAAAGAAAAATATCAAGCATTATAAATAAAATTGTCAATGATGAAACTATAGCGACTCTGTATAAAATTTGCAATTTTCACAATTGTTCCCTCTATTTACTCCAGTGGGTCATTATTTTTGGAAATAAATGATAAGAAAATCTTAAATATTAACCACTTGACAGATGACTGGAATTCAGCTTGCGTCCCGTTAAAAGTAACTAGGTTGAACCCCCTATTAATATTTGACATAACCAAAATTGCATTCATCATTTTATTACTTTATAAAATATATGAGTCCAATTATTTATTATATGTATGTTACACCAAATTTTTAAATCCCAATAAGCAAAAAATCCATAAATTTCGATTAAATAATTTTGATCAACTAAATTATTTTTTGGTTCTTGGCACGTCATGGTCACATAAAATATTTTTTCTTTCTTCTATCTTCACTAAAAGAAAGTATCGTAATTGAAATTTCGAATCTTCCTGCTTTTGACGGATTTACACGTTTTAGAGGTCAGAGATCCTAAAAACATGTTTATACAATATCTCTGTCTGTCTGTCTGTCCGTTTATATCCGTGTGTCCGTATGTCGCCATTGTACCATAGAAAAATGTATGAAGTTATGTATAGAATTGAACCCAAATTTTTGAGTATGTTTTTGGCTGTGGCAAGCAGGCTCTCCTTCAATTTAGAAAAGTTCCGCCGGAAAGGGGAGCTGTAATAGCAATTTTTTGCCATTTTCAATATTGTACATCAAAAAGTGTATGCAGTTATGCATAGAATTGAACCAATTTTTTTTTGTTTATGTTTCAGGCAATGGCCCGCATGTCCTCAATGAATTTAAAAAAATAGTGGTGTTATAATTACGATGTATGTGCCATTTTCACCATCGAGAAATGTATGAAGTTAGGCATAGAATAGAACCAAATTTTTTGTGTATGTTTCTGGCCGTGGCAAGAAAGTCCTCCCTAAATTTTGAAAAGAATATGCTAGAAGGAGGGCCTCTAATACTGATTTTTGTGCTATTTTCAATATTGTACCATCGAAAACTGTATAAAGATATGCATAAAATAGAACCAATTTTTTTGCATGTTTTTGGCTGTGGCCAGAAGTTCCCCCTTGAATTTCGAAATATTCCACGAAAAAAGGGCTGTGTGATCACTATTTTTGTCTAATTTTATTGATTTTCCGGTGTTCTATTGACAACGGGCTGTTCGTGCAGTGACAGGAACTCGCGTCCTGCTAAGCCAGCTATTCACAAACATCTGATGACAACAGAATAAAAAAAAATTATTGTTTTTAATAAATATCGTGATCTAGATTAGAAGGTTTTACTCCGATTAATTGACTGAAGCAGAAATTTAAGATGAAAATCAAAGTTGGTATAGTATTGAACTTAATAATATTAAAGTATTAACACGTGTAACTACTTTTTGAAATATTAAGATGTGTGAGATAGAAGAAAGATTTGGGATTGGTCCATCCAACTAGTTTGAAGAATAGTGGGCACGCGCATGTAAAAAGTTTCGCCGACCCTGGTGTATGCCAATGGTGATTAAAAACAACTAAAACTAGTATGTTGTGGCCATCACAAAACTTTCTTCTATCTCATACTTGTCAAAATTCATTATCACAGTGCATCTATGCTCATCATGAGGATTCTAAAAAGAGGAAATTCCGTGCATTAGTTCTTGACATATTACTGTCCCTGAAATCCATAAAAATGCAGCATAGCAGCGCCACCTATTGGGTGATTTACACCAGAACCTAATTAGCATCAACTTATGTCACTGTCTAACTGAATATAAAGTTTGGGAAAAATCCGTGCATTAGTTTTTGAGATAGAGCTATTGCGCAAATCATGACAAATGCAGCATAACAGCGCCACCTGTTGACCAATTTACACAACCACATAATCAACATCAACATTTATCAAGGCGTACTTGAATCTGAACTTTGATGAAAATTCGTGCATTAGTTCTTGAGATAGAGCTATTGAGGAAATAGTGCAAAATGCAGCACAGCAGCGCCACCTATTGGGCGATATTCACCAACACGTAGTCAGCATCATTTCATATCAAAGAGTAACTGAATCTGCAGTTTGATGAAAATGTATTCATTAGTTCTTGAGAAAGAGCTATTGCAGAAATCATGAAAAATGCTGTATAGCAGCGCCACCTGTTGAGCTATTTACACCATAATGTATAAAATGGCAATTCATATCAAGGATTAACTGATTCTGAAGTTTGCTGAAAATTGTTGCATTAGTTCTTGAGATACAGCTATAATGGAAATTCTGAAAAGTGCAGCATGGCAGCGCCACCTGTTGAGTGATTTACACCAAAATGTACAAAACATAAATTCATGTCAAGGACTAACTGAATCTGATGTTTGATGAAAATCCGTGCATTAGTTCTGGAGATTGAGCTACTGCGGAAATCGTGAAAAAGGCTGCATAGCAGCGCCACCTGTTGAGCGATTTACAAGAAGAACTAATCAGCACCAATTTATATCAGGTACTAACTGAATATCAATTTTTATTAAATTCCGTGCATTAGTTCTTGAGGTAGAGCGCCCACAAAATTTGTGTCACATACAGACAGACTCACAGACTAACAGATTCACAGACTCGTAGACAGACATTTTGTAAAAGCATGTTTTTCGGGTTCTCTGACCCCTAAAACGTGTAAATCCGTCGAAAACCGAAAGTCGAAAATTTTCATGAATCCAATACTTTCTTCTTGTAAAGATAGAAGAAAGTAAAAATATTACGTATATGCAGATTTCTTGAGAATATAATTTTGGTGGAATATCCTCCAATTGGAATGTTAAAACTTCCATTTCCTAGAAGGAAAACACAAAAATCGTAGATGACTAACATACTCGTGCCGCACAGAATATTTATAGAAATGAATTAATGAGTTTTAATTTGAAATATTTTTTCACATGCAGCACGATTGCAATAGTTAGTTTTACTAAATAATTAAGTAAAAACGATTATAGAAATTCACAAATAACCATTCTTTGAAATTTTTGCAAAGTAATATATTTTCTAGTTTCTTATCCTGTGCATTCATGTATAAAACAAAGCAAAAGTTGCGCATAAACTCAGATTCATTTTCTTGATGTCACTTAAAAATACCTGTTTTCTGTTTTCGTATCGATATCAATATTTGCGTATAGTTTTATTTTAAGTAATATGCAGTGAAATATTCGACTGAAGAAATGTAATTCATACAGAAAAAGGCAATATTTTGGAAATTTCGTTTCAATAAAGAAATCATTGAGATAGTTTGATTAAAAGTATATGAAATGGAATTAATGAATGCCTTAAATTTATTATAATTGGTAACTATAGTTTTCATAAATAACAGATACCTGTATCACTTTCTCACTAATCATGGAACTTTCCAACAACATTGTATATACCATTAAACGGGACTCTTCTCTTTGCATCTGTGGATCCTTATGCTGACCAACATCATTACACAATATTTTACGAGGGCAAATCAGGAAGTGGATCACAAAAGCCAATAAAAAAGGGAAGCCAATATACATACTTAAAAGACATATTTATTTCTCTATATAATCGTCATTTTCATTGATACATTTGTCCCATCTCTTTATGAGTTTTCTAAAACCTGCTGCATAAAAGTCTTTGGACTGCACTCTCAGCCATCTGTGTACCTCACATTCAACATCTGCATCCGTCGGCCGTAGGCTAAACCATTCGAACACCCTGTTGCAATTGCTAATGCTGTCTATTGTTGTTCGCCTGTCAGCTCTAACCATTTCCCCAACCTTTTGCACTGTTTCTTCTGTCGCAATCTCAACAGGACGACCACTTCGATCTTCATCAACAACTTTTGAACGCTCCTGCTCATCTTGTACAACTGTTGTCTCATAAATTTGAAATTGACATCTTACAATTGGACAGTGCTGCCACATATTGGCATATTTGGAAACAATTTTCTACTAATTTCCAACCTCTAATATCGGTTTGTGATTCCCTCGTTCATTGTACACTAACGTCCACTACCACGTTAAAAAGTCACAACAGATGATACTGCATGACTGACTAAATTACTTGGTTGACTGTCCAATTCTTCTACAGCGTATATCATATGAAATTTTTAGAATACAACGAATTTATATTGACAAAACCTCTGCTTTGTTGAATTTGTTGAGTCGTCTCATTATCATTTGCTCTCCTTTCTGGTAAGAGCCCCTATTTTGAATATAATGTAACTATTATTCTCGATTCTTTCGGTTTGTCTTCTTTAACGATTTAGTAAAAGTATTATAATTGTTTGCATATGTACTTTACTTAATATTTTTCAACTCTAATATTGATGCTGATGTACGTAGCGATGTGTGCAAAGTTGCATATTGGTAGGATTTTTAATCCCGTTAAATAGGCGTGAGTAAGAAATGTAAATTGGGACCTACCCTTTTTCAGGACACTTATACATTAACGGTGTAAATACACATTTTACCTTTATCCCAAAATGTATTAGTTGACGATATTATTAACTTTGTATTTGAAGAAAATTATATTCTCCAATGCACGACTTTTTATGGCTTCTTTAAATAAAGAAATTCCAGATTTTTTGTATAATTAAATGAAGATGCAGTGACACTTAGATATTGTTTAATTAACGCTATTTAAATTGCAATAAGAGAGCATTTTTATATGCCTCTTTCCTGGTTAGCTACATTTTTCAGAATGAAAGAAAATGTTTACATTACAAGATACATAATAATAGCAATAAATCAGGTCAGTGTAGTTTATGAGTATAATTTATCCATTCTACAAGTCATTATCTTTACGGGAATTTCAAGGTTAAATTCATTAGCACTATAAAGAGATTTATGGCTATGTTGAAAAGTTATATTGTTCATGTAACTGAAGAAATTAGTTTATTTTTAGCACAGTTATTCAACTGATGATTTGTGTCCATCAACTTCTCCTTAATTTCTGAAGTTTCACTGTCACATAAATTTAAGTTTCTTCTATGGGTTTGAAAAACAGGTTTGGGAACTGGTTTAGTAAACAGATCTGCTATCATCAATTTGGTTGGGCAGTACTTTAGGTTGATAGTCCCTTCTTCCTTTAGTTGTTTTATCAGGTAGAACCTTATTTCAATAGGTTTAGTTTTACTAGAGTGCTTTTCTAATTCTATCATCTTGATCATGGACTGGTTGTCTTCATATAGATTTATTGGTAGGATTTGTTTTAGGTTTCATTCTTCCTGCAAATTGAGTAGCCATTTTATTTCAATTGCTGTATTTGCTGCTGACACATACTCGGCCTCTGCCGATGATAATGCAATGCAGGATTGTTTCTTGGTCGACCACTGTATGGGATTTCATCCTAACATATATAGGTTCCCACTTGTTGATTTTCTTGAATTTATATCTCCTCCCCAATCTGCATCCGTATAAACTTCAAGTATCAGTTTCTTTTCTCCGCTTTGAACTAGACTATAATTTTTTGTAGTCTTTAAATATCTTATCACTCTTTTTACTACATTCCAGTCTTTCATTCTTGGTGATTCATTTCTTCTACTAAGAATGTTTACTGCTGCAAAGATGTCAGGTCTGCTTATAGTTGCTAGATACTGAAGTGCTCCTATGGCTTGTCTGTAATATGTGTTGTTTGTTAAAATGTTATCCTTATCGTTAAAGCGTGTGTAATTTGTCACCATGGGTGTGCTACACTGTTTTGCGTCTTGCAAATTAAATTTATTGATTAATTCCTCTATTTTCTGAGTTTGATTTATCATGTAGCTTTCATTTACTTTTTTAATGTTCATGGATAGATAGTTACTGATGTCACCTAAATTCTTTCTCGTATTCTTTATTTAAGCTCGCGATTACTTCCTCTATCATTTCGTCTTTTCCGGCAATTAAAATGTCGTCTACGTATGTTATTATGTATGTTGTATTATCACCCGTTTTTCGCGTAAAAAGGCATGAGTCAAATTTGCTCTGACTGAAATTCATCTTTTTTAGTGTTTCTGAAATTTTATTATGCCACGCTCTCGTGGCTTGTTTAAACTCCATATATGGCTTTGTTTAGCCTACATACTTTATTTTCCTGATTTGGTTCAACGAAACCTTCTGGTTGTGACATATATATCTCCTCCTCAAGCTCTCCATGTAAAAATTCGGTGTTAATATCAATATGTTTTACATTTAAATTTTGATGCAATGCTGTTATTAATAATGCTCTTATTGTTGTACATGACATGGCTCGTGCGTAAGTTTCATCATAATCATCCCCGAATTTTTGTGAATATCCTTTTGCAACTAAACGCGCTTTATATTTTTGGATATTTTCTGTGTTGTCGCGTTTTAGTTTGTAGGTCCATTTTCAACCTATTATTGTCCTATTTGGTGGAGGTTCTACAATTGACCATGTTTTATTTTTCATAAGGGAGTTCATTTCGATTCTCATTGCATCTATCCAACTTTGTTTATCCTTAAAATTTTCCATGTTTTCTATTTCCTGATAATTTTTTCGTTCAGTAGCGTTTTTGCTCTAACCATGTATATTAACCTATCAGGAGGTACGCCTTTATTAATTCTATCTGATCGTCTAGGTTCTGTTACTGGTTGATGGGACGTAGATTGTGTCTCATTGCTATTTGAAATTTCCATTTCTACAAGGTTTTCATTATCGCGATTTTCCTTTTCATCTTGTTTTGGTTTGTTTTCTACTTTCTCGTTTCTATATTTAAATTTGTTTTGGGGATATTTAACGGTTCTCGCGATCTTTATTTCATTTCCTCCTAAGTATATTCTGTATCCTTTGGATTCATTACCATATCCGACGAATTTCCCTCTATAGCTTTATAGTCTAATTTTTGTCTTCTGGTTTTACTGATATATGCGATGGCTTTGCAGCCAAATACCCTAACGTAACTTAAGTTAGGTGTCTGTTTGTCCATAACTCGTATGGCGTTTTTTCATTTGCTTTTGTCGGTAGTCTGTTTTGCAAACGATTTGCTCTGCAAATTGCTTCCCCCCAGAACTTTAATGGTAAATTTGATTCACTTAACATTGTCCTTGCCATCTCAACTAACGACCTATTTTTTCTCTATGCCACATCGTACTGGCTTGCGCAATATGGGACTGTGTATTGATGTTTTATCCCAATAACTCTGAGGTAATTTTCTATTTCATCTGATGTGAATTCTCCTCCGTTATCTGTTCTATTTGATTTCGGTTTTTCTCCAAATTTGTCGCTAATTAACGCGATGAATTCTTTAAGTTTTTCGTAAACGTCACTTTTTCTAGACAATAGGTATATGTTTCAAATGAAAAACAAATTTCAAAGTGATTGCTTAAAAGGCGCAAAGGCCAACATAGTGAAAAAGATTCCAAGCCGGGACTCAAACCCGGGCCATCAGTATAGCGCACTGACGTTCTACCGACTAAACCACTTGGAACGATACCTAGCTCGGAAAATTTCTCACTATTATATGTTGGCAAGGCTACAAACGTAGCACAAGATGGAATATTAATCGTGAGCCACCGACCTGGGGCGACCACGAAACATAATTAAATCCAGCATCGATAGAAACTATTTTAATACATGGAAATTATTCCAGAGAGAAACATTCGCCTTGCATACAATATTTCAAATGAAAAACAAATTTCAAAGGGATTGCTTGAAAGGCGCAAAGGCCAACATAGTGAAAAAGATTCCAAGCCGGGACTCGAACCCGGGCCATCAGTATAGCGCACTGACGTTCTACCGACTAAACCACTTGGAACGATACCTAGCTCGGAAAATTTCTCACTATTATATGTTGGCAAGGCTACGAACGTAGCACAAGATGGAATATTAATCGTGAGCCACCGACCTGGGGCGAGCACGAAACATAATTAAATCCAGCATCGATAGAAACTATTTTAATACATGGAAATTATTCCAGATAGAAACATTCGCCTTGCATACAATATTTCAAATGAAAAACAAATTTCAAAGTGATTGCTTAAAAGGCGCAAAGGCCAACATAGTGAAAAAGATTCCAAGCCGGGACTCGAACCAGGGCCATCAGTATAGCGCACTGACGTTCTACCGACTAAACCACTTGGAACGATACCTAGCTCGGAAAATTTCTCACTATTATATGTTGGCAAGGCTACAAACGTAGCACAAGATGGAATATTAATCGTGAGCCACCGGCCTGGGGCGAGCACGAAACATAATTAAATCCAGCATCGATAGAAACTATTTTAATACATGGAAATTATTCCAGAGAGAAACATTCGCCTTGCATACAATATTTCAAATGAAAAACAAAAAATGTTGGCCTTTGCGCCTTTTAAGCAATCACTCTGAAATTTGTTTTTCATTTGAAATATTGTATGCAAGGCGAATGTTTCTCTCTGGAATAATTTCCATGTATTAAAATAGTTTTCTATCGATGCTGGATTTAATTATGTTTCGTGCTCGCCCCAGGTCGGTGGCTCACGATTAATATTCCATCTTGTGCTACGTGTGTAGCCTTGCCAACATATAATAGTGAGAAATTTTCCGAGCTAGGTATCGTTCCAAGTGGTTTAGTCGGTAGAACGTCAGTGCGCTATACTGATGGCCCGGGTTCGAGTCCCGTCTTGGAATCTTTTTCACTATGTTGGCCTTTGCGCATTTTAAGCAATCACTTTGAAATTTGTTTTTCATTTGAAGTATTGTATGCAAGGCGAATGTTTCTCTCTGGAATAATGTCCATATATTAAAATAGTTTCTATCGATGCTGGATTTAATTATGTTTCGTGCTCGCCCCAGGTCGGTGGCTCACGATTAATATTCCATCTTGTGCTACGTTTGTAGCCTTGCCAACATGTAATAGTGAGAAATTTTCCGAGCTAGGTATCGTTCCAAGTGGTTTAGTCAGTAGAACGTCAGTGCGCTATACTGATGGCCCGGGTTCGAGTCCCGGCTTGGAATCTTTTTCATTATGTTGGCCTTTGCGCCTTTTAAGCAATCACTTTGAAATTTGTTTTTCATTTGAAATATTGTATGCAAGGCGAATGTTTCTCTCTGGAATAATTTCCATGTATTAAAATAGGTATATGATTGTAAATCGTGAGCAGTCATCAATAAAAGTAAAAAAACATGATTTCCCCCGTATTATGGGTGTTTGAAAAGATCCGGACACGTCGGAGGGGATGAGCTGGAGTCTTTTAGTTGTTCTATGCTCTGTAGATTTCGGATAGGGTTCATCAGTTAATTTTGCTTTAATGCACGGTTCACAATCTATGTTATGGTTAGTTGTTTATTTGGATTCCTCTAGCTAATTCCATTTGCATAACTTCTTTAATTGATGTTAGATTCCTGTGTCCTAACCTGCGGTGCCATAATTCCAGGCAATTTTTGTTGTTGCAGCTTTGTGCTACGTTTGCGTAGTTTTCGAATGCTAACTGAACTTTCTATAGGTTATTTACTTTGCGCGCTTCTAAACCTATTTCTCCGTTAAGTTTGAACATACATCTGTCATTTCTGAATATAATTTCACACCCATTTTGCGTTGCTTTGCTTACCGATAGTAAATTTGTTTCGATTTCAGGTACTAGTAATACATCTTTAAATGTTATTTCATAAACTTTGTTGTCTGATCTACGTGTATTTATATTTTCGTCACTTGACCCGTAACTGATAAGTTTTTTTTCGTTTTCGATGGTTACATTCGTTTTTTCGCGTGATTTTATTTCTGAAAATATTGATTCTGAGCATACAATATGCCTCGAGCTGCCACTGTCTACAATAAATGTTTTCTTTTATTTTCCTTGCGTTATAAAGGCATAATTTTTATTTTTGCTCGCCTCCGTGTATTGTTTTCGTTTTCGGAGTATCTGTACCTACGGTTCGATTTCGGTGTTTGTTCACGTCTAAAATTGTTTTCACTCTTTTGAAAAACTAGTGATGTAGAGTAATAAAAATAGCAAATAAAGCCTTTATGCAACAATATTAAAAAGCAGAAAAAACAACGTTTAAAAATGCACAAATAATATATGAAAAGCAGCAAACAGCTGTTTCGAATCTACTAGCGCGATTCTTCTTCAGTGCAAGATAGGGAAAAAGGAACAGCGTGCTAGAAAAAGCAAGGCTGAAACAGCAAGGCTAGAAAAAGCTAATACTTCAGTTGTGTTACCATTTTTTCCTAAAAACAGTCAGCAAGTTGCTAAAATCTTAAGAAAGTTTTATTTTAATGTTATTTTTTCTTCTGTTAATAAAATCACTTTTTCAAATCTCAAACACCCCGTCGATCACCTAGATAACTCGGGTAATCTACCAAATCTCTTGGCAGTGTGGCCTTTCTTATATTGGCTAGACTAAACGTGCTCTTAGATTTCGTTTAAAAGAGCATGAAAGTTATGTTAAAAATCAGGAGCTTAAACGTTCTTCTATTGCTCAACATTCTTGGTCTTCTCAACATAAGTTCGATTTTTTCTCAGCCATCATTATCCAAAAATGTTTTTCTAACCTTGATCTTGATTTTTGGGAAACTTACCACATCATTAAAAATTTTCACTCTTTAGTCAATGACTTAGTACTCCTGATTTTCCACGTATTTGGAAAGCATTAATTTAATTTCCCCCTTTTTTAGTTTTGTTTTCTATCCTTCTCCGGTAGATGTCGTTGCTTGTCCACCCAGTCGTTTCCACTGCTTCTCTCTCATTGGTTGTTTTTGGCGCCTTCGCTACCCGCATCGGATATATAAGCCAGTGCGTCTCTGGCTATCATTTTGCTCAGCCTTGCTTTTTCTAGCACTTGCTTTCTTTTTATCTTTTCCCTATCTTGCACTGAAGAGGAATCTCGCTAGTAGATTTGAAACAGCTGTTTGCTGCTTTTCATGTATTATTTGTGCATTTTTAAACATTGTTTTTTCTGTTTTTTAATGTAGAGTAATGTTTTTTGTGTGTTCTAATATGTTGATTTTGTGGTGTGTTTTGTGTTTTGGATTTCTTATGCCAACATTCCTGGGTATAATAGTTTCTCATCCGACAATTGGAGCAGTATTTATTATTTGTTTTGTTGTTGTAATTTTTCCGGGATTTAAATGCTCTGACAGTATTTTCTGGTCTCTCATCATTGTTATATCGTCGGTTATGCTCGTCAGTAAGTTTAGACTTATAAATGGCGGTGTAAGCGGATTTTCTTCTCTCGATGCAAGAGTAGTAATAAGAGTATCATAAGATTAGGGTAAGGAGCATAATAATAGTGCAGAAATGTGGTTATCATTTATAACTTCTCCTATAGCCACTAATTTATCTACTAATTCCATTATTTTTGTAATATGATTAACAACATTGTCACCTTCTGCTAATTTACAGCCATAAAGTTTTCTTAAAAGTTAAAGTTTGCTAGACAAATTATGTCGCTCATGGATTTCGCGCAAAGCTTGCCTGGTTTGTCTGGCTGTCTGTAAATTTTTAACATGAGTAATCTGATTATCATCAATTGTTAAATTAATTAGTCCACGGGCTTTCTTATCGCTTTTGGACTAAGCGTACGTAATTGGATTAGGCGGGTCTTCCGTAATTACATGAAATAAATCTCCTTTAGTTAACATCATTTCGGCCTTAAATTTCCAATCGAATAATTCGTAGATGTTAGCTTTTCAATTGCTAAATTATCTTTAGAAGCTGCCATTTTCTTAACTTTTAATTATTTGCGTGTTACCATAAAAAGTTCTTTCAACTTTTCCTTTTGAAAGTTTAAAAGTTTATTTGACTTTATTTATCAAATATCTGATATTTCAGATTTCAATGGAGGCTATTTAATTTATTTATTTATAATAAGTTAATCAGTGATCATAATCTTGATAGGATTTGAATTCCGTTAAATAGGCGTAAGTAAGAAATGTAAATTGAGACTTACCCTTTTTCAGGACACTAATCCATTAACGTTGCAAATCCACATTTTGACTTTATCCCAAAATGTATTAGTTGACGATATCATTAACTTTGTATTTGAAGAAAATTGTATTCTCCAATGCATTACTTTTTATGCCTCCTTTAAGTAAAGAAATTATAGATTATTTGTATTATTAAATGAAGATGCAGTGACAATTAGATGTTGTTTAATTAACACTATTTAAATTGCAATAAGAAAGCATTTTTATAGGCCTCTTTCCTGGTTAGCTACATTTTTCAGAATGAAAGAAAATGTTTACAAGATACATAATAATAACAATAAATCAGTTCACTGTAGTTTATGAGTATAATTTAGCCATTCAACAAGTCATTATCTTTACAGAAATTTCAAGGTTAAATTCATTAGCACTATAAAGATATTTATGGCTATGTTGAAAAGTTATATTGTTTATGTAACTGAAGAAATTAGTTTATTTTTTAGCACAGTTATTCATCTTGTTGATTTATGTCCATCAATTCCTCCTTAATTTCTGAAGTTTCACTGTCACATAAATTTAAGTTTCTTCTATGGATTTGAAAAACAGGTTTGGGAACTGGTTTAGTAAACAGATCTGCTATCATCAATTTGGTTGGGCAGTACTTTAGGTTGATAGTCCCTTCTTGCTTTAGTTGTTTTATCAGTGAGCGTACTAAAAATTCACTATAATATCTATCATTATTGAAACATGTTCTCCTTATACGAAATACTGGTTTATAATAGACTTCGTCTCTTTCGTGCATTAAGGTATCTGCCTACGTTCGCAGAGCTTTTTTTTTAAAAAAAGGTGCAATATTGAATAAATACACATTCTTTTGGTACAATTTTAATATAGAATGATGAAAAAACATAAAATAATAACAGTATCTGCATAACATTTTAATTGGGGAGGGAGATATGTATTTTTTTAGCAAAATTTCATGCTTAAACCAGATAGCGTACACTAAATTCAACTACATACATTTCAATTACCTTTACACTAAATACTATAATCCCAACAAAAAGTTTTCGGTAAAAAAAAAAAAAAGCACCAAGTTCTCCTTAATGTTTCGGCCAGAAAAAGTAGTGATATCTGAAGTTCGCACAAGGGCACAAGTTAAAAGCCAAACATCCCAATTGAAAATGGCTTCCTGCGACTTGACCGTTAATGCCTTCTACAGCATTTTAAAATTAATGATTGGAAATTTCGCATTTATGAATTATTTAAATATTAAAATTAATATTAGTGTGCAAAGAGGCAAATTCACATAAAGACATTATAAGTAAAAGATTTCTGATGAATACCATTCAATTTCAACAAACAATAGTTTTGATTATAGATCATTTAGCCCACATGTGGTTTAATTGCCATTTCGTACGGTCTAAAGCTAAAGTCATTAACGTAAAACCTAAGAAATAAAACAAAATTTACTTTCTTCAAATCTCACAATATATTACATTATATTTTATTGTATAATATTGAAATCCTGTGCATTGACGAAAGAGATTTTTTTCGTTTGAACATTTATTATAGTTTGTTTGCATACATTAAGAGGTATTCGATGCATAAACTGTTAAAAGCTGATATTAATTATGTTTTAGCAATTAGGGATATTACCTTCTGAATACAAGTATTTTGTTATATTTAACTTCTAAGCATTTAAATAGACTGAAGTGGTTTAAATGCTTTTTTTAAATGTGTATTTTATTTCTGTACTTTGTGCCAAAAAATGCCTAAAATAATCAAAAAATGTAGTTGTCATGTAGCTTATTTGTACATACTTTAAAATTTGAAAAACCCTCTCGAAGGCATTAAAGGCCAAGTCGCAGGAAGCCATTTTCAATGAAAGATTTGGGATGTTTGGCTATTAACTTGTGCCCTTGTGCGAACTTCAGATATCACTACTTTTTCTGGCCGAAACATTAAGGAGAACTTGGCGCTTTTTTTTTTTTTTACCGAAAACTTTTTGTTGGGTTATCACTACTTTTTGTAGTTTTTGCTAGTTTTTTTCTAAGCTATAATAATATAAAAAAAAACTTAAATTTCAGTACTTTTATGTTAGCCGGGAGCAAATCTCCTCATTAGCATTTTGTTTTTTCGCCAATAGTAGTTTTCATTTTTCACATGTGTAAATTAGAAACAATGCTTTAATTTTCAAATAAAATATTTTGGTTTATGTTAGTATTTGTTATTTTTATTTATTTATTTATTTCTATGTTAAATATTCTATTAAATAAAATTAGGGAAATGCATCTATTTTAAATGAGATGACTCAAAAGTTTATATTTTTAAATGAAATGAATGCAACATGAACAATAGAGTTGGGAACAGTATTTGGGGATTTGCCACTCGCGCCCGGCTAGCATAAAAATACCTAAATTTATTTTATTGAGCTTTACAAATTCATACTTTATTTCTTTTTATATTAAAGTACTAGCCGCCTCTAGCAAGCAGTATATACTCTATTAATTGCATGTTAAACGTTGCACCAAGTCACTGTTATTCATAATTTAATTTACTTGCCCATTCTTTCGCCAAGTCGGAAGCTTTTGATAGAGAAATCAAGAGCTCTTTACGATCATGGAAGCACATCATATATTTTGTGTTGTTATGTATTTCATTCTTTCGTGACAAATATCTATTAGCTCACTTATGCATGTTTCCTTATCAGTTACGATTCGTTCTCTAATGCGGAAATTTTTAATCGTATTAAATAATCTTTTCTAATTGGGTTCACTGCCAATTATTGTATTTTAACTGATACGACTGGATACAAGTGAAATGATTCTTATTGAATCCTTTGACAATATCTGCATTTACATTAAACCATATTGATGCTAATATCTTTTGTTTCATGCTAACCTTTTCAATAGACTCGATTACGGAAGAATAGAAGGTCCACGGGCTCACTGCTATGATTCATTTGAAAATCTATCATTCTTCTCATCTGATCGTGTTGAAGAACTAGCCAATTTGCCATGGTTTTAAGTTTTTAGCTAATTTTATTCGAAACCTGAAAACTAAAATGCGAGGAACCGTATTATAGAAGATTCCTTTTAACGGTACATATCGATTAACAGGTTACATATTATAAAATTATAATAATCATAAGGAGAATTATCAGTTTCGGTGCTTTAATAGTTTCTGTAAATTCTATTTATATAATACAGAAGTTTCAGCAGAGTAAAGATTAACAACATAGTCACAGTAAGTATAATAACAGTACAATATATTAACAATAGCAGAGGTTTTGTGCAGTGACGAAACTACTGGCACTTTGGAAATATTCGTACGCTATATCATTTAACTATTCAGATGATATGCGGAAAAAATATAAATAGATGGCTCGCATTAATAATTAACTCATTAAAAATAGCCAAAAACGTCAAATACTCGCCAAGCTTGGCGACATTTAGCGAAGTGTCACCAAATTTGGTAATATATCATGTCAATTCTCAAATTTGGCGACAAAAAAATGTTTTGTTTGTTCTGACGTCATAATGATGCATATGTACTATTTATTATACACATACCTATAATATGTATGATGCAAATGTATTACGTATTATATGCATATGTATAATATGTATGATGCATATGTATAAATTTCTTTAAGATCACTAAAACGCACTTAAAGGAATAGTGTTCCATAAATAGTAGGGATATTTGCCAGATTGACCAGAGTGCTATTGAGATTAGAATTCCGACATTTATAATAGACCGGGAGGCGTCTGCACACACCATCACCTCATCTAGTTTACAACTGAAATATTAGGATTAGTTAAAACTAGATTAGTACATTAAAATGCAACTAGTCTGTTAAGTCATATCTTGGTAGAAACAACCTGAAGACCTAATTTTAGTAGGTGACTGATAGGTTTAATATTGTATTTTACTGCATCCAAAAGTATAAAAACATGGAGGAATGGGTGTAGGAAAACACAATGGAAAATCCACCAATTAACCGGTAAAATCGGGTCTGTAAGTGGTTTCCACAAAGATATGACTTGGAAGACCAGTTACATTTTAATACGCTAATCGATTTTTAACTAATCCTAAAATTTCAGCCGTCAACTCGATGAGGTGATGATCTGTGCAGACGTCTCCCTTTTCTTTAATAAAACTTGTTTTAAAGAAGTAAAAGATAGAAAGATGGACAGATAAACTGAAAGATTTGCCTTAAGATTTTTGTAAAAGCATATAAAATTTCATTCAGCTTGAAATCATGTAACACCTTTATAACTCAGGCTAATTTTCTGTAATCGAGTTTTGGCAACCAACATATCTATCTGATCTATAACTATAATCTTTCTTTTACAGATTTAAAATTAACAATAAATTAACAGTAAGTAGGCTAATAATAAAATATAATAACATTAGCAGCGGACTTCGGACACCGCATATGTCGTACATCATTAAAGACAGCTTTATTAGTTACACATTTCATTTAATTAAAAGCAGATTTTTAAATTTTCATATGAGAATTAGGATATTTTTCCACTATAGGGATCTTGGCGTTTTTTAAAAATCTTGGCGCAATTCGGACTTCAGAAACTAAAATATGTTGCCAAATGATATAAACAACTATGAAAACAAACCTGATGAACTTATGTTATTTACATATGTATTTATATACATATAAACATTTTATTTATACACGTATAAAATATTGTTTTTTTATATACAAATTATTTATGTTGGTATATAAAAATAAATAAACGGGTTCCTTACATTAAATAAATTGTATACATATGGAAAAAATTGCTTTTGTATATGACACAGTAGATAGGTTGCCAGAAAATACGTTATTATCAAATTTCTTTTCTCGTCAAGGCTATTTTCTCTATTTCTCCAAGGCTACTATATCGGAAACATACCGAAATGCGGTTACATTTTGTTAAATGTTTTATTGTTTTAATATCGTAAATATATCATAACCTATACTGATTAAAATTTTTAGGTATATTCATTTTTTTTTTATTTAACAAACATCTTGGGAAAAGCATATATATGAAGTTTTATTCTGCTTGAAATTACGTGACCCTCTTCAAAACTCTATAATCGAGTATTGGCGACTAACATTGGCGCAATTGAATGTGAAGGAACTGTTTACGGCCAAATCAATACCCACTGTTTGAAGGGTTTAGAGGCGGAAATTCTGTGTTTTCAGATTTTTCTGGTTAATTGTGCTACAAACCCGACTTACTTGTGAAATTTTATGATTCTACGACTTTTAGAAGTACCTTAGTTATTTGATGATGCGAAGTGAGTCAGTGACAAAAAAGCGCTTTTTCGTAATTTAATATTTTGAAAACTACTAAATATAGAAACATGAAATCGTGGAACCTTAGTTCAGTTTGACCATACGAACACGTGTATAAAAGAAAAATTTCTATATCTCTCCCTAAAACGACGTTATGAGGGGGTGAAAAGTATGCCGAAATGGTTCAGGAAAAGGTAGCTTACGGCTTGTGCGAACTTGGCGGACGCACTGCCGTGCTCCCAGATCACACTTACATGTGCACTGAAATATGATTTTTACAATATCTTCAAAATTAACTGAAAACTGAAAAAATACATATATATTTTTTTGATTACCAGTTTTTATATTCGAGAACCCATAAACTAATTACTTTACCATACAGAGCTTACATTCTACACTGCTCAAAACAATTAAAGGATATTTGAAGTTTTATATAAAATAAAGATATAAACGATATTTTTTTTGCCGAAAATAGAAGAAGAGAATCACAAATGCAAATTTTTCTGGTTTTCAAACTGTGGAGTATGCAAATTTTGAGTTCGATATCAAAAACGTCGCTTCAGCGGCAGCGAATGAAATTTGACTTTCAACTGGATAAAAGAGAATGAAAACAAGGATGATCGGCATTCAGTGATTGCTTTGTTTCGATGAGTACGATGTCTCAGCGAAGTCATTTGACAGATTCAGAAGCTTTGAGAATCGTTGGTAGGTTAGAAGGGGGCCAAACTCAAGCCGAAATAGCGCAAGCCATTGGAGTGTCACAAAGTGTCATTTCCAGGATCTGGAACCGTTTTTTGGAGAGTGGATGTGCAGGCCGAAGACCAGTGCAAGGTCGTAGACGGGCAACAACGCCCAATGAAGATCGGTATTTAGCGTTAACAGCTCGGAGACACCGAATCATGAACGCTACGCTTCTCCAACAACACCTTCGTTCGGCTACAGGCACCACGATTTCAACTCAGACTGTCCGAAACCGGCTCCATGCTGTAGGTCTGTATGCTCGCCGACCGATGGTATGTGTTAGATTAACATCAAGGCATCGTCGCGACCGCAGGGAGTGGGCAACCGAGCATGTCAACTGGAGGAGAAATGAATGGAGCAATATTCTGTTTTCTGACGAGTCCCGTTTTTCTGTGCATCCGGATAATAGGCGTATTTTCATCTGGAGGGACCGTGGCAGTAGGAATAATCCTGAGTTCGTGCACGAAAGTGTCAGATTTGGCGGTGGAGGAGTGTTGGTGTATGGTGGCATCTCCATTGACGGGCGCACTGACCTCTACATCATTCGAGATGGAGCTCTAACTGGTCGCCGATATAGGGATGAGATCCTCAGACCTATTGTAGTCCTTACGCTGCAGCAATCGGAGATAACTTCATTTTAATGGACGATAACTGCAGGCCACATCGTGCAAACCTGGTGGAGGATTTCCTTTTCGAGGAAGGAATCGTTCGAATGGAATGGCCAGCGTGTTCTCCAGACATGAATCCAATCGAGCACGTTTGTGACGCTCTAGGAAGACGAGTTTCTGGCCGCCAACAACCCCCACAAACTCTCGAAGAACTGGAAAGAGCTCTTCTGGAAGAGTGGGGCAGAATACCCCAACTCGTCGTTAATAGCCTCATTGAGTCCATGCCTCCAAGGTGTTCAACTTTGCTGGCCGCCCGTGGAAACCATACCCCCTACTGAAAATGATTTTCTTTGAAGAAAACACATTTTCTTATTCTTTTTTTCTCATATGCACAAATTGTGTTTTTTTTCCTTTAGTACACAAATGCGCAATAAAATGCATTTTTTTCTGCCAAACATGTGTAATTTATTCTCATATAACCTACTATGTCTGTCGACCATGTATCAATCAGCTAAACAGTTTACCAGATACAAAATCCACCTAAAACTTGAATATCCTTTAATTGTTTTGAGCAGTGTAGTTCCGAACGTAGTGACTAATATGGAAAGCATTCTGACAAAATTCAATTTAATACATTTAAACCATTTTGGCTTACGCAATTTACCGAACATGGAGATATCGGAAAAATTGGTTTTCCGGAAATTGCATTTAAATATTTCTTTTATATGTTTCAGATACGTACAAAATTAATCTAGAAATGTCAGTTAAGGTATATTAGGCTTTTGTATGTAAAAAAGTAAGAAAAGCATGTATAGAAACATTCTTTACATTTCTTATGGCCTTCATACGCCCACTTCTGGTACTTGACTCATTCTTTCCTGTTTATTAAATTGGCCGTAACTTCTCTTCCATTAATCGTGGATATAAAATTAAAACAGATTTGGAATCGTAAATGAGTTCTATTTCAAATAAAACGATAAAACAAATTCGAAAAATTTCACGAGAACGGCCATTTTAATCTAGGCCTTAAACAGGTAGGAGTAAATATGCGATTTTTTCTCTATAGATTGAATCAGCCATTAATTTAATGAAGTTTTGATTTGGAAATATACTTAATTTAATTCGTACATACTGCAAGAATGGAATTTAATGAATGTTTCCTTTATTAATTCGTAACTTATTCTTAATGCAACACCTAACTTTTATAATAATCCATATTGCATAAAATATATATTGTATAGATTTTATTCTTTAATAATATTTGTATTGAATAGTTTGTTGATAATTTACTAATGAGATTTTTGCTGTTATATATTTACATACAAATATTTCACTTGGTTCACATTGTGTTACTTTTAGTGACGTAGATAGTGAAATCTGGTGCACTTGTCATTTTAGTCAGTGATTATCTAAGAAATTCAATTAAAGAAAAAAACGTTCAATTCATGCAAATCAAAATAGATGCATGTAAAAAATGCCAAATAACGTCAGCGAAAAGGGAAATTTTCTAATATTTTGATTCATGTATAAAAGGTTATCATTAATTGTGTGATAGACTTTACATGTTAAACAAAATTAAATTTATTATACCAAAAGAAAAATAAATGTCACATAGGTAGTTAAATATGTAGCCCTCAATTAAAATTTTTTTGGGATAAGGTACTTGTACCCAATATGGACAGTGCTCTCAATGTAGAAACCCCTAATATCTTTAAAATTAACAATTTTGATCGAAAGATTGCGCTATATGTCCGTGAAGAAAAGCAGTTGAAAAGATAATTAAACCTGGAAAGTGTAAAAAAGCGCGCTGTTCGCCATTTGGAAGGAAACTTGTTGTTTCGTGTTGTGCTGATCTTATTTACAGGTAAGTTTAAATTCTTATTAGATATGGTAAAATTTCCTTAAATATTGAAAGGTGGAGTGTTTTAGAAAGCTGATAAAACATATTTTCGATTGCTATTGCTTAAAAATGTTTTATTTATTTATTTATTACAAGTTTTATTAAAACTATGTCCGATTTTCAATAGGGACACCTTATGTCCACATTGTAAATACAGCAAATGAATCTTCAGATTCACAAATTTGTAAAATATCTGTTTGACGTCGTCTGAACAATCCTCCAAGAAACCTCCTCCAAGAAAAAAATCCCCCAAAATGCCCTTTCAGAAAAATCAAAAGGAGTAAAATCAGAAGTTCAGAAAAATCTCCCTTCAGTAGGGCATCTGTTGGCGAAATCGCAGGTACCAGCGGTATGACTTCCTCAACAAAGGAGAGCTGGTACTGCTTCTTATGCAGTATCGATGCTGTTGCAGACGTGCGGCTATGCATCACATGCGACAGATATGTCCATGAGGACTGTGTGGGACTTACCGCCCATGATGAAAAAGTTTTTATTTGTCCATCCTGTGAGGACTGAGTAATAACAGACGTAAATTCTGCAGATAGATGCAATAAAGCTAAGCAAAACCACCTATATCATTTCATAATATTTTGTAGTAACTCAGGTGCTTGCATGGGTCTTCGAAGAGCCACAACCGAAAATGATTCCCCACTTCTAAAGTACATGTTCTGAAGATATTTACTGTCCCCCCTCCCCCGCAATACTTTAATATATATTTCTTTTATCTCCTATCTTCTAAATTCCCTTGGAAGAGTGGTTCTCCCATACATCCTGTGTAGTAGGTCAATAAGGAGCCACCTATCCCTAATATGGACCTGCATGTCCATAATAGGGACAGGTGGTTCCTTATATTGACACTTGTAAACATTTTTGTGTTTTTATCATTAAAATTAAACCAAAATAATTACAAGGTCGTTAATTTTAATAATGATAGTCAACAGTCCAGGGATATTGGTTATATATTTTTAGAGTCCTATGACGTGTACACGGGGGGTGAAAAAAATCAATTTTCCTTAGGGTGTCCATATTGGGTACAGGTACCTTACACAGAAATTGTCACACATGCAACCTCGGACACGTGTACCATAAGTTCGCCACCACTAGTCTATGTGGTGTTAAGCGCACACTGGACATTCATCCTTTAAATGCAAACCACAGTAAATATGTATAATGTATTTATATATATGTATTTTTCATAATTATTTTTATTATGATACAAAATAACGTCACCTATTGGTGAAATGTTCAACCGTTTTTTTTTCTTGTTCAAAAAAACAATCCTACTCTTTGACAAATCTTAGGGTATAACCACTCTACGATACTTCAATTTGTTAGGTTTTGTAACTCTTTTTAAATGTTTCGGAATTTGTGGACGACCGATATAATCCTTTTTACTTAGATTCTGCTTGTTAACCAAACTGATCTTTAACAACGGTCTTTATATAACTATCTGACCATGAGTAACAACCAATTTCAATGTTAAATTCGTGTATTACGATTCTGTAAAAATTATTTCTAAGATGAGTACCAATAACAATAAAAATCTCAGTTCATATAAACACTTCAACACCATTATACGTCATGTTTTCTGTTCTCAATCCCAAATAAATCCCTTCTGTAAAGAGTTCTTAATCGAATTAAATGTAAATTCTTAGCAAATAAAATCCGATTATTTTGATGGATGTGGAATTTTCTTTATAATATCTGCATTATTGCCGAAACGTTACTGAGGCTTACTGTTAGGACACGAAAAGTTTTTGGTTTTTCTCTTTTTATTAGTCCGTCCGTTAGTCTGTCTGCTCCACGATAGCTGTCTCAAAAAGCATCCGATTATTTTGTAAATAAGTAGATATGTTGGTGAAATAGCCGGATTTAGCTGTATAATTTTTGTTCAAATCTTTATAATCCCGAATTATAAATCAGAGATTTGCTCCTCTTCAGTAATTATTTTCGTTAATGCCTGAAGGTATACAAAACAACTTATATAATAACAATTTGACATTAAGATAGATTTTTAAATAAAACTGATTTAATAAATTAGTTAGAGGAGTTAGAGTTTTTTTGTAAAAAATTTACGAGAATAATTCGATTAATTAACAAAAAGTACTATATTATGGAAACCTCACAATTCCAAAAAGAACAATGTAAATAAATGTATTGTGATCCTGCATGTAACTGAGAATTGTTTCGTAGTTGCAAATTTTTCGTAAAACATTTTTTAATAGGAGAAAAGCTAAATGCATGTAAATGTTTGAGAAAATAACCAAATTAAAAAATATTTAGCTTCGACTGTTTCGCTGTCCTTACTGAATGTGATCCAGCAAAGTGTTTTGTATAAAAAGTGCCACATACATTTATTAGTAGATGAATTAAATAAATTTTATATTGCATTTTCTTTAATGGGACTTAAAAGTCCCGTCAGAACATAGAGGGTTCAATTAGGTTGTTTTTTCCGAAAAATGTACAAAATTTCTTTTGATGCCATAATGCTTTTTTATGGCAATTCATACGGTTTTAAAATTTCAATGTTCACTGAAAACAAAATAGCAAATGTGAAGGATTGATTTAAAAGCAAACTTATGGGCGTCTAATTTATGATGTGGAGATATTAACTATATCCATTGGCTTTGAAATTTTACTAATGCACTTATTAGAATTTCGAAATTAATTTTAAAATAATTAGTTTAAAATAATTTCGAAATAATTAGTTTAAGTTACTGGGAAATTTTACCCATTAGTTCTTTACAAGTATTATTATTATTACTGTCTTTTGTCTAATTCGATTTCATAAAATTATCAAATGGATATTAATATTATAATGTGATGCATTATAATACAACTTATTTCTACATATTTTTTTACTGTAATTAGTGATTAAAAAATAAAAAATGCAATCATTGCGTATTTAAAAATTAAAATATCAGGCTTTTTTATTCATTTGTATCAACATTCGGTACATATTCATAAAATTTAAACTTTCCATAATAAAAAATTTATCAAATACTTGCAACATTATTGAACTGTATATTCAGATTTTAATGTATAACTCAAACTGACAAAATTAAAATAAATACTTTAAAAAATCTATAAATTATTGCAATTAAATGTACAAATAACTTGTCTGCGAAGTGTAGAAAACAGGCGGAACTACACACCCCCTAAAATAACGTTTTCAAGAATAAGACAGTTGGGAACGGTTTATCCCCGAACACAGAAGATCCCACCTGAAAAAATATAAAGCTATTTTCTTTAAGGGGTCAGGTAACCTTTGAAGCGTCCAAAAATCGAATTTTTTTTAATAGCTTATAATTAAATATGATTCTTTGGGAACATTTAAAAGTAAACCCCATACAAAAAATCGCATTAGAAGAGAAGTTATGCCTAAAACACTTTGAGCTTTTGCTATATGATCAACGGGTTTTTCAATCTTTAAAGCCAATTCTCTCAAAACAGCGAGTTTGATCATTGCGCGCACGATGTCTGAAAAACGGTTGCCTAGAATTTCACGAAATTTTTAATGGATGTATTAAACGTACAGAAGCACAAAGTGACCTATTATTATGTTTCTCAAGTTAGAAGTTTAGAATTCACGGCTACTTTTGTATAAAAAATATATCGATATTTCGAATTACTCTAAATTTTTTTTTTTCTCTGGATCTACAAGTTTTACTTTTTTCATTGTAGGTCATTTTGAAAACACTTTATATCTGTACTCATTAAAAAAATTTTGGCTTGTTTCAGCCATACAAATGGGAAAAATCATGCGCGCAATGCATGCAAGAATAATTCTTTCGTAAAAATTGTATTATCTTTAAAAATAAATTAAAAAAAAACTATATATGTGTATACCTTTTCTAACAACTTTGATTGACAAAATAAATCGTTCTTAACATGTGTTTTCAATTTTATAATTAAAAGTTAATTAGTTAAAGAATGACTGCAATTCTTACAGAGGTCACTTTTCCATGTACTTTATTGGTTCAAAGGTTATCTGACCCCTTAAATTGAAGACATAAAATATAGTTAAAGTATTACATTAAATTATATGTATATCCTACAAAGCATAAGAAACACTGTACGTTATTTCTAATGTAAACATTTCTTTAACTACTTGCAAACTATGCGAATACGTCTTAATTAACTGTATAACAATATTTGTTATTTCGTTTAGTGAAATTAGTTTCCATCTATTTATATAAAATCCAAGTCTCTGTGTGTCCCTCACTATTCCGGTAGGACCGCCTCATTGAAATGAGTAATTGTTGAAAAATATTAATGCAGGGTTACCACAGTACGCCAAATGTTAGCCAACTTGGCGATAGCTGGCTAATTTGGCGAAATTCCCATTTAAAACCATTAATCTTTCATAATGGAGGTCACCGAAATTTAATTTAAGCTCCACTCTTTTAAGATATTTTTTCGAAATCTATGGGTGAGAATTTAAAGTACATCTTTACATCTTCCTCCCGATGCTACTAATAAAATAACCGCCAATAGACAACGGTGTACTGTGTGAGCTCCTAACTGCGCGATTTTAATGTGCTTTAGATACTTTTCCAGTATATAGGTGCCTTGGCGAAAAAGGAAACTTGCTAACATATTTTCCGGGAACCTATTCACTGTTTCATTTTATATACACACGCATTTTTTTCGATATTTATACGATTTATTTAACATAAAAAAGCCGTTTCTCTAATTTTATACAGAAACAGATGTAATTTGTACATAAAAACATCAATAATATACATATAAAACAAACAAAAACGCTCATCAAATTTGTTTTCATAGCTGCTTATATGGTTTGACAACAAATCTCGATATTTTTCCGTTATACGGACACCATGCCAAAATGTATGCTAATGCGCCAATTATTTCAAAATGCTAAAAGATATTTGTAACTTTATGCCAGCAGTTTAATATGAGTTTTATTTTATTGCTTTATTTTGTAGCAGTTATTTGTTCACTTTTTTTAAGTATATATTTGTGATTTGATGAAATAGTTCGTAAAAGTCTGGAAATTTCAAATGTTATATTTTTTAAATGCTCACTTTAGTATCGACAATGGTTTTTCTTTTATTTTTCAAATGTTTCAATTCACGATTTTGCGCCAACTATTACGCTTGGTGACAATGGTGTCCGCATAACGGAAAAGTACCCAAATCTCACTTTCTGATGCCCAAATTACATCAAGCTTTTTTAAAAATATGCCAAAGCCTCTACAGTGGAAAAGTACCAAACTGTCTATTATTTTGCGCTATCCGTGTTATAGTTTGTACTATATGGAAGGGGAGTGGAGCGAAGAGTTTAAACATTAAATATTAAAGTTTCGGCACAGATGTCATATATTGGCGCGATTTTTTTTCTGACGCCAATGTCATATACATAACGGGTACTTAACTGGCGCCAAAGTGTCTTAATTTTGCTTGATATGGTAATCCGGATGTTGTTGTTTATGCTGTTGATGTTTTCGCCAAATTGGCGTCGGAAAAAAATCGCGCCAATATATGATAACGTATATGACAACTGTGCCAAAGTTTCTATAAAGCAGTATAAGACTACAAAATTAAGAATAAAATAAATGCAAAATACGACTAAAGAAGAAAGAAAAATCATGCGTTAAGCATAGAATATGAAACACTTTCCAACGCATCCTGAATGCTTTAACAAAACTTCGTTATTTAGGGAAATAAGGTAAATAAGATAACGTTACTTCTTAGATATCCCGTCGACCAATTTCGCCAAATTATATAAATCGCCAAATCAATAGTATGCAAATAAATGCAAAATAAAACTAAAGAAGAAAGAAAAATCACGCGTTAAGCATAGAATATGAAACACTTTCCAACGCATCCTGAATGCTTTAACAAAACTTCGTTATTTAGGGAAATAAGGTAAATAAGATAACGTTACTTCTTAGATATTCCGTCGACCAATTTCGCCAAGTTATATAAATCGCCAAATCAATAGTAAAACATTAACAAAAATACAAATAAAACGTCGAATTAGTGGTTTTATTGGCCATTATTGGCATTTAATCTTGCAATTAATTAATTAATGGCAACCATTATTGGCAATTAATCTTACAATTTGGCGACAGTAATTTGGTCAACGGGATAACTAAGAAGTACCAAGATAACTAAGTAAACATATTAGAAAACGCATAAAAAAATTTAAAAATTGATTTCAGCAGTTACCGTCCATAGCCAATAGTACCGTTATTACATGCCACTATTTAGCTAAAATTTAATTTAAACTACTCTTAAAACTACTGAAATCACATTTCCAGATATTATCATCCATAGACGGTTATGTATCCAATTCTTTGCGTGACCATGTATATCATTTTATCTATGTTCTACAAACATTTTTTAGGAAACTAAATGCAGTTCAGCGTAAAAATGCATAACTCCTTTAAAAACCACCTTTAAGCAATTTACTCTCATACTCAGTAACCCTTACGAATTGTTTTGTGTAGCCCTGCATATGAACTGTAGCAATTATACACACAGTATAGTATACATAAATGTAGTGAAACATAAAAGCGCATATCATAATTAAAAATGCATTTCTAGCAATCATTGCTTATGTACAATACTTCGGAGAAAAGTTTCTTGGCGAGAAAGAAGTTTGCCAACGTATTTTCTGGCAACCTATTTACTGCTTCATACTCATAAGCAATTTTTTTCATATGTATACAATTTGGCACAGATGTCATATACGCCCCAAATTGACGCGATTTTTTTCCGACGCCAATTTGGCGAAAACATCAACAGCATAAACAACATTCGCGTTACCATTACAAGCAAAATAACGACACTTTGGCGCCAGTTAAGTACCCGGTGCGTATATGACATCGGCGTCAAAAAACAAATCGCGCCAATATGGGCGTATATGACATCTGTGCCGACAATTTATTATAAAAAAAGCAATTTACCCATTTTTATAAAGAAACAGAAGTAATTTTTGCACAGATGTCATATACGCATGGGGGTTGACGTGATTTTTTTATGACGCCAATTTGGCAGAAATCTCGCTTTCGAATATATTTTCTTATATATTTTTCAATTATTTGCTATCATTTTGAAAAGGAAATAACTATAAATAAATAAAAGTTTGAATAATAACTATAGAACAGAGCAGTTTATATAATTAAAAAACAGAAAATAAAAGTAAATAAACAATTTATTAATAAATAAAAAACAATAGCCGGGTTACCATAGCAGGCAAAATAACACCATTTTGGCGCCAGTTAGGTATCCCGGTTCATATCTGAAATCTGTGCCGTAATTTGTATATAAAAAAAATTATATATATTTAGAAACGATTTTTTTATGTATATAAGTGCATATATAAACAAAGATAAAAGTTCATTAGATTTGTTTTCATAGCTGTTTATATATTTTCGCAACATATCTCACTTTCCGATGCCCGAATCGCGCCAAGCTTTTTTTAAAAATGCGCTATAATTGAAAAGTACTTAAAAAAAATAATTAACAGAAATAACAAAATATGGTACAGATGTCATATTCGCCCCATATTGGCGCGATTTTTTTCGGTTGCCAATTTGGCGAAAACATCAACAGCATAAACAACATAATCCGGGTTACCACATCAAGCAAAATAACGACACTTTGGCGCAGGTTAAGTATACCTGTTGCCTATATGATATTGGCGACAGAAAAAAATCGCGCCAGTATGGGGCGAATATGACATCTGTGCCCAAAATATACAAACTAAAACTTTTTATTTCTAGATTAAAGCATTGTTTTTAATTTCGATAGAAAATACATATATCCTTGGATAACTTCAATTGAAATTACGTTCACAGCTTAATATCTCATTCCATAAACCTAAACAAACACAAGTGATCGAGATCAAAGCATTGTTTTTAATTTCGATTAAAAATACATATATCCTTGGATAACTTCAATTGAAATTAGGTTCACAGTTTAATATCTCATTCCATAAACCTAAACAAACACAAGTGATTCATTCATCGTGAAACGTCAAAAATATTAAATCATTGAGGTAATCATTCACAAAGTAAGTTCTCCAACAATCAATGGACAATATTCTAATGACGTCATAGTAGGTAAAATGGTGGCAGTATCGTTTGTTTATGGTTTTGTAATCACAAAGATTTAATTTTGCAATGTCTCTTAGTTACATTATTTTATTGTCATATTTATGAGCTCAGAACAAAAGCATATTTTTCCATTATTTAGTTATTAAAGACGGACAAAACCATAAATGCATGATTTGAAAATTTTAAATAATTTTCTTTCTTAATACTAAAAAATAACATCGGGAAGTAACAGCGAGTTTAAGTTAAATAAGTTTAACTGTTTAATTCTGTTGTACTATTCAAAATAACTGTATTTATTAGATTTCAGTACTCAACATCAGGGCCCGATTAAACTTTGAAGTTAAAGGAATTACAATGTCATTTCAGGACCTTTCTTTTGGAGAAGCTTTTCTAAATTCCATATATACATGGAAAATCTTCAGTGTTAGAAATATTATTCCTAGACTGACATAACACGAGAACGGCCTGCAATTTTACACAAGTTTTTGAAAGCTACTTTATATCAGAAATTTTACTAAAAACTGGTTACTTTTTTGTTATAGCGGCCAACACTATTAGGATTATGACAAGTTGCAGCCAATTTCGCCAACGTCGTAACCAAGATCGTGAAGCACACACATATAATACCATTTCATGAAATCGTATACGATAATTTAATAGTTTTTAACCTTACTTAAAGTGTGTTATTTATTTATTTTTAAGGCTCAACAATCTAAATTGTCCAAAATAGGAATTTAAAAAATGTAAACAAAGATTGAATAGACATGACCGCAAAAAGCCTCAAATCTGCATAACACTTGGAACCAAACTGTGCAGATTAGTGGTCTTCTACACTGCAAATAGAGGCGTCTTAAATTAAGACACATGTGTGACTGAAAAAGTTATTCAGACACTTAAGCGTCTAAATTTGAAATTTCAGACATCACAGGTGTCTAAATTTAAGACACATAAGTGTCTTACTATGATCATGGCATAAATGAACTGGTAAACATGTCTGAAAAATGGCGATATGTCTGAAATTAAGACATTTAGAAATTTAGACACTTAAGTGTCTAAATGCGATACAATTGTATCATATGTGTGATGACTGTATGTATAACTGTATTGCAATATGTATGCCAGCACCACCAGAAAATTGTTTTCGAATGGATAACAGATGTTTAAAATATTTTTATCCATTAAATTTGGTATTTTATATTTTTTAAAAAAAAGTAATTTGTTTAGATTATGGGACGTCTGGAAAATTGAAATAGTTAGCTTACTAAAGTTTTGGGACTTAGTTATTTTTGGCGCAATAAATAAATCAGTAATTGTTTTTCATGAAAAATATTTATTTTCAAAAATTACTCTCAATCATGGACGTACGCACGTATGTCCAACGAAGAGCCACACCCTCCCGTTAAATACTAAGAGATGTACCGGTGGAAAGAAATTTAGGGAGGGACAAGATTTTGGAACAGTTGGGTCTGGGGTCAACAGCGTAATCCGCTTTTCTAAAATGCAGAACATAAACATGAAATAGGCAAACTAAAAATATTTTGACAGAACTCCTCGGGCAAGAAATGTTTAAAGATACAAACATAAAAATAAATATAAAAATTAATCGTTCAAAAATAAGTTTCAAACGACATTTTTGAAAATAAAACTTTTTTTTTTTCTCAATGGACTCTTCCCCCCCCCCCCCCCCCCCCCGACACACACACACCGTTTTGAGATAAATTTGAAATATATCAATATCAAAAGAAGAAAAGAATTAAAATTGTCTTCTACGAAGTGTTCAAAGGAAGGTGGATTTCTCTGAAGTAAAATTTTTAGTAACATTTTCCTTAACGTAAAATTATTCTATAGCCATTTATAAGAAAAGAAATATCATATATTTTTAATTATCAGACATAAAGAAAGGATAATTGATTAAATTTCACTATACTGGGAGGGAGAATGTATCCACCAGGGGGCACTGTAGTTGCGCATGCGTTTTAGATGTCTTTCGTTGGAACGTACGTTGTAGTAACTGAAAGTTTGTTTTATGTACGTGTATTTATTTTTTTGCGAAATTTGAAGTTCTGTGATTTTAAGTCGTATTCACTTAGTTTATTTATGTATTGAATATATACATCTGACTTACGTGCTAGACACCCAATGACTCTTATAAGCTGTCGTCGATATAATTCGGGATCGAGACAACACTTGAAGATTACATCCGGGAACTCTACAAAGTGTGTGGCAAGGTGTGTGTGGTGTGGAACGTACTTAGTGTTATAATAATTTGTATCGAGATTTAGTGTTATTGTACTTCGTCTTTATAAAAGCTGGTAAAAAAGAACTTTTGTCTGGCGGAGTATATTTTGAGGATGAAGCATTTCATTCTCTGAGTATGCTTAGTCGGATGTATTAACGTCTTCCCTTCTAAAAAGATGCAAGTCTTTGCTCCTCACTGTAATAGTTTTTAAAATTTCAAATCGAGGAATTTATCTTACTTCTTGCAACAGGATTAAAGTAAGTGTCACAATTTTTCTTTTTAGTACTAAATTTAGTGTTCTTTTTTATGATTTTCTAAATAGCACTGATCAAAATCTTGCATAAAATGGTATTAGTTTTGAATCTGTTTGCAAAAAGCCCGCTAATTCTAGAAGTATATATTTTTTAACTTATGACATTGCCTTTTATTACAAATTATATATTTTAAATTCTCATATGTTTCCCCTAATTTAAAGTAATAATATCACATTTTAAGTTAAATTCATTCTCTTGTTTTCCATGGGAGTTCTTAGTTGCAATTCTAATTCTTATCTATCACTAAACGACCACAATGATATAAAGAAAAAAAAAAGCTTTGAATGATTTCCTAATGCTTTCTTACTTCCTACATAGGGATTACAATCCCGTATCCTGGGATTCCGGGATCCCGCTCTATTTTTAATCCCGACAATCCCGGGATTTTTTCTGTCAAATCCCGGGATTTTCGGAGTTTTTTTTTTTAACAGAACAATATTCAACTGAAATAAAAAAAAAATATATTTATAGACTTTTGCTTTTGGAATAAAAATCAATTTTTATAAATTTATGTATATATGTATCATTGAAAAAGAATGTATATCTCGAGTATTTTTTACATATATTTATAAGCGATTAAACATTTTAACGTGTAAATCTTTTGACCTGCTAACAGACGTCACAGCGATGAGTCGGGGAAAACGAAATCATTTCTTTATTTCGAATTCGCTGCGTGTAGAAAGATCTTCCATTCCATGAGTCATTTTGAGATTAACGTTTACTGATAAGCGTTTATTTCTTTTCGTGCTTTTAAATTTATTTTTCTCTGAAGATATCTAATGAAAAGGATTTTCTATCGTAGAATTGTAATCTTTAATTACATGGTTATGAGAATAATGTAAAATTTAATTTGTCATAATAATTACTTTTTAATATTGTAAATATTTAGTCATTCAAAAACTTTTTTAACAGGAAATAAAAGGAAGTATGTAGAATATAAAACATAAACTTATACGAAAAATACAAAAATGACAGATGTTAAGATATATATTTAAGACAAAAGAAGTTTGGAGACTATAAGTTATTTTTTCTTCATTTTATTAATATAGAATATTTATTTATTTATTTTTATTGATAGTTGAATAGCCTTTGTGATTACCCTCTGATCTACATAAAAACTTGCCCATGTGGAAATATAATTTTTTTTTAATCTAATTTTTAAAAGATAAGGATTTTAATTTTTTTTTTTTTTTTTTTCTGGGAGGGGGTCGGGATTTCTTTGAAATTTTCGTAAAGCTGATATCTTAAATCTTGCACTGATTATAATTAAAGTTTTGAAGTTTTATAGTAGGACAAGATTAAAAACCCAATATATATTTAACAAAATACAGAAGTAATTTTTTTCTCAATATTATTAAAGTAGAATATTTATTTTTTTATTCATAGTTAAATAGCTGTTGTGATTATCATCTGATGCATATGTAAAAGTGCCTATGTGGCAATATAATTTTTAAAAAATCTAATTTTAAAATTATGAATTTTCATTTTTTTCTTGGGGGTGGGGGGAATTTACTTGCAATTTTCTTACATCTGATATTTTAAATGTTTTTCGACATTCAACCGCCGAGTATATTAAATATTTTGAACTTTTAGAGTGGGAAAAGATTATAAAATATATATGCATATATTTATCCGTGTACCTTAATAGAGACACTGCGGGGCAGTGGAATTTGCCCGATAATCGAAGATGTCTGCTTTTGTGAGGTAAAAAAATATACAAATATCTATGCCTTGCGGATTAAAAAAGTATTCGCTAAATAGAGGTGTCCGCTATTCGGGAATGTCTATTAACATCCACAACGGATACTCCCGAATACCGGACATCTCAATTTAGATAACAATAATGCAGGGTTGCATTTTTTACAAAAGAACTTCTTGATTAAAGCATGGGCATACTGGGCAGTACCCCCCCCCCCTACGATTTTAGTGCCACCAAATTTGATGTGCAATATTTGCAAAGCTTATATTTTAAATCTGTTTCGAAATTGTACTGATTATAATCAATATTTTGACCTTTCAAAGTAAAATAAGATTTTAAAAAAAATCTTAATATTTAAATAAATATTTTTTGTTTTAATTTTGTTCTACTCCTGAAGTTCAAAATATTGATTATAATAAATACAATGTGGTAAAAGATTTAAATTATCATCTTAACGAAAATTGCAAACCAAAATTAGGAGCACAGAAGAAAATCAGGCTGTATGGGGGTGGAGGGGGCAGGACCACAGCCAAATATTTTTTCAGGATTCAACGTGGTCAAACATGGCTACGTATGATGCTTACAAAAAATGGGTGCGATTCAGACGTTTGAAGTGTCTGAAATTCAGACGCAAAAAGTGTCTAAAAAAATTCAGACATTTTAAAATGTCTGAAAATTGAACACTCCGTTTCAGACACTTAAGTGTCTGAATTTCAGACATTTTAATTTGCAGTGTACTGTACACAGTTTTTCATAAATGTGTTTCGTTCTTAAAATGTGTTATTTTCATCTATCACTGAGGAACAAGCGAGAAAACTCATATTCTTGCACATCAGTTGTATATATCTTTATATCTAAATTTCCGTCATTTTTGACGGGCTACCTTTCTAGTAATAATATAATTTGGATTTATTTTTAAGAGAGACACAAAAGAAATCGTGTACATTTAGAATTATTGGCAGTGAATGTATGAAGTGCATTTTAATAGCATTAATACTTTTAATACTTTTTCTAACATAAAAGTTGTATGCAATATTGAACTTGAACACATTTCTTGCAAAAAATGCATTTATAGCTTTTTCAATTACATATAAAAAACTCTATACATTAGGATATTTAGAGAGCTATTGCCTGTAATATATTAAAAAGACGTCTAACTAATCTAAGCAGAAAGAAAATAATATATATGTTATTGAGTTTCGCAACAGAATATTCTCCATAGAAAATGATGTGTAGTAAGACGGTAAACAGTCGGTTTAACATCATCATCATCATCATCATCACTATTATCACCACAGCAAGAAATTACAAATAAAATTGCTTTCCCAACACGCCCCAGAAACAATAAAGTCCAGGTCTGAGTCTTTCCGAGTATGCACAGAAAAATGTAAGCCTGATCCCGGTCCGGCCCGAATCTACGGAAAATATTAAGCTTGGAATCAGACACAATGTAACTTACCAATGCAGATCACTACACTAGACATTGCTGTATTAATGTTGTCAAATTAGCATCGGCTCGTGCAGCACATTTATACGTATTCTGGGCTCATCCAGGCCCATAGAAAATCATTCATATTTTTTTACTTATTCCAACACTTTTAATTTATTATATCGGATCCGGTCTGCCCGCTTAATTTTTCTATCCCGTTAAAAATAGTCTTTATTGTGAGCTCAACCCGTGCAAATCCCAAAGGCTTTGCGTGGAAACAAAAAAAAAAAAAAAAAAAAAAAAAGAAGAAGAAGAAGAAGAAGAAAAAAAAAAAAGCAATTTAACAAATTGCAACGACCATTTGGAAAATTTGGAAAATGATTTTTTCAAAGACTAAAATTTAAGACATAAAAAATCGCACGGAGTTGATCCTACATTACGTACGCCATGAATTAAACATTAATAGCGTTATTACACGTAAAAATTCCAAGCGACAAAAATCGCCTGCGACTCGTACGTATTATCCACCTGAAACTTATGTATTATCCAAGCATTTCATTGGCTGTTCGGGAAAAGGCTTTTCCATCGTCAGATTTCCAAGAAATCTGACTGCCCATTTTAAATGAAATTTATTTCTTAAACTTCTAAACACCTCACACTATTACTTTTTACACCGTCGTATAGAGAAAAAAATGTACTTTTAAATGCAATTTGTTTGAAAGCTGTATCTCAATTTGTTTCTGAGTTATTAATTTTTTTTTTTTGTAGTTTTTATTACTTTTTGTCATAGTGGCAACACTTTGCTGTCCATCTCTGTTGAAAGTAAAGGGAAATACAGATTACTGAATAGACCAATCAGAAAACGAATAAAATGATGATTAAACCAATAAAAACCTTCAGATATCCTTTTGATTTCCTACCCTGACGAGGACAATAACCATTTTTCCAATGGTTAAAAAAAAATGCAAGCAAGTAGAAGCACGGAAAATATAATAAGCATACCTTATGTACATTTAAAAAAAAAAAAAAAAAAGGCTTTGGTTTTATCTAGGGCAGTGGAAGAAATAGGACAAAAGCACAAGAAACCTGAAAAAACTGGAAGAAATGGAAGAAAATAACAGAAAACAAAAGAGACGGTCAAAATTAAATTAATTAACTATGTAAAAGAATTAAACTCAAAGCACAATTATATGAAATCTAAGGGGGAAACTTAATTAATATTTTAAATATTATTTTTTTAAGTAACTTATTTTTAATAACAAACTTCCGGTTTGGCGTTTATTTACAAGTGATGGTTTTTACAATTTTAGTAGTAGGGGACTTTTTTTTATCGTTTATGACATTTCTATTAAAAAAACAACTAATCCTGTTTCTCTTATATAAAAATGATTTATTTTTTTAAAGACTCTTATGTAGCACATTAAATACACAAATTTGTCTTTGAATCTCATTCCCGATCTTATTTATACTAGCATATATATACGTGTGTATCAATGCTGATTTTAATAGCCTATTATAAAACTTTTTGCATAGGTACTATCTCATATTATTCATTATTACCATACTGTCTCACGTTATTATCATTTCTTTCATTGGCACCTTACTTTACACACTTACAGGGTATTAGTCTCTCCTCATATTATTCCCCTTATTAAAATGGATGTAAATTAAAAACAGCATCTTTTATTTAAATTAATCTGTAAAATAAATTTCATCCTACAGTAGTTAAGCGTTTCATACTTACTACCTGTTAAAGAAGATAATAGATTTTGTGTATTTTGGATAAAATTTCTTTTCTTCGGATATCCAACAATTAAAAAGTTTTAATCAGGTGTGTGATCTTGCTAAAAAACTGATTTCATTATTAATTTAATATATAATAAAAATTTTATGTGTCTAATTAAATTTACTGAACCGTTTTAATGCTACGCGGCGCGATAGTACTGCGATGTACATTACAGAAAATTGCGATGCAGCGCCATAGAGCCTCGATCTCAGTGTGAGTCTTCAGTTCTATTTCGCACAACTTTCTCAAAACAAAAATATTTCACATACACTTTGTGCACAGTGTTGCCAGATAGTCGAAAGTCAATGTCCCCCAAATTTCTGAAATTTTCCCCAAATCAGTTGTGGTTTTTTTCCAAAAAAGTTCCCATCGCTGTTTCCGCTCAAAGGAGAAATTTTCAATTTTCAATTTTCAATTTTCCACTACAAAAAATATTTAACTAATTTAAACTCAAAATTTTCCCCAAATCAAGCATTTTTTTTTTTTTTTTTTTTAATCCCTATTTACGAAAAATTAACATTTAAACTCGGCAGAATTTTGCATGCGTATTCGCAGCTAAAAGAAGAGAAAGGGGTGCATTTTAAAACGACAAGTTCATTTAAACTTGTTTTTAGGTGCGTTCATAATTGCCGAAACGTCAGTGAAGGCTTACTGTGGAGACACGAAAAGTTTTGATTTCCGTTTGTCTGTCTGTCTGTCTGTCTGTTCCGCGATAACTGCGTCAAAAAGCATCCGATCGACTTGAAATTAATTGGGCATGTTCATGAGGTACTCGGACTTAGCTGTATAGTTTTTGGTTAAATTTGGTTCATTCGTTCGGGAAATATAGAACATTTTATTTTGCTCTGTAATGCTTTTCTATGGCAAGTCAGACGATTTTCAAATTGTCATTTGTTAAAAGAAATGGCTCATATAAAAAATGCTGAAATTTTTAAATAAGATTATTAAATTATTCCAATTATTTTGAAATTATGTCAATGTATTTGCGAGATTTTTTAAATTAGGTTTATAATTTTGGGGGGAACTTTAAGCATGTCTTCCAATAATATAAAACATTTTGTTTTATCAATTTGACATAATACATATTTCATTTTTTAACTTTTCTTTCATCAGTTGCCTAGCAACGTATTTGGTCTTAATAATATTAGTATAAATGCGTCTATAATGTTTCAGTAAAGCCAACGTCAAAATGGATGAATTAATGCATTTGTATTTTTGCATATAGATGGATTTTAGCCCCAGAAATAAAAATAGGCAATATTTTTTTATTTCATTCAAATATTTTGCTTAAAAATACAAAAGTTCATTATTTTCATAGAGAATAATGTGACATTTTTTCATAAAATTTATCAATGTTTCTTTAATCGTTGCCAAGTAAATCAAAACCCTGAACAATATTTTCTCTTAAACAATTTTCAATTGAAAGATTTTGACGTGAAACAGGAAAATGAAAAAAAAAATTAAGAATCAAAGAATTAATATGGCGACATATTGGGAATAAAAAGAAAACTCTCAAGTATTTCTTAATATAACAAGATGAAAGGTTTTGAGTAAGTACGAATAGCAGGTGAATTAGACGTCATTTATCAAAAAAAAAAAAAAGATGTTGGAATAAAAAGATCTTGGCTAAAATAAAATTAACTATTATTCATGGAGGAAAGAGATAGATGGAGATGCAGTATGCCGTAAAAACTTTTTGCAATATGATGTGTGTTATCGCTCAGATTTAAATGCCCTCATTCGGCCCAAACAAAACAAGCACGTGGAACAGGGACCGAATTCTTTGACTTCATCCGTGCATTTTTTCTGTAAAATGAAAATGATCTTCTTATATTTAAGCATTCTAAAGTAGCATTTCATCGTATTATGAATTAAAAACTGTATTACTAAAAATATTTTTCTTTTCTTTCCTTCTTTTTTTAAGCACGCCGTTGTGTTTGGGTCGAATGTAGCGGATTTTAAGGTTACATTTTTGGCGTCACTTCAAGATTTATGGTTTGCGTACGGTTAACATGAGGATTTTATTTTAAATTTTAAATTTATTAATTTATAAAAAAAAACTTATGCTTATCCTTATAAATCACAGCGTAAAAAAAATCTATGATATACTATAACCATCCGCACAATCAATAAAAAATTACGAATGTAAATTTAAATAGACTACGGGGGATTCAGGGGGGCTCTGCCCCCCTGAAGAAATGCAATTTTTGATTTAAAAAGTTATCAGAATAAGCAGCTCATCAGAATTTCAGAACATCAGTGTATAAAACTTGTTTAACACTAGGCCTGGGCCTTAAATCGATTTAACTCTTAAATCGATTTAAAACTTACATCGGAATCCGATTTAACCATTGGTATTAAATTGATTTAAGCTAAAATCGGAAATCGCGATTTAGCCAATGTCTTAAATCGCGATTTAGCCATTATCTTAAATCGCGATTTAGCCATTATCTTAAATCGCGATTTAGCCATTGGCTTTAAATCGATTTAAAACAAAATACTGATTCAGAGCTAACATCGGAAAACCGATTTATCAACTTTGATGTATCTACCACTTACATGCCAAGCTGGTGTTAAATCGATTTAGGAGGATCCGATTTAAGCAAACATCGCAAGCCTCAATGCTTTCCGATTTAAGACAAACAAGGCAAGCTGGTGTTAAATCGATTTAGGACGATCCGATTTAAGCAAATATCGCAAGCCTCCATGCTTTCCGATTTAAGAAAAAGACGATTTAATGAAAATAAGGCAAGTTGGTGTTAAATCGATTTAGCAGGATCCAATTTAAGAAAAAGGCGATTTAAAAAAACGATTTGAGTAAGAATTGATATTTATTTATTTATTTTGTAAACAAGATTAAGAGTTTACGAGATTGGAATGTGTATTTTTCAGAAATTAAGAACTTATATAGTGGAAAGTTGAAAGGAAAAAGTAATGTTTAAATCTTAAAATCCAAATACATCGAATTTCAATTTATAGGCTAATGCAATCTTTTGATGATAAATTAAGTTTTCACATATTTGAGTAATATTGCAAAAATGTATTTTTTATTTTCCAATATTCTGTAATTAATTAAAATGTTTTAAAGTAGAATCCTGCATTGTTTCAAAAGATTGTTTTCCTGAAATTCATTCAGCATTTTTATGATTAAAAATAATAAGAATAAAGTTTTATATTTAAAATCCAAACTCATCGACTTGCAGTTTATACTTTTATGCATTCTTATGATGCAAAATTCATTTTTTTACATGTTTTAGTAATATTTTAACATTTATTTTTTATTTTCTATTATTTTGTAATTAATGAAATTATTTTAAAGGTATAGTCATGCATTGTTTTGTGTATCACTATTTGGCTGTGATACACATGAAATATTTTTCTTTTACTAATAATATTTTTTTCCTGAAATTGATTGAGTATTTATGGTTGGAAAAAAAAAGAATAAAGTTTCATATTTAAAATCCAAATTCATCGAATTTCAGTTTTTATTTTTATGATTATTTTAATGAAAAATTCATTTTTCACATGTTTGGGTAATATTTTAATACATATTCTTTATTTTTTATTATTCTGTAATTAATTAAAATATTTTAAAATAGTCATGCATCAGATTTGACATCCGATTTCAATGCCAGTCACATGGATTGAGTATCTTGCTGAAATTGATTCACTATTTATATCCAAATTCATCCATTTTTAGTTTATATTTTTATGCATTATTTTCATGAAAAATTAATTTTCATATGTTTAGGTATTATGGGAAAAAATTTAGTTTTAGTTTATTATTATTTTGTAATTAATTAAAAATACTTTAATAAAGTTCTGTAATGAGTCAAGTAACTTTATTTTTACAGCAGAATGAGGGAGGGCTGGAGGAGGCATTCATTAGATTTTTCTGCAGATCTGCGATTTTTTGCTTTTTTGACATTTTGTTATCATTAAAAAGAGATATATTTTAAGATTATATTTTATTACTAATCTTAAAGGATGGCAACAACCACGAAAAAAATCAGCAATTTCAGTGATGTGCTCCAAGGATCACACTTTCAATCCTTCTCCATCCGCTATATAAATGTCAGCATTTATGTTAAACAAATCTTATTTTAATCTAAAAGTTAAAAAGATATAAAATTGCACTTTATTTCTCATATCTCCCCCCTTTTTTTTACTACTTTTCTCATCATGGTAAATGAATAGTTAAATTCATCATTGAAGTCTTTTAATATGCTTCCGTTTTACCCCAGTAACTTTTTAAATCTGTGTCTGTAAAAAAAAAAAAAAAAAAAAAAAAAAAAAGTGTATGTAGGCTGTTAGCAATGAAGTGCTATTTGAGTGGGCTAGGGGAAGCCCCCCCCCCCCCTTTAAGGAATTTTAGATTGTAGCATGCATAACAAGTCAGACAAAAAAAATTATTTTCTTTTATATTACTTCTTATAGAATGAGTTTATAAAATGTATTACAATAGGTCACTAATTTTTAAAATGGAAAAAAAACAAAAAAAAAACTAGTGCATTGGGACATTCAAAGCTTTTTTATGTGTAAAATATACCTCTTTTCAAAATTATTTGACAAATTAAAAGCTAAATACACTAAATAATACAGGAGGGGGGGGGGCACATAAGGATCGTATTTTGTTACTAAAAATTAAAAAATTGGCTTCCATATTCTAAAATGTAAAATCGGTGTTAAATCGCGATTTAGCACTAAATCGCGATGTTGGATGGATGATAAATCGATTTAAGAAATTTCTACATCGCCCAGTCCTATTTAACACATTTAATTTCTGAAACTTTACGAAGTATTTTGTATTCTTATAAATATTTATGTAATTTGAAAACTTTAAAAAGCGATTTGTAGGAAGAAGATTATTACGCAATGAGTGTTAAAAAACAATGACTTGCAAAGATGACGTTGAGGCTCCTGATCTGCAGATTTACTAGTTATATAAATACGTAGCATCTATGGTCGTCGTTCAGTCCGTCTGTCCGTCTGTCTGCATATAACGGAGCAAAAACTACCCAACCGAATGGTCTGAAATTTTTTTAAATATATGATTGTTGCAAAATTTTGTCGAGCCATTTCAAATTTTATGGA
The DNA here is from genome assembly GCA_963932465.1 of Maratus speciosus. Classification (NCBI taxonomy): domain Eukaryota; kingdom Metazoa; phylum Arthropoda; class Arachnida; order Araneae; family Salticidae; genus Maratus; species Maratus speciosus. The sequence goes on from OZ010786.1 coordinate 307,995,368, forward strand.
AATCGGATGTATAGTTTAATGACAGGTACAGTCAAAAGTTTTTCTTTACATTACGGCCAATGGGAAAAATTATTGCAAATGCATTTTAATGATGTTACAGCCTTCCGAATGGTCTTAAATTTTAAATACACAATTGTTGCAAAATTTCGTTGAGCCATTTCAAATTTTATGAAAATCGCATGTATAGTTTAATTACAGGGACAGTCAAAAGTTTTCTTTACATTACGGCCAATGGGAAAAAATTATTGCAAGTGCATTTTAATGATGTTAAAGCCTTCCGAATGGTCTGAAATTTTAAATATATAATTGTTGCAAAATTTTGTCGTGCCGTTTCAAATTTTATGAAAATTGGATGTATAGTTTAATTCCAGGGACAGTCAAAAATGTTCCGTTACATTACGGGGAATGGGAAAAAAATTATTTCAAGTGCATTTTAATAATGTTACAGACTATGCACTTATAAAGTGCAAAAAATATATACATTTAGTACAATATGGGGTGCAAAAAATAATTATAAACGAGTTATAGTACGAACGCACCTCATTTGCCACGTTTGACGAGTAATTTCCAACTTGTTTTAATTGCAGCCAATTGATGATTCTGGCCTATCATTACGTTGGCTCCATCTAAGCTTATACTAATAATTTTTTCAAGTTTTGTACTATCTCTAATCAGTTGGGATTTGAATGAATCTGGCATGGTGCTGGCATGCTGCCTTCCATATCTTTAATTAAATCTTTTAATAAAAAGAAAAGTGCCCAGTGAAACTAATGTCATTGAGCTCATAGGCTATTCACACCAATTGTGTATTATACTCTTATTTCAAATAATAATGCCCCTCAAAAAATAAATGAAGGGGAATTAGACCCCGTACCCCCCCCCCTTTATACTTAACCAATGAACCTCCAAATGTAATCAGGGAAACGTCTTATCAGAGTAAACCGGTATACCAAATTTGAAGCAAATCAGGTAATAATTTATGAAGAAACATATCGCTAAATTAAGGGGGTCTAACCCCCCCCCCCTTTCCCCACTTTATACTTAACTAATGAACCTCCAAATCTAACCAGGAAAGCTCCTTATTAGAATGAACATAAGAAAAACGATTAAAGTAAATTAGATAATTCTGCATGGACAGCCATTTATCTAAATTAAGGCGGGGGGAGTTGGCCCTCTTTTCATCTTTTATACATTATCAATGAACCTCCAAATCTAATGAAGGAAGCGTCCTATCGGAATAAACCGATATATAAAATTTGAAGCAAATCGGATAATTCTGCATGAAAAACCCATTTATCTAAATTAAGAGAGGGGGCTAGCCATCACCCTCCCTTTATACTTAACTAATGAACCTCCAAATCTAATCAAGGCAGCTTCTTAACATACTAAACCGGTATACCAAATTTGGAGCAAATCGAATAATTCTGCATAAAAAACCCATTTATCTAAATTAAGGGGGGGGGGGGTAGCCTCCTTTCCCACCTTTATTCTTAACCAATGAACCACAAAACTAATCAGGGAAGCGTCTTATGATAATAAACCTAGAAAAACATTTGAAGCAAATCGGGTGTTTCTATCAAGAGTTATCGCGTTACGTACATACATACAGAACCGGCGGGCACATTAGCTCTCAAGCTTTGTTAGCCTGTGATCTAAAAAGCATTGCAAAAGAACATTTCGGATAAATCCTGAAGACTTAGTAATGTGAAAGTTTATTCTATTTAAGAGTGCAGAGTTTTCGTTCAAGTTTCTTATAAGGATAACTAGGCTGTGTGCTGCATTCATTGAGCAATGTTCAATTATAAACGTAGCAATGTGAATGTAGTATGCAACTGCATGTCTTGCAAAAAGCCCTACTGTCCTCCCAAGAAGTACAAATCAACCAGCCTTAAACAAAAAAAATTTACATAATTGTTTTTATTCCTGTTGTATAAATTTACACTAATAAAAGAAATGTGTATATGTGTTTGTGTGTCTGTCCGCAATGACTAGGAAAATCTGCCGCAGTTAATGATCTGAAAATTAAGGAGGTCAAGGTAGGTCGTGATGTACCTATGATGGTCGTGATACATGCAAAGTGTCATGTTGTAAACGATGAGCACGACCACGAGAATAATGATTGATATCTCCGATTTCTGTATTTATTTTATGTTTCCAAATCAAAATCGTGTTTCGAGATAGATCTGGAGTTGTCAGATGGCTGAAGTAAACTTTACGTGAAATAGTGAAAACAATTCTCCAAGTTTTGGCTCCCTAAAAATGTTGGTAGTCCCCAAACATTTCCTCACGAACTACTTGTCCCCAAAAAATTTCTCTGGAGGTTCAAAATTCCACAGAATGGGGACAAAATCCCCAATCTGGAAACTCTGCATGTGCAAAAGAAATATACTACAAAATTTATTTTGTTAAAATACTGGTACGAATTGAATATAAAAATAGTGGCAGCCCTGCTGTAGCAATTTAAGTACAGTCGTGGAAAAAGAAAAGTAAACACCTCCTTCTGACTCTGCAACAAATTATTGTAGGAGAAAGTTATTGGTACGAAACAATTGAAAATAAAATCTACTTTTAAATGATGGATATAAAATTTGCTTAGGGGGAGGGGGGCATCTACATATCAAATAGAAGACAAACTTTATTTTTTTTTAAATAGCAATACCCATGTTTGACACAATATCCCTTTAAGACCGGGAATTTTTTGGTAGAAATTGAAAGTTTGGGTGGTTTCCCCTAATCGATAGGATCGTATTTGATTGAAAAAGAATATAAAAAAACACCCCATGTCAGATTATGCCAAATGAAGACCCACACAATTGTGTAGGTTCAGCCTTAATGCAGCCGTTTTTGGACTAAATCTACACAATTGTGTAGTTTGGGATTATGTGTGCAAATACCTAAAAATAAAAGTTTAAGCAAAAAAAGTTGTTGTTTATTAAGATAATTTTCATCAGCCACAATGAAAAGGTTTGAAACAATTTTGTTTGGACAGACAGAAATAATCATCACATTTCTCGCATTTCACTCTTGTACAGCTGAAACAGTTTTGAAACCGGTAACTCCTGGCAGTTTTCAGATCGTCGAAATAAGGCCATTGGCTAGTTGCACCTAACCTCTTACTTTCAAATGGTATCTTTATGGGCGGATTGTAGAATTTGTATCTGCATGAGTCATTAACATCATATTCAATCTCTTCTTCTTCGCTGTTGCTGAGAACAGCCCTTGATTTTTTCTTTCTTGGTAATGGTACATCCAACAGGTTCTCTGCCGAACTTAATCGAAACGATAGTAAATCAAGTGCTTTTTTACGGGGTAACTTCTTTTCTTTGTCACCCTTTTGTAGAGAACCACGAATTTACAACAGCCAGGTCAAGGAAATGAACCGTTGTTTTCAAGATCTACTTTCTTGTTTTAAACGAGATTCGATATGCCTCCATTTGCTGATCGCAAATCTCCACACCTCCCATTGATGCCTTGTAACTCATAACGCCGGTTGGACAAAAGACATCGACTTTCAATTTTTCTTCCTTCGACCACCGCTTGACGGTCTGCAGCTAGTTACATTCTGTATACGTAGACGCCAGTACAACTTTCTTATTGTCTATCCACTTGACCACTACAATTCCATTTTCTGAGACGTGCTTAATGCTCTCATCTCTCTTAAGAGCTGTTGACAAATGGCATGCCCTTCACTCCGTTTGAATATTGCCTGTTCCTTCAAATTTCTTTTATTGTAGTTTTTCCAGCAGCGATATTTTGTTGAAATACCGATAGAAGTACATAAAACTATTTCTGAAGAAGAGTAAGGACTAAAGCAGGTACTAAGCATAGATCTTTATGGGCCAGGTCTGTACTGTCCCACTGGTATACTACAAAATTTAAAACTATCCCAGATGATGCTGTTACAACAGGGTGTGATTTGGGTTACTGCTTTACTGAGGCACGTTCTAAAAAAGATATCTTCAGCTCATCTATGGAAATTTTTTCCTGATCCCTTTGTAAATTCAAGCAGACACTACGGAATCTGTCGAGCATTTTCTGAATTTTCCATAATTTATTATTCATTCCTTGTGGCTTACTTGCTGAGTCGACAAAATTGAATGAATTTATCAAATTTAAAAATGTATCTCATGGTATGCATATAATTGATATAAAACTTATAAATCGCGTATGGCATCTATAACTCATAACTGAAACATACAATTCGTTACATGTGCATATTATATATCTAACAGTATCTATTTTAAATAGAAATCACGAATAGTACAAACCTGTTAAATTAAAATTAATCCGCTCTAAAAATGTAATTAATAAAAAATAAATTACAAAAAACATAACCTTAAAAAGTCACTTAAAAATAAAAAATTTAAATATTAGGAATTGTAACTATTTTGGAAATGGTAAATGCCAGACATACACAATTGTGTAGGTCATTCGTTTTTTTTTCAACTTTTGTAAAGCCTAATTAAATTTATCAAGGACAAAATCAATTAAAAACATGAATAAAGTATATGAAAAGAAAAATTAAATCTAAGCAAACACTAAAAACCATCGAAACAGCACCGAAAACTGGCGATATGAAGCAATTAAAATAATAAAACTTTGTAAAAAATCACCATAAAATTAAAACAAAACACAGGACGCGTTTCGAGCTAAAAACATAACAGCTCGTCATCAGCTAAGCATACACGTGTCCGTAAACGAACAAGTTCAAAAATGAACTGAAGATAAAGAATGATGCGAAAAATGCGACAGATGGCGCTACCTGATAGAGGGATATGCAAAAGGGAAATGTGTTGAAAAAAGGTAGAAGAGAAAATGAAATGGAAAAAATGGAAATAAAAGAAAAAATGAAAATAAAAGAAGTAAATTAAAAATATAAATAAAAATAATAAATAAAGAACTATAAAAGAACAAGAAAAAAATCCAAATTATTATTATTATTTTTTTTTTTTTTTTTTTTTTTTTACAAAATAAAAAGAAAAGAAACAAGAGAAAAGGGAAAGGAATTACAAAATTAATTTCCACGCTGGAGATAGGAAAGGAGATGATGGGAGATCATTGACAAGATTAGCAGAAGTTTTAGAAATAAAATATGCTTCATGAAAATCCAAGTGAGAGGGAGAGGCAGGGGAAGAAATAATTTTGGCCATGGAGAAATTGAAACAATGACTGGAAGACCAGGAAATGACAACAGTATATACTTTTGGTCAATTGCTGTGAAATGTATATATTTTTCAAATTATGCTTTTCTGCAAATCATAGACGGCCCCTCAAACCATCATTTTGACGTTTTTAAAGCATAATTCGAAATGTACTCTGAACAAAAATTTGAAATTGAGTTTTCACATAAATCAGTACATAATAAATATAAATATATCAAAAAAATCATAGGTTTCAATTCATATTTTTTTCGAATATTAATTTCATAATTCATATTATAAAATTTTTCAAATTACAAATCGGAAATATTTATGTTTTGGTTTTTCAGGATTATAATCACACAAAAAAAAATATCACATTAAGATTATAATTTCAGGAGTTATTAATAATAATATGAAAATGTAATTTAACATTAGAAGCTCTAAATTTTAAATGTCTATAATTCAAATACTCGCATCATCCAAATGAATTAAAATTTCGTTTCTAGGCATAGTTTGAACCGAAGAATTAAAATATGGTGTCAAAATTGGGTACTGCCATTGAAAAAAACAAAGTTCAGCGTGGTTTTGATATGTAGATCGCTTCTAAGCAAATTTTATGTACATAATTTAAAACTAGACTTTATTTCCAATCGTTTGGTACTACTAACTTTCTCCTATTATAATTAGTTGCATTCTTAGTAGGAGGTGTTTACTTTTTTTCACGACAGAATGTAATTGAAAAAGAATTACAGCATTAAAAAAGGGAAAGTTAGCTATAAGAAAATGTATTTATTACATCTTACAAAATTACAACTTATATTCTAAATTCTAAATACAGTTTCTTCATTTTCTTCGGTCTGATTTTTTCCACATTGGAAGAAATTTGCCAACCACGAAAATAATACATTAGAATTGTATTGCATATTTGTTGTTGCTTGACGCAAGTTGTGTTTGTTTTAATCCAGTATCTACCTAAAACATAAAAGAATTTTCTGAATTTTATATAGTTGAAATTTTACTGTAATAATATTAAAATTCATGCGCTTAATAAAATTAAAAAAATATTACATAATTCGATCATAAAAAACACATATATAATTGATAAGAAATAATAAGTGAGTATAACAGGATATTATTTGAAATTTTATTTTATTTTTTATGAAATAGACATAGTATTGACGAAGTTTTATTCTAAATTTGAAAAATGGTATTATTTCAGCTAAGAATAATTTCGTGGTCACAAACAACGTTTTCCTCTTTGGAAAGTAAGAAAACAAAGAAAAAGCAGGAAAAGAAAACAACGTAATGACTAACACCGGATGCAAAAGCAAATGAAGATGAATGTTGGAAGAACTATTTTTAAGGAAAAGATGAATCGCGTGACTTAATAATTCAAAGCTGTAAAGCAGTTCGTAGTGCTCTGACATGAAAACAGAGAAAGTACAAGCAAATTATAAAACTAAAAACAAACAAATTAAAATAAAAATACCAAAAGTTTTTAAATTTCCTTTCATTTGATAAATCACTAATTTAAATTAGAGGACATTATTAGAAATTCTGTAATATAATCTGGGGTAAAGATGAAGAATGAAATTACATTTTCTGTGTTTTGCAAGGATGTTAAATAGTTTAAGGTCAAGGTTTGCATATATATATATATATATATATATATTACAATTTATGTGCTCATTTAAAAATATGTACTGTACAGTCGTGGAAAAAAAGTAAACACCTCTTACTAACTCTGCAACTAATTATAATAGAAGAAATTTACTGGTACCATATGATAGGAAATAAAGTTTACTTTTAAGGGGCCGTTTTCAGCAATTTTGTTTATTTTAAGAACTATGATTCAAATGGTGAACTCACTGCAGTTAAATGTTCAAATAAAAGTACATTTTGAAAAGAAAAATTTTTTTAACTACATATTTAATTAAAAGTTTAAAAAATTTTGACGTTTTTATAATCGCTACTACTTTTTTAAATATTAATATTTCTGCCCAAAAATTTTTATAACATTTTCAAATGTGTATTACATTTAATATAATTTTTTAAACTGATATATATATTGGGATTGGATTGCGTATCGACGGAAATTATTTTTGTCCTGTTTCAGATCAGATTGTGGCTCGATGGAATTTTTTGTCGGGATTGGATCGGGTTGAAATTTGACTTCAAATTTAATTTTCAGGTTTGAGTAGGGTTACATGTTGACGGAATTTTTTCTGTCATGTTCGTTTTGGGTTGCGATTCGAGGGAATTTTTTTTTAATCAGTTTCGTGTCGGGTTTCAGGGTGTCTTAAAAAGAAATTTTCCGGTTCGGGTAAGGTTGCATGTCAACGGAAGTAAATTCTGTCCTGTTTCAAACTGTTAAAACTCTTAAATTAAAGTATAAAAATATATAAAATATATGGATCAAAGTTTACACGGAATTTTAACTTTCAATCTGTTTAACTTTTAAAACGCCAAAAAAAGGGGGGGGGTTGCATTATGAAGCTGCAAGCAATTTAGAGCAATATTAAAATTTAAAACAGTACAGAGTCATCTGTCAGTCATATTTAGAACTAAAAATCGGTCAAGTGCGAATATTACTCGTTAATTCCATACGATAAATATATTAACTATAATTAGTAACTGAACTATTACAAAAATTCGTTGTTCAAAGAACAATAAGTTGTTATCTACTTTTCAAAAGATGGTGGCGCATAGAGTATGCAGCTCGTGTCTTTATGCATGTCCAAACATGTATTTAACCTCTTCAATTCCGAAGCTAAAATAATAATACAAATACTTATTCATTGGTTTTTTCCAAACAATATGACATCGTAAATGACAGAAAAAATATCTTTTCTGAAATTGGTCCTTTAGGCGCTTAATAATTAAGGTTCAAAAATATGGATCTAAAACTACAAACCCCTTAAAAACATCAATTTAATAACCATTAACCTAAATTAACGCAATCACAATTTTAAGAGCTTTAAACAAGTAAATAATATACAAATCCTCACATTTTTTTTTATAGAAAAAGATTTAAGTTAAATATGAAAATTTCTCACTTTCTTGGTCATACTGTCTTTTGGGCCTTTTCAGGTATTTTGCAAACTCAGATGAAAATAATACTTATTTTACATGGGAATCAGACTAAATTCTCCCATTTATTCGTGTGCTTTGAACGCAAAGAAAAATATTCAGCTAGTAATAAGTTATGTTAAAATGTTTTAAAAAAATCGGACATTTTAGTTTTCATAAGGAAAACAACAGAGGTCCCCGTTTAGGGACCCGGGGACCGAAGAGGTTAAAGGCTAATATCTTGGCTAATTGCCGACATTTTGTATCGACAATCATTATCAAAAATTCTTTTTTTACTTCCGCGACTATAGGTACCTCGTACGCTCCTCATCTTGCAAACGCAAAGTGAAATTTGTGTGCAACGGAAAAATGCGAATTTTCGCAAAAATTATGTGACCTAGAGTAATCACTGTAGTTTTTTTCCTAGGTTTAAATAAACTTCTACTACCCCTACATTTTTCATAATTTTAGTTTCAGTAAATTGGGAAATAGAGGGAAGGGACATATTTTTGCATTACATTTCTGACGATATCTCAGAAAACATAGGACCTAAAACTAAAACAAATGTACTTTTGGCAGGCGTTACGACAGATTTCACATGATATCCCACATGGTATTTATAAAGAAATTACTTTTAAGTAACTTAATTACTCTTCCTACATTTTTCTTAAATAAATTTGTGAATGGTTAATAATTTATAAATAGTATGTGAGTCAATAGCCTTTATTACTTTTTTCAAATGAAAATCAAATTTCAAAGTAATTGCTTAAGAGGCGCAAGGGCCAACTTAGTGAAAAAGACTTTTTCACTAAGTTGGCCCTCTTAAGCAATTACTTTGAATTTTGATTTTCATTTGAAATACTGTAAACAAGGCGAATGTTTCTCTTTGGAATAATTTCCATGTATTAATATAGCCTTTATTACTTCCGCCAAATCTGAACTTTCCACTTTCCTTACATTACGAGAAAAATAGCTGTAATAGACGCAAAGAAAGATATACACACGAGTGATCTTGTAATGGTTCCGTTTTTACTTTTTAAGTACAAAGCCTTAAAAATGGAAGAGTGTAAAGAAATTCCTCACCTCACACATTATTCTCCAGCAATAGCAATTTCAATAGCAGTCGTTGTTCACTCGTTATTGAATTTTAAAAGCGGCCAGTACATTTTAAACGTACCCTGTATATTGCGATATATGCATTGAATAATTCAAAATCTATGGTTTCGCTAATATTTATTTCTAACTATTATCTCCGATAGAATATATTATATCTACAGTGTCGTATTAACTGTTTGTTCCAGGATAATAATCTAATGTTAAACGCAATATATACCAAAAGGAACACATAGAGAACCTAAACAACAGGCATCAATTTTGCCTTACGTGAAACAGCCCAGCATAGTTAAACATACTTCAGATAAATATCACTTATAGTTGTATACACATGAATTAATTTGTGTATTCGAGTAAAATATGTGCACAGAATCGCTGTGCTGATGTGCATAGAATTTACATTATACACATCGATTTCAATAACGGATATACTACACTGATATTTAATATCGGATTTAAATTTCATAGAAGTGCGGACAGACAGACAGAAAAAAATTTAAACAAAATCACAGAAATCTTTCAAAGATTGTTAAAAAGGGTAAAAGACGTTTTTATCTTTAATCAAGGTTCTCCTGATACAATCATCGGAAAAAAACAACAGGAATATGTAACAGCAATTACTATTCTAAAAGTCACGTTTTTTATATAGTAAATGCTTTTTAAATACAGATGTGATAAATCGGATTTAAATTTCGTAGAAGTGCGGACAGACAGACAGAAAAAAATGTAAACTAAAATCATAGAAATATTTCAAAGAATGTTGAAAAATGTGAAAGACGTTTTTATCTTTAATCAACGTTCTCCTGATACCACTCATCAGAAAAGAACAACAGAAATATGTAACAGCAATTACACAAGCCTGCGATGATAAAATTGCCGGCATAGTAAGTGGTATTTTTTATAGTTTTTTGGATGCTGATTACTAGAAAAATAATGAAAAAATTCCATCACGTACAGTTTCATCACAAATCGGAATCTATGTTTTTATGAATTTAGTATATTTCGGACCAAAAATTATTATTTGTATGAGTTTGATAAATAAATTTATGGACTTAAAATAAACAATTGGTGCATTAAACTAATAAAAAAGAAAGAAGAAACTATTTCAATACAAAATATTTCTTTTTATCGGTAAAGTGCCTATTAAAAGCAATATTCAAGACTGTAGAACCCAGTTGAAATCGGATCTCTCCTGCTTGCAGGTATCGCTCGCCACCCCTTCTTTACACGTCTTTTCACGGACCTTATGTATACTTCTGAATCAGTGTCTTTCTTTACACTGTGCTGTACACACGTGTTTTTATTCCAACTTATGAGTTATAAGTTATAGTAGTAAATTTTACTTCTAGTTTTTTCTGCATTAGAGAGCATGGCTTCCAGAGGATGGGCTAATTCACCGAATTTTTTCTGTTATATTTGTTGTAACTATACAGTTAAAAAACAAAGAAGCATATCTGATTTTGTAAAAAAAAAAAGTGTATTTTGCTTATTTTGGCATGAAATTAGGCGATCAAGACAAGCCTTGGCCTCCACACAAAGTTTTTCATGTTTGCGTAGAAGAATTAAGGCAATGGTTTCAAGGTAAAAAGCAATCTTTTTGGTTTGGTATACCAATGGTTTGTAAAGAACCTAAAAATCACTGTGATGATTGCTATTTTTGTATTTGTAATGTGAAAGGTTTCAATTTAAAGAAAAAAAGGAAATATTTTATCCTGACATTCCGTTTGCCATACGTCCTGTCCCTTGTGGACCTGGGAAAGGAAAAATCTTGTTGATCCAAAAAAAGTGTTACTTCCCCTGCTTCATATAAAATTAGGTCTTATGAAACAATTTGTCAAAGCTTTACCAAAAGAAGGTGAATGTTTCAAATACCTTTGTGAGCAGTTCTCGAGTTTATCCAAAGCAAAACTGAAGAAAAGTGTGTTTGTAGGTCCAGACAGCAGGAAAATTATGAAAGATGAAAATTTTGAGAATAAAATGAAAACAAACGAAAGAAAAGCCTGGAAACCTTTCAAACCAGTTATTACTAGCTTTCTTGGCAACAAAAAGAACTCCAAATACAAATCTATTGTAGAAGAGATGGTAAAAAATTTCGAGATTTTAGGGTGTAATATGAGATTTAAAGTTCATTTTGTCGATTCACACCTAGACTATTTTCCAGAAATTTTAGGTGTAGTTATTGAGGAACAAAGTGAAAGATTTCACCAGGATATAAAGGAAATGGAGAGGTGATATCAAGGCAAATGGAATGTTAGTATGATAGCCAACTATTGCTGGATGCTACAAAAAAGACAATCCCTCCGAAGTTCACAATAGGAAAAGTGGCAAAAAAAAACTTTGATGTAAAGAAAAAACATTACTCTAAGGACTTGTAACCTTCTACATATACTTAACTATTACTTGAATTCAGATATAAATGTAATTTATATAAATTTATAAATAAATGAAATTTAAATGAAATGTCAAAATTTCGTGTTTTTAGCATTTTCTTTAAAAATATGCAATCATTTTGTGAAAAATCCTTACGTGATAGAAAAAAATGGATTTCATTTTCGGAATCAGCAATAAAAAAACATAAAAATTAGTTATCAAAATTAATGCAATTTTCAAAAATTATTTTTTTGCAGGTCTGTGTTATTATTCTAAAGGTCACATTCTTTTATATAGTAAATGCTTTTTAACTAACTGTTCTGCTAACTTTTAGAATGCTTTCAATAAAGCGTTGAAATTTTATAAATTATTCACATATTGCATTAAATATTACCCATCAAAAAATTTAGAAAATGTAACTTCATTTTTATTCAGTTTTCAGGAATAATTATATGTTTTATACTCTTCTATATTCTTTCTTAAATATGTGCATTTATTTTTCAGTATTCTTTAGTTAATTTTAATTTTAATCTTTGTGAATATATTTTTTAAAGAATTTATGCCTAATAAAAAGAAATTTAAAATGTTGAATTGTATTTTTTTTTAAATTATTAGAAGAAAAAGCTGGCCAACTAGCCCCGGTCTACCCTATTTGGCGGTGCAATTCTCAATATGCAAGCGAAATTCGATAGCAGAAACATTTTCTTCTTGTGAAAAAAATTAAATCTAGATGTACAAACCAAAAACATCATCATACGTTTTGGTACATAGTAAATGATCGAGGAGAATTTATACTCGATAATCTATACAGTGCGGAACGGAAATAGACTTATGTTATTCATCCTGATAGGTAATTAGTGAGCAATGGCTAAACGTCTTCAGGCTAATTAATAAAAGCACGTTTCGAAATTTCAACGGCGAGCCTCTGTACAACATGTATTTAGCTGAAAAAGGAAAAATCTAAAAAAGGATGCCAATTTATACAAATCAAATAAGAAAAATCTTTGTTTGAACGACATTAATTGTTTCATGTCATGGGTGTCGGCAGAGGTTTAAATGAAAACGTGGTTGGAGCATGTTTTTTGAACTTTTATCTGTTTTTTCTCCTTGTGTTTCATGACTTTGAAAAACAACTTTTTTCAGTTTGTCTTAGGTTAAGTTTATTATTTCGCTATTTTTTGACATGTTTGCATATTTTTTTCTCTTTTTCTTTTTCTTTTGACAATTGAATAAAATTTGCAGCTATGGTTATCCAGACTCTAAGAATTTAACTGCGTTTTACATTTTACCAGGCTCTTTTCATGTCTAAGCCAGTTACTTTCTGACATATTCGCGAAACTTTTTTATTGATAAAGGCAAAAAATTTGCAGGTAATCGGGATGTAAGGAATCGAACAGCGTTTTTGTATAGTAGTAAACTGTCTATCTGAAAATGATAGTAAATTCGACGCTTTAGACTTATTTTCATGACATGACAATGACGTAATGGTGGTCAAACTGGTAGCAATTGGCTGTAACTCTTGCAAGTATCTTGGATGAGTTCGTTAATCAAGTATGTACATGTTATTGTTTGTTTACAGAAACACACAAAAGCAACCATGCAAAACTTGTCAACACAATAAGGCCCGAAATAACGTACCAAATTCAAACCTAATTGGAACAGTGTATTGATATTGCTAGTATCTTGAATGAATTCGTTAATCAAGTACTGTTCTACCATCCCTAAGTGGTAACCTAATGAAAAAACTGGCCATGTTTAAAACAAAGGGTACGGTACTTTCAAATACAAAAGAGCTATTTTCAGACGCATTTCTGAATTTATTTTTGTTTGTAAATGCATGAAATTAGCAGATATTCTTATTCCTAAACATCGAATGGAGTTTTCCCTATTTTGGTAAAGACAGAAGACCTTTCAGAAAATACTGTCAAAGTGGGCATTTTGAACCGAATTCCCGGAGCCAAAGCGCGAAAAAAAAAAGAAAACTTATCACGTGACTAGAATCACTTTATATGATTTGATATTTATTTATCAAAAATGGAAAACGCTATTTGATTCCATATCACTTCTCTTCTAGCCAGGCCTGCCAATTTTATGCATTTAAAAATGAATCAGAAAGTTTCGCGATGGTGAGTAGGTAATATGAGAACCACCTAAATGAATATATCTTTACTTTCGGTTGTCCGATATATTTTAAACTTAATTTCATTATTTGTATTTTGAACCGGAAGACGAACCAAATTTTTTGGTTCCCCCTTCTACTCGGGCGTCCAGGGTATATGCCCCCTGGCTTCCCTCTAGTTTAAACCCTAAGGTCATGAATCACCCTGTATATTAATTATGAATTATCTATCATGAAAATAATCTTAAAATTAAAAAGCATTTATTTACCTTGCTCACTCTGGTGGATAAATGAAATTTGCCAGTAAGAAGTTTATTTTTCTTTTTTAAACCTTGGTTAGATTTATTTTTATTTTTAGGGAAATGTAAACGTTTTTTAAAAAACTACTATGTATATTTCTGAGAAATATTGAGTAATGGAAATTGCATTTGCTGTCTGTTTTTACATTATTTCTGAATGGGATAAATTAAATGAGATCAATAGCAGCCACTAATGTAATAAATGGTAAAGTGCAACTAAAATCAGTATTCAATGCATGATTTTCTTCATTGTACTTTTGTTAAAGTAGTCAGTTGTTGTCAGGAAAACTTGTTTTAACGCCAATTAATATTTTTTACTTCATATATCAATTGTGAATGTAATGAGAAATATTTTTAATTACGACATTTTCTAAAATACTCTCAATAAAGTGAAAACAGTAATAGGCTATGAGATTTTGAAAATATATGCTAACCAGTCTGCAACGCATGATTTTCCTTTATTAAAATCTGAATGAAGTTACTTTTTTATGAAATATCGGTTTCAATTTATGTTTTACATTTTAAATGCAGTAAAACCCTGCTAAGACAAAATCCAACGGAATGAGGAAAAATTCTATTTTAGATAGGTTCTCATCTTAGTAGGCACACACCCCTAATTGTTTTGTACTTCTTTCCCCGGATTATGTATTTTTTTTCAGTTTAAGGATTTTGTTATGCAAATATTCCGTTATAAACAGGTTACGTTATAGATAAGTTTTTTTTAAGGTCAGTGCAAAAGGAAAAGGTGCTCCTTCTCCTACAAAGCAATAAAAATGTCAACTGGATTTTCTTTGCCAACCATTCTGTGGTCATTACCAAAATATGGAGGCTCAGGAATGGGAAAAGCAGAGACGCATTCGTCGGAAAGATTTCGATCCGAATCAGATCCCACAAAGGTAATAAAACATGAAAAGCACTACTTAACCGCGACAAAGACATAGCCATTTGTAGGTAGCGTCTGTTGCCAGTGGAAGCTTTTAAGCGGTCAGGCAGTGCTTTTCATGTTTTATTACTTGTATTACTTGTTTTATTACTAATATGTAGTACGATCGGGAAATCAGTCCGACAAAACCCATCGTCACCTCTTTCCATTGTTGAGATTCCCCTTTCTTTTGTTGACCACAAAACAGTTTGAAAAAAAAGTTCAGTTGACATTTTTTATGGATTTGTACGAGGTTTTTGAAAAAAAGCAAATAAACACTGCTTATAGAGAGATCCGTTTTAACAGGTTACGTTGCATTTAGATTGCATAATACATATGGATTGTTAAAAGATATTAGTCCAGCCCCACAAAAAATTTCAGAACCCCCGTTGGCAATACTAGCTGGTTACGGCCCTGGCCAGCCAACTCGTCAGCATAACACAATGAACAAAGAAAAGGCTTTGTCTGTCCAATAATTTAAAAGCGTCTCTGCAGGTAATCACGTTTTGTAAGATCCTGAAAGCAAGCAAAACCTACTTCTTTTGGGGCGAGAATCCAACAAATAACTCCAGCTTTTCGCACTCAAAGTCATCTTGTATAAATTTGTTCTAGGTGTCTTCATTTTTGTTTTCATAATTCTCTTTACTCTACGACGCTCAAGTGGTGAACACAGATGGGAAGAAGCTGAACCCCTGTTAGCCAGACAGTCTGTCAACTTATTATTAAGGGGACGGTGGAGCTTAAAATCCTTGAAAAAAAATTTTTTTTATTTTTGTAAATTTCGACTTAACAATTTTTTTTCTCAAAAATTAAATTTTTTTTACATTTTTTGGGGGGATAAATGCATGTTATAATGTATATAATGTACCCTTGAATAATATTTAAGTTGAAATTTACAAAAATAAAAAAAATTATTTTCAAGGATTTTAAGCTCCACCGTCCCCTTAAGCATTTCAAAATAAACAGGTATCCATTTTTAAAAAAATATGTTATTGTATATTTAATCAGATCATTAATTGTAATTTGCCAATTTAAAACATTTAAGGATGTACTGAGGAATACTTTAAATAATGGAACTTATCATTTGAGCATATCATTTATTATATCAGCCCGTTAATTAATAAATGTAAATGCGTTTGTCTACCTCCTATCTTTAATTGCTTCGAGAGCCAACGAAACGGCAGCAACTTCTCCGTCAAAATTATCTTAGTTTAAACCAAAAGGTTTTTCATTAGTGAAATGCTGGAAACACAGTCCAGTACAAGCTGAGACGGGATGACCGGGACGACAACCTCAGAAACTCAGCTTACGCTTTTGAGTTTTAGTTCAATCCCGGGGTGCAGACACCAGCAAAATTGCTCAGAACTGCATACATTCCAGAACCATCTGTATGAATATGTGGAAAAAGATCAGGGAGATAACTCTTGTCAATAATAGCGAGAGCCACCATTTTTATATATGATTTCAAGGAGAATTCCTTAGAATAAAGAAAAGTACTTCAAGTTCATTCTCTGCAAGATTAAAATGGCAATAACATGTTACACTCGAGTTAAATGGTAGTCTTAAAATGCGAATAGTTTACCAACTACCATCAGATTTTTGTTGTTGTTGTTGTTGTTGTTCAAGCTTCAATATATGTATATTTACGAAAATATAGTAAAAATTTAGTTAAATAATCTTTTTTACTGCAAATAATTTTAAGTCTTATGAATAGAAAGTTACAGCATAAGCATATTGAAAATCTTTAATAATTCAAAGTATAATTGATACAACATAATTTGTTATAAGAAATTTAAATAAATATTCTCATTTAAATTTACGAATGTTGTATTATCTATTAGATCCCGATTTCTTCATTGTTTAAAAATATTTTTAATTACTCTTTTTCTATAACAATTTTTTATATTTTTTATATCTAGCCTTACAGAATACTGTTCGAAATTATGCTTATCTTTAGTCATTGGTTGTGCTACAAATTTTGACGTTGGACTTTTAGCTAACATCAGTCCTATTATAATAACAAAGACCAAATAAACGAATCTCAGTATCGAACAAGCTAGACAGAGAAAGCAATGCATTTCTAAATTAAATCCCACAGAACTTTGGATCAATTTCAATTTGCCAGCATAAAAAAGCTAAGCATACAAAGAAGAAATAATTGCTTCTCCAGTAACCCAGAGAAGTAATCTAATAAAGTTTTATTACAAGTTCTAGTTCTTTGAAAACCGAAAGGATATCATTGAAGGTATCTTAAATATGCAGAGCGTTTTTAAAAAGATTTCTTATAAGGCGACTGTGGATGCTTTTAATAAAATAGATGAGAATAATTTCTTTAAATAGAACTAATGATTTCTCAATTACCTTATCACTTAAACTTATTTAAAAAACAAACTGTTTCTTATAATAATATAAATCCTATTTATTTCCGTGATTGTTTCAATAATAGAGAAGTTTCCTTTATCGTCTTATTCAGCGTTTATTAAAACAGTTCTAAAGATTACTAAAGATTTGTAAAATTCTTCCTAATTATTTAATAATAATTTCATAGCATATATTTTTTAAATCAAGCTGTATGACAGACTTTTTTTAATTCTTCTGCTTACATCGTGCTATATTCTTTGTCCCTAATAAGGAGACAGTCATTAATTAAGTCATGTAAATTTCGTGGGAATTTTTTTACTCCTCCCACTTCCTAAATCACAGGTTGTCACACTCCATTGATATCAACAATTTTAGCGTTGAGTTTGTTTTAACTTGTCAAAACGTATTTTCTTGAATTCGGGACATAGATAGATCATTTTACCGTTCTCGATTTTGTATAGGATGTAAGTTACGTGAAAATAGTTTCACTTCAATATCATCCACAATATTAGTAAAAGTTCTTGCTCGTTTAATCTGTAAAATAAAATAATTAACATCTTGTGTGCCTTTCTTAAAGCTGCTGCAATTCAATGAAAAAGGAAATATATATGTAATGTTACCTAAATAAAACTATAAATTTCTTATAAACTTTATTATACTGGTTTCAAACAATGGCTAACAAAATGCTTTCCTATGTTAGAAGCTTCGTGAAAATGTGTTAACATTCCTCCTCTGTCACACACTGTCACACTTTGTGAACCCCTTCCCATCTCTTGAAGAGTGATGTAATTAATAGATGACCTCTTGTCGGATCTTCTTGCTAGGATAAACTTTCAAGCTGATACTCCAAAGTCACATCAGTCCTATTACAGATAACAATGAATAAATATCAGTATCAAATACGTTATATGAAGGTATCAATATACAGCAGAACTCCGCTAATCCGAACTCCACTGATCCGAAATTCCGATTAATCCGAACCTAATTTTATTGTCAAAAATTATACTTAGGTTAAGAAAACATAATAAAAAAATACTCAATATTTTAAAAGTAGAACACATGTACACGAATATTAAATGAAAACGTGTACTTTAGGTCTACTCGAAGAAGCCATCCTAAAAAAATCTCGAATATCTGTTTGTTTGCCAGTCACTATAAAATTCTTTTCTAAAAGTCCAAAAGTACTTAATGCAGATGATAAAAATTAATTTTTCCTTTCAACAGTTTGATTTCGCAAAATTATCTATAGCAATGTTTTTATCTTCACCTCGTTTACATGATGATTTAGGTATTTATAGATTCACGATTTTGAACTGTTTGTAATGGGTGTTACGTAATTCTTCATTCTGAAGTTGCATTGGATTATTATATACACCATGAGTGATTAAGCAGGAATACTATTTTGTTCCGAAAGTCGTGCCGGATTGCAGGATGTTTACTATACTACTGAGTACTTATAACTTATATTTTATATAGTGCGCATCTTTTTCTTTTCTATTTTTATCAGGATTTCGGGTGATCCAAACTGGCACCGGACCCAATTAGTTCGGATTAGCGGGTTTCTACTGTATTTCTAAATCAAATCACACAGAACAATTTCAATTTGCAAACACAAGCAAGCTAAATATACAAATACGAAATTCCTACTTCCTTTACATTATTTTTCAAATGGCTTTTGCAATAACCTAGACAAGAAATCTAATGTATATTTAATACAAATTTAAGTTCTTTGAAAATTGAAGGGATTTCTTTGCAAGCACCTAAAATATACAGAAGGTTCCTTAAAAAGATTTCTAACGACGCAACCACTCTTACATTTGAAAAAATTGAGTTGAATAATTTCGGTAAAAAGAACTAATGGTTTTTAAATCACTCTATCACTTAAACTTACTTAAAAACAAACATTTTCTTAAAATGATAAATCCTATTTATTTTCGTGAATTTTCATCAGTAGGGAATATCATTTATCTACAGTATTTATTAAAAAATCTAACTAAAAATTTGCAAAATTCTTCCTGATTATATTATAATAATTTTATGGCATTTATTTTGAATAAAATGATTTATTTAATTTTTCCAAATCATGCTGCATGGCATACTTTTTTAATTCTCCTGATTGAATCATGCTTTATTCTTTACTCCTAATCAGGAGTCAGACAGTTCATGAGTTAATCATGCAAATTTCATAGGAATTTTTTTACTCCTCTGTTTTTCTATGTTATAGGTTGTCATACTCGATTAATCCCCCTCTCCTGTCGTGAAATTTAATTTATATCAAATATTATGCAAAAAACAGATATACTATCTCTTATTTTTTAATATAAATGTTATAACATAGTTAAAATCTTGTGTGTTTCTCTTCAAGTTGCTGCAATTCAGTGAAAAAGAAAATTATACCTAATATTACCTAAATAAATATGCATGTTTTTTAATTAACGTTATTACACTACTTGTAAATAATGTCGACCAAAATGTTTTCATATTTTAGAGGTTGCGTGTCCATTTTGTTAACAGCTCTCCCTGTCACACTGTGTTATACTTTGGAACTCCTCCCAATCTCTTTAAGTGTGACGTAGGTAATGGATGACTTCTTGTTGGATGCTCTAGGATTAACTTTTTGAATAATATTTCAGTGTGATATCAGTCCTTTTACAATAACAAGGAATAAATATCAGTATCAAATAAGTTGCATGTCCAGTTTGTTAACAATGCTCCCTGTCACACTGTGTCACACGTTGGTACTCCTCCCATTCTCTTTAAATGTGACATAATAAATGGATGATCTCTTGTTGCATGCTCTAGGATGAACTTTTGAGTTGAGATTCCAGTGTGATATCAGTCCTGTTACAGTAACAACGAATAAATATCAATACCAAATAAGTTGCGTCGTTGCGTGTCCAATCTGTTAATAACCCTCCCTGTCACATAGTGTCACACTTTGGAACTCCTCTCAATCTCTTTAAGTGTGACGTAATTAATGGATGACCTTTGGTGGATGCTCTAGTATAAACTTTTCAGAAGAGAAACTTTTGAGAGAGAGGTGTAATATCAGTCCTATTACAGTAAAAACGAATAAATATCAGTATCAAATAAGTTGCGTATCCAATTTGTCAACCAGCCTTCCCTGTCACATTGTGTCACACTTTGGATCTCCTCCCAATCTCTTTAAATGTGACGTAATAATTGGATGATGTCTTGTTGGATGATCTAGGATAAACTTTTGAGTTGAGATTCCAGAGTGAAATCAGTCCTGTTACCGTAACAATGAATAAATATCAGTATCAAATAAGTTGAGTGAAGAAATCAATGCATTTCTAAATTAAATCACACTGAACTTTAGCTCAATTTCAATTTACAAATACAAGCGATCTAAACATACAAAGAAGAAATAAATGCTTTCTTCGCATTATCTTCTAAATCACTTCTCCAATAACACATTGTGAAGAAATCTAATAAATGTTTAACACAAATTCTAGTTCTTTGAGAATTGAAGAGATTTTTGGGAGTTACCTAAAATATACAGGTTTCATAGAAGATTTCTGACGACACAACCATTCATACTTTTAACGAAATTGAGTTGAATATTTCCTGTAAAAAGAACTAATGGTTTCTCAATTACCCCGTAATTTAACACAAAAAACATTTCCGCATAGTAAGTATTTTCGTGAATGTTTCATTAATGAAGGAGTTTACTCAATCTGTCTATCTATATTATAAAGGAAAACCGTATCTGTGCATAATGATGACGTCATTTTGCGAATGGCAGCACTTCACGATGAAATTTCGGTTTTGAAATTTTCGCTACTGCAATTTTTTAATCTTCTAAACAATGTACATTTTCACTTTTTACACCGGCGTATTAGAAAAGAAAATCAACTTTTAAATGCAATTTATTTGAAAAGTGTATGTTAATTCACCTATTTATTATGGTTTTTAAAGCATGAATTTTTGTGATTTGTCTCTATCGCGTGCCGTCTTCATTACGAAATAATAATAAACACTTTGCACATAAAACAATACAAATTGTTCAGCATTTAACTCCGACTAATTTTCCATAACGAAATTTAAGTTTTATCAAAAAAGAAATAAAAGAATAATTAAAAAAACATAACCTTAACACACAGGGTTTTTCAAAATTATATGTCAGAAATGTAAAGGCAGGTAGAGAGGACATTAGCAAGCAGATATGGTATAGGAATGTGAGTGCGGAAATGCACCGCTGAAACAGTAGAGAGCTCTGTTGAGTTTGACGGATGAAAGCGCTGCGCTGACTTGAATCGTCATTCCCCACAACGATTTCAGTAACATGCATCGTTACACCAAAGAGAGCTTCGCGACATGCATTTCATGTCTGTGGCTGTGCAAGAAAATGGCTCACACCTAACGCACGTACAACAGTTCTCGAGCTTTTCGAAGGATATACTACTGTGCATAATATTGTTTTTTCTACTCTAGGAATTCTCCAATATCTTCCAGTGCCCGTATGGCAAGTCCCACTCTAAGGCGACACATAAGACAAGTCGCTTGAATTCGCTGGAAAAACAGGTTTAAAACAGGTTTGAAACAACTTCGTGCTTTGTTTCGACCAGTTTTTGCGCCTCATGTTGCACTTCATATTGCTTTGTCGTCTGTGTTGGATATGCCTATCACGTCTCGAGGCATAAAATGATCCACTCGCGGACAAAACCCGATGAAAAGACCCAAATGTTCTGCGATCCGGCAGGATTCCTACTTGGGAATCGTTCTATGTACATCCTTTGAACAGCCGTTCCATTTTTTTTTTCTTTTTTTTTGCGTAGCCTCATACATGAAATGCATGTCGGCAAGCTCCGCATTGGTGTAACGGCGCATGTTGCTCGAAATCCGTGCGAAGAATGACGATTCCAGCCAGCGTAATGCTTTTATCCACTGAATTTAACAGCGCTCTCTACCGCTTTAACGCTGCTTTTCCGCAACCACATTCCTATAAGACATCTGCTTACTAAGGTCCCCTCTACCTGTCTTTATATTTCCGGCATATAATTTTGAAACAGCCTGTATATCTAATCGAACCATTTAAATTTTTACACCGCCAAATAGAAAAAAAAACTTTCAAAGGTAATTTGTTTGAAAACTGCAACTGTTTACTGATTGTCTATGGTTTTAAAAATAAATTTCAAGCATGAAATATTTTTTAATTTATCTCTATCGCGTGGAGCTCGATTATGAAAGACTAATCCGTTTGCTCTGAAAACAATTTAAAAAGTTCAGCATTTGCTTCCGGCTAATATTCTATAACAAAATTTAAAACTTCCTCCATAAATGAAGAAACAAAATTCTAATTTAACATACATGTCATTGAACTACGCGCTTAAAGCACTGAAATAATTAGATTCAAGAAGGCTGCCGTAAGTAGCATAATCTTCATCTAACAACTCTTGGCATGCGGTTAATACGAAAGGATCGCCTTTAGTAAATTTCAAAATTTTATTTGA
This sequence comes from Maratus speciosus, assembly GCA_963932465.1. NCBI lineage: Eukaryota > Metazoa > Arthropoda > Arachnida > Araneae > Salticidae > Maratus > Maratus speciosus. The sequence continues at coordinate 308,018,236 of OZ010786.1, forward strand.
TTGCATAATTCATATTTTTCGTATGAAAATGCTTTTTTGGTGTTAGTGGGAAATCTAAAAAATGTGTTACAAGTAAAAGATTTAGTAGAATTTTCGATTTTAAAAAAAATGATTTTCACCTGAACTCCGTAACCCGAGAAGCCCTGTTTCGATCCACTATTATAAATAATATTTAAAATAACTAAATAAAGATTTTCAAAATTCTGCATGATTGGTACTATAGTATTACTATACTAATTTTATAGCAATTTTCTAAAACAATAATTTTCTTTTTTAATCAGGCTTTATAGCATACTTTTCCATTCATTTGCTTGAACCATGCTCTATATTTTATATCTAGTTAACTGGATACTCTAGGATGGACTTTCGAGCTCAGATTCCCTGAGTATGTCAGTCCTAGTTGGCTAACAATACCTAAATGAATAAATATCCTATAAAATAAGAAATAAATGCATCTATCTACTACATATATAAAATGTAAAGAGGAATTTCATTCCAGCTGCTTGTAACTTGAGTTCTGTTAAAAGGATTTTGATGGGACTTGTGTTAGATAATTTTTCAGGAAACATTTTAGTATATAACATATTGTTCTAAGCTGCTTAATTATACAATTATGAAGGACAGATCTATAATTAGATGAAAAATTATCCTGTTTAAAAATATTCTGCTTGGTGGATTTTAATGGAACTTGCAATGTTAATTAGATAATTTTTAGGGATGATTTAATGTATGACATATCGTTCTACGTTGCTTAGTTATAGAATTTGGGAAAATTGTATAATCTATAGTTCTATAATATGGTTCTAAATTATTTTCCCTATATTGTTCTATAATATGTGGAAAAGATCTATAATCAGGTGAATCCGATCGTGAAGGCTTAGCCTTTTTAAAAGTTCTATTGGACGGATTTTGATGGAATTTCCACTATTAGTTTAATAATTTTTAAGGAATAGTTTTAGTATAATGCATAACGCTCTATCATCCTTTAACAAATCTTACTATAATTAATCAACTGAAAGAGCAAGCCCTTAACAGCTCAAATTTTGCCTGACACATTGCAAAATATAATAGCTCAATGGTGCCCTTATTTCTTTCAGCAAGGCGGAAGGACCTTCCAGGAAAAGGTCCATATTGAGTTTAAAACACAAGGTTAAACGTGCCTATATATAGGGTTAACCTAAATGATTTCAAAACACTGTGTATTGAGAAGTATAGGACCTACAAAGACGGGTGATACGTGAAAAGATACACACACTCACCAAGTTAAAAAGCCCCCCTCATTGCTCGAATGCAGGAACGCATCACTGCTGCTGTGATGGACAGTGACAGAAACATGCTATTGAACGTATGGACGGAACTCGATTACCGTTGGGATGTGTGCCGGGTGACTAAGGGCGCACACATTGAACATGTGTAGTATGTACCAGAAACTTGCTGAGTATATGTATGTTTTCATGTACCACTCGTCTTTGTACGTCGTATACGGGTAAATAAACAGTCTTTTGAAACCCTATGAATCATTTACGCTAACCCAGTATTTTATTTGATTCAGGGTTCATTTGGAGAAATCTACAAACGTAGCGGGCGAAGCCTGCTAGTTTCTGAACAAAATCATGCAAAACAATGGGTCACTTTCAATCTGAAAATTCAGAAATTCTATGCAAACAAAGAATATTTAATTTTTATCACTGTACTCCTTCTACTCAATTCTCCAGTATCGAAAGAAGAAAAATAGTAAATGTTTAATACGCGTTCTCTTTGAAAATTCAAGGTACTCTGAGCGTGCGGAAACTCTCTTAGAAATATTTCTTATAGCGCAGTCACGCATATATTTAACGAAATTCAATTGAATTATTTTTGTAAAAAGAACTAGTGATTTTTCAATTACCTAATAACTTAAGCTCTGCATAATAATTAATCCCGTTTATTTTCATGAATGTTTCATAATTTTGGGATTTTCCTTTATCGTATTTATTAAATATTCTAAATAAAGATTTGCAATTTTCTCTATGCTCATTTTATGGTAATTTTATAGCATATATTTTTTTTTATAAAATAAGTTAATCTTTGTTCAAAGCACCCATCATGCTAATTCTTCTGATTGAGCCACCGATAATTCATTATCCCTATTTATCGGATGTAGAGATCTTCACGGATCGGGCCAAAACCCGAAGCCTTATTTTCATTCACAGCACTCGGGCCAGGCCGTGTCCGTGTCCTACTTTTTTCTGGAGGCTCGGGCCGGGTCGGGTCTACTGATTACTCTTTACGGGCCGGGCCGGGTTCGGGACCTACATTTTCCTGTAGGATCGGACTGTGCTTTGAATTATTTTTTCCGTACAGAACCGGGACTGGTTTCCTTCTTCCTAGTCTTCACGCCCCAAAACTTTCAGTCCTGGTTTTGACCCGGCCCGTATGAAAATCATTGTCTTGGCGTGGCCTGGTCCATTCAAAGGTCTGTAAAATTAGACCTGGCCAAAAATCTTTGAAAAAAATGCATACATTTTTAAATCGCCGTTATTTTGCAATTAAACATTAAAATTAATAATTTTTAAAGAATAATAGATTTGTACGCTTATTATGGCTAAATTATATGGCTATTTATATGGCTAAATTAAAATATAACGAAAAGTGTGAAAAAAGAACCTGTCTATGACGGAATATTGTCTTAAACTGAAAACTGTGTTGATCCATGCAAAATGAATATACTAATACGCAAGAAAAGAATAAATAATACATTTAAACCTGCTAAGAAGGAAAACTGTCTATACCTGATTTTTTTTCAACACTATGCAATTCCGCTTAGAAGATTTTACTGTATAGTATTTTTCTGATTATTTAACTCTTGAATACATGGAATACGGATTAACAATATTAATGATAACTGAAACGCTTACATACAATAAATAGAGATTTGTTAAAAAAATAAATATCGCTGGCTGCGGCACTTCTATAAAAAAGAAAATTAATTATAAGCATGAAAAAAAAGCTAAGATAAGAATTTTTAATTTGATCTCCTCGTACGAGGCAAATTTTTAACCAAATCGCGCCGGGCCGGACACGGGCCGAACTTTAAATTTGTGTATCGGGCTGGGCTGATTTTTTTTCTATGGGTCGGGCCGGGCCTGGGCCTGGAAATTTCAACCCGTGTAGACCTCTAATCGGATGCCTTAGGATCTTAAAAGTTTATCTTGCAAACTCTAAAAAATAAATTCTCAAATTTATACTTTAAAACAGGTAAACTGATGATACAAAAACGATTTGTCTATATGTGCAAAGTGGCGTGTAAATTGCCAAATACACGCATCGGTGTATCAATTTCAAAATACATATTTTCCTGTGTATTTTAATAGCACATTAAGCGGTTTAAATATGTAAAATGTTATCAGATTATTCAGAAATATACAGTTTAACATGTATATTGCACATGAATACACATACACATACATCTGTACAATATACAGAAATGATGGATTTTGTGTACATAGTACCTTTTGCTTTGGTATGTAAATTTTGAACTAAATATTTTTATGGTTGCAACAAATTTGCATGAAGTACAAACATGTGTTCTCGGTGTGTTTGTTCTCATTCCAGCAGATTTGTTTTTAGACCGCAAAATAGTGTAACCTTAATTTACAAAAAACAAGATCGTCTGAAATTATATTTACTTTAGATCATTCTCTGTTAGTTTTATGAAGCCCTAAAATAGTATAGTCATAATATATGAATAGAATCTGTATAATCTGAACAAATATACTGCAAAATAAAATTTTGAAAAATAAAGAAATCGAGACGTTGGTATTATTTCCGCATTTTGCCGTATTTTTTTTTCCTATCAATTTCAGTAATAGTTTTGAAAGATACATCTATATCAAGAGGAATTTTGTTTAATTTAATTCAAACTACAGTAAACAAGCAATACTTACCAAAACAGGATTTGAATTCCCGATCTGCGACTTTCTAAGTCATTAACTTGAGCATTCAGCTACTATTACACAGTCAAGTTTTAAAGTATCGTTATTTATTGTACTCATGTAAGTATACATATTTTTGTGTAATATTCTGTTCTTACACATATTTCTGTGTAAAATTTGTACACACACTTCTGTGTAATATTCTTGTCTTACGCATATATCTGTGTAATATTGTTACACATATTTCGGTGAAATATACAAAATACACAGATATTTGTATAATATGCAAAATTTGTAAATTACATTAACACCCGAATTCGAGTAAATCAATAACATTTTCTAGCATTTACATATTTGTTAGTTGTTTTTGAAGGGGTAACAAACTATACAATTCCATTAAGCCGATAAACACACATAAATACAGGTACATTTAAACGACAACGACGTAAATTTTATGACAAATGTGTAATTTTACAAATTTACTCATATACCTATGTAAAAGTGACTAATTTACACATTTATTTTTTACAGTGCAGCATGATATCAGTCATATGAAATTAAAAATGCGTAAATGAATAAATATCACTAACATATAAATTGGGCGAATAAATGAATACATTTATTTCTAAATTAAATCGCACAGAACTGTGGATCAATTTGAATCTTAAAATACTAAGAAACTAAACATAAGATGAATAATTGAATAAAAGATTCAATAAAAGATAAATAATTGCTTTTTCTCCCCATTTTTTCAGTAACTCAGAGAAGAAATCTAATAAATGTTTAATAAAAGTTCTAATTCTTTGAAATTTAGAAGGATTTCTTTGAAGGTACTTTAAATGTGATAGAAAGTTTCCTAAAAAGATTTTTTGTAAGTCAATCGCACATACTTTTAATAAAATCGAAGAGTATTATTGGTAGAAAATGAATAATGAGTTTCAAATTAACTTCTCACTTGAGATTATTAAAGAAATACTCGATTTCGCATACTTCTAAATACCATTATTTTTCATCATTATTTGTTTTATTTTTGTGAGTTTTCCTTTATCCATGATTATTTTTTAACGAATTTAAATAATAATTTGTAAAGTTTTTTTTTTTTTATGATAAGCATTCTATATACTTCTATCAATTATTTTCACTAAACTAAAAATCAATATTTTTATTCATGCAGTCCCTTTCCTATTTTCAATGAACTATTTTTAAAAAATCATGATTTTTAAAATCTCACATTTTAAAATCTTAATTTGTAAAGTCTCAAATCTGTTATACTAAATTCTACAGTTCAGAGGATTTCTGCCAAAATATAAACTTTATTTAAGATTTCCAATGCTCGTGGCAGTTTTTCTCATACGCTTGAGTCACTGATTTATAGGAAGTTAATTTTTAATTAAAATAAGAAAGAAAAATCATGCGTCGAGGTTAGATAATGAAACACTTTCGAACACTTCCAAGAATACTTTAACAAAACTTCGCCGTTTAATATGGTAAAGAAGGACAAACTTTTTTAAAAATATATAACACATTTGAAAAACAGATTTTAACAATAACATCCATATTTGGAAAGGTACTCCAATTTTTTTTGTGCCTTTCTGTGTATGATCCATAGATTTGTACAGGTTTTACATAGCATACTAAAATTTAGTTTAGTAAGAAAACAAATAGCACGGTTGAAATTCACCTTCGACAATTTCTAACAATTGACAGAAACGTACTTGGGTTCTTTTGTACAGCCCTTTATATCACATACAGGATTTTATAAACGCCACACATTAGCTGAAAATTAATTCAGGAAAAACAACATGCTTAAAATTACTGAAATCACGCTTCTAGGAAATACTATCCATAGGCATCCGTGCATGCAGTTGTTTGCGTAGTCTTGCATATCATTTTATTGTCGGAGCACAGTTCCGGCTTCTCTGCAAAAATTACACTTTTGTTAACACGATAGCGTCCAAAATATTTGTCGCATCGACACAAAAAATGAGCTGGACATTAGCACTGCCAAAAACTCGGCGCGTATTGAAAACCAAAAATATTCGTTAACTCTAACAGCCTGAAATGTCGGGTCAAAATTTTCCCATAGAAATAACATTGTGAGTTTAAATCTTAAACATCTGAAAGACAAGGTTGTTTTTTTTTTAGTAATCTACCTTGAACTTTTTCTGAACCAATTTTATTAATTTTTTTTTTTTAAATGAAAGCTGTTTCTTCGTAGATTTACCCGCACTAGCTATCTATATTATAAAGGACAAACATATCTGTGCGTAACGCATACGTCATTTTGCGAATGGCAATTCTTTGAAATTTGAAATAAAATTTTTGTTTTGCAATTTTTTCTACTGCAAATTTTTAAACTTCTAAACATCGCACATTTTAAATTTTTACACCGTCGTATAAGGAAAAAAATGCTCTTTTAAATGCAATTTGTTTGAAAGCTGTATCTCAATTTAATTTTAAGATATTAATTTTTTTGTAGTTTTTATTACTTTTTCTGTAATTGTGGCAACTGAAATACCCCATTTCTGTTGAAAGCAAAAGGGAAAAAAATAAAATAGTTGATTGCTGTATCTTTTTGTTGCCATTTTCTCATTAAAACTGAAAAAAAAAGAAATTAAATACGTGCTATGTTAAGAATATCGTTTGTTATAAAACCCAATAGTTTTGGCTTTATTTCGTTTTTATTTATCAACTAGCTGTTTAACCCGTTCTATACCCGTTCATGAATTTAATTCTAAAACCAAAATTAAAAATAACTATTCGATTTAGTAAAATATTTTCCCACTGCTGTGCCTTTTTTCAATGAAATTTAATCAGCGTGGCGTACGTAATATGTATATCTCTAATTATATGCATGTGAGATAAAAGAATTTTCGTAATACCCGCTACAGCTTTTTAGTAGCTTTTTTTTCAGCGTGGCGTACGTAATATGCAATGCGTCTTGCAATAGAAAAGTAATTGTTGTGGTAAGAATTTTATTGTGAATTTTTAATTGTTGGCAGCTGCGATAACGAAAAGTGTTTAAATTTGATAGGAAATTGCTGAAAAATTAGTGGTTTTTTATTCATTGAAAGTTAACTATAAATTATTTCGATTACAGATTGCTTTAGTTGCCTCGGCCGTGATTTAACACACATGTACATAACATTTCACAATCCTGGCTTCTAAACTGAGGATTTATATATCATTACAGGCAGAAATTTTTTTCATTTTTATATATTAGATTAAATCATTTTTAGTTTATTTCAATGTAATTTTACAAAAGGTACAACACTTTCTCTTTACAAAAATGTATTTTAAAGAATATTTGTGTGACTTATTTTCTTCGCATTTATTTAATTCGTATCAAAAATCTGAAAGAATGCTTTGTAGAAGTGCGTCATTTTCACCCCAGCTGCTTTGAAATTCTTCACATGTGAAAATGCTTTATCTTTAAAAATAACTTAATCGAAATCACACACCGATAAAACGCAATGTTTTACAAGCGTTTAGAGTGCATTTATGGAAGAGCAGTAACAGGTAGTGAGCATGCTCTTTATCCGAAAAATAGCGATTTATGTTACAGAACTTGATGATTCTTTCTTGGATGAATTCGCTACGCCGAGTTAGACAAGCAATCACAGAAAATCTTGGCAATAATTAGGGGTTTAAAATAATATCAGGTTCTCGAAGGTTTTGTCCAAAATTCGCTCGACTAATAAAATTTTATTGCTGTTCTTTAAGACATGTTACTTTAATTTTATCAAAATAACATAATTTGCTTAATTTAATTTTTCATAATTCTATATAACTTATAGATTTAAAACACAAGAATGTTTTTTAGTCATCTGCCCTGAGCTTTCTGCTGAACCAAATTGACTATTTTTTTTTTAACTGAAAGCTGTTCATTTGTATATGTAACTGCACTAGCTGTTTTTTTGTTTTAATTTGAAAAGTATTCTATGAAACTTTTTCAAAATGATGGTAATAAGATAGCTTTCATTATTGCAGAGAAGAGAGAAATAATGGGGTTTATTTATCCTTATTCTGATGAAAATTCAGAATTGTTGATAAAAAAGGTTGTCTAGGGTTTAATGGGGCAAAATCCCATTAGCGACATAATATTTTGAACGAAAAATTACGTACTGCTTTTTAAAACACCCATTTTCCTCATAAAGTTTCCTTATTTATTATCCTTCTGTATGAGTACTAAGTTTCAGACACTATAGGTGAAATGCTTAAGTAAGTGAAAATGACGTCATATTTAAAAGAAAACGATGATTTTCTTAGATAAAACTAAACTTTTTAACACAAATGCGTGAAAAAAAACATAAATTAAGTCAAATTTTACTTTCCGGTACTGAGATTAGAATCTCGAGTTAAGAGTGCGACTGTTCACATGCAAAGATTTTGCTGTTAATCGTGACCACGTTTTGTGTTAAAATGGTTTTAAAATGATCAAATTAAAGAACCAATTTTTTAAAAGAGTGATTGCGGGTATGACAGGTTAATTTTTAAATTTATTTCTATTGCGCAGAACTCGATTAAGGAAGATTAATCCGTTTGCCCTTAAAGCTACATAAAAAGTTCATCATTTTCTTACGACTAAAATTCCGTAAACAAAGATAAAATTTCATCTGTTATTAAATAAATAAAATAATATAAATAAAACACAAATTTAACAGACATGTAATTGAACTACGCGCTTAAAGCTCTGAAATTATCAGAAAATAAAAGGATGCCGTTATGAAGACCCGGTTCGGTATTCCAAGATATTGATGAAGAAAGAACACAAGATATAATCAAAGCAGAGAGGTCTAAGCAGGGATATGATTAACTAAGTTTACTATGTACATTGGACGAATACATTAACAACACACACACGCATAAGATAATATAATAATACTCTTCGAATTACATATTTTCACCCGAGAGTCTTCGAACACAAACATTCAGGATCCTCGTCTCTCTCTGTCTGGCTGTTGCCATTCCGAGTTTCCTAAAGTCTTTCGACCACGGAATATAGGGAACTTTCACACCTTCCCTCCAGTTTCTACATGTTGGACTGTGTCCCACACTGTGAAACTACATTTAAAAGTTCCAACAAAAGTCTTACTTAAAAAGTCCTATCAAAAGTCCTAATTAAAAAGTCCTATTTAAAAAAAAAGTCCTTTACCTGTCCCATCGAGAGCATTTACTTAAACTACTTAAGATATATAAATTCTTATACACTATATACTAAAAATACACATATTACAAATACACATTATACAATATATAATAATGAAATAATACAAAAAATATATATACAGATTTTTTTTTCTACTCATAAATGCGAGATAAAGCATCTGCCACTACATTAGAACTTCCTGGTTTATGAGCAATAGAAACATGATAGCGAGATAGTGCTAACGACCATCTCTGTAATCGAGCGTTCTTAGGAGTCCCCTCTGTTAAGTATTTTAGGGGATTATGATCCGTATGCAATATTATGGTGGTTCCATAAGTGCACACTTCGAATCTCCCAAGTGCCCGGATTACAGCATATGCTTCTCGTTCAATTGTGCTCCACTTTGATTGAGTTGTAGTAAGCTTTTGACTGGCAAAGGTTATGGGCTTTAACATGCCGTCTTTGTTCCTTTGCATTAAACATGCACCAATACCCGATATGGAAGCATCGGTGTTTATTTCGAACGGTTTGGACATGTCTGGGGTATAAAGGTTTGTAACTTCACATAAGCTTTCCTTTAACTTATTGAACGACTTTTCAGCATCTTCCGACCATGGAATATCATTTGGAACAGTTTTTCTGGTGAAATCTGTCAAAGTCATTGCAAGGTACAAGTCCTTAATGGAAACTATAACTTCTTTACCCTCAGTGTCAATTTTGTATTGGCTTTCTTGTTTAACCTTCTGAACAGAATCAGTATCATACTTTATAGCTTCTTTCTCAATTTTTAGAGTCTCCAGAATACTACAATACAACTTAAGATAAAATTGAATACCTTTTTCTTTCATACTTTTAACTGATTCAGCAGTATCTTTCAATTCTCTTTCTTTCATGGAAATTTTTGTTTCTAGATCTTTTTTCTTCTTCAAAACAATGCTTTTCATCATTTTTTTCTCATCTTTATCGTACCAATTATCTTTTTATTTCTGTAAGTAAGATCTCCCTCAACTTCTCCCATTTTGACTTCATAAACCCGATTAACACGCTCCAGAGTCTTTGATTTAGTTTCTATCTCATCTTCATTCTCAATATTCTCTTCCGAATATTTGACAATATTAAAATCTTCATTAAAGTCAAACATTTTTTCAATTGTTACAGATTCATCCATAACTTCTTGCTCAATCATAGATCTTCTTTTAAATTTCCAATTTTCTTCTCTTTTAATTTCATAATACTTAATAAACTCTTTACATGTTATTTCTGGAAAATTTTCACTAATAACATTTTTGTCAGAATATTTCTCTTTCAGTAAAATTTCAGGTATTTCAATTGTTCTTGATTTTACATTTTCTTCTACATTTTGCATTTTTATTTCATTCTCAAGTTTAAGTTTTTCCATGTTAAAGGCTGAAATCATTCTAGGAATTCCAGTTCTAACAAAAATTTCAATAAACTCTTCACAATCTGCTTTTGCTGTCAACGATTTAATTTGGATTGCTTCAGGCCAACGACTATGTTGATCCATAATAGCCAGAACATACCGATGACCTCGAGAAGACTTCTGCTCAATTGGTCCTAAAATATCTGCATTTACAACTTGAAATGGGAGTTCTTGTGTTTCGACCGCTTCAATAGGTGTTCTGTCCGTTACTTTTGTTTTTCTGCTCATTTGACAATCATGACAAGCTGCGCATAGTTGTTTTACTTCTTTTGGCATTCCTTCCCACCAAAACGACATAGCAATTCTATCTCTTGTTTTCTTAGCAGCTAAGTGTCCAACAGTTGGTGTTTCATGTGCTAATCTCAAAATTTCTTGTCTTCTACAGGCAGGTACAACAAGTTGAACATAATTTTGTCCTCCAAACTTGTCTCTATGATACAATAAATCGGATTCTACCCAATAATTATTTTTCTGCCGCTTTGCATCTTCAAAGCATTTTTCTAATGTAGAACAAGCCAGTTGCTCCTTTTTCAACAGTTGCGCTGGTGAAACGGTACAACTTTTCTTCTGGTCCTCGTTACCAACATCTTCGGGCAAAACCGTTAACTCGACTGGAGTAGGAATCAGTTCCAAATCTGAAGCTCCTTTGTCTTCATCTTCATTATTTAGATTTGTTTCTAGTTTTGCTTCTGGACACCTTCCCTCCACATTGAATACAGATTTTTCTTCTTTTTATTCAACCGGGATGATATCCACTTCATCCCCTAAATGCAACTTCTGCTGTTCTTTTAACAGAGCGAAAACCTTGGGAGTGATCGAAGCTTCTTCGTGTAATCCTTCCACTACCGCAACCTGTACTCGTACATACGGAATAACCTCATCTTCTGTCCGAAGAGTGAGCGGAACGGAAACAAGCTTTGCTTCTACAGGACTCCCTATTGCGGGTCTCAAGAATACTTTTACACATGACTGTAAATACTCTTCCGGCACCACCGACTTCCGCAGCACTGTAATCTCCGCACCACTATCGATGATTCCCTGAAACTTCTGGTTACCGATTCCTAGATCTACCTTAAGGAGTCTCCCATCTGTTTCTTCCACCGGAATATTCACATTCAAACAAACTGCATTTAGACCCTTTTTCTCAAGATCGCTTTTCGAAGTTTTTCCTCCATCTTGTTTTACTGTATTCAATTTAGAACAATACTTCTTTACATGCCCTTCCTTACCACATGCGAAACAGGTATATTTTGTGCGAAATTCTCTCTTTTCTCGTTGCACTCCGAAAGAGGCTTCAGTCTTGGGTTCAAATTTCGGTTGGCCATCTCTCATATCTTTTTTTGATTCCGAACTGTAATTATTCCAACTTTGATTTCGAGAGTTAGGTAAATTTTTCTTTGGAAATTCTTTTCTTCTAAAACTGTCGGTAATGCTCTCGTAAACAAGTTTTTCTGCCAATTCTAACGGCGTGGTAAATGTGAGCCAATTTCCTAAGAAATGTTCTCTTATTTCTACAGGCACGCGAAATTTTAATTGTTCGGTTACTATTAAGTCTTTTAATTGCTGGAAAGTGTTAATATTTAATTCTGTGATCCATTCGATAAAATAACTTAAAAGCTCTTGTGTATAATTCCTCCATGATTTTTCATGTGTTTTGTGATGTCTGTAGAAACATTGTTTTAATTTTTCACTGTTTAACTTGTATCGCTTTAAGATAAGAGTTTTTACAAAATCGTAATTAATTGCATCTTCCGGGGGTTCTCTAGCTAGCATATTTGCAATTTCCACCGGTAAAACTGCCAATAGGTAAGCTACCCAGTCTTTCTTTGGTACTTGTGCTTTTATTCTGCTCTTCTTTCAAAATTTATCAAAAATAATCCCATCTCATCACGTTTTTCATCAAACTTCGGGACAATCAGTGCTAATTGAATTTTTGGAGCTATCTCAACTTTTGATTCATTTCTTTGTTCCGGAAATTTCTGTAATTGTTCCAGTTTTTTCATTTCCAGTTCATGTTCTTTCGCTTCCCTGGCAATTTGCACCTCTCTTTCTTTTTGCCGTTTTCTTTCTTCTTTCGCTTCCCTGGCATTTCGCTCCTTCCTTCCTCTTTCTTTTTCCTGTCCTCGATTACAGAACTCAAAAATCCCTTAACAAACTCCTCTTCATAGTCCGGCACTTCTATTATAGCTTTTTTCAGATCTATAATTTTTAAATTTTCGGCATCCTGAACTCCAAGTTCAATCGCTACTTTCTGTAAATCTTCTTTTCTACTACCTTTGCTTAAAAACGCCATATTTGAAAAACCAAATTTAAACAAAATTGAAGCAATCAGCAATATTTAAACAGTGTCTCTACCCTAATTGGAACTTTCCCTAAGAACGCCTTAAACCAAATTTAACTTAAACCTGAACATTCTTTTGTAAATAACCCCTTAAATTGAATGAAATTTATTTTATTTAAATACTTATATTAACACTACTGACTAAATTCAAACACATTTGCACAATAATAATATATATATAGAGAGAGAAAACAATTTTTGCAATAATTAAAATATACTTTTACCAATATGTCAAGTTAAAAAAAAATAAAATATTTGCCTTCTCACAAAATAAGAATTTGTCAATGCTTTGCGTATTTATTTTTTAAATACATCCTTCAAAAATACATAATACATTAACAATTTTCTTTTTAACACTTCAATCTCTTACTAAATTATATTTCAAAACGAACCAAATATCTATAAATCTCAATATTAAATTAACACCTTTTAATTAAATTAAATTCTATCCAAGATATGAAAATCTTTTTCTTTATCTTGATTTAAAACTCAAATTAAATCTCTATATATCCTTTCAATTGGTCAATCGAAAATAAGCAACAACAAAAACAAAACCAACAAATGCTTAATAGAGACTCGTGTTCGGATCAGTCTTGAGACTCGTGTTCGGATGAGCTCTTTAGGAGAGTTGGTACTCTGTTCGCGATGTGTTAGACGAGGAAGAGCACTCGTTTAAGACGTACCTGTGCGTATTTAGTAACGTAATGGTCTTCTGTTGTTCGATTGTGCCATTTTGTTTTTCGAAAGTGTTTTTTTTTCATCGGATTTTTGCGATAAATCTGTTCTTCTAAGAATTGTTTGTGAGTGAAAGTACGATGTCGGTAATGGAAGAAGGTTCGAATAACAATTGTAAGCCATTGACTGTAGTCTTTGGTGATGATTGCAAGCTTTTGAATGATTGGATTGAGCATTGCTACGACGACTTCTCTTTGGGAGACGTTGGGATTGCCGTCCTGAGCACTATGAAAGATCTCTCTACCATCATTGCTGGAGGAGGTGACCTCATCAGACAGAACTTCTACACCAGCATGGAAGGTATGTGGCCTTTACTTTCAACATATGCCGATTCTAGGGACCCTATTCAATTAATCTTAATTAAGAATAATTTGTGTAATTTATGTGCTTATCTTAAAGGCTTAGATGACTCCTTCCCTCCTATGCCAGCTGCGGCTGCAGGTGCTAAGAGGAGATTTGAACTTGATGGTGGTTTTAAGACACCATCTAAAACGGCCAAGGTAATAAATACTACAATTGTTAATCCTGTTGCATTCAGCAACAAATTTGATAAGCTCAGCACTGCTGAGAATAATAATGTCAATGACCATCCCACTGAAGCTACTGTTACTGTTCCTAAGGAACCTAGACCAGAACTGATTAAGGTACTGATTAAGGGAATTCCCATTGATTTTGACATTGCTGAGGTAAAGGGTGAATTAAGTGCCCTGGGGTATAATGTTCATAGGGTTTCACAGCTTAAAAATTTTAGGACCAAGCTTCCCATGCCCATCTACCTGGTCGATGTTTTCGTAAACGACCAATTTAAGCACATTTTTGAGATGAAGAACTTGATGGTCTTCTTCGTTAAGGTCGAGGCTTACAAGTTCAAAGGAGCCAAACAATGCTATAACTGCCAGATGTATAATCACTCAAGTGAGTGTTGTTTCTTAAAACCTGTGTGCCTTAAATGCTCTAGTGAACATAACATCAAACAATGTACGGTCACTGATAGAGAGGGTATTAAATGCGCCAACTGTGGCGAAAATCACACGGCTAATTTCGGAGGGTGGATGAAGAATCTGAAAAATATGAGAAATAGTAGAGTGCAGACCATCCGCAACTCGAGTCAAGGGCTCAGGGCAAAACCTGTTCATAAGAACTTTTCCTTTGCAAGTGCTGTGGCGACTAACGTCGCAGGTAGTGCTAAACCTCAAACTGCTTCTGATAGGCAGGTTTTGCCTGCTGTAAATACTACTAAAGGTGCTAATGTTTCTAAATTTAATGTTCCTCTTGTAAAAAATATAAATACTTCTTATACTAATGCTAATTCATCTTCTAATGTAAATTATGCTATTAATTCATGTGTTGATCAAATTGTTTTATTAAATCTTATTTTGTCTAACCCTGAAAATTTTGAAATTATTTTTGACAAGTTAAATAAACTGTGTACTTTACTGGAAAGAATCCAGAAACTAATTGCAAACAAAAATGTTGCTGAAATTCTCTCTATCTTTAATACTGATAGCCTTACGGGTATGAAAAGCTCTGGTAAAACTTAACTTTTATGGGGGTTTTCAAAATTCTTTTTTGGAATGCCAATGGCCTTAGATCCAAACTCAGTGAGCTCAGGGATTTTGTTATAGACAACCCTGTAGATCTCATTCTTGTGCAGGAGGTTCGTTGTACTTCTTTTAGGGACCTCAATATTCAAAGTTTTATTTCTTATTTTACTCCACGTACTGATGGTACTGGAATTTCGCCATACGGCGGGACTGCTATTTTTGTGAGTAGAAGGGTCACTCACGCTCATATTCCATCCTTATCTCTCAATCTTCTTGAGAACACAAACGTTAAAATTTATTTAGATAATCAAAATTCATTTGTAGTTTCCTCCATCTATCTCCGGGTTTCGAACCATTCGGATCTTCCTTCTGACCTTAGTAATTTACTCAGGCTAGATAATAATATTATCCTTGCAGGTGATTTTAATGCCCATCATCCCAGTTGGTGTCCCAACAGCAATATGGATTCTTTAGGGGAAACCCTTCACAATTTTTGTACAAACAACGGTATAGAAATTGCTGCTCCTACTTCCCCCACTCGTTTTGGCCCTCTAGGAAATGGTACGACAATTGATCTGGCACTGCTTAATAACATCCATTACCCATATGTCATCACCCCCATTTCGGCTCTCGCATCGGATCACCTCCCGATTCAAATTAGCATTGATTGTAATCCCTCCTTACCATCTATTATCTCTCCTTATGTTTATGATTGGCAATCCTTTACCAATACAAGCAATGAGGCTCCCCCACCATTTGGCGATTTAAATTCCGTCGAGGACATTAACATGGCTGTCACCAATTTAACTAAATTAATCCAAAATTCTCTTGAGGCATCTAAGTGTCGCCAGGCTCAGAAAAATTTTCATTCTCTTCCTTTCGATATGAAAGCTAATATTAGACAACGTAATCGCCTCCGGCGGTTGTGGCAAGCCAGTAGGGACCCCAGCATTCGCTCTGATCTTAAACGTTTTAATGCTACCATTAAGCGGGATATAAAAATTTTCAAATCCAATAAATGGTCTGATTTTATTACCTCCCTGACTCCTGCGGATAACTCCCTTTGGAATTATCTGAAGAGAGTTAGGAAACCCTTCACCCCATTCCCCCTCTCCAAACGGATGCTGGTACTAAATGTCTCGACAAGGAAAAAGTAGAGGTGATTGCAGATCAGTATGAACGTCAGTTCCAACCTCATAGTGACGTATTTGATGCGGACACTATTGATCATGTTGAGCATACTGTTGGCAGTTTTTTGGACCATGTGCCAGTCAGATCGATTGAACCGATCACTACCGGTGAGGTCATCACGGTGATCAAAAATCTCCCTAATCATAAGGCCCCTGGGCATGATGGGATCACTAATTCGGCTCTCAAAAAACTCCCACTTAAGTATGCTGATTATCTAGCCGCTCTTATCAATGCCATTTTCAAGTTTCACTATTTTCCCACTGATTGGAAGAAAGCTGTTATTGTTCCAATTAAGAAGCCCGGAGAGGACCCTTCTCTAGCTAAGAGTTACAGGCCCGTGAGTTTGCTTCCTGTTCTGAGTAAGGTCACCGAACATATTTTTCTTACACGCCTTCAAAATTTTATTCCTGACATTCCAGAACAATTTGGCTTTAGGCCCGAACACTCTACCGCACACCAGCTGCTTCGGGTGGTCGAGTTCATTCATGATGGACTGGACAACTCGGAGTATGTTTGCTCTATTTTCATTGATGTTGCGAAGGCTTTCGACACTGTTTGGATTATTGGACTCATTTACAAACTAATTAAACTTAAAGTTCCTACTGCATATATTTTGTTTATACTCAAGTACCTTCGTAACAGAACATTCTGCGTCCGCTATGCCAACATACTTTCCACACTTCGCCCGATTAATGCGGGTGTGCCACAAGGCTCCAAATTGGGTCCCTGGCTCTACAAGGTTTTTATATCTGACATTCCTACTTCACCTCATACTATGTTGGCTATCTATGTGGACGACACTACAGTGCTGGCTCGTGACAAGGACTGCCTTGTTATGCACGATCATCTTCAACAACACATTAACATTCTTGAAAACTTTTTCATTAATTGGCGTATTAAAATTAATTATAACAAATCACAGGCAGTCATATTCACATGTAAGCGCACACTTCCACCGCAACTCTATCTGGACGGTTCCTTTCTCAGTTTCGGGCGGGAAGTTAAATATCTGGGTGTATTCTTAGATAGTACTCTCACTTGGCGCAAGCACATCGATTATAGCGTCCAAAAGTTCTACAAAGCTAAAAATGAACTTGCCCATCTCCTGTACAGTGATGGGATGAGCATGGGAAACAAGTTGCTGTTATATAATTCAGTGTGTCCCATCCTTCTCTACTGTGCGCAGATCTGGGGCTCTGCGGCAAAAACGAATATACAAAAAATCCAAGTCGTCCAAAATAAAACCCTTAGGGGTATCTGTCATGTACCCTGGTATCGCAGAAATACTGTCATCAATCATGATCTAGGCACTCCTCCTATTCGCACTGTGATCAAAAAGCAAGCCATCGATTTCTTTGGAAAGATTCACAATATCCAGAATCCTGCACTTCAAGATATTTCTACATATGATGAACGTGCCCGTTGGCGTAGGCCAAGAGCAACACTCCACCTGGCTGAAAACATCGACCCGGGATAATTACTCAGTTCTCCCCTGCCATGATAGGGAATACCTTCCTAGCTGTTCTCTATGGTCATTGCACTCTTGTATTTATATGTAAATATTTTTCTTTTCTTTAGTTCCTTCTTTTATATTAATTATTAATTATTTATCATTTTCTTTTAACTGTTTTTATTATTATTTTTATTAATGTATGGTGCCTCAAAAGGGCCTTTTTTGTTATTTAACATCTGGGGAGTCCCTCTTTTCCGCGTTTCTGGCGTTCTGTTAGCCAGACATCGGCTATGTTGTATTGTTGCACATTTCCATTTTCTACTAGAGGTGCGGAGCTCGCTCCTCGTACTCTGCAAAAGTATTTCTTCCAAGTCCAAGTCCAATGCTTGATATTCTGCCACAATTAAAAAAATAATAAACAACCCAATCCGTAATAATCAAATTTATACATTATCAGTTTCACTGAACTGAACAAAGATTACTCAACTTTTATTTCAAATTTAATCTGAATGAGTCATTTCAAAGAATTCCAGAATAATACGCAACAAAACAAACAAAAAAAAACCACTTCCTCTACATACTTTGAAATAGCACCTTTTTTTCTTAACACAAAGATAAAATAAAAAATAAAAAACATTTGAAATAAATCTGTTTTTCCTTTTTTTTTTTCCAAACGATAATTTACTTAGGTAACACTTTTCAGTTATTCTAGTGCAAAGTTTATTCTTAGAGAATAAATAGCTTCATAGACAGACGTGTTATGAACTTTTAAAATGACAATTTCAACTCATTTTTATGTTTCTTTTTCTTTTCTTTTCTTTTTTTTTTAACACAATAACTAGAGAATATTTATTTAAATAACAGAATTTAAACTTTCATGCTAAACATAGTTATTTTTAAACACCATTCTATCTGAACATTCGATCAATTTAACAATCATGATACATAATTCTGCATTCATATTATGAAATATACTTTAAAAATATAATTCTTAAGTTTTACAAACAGCGCAACATCAATAATTATTCATTTTTCAAACGTAATTACTGAATAAGATACTATATTTATTCTATTAATTGAATAAACCTTAACCCGTTGTTTCAAAGCCTAATATAAAACATTTACACTTTAAATAACAATTTTAATAACATACATTTGAAATATGCTCTCGATGGAATAATATATATATATATACCTTTGTGATAGCCAGGCCTGCCATTGAATTTTCTTTGATGTCGATTAAATAGATGTACGCAACTTTCTTTGCTGTCAATCAAATACTATCGAAACAACTTTATTGCTGTTCACAACACCATTCCACGATACCATTTAATCTGGCAGTAACACTGCTTTTGAGTTTTAAAAGCTGAAAATCATCATCCTAGTCGTGCTGCGCCATTATGAAGACCCGGTTCGGTATTCCAAGATATTGATGAAGAAAGAACACAAGATATAATCAAAGCAGAGAGGTCTAAGCAAGGATATGATTAACTAAGTTTACTATGTACATTGGACGAATACATTAACAACACACACACGCATAAGATAATATAATAATACTCTTCGAATTACATATTTTCACCTAAGAGTCTTCGAACACAAACATTCAAGATCCTCGTCTCTCTCTGTCTGGCTGTTGCCATTCCGAGTTTCCTAAAGTCTTTCGACCACGGAGTATAGGGAACTTTCACAGCCGTAAGCAGAAAAATCTTGGGCTAATAACTCTTAGCATGCGGCTAATACGAAAAAGATCACTTTTGATAAATTTCAAAAGTTTATTTGATTGTATAATTCATATTTTTCACACGAAAAATGCTTTTTCATTTTTAGTGGGCAATCAAAAAAATATATTGCATGTAAAAAATAAATATTACTTTTCAATAAAAAAAATGGTTTTCACCTGTATTCTGTAACCAGGGAAGCCCGGGTACGATCTCCTAGTTTTTTTAAATATTCCAATTTTTATATTTCTATTTAATATTTAAAATTTTTCTATGAATTTTTTTCAAAATGGGAGACATTGGATTACTTCCATTGTTGTAAAGAAAGGAAAAATAAAAAGGTTTGTTTATCTCTATTGATGCCATTTTCTCATAAAAATTCAAAATAAACTTTCTAAATAACCTGAACAGAAAATGTCGTCACGCTTTAAAAAACACGCATTTTTTTCTCAAAGACTCTTACAAATCAATACTTTTTCATTCGGCTGATTCTGAGTTTGAGACATAATTTTAAAAAACATGAAGTACAAACTAACATAACTAAATATTTTACTATGAATGCCTCTAAAAGATATAAATTTCTGGAATTTTACTCTCAGGTTACACAGATTATAATCTAAAGTGAAGAGTGAGAACGGTCACGTGCAAAGTCGTAGCTGACAAACTTGATTTCAAGTTTGGAAATGCATGTATTAATAAACTATTGCGTATTGAAAAATTATTACCTTCCAAATCGATGCAATTTATTTCGAATTTTAAATTAAAAGAAATGAAAAGATATCGAGTGCGGTGAATGCGATTTTGGGTGTTAGCCGCAAGGCAATGAATGCTAATCAAAGAAATCGAGAAAAATGTAATGTTATGTATATGTCGTAGGCTAATTAAGAAATCAGGCTCTTTGCAAAGAGCCGGGCTAATTGAAGAATCATCTCCCTTTTTCCAATTAGCCTGATATTTTTCAGGCTTATTGCAAAGAGCTTAGAAAGCGTTAGACTAATTGAAAAATGACCACTTATTATTCAATCAGGGTGATTTTTTTAGGCTTATTAAGACCATAACTTGACTCGAACCCAAAAAATAAATTAAAACAGACCGTACCCCGATCCTAGCAAGACGAAATAATTTCTGTCTATATGCAACCCTACCCGAACCTGAAAGTTCCATTTGAAAAAACCCGAAATCTGACCCGAACCAAATCTGATTACCGACAAAAATATTCTACTGCACTATATCCCGATCCGAGTAAGACAAAATAAGTTCAGTGGACACGCAAACCGATCCTGACCTAAAACATTTGTTTGAAAAATTCCAATATATGACGCAAACCAAATACGATAATCGACAAAAATATTCCATAGAACCATAAGCCGATCCGAGCAAGACAAAATAATTTCCTTGGACACGCAACCCGAACCGAACCTAAAAATCCCATTTGAAAAAAACCTGAAATATGACATGAACCAAATCTGAACTCTAAAAAAATATTCCGAAAAACCATAACCCGATCCGACCAAGACAAAGTAATTTCCATTAGCACGCAACCAGGCCTGAATCTAAATATTCTATTAGAAAAAACCCGAAATTTGATATGAACCAAATCTGAACCTGACAAAAATATTCCAAAGAAACATAACCCGATCCGAGCAAGACAAAATGATTTCGTGAACACACAACCCGAACCGAACCTAAAAATTCCATTTGAAAAATCCTGAAATCTGACATGAACCAAATCTGAACCCGACAAAAATATTCCGAAGAAATATAACCCGATCCGAGCAAGACAAAATAATTTCTGTGGACACAGAAATCGATCTGAACCTAAAAAGAGATAGGACCCGAACTAAATATGATAACCGACAAAATTATTCTAAAGAACCATAACACGATCCAAGCAAGACAAAATAATTTTCGTGAACACGCAACCCGAACCGAACCTAAAAATTCCATTTGAAAAAAACCTGAAATCTGACATGAACCAAATCTGAACCCGACAAAAATATTCGAAGAAATATAACCCGATCCGAGCAAGACAAAATGATTTCTGTGGACACAGAAACCGATCTGAACCTAAAAATTTTGTTTGAAAAAAATCCGAAATATGACCCGAACCAAATATGATAACCGACAAAATTATTCTAAAGGACCATAACCCGATCTGAGGAAGACAAAATAATTTCCGTTTACACGTAACCTGTCCCGAACCTAAAAATTCCATTTGGAAAAAAAATGAAATCTGACCAAGACCAAATCTGAATCCAACAAGAATATTCCAAAGAACCATAATCAGATCTGAGATAGACAAAATAATTTCCGTCAGCGTATAACCCGATCCGAACCTGAAAGTCCTACTTTAAGTTAACACGAACAGTGCCCAAAATAAAAATACATCAGGCTGTACCCCAATACGAGCAAGGGAAATTAATTTCCGTTTACACGCAATACGATCCGAATCTGAAAATTCCATTTGAAGTCATCCTGAAACCGGATCGGAACCCGATCTGAAAACGACAAAATTATTTTAAAGAACCGTAATCCGATCCGAGCAAGACAAAGTTATTTCCGTAGACACGCAACCGGATTCGAACATAAAGGTTCCATTTGAAGTCAACCCGAAAACCGACTACAACCATGTTTCATATTAAATTCAATTAGAACTTTCAGGTTCGGATCGGGTTGCCGGTCGAAGGAAATTATTTTGTCTTGTTCGCATCGGGTTATAGTTCTTTTGAATATTTTTGTCGGGTTAATATTTGGTTCGGGTCGGTTTTCAGGTTGACTTCAAATGGAATTTTTAGGTTCTGGTCACGTTGCGTGCCTACGGAAACTAATTTGTCTTGTTCGGATCCGGTTATGGATGTTTGGAATATTTTTGTCGGGTTCAAATTTGGTTCATATCAGTTTTCAAATTTTTTTCAAATAAAATTTTTAGGTTCTGTTCGGGTTGCGTGTCCAAGGAAATTATTTTATCTTGCTCGGATCGAATTATGGTTCTTTAGTTTATTTTTGTCGGTTATCATATTAGGTTCGGGTCATATTTCGGATTTTTTTCAGACAAATTTATTAGGTTCTAGTCACGTTGCGTGTCCACAGAAGCTAATTTGTCTTGTTCGGATCCAGTTATGGATGTTTGGAATACTTTTGTCGGCTTCAGATTTGGTTCATGTCAGATTTCAGGATTTTTTCAAATAAAATTTTTAGGTTCAGTTCGGGTTGCGTGTCCAAGGAAATTATTTTGTCCTGCTCGGATCAGGTTATGGTTCTTTAGTTTATTTTTGTAGGTTATCATATTAGGTTCGGGTCATATTGCGGATTTTTTTCAAACTAAATTTTTAGGTTCGGATCTGTTTGTATATCGACGGAAATTATTTTGTCTTGCTCGGATTGGGTTATGTTTCTTCGGAATATTTTTTCCGGGTTCAGATTTGGTTCATGTCAGATTTCGGGTTTTTTCTAATAGAATTTTTAGATTCGGATCTGGTTGCTTATTCACGGAAATTATTTGTCTTGCTCGGATCGAGTTAATATTCTTCGGAGTATTTTTATCGGGTTTAGATTTGGTTCATGTCAGATTTCAGGTTTTTTTCAAATGATATTTTTAGGTTCGGTTCGGGTTGCGCTTCCAAGGAAATTATTTTGTCTTGCTCGGATCGGGTTATGGTTCTTTAGTTTTTTTTTTTTTTTTTTTGTCTGTTATCATATTTGGTTCGGGTCCTATTTCGGAATTTTTTAAACAAATATTTTAGGTTTGAATCGTGTTGCGTGTCCATGGCAATTATTTTGTCTTGCTCGGATCGGGTTATGGTTCTAAGGAATATTTTTGTCATTTTCAGATTTGGTTCATGTCAGATTTCGGGGTTTTTCTAATAGAATTTTTAGATTCGGATTTGGTTGCTTGTTCACGGAAATTATTTTGTCTTTCTCAGATCGGGTTAATATTATTCGGAGTATTTTTTTCGGGTTCAGATTTGGTTCATGTCAGATTTCAGGTTTTTTTTAAATGGAATTTTTAGGTTCGGTTCGGGTTGCGCGTACAAGGAAATTATTTTGTCTTTTTCGGTTCGGGTTATGGTTCTTTAGTTTATTTTTGTCGGTTATCATATTTGATTCGGGTCATATTTCGGAATTTTTTAAACAAATATTTTAGGTTCGAATCGTGTTGCGTGTCCATGGAAATTATTTTGTTTTACTCGGATCGGGTTTTGGTTCTTTGGAATATTTTTGTCGTGTTCAGATTTGGTTCATGTCAGATTTCGGGTTTTTTCAAATGGAAGTTTTAGGTTCGGGTCTGGTTGCGTGTTCACTGAAATTATTTTGGCTTACTCGGATCGGGTTATGGTGCTTTAGAATATTTCTGTCGATTATCAGATTTGGGTCGGGTCAGATTTTGGGTTTTTTCAAATGGAAAATTCAGGTTCGTGTCGGGTTTCATGTAGACTGAAATTATTTTGTCTTGCTCGGATCGGGGTACGGCCTGTTGTAATTTATTTTTCGGGTTTGGTCGGGTTATGGGTTAATAAGCCTAAAAAATTACTTTGATCGGAGAATAAGTGGTCATCTTTCAATTAGCCTAACGCTTTCTAGGCTCTTTGCAATAAGCCTGAAAAATATCAGGCTAATTGGAAAAAGGGAGATGATTCTCCAATTAGCCCGGCTCTTTGCTAAGAGCCTAAGGCTGTTTGCAAAGAGCCTGATTTCTCAATTAGCCTACGACATATATATATTACTTATACGTATGGGTACAACTTTATTATCCCGTCGACCAATTTCGCCAAACTATATGCCAAATTGTACAAATGTACTTAATATTTATTTTAAATAATGAAAGAACAAAAAATTAGTAAAACATTAATAACAATACAAATAAAACGTCGAATTAAAAATCACTTGATGACGTAACAATTACGTGTAACGAGTTTAATATCAAGTGAATGTGATATTTACGATCATCCATTATTGACATTTAATCTTATAGTTTGTTGATAGTTTTTTGGTCGACGGGATAATCAAGTAGGACCTATGTATGTGTAATTTCATGTACGTATGTTTGTATTCAGACGCATGTATATTTGTATTAGGAAATTTCCGTAATCGGGTTTGTAGAGAATTTCATACAACGTTGTTTGATGCACAAATTTAACCATTTGGTAGCGGTTTCAATTATAGAAGTTTACTCAGTTTTGTTTAACTCACCGTAAGTGAATGTGTTGCTGAAATGCAACCGAAATGCAAGTGAACATTCTCCGCAACGGTACAAATCGATGCAATTTATTTTGAGTTTTAAATTAAGAGAAATGAAAAGAAATCCAATACAGAGAAAACGAGTTTGGGTATTAGCCGCATGGTAACGGATTCCGTATTAGCCGCATGGCTTCGAATGGTAATCAAAGAAATCGAGAAAAATATAATGTCATGTATGTATTATTTATATGTATGTATTCTTATGTATGTATGTTTGTATTCAGACGTATGTATGTTTGTTTTGGAAAATTTCCATAATCGGGTACGTAGAAAATTTTATAATTTAGTGTGTGTTGTTTGATGCGCAAATTTAACCATTTGGTATCGGTCCCAATTACAGGGCTCCCAAATGGTCCACCAACTGAATACCAATAAATTTTAACAGAAACTTTTATAGTAGGTTTGCGCTAGAATTAACTTTCAAAGGTGGTTTCGGGGCGGTTTGTAAGAAAAATCTAAAAAGAAATTTTTTCTAAAAAAATATTGGCATTCAGTTGGCGGAGCATTTGGGAGGCCTGCAATTACAAAAGGTTACTCTTTTCTTTTACCGTAAGAGAACGTGTTGCAACTGAAATGCAAGTGAACATGAATAAGATAAGCATTTTTTATCAAGACGTACACTTGAAAACGAAAATATGTAGATTACAAAATAAAAAATCCCTGTACGGGTTGGAAAAGGTAGCTTCTTCCCTGTTTCTTGGACTTAAGATTTTAGCTAATTTTACTGGATAAACGAAGCTAAAATGCGAAGAACCGGATTACAGAAGAATCATCAGTAGTAAATTTTAGTGGAAATTTCGTTAAATTAATCGGTACAGCCAAGTTGGCTTCATATACGGCGACGTATTTTGATCGCCAAATTTGGCGATATTTAGTCAAATGTCGCCATGCTTGGCGAGAAATTTGACGTCAGTGTATATGACTATATATTGTACTACTTGATTATCCCGGTCACATTCACTTGACATTGAACACGATAAACGTGTTTGTTACGTTATCATGTGATTTTTATACTTTACAAATTTAATTGTTCTTTCGTTATTTAAAATAAAATTTATTTCGGTTTGTGTAACTTGGCGAATAGTTTGGTTATTTGTATAATTTGGCGAAATTGGTCGACGGGATAACCAAGTAGTACCTTATATAGTTTTATGCTTATGATCGGCAAAATGGTTACACCAATGAAAGATAATTCGGGAGAAATCACCTTCACGAAAAGTCATAAATCAATCCCTGATTTTTTTTTAATCTATTGCCTAGATTTAGTGTACATTGTAATAAATGTACATATTTTTAAATGTGTAACGTTATACACAGAAGTTTCGAAAACGCCAGTTAAAAGAAAGAAATTGAGATGAAAAGAATTTTTCAGCTTCATGGAAAATTCATGAAAGTTCAGCTTCATGAAAAATTCAGCATATCAGAGCCACCGGTTAGGTGACACAAAATCTAATCATCGACAACTTACGTCAACTTCTAACTGAATCGAAGTTTCATGAAAATCCGTGTATTAGTTTTTGAGATAGAGTTATTGCGAAAATCGTAAAAACTCTATATAGCAGCGCCATTTGTTGGGCGATTTGCATCAAAAGCTAATTGGGTCATTTACACCAGGTTCTAACTTAATCTGAAGTTTGCTGAAAATTCGTACATTAGTTCTTGGGATACAACTATTGCGGAAATCGTTCAAAATGCATTATGGTAGCGCCACCTGTTAGGCTATTTACACCAAAAACTAAACAGCACTAATTTATATCAGGGACTAACTGAATCTGAAGTTCGATGAAAATTCGTGCATTAGTTCTTGGGATAGGGATATTGCGATAATCATGAATAATTCAGCGTAGCAGCGCCACCTGTTGACAATTTTTACCAAAAAATCAGCATCTAATTATATCAGTACAAACTGAATCCGAAGCTTTATGAAAATACGTGCATTTGTTCTTGAGATATAGCTATTGCAAATTTCTTGGAAAATGCAGCACAACAGCGCCACCTTTTGCAATATTTACACCAAAAAGTAATCAACACTTGTTTATATCAAGGTCTAAAGCTTTGTGAAATTTCCTGCCTTAGTTTTTGAGATAGATCGCCTACAAAATTTTTGTGTCATACAGACTCACAGAGTGACAGACAGACATTTTCTAAAAAACATCAAATTGTGTTCAGGACCTTCTAAAACGTATAAATCCTTTAAAAACCGAAAGTCGAAAATTTTTAAGAATCCTATACTTTCTTTCTGTAAAGTTAGAAGAAAGTAAAATGGTTGTATAACGATCATATATACAATTATTATCGAATAGAAGGTATTAAGCTTTTTGCAGTTCTTTCACTGATTTATCGTGCTATTCATTTATTTTATTATTACAGGATAAACTTTTAAAGCTCTGTATCAACTCTTAAAAGGATTTTAAATTAGCTAATAAAGAAATCCTGTAAAGTTCGTTAAAACTAATCTTTACACCAAAAAGAAAGAGAAAAAAACTGAAAAAAATAACCTTGTTCTGTTTTAAACGGAAGGAAAATAAAACAAACTCGTTAACGGTTCAAGAAATAGATGACAAAATAGAAATGTGTTTGGTACGTGTATTGTATACTGCTACAGTATACAGTTAACTGGACTAAAAATAAACGAAAAAAAATTGGTTCTTTAAGTTCGCCAATTTTCAGCTTGTTATTCTTTTGTAAAAAATAATGTAGGTCATATAAAATATAAAAAAATCGAGCAGTTTTTATAGAAAAAAAAATTGTTTTCAATATTCTTTTAATACATGCAGAACCGAACCCATAGGCAGTTGGATTTTTCAATATTTTTTTTTTTTTTTTACTTTTTCTGTAGATGCTGCTTTATATATATATAAAAAAATGACCCTGATTTAAAGCATCTTGCGTCCGAAAAGAAATATCATGCCGCAACTATGATATGTACTTTATTTTACTTGGTAATAAAATAAAATATATGTTACTATATACAATATAATATAAATAGATGTATATACTATAAGACGTATTAGGCGTGCCCGTGTCCGGCCTAGTCCGAATCTGCCAAGTAAACTTCAAAATCGCTATACAAATTTCGAATAAGCTTTAATGAAAAGAGATTAAACTAGTTAGAAGTGCCAAATCCAAAACTATTTTCTTTCATATGCACATTAATACTTCAAAAACTTGTTACGTATTTTAATACTTCAATACTACACCAATTTTTATTTTCATCTTAAATTTATGCTTCATTTTATTAATCGGAGTAAATGCGTGTTAGTCTCTATCATAATAAAATCAATATTTTTCGTTATTCTGTTGTACGCCTATTGGTTGCTAATCGACGGGTTAGCTAGATGCAAAGAACCATCCACTGCACGAGCAGCCGATGTACCAAAGAAATAAGAAACTCATCTTTATTTATTAAAATACCTCGCCTATATCATTAGTTTAATTATTTATGTACTGTATTATATGTTTACCTTTTCAACAATTTTATTTATTTTTTAAAATATGGTTTAAATGGTGACATCAATGCATTTCAATGTTCAACTAAATGTACATTTTGAAAAAAAAAATGTTTTTTAACTGCATAGTTAATTAAAATTTTAAAAATTTCATAAAAAAATTGAATTTTTAAAAAGTTCTACCACTTTTTTAAAATTTATATTTTTGCCAAATATCTTTTTAAAACATTTTCAAATGTCTATTACACAAGACTGAGCATGCGTTTTTAGAAACATCTAACATTACATTTAATATAACATTTTTACAGATATATGTAGTGTAAAACGATGAAATCTAACACATCTTCATATACTTTTATTTATTTATTTATTTTTAATAACAAAAATCCTGAAGGATAATTCCATGCACAGATTTATCACATATATAATAAAGAACATGACAAAAAATTGAAATCTCTATCTCAAATACAAAAAAAGGCCTTAGCATTTTTAAAACATTGAAGTGAAGAAAATATGAACATGGAGAAAAAGCCATTTAAAGTTTTAATGTGTATGGGTAATTGCGCTGAGTGTATTAAAACATTTTGCAATATCTCGCGATATAATTACCGTAAGGTCGGTGTCAAAATATTCACAATAAAACAGGCGTTCATTTAATGTTTCTAAAGAAAAATCGATTTTTTGACCAACTATATGGTAAAATGTCCCCTTAATATTCTATTATAATTATGTGCTTTTACTCAAAAATGAATAAAATAACACAAAAGTCGCTGTCCCAGCAATCCCTTCCGGGGGATTATCCCCCTTTAGAACTGGGACATAATGGTCATAATTAAAAACATATATCGTGTGATCCAAAAGTTCGTTACAACTTTAAAAACTCATAAAAAAGGAAGAAATTATGATAAAGGATTGCGGTTTGCAAGAAAGGGCTCACAAGATAATGGGATTTTTTTTTTTTTTTTTTAACAGCAAAAATAATTTAGTTAAAAAATCACACATAAAGGGCGCTGACGACCCGAAACACAAGGAACAGGACAACAATACTTGTACAATACAATTCACTTTTTCTTCTAATAACAAATGTTCATCATGACCTCCAGTACATTCTATGACTCAACTATTGTCCTGTTCATTGTGTTTCGGGTCGTCAGCGCTACATGTGATTTTTTAACTTTTTTTTCTGCAAAAAAAAAAATAAAATAAAATAAATCTGACTACCTTCTGTCCTTTATCATAATTTCTTCCTTTTTTATGAATTTTTAAATTTGTAACGAACTTTTGGCTCACCCGGTATATGAAGTTTGGTTCAACTATATGCATAACTCCGTACACTTTCCGTTGATACAATATTGAAAATGGCACAAAAA
The DNA here is from genome assembly GCA_963932465.1 of Maratus speciosus. Lineage (NCBI taxonomy): Eukaryota > Metazoa > Arthropoda > Arachnida > Araneae > Salticidae > Maratus > Maratus speciosus. Next base: position 308,047,782 of record OZ010786.1, read on the forward strand.
TCGCTATCACAGCGTCCCCTACCGGTGTAATATTACCAAATTCAAATGGGACCTACACGCCATAGCCAATAACATATATACACGAAATTTTGTTCAGTTCTATGCATAACTTCATACAATTTTCAATGATACAAAGAGGACACACACACACGGACGGACAGTCATAAAAAAAACGTGTTTTTTGGATCTCTGGACCCTAAAACGTGTAAATTCGTCAAAAACAATTTTGATTACAATACTTTCTTCTATTATAGATAGAAGAAAGTAAAAATTAATATATTTTGCTAAAAGATCGAATTTAAATTCGTTTAACGAGTGACTCAAAATCACCTGAGTGTTTGGAAAATCAGGCAAATACGTCAATTTTCCCTTTTCAAAAAAATATAATAATATCTCTATTATAAAAAGAAGTAACTAACGCTGTCACCACCGCCGTTAATGAATTCTTTGTGACCGGGAGTCTTTCTTTGTTAATATTAAGAAAACTGCTGTATGCAAAATTATAAAAATCGGTGGTGTTATAGAAAAATGTTTGGTAAATACGCCGATGCAGACAGATTTTAAATAGAATAATTATTTTAAGAGAAATTTAATGCTAAAGTTGGTCAAAATCATTCCATTAAAAAAGTTTTATTCCATTAAAAGGAGTAAAAACAGTACATACGAATGCAATCCTTTCTAAATCATTTTATACATTACAAGTTTCCGTTGTGCAGACTGCATTTTTTTTACTAATTTTTTATAGATTTATTTCCATTTTAAATTCAAATTTTCAGCATTTCGAGAGATATTTTTTACATATTTTAGAAAAGGGTATTATTTACCCTTATTCCGATTTTTTAATGAAAACATTAATACTTTGATCTTCATGTTACCTCCTTTATACTTTATTACAGTTTTTTTAACACTTTCCAACAAAGCTGAAAAGTACTTATGACTTTATTGTTCTGTTAATCGTAACTTCTTACAGGTAAAATTGTATAGCAAACTGTTACAAAATTTGTAGAGGATATAATTTGAAGGGACAAAATGTTAATCTGATATTATAGCAATTTGTATAACTTATTAAATTTCAATGTACAGTTTTTGGAAAAGAGTTTTTTAATTTAGATAGGTTATTTTTTTCTCGGTAGCTTTTTCATCGTTTCTTTCTCGAATTAATGGAATTTTTCTCTTTTTATATTCTTCCAAACTTTTAAATACTTTAAATATACTTTCATCTTTATTTTTATTTTAGTCATAACGTTTTACTTTCGATTATTTTAAAGCAGTTCAGCCACAGCTAAACACTTTTCTTTTTATGGCTCCTAATGCTTCAGCAAGTCAAACTGCCTATAAACCAGATGTTAAGTTGCTCCACAACTAGGTAGCATAATACTAGGTTATCTTTTGCAAAATAGGACGTTTTTGGGGAGCACTATTTGCTAAACTAAGCGTGTGGTATATATGTTCTATAATTTTGTGGTATAAAGGAAAACAGTCGTTTTCCCTTTTATTTCGATTAAGTTAAAAACGAAAGTTAAGAAAAGTTGCCGAGAAAAATAGACTGCAATTTCACTTTTCTTCGAAATTATTACCCTATATAGAACTTTATATTTATAGTATCAGTGTTTTAGTAGACATACTTTTCTATCCCAAGCAAACACTGATATATTACTATTACTAGTCAATGAAATACCAGAAAGTGCAATATTTATGAAAAAAAGTAGGATTCTAACCTTTTTCCTAGACGCGAAATTCGCATTGTATTGACTTTATATAAAGTATTGCAAGCAGCACAAAGAAAGAAGTACTAATGATTCTGAATATTTTAAGTTTTATTATGTGTTACGTATAGCGAGGGAAAGAATAGTTCTGTGATATATTTTGATCTTAAAATGAAAAAAATATATTGTACGTTTTCCTATTTCTATCTCATCAGCATAAGCAAAAGAATATAAGTAAAAGAACCTTGGTGGAAAATTGACAGTCATCTTTGCATTTCTACTGAAATGCAAAGATGATTGAATTGCTACAGAATTCTACTGAAATGCTTAATTGCATCATATGGCCTTAATTTTTATTAAGGGGTCTCAAGACTCTTAAAGTTTCAAAAATTTTCGAAATTTTAATTTTTTAGATGTTAAAACTCCTATATTTTCTGAAATTTTTGATATAATTGTTTCCTTGAAATTCCCATTAGAACAGAAGTAACGTCTTTTAGAATTATACGCGCTCAATAGCTGAAGCGGCGTTTCCGAAACAATGAAGTAATTTTTCTCCAAATGACGTTTTTGAGCATAACGCGCAGGATACCTCAAAAACTTCTGAATATTTTTTCATGAAATTTTCAAAACTTGTGTTGCATGTTAATCTGTATACACTGAACCTAAAGTTTCCTTTTTATTGTTTAGAAAAGTAATTTTTTAGGTGAAATTTAGGTGAATACTGTTCAAATTTTCAAATATTTGTATTGGCTAAATACAACTTTGTATTAAAAATATAAAAATGTTTTAAATACAAATTTATTTAGGTTTAGGGCAGTTACTATAATCTGAAGTATACGTAGACACCAAAAGTTTCATTAATGTCTGACAGTTTGGAGCGCCTTATAAATGTTAATTCTGCTTTTTGAAATTTTTTTAATACATGAAAGTAAAAAACATACTTATATCTTTTATCCCAATTAAAATTGTGTTTTAAAATCAGATACACTTTAAATGTTAAATGGTCTTTTTTTTTTCTTTTTTTTTTTCAATTTTGAGAGTCCTGAGACACCTTAACACTTTCCAACGTTGTTGAAAAGTCTCTATGAATCCGGTTTGTCTGGCTATGTGGCTGTTCTCTAATTCGCGAAAATATACTCTGAATGAGATGTAATTTTTATTAGGTAATGGGGCTTACTATAGAATGCTCTCATTGAAAATCTGTAGAACTTATAGTTCGTTTACAGTCACACATAAAATAATTTCATTAAATAATGGTCTATAGTAAAAAATTATTTGCCGTGCATTTTATTTTAATTGCTTATTTAGATATCTCATTTCATTGTGTGAAAAACTTAAATTTCTTAATAATATTCTGTTAGTGTTGGAAAGTATTTCATAATGTATGCCTGATGCATGGTTTTTCGTTTTTGTTTACTTAAAAAAATATTTTAGTTTTTTTAAATATGCCCAATAACCACGAACCAATAGCTTTTTGTATACTGTAAAATATTAAAGTGGTATTTCTTGTACAATATGTTGAAAAAATATAATTTAAACTATTAGTAAAATATTAACATTGCAACAGAAATGCATTTTTTACAATCGTTAATTTTTTTACACATATTTCCTATTCGTCTCTAGAATGCAAATACCTGATTTGTTGTAGTGTATGAAATCATCTCTTAAAATTTGTCCAATAATTTTTTAATCATTCTGTATAACCAAGATCCTATAAATTTACATGGGTAAAAAGACTAATATATAATGACTGCAATTTTACATGAAAGAAGAACTTTGTACTTGTTACCTTTAAGTATAAATGTTCCCTAAGAACCGTTTCCAAGAACATCGAAATTTAAAAGGGTGAAATGATAGAAAAACGTTCGAGAAACATTCTAAGTTATGATTTATTTGGAAATTTTAGGGCTAGGAATTTGAAATTTGACATGATTGTGGATTTTAAGACGTAAACGTTTCAAAAATTTCGGAAATTGCTAATAGACATGAGAAGTAAAACACGTTCTAAATATGGTTACTATGATATGGTTGGAGAGAAAAATCTGAAATTTGGTATGGTGGTTACTTTTAAATTGTAAATGTCTCCTTATAATAGCTTCGAAAGCAATGGAAATTCCCCTAAGAAAAGCTTTGAAAGCAATTGAAATTTAAAAAGGTGAAACGAGTGGAGAACTTTTTCAAAACCTTTTAAATTACTATTTTAATGTAATTGTTAGGTAATTAACTTGAAATTCGACGCAATTGCTACTTTTAATACGTAAATGCTCGCAGTGAACATCTACATAATAAAAACGCAAGTCATGTGACTCTCATAAACATCTACCGACTGACCGCATCGCTTTTCATATGCCAGGCGACAATGTTTACTCAAAATTATTTTCCGAATAAAACTGCATAAAAGTTACATTTTTAGAAAGATCGTTAAAAAACTTATCTTTGAGAGATGAGTTACATTCAAATATGTTTATATTCTGAGAAAATTTCACTCGAGGTCTAGAGCGTAATATCTTATTCCATCAAAGTAAACAAACACAAGAGATTCATTCATCGTGAGCGATAATAATATTAAACAATGAAGGTAATAATTCACAAAGCAAGTTCTCCAGACATGAATTTTGAAGTGATACCTGGCGTCAGAAAATTAACAGGTCAATCACTGACAGCATAATTGCTTTAGATGTAACGCAATATAACCAAGGAGGATCCTCTTTTCTTAGGTCCATTCATATAACACAACATCCTTCACGATCTTTAATACTTTTATGTAAGCCGGGTGCAAGTCTTCACAATAGCATTTTTGTGTGCAATAAAAGTTGTTCTTTTTTGTGTGTGTGAATTAGAAACAATGCTTTGATACTGAAATAGAATGTTTTTGTTTAAATTATTATTTATTTATTTATTTTGTGTTTTACTTTTAAATATAACCAAACTTTGTAAAAATATTTAATGAATCAAATTTTCTAATGAATTGTCAGTCGATTTGGTACAATTCACTTATTATCCGCGCCGGGAAGACAGACCACTAAAAATGATTGGTAATTGCCAATCATACTTACTATTCTTAAGGGTCAAATGCGTTCAGAACAATAATTTGACATGAATTCTTTAAGTACATAACATCAGACTGACGAATTTTAGCTAGATATTAAATTTTCTATTCTTCATTAATCGAGTCAACTGCCAAGGTTCGGGTGAAACAAAAGGATATTACAACAGTATAGTTGATTGTAAATGTGGATATCATTTAAGGCTTTCACAAACAACGCTCCATTGCACAAAATCGTATTAACTAAATACGCCCATTGGCTATGGACCGAGTTACGGAAGATTACTTAATAGGTTTAAAAGTCTCTGGATAGGTGAATCTTTTGCAACTGATGAGCAAGCGACAGGAAGCATAAATGCCTACATGGGTTAAGCGGTATTTATTTAGAAACTACATACAATCAAAAATATACAAAATGCTAACATGATCGCAAAGATTTCTTGATACTTTTATGTTAGCCGGGCGTAAGTCTCCTCAATAGCATTTTTACCACGCCAGTAGCCAGTGCTGTAGTTGGATTGGAACGCGTGAGAACGCCGTTCCCAGAAATATTTGGTTTGTTACTGTAAATAAAAATAATAAAATATCGCGTATGAGCACAATTTTTTTGCCAAACGAAACTATAACTTATGCTAGTTTTAAAAAGCTCCGTTTTACTTATATTCATAAGCCGTGTAGGACCTCCCTTAAAAAAAATAATTTCTGAACCGTATGTGAAATCTTCGTAGTGATCAGTAAGATAATTATCAGATGAGACAGCTTGTCGTAAATCATAGAGCACGGAAAACACATCTAATCATTGTTCTTCTGGAAACTTCTCGGATAGATGTGCCTGTAAGTAATGTACGGATTAATTTCTGTTATTTCAATTTATTTTGATTCATAATGGAAAATATTACTATGAGATTGATTAAATATTGCTATTAGATGGGTGCTATACAAATGCAGTACTATAAAAACTGGAATATAATAATTGTAACTGTTAATTGAAAAAAAATCAGCTTTTGGCTAAATGTTTTAAATTGGATTTTGGCTTAGAAAAATCCGGTAACATCAACGTCTTTTCTATGAAATGGTGAGTTCTCAGAAATATTTTTTTACAACTACGGCACTGCCAGTAGCAGTTTTTATTTTTCAGTACTAGGTGGCGCTGCCCCCTACGAGCTATGCTCGCCAACCCCCGTTCAAGCACCGCAGACTCTAAAATCACGCTAATCTTATCAGTTTTAAAAAGATTAGAGAAGATTGAATTATACTGAAAAAACCTGTAGCGATCTCCCTGTAAACGGGTTTCCATTCAATTCCCTTTGACTGCAAAAATTTAAGGGCGAATCAGTTGCAGTTAAGACATCCAATGGTTGTTTTCGTTTTTGATTAAAGAGGATAAGTTAAACATTTGAAAAGAAGCTAAAATAAAATAAATTAAGTATACAGAGTCTTTGTCTCCCGGTATTTTGAAACAATCTCTATAACAATAGCCTAAGTCATGTGACTATCATCAACAGTTCCAGGCGGACCACTTCGCTTTTTATACTCTAGGTGCCATTTTGGCACCTTAAAAAATATTAAAAAATATTTCGGAAGATTGAATTATAAGTTTAAAAATAGTGGCGATCTCCCTATAAACGGGTTTCTATTCATTTCTCTTTGATTGGGGAATTTTAAACCCAAATCAGCGGCTGTTAAATGATACAATGGCTTTTTCCGTCTTTGATTAAATAAAATCAGTTGACATTTCAAAATAAGCTAATATAAAATGAATTAAATAAACAGAGTCTTCGCCTCCCGGTACTTTTTAGCAAAGCGAAAAGAAAGTTTTTTATAAATGACACATTAAATGTATCGTTTTTAATCTGATATGATTTTCACTAAACTTTTCTTTCTCCTTTTACTATTCACGTGAAAATACTTTTGTTAGAAGTGAAATATTATTTGCGCTATCCTAATAAAAATAGTTGAAAATATCATCTTAAAATATTTCATAAATGTCTCGCGCAATTTTTAAATTTAAACTGTTTTGCAATATTATTTTTTGTTCATTTTACGTAATGTGTAATGTGACGTAAATGTGACGTAATTTCTCCTATTTAAGACTTCTAACGCATGTTAATGAATTTATTATTTTACAACATTCTTTCACTTTTAAAATTCACGTGTAATATAGTTTTTATGATAAGTTTCAATGCGTTCCTGCTTTTTATATTTTCTTGTTTATAATAGTCACGTGTAAAATAAATTTTTAATTTGAAGCAAATATTATTGCTTGCGCTGTTTATACAGTTGGCAACAATTTAAATTAATACAATTTTCTAAAATGTGTAAAAAAATATCTCTCGAAATGCTGAAAATTTGAATTTAAAATAGAAACAAAACCTTAAAAAATGATTCAAATTACAAAACTAAACGCAATCTGCACACCGGGAAATTCTGACGCATAAAATGATCCAAAAATGATTAAATTCCTATGCACAGTTTTTGCTCCTATAAAACTTTTTTAATGGAACGATTTTTTCAAACTTTAGAATTAAATATCTCTTAAAATAATTCTTCGATTTAAAAACTGTCTGCATCAACGTGTTTATCAAACATTTCTCTATAATACCGCCGATTTTCATATTTTTGTACGCAATATTTTTCTTAATATTAACGAAGAAAGACCTCTGGTCACAAAAAATTCAAAACCGGCGCGGCGGCGGTGACAGCGGTAGTTACTTTTTTTTAGAATAGAGAGAAATTAATAAAAACAATGCTTTAATGATGAAATTAAATGCGCTTTTCTTTTCTTTTCTTTTCTTTTCTTTTCTTTTCTTTTCTTTTCTTTTCTTTTTCTTTTTCTTTTTTTAAAAAGAGAAATAAGTGAGTTATTGATCAGATCTCTATCAGATTCGTCCAGTTTGGCGAAGGACTGGCAAAATTAATTAAGTTATGAATAAAAGTAACATGATGCAAATAACATAATGTACACATTTAAGGGAGAGTAAACTGGCCGCCAGAGGTGGGTTGTTTTTTAATTAATTCGAAATTGAAAAGAGTGTAAGAGCAAACATTTTCTAAAATTCAAATTTATGCGATACCGATCGGTATAGAAACCGGAAATTCGGCATGTCAGTTACTTTCAATACTCGCTAAGAAAGCTTTCTCAAAAAGTAGAAATTAAAAGTTCGAAACGATAGAAAAGCGTTCTATGAAAGTTCTAAATTATGATTTATTTGCTATTATTAATTCTGGAAACTTAAAATTTGACATGCTTTTTACTTGTAAGGCGTAAATGATCCTACAGGAAAGTTTCTAAAAAGTTCGAAATTTAAATGGATGCAGTTGTACAAAATGATCTGAAATTGCGAATTCTTCAATACCGCTCGAGGTAGAGGCCTGAATTTTGGCATAGCGGTGGTTAGTTTGAAGATGTAAATGCTCGATAAGAACTAGTTGTAAAAAATCGAAATTTAAAGAGGTGAACCGAGCGAAAAACGTTACAAAAACGGTTTCCATAATATTTTCATGGGATTGTTTGGGCTAGGAACTTAAGAAATTTGACCTGGTTGTTATTGTTAAGGCGTAAATGCTACAGAGAAAATTTCCCAACAATGTAGAAATTTATGAGGGCGCAGGAGCAAACAATTTTTTTTTTAATTTTCATTTTTGTAAAGTGGTTCGGGATCGGGATAGAATCCTTAGATTTGGCATGGAGGTTGCTTATAAGAAGTAAATGCATACTAAAAAATATTTCTAAAAAAATCGAAATTTAAAAGGGTGACATGAGTGGAGATCTTTCTAAAAACATTCTAAATTACGATTTGAATGCAATTGCTAAAGCATGATCTTGAATTTTGACATGTTCCTAGTAAACTTTACAACATACTTATAACTACTTAAAAGGTGACACAAACATATAAAAATATTATTATTTAATACAGCCTTGAGATCTTTCGAATACACACGCGTTCATTTTCAACGGGAAAAGATGACTGAATGAATAAAAAACAAATTTTAAAAACAAAAATTAAATATTACGCATGCGCAAGCGGAGCTCAGTATATTTCTCTGCAGAGGGGTGAAAACATCAGTTCATATTTTCAGGAGTTCTTGAAATATTTAGGGTATTATACCGTATCGCGGAAATATTATCAGAAAGGACATCGTTCCAAACAGTATTACTCCTAAGTAAAATTTCAACGGATTCACGGATTATTGTAGAGTAATGGTTAGGTGTTGAAATGATCATTTTAGCTTTTTCGAAATTTATCATAATATTTTTTTTTTGATGCAATCTGGATAAAGCTGTACTTGGTTTGTTAAGCTTGACATCAGTGCTCTTTTAGTCTTTCCTTAAATTTTCGAGATGTTATACCAATATAAAATAAACTCTCATGGTATTCTGTGCTGAATGGGATTATGTAAACTGCTGCTTTTTCATAATCGGGAATTGGTTCAATTTTACTGTGAGTCAATTCTTTCAATTTTGTTGGAAGAAACAATTTGAAAAATTTTGTTTCTTTTGTTGTTTCAATAAAATTGATCGAATTGATTCTCAGTGAAATTAAAATTGGTCCAATTCCCGATTATGAAAAAACAGGAGTTTACATAATCCCATTCAGCACAGTATACCATGAGAGTTTATTTTATATTAGTATTACATTTCGAAAATTTAAGGAAACACTAAAAGAGCACTTTTCTGATATCAAGTTTAACAAACCAAGTACAGCTTTATCCAGATTGCATCAAAAAGAAAATATTAAGATACATTTCGAAAAAGCTAAAATGATCATTTCAACATCTAACCATTACTCTTCAATAATCCGTGAATCCATTGAAATTTTACTTAGGAGTGATACTGTTTGTAACGATGTTCTTTCTTATAATATTCCCGCGATTTGATACAATATTCTAAATATTTCAAGATCTCCTGAAAATATGAACTGATCTTTTCACCTCTGTGCAAAGAAATGGACTAAATTCTGCTTGCACATGCGTAATATTTTATTTTTAAAATTTGTTTTCTATTCAGTCAGTCATCTTTTTCCCTTTGAAAATGAATGCGTGTGTGTTTGAAAGATCTCAGGGTTGTATTAAGTAATATTTTTATATGTTTGTGTCATCTTTTAAGTAGTTATAAGTGTGTTGTAAACTTTATTAATGACAAGGTGAAAATTCCTTCACGACGCTAGTTTTTTAATACAGTGTTTTGACTCTATTGATGTTTCCTAGTTTTGAAACGCAAATGCTCCTAACAAATAACTAACTAACAGACCAACTGTAAGCCTACATTTTATTTGAACTCTATCATTTTTTACTAAATTTTCATCCTTCATATTAATTAAATAACATATAAATTGAGGAAGACTGAGATTTTGAGAAACGAATTGACTTTCATTGATTTTAAATGATTAATTACTCTAAGAAATAAATATGGAAAAAAAATGAAAGTATACGTATTTTGTGTTTCCTTGCTTACAAAGGTTCCACGAGAACTCATTTTAATTTGAGTGAGTAGATTATTTAAATTTTCTATAATCTGTTTAAAAAAAATGATATCTACAAAAAACTAAGTTTTAAAAAGTAAAAAAAAAAAAAAAAAAAAAAAAAAAAAAGCCAAGCTAAAAAAAATGAAAGCTGTGGCTAAAAAATGGTGTGATATCAAATTTCAAAGCTTATTGTTATGATGCTTATTTAACATTTTCCATTAAAAAATTTACCATTTGTTGTAAGTTGAGTGCCTAGATATATGTTGATAGAAATCTTTTTCTCCTGTACTAAATACATTATAACTAGTTTCTGAAAATTCAATTTTTTCTAATTGCACATGATGGGCTAGGCGACCATCTTTCCATATTTTACACAAATTTTTAAGCACTTTTGTAAAGGAGAAGCGTAATATGTTTAAATTGGTAACAATTTTGAACTTCCTATTTTAACAACGGACAGATAAATTGAAAAAGGCTTTTATTTTGAGAAAAGAAATTCATTTTAATCGCTTTTAAATGATTAATTACTATAAAAAAGGAATTATAAGATGAAGCCCAAAGATACGTCACAATTGATTATCTTAAGACACAAATTTCCAAACACACAAGTCCGTAAAGGAAAAGCATAAAATGTTTCCTTTAATAAGAATATCGAACTTCGGATATTGAATACAAACATATAAATTGAAAAAAAAACTGATATTTCGAGAAAAGAAATTGATTTTAACTGCTTTTAAATGCTTATTTACTCTAAGAAATAAATCACAAGACGAATACTTAAGATAAGGCACCATTATTTGAAAACACAAATTTCTCCGAAAACAAGTCCCTAAAGGAAAAGTTTGAAATGTCTGCTTAAGTAACAATTTCGAACTTCGTATTTTAACAACGGATTTGGGTGGTTAGAAATTTGTGTAAAATATGGAAAGATAGCCGCCACGCCCATCACGCACAATTAAAAAAATTGAATTTTCAGAAACACGTTATCATGTATTTAGCAAAGAAGAAAATGATTTTTATCAACATATACCTAGGCACTCAACTTACAACAAATGGGAAATTTTTTAATGGGAAATTTTAAAAAAGCACTTTAATAATAAGCTTTGAAATTTGACATCACACCATTTTTTAGACACAGCTTTCATCTTTTCTTTAGCTTGGCTTTTTTTTTTTTTACTTTTTAAAAGGTTTTTTTTTTTTTTTTTTTTTTTTTTTTGGAGATAAACAATTCAACAAGTTAGTACAACAAGTTTTGCGCTCCACTTCATACAGGAGTTTGACTAATTTTCCAGTGAATCTCGTCATTGTGTGAAATTATTGTAGGTCTGACCACTTCTAATTTACGTATATATTTCTCCTTTTCTTCTAAATGTACGTAAATTTCTTCTAAATATTTCCCATGTAATCAACGAAAACGTTGATTATATGGGAACCGTTGACACGGTATTGCAAATTCTTAGTCTCCTTAACGCTGCAAAAAACTGCAAGAAAATTAAAGATCCACAAAAGATTTCTTTTCATTCACAACATAATTTTGTGTAGGTATATTAGGAGGATTATCAGGCAGATTCAATTAGAGTGGTCGTATCGAAGCTTCTATCAGATGGGCGTTTTACTTTGCCTACCCGTTGTATAATAACAATAAATATGTTACAATCCGGCACTATTGGTTTCATGTGCCATAAATTCGCTTCAGTGCTTCGTGTATATCACTTTCGCCAGCTTCTAAAACGAGCATTCAGTTAAGTGTCAAAGGTGGCGACGGTGCTTATTTTATTGCCTGAATTACGGCATCTGGGTGACAACATGAGAACACTATGCAGGCCTCGGAGTGGTCACTTTTTTAGCCACCATGAATTTTTTTAAAATTTTTTTATGTCAGATTACTACAAGAATTGCAATAAAAGCTTACTGCAAAGGGGGTTCGTACGACGTTTCCCAGGTAAATCTAAAAGGAAACTTTTCGTAAAGAAATAGTGGTGGAAAAAGTTTTGATTTAAGCTTTATAAAAAGAGATCGCTCAGAGGCCGGAATGGCTAAATTCTTTAATGTATTCTAATTTTAAAAACGAATCCATTTAGAACTGTACATATGCAAAAACTAAAAATTTTATTGAAATCTATATGCGCTATAAGAGATAATTTGATGCCAAATTTCACATTTGATTTTAAAATTACTCTTCTTCGTATACAATTCATTAATTTCACAATTTTAATGAAATATCCAATAAGTTAGCATTTGCGCTTATTTCAAGGTTACAGCGGTAATGTAGTTTAAGACAATAACGTTCTCTGAATGATGTCTCAAGACGCGCCCATGTGGTAATTTGTTAAAATGATACACTATAACGTGTTTATATATGACTAGTATGGCGAAGGAATAGGTAATGGCAGATTTCAGTTAGTAATAGTTATGTCTGCATAAGTATAGCAGTGGCTGTTTAGCGAATAATATTGAAGTTCTGTGTCAAACTCGGTAAATCTGCCAAAGATAATGCTAAAGCAAGTTTACAGAGAAGTAGTATCTTTAAAGATTCTTGTGGTTTAAACCAGCCGCACCTAAAACGAAAACGATTTCCGCGTATTCCAGGCATTCAAAATCATGTGCCAAGTAAAATCATAAGATGAAATGCAATATTCTACCTTGATTCAATGATTGATTTCATTAAAGTTCATATTGTGTAATTTGTCAATAGTCCACCTTGACTCAAAGATTGATTTGATTAAAGTTCAAATTGTGTCATTTGTCATGTGGCAAGTTTTCCATGGATTATCAAAAATGGGCATTGGTAGCAGTTTTCAGAAACTATATAGTCATTGTCAAAAGTGCATTGAAAACGGCGGATTTCAAAGGAATGTTAATTACTTTATTTTTCATATCTCTCTATTCTAAAAAAAGTAACTAGCATTGTCACCGCCACTATAAAGGATTTTTTTGTAATCTGGGGTCTTTCTTCGCTAATATTAAGAAAAATACTGCATACAAAAATGTGAAAATTAGTGGTATTATAGAGAAATGTTTGATAAAAACGCTGAAGAAGAGAGTTTTTAAATCGAAGAAATATTTTACGAGCTATTTAATGTTAAATTTAACCAAAATCGTTCCATCAAAATTTTTATAGGAGCAAAAACTACACACAGCGATTGAATCATTTTTTCTAAGGTTATACATTATAAACTCGCGATGTGCAGACTGCATTTTTTTACTCATTTTTTGAGAGTTTATTTTAATTTTCAATTCAAATTTTCAGCATTTTCAGAGATATTTTTACATATTTTAGAAAAGGTTATTATTTTAAATTGTTGCCAAATGTAAAAACTTCGCACAGAATAATATTTCCTTTAAATTAAAAATTTATTTACACGTAACTATTATAAACATAAAAACTCCTATGTAATTCGTATTAAATAATTACGTGTTAAAAGCAGGAAAATATTTAAAATTACGTCATAAAAATTGTTTTTATACGTGAATATTTAAAAGGAAAGAAAACTATAAAGTACTGAATAATTCAGTGTGTGTTAAAAGCAGTGAAAAAACGTTAAATTATGTCCTATTTTAAATGGACAGATGATAACATTGCCAAACAGTTTAAATTAAAAGATATATTTACACGTACTCAAGAGATTTATTTCGTATTTCGAAATGGTCTTTTTAACTATTGTTGCCAATTCTAAGACAGCGCAAATAATAATATTACCTTTCTAACAATAAAAATATTTTCAGGCTAAAATTACAAAGAGAAAGAAAAGTTTGGGGAAAATTATTTCAGATTTAAAACGCTATATTTAAAATCTGTTATTTGAAATCCTTATCTTATAGCGTTGTTAAAAAATACCGGGAAGTAAAGACTCTGTTGACTTAGTTCATTTTATATTAGCTAATTTTCAGATGTTTAAACAATCTTATTTAACCTTCCGTCTACCAGACGGGTCCATTGGACCCGACATGTACATTCAAAATATTTATTCAAACCAGAAATTTCTTCAAAACAAACTAAATGTATAAATCAGACAATAATAAGTTAAATAAACAAATTAAATAGTTTTAAGTAAAAATTCTGGTGTAGAATGTTTTTATAAAACTTGAGTAAAATTTCCGGTAGTTCTAGGGTTAATTAAACACGAAAACAGCAATTAACAGCAGCCAATTTGGTCGTAAAATCCCTCAGTAAAAGAGAAATGACTAGAAACCCATTTATAGAGGGATTGCCACAATTTAATTTAAAAAATAATAAACACATTTACCTAACGTTATTGTTATGATATGTATTATCAAAAAATCTCGTTTTTACCAATATCCTATAAGAAAATTAAACTTTACTGTCCGTATGTCTTCACTCTCTTACAAAGGTATTTTCGTGGTAAAGAAATCTTTTGTCATTTCAAGATAAACCAATTTGTATAAATTAAATTTAAAAGCTAAATGTTAAGTGAAATTTCGATTTTTTAAAATTATTAAAGTACTATTTTACAACTTTGATTCAAGTTCATTTTTTTTTTCGAATTTGAATGCACGCCATTTCCCTGTTTTCGGGAAAAAATGCAGGGTAATGAATTTTGGATAGTTTTAATTATTTTATGGAGCTGAAATCCTTTTCAGGTTTTTATTTAATACTAGCAGGCTGAGCCCGCTGCGCTGTTCCATTTTTCAAATAAACCTTCAATCAAACGAAATGGAGAATTCGACCCAGTATTTTAAATTAATATGGACCTTCACCTGGAAAGTCCTTCCGCATTTTCCGAATACGATGCGGACGCCATTGCGCTATTATATTATTTGAAGCATAAGACGAAATTCGGGCAATTGAGAAGCAACTCTTTAGTACATCATGTAGAGTTTGGTAGGGAAATACGGTCATTACGATTATCAGAAATTAAAATGTTCTCTAATCACCACACTATTAAAAAAGAGAGAATTACAATGATTGCAGTGATTGACCATTTAACTTAAAGGATGTTCGGGTTATTCATTTTAGTTTGTTTGTTCTTTTGCTCCGAGCTTCTCAGCTTGGTGCTATGTATGGATCTGATAACATAAATACAATCTCTCTATATAAATATAATCATAATACGAACTCTCTCAGTACGTTACATTATATTCGGTAATAGACGTCTTCTTTTAGCAGGTTTTCTACAGTTTCTTATCTCCGAATTCCAGTAGAGTAAATACAGTCTAAACAGTATTTAACCTTTATATATTAAAAAATGTAAATCATGCAAAAGTGGATATTTAAAGCTGAATTGTGTAAATGAAATTAACACAATGTCACTTTAACTGCAGTTTCTTTTTATATACCAGTCTTAATTATACAACTATTAACCTAGGAAAAAACTTCGATAACTGATTCTGATAGAAAACTAAACCTCTAGTTTCATTCAATAAAATCTTCCCAATCATTCATAATCGGATCCACAATCAAGTTTAATGTGAAACGTTAGAAATGTTCGTAACTATGGCTACAAATGTACCAGAATTAGCTACAAAACAGAGTTAATTACATGCCAAACTACATTCATTAAATAATGTCAGATTGCTGTTGATTTTAGATCTTTCACTATCAAAACTCTTTGCGAATGATTAAATAAATTTAGTTATGGAAAAATTTTTGTAATGATCTTTTTGGCAAACCGAAGATTTTTTCGTATTTCTCTAATGAGCATAATAAGACGGAGAAATAAACATGCTAGTTATTTTCAAGACGTCATTATTCATCAGTCTGTTGCCTAATAAAACTAAAAACTTTAATTTGTCACTGCGATCAGCTGCTCGGGCTGTGCGTCAGCCAAAATTGCTTTATAATGATTAAAATTTTATTTGAATCTAAGGTACTTTTCTTAAAACCTAGGCTAAATGAACAGATATTGTTCCATTGGCCACCTTTGGCATTTGAAAGTTTTTTTGTACATTAAAAGTGATGCTTTTTTAGTGATAGTAAATTAACTGCAGATGAAAAATATATAATAGTAAATATTCTTGTGTCCGTTTGATCCATAATATAACACCATAAATTTACTAATCGCTAAGTACAAATTTCGCGTAATCTTCTGAAATCGGATTTACCGTCGATGGTTTCTTTCAAATATAAATTAATCTTTCAATATTATATAGTAAATTCGCCAATTGTTGGGTGGTTGATTATGGAAGATTCATTCAATATATTTTAATAATATTTCTAAAAGAAGGGAGGATATGGGAAAAAATGATGAATGAAATGGAATATTGAAAGTGATTTCAGAAAGCAATTTTTATTGCAAAATGTTTTCTTTCGTGATAGAAATAACGGATAATTGCTTACATTTTCTTAAGAATAGTTTTTACTACTTAATATTGTAACCATTGAACGTTTCTATAAGGGAAAATGAAGATATATTTTTTATTAAAAAAAAGAATGGACAATAATAGCTAAACTGGCTTCGAGGTTATGAAAGTCACAAATTTGGGAAAAACAAACCGACATGTTTTCGCAGTAAAGTATGGTGAGAATTTTTTTAAATGTCTGAAAATAAATTTTATTACAATACGTGTGTACATGTGTAGGAGACATTTACACTAATATTAAAATATTTGACTCTCCATTTAAAAAATATTAATTGCTATTTATGTATTGTACATTTGAATTAAAAAAAATACTCTAGAAATGCTTTCGTACACTTGCAAAATTACCTTTATTGTAAACATCGCTTGAACTTATGTTAAGCCTACGTCTTTTTGGCTTAAAATCAAATTATTTGGCGACAAAATTGTACTCAAAATCATACATAAACATATAACATGTAAATCATAAATACCATCATTTCTACAATTACATCTTCTAGTTTTCTGTAAGGCACATGATGGAACAGTTAGAAATAAAAAAGAACAAATCAAAAACATAATTGCTACTCACAAGGAAGGTGTCCTTAAAGAGCACACTCAAATTATTTTGAAAAAAGAATGCTTATAAAACTACTCATGTGGATAGTAAAACATCCGTCAAATTTGGCGGCGGAATCTCAGTAAAAATCTGAAAAAAAAAAGTAATATATTCGAGTATTTGGCGCAAAAAAGACGAATATTCCACGCTATTTGGTTAGCCAATATATTTCCTTCCCAAATGCAAGATATTTAAATGCATTTAGAAATTGCTTGTTAAATAAGTGTTTAAATGCCTAAAACTCAATGAATTTAAATCTAAACGAAGAATTAGTGTATTATTTTTTTTATCTGTAAGCATATATAATGTATACAAATTGCGTGTTGCTGTAGTTATTTAATTTTACATGGCTTCACCGGCTGGAAAAGTTTTAAGGGTACTATCTGATTATCGTGTCGACCGATTTCGCCAAATTATATGAATTGCCAAACTACTCGCCAAATTAAACAAATTGATTTTTTTTTTTTTTTTAAACACCGAAAGAAATAAATAAATGTGTAAACATTAATAAAATTACAAATAGAAGTCAAATTAAAAATCACTTGATGACGCAACAAACACGTGTACCGTGTTTAATGTCAAGTGCACGTAAAATTTACGGTCAGCCATTATTGGCATTTAATCTCATAGTTTGGCGATATATTTTTTGTCTACGGGATAATCAAGTAGCGCCGTTTTAAGTTTGTTTTAAAAGTAGCTGGCTAATTAAAAATGCTAATCAATAAACATTTTTATATTAAGTAGTTGTTTCCATGGCAACAATAACCTTCGTTTCTTGTTTCTGACACTAACAATATCGAAGTCAAATTGCCCATGTTCAGAATCGGACATTAATTTTGAGTTTGGAGCAAATTTAATAAACTTAAATTTTGTTTTAAACCGTATAATTGCCTTAGTAAAATTTGAATATATACACATATGAAGGAATATGACAAAACTATAGTGACAAAAATATATTTATTTAAGTTAAACTTTATCTAACTAACTTCGCATGAAGAGTAAAAAAAGGTTTTACTTAAAAAATATTTATCATAAGGAAAAGTTTCGTTCAAAATTTTATTGTGTCGCCAACCAGCATTAAATCACCAAAAAAAATAAATTTTCATTATTTTTTTACGCACGCTAAATTTAGGTTCTGCCGATTTTTTTAAACATATTATATGTCATCAGAAGAATATTCTATATATTCCTCATGAGAAGAATATTATATAATTTTTTCAAATATTTCTGAGCATGCGCTCATGGAAACTTCCTTGATGTCATCCTATCAATTTTTCAGATGCATTTTTCTTAACCTGACGCAAAAGATAAATAGCCAAATCTGATTTCAATTGCAATATTTTAATTGAGTAAATTTTTAAGCATTACAAACATTCCCTTCCATGTTTAAATTAAATATTTTCGTTTTTTTTAATATTATCACTCATTAAAACAGATTTCTTCTTCTTTTTTTCTTCTTTTCTTTTAAATAAAATTTTAACAGTTTTTAGGGTTTCGTTCATCTCACGAAACCCTATTCGTCTCGCTCCTCTGTCTGTCTGTCCGTCAGTCCGTCACAGAGTCCGTTCTCAGAAACTATACATGTTAGAGACTTGAAATTTTGGGTACTTATAGCTGAACACCTCACATCAAACAACAAATCATAAAATTTTGAAAAAGTTGGTAATTAACCGAATTACGGGCTAATTAACTTCTAAAATTAACCAATCCACCTTTTTAATTTATCAAAAGCACCTCTCTGGCTACAATTGGACCCTTTTTGCGAGGCTAGCTTCGGAGCACTACCATTGGAGGATTCACGAAAGCTGAACCCCGATTTTATCTGGCGAGGCTAGCAAATTGCAGACTTGATTTTTTATCTCAGACGGCGCGCTCGCGGTTTTTATTTTAATACGAAATTTAAACTTTTTAAATATTAAATTTTTTGATTAAATTTTTTGCCATCCTGATTTGAAATTCTTCGGTGATTTCATACATACCCAGTTCAAACTCCTAGCTTAATTACAAGCGGAGATATTAATTATTATTTAATTAATTAGGTATCATTTCCATGAAATGCGGGTAGCACGTGCTTTTTAAACCACGAAATAATTTAAATTAGGAAATATATCAATTTGCATGAGGTTCAGCGCTATCAGATAAGTATATTCGAGGTGAGAAAAAGCGTGCTTCGCTCGCTATCGCATAATTTTTGTTAGGTTTGTGTCGATGGGAAGGGGGGGGGGGGGGGGAGGTAATACTTTTGATTAAATATCCCAATTAAATCGAATTACAGATATTATTATGACAAAGACCAGCGTGCTTCGCCCGTTATCGGATAATTTCTATCTTTCTGTGCGTGATAGCTTATTTGTAAGTTGCGATTTTAATTTTTATTTAATGAATCTGCATGTGTAGTGGACAATGGGGTGCGTTTTGGATCATTTTTAGGCAAACGGGGAGAGGCGCTGGTTTTCTTTTTTTAAAATTAGCTTTTATGACCTTTTTAGATACCGTTTTTGAGGGAGTCCTCAGATATATGCTACTTATTAAATATAAAAATGTCAAATTTTTAGTTACCACTATTTCCGAATAGTAATTTTAGCAAGTTTCTTAATTTCTAGCTTAAGACCGCTACCAACTCGAGTAACATATCCACTAATAGGTTTTTTAACACAGTTTCGTTCAGATACACTTTTGTTATGAATAGTGTGCGCTCCCTGGTGGTGGAATGCGGAACTAACAGAATTCTTGGTTAATAACGCCACCATTACGACTCCTGTATCTACGGAAAGGTTGCGTGAAGGAGTTTCCTTCAGATACGCTTTTGGTACGAATAGAGTGCGCTTCCTGGCGGCGGAATGCGGAACTAACGTAACGCAATTTTGTTAAAATTAGGAAAAATAACAAGTAGATGTGTCTTGAAACTTTAAGATAGTTCATAACACATTGAGATATATGCTGCTTTTTAAATATAAAAATGTCAAAAGTTTAGTTACCACTATTTCCGAATAGTAATTTGTGCAAATATCTTAAATTCTTGCTTAAGACCGCCACCACCTCGAGTAACATATCTACTGGTAGGTTGTTTAACGGACTTTCCTTTCGACACAGTTTTGTTATGAATAGAGAGCGCTCCCTGGTGGTGGAATGTGGAACTAATAGAATTTTTGGTTAAGACCGCCACCATCCCGACCCATGTATCTACGGAAAGGTTGCGTGAAGGCGTTTCGTTGATATATGTTTTTGTTAAGAATACAGTGCGCTCCCTGGTGGTGGAATACGGAACTAATATAAAGCGATATTGTTAAAATTAGGCAATCTAACAAGGCGATCTGTTTAACATATCTACTGATAGGTAGTTTAATGGACTTTCCTTCAGATACAGTTTTGTTATGAATAGAGTGCGCTCCCTGGTGGTAGAATGTGGAACTAACATAACGCGATTTAATTAATTTTAGGAAATATAACAAGGCGATCTGCTTGAAACACTAAGATAGTTCATAACACATTGAGATATATGCTTCTTATTAAATATAAAAATGGCAAAAGTTTAGTTACCACTATTTCCGAATAGTAATTTGCTCAAATATCTTTAAATTCTTGCTTAAGACCGCCAACATCTCGAGTGACATATCTTACTGATAGGTTGTTTAACGGACTTACCTTCCGACACAATTTTGTTATGAATAAATAGAATGCGCTCCCTGGTGGGGGAATGTGGAACTAACAGAATTCTTGGTTAAGACCGCCACCATCCCGACCCATGTATCTACGGAAAGGTTTCGTGAACGCGTTTCGTTCAGATATGTTTTTTAGTGTTTCGTTTCTTCTGACGAAACCCTATTCGTCTCGCTCCTCTGTCTGTCTCTCTGTCCGTCACAGAGCTCGTTCTCAGAAACTATACATGTTGGAGACATGAAATTTTGGGTACTTATAGCTAAACACCTCACATCATACGACAAATCATAAAATTTTGAAAAAGTCGTACATTTAACAATTTGGGCTCACGCATGTGTATTTTAAACAATTTTTTCTAAGTGAGCTCCTAATTATGTTGGAGACATGAAATTTTGGGTACTTATAGCTGAACACCTCACATCATACCACAAATGATAAAATTTTGAAAAAGTCGTACATTTAACCCTTTGGGCTCCCGCATGTGTATTTTAAACAATTCTTTCTAAGTGAGCTCCTAATTATGTTGGAGACATGAAATTTTGGGTACTTATAGCTGAACACCTCACATCATACGACAAATGATAAAATTTTGAAAAAGTCGTACATTTAACCCTTTGGGCTCCCGCATGTGTATTTTAAACAATTTTTTCTAAGTGAGCTCCTAATTATGTTGGAGACATGAAATTTTGGGTACTTATAGCTGAACACCTCACATCATACCACAAATGATAAAATTTTGAAAAAGTCGTACATTTAACCCTTTGGGCTCCCGCATGTGTATTTTAAACAATTCTTTCTAAGTGAGCTCCTAATTAATTTGGAGGCGTGAAATTTTGCATACTTATAGCTGAATACCTCACATCAAATGACAAATCATAAAATTTTGAAAATGTCGTACGTTTAACCCTTTGGGGTCCTACATGTGTATTTTAAACAACTATTTCTAAGTGAGCTCCTAATTATGTTGGAGACATGAAATTTTGGGTACTTATAGATGAACACCTCACATCATACGACAAATGATAAAATTTTGAAAAAGTCGTACATTTAACTCTTTGGGCTCCCGCATGTGTATTTTGAACAATTCTTTCTAAGTGAGCTCCTAATTAATTTGGAGGCGTGAAATTTTGCATACTTATAGCTGAACACCTCACATCAAATGACAAATCATAAAATTTTGAAAAAGTCGTACATTTAACCCTTTGGGCTCCCGCATGTGTATTTTAAACAATTATTTCTAAGTGAGCTCCTAATTAGTTTGGAGACGTGAAATTTTACATACTTATAGCTGCACATCTCACATCAAACGACAAATCATAAAATTTTGAAAATGTCGTACGTTTAACCCTTTGGGCTCCCACACGTGTATTTTAAACAATTCTTTCTAAGTGAGCCCCTAATTATGTTGGAGACATGAAATTTTGGGTACTTATAGCAGAACACCTCACACCTCACATCATACGACAAATGATAAAATTTTGGAAAAGTCGTACATTTAACCCTTTGGGCTCCCGCATGTGTATTTTAAACAATTCTTTCTAAGTGAGCCCCTAATTATGTTGGATACATGAAATTTTGGGTACTTATAGCTGAACACCTCACATCATACGACAAATGATAAAATTTTGAAAAAGTCGTACATTTAACTCTTTGGGGTCCCACATGTGTATTTTAAACAATTCTTTCTAAGTGAGCCCTAATTACGTTGTAGGCATGAAATTTTGCATACTTATAGCTGAACACCTCACATCAAACGACAAATCATAAAATTTTGAAAAAGTCGTACATTTAACCCTTTGTGCTCCCACATGTGCATTTTAAACAATTCTTTCTAAGTGAGCCCCATTCAGGTTGGAGGCATGAAATTTTGCATACTTATAGCTCAACACCTCAGATCTCACGTCAAATAATAAATTTTGAAAGAGTTTTATGTTAAACCCTTTCAACTCCAGCTTGTGTATTTTAAGCCATTCTTTCTAACTGAGCCCCTAATTAAATTGGAGATTTGAAATTTTCCATACTTATTGCAGAACACCTGAGGCCAGGCGACAAATTATAAAATCTTGAAAAAGGTCTTATGTTTAACCTTTTGAACTACCACATATGTATTTGAAGCAATTCTTTCTAAGAGAGATGGTATCATCAGTTTGAAAATACCGGGCTGCTTTTGTAACATTTACCCCACAAACACTAATCAACGTTGCATTGTTTTCACTAAAAATAAATAAATAAATAAATAAATAAAATAAAATAAAAAATACGTATTATCTAGAAAGTGACACATAAATTCAAGATCGCATCAAAGCAACAAAGACAAATCAAACATTCGAAATCCTACAACTATCAATTCAACATTTAGTTAACTTTAACAGTCAGTAAAAAAATAACTTAGACTTAATTCCTTTTTGACATTTTTATATAAAAAAATGACCAACTGAAGTCCTTATTTGTTTGATGGAGGTACAGTCGTGGAAAAAAAGTAAACACCCCCTAACTCTGAAAATTATAATAGAAGAAAGTTACTGGTAGCAAACAATTTGAAATAAAGTCTACTTTTAAATTTTGTATATGAAATTTGCTTAGGGGGTCATATACAAATTAAAGCGAGACCAAACTTTGGTTTTTTTAATGGCAACATCCATTTTTGACAATATATCTCAAATTTTCGGTTCAAACTATGCCCAGAAACGAAATTTCAAGTCGTTTGGGTGATAAGTTTTTGAATTATAAACATTCAAAATTTAGAGCTTCTAATGTCAAATTACATTTTCATATTTTTATTATTATATCTCCTGAAATTATAATCGTAATGTGGTAATTTTTTGTGTGATATAATGCTAAAAATCCCAAAGATAACTGCTTGAATTTTTAATTAAAAAAATTAATAATATGAATTATGTATTATGAAATTAATGTTAAAAAAAATATAAATTGCAACCTACAATTTTTTCGTATTTATTATGTCCTGCTTTATGCGAATTCTTAATTTCAAATTTTTCTTCCGAGTAGTTTTTGAATTATAATTAAAAAACGTGAAAATGATGGTTTAAGAGGCGGTGTGTAATATGCAGAAAAGCATAATTTCAAAAAAAATATATTTTACTCATTTTATTGAAACATTTGGGCTGGAAATAGTCGAAACATATTAAGCGAGTGAAACGGTAATATTGACAAAAGTAGTACATCAATAGAAGTGACATAGCCATTCTCCAGCATTTCAGCAATTGAGTACCGAACTTTAATTTGGATATAACCCCTAAAATAGGCTCATTTTAAAATAATTAATTTCTCTTAAACTAATCGTACGAATTTCATGAAAGTTTGCTTTTAGAGCTAAATGAAGGGTGTAGAATTTATTTATGATGTCACACTTGGGTATCGCTATCGAAAAAAAGAATGTTTGTTTCGTTTTGATATGTAGATCGCACCCTAAGCAAATTTCATATACATCATTTAAAAGTAGGCTTTATTTCCAATTGTTTAGACCAGTAACTTTCTTCTACAATGTAGAGATTTTTGCAGAGTTAGTAGAGGGTGTTTACTTTTTTTTCCACGACTGTATATAACTTTGGCAGGTTATAGTACCGTATCAGAAAATCCGAGAGACGTGGTACTTTTTCCATATTATTAAATACACTCTTCTATATCCCAATAAAGACAAAACATTTCACATTCACTTAAAATCTAAATTTAGAGGTCCTTTCAGACACGTGTCACAAGGAGGCAGGGTTGTAGTCGGTAGCTTCCCGGGTAGCTGCCCAGCTACCCACCCGGGCTAGGTTTTTACAACCTTAAGGGTTGTAGTGGATAGCTGCCCGGGTACCCACCCAGCTACCCGCCCGGTCTGGTTTTTTTACAACCCTGCAAGGAGGTGATAAAGGGCGTTAGCGGATGAACCCTTTATGTTCCAAATTATGAATTCATGAAAATTTCATCTTCTAAAGCATTTTTCGTGAATTTTTGAAACTATATTAGAAGATTTACACTATCATTTAATAAGTTTTAGAAGGATTTTGTCGCTATAATATATTTAATTAAATTTGATTTTATAGGCATTTTGTGCAATATTTATAACTCCACTCAAATCTTTTATTTATTTATTTGTCCCCGGTACGGTATGCTATTTCTTTCTCCCAGCTTATTTTGTGCCGTCTCCAAAAAATAACGTTACCTTACAGAAGCCAGCCGTAAAACAAAGCAGTACGATTAAATAGTCTATAGCAATTTTTTAAACTTCTAAGCATCGCACATTTTTATTTTTTATACCGTGGTAGTGGAAAAAAAATGTACTTTTAAATGCAATTTGTTTGAAAACTGTATCTTCATTTATTTTGGAAATATTATTTATTATTTTTTTTGTAGTTTTTAGAGCCATTTGCTTAATATTAAGAACGAAAGTACTCCATTTTTCTAGAAAGTAAAAGAAAAATAGTTGTAAAATAGTAATTATATATTTTTGTTACCATTTTCTCATAACAACCGAAAGAAAATGTAATTAAAATACGTGCTACTTTGAAAAAATATAAACGAATGATTTCTGTTAAAAATGGAGCTATTATAAACTATATTTAATTTTAAGTATACTTATTAATGTTACAAACAAATGAAGGCCTATGAATCATTATATGGCCGTTTTTTGTCAAGTTTCTTGAATGACGTCAACTTTTTGCTGCATTTGTGCATGATTTTGTGATAGTGACGTCCTATGCATGCTTTATTGTAGATGTTCAAGAGTGGATCGTAAATGTGAAATTCTTAAGCGGATGCGAATGACGTCATTTCACATAAAGTAAAAGCGTGTGCTTTAAGTCTTAAAATTGAAAAATCTTTTGCACTATTTATATATACATATATTTTTTCTTCATCGGAGGCGACACTAAATTCTGAAAAAGCAGAATTCCTGTTTTCTAGTTTATTTATTTATTTATTTGTTTATTTATTTGTATTTTGTAAAATTAGGAAATGTACAAATATAATGTTCTTACAACAGAAATATAGAAATATTTCCTAACTGAAACTTTCTCATCCCCCCAATCTTTCAACGTCAAGAAATCTGAAAAGATGCAAAAGCAAACGAAATCATCCTTTTAAAAATATTTTTGTTCAGTTCAACCAATAATGCTTTTGGAACAAGATAAAGTAAAATATCTATAACTCATTCTAAACAGTAATACTACTAATCGAAGTATGAAATTAATTTTATAACAAATCACTTTAATGGTACTTTAAAGTACCGTCGGGGCATAAATGGTTGAGACGGTAGTATATTAACAATTTGTATGGTTGCACAAATTTCACTTCCTCAACTCAAAAGACATTACAAAACGTTGTATGAATAACAATAACATTAAATTCGGACAACAGATGCTTTAAATCATGTACTTATGGTATGTTAAAACAGTAAAATACATTTTCTACGTAAACATTTCTCAATGCGGAATTATCAAAATTGAAACAATCGCTAATAGGGTTATTCCTAGCGAACATTTTTAATGACAAGAGTTTTGTATGTCTCGATTGGTATTATAGATCAGCAAACTCCAGACTTTTGTTACACATAGCCTATTTGTTCGCTGCGCAAGTTGCGCAGCGATTTTATTCAAGAAAATCACGTTCCACATAATATATGGAGCTGTCTTACAAATAAATTTGATAATGAACATGAAATTATACTACAAGTAAATAAATATTTCCTTTTTAATTTCTACCTATTGAATCTTTATTTATTATTTCAATAGTAAAATGAAAAATAAGTGAATTTTCCAACACCATAATTTTTTCAATTGCAAAGATTTTCCAACGTCTTCCGAAACAACTGATTTTTATAGCCTTAGATCCAAAGGAAGAATATTGTTAAATCTCCAGTAATATTGCCTTCGCTTTAGAGGAAATAGAAATAAGGTGAGGAATATTGGGTTAAATTAACTCCAGAAGGGTTAACATAAATTGGGGAAATTTGTACCCAAAACAAGAAAAATCTTTTAAATTAGTCCTAGGTATACTCTTTTGAGCATATTGACGTTTTTCACTATAATATTTTAACAGTTAATAGCACAAACTTTTTTTTGAGGCGCTCAACTACGTTTCAGCTCTTCTCGTCTTCTAGTTGAGGGTATGTCGCTAACATGAAATTTCGTGACCTGATAACTTCCACCTCTACATCTTTGCACACTGATGTTACATACAATGTAAAGTAAAATATACATTTCATATCCAGTCCTTAATATAATAACAACAACGTTAGCTAAATAGAAAATAACTAACACTATAAATTTATAAGTAATTATTATCTTTCTGATACCTAGGAACTGTGTTGCTTGCGTTCACTTCTGGTCTAACCTTAAATAATATCTAAACACATTTTTAATTAAATGTGTTGAAAATTCTCTGAAAAGTAATTTTATTATTTTAAATGATTTCGTCACTATTCACGTAAATTTATTTGCAGATCGGAAACAATAAAATATCCAAAATTACAAAAGGTCTCCTAAATTTTTGAAGAGTGCTTATGTGCTATAAGGTCAGGGAGAAATGTCCAAGTGATACACATTTTTTTTTTAATAAGTGGGTCTATGCATTTTTTACAGCGTAAGTGGTTTACTGTAAAAATAAAAGTATTCTATAAAAGAAATTGCTACTTATTATGAAAAGTATTGTGGTTTATATCCAATGCAAAACAACTGTTTGCATGTTATTTTCTCTTATTAAGACTGTATTAGCAATATATAAAAGGCCTGCTAAAATATCTTATTCAACATCACACAATTTATGATGTACTTTCGATGCATTTTCCTATTTATTTTGATGTTTAGATAAACATTCTTGTAATCAAAAATACTCAGCGTATGTTAATTCCACATCCACACTCCACCGGACGTGCATGATCTCACAGATCTACATACGTGATTATTTTCCCTGTTTTCGAAAGGAAAAGGTAATTTAATTCTTGCGCTTAATTTAATTACAAAAATTTAAAATAATGAAATAAAAGGAGGGGATAGGTCCAGATGTAGGGGAGCTATAGCCTGAAACTGAAAGAAACTCACTAATTTAACTTATAAATAATCTAAATATGAAATATATCTGCGAGATGCGGCGCGCCAGAATGTAGAGCTTTTGGGGTGCACCCGAAAGAGTGTTAATCCCTTTGTTTATCTAAATGACTTGTTTTGCGAAAAATATAGCTTGGGTCCAATTAACCCAAACCCAGACATTTATTGAACTTAAATTTCAATAATTTGTTACATATAAGCATTTAAAATGGGCTTTGAAATAAATCAAATGTCTTAGGAAAAATATCAAAAAAGTATTAAAAATGCGGTTTTTAGCACAATTAGTATTTTTTAAGATATGGTATGGTAAAAATATTTCAAAAATTGTCATTTTTTGGGATCAAGCAACTCGAATTCACGGTACGTCTTTTTATGTAGGCTTGGGACAAAGTCATCGTATTTAGTAAAAATATCGTTTGAAAATTAAACTCCTTAAGACTATTAACAACTGCGGTTTGTATCCAACTCATAACAGCCTAATATTGTAAAAAATATATTGTTTGTGGCTTTTAATGTGTATCTTTTTTCAGTAATAGCTTTAAATTTTTCATATAATTAATTCTTCATTAATGTTAAACATTGGTAATGCGTTACACGTGGATGCATTTATTAAAAAAATATTTTTTTAACAGTTGATATCTTATTTTCTGCTCTGTTCGCTCAAAGATTTCTTTTTGATTAAAAAAAAACACGTTATTTCTTAGTGGGTAAACAGAGAAGCATCAATAAAATATTTCAAAATAATATTTTATTCAATATCTTATAAATGTATACTCACGCAACTTTTCTATAATGCCCACGGCAATTCCTCCATACATGCGTGATGTATACACAAAGTATAAGTATGCTAACCAACCTTAAGGTATTTGGATTCTGCGTCAACAAAACATATTTCCTTTCAGTATGAAATCGCTCTTTATATGAAACCGTATAATGAATCGTGAAGCGGGATTAAAAAATATTCTTTTAAAAATACAATGCATAATATTTTTATTGAAACGATCGCATTGCTATTTTATTCATAATTTATTACTTCAGGAAGATATTAACACCTTGGGGTGTTTTTAGTTCATGGAAATGTTCTGAATCGGAAGTTTTAACACTGGATCAACTAAACAATCAAAGTAGCTGATGCCTTTAAATGAACTTTGTTTGATGTTATGCTGTTTATACTTAACTTTAAAAAAGGCCACTCACGTGTGTATTTTTGTATAAATGCTTTCAACAAATACAGTAGAATATGCTAAATTTTTATGCAAACATACATATGTAGAACTTTTTGAGTAACTCTTAATTTTAATTTTAGTGTATGTAAGTAAAATTTAAACTAGAAAAGAAAGTAATGCATCACGCATTCACTATTAAACTTTTTCATTTATAACGGAATATTGTTTTTAGAATCTTTCTATTTACGAACTCTTCATTTTCACAAAAGAATTTGTAAATAACCGAGTTTACTCTCAAAAACGAATATTTTATATTAAAATCTGACTGTTTTTTTTCGTTTTTTACAACTAGGGGAGGTAGGGGAGGTATGATACACTTTTTTTTTTTACTAATTTTTTACAACTCTTAGAAAGCTATTTTAAAATAATTTTTTCGTGTTTTCTTATAGAGAGACCTTTTATTCATTTATTAAAAATATTGTGAATTTAAAAAATAGTCATTCAAAAAATTTATCCCAATTATTTTGAATGGTTACTACTGTATCAAATCTCCCCATTACTGCGGAGGATTGATACACTAGCAAGGGAGGTTTGATACATTGTTATGTAAATTGAAAAAAAAAATGCAGCCAATTCAATTTATGCGTCATGCAATTTTTTATGATAAATCTTGAAATATTTAAGTAAAATTTGAAACGAAATGACAATGACATATTTTTGTTTCAGAAATGTTTTTTACAAAAATATTTAAACTATTGCTATTATTTAAACAATCCTATTACCACACTTTTTAGAAAATAAATAATGAAAAAACCCCTAGAGATCCGGCTGCAAAGTTAAATGAAGTGAACATTGTTGATTTGCAAACAATTTAACATAAATTTAGCACATTTAAGATTCCTTTAACCCTTTCAAGGGCAAAGCATTTTCAATGCTAAAGTGTTGAATAAATGAATGGCACCGGAATTTACCAACAAATTTAATTAGAAATAAAAAAAGGGATATATTTCACTTTCATACTAAATGGAAAATATTTTACCAAAATGCTGGTGCCAATGGAGTGGTTTCATAAACATACCATCACGCCTAAAATGTTGTTAAAAGAAAAACTAATAACTCTATCATTTTGATAAGTAAAATCGGGTAGATTTAACGTTTTTTCAATTTGCCCTTCATAAATTATAGAAACATTTTCCCTTTCGGGCCATTTAAACTTTTTCCCTTCTCCATGACGAGCAAAGCGATCTAACCATCTATCATCGCACTGCTTTTCTATGTAACCTACATAATGTCTATGAATAGTCTCTTTGTTCTTCCGTACCAATTTCAGTAGCTCTTGCTGTAACACAGTAATGAATATTAAAGTCCTATATTAGTTTTCAAACTTAAAAAAACTATTAAATTTCAAATATACAAGTGTATCATTTCTCCCCAGTACTAATGTATCATTTTTCCCTATTATGCCTTATTGGATTTTCAATCACAAATGCAGTTGCAAAATTGTAATCTACTTTCTAGTAAAACTAATCCTAACAATGTGCTTTACAAATAAAAAAAATTACAAGATATTATCTTCACAATAATAAGAGTTATGAAAGAAAATCAGTCAATGAAGCAATTTATATTAACATTCCAAAAACCTTCAAAATTAAAAGAAAAGAAAAGTTGTCAGTTCTTCACTGATTAGTCCTGCTAATGATGGCTTCAGCAAATAAAAGAAGCCTCCACATGTGTTATAATGGCTGTTAATGCTATTTGCTGAGAAAAATTGTCAATGTATCAAACCTCCCCTACCTCCCCTACTCATCCTAGAATAAGGAACATTGTACGACGAAACTAATTTTGAGTTATTCTCATTCGCATGGATCTGAGGCACAGAACGTATGCTCAATTGAATTTTTTATCCAAACCACAAAAACACACATTACAGAACGTGGCGATACTTGCCAGTACCAGTTCGCTTCCGCAAGTTAAACAAGCAAACAAACATTAACTTCGCGATAATAGCAAGCTTGAAAGTTTTTCTGCAAAATCGTCTCCACTAATCGAATTGCCCGTATGTATAATTTTTTTTATGAAGCCATTAAATTAAAGTTGCATCAAAATCACGAAATTTATAAAGTGTAATTTTCGTAATTTCAGACTTTTCACTTTTGCAATTGGCCAGTTTTGGCCATATTGTTATGGGAATGATGCCTTCAGGACTTTTGAAGGGAAAGGGACCAGAATGATCATCAGTGTTGAATTCAGTGGATGGCCAGGGGGGCGGGGACATTCCCTCTCGGAGTAATGAGATGTTCCTCCCAGAAGATTCGAGACTTCGTGTTTTCAAAGGTCAAACAGTGCAATTCCGCCACACCCTCGGAACTCTATAATGTCCCCTTTTCGGAAACGTTTCTGAGAAGTTTTTACAATGTATTAATCAGTTCTCTCTACCCGAAAAATCTATTTTTCGGATGCTATCAATTCTTAAATAAACATTTTCGGTTACATAGCCAAATTTTCACATGCAATTGTAACAAAAGACTGTTAATGATAATGGTAATGCTGCTCATTCAGTACGTCTGTCTGTTAAACATGTTTGCTGAACATGAAAATATTTACTTGAAAATGCATAAAATCCGAAAAAACGATTTTCCGGGTAACGAGAATTGGTAAATGTATCGTAAAAGCTACTCGGAAACGCTTCCGAAAATTACGGGCAGCTAATAAAAAATTATTTTTATAAATTCTTCTTTAAATTTCGAAAATAAAATGTTTTTTGAGGTTTCTAAAGATAAAGAAACGTTTTCGAAATCTTGGGTGACTCTGAAGAGGTTATCTTATATTTTTCTTCTTGATTATAATACGTTTTCGTAGGTAAAGAAACATTTTTCTTTTTTCACAGTGTAAGAAGAAACTGAAAAATAGTATATTTCCCATTAGAACCATCACTCCTTTCCTCCTTCGAATAACACATCTTATCGGGATACAAGCAGTGAAACCAAATGTAAAATGACAAACGCGCTATTTGTTCAGAGATTCACATTATGGACTTACGTTATAGCAGCCAGGGTCTGCAGAAAGTTTTTTCTCACTTGAATGTCAACAAGGAATGAACGATGATTTTTTTTATTATATCAGATGTTGATCAGGTCTTAAAATGTGTTTCGTGAAGTGGCTGCGAACCGTAGGTGAGATAGTTTGGATCGTTTGGATGCATTTTCATTTATAATTATAAGATCATAAAAATTCAAGAGCGTACGTTGCCGAAGGTAGTGGAGGCTCTCCAACATTAGGCTCATTTTAAAAGCTTTTCGAATAAATATATAAATTCACACAAATTCGATGTTCATAAAAAACAAAAAAAAAACAGACAGGAGCCTGTGTAGAATACCCGAGTGTATGCTGCCGAAAGCGTACTGTATCACCCTAACTCTAGATTTATTTGGTTAGGTTTTCGCATAAAAATATAATATTATGCAAATTTGAGGGTGTACGCTTCCGAGAACAGAGGAACCCCCAATACTAAATCCTTTCTGGATAAAAATGCCTGAATTCAACTTTCTTTTATGTATATTTAAGGTTATTATCCCCACAGCTGGATAACAATGAACTGGCTAGCTAGTATGCCACATTAATGCTTTGCAACTCGTTGATTTTTAATGCAAAGATCAACTTAATCTGAGAATTAATAAGGGATTTCGGTAATTGTAAAAGAATTATGAGGGCAAAAATACTATAAGTTTCTTCAGGTAACTGTAAGTTTTTCAAATACCATATTATATTATGCAACTTCTGCTAGTGCCTGCGGACTACTCAGTGCGTATGAACAGTACAAACTGAAACAATAACATTATTTTGATATGAAAGACATTTTTAATTGAAATGTTTGTATAATCCTTCAACAACACTTGAATTTTCAATCGATCTTTTTATTAAACTATTTCAAAGCTTTATATATAACTATTACGTCTTCAATAAAGATTCAATCGATTGTCTGATCGTCTGAATTTCGATGGAAACCTGTTTCAAGATGAAGTACATAATTACGCCTAATTAGCATTGTCGTTAAAGAATAACTTGCGCAAATGCTACTTAAAGCAACTGATTGCTAAACATTTTCCACTGAACATTTACATGTTGCAGATTTAAAGTTATATGCACTTAAGAGTTAACAATTAAGATAACATGTGATAGTTTAAATCAGCTCTGTTGCAAAATAAATTTAACTTTAATACTCTAGCGAGGATATTTCAGTTTTAGAATTACACAAGTAGATGAAACATGTTTCTGATTATCTGAATTTAAATTTGATTTAAATTAAATATAAGAGGTAGTGAATATTTTAGATAAGTATTTGAAATTAATAGTGTGAAACATGAAATAATTTTTTTTGTTATTTTGTTAGATAAATAAATTCGCAAGTGAAAGAAGCATATCAATATATGTAGATCAATATACAAGATGCCACTTAATATATAACACTAGCTGTTTAACCCGTTCTACGCACGGGAGTTCATGAATTTTATTCTAAAACCAAAATTAAAAATAAAAAACACTACAACCAAACTGAAGTTTATGAATATAAAAATGTGTTATGTCTATTAAAAATCAGTAAATACAAAACCAATATGAAATAAGTTTGTACTCAAAAAATCAGTTATGGATTAAAAAATAAATAAAAGTAACATTTTACACAACTGATTTAAAGTTTGAGAATATAAAAATCAGTTATAGAGTCAATATTTACACAACCAAACAAAAATTTGTAAGAAAAAAGGAAATTTACACCGTGACGGCAAAAAAATGGAAAAAATTATTTTAAAATGAAAAATCTTTACACTATGTTCCACATCACCAATGCGGTAAATTGCGGTAGACTCGTTTTTTTAGTGAGTATTTACACAACCAAATTAAAGTTTAGGAAATCAGTTATGAAGTCAATATTTACACAACTAAACAAAAATTTGTAGGAAAGAATGGAATGTACATCGTCATTGTAAAAAGTTTGACAAAAATTCTTTTAAAATAAAAAATCTTTGCATTGTTTCCCACGTCATCCATGAGGTAACATGCAGCAGACTCATTTTTGTTTGTTTGTTTTTTAAAATAAAGCAAAATAATTGCGACTTAAGATAAAACTTCCTGGAAGACAATGTTTTGTGTAAGTAGCTTATCAGACTGTGACAACAGTTTTCCTTGTTTTGGTCCGTCTTTGACCCAAACAGGTACACATCCTCTAGAAGGCTACATACAACAACACAACTGAGAAAACTGGATGGGGCAAATTGATCCCAACCTTTCCCAAACTTTGACCCTGAGATTTATTGGTAGTCATAGCAAAGGCGAGCCTAAGTGGAAACTGACTGCGGCGTAACTGGAAAGGTAAACTGGGGATCCGACGTAGTAAGCAGGATCGTCGGTATGAAAACACGGGTACCTCTCTGATGTCCTGTCAAAACTTCTGCATCTATAACATTTTGCGACAACCTTTTGTCTATTAAACGTGTTCCATTACAGAGACCACTGGGCGGATTTATGTTCCTAAGCAACATAACAATAACGCCAACTTTAAGATTTTACTAATGTGGTGGCATTCCAGAATGTGTTAAAATATTCATGAAATCCATCTGCAAATTTTTTTGTTCTTCTTCATTATCACAAAGTATTGTATCAGCACTAAAATAAGACTTGACTTCGTCAGGTACTTTTCGTAAAACCTCCTCATTCAATCTCAAAGAATTCTCATTCTTGGGACACAAAGTGGCTCTTTCCGAAAGATAATCAAGATCAATTTCAGACGAATCAAAAATATCATCCACTATAGAATCGTGTACTAAACATTCTGGAGGTATTTCAGTAATATTTTCTCCGAGTTCATAATCATTAGTCAACCGACCATCCCCCAGGCGAATGAGCCATTCCACGAAATCAAGTTCCTCCGGCTCCGTTCGCATATTTGTAATCAGACTGAGCTGTCAAAATGTTGGCAAGAGAGACGAATTCATGATACAGCTTTCAAAAATGAGTGTTTTGTTTGTATGAATAACTACAGGTAAAATCTGCCTCCAGTCACCTACAAAAATAAACTCTTTGCCTCCAAATGGGACATCCTTGCCAACCAAACCTCGCAGAAGTCTATCAACAGCATTCAAAGCATGAATAGGTGTCATGGTACATTCTTCCCATATAATGAGCTTAGCAATTTGCAGTAATCTTCCTTCAGATGTATTTTGCCAAATTTTCGAAGCTGAATTATCCAATATGGAGATTGGTAATTTAAATTGAGAATGTGCAGTTCTTTCATCTTGTAAGTGTATAGACGCGATGCCTGTCGATGCAACGGGAATAGCAGTATGTCCCATTCCTCTGACGTAATGCAGCAAAGTATTGAATAGGAATGTTTTTCCTGATCCCGCAAAAGCATTGACACCCAAAACCTTAGTGGCAGTAGCATAATCATTTTGAATACTTTCAATGACAGCAACAAAAATTATACGTTGTTCCGGATTAAGCATGTTTAACAATCGCTGTCCTTCTGCTCTTTCTTCTTGTAAATCATATACATCGCCTTCCACAGAGTTCTCCATGCTTGAGGGTTCAGGCAATTCAAGGCTATGAAGTGTCATGTTGTGCATGCGTAGATGATTGGCTATGTTTTGAAGGGCTCTATATCTACTCTCCAGTAGCGGCAGATGGCGAGCAATATCTTCTGAGAGTTCTGACGTAAATTGTTCCCATAATTAAATCGGTGAATTTGGATTGCCAAAGACACATATGAAAGAAAACAGTTGTCTCAATTTGGGCGACATTTCAAAACCACATGCTTCTGTTAAACAATGTTACCATTCATCATCATCTTCTAATAAATTTCTAGCAAGGCATGCACCCTTGAATGTTTCATAGACAGTATTCTCATACGTCCTTAACTCTTCGAAAGACTTGGCACCGGGAACATGACTAAGCAGCATACGAAGATGGAATCGCTCAGTATCCTTTGGGATTACATAATACATCCTTGATACTATGTAGTCACCTAATCTAACACTCCTTTGCCACACATTGCCTTTCCATACAAAGTGCTTTGAAATTTCTGTATAGAGATAGATGTTTGCTGAAGGATCTGACCTGTTAAGTAGAAACCAAGCAGTGAGCATGGTGTCTTTATTACTTGCTCTTTCAAAAGCCTCACGCTCTCCCGCTTCCCTAAAATACACAGATTGCATATCTTGTAGATGCACCGGCAATCTAATAATAACATGCGACTTGTCCTGCATGGGCTTTTCTAGAAGTCGCCACATTGCCTCTGGTACCGAAACATATCGAGCATTTAAATAACTCTTCACATCATCCCACACTACAAATCCCTTACCGCTATTTTCAAAAACAACTTTTGTGCAATCATGACCCTTGTATACATACTTAAAAATGTACTAAATGGATTTAACAGAGCTGCATATTTCGACATTTCCAAGGGTATTGTATTTCTTTGTGAGTTATGGGTTACAAGGAACAACCCAACTGTTGTCTACGTCATTTCCCTTTATCGTTATCTGACTACCATTATCACGCCGTCCATACATTGGGTAACCATCAACATTCTCAGCCGTTTTATTTCTGAACTCTTTTGGATAACCCTTTGAAGAAACACCGTCTTCCATGCAAGATGAGTTTTGATTTATGACGCCATATGATCCGTGAATCATCGTAGCCTTGACAGTTTCGTGCAATCCATTTTCAATTGTGGAATCAGGTAATTCAGCACTGACCATGGTGTCAATAGTGGCTGGATCTCTTATCTTATCATCATCAGTTAAAATGAGTAAAAGGGTCATGTGTGGCAATCTTCTCTTTTGGAATTCTATAACATGTATGTCTGCGATTGTGCGTCCCAAAATGTCGCTCTTTTTAAGATCGTTCAACATTATTTTCTTCTTCATATCGAACACGTGTGCCACTAAATCTGGACGATCATGAGGCTTTTGTCCTGAGAAAAGGTTCCCTTCGATTTCTCGCCAATTTGGATTGAATGTTAGGGTGACAAAAAGATCAGGCTTACCAAATTCTCTAACGATTGTCATCGCATCTTGATAATTTTGCTGCATGGCTCTGGGACTTCATATGAATGTAGATTGCAAAATAACCATTACACCTGGTTTTAGACCAGATTGTTCTGCTAGAGCATTAAGGTGATCTGCTAACCCTAAGTGAGGTTCTAATCTTAAAGTTTTCTGGTTAAAGCGGATGTAATTCAGACCGTTTCCTTCAACCTTGACATAATTATCGACGCAATACTGCTGCAAGAGATTTCCACCATAAAGTATGGGATTGAAAACATTCCTTTTCACTGACAGCCTGTGACTGTAAAATTGAAGTT
This sequence comes from Maratus speciosus, assembly GCA_963932465.1. Taxonomy (NCBI): domain Eukaryota; kingdom Metazoa; phylum Arthropoda; class Arachnida; order Araneae; family Salticidae; genus Maratus; species Maratus speciosus. Next base: position 308,085,152 of record OZ010786.1, read on the forward strand.
CAGAACATCCAGCATCCACACACCAACCCTTTTCGTCATGTGGGTAAAATAAAACATAAGTCATGAGCCACAATTAGGATTCAGGGCATTTATTCTACACAGTTGATTCCCCTTCGGATATCCTATTGGTAGGTGGTGCACCATCCGAACTATGGAAAACCATTGCTATCTCATTTGACTTTGGTGTATAGTATCTGCCTCGATGCGGGTCCGCTAATACATTTTTATCGCATATATACATACACACGCTTTCAGCTGCTCCAGGTCTTTTTTCTGTGATGACTCGTTCTTCCATTTCATGAAGCATTTTAAAAGCATGTGCATAAGGGTTAACTCGCCTCATAACATCGTCAAGCTTGCTTATGATTTCTTCTTTACATTTTAGATTTTCTCTACTGTTCATACGTTGCCGCAGTGCTATATCAGAATCCTATTCATATAATTGAGCATATTTTTCCTGACCTACTTCAGATGGATGAAGATGAGAAGCATTATGATAAATTTGTCCATGGATTCTAAAACAATACGGGCCAGTAACTGGGGGCGGTGTAACATGAGCGCTCATAGAGGCAAAAGACAACGCATTGTTATATGATCTTATGTGTTCGTTAAAGTGAGCTGACGATCTATCACTACCACCTATAAGCTGTCTCATCTGATCTGGATATGGTTGAAGAGGTTCCAAAATTGCTTTGCCCTTGTGACAACAGTGAGTGTAAATTCCTCTTGTATTCTTCTCTGCATTGAAAAAGAAGTGGGTAAATGTGATCACAGATCGCATAGAGGGTTCGTTTAATATTGCTTTCAAAACACTTTATATTTTGTGAAATCTGTTAGTTCCACATTTCACAAGCAGGGGGCGACCTCTATTCTACACAAACCTCTATCCGAACGAAACTCCGTTTTACAACCTATCCGTAGGTATATTATTCAAGGGGATCGGGTCTATAGCACCCGAGATAGGTAGGCGCCCCTGGCGGTAAAAAGTGGAACTGAAATATGTAAGACTATGTGCATAATATGAAAGAGTGGCCAAAGTGGTGTCGGCAAAAGTTAGAAAACTACCCACCGGGTGCAATGGGGGGAGGTTAGAAAAATTGCTTAAAATACACAAGTTAGAACCCGGTGGGTAAATAATATAAGACTTTTTGAAAAATTAATGATTTTTCGTGTGATCGCAAGTGTTCTGCTATACGTATGCAAAATTTCAAGTCTTCAACTTAAATAGGGGCTCAGTTAGAAAAAAACCTTAAAATACACAAGTTAGAGCCCAGAGGTTTAAATATAAGACTTTTTCAAAATTTTATGATTTTCCGTTTGATGTGAGGTGTTCAGCTATAAGTATACAAAATTTCAAGTCTTCAATTAAATAGGGGCTCAGTTAGAAAAAAAAAACTTAAAATACGCAAGTTAGAGCCCAGAGGTTTAAATATAAGATTTTTTCAAAGTTTTGTGTGTCGTTTGATGCTAGGTGTTCAGCTACAAGTACGCAAAATTTCAAGTCTTAAACTTAATTAGGGGCTCAGTTAAAACAAAAAGATTAAAATAGACAAGTTGGAGCGCAGAGGGTTAAATAGAAGACTTTTCAACATTTTATCATTTGTCGTTTGATGTGAGGTGTTCAGCTATAAGCATGCTAAACTTAAAGTCATAAACTTAATTAGGGGCTCAGTTGGAACAAAAAGATTAAAATACACATGTTAGAGCCCAGAGGGTTAAATATAAGACTTTTTCAAAATTTTATGATTTGTAGTTTGATGTGAGGTATTCAGCTATAAGTATGCAAAATTCCAAGTCTTTAACTTAATTAGGGGCTCAGTTAGAACAAAAAGATTAAAATACACAAGTTGGAGCCCAGAGGGTTAAATATACGACTTTTCTAAAATTTTAGGATTTGTCGTTTTATGTGAGATATTCAGCTATATGTATGCAAAATTTCAAGTCTGAAACTTAATTAGGGGCTTAGTCAGAATAAAAAGATTAAAATACACATATTGGAGCCCAGAGGATTAAATATAAGACTTTTTGAAAATTTTAGGATTTGTCGTTTGATGTGAGGTGTTCAGCTATAAGTATGCAAAATTTCAAATCTTAAACTTAATTAGGGGCTCAGTTAGAACAAAAAGATTAAAATACACAAGTTGGAGCCCAGAGGGTAAAATATAAGGCTTTTTCGAATTTTTTGCCCCAATCGTTCATGGGCCTCCTACCAGCAACCCCTGTGCAAAATTTCGTAGCCCTGCGCCCTTTGGTTTCCGAGTTTTTGTGGTTACAAACATACGCGCACAGATTTATTAGTATAGATAGATGTCCCTTTTTCACCAATAGCTAAAACATAAAACATTATAAGAGTTGTAATTTTCCAACTGGGTAAAAAAGTATAAGGCAAAAAGGAATAAGGTATAAAGGTAACAGGTCCAGGATTTGAACCAGGAACTTTTACCTTAAGCTGTCAATGGCGCTATAAATGTTACGAAATTTCAATTTTTTACATGCCCATTACAAGGAAGTTCTCCACAAACAAATACTCAGGATTTTTTTTTAATTTACGGAATATTCTTTTCAATGGGCTATATAAGTTCTTAAAACAAATTCCTGCAGAATCTTTATATAACGCCCGTAAAAAAACAACAAAATATTCTCCTTTCTTTTGTCGTTTTTTCCAACGGTTGGCGACACAATGAAATTTCAAAATATATGCTTTTATGCATGTATTTATACTCTTTATAGCAAAACTTTTTCGACACTTCGTACTAAACTAGTTTAACCCTCTACTGCCACTACAAGAAATTGCTATGAAAAAATATTTATTTATCTTATTTAGACTGTTGTGTGTCAAATAAATTAAAAATATGAAAAACAAATGAGATTTTGTTATATTTTAAAGGATTTATGTATGTTATCATATATACTACCATGGGCAGATTAGTGTGAAATATGAAGAATTTTACTTGAAGCTTAGTTTACATTGAAACTTAGTTTAGTTTTTGAAAATAATCATATTTTGAATTGTGGTATGAGCTAAAACAATTTATTTCTTTGTTTATATTGGATTCTTTTTGTAATTTTTCTTATTGAATTTAGATATTTTCCACTTTGATGTACTGTTGCATTTTAGATAATGAGTTTAATGTTTCTATCAATGATTTCGTTTTTCTTCTGGTCATTTTTCATTTGTTAAAATGTTTTAATTGCAAAAGTTTGCTCTATTATTCTATATATTATGTGTCAAATATTTATATTTTCCAATGTTTTTTAGGCATTCAATCCTTTTTCCAAATTTAAAATTTATAATGTTTGAATCTTATTTAAAACTTCATTTAAAATTACTTGGATATTGTCTTAAATCTTCATTAATAATTACTTAGTTTAATAATTTGTTGTTCCGAATTTAAAATATATGATAATGTGTAATATTTTATAATGAATATATAGAAATACATACATATATATATATATATATATATATATATATATATATATATATATATATATATGTATATATATACTAGGGGGCTCTACCCCCTGCAAGCTACGCTCGCGAACCCCCGTTCAGACACCGCAGAATCTAAAAACACGCTAATCTAATGGGTTTTAAAAATATTAGAGAAGATTCAATTATACCGAAAAAAGCTGTGCAGATCTTCCTGTAAACGGGTTTCCATTCAATTCCCTTTGATTGCAAAAATTTAAGAGCGAATCAGTTGCTGTTAAGACATCCGATGGTTGTTTTCGTTTTTGATTAAAGAGGATAAGTTAAACATTTGAAAAGAAGCTAAAATAAAATAAATTAAGTATACAGAGTCTTTGTCTCCCGGTATTTTGTAACAATCTCTATAACAATAGCCTAAGTCATGTGACTATCATCAACAGTTCCAGGCGGACCACTTCGCTTTTTATACTCTAGGTGCCATTTTGGTACTTCAATGTAGCCAGGCACAGGTGATAAGTCGCCAGATATTATTCTACCGTCATCATTTCATCTATATTATAATAGTTCAAGTCATCAACTGTCATAAACAAATACGGTTTGATCCCTTCACCGTTCATATGAAAGTTTGGCAAAGATGTCATATACGTCTCATATTGGCGCGATTTTTTAACGACGCCAATTTGGAGAACGCATCAACAGCATAAACAGCAACATCCGGCTTACCATATCAAGCAAAATAACGATACTTTGGCGCCAGTTATGTGCCTGTTCCGTATATGACATTGGCATCAGAAAAAAATCGCGCCAATATGGGACCATAATTTTTCCATTTTGATTAAAAAATCAATTATTTTTCTTCGAATAAAACTACATGAAAGTTGCCATGGTCGCAAAGAATTCTAGGTACTGTTACGCTAGTGGGATGCAAATCTCGCCAATAGCTTTTTCTCAACTCGCCAGTTAGCATTTTTTTTTTCGAGTGGTAATATTTGGCCAGATATGCACCGCAGTTTTGGCGTGATTTTTATTTTTTTTTACGAAAATTTGGCGAAAACCTCGTTTTAAATACCAGTTACATATGCATTTTTGGTATTCCTTAGACATCCCGTCGACCAAAAATCTATCGCCAAACTATAAGATTAAATGCCAATAATGGTTGATCGTAAATGTCACATTCGCTTGACTTTAAGCAAGTTACACGCGTCTACGTCAACAAGTGATTTTTATTTCGACGTTTTATTTGTATATTTATTAATGTTATAAAAATTTATTTGTTCTTTCGTTATTTAAAATTAAAAAATGTCAATTTGTATAATTTGGCGAGTGTTTTGGCGATTTATATAATTTGGCGAAATTGGTCGACGGAATAACTAAGTAGTACCGTATTTTTTAATTATTTTTTATTATTTTCTAAAGGAAATATAAAAAAAATAATTAACAATCATAGAACAAAATAATTTATATAATTTAAAAAAAGAAATAAAAGCAAATGAACATTTATTATCAAATAAACAACAATAGCCGGGATACCATGTCAATCACAATAATGCCATTTTGGCGTCAATTAGGTACCCCGGTGCGTAGATAACATCTGTGCCTATATTTTTTTTTCTTTTTGTTTTGTTTTTAAAAAAAAGAAAGAAGTGAAAGCCATCAATTTCAAATGAAAGTTGTGTATTTTAAATAAAATGAATGAAAGGATTATATTTTAAATGAAATAAATGAAATGATTATATTTTTGTTCAAGTAAATTGAATTATGAATAAAAGTAGCATGATACATTTTTTAGCATACATTTAAGGGAAGCCAAGCTGGTCGCCAAATTAGTTTAAAATACCATTTTCTGAAACATGAAAAAAAAAAAAAAAACCTGTTTGATTAAAATTTGAGTTGCCATCATTAGAAAAATGTATATAAAATTAGAAAAAAATTAATATTTCGAAAACTAATTCGAATTTAAAAATTCTAATACCAGTTTTGAAACTTGCGGATCAATATTGATTTTTGGTGTTAATTTCATCGCAAAGTATTCCATATTTTAGGAGAAATCGCCGTGAAACATAACCAGTTGTTTAATCAGCCGATTCATATATCCGTTTCATAAATTCGTTTCATTTCAACCGTTTCATAATTTCGTTTCAATAGGATTTTATATACTAGGGGATTGTACCCGGGCTCCCCGGGTTACAGAATGTAGGTGAAAACATTTTTTTCGAATTGAAAACTAATAAATTTTTTATATGCAATAAATTTTTTAAATTACCCACTTACATTAAAAAAGCATTTTTTATGAAAAATATGAATTATACAATCTAATAAAGTTTTGAAATTTATCAAAAGTGATATTGTCTTATTAGCCGCATGCTAAGAGTTATTTGACCAAGATTTTGCTACTTAATACGGCATCCTTATATATTCTAATAATTTCAGAGCTTACATTTCTGTTAAATTTGTGTTTTATTTATATTATCTTATTTATTTATTCATAGGGAAGGTTTTTTTTTTCATTTTTTTAATGAATATTAGCCGTAAGAAAATGATGAACTTTTTATGTTGTTATAAGGGCAAACGAATTAATCTTTCGTAATCGATCTCCGCACGATATCGATAAATTAAAAACTATTCCATGCTTTAAATTTTTTTTTAAACTATAGCCAATCAGTAAACTGCGATGCACTTTGCAAAAAAAAGCCATTTGATTTTTTTTTTTTTTTGTGATCTAAAATTTTAAATTGTAAGATTGCAAATATGTCAGATTTGTGGGGTTTTTTTTATATTATTCTTTTATTTGTTTATAAAGGATGTATTAATTTCGTTAATTCGTCTTTCACAAATATGTTAGATTTGTGTTTTTTTTAATATTATTCTTTTATTTGTTTATAAACGAAGTATTAATTTCGTTATGCAAAAATAGTCAGAAACAAATGCTGAACAATGTTGCTTTATGTGCAAAATGTTTATTATTATTATGTATTGAAGCCAGCACGTAATACGATAAACTTTTTTAAAAAAAAATGCTTAAAAATTATTTTAAAAACAATAAATTAGTCAATTGAGATACAGTTTTTAAACAAATTGCATTTTAAAGTGGATTCTTTCCCTATGCGACGAAAATTGAAAATGTACGATGGTCAGAAGATTAAAAAATTGCAGTAGCGAAAATTTCAAGACCGAAATTTGATCGTGAAGTGTTGCCATTCGCAAAATGACGTCAGCTTTATGCATAGATAGGTTTATCCTTTATAATATAGACACTTAATCAGTAAAATATAATAAAGATCAGTTATTAGGATGAGGTTATCAATTGAGGCTTGGAATTCCGGAATGAAAAACAGCAAAATTTATTCCCCTCTGACACGATCACAGAATTTTTTCCGCATGAAATCTAAGCCCGACATCCTTTTCACCTTCTCAAATTTACATACGCACTTCTCACTTTATCATTTAAATATATATATCTATATTGGTTTATCATTTTTAAATCATTTTAACTCAAAACTTGAAGTCACTATTGTCAGCAACATTTTTTATGTGAACAGACGCACTCTTAACTTAAGATTCTAATCTCAGTACCGGAGAGTAAACATTTCCGTAATTTATGTTTATTAGACGCATTTGTGTTAAAATGTTTAGTTTTATCTAAGAAAATGACCGTTTTCTGTTAAATATGACTTCATTTTCACTTAAATAAGCATTTCGCTAGAGTCTGAATCTTAGTATCAGTACACATGCAGAAGAAAAACAATATGGAAAATTTATGAGGAAAAATGCGTGTTTTCAAACGCAATATGTCATTTTCCGTTATTATTCCCCTAATATAATATTATGCTCCTAATGGGATTTTGTGCCACTAAACCCTATACAACAATTTTTATAAACAAGTTTGAATTTTTATCGGAAAATGGCATGAATTAAAAATACCTCTTTTTTTCTCTCTCCTGTCTGCAATAATGAAAGCTATCTAATTTTCATCAATTTGGTGAAATTTCATAAATTTTTTTTAAATTAAAATATAAAAGTAGGGATATTAAAAAGAAAAAAGATAGTGCGATCACATCTACAAATGAACAGATTTCAGTTGAAAAAATATATATATTAGTAAAATTGGTTCAGCAGAAAGATCAGGCAGATGACTTGTGTTTTAAGTATATACCCTATATATATAAAATCCTAATGAATCGAATTGAAACGAATTTATGTAACGATTCTATGAAACGACTGATTAAACAACTGATTACGTTTCACGGCGATTTCTTCTAAAATATGGAATACTTTGCGATGAAATTAACACCAAAAATCCGTATTGATCCACAGATCTCAAAACTGGTATTAGAATTTTAAAATTAGAATTAGTTTTCTAAATATTAATTTTTTTCTAATTTTAAATACTTTTTTTCTAATGATGGCAACTCGAATTTTAATCATAACAGATTTTTTTTTTCATATTTTAGAAAAAGTTATTTTAAATTAATATGGCGACGAGTTTGGTCTCTCTTAAATGTATGCTAAGAAATGCATCATGTTACTTTTATTCAGAATTCAATTTGTATTTCATTATCATTTTATTTAATACAAAACTTTCCTTTAAAATTGAAACCTTTAAAATAAATGACTTTTACTTCATTTTTTTAAACGAAACGAAAATAAAAATATTAGACACAGACGTCATATACGCAACGGGGTACCTAATTGGCGCCAAAATGGTGTTATTTTGCCTGACATGGTAACCCGGCTATTGTTGCTTATTTATTAATAAATGTTTATTTGAATTTATTTCCTTTTTATTTACAAACAATGTTATAAATTATTTTGTTCTATAGTTATTAATTAATTTTTTTTATTTATTGTTATTTCATTTTAAAAATAACAGAAAATAATTTAAAAATACATATGTAACAGGTATTTGAAAACGAGGTTTAAGCCAAATTGTCGTAAAAAAAAAAAAAATCACGCCAATCCCGGTGCGAATCTGACAATGCAACAAATCATGAGATTTAATTTCCACTTCAAAGCAACGTTTTGATGTTATTACTTCTCCCGTCGACCAATTTCGCCAAATTATATAAATTGACATATTTTTTTATTTTAAATAACAAAAGAACAAATAAATTAGTATAACATTAAGAAAAATACAAATAAAACGTCGAAATAAAAATACCTTGATGGCGTGAACATGTGTAACTTCCTTAAAGTCAAGTGAATGTGACATTTACGATCAACCATTATTTGCATTTAATCTTATAGTTTGGCGACAGATTTTTGGTCGATGGGATAACCAAGTAGCACCGTTTTAATTTACCACTCGAAAAATAAAAAAATGCTAACTGGCGAGTTAAAAAAATGCTATTGGCGAGATTTTCACCCGGCTAACATAAAAGTACCAGGAATTCTTTGTGAGCATGGCAGCTTTTATGTAGTTTTATTCGAAAAAAAAAATTTGATTCTTTAATCAAAATGGAAACCTTTCTTATAAAAAGCGAAGGAATCAGCCCATTATTTAAACGAAATAATGGGGATAAAATAATATTCCGCGACTTATCACACCTGTGGCTGGCTAACATTAAAGTACCAAAATGGCCGCCTGGAATATAAAAAGCGAAGGGATCCGCCTGGAGCTGTTGATGATAGTCACATGACTTAGGCTATTATTATAGAGATTGTTTTCAATTTTAAAAACAGCGCAAAGAATAATAATTTCTAACGATTAAAAGTTTATTTTCACGTGACTATTAAAAACAGAAGAAAAACACTTTAAAATTACTATTAAATGAGTACGAGTTAAAGGCAGGAAAATATTGAAAATTATGTCCTGAAAATTGTATTTACACGTGAAAATTAAAAGGGAAAGGAAACTTTAAAATAATAAATACATTAATATGCGTTTAACCCTTTCACGGTCAAGGCACTTCTATTCGTAAAATCTTGAAATCAGTGAATGGCACCAGAATTTACAAACAAATTTCGAAATACAAAAATGCTTTTGTTCACTTACTTAATAAAAGGGAAATTTTCATCCCAATATTCTGACGCTAATGTGGAATTTAAGAATTAAAATTAAGTGCACTAGATTAATATTAACAAAATTATTATAATTGGTAAACAAATCTTATTAGATGTAAATTTCCAACTGGGCGAAAAATGTCCGGACCAGGATTCGAACCCGGGATCTCCTGGCTGAAGCCGCCAGTGCTCGGCCATCTGAGCTATCCCGGACGATTATGGTCGAACTTTTTCACCCAGCTAACCTTGATGAGTCCTCAGTTTTTGCTTTATTCAGAATTTCTTTCTTTTATTATTATTTCTCAACAATATGCAAAAAACCCATTCAAAAGTCTGCATTATTTCTTAAGTTATAATCATTTATAGAAGGTGACTATAATTGAAAGTCCATGGATATTGATACTTTAAAACGCGTTTTCTCCGATTGGTAAATTTAGAGTTTGTGCTCACTGTTACTTTCAAACTATGCAAGCTATAGCTTTAAAAAAATAAAGAAATATGTGTTCCTTTATAGTCTATATGCTAAGAAAAAAAATTCGCATATTTTGGTTATTTATTTTTTTGCACTTGAAAAACTTGAAAAAAAAAATTAATTTAATATTTTGTGCTAAAATTAAATTTTAAACAGAACTTTTTGTGTATATTTTGGTTTTACTTTGGACGTAGGTATGTTATGATTCTATTTTGTTCAAAAATTGTTTTCTCTATGCATATCATGCTCGCAGCACTTAAAGGTTTTAATTCACGCATTAGTGAGATGGATTTTAAAGTTTAAAATTTAAATATTAATTTTGTATATGCAACCTTTATTTTTCTGGATAACATAGTTAAGGATATATACTATTAGCAGAAAGGGGGAAAAAGAGATCTTAATTGCATATTATTAGTGTTTTAGTACTTTGAAAAAGGCTTTGTTTTTTATCGTTTCGAGAAACTCAAAGATCGTGTTCCCCCTTAAATGTCCCTGTAGAAGAATTAACGCTGCACTGCGCACTTCATTTTCAATCCCGAACATGCGATAGTAAATCTCAATAACATGCACTCATGTCCAAAATTATTTTTACATGCATAGAATCACGGATTTCGCAGAAATGGTGAACTATAATTTTATGAATTTCTGTGGAATTATACATAACATCATGACACATGAATACAGAGGAAAAAAATTAATATCACTGCTTATGCTATAAAACTGTAGCATGAAACAATGAAAATGACAAAAATAGGTGACAAGGGGAATGCAGAAAAACAGAAATAACTCAGGAAAAAATGGAGGCTTATGATTTTAATATGGAATGTCATCTCCTCTAACGTGAACACACATATCACAGCGTGTTTTCATGCTGGAAACCACTGTTTGAAGAATTAAGTTTCATTCTCACTAGGAGGAGGATGTCTTCTTGCAATTGCTTTCCCATTGTAGTCCAATAAGTTCTCTATCGTACTGAGATCAGGAGATTTTGCTGGCCGCGGTATTCGGTCAATGGCTTCACTTTCAAGAAAGTCGTCAATGAAGTGTGCTCGATGCGGACGAGCATTATCGCCAATAAATAAAAAGTCAGATCCATAAGCACCTCTGAAAAGTCGGACATTAGGTTCTAAGACCTAATCCCGATATCGCTGGCCGGTCACATATCCGCTGTCGAAAAGTTGTGGGGGCGTACGTCCATCGACGATTATTCCGCCCAAACCATCACACCTGCACTGCTGAAAAGGTCACGTTCAATCCTGTTCGAAGGACGATTTCGTGTTCCTGACTCACTCCAGATGTAAACACATTTAGAATCTGATGTTAAACTAAATTTCGATTCATCAGTAAAAAGAACTTGGCTCCATTGGCGTTCACTCCAGTTCTGATGTTCTTTGCACCAATTCAAGCGATCCCTCTTGTGCTGTGCAGGCAATGACACACATATCCTTGGCTTTCTGGCATAAAGGACTTTTTCATTAAGTCCTTCTGTACACAGTTTGCCGGTATACGACTGTTCCAGTGCTGGCTGCAAGCTCTGAACTTAAAGGCTGAGCAGTAGACTATCTGTTACGATCGGCAGCTATTGCCAAATATCGGTCTTCCGAAGCAGTTTTTTTTTTTTTTTTTTTTCGTTTTCGAACTTGTCCAAGCCGCCTGGCAACAGTGCCAGAGTTTTGAAATCGTTTCCATAACGTAGAGACAGCCTGCCTTGAAATATGCACACATCTCGCTACTTTTGTGATTGCCTGGCGTGCTTCTAAACGCCCGATAATTACCCACTTCATTGATTGTTCCAAATGATACTGTGAAGCCATAACAAATCGTTTTCCGTCCTTACACACTAAAATTAAACGCTATATTGCAGAAATCCGCTCCGATATTCCCTTAGCGCGTTTGATTGAATAATGCTAATTAGGCTTCTATTTCGCACATTCGCTACAAAAATAGTTTACATCGATTGGATATTTCATGAAATATCTATATTTATGTTCATGTAAAGATAATTTGGACATGAGTGTATATCAATTTCGTGGAGATCCGACTATATTTACGCGAGTTAGAGCACGGACAGACGGAAAGACAGAGAAACCCAATTCATAAACCCTTTTCAACTATGCTGGAAAGTGTTAAAAATGAGCGATACTCGGGATCGCTGTAAGGCAGTGAAGCCCTTATTGCTCCGGGTGTTGACGCACGAAAAGCGCAGGGTCCTCCTAGTTTAAAACTAAAGATTTCCTCCATAATTCTTGTTTACTGTAGAAAAACTTCGTATAAAAAATTGATTATCTTTTAAACCTATTTGAAAATACCCATCGAAACTTGAAAGATTTTAACAATCAAAAATCCCATTTAATCCTACCCTATAAGTAAACAGATATATAAGGTGTTTCTAAATGAATATCGGTGTTTTAACTCTTTGTAGTATCTATTATGTATCTATTATCTAAAACTTAAAATTATACTTAATACATAAAACGAAAGAGCTACTCAAACAGTTTGTTGGTACCTGTGCATGCGCATGCGCACGCAGTATTTCTTCTGTCATCCGTTAGAAAGCGCTAGTAGAAGAAATGGCGACTAGTGAACAGAAAGCATTTGTGTTCTGCAGTTTTCAAAGACCGAATCTGTAATTACTGTGCAACGTGCGTTCGGATTAAGTTCAGATGTGTCCACCAAGTAATAATAACATCCGTAGATGGTATCATCAGTTTAAAAATACCGGGCTGCTTTTGCAACAATTACCCCACAAACACTAATCAGCGTTGCATTGTTTTCACTATAAATAAATAAATAAATAAATAAATAAAATAAAATAAAAAATACGTATTATCTAGAAAGTGACTCATAAATTCAAGATCACATCAAAGCAACAAAGACAAATCAAACATTCGAAATCCTACAAATATCAATTCAACATTTAGTTAACTTTAACAGTCAGTTAAAAAATAGCTTAGACTTAATTCCTTTTTGACATTTTTATATAAAAAAAATGACCAACTGAAGTCCTTATTTGTTTGATGGAGGTACAGTCGTGGAAAAAAAGTAAACACCCCCTAACTCTGAAAATTATAATAGAAGAATGTTACTGGTAGCAAACAATTTGAAATAAAGTCTACTTTTAAATTTTGTATATGAAATTTGCTTAGGGGGTCATATACAAATTAAAGCCAGACCAAACTTTGGTTTTTTTAATGGCAATATCCATTTTTGACAATATATCTCAAATCTTCGGTTCAAACTATGCCCAGAAACGAAATTTCAAGTCGTTTGGGTGATAAGTTTTTGAATTATAAACATTCAAAATTTAGAGCTTCTAATGTCAAATTACATTTTCATATTTTTATTATTATATCTCCTGAAATTATAATCCTAATGTGGTAATTTTTTGTGTGATATAATGCTAAAAATCCCAAACATAACTGCTTGAATTTTTAATTGAAAAAAATTAATAATATGAATTATGTATTATGAAACTAATGTTCAAAAAAAATATAAATTGCAACCTACAATTTTTTCGTATTTATTATGTCCTGCTTTATGCGAATTCTTAATTTAAAATTTTTCTTCCGAGTAGTTTTTGAATTATAATTAAAAAACGTGAAAATGATGGTTTAAGGGGCGGTGTGTAATATGCAGAAAAGCATAATTTGAAAAAAATATATTTTACTCATTTTATTGAAACATTTGGGCTGGAAACAGTCGAAACATATTAAGCTAGTGAAACGGTAATATTGGCAAAAGTAGTACATCAATAGAAGTGACATAGCCATTCTCCAGCATTTCAGCAATTGAGTACCGAACTTTAATTTGGATATAACCCCTAAAATAGGCTCATTTTAAAATAATTAATTTCTCTTAAACTAATCGTAAGAATTTCAAGAAAATTTGCTTTTAGAGCTAAATGAAGGGTGTAGAATTCATTTATGATGTCACACTTGGGTATTGCTATCGAAAAAAAGAATGTTTGTTTCATTTTGATATGTATATCGCCTCCTAAGCAAATTTCACATACATCATTTAAAAGTAAGCTTTATTTCCAATTGTTTAGTACCAGTAACTTTCTTCTGCAATGCAGAGTTTTTTGCAGAGTTAGTAGAGGGTGTTTACTTTTTTTTCCACGACTGTATATAACTTTGGCAGGTTATAGTACCGTATCAGAAAATCCGAGAGACGTGGTACTTTTTCCATATTATTAAATACACTCTTCTATATCCCAATAAAGGCAAAACATTTCACATTCACTTAAAATCTAAATTTAGAGGTCCTTTCAGACACGTGTCACAAGGAGGCAGGGTTGTAGTCGGTAGCTGCCCGGGTAACTGCCCAGCTACCCACCCGGGCTAGGTTTTAACAACCTTCAGAGTTGTAGTGGATAGCTGCCCGGGTACCCACCCAGCTACCCGTCCGGGCTGCTTTTTTTACAACCCTGCAAGGAGGTGATAAAGGGCGTTAGCGGATGAACCCTTTATGTTCCAAATTATGAATTCATGAAAATTTCATCTTCTAAAGCATTTTTCGTGAATTTTTGAAACTATATTAGAAGATTTACACTATCATTTAATAAGTTTTAGAAGGATTTTGTCGCTATAATATATTTAATTAAATTTGATTTTATAGGCATTTTGTGCAATATTTATAACTCCACTCAAATCTTTTATTTATTTATTTGTCCCCGGTACGGTATGCTATTTCTTTCTCCCAGCTTATTTTGTGCCGTCTCCAAAAAATAACGTTACCTTACAGAAGCCAGCAGTAAAACAAAGCAGTACGATTAAATAGTCTATAGCAATTTTTTAAACTTCTAAGCATCGCACATTTTTTATTTTTTATACCGTGGTATTGGAAAAAAAAGTACTTTTAAATGCAATTTGTTTGAAAACTGTATCTTCATTTATTTTGGAAATATTATTTTTTTTTTTGTAGTTTTTAGAGCCATTTGCTTAATATTAAGAACGAAAGTACTCCATTTTTCTAGAAAGTAAAAGAAAAATAGTTGTAAAATAGTAATTATATATTTTTGTTACCATTTTCTCATAACAATCGAAAGAAAATGTAATTAAAATACGTGCTACTTTGAAAAAATATAAACGAATGATTTTTGTTAAAAATGGAGCTATATTTAATTTTAAGTATACTTATTAATGTTACAAACAAATGAAGGACTATGAATCACTATGGCCGTTTTTTGTCAAGTTTCTTGAATGACGGCAACTTTCTGGTGCATTTGTGCATGATTCTGTGATAGTGACGTCCTATGCATGCTTTATTGTAGATGTTCAAGAGTGGATCGTAAATGTGGAATTCTTAAGCGGATGAGAATGACGTCATTTCACATAAAATAAAAGCGCGTGCTTTAAGTCTTAAAATTGAAAAATCTTTTGCACTATTTATATATACATATATTTTTTCTTCATCGGAGGCGACACTAAATTCTGAAAAAGCAGAATTTCTGTTTTCTAGTTTATTTATTTATTTATTTGTTTATTTATTTGTATTTTGTAAAATTAGGAAATGTACAAATATAATGTTCTTACAACAGAAATATAGAAATATTTCCTAACTGAAACTTTCCCATCCCCCCAATCTTTCAACGTCAAGAAATCTGAAAAGATGCAAAAGCAAACGAAATCATCCTTTTAAAAATATTTTTGTTCAGTTCAACCAATAATGCTTTTGGAACAAGATAAAGTAAAATATCTATAACTCATTCTAAATTGTAATACTACTAATCGATGTATTAAATTAATTTTATAACAAATCACTGTAATGGTACTTTAAAGTACCGTCGGGGCATAAATGGTTAAGACGGTAGTATATTAACAATTTGTATGGTTGCACAAATTTCACTTCCTCAACTCAAAGGACATTACAAAACGTTGTATGAATAACAATAACATTAAATTCGGACAACAGATGCTTTAAATCATGTTCTTATGGTATGTTAAAATAGTAAAATACATTTTCTACGTAAACATTTCTCAATGCGGAATTATCAAAATTGAAACAATCGCTAATAGGGTTATTCCTAGCGAACATTTTTAATGACAAGAGTTTTGTATGTCTAGATTGGTATTATAGATCAGCAAACTTCAGACTTTTTTGTTACGCATAGCTTATTTTTTCGCTGCGCAACTTGCCCAGCGATTTTATTCAAGAAAATCACGTTCCACATAATATATGGAGCTGTCTTACAAATAAATTTGATAATGAACATGAAATTATACTACAAGTAAATAAATATTTCCTTTTTAATTTCTACTTATTGAATCTTTATTTATTATTTCAATAGTAAAATGAAAAATAAGTGAATTTTCCAACACCATAATGTTTTCAATTGCAAAGATTTTCCAACGTCTTCCGAAACAACTGATTTTTATAGCCTTAGATCCAAAGGAAGAATATTGTTAAATCTCCAGTAATATTGCCTTCGCTTTAGAGGAAATAGAAATAAGGTGAGGAATATTGGGTTAAATTAACTCCAGAAGGGTTAACATAAATTGGGGAAATTTGTACCCAAAACAAGAAAAATCTTTTAAATTAGTCCTAGGTATACTCTTTTGAGCATATTGACGTTTTTCACTATAATATTTTAACAGTTAATAGCACAAACTTTTTTTTGAGGCGCTCAACTACGTTTCAGCTCTTCTCGTCTTCTAGTTGAGGGTATGTCGCTAACATGAAATTTCGTGACCTGATAACTTCCACCTCTACATCTTTGCACACTGATGTTACATACAATGTAAAGTAAAATATACATTTCATATCCAGTCCTTAATATAATAACAACAATGTTAGCTAAATAGAAAATAACTAACACTATAAATTTATAAGTAATTATTATCTTTCTGATACCTAGGAACTGTGTTGCTTGGGTTCACTTCTGGTCTAACCTTAAATAATATCTAAACACATTTTTAATTAAATGTGATGAAAATTCTCTGAAAAGTAATTTTATTATTTTAAATGATTTCGTCACTATTCACGTAGATTTATTTGCAGATCGGAAACAATAAAATATCGAAAATTACAAAAGGTCTCCTAAATTTTTGAAGAGTGCTTAAGTGCTATAAGGTCAGGGAGAAATGTCCAAGTGATACACATTTTTTTTTTCTAATAAGTGGGTCTATGCATTATTTGCAGCGTAAGTGGTTTACTGTAAAAATAAAAGTATTCTATAAAAAAAATTGCTACTTATTATGAAAAGTATTGTTTATATCCAATGCAAAACAACTGTTTGGATGTTATTTTCTCTTATTAAGACTCTATTAGCAATATATAAAAGGCCTGCTAAAATATCTTATTCAACATCACACAATTTATGATGTACTTTCGATGCATTTTCCTATTTATTTTAATGTTTAGATAAACATTCTTGTAACCAAAAATACTCAGCGCATGTTACTTCCACATCCACACTCCACCGGACGTGCATCTCACAGATACATACGTGATTATTTTCCCTGTTTTCGAAAGGAAAAGGTAATTTAATTCTTGCGCTTAATTTAATTACAAAAATTTTAAATAATGAAATAAAAGGAGGGGATAGGCCCAGGTGTAGGGGAGCTAGAGCCTGAAACTGAAAGAAACTCACTAATTTAACTTATAAATAATCTAAATATGAAATATATCTGCGAGATACAGCGCGCCAGAATGTAGAGCTTTTAGGGAGTCCAATTAACCCAAACCCAGACATTTATTGAACATAAATTTCAATAATTTGTTACATATAAGCATTTAAAATGGGCTTTGAAGTAAACCAAATGTCTTAGATAAATATCAAAAAAGTATTAAAAATGCGGTTTTTAGCACAATTAGTATTTTTTAAGATATAGTATGGTAAAAAAAATTTCAAAAATTGTCATTTTTGGGGTTCAAGAAACTCGAATTCACGGTACGTTTTTTTTCTGTGGGCTTGGGACAAAGTCATCGTATTTAGTAAAAATATCGTTTGAAAATTAAACTCCTTAAGACTATTAACAACTGCGGTTTCTATCCAATTCATAACAGCCTAATATTGTAAAAAATATATTGTTTGTAGCTTTTCATGTGTATCTTTTTTCAGTAATAGCTTTAAATTTTCCATATAATTAATTCTTCATTAATGTTAATCATTGGTAATGCGTTACAGGTGGATGCATTTATAAAAAAAATATTTTTTTAACAGTTGATATCTTATTTTCTGCTCTGTTCGCTCAAAGATTTCTTTTTGATTAAAAAAAACACGTTATTTCTTAGTGGGTAAACAGAGAAGCATCAATAAAATATTTCAAAATAATATTTTATTCAATATCTTATAAATGTATACTCACGCAACTTTTCTATAATGCCCACGGCAATTCCTCCATACATGCGTGATGTATACACAAAGTATAAGTATGCTAACCAACCTTAAGGTATTTGGATTCTGCGTCAACAAAACATATTTCCTTTCAGTATGAAATCGCTCTTTATATGAAACCGTATAATGAATCGTGAAGCGGGATTAAAAAATATTCTTTTAAAAATACAATGCATAATATTTTTATTGAAACTATCGCTTTGCTATTTTATTCATAATTTATTACTTCAGGAAGATATTAACACCTTGGGGTGTTTTTAGTTCATGGAAATGTTCTGAATCGGAAGTTTTAACACTGGATCAACTAAACAATCAAAGTAGCTGATGCCTTTAAATGAGCTTTGTTTGATGTTATGCTGTTTATACTTAACTTTAAAAAAGGCCACTCACGTGTGTATTTTTGTATACATGCTTTCAACAAATACAGTAGAATATGCTAAATTTTTATGCAAACATACATATGTAGAACTTTTTGAGTAACTCTTAATTTTAATTTTAGGGTATGTAAGTAAAATTGAAACTAGAAAAGAAAGTAATGCATCACGCATTCACTATTAAACTTTTTCATTTATAACGGAATATTGTTTTTAGAATCTTCCTATTTACGAACTCTTCATTTTCACAAAAGAATTTGTAAATAACCGAGATTACTCTCAAATCGAATATTTTATATTAAAATTTGACTGTTTTTTTCGTTTTTCACAACTAGGAGATGTAGGGGAGGTATGATACACTTTTTTTTTTACTAATTTTTTACAACTCTTAGAAAGCTATTTTAAAATAAATTTTTCGTGTTTTCTTATAAAGAGACCTTTTATTCATTTATTAAAAATATTGTGAATTTAAAAAATACTCATTCAAAAAATTTATCCCAATTATTTTGAATGGTTACTACTGTATCAAATCTCCCCATTACTGGGGAGGATTGATACACTAGTAAGGGAGGTTTGATACATTGTTATGTAAATTGAAAAGAGAAATGCAGACAATTCAATTTATGCGTCATGCAATTTTTTATGATAAATCTTGAAATATTTAAGTAAAATTTGAAACGAAATGGCAATGATATATTTTTGTTTCAGAAATGTTTTTTACAAAAATAATTAAACTATTGCTATTATTTAAACAATCCTATTACCACACTTTTTAGAAAATAAATAATGAAGAAATCCCTAGAGATCTGGCTTCAAGGAAAAATGAAATGAACATTGCTGATTTGCAAACTATTTAACATAAATTTAGCACATTTAAGATTCCTTTAACCCTTTCAGGGGCAAAGCATTTTCAATGCTAAAGTGTTGAATAAATGAATGGCACCGGAATTTACCAACAAATTTAATTAGAAATAAAAAAGGGATATATTTCACTTTCATACTAAATGGAAAATATTTTACCAAAATGCTGGTGCCAATGCAGTGGTTTCATGAACATACCATCACCCCTAAAATGTTGTTAAAAGAAAAACTAATAACTCTATCATTTTGATAAGTAAAATCGGGTAGATTTAACGTTTTTTCAATTTGCCCTTCATAAATTATAGAAACATTTTCCCTTTCAGGCCATTTAAACTTTTTCCCTTCTCCATGACGAGCAAAGCGATCTAACCATCTATCATCGCACTGCTTATCTATGTAAACTACATAATGTCTATGAATAGTCTCTTTGTTCTTCCTTACCAATTTCAGTAGCTCTTGCTGTAATACAGTAATGAATATTACAGTCCTATATTAGTTTTCAAACTTAAAAAAACTATTAAATTTCAAATATACAAGTGTATCATTTCTCCCCAGTACTAATGTATCATTTTTCCCTATTATGCCTTATTGGATTTTCAATCACAAATGCAGTTGCAAAATTGTAATCTACTTTCTAGTAAAACTAATCCTAACAACGTGCTTTACAAATAAAAAAAATTACAAGATATTATCTTCACAATAATAAGAGTTATGAAAGAAAATCAGTCAATGAAACAATTTATATTAACATTCCAAAAACCTTCAAAATTAAAAGAAAAGAAAAGTTGTCAGTTCTTCACTGATTAGTCCAGCTAATGATGGCTTCAGTAAATAAAAGAAGCCTCCACATGTGTTAGAATGGCTGTTAATGCTATTTGCTGAGAAAAATTGTCAATGTATCAAACCTCCCCTACCTCCCCTACTCATCCTAGAATATGGAACATTGTACGACGAAACTAATTTTCAGTTATTCTCATTCGCATGGATCTGAGGCACAGAACATATGCTCAAATTGAATTTTTTATCCAAACCACAAAAACACACATTACAGAACGTGGCGATACTTGCCAGTACCAGTTCGCTTCCGCAAGTTAAACAAGCAAACAAACATTAACTTCGCGAAAATAGCAAGCTTGAAAGTTTTTCTGCAAAATCGTCTCCACTAATCGAATTGCCCGTATGTATAATTTTTTTATGAAGCCATTAAATTAAAGTTGCATCAAAATCACGAAATTTATAAAGTGTAATTTTCGTAATTTTCAGTCTTTTCACTTTTGCAATTGGCCAGTTTTGGCCATATTGTTATGGGAATGATGCCTTCAGGACTTTTGAAGGGAAAGGGACCAGAATGATCATCAGTGTTGAATTCAGTGGATGGCCGGGGGGGGGGGGGACATTCCCTCTCGTAGTAATGAGATGTTCCTCCCAGAAGATTAGGAAACGTTTCTGAGAAGTTTTTACAATGTATTAATCAGTCCTCTCTACCCGAAAAATCGATTTTTCGGATGCTATCAATTCTTAAGTAAACATTTTCGGTTACATAGCCAAATTTGCACATGCAATTGTAACAAAAGACTGTTAATGATAATGGTAATGCTGTTCATTCAGTATGTCTGTCTGTTAAACATGTTTGCTGAACATGAAAATATTTACTTGAAAATGCATAAAATCCGAAGAAACGATTTTCCGGGTAACGAGAATTGGTAAATGTATCGTAAAAGCTACTCGGAAACGCTTCCGAGAATTACGGGCAGCTAATAAAAAATTATTTTTATAAATTCTTCTTTAAATTTCGAAAATAAAATGTTTTTTGAGGTTTATAAAGATAAAGAAACGTTTTCGAAATCTTGGGTGACTCTGAAGAGGTTATCGTATATTTTTCTTCTTGATTATAGTACATTTTCGTAGGTAAAGAAATTTTTTTCTTTTTTCACAGTGTAAGAAGAAACTGAAAATTAGTATATTTCTCACTATAGAACCATCACTCCTTTCCTCCTTCGAATAACACATCTTATCAGGATACAAGCAGTGAAACCAAATGTAAAATGACAAACGCGCTATTTGTTCAGAGATTCACATTATGGACTTACGTTATAGCAGCCAGGGTCTGCAGAAAGTTTTTTCTCACTTGAATGTCAACAAGGAATGAACGATGATTTTTTTTTAATATATCAGATGTTGATCAGGTCTTAAGATGTGTTTCGTGAAGTGCAGCAAGGGCTGCGAACCGTAGGTGAGATAGTTTGGATCGTTTGGATGCATTTTCATTTATAATTATAACATCATAAAAATTCAAGAGCGTACATTGCCGAAGGTAGTGGAGGCTCTCCAACATTAGGCTCATTTTAAAAGGTTTTCGTTTAAATATATAAAATCACACAAATTCGATGTTCATAAAAAACAGAAAAAAAACAGGCAGGAGCCTGTGTAGAACACCCGAGCGACATCTACACCCCACAGCTGGATAACAATGAACTGGCTAGCTAGTATGCCACATTAATGCTTTGCAACTCGTTGATTTTTAATGCAAAGATCAACTTAATCTGAGAATTAATAAGGGATTTCGGTAATTGTAAAAGAATTATGAGGGCAAAAATACTATAAGTTTCTTCAAGTAACTGTAAGTTTTTCAATTACTATTATGCAAGTTCTGCTAGTGCCTGCGGACTACTCAGTGCGTATGAACAGTACAAACTCAAACAATAACATTATTTTGATATGAAAGACATTTTTAATTGAAATGTTTGTATAATCCTTCAACAACACTTGAATTTTCAATCGATCTTTTTATTAAACTATTTCAAAGCTTTATATATAACTATTACGTCTTCAATAAAGATTCAAGCGATTGTCTGATTGTCTGAATTTCGATGGAAACCTTTTTCAAGATGAAGTACATAATTACGCCTAATTAGCATTGTCGTTAAAGAATAACTTGCGCAAATGCTACTTAAAACAGCTGATTGCTAAACATTTTCCACTGAACATTTACATGATGCAGATTTAAAGTTATATGCACTTAAGAGTTAACAATTAAGATAACATGTGATAGTTTAAATCAGCTCTGTTGCAAAATAAATTTAACTTTAATACTGTAGCGAGGATATTTCAGTTTTAGAATTACACAAGTAGATGAAACATATTTCTGATTATCTTGATTTAAATTTGATTTAAATTAAATATAAGAGGTAGTGACTATTTTAGATAAGTATTTGAAATTAATAGTGTGAAACATGCAAATAATTTTTTTCGTTATTTTGTTAGATAAATAAATTCGCAAGCGAAAGAAGCATTTCAATATATGTAGATCAATATACAAGATGCCACTTAATATATAAGACTAGCTGCTTAACCCGTTCTACGCACGGGAGTTCATGAACTGTATTCTAAAACCAACATTAAAAATAAAAAACACTACAACCAAATTAAAGTTTATGAATATAAAAATGTGTTATGTCTATTAAAAATCAGTAAATACAAAACCAATATGAAATAAGTATGTACTCAAAAAATCAGTTATGTATTAAAAAATAGATAAAAGTAAGAATTTACACAACTGATTTAAAGTTTGAGAATACAAAAATCAGTTATAGAGTCAATATTTACACAACCAAACAAAAATTTGTAAGAAAAAAGGAAATTTACACCGTGACGGCAAAAAAATGGAAAAAATTATTTTAAAATGAAAAATCTTTGCACTATGTTCCACATCACCAATGCGGTAAATTGCGGTAGACTCGTTTTTTTAGTGAGTATTTACACAACCAAATTAAAGTTTAGGAAATCAGTTATGAAGTCAATATTTACACAACTAAACAAAAATTTGTAGGAAAGAATGGAATGTACATCGTCATTGTAAAAAAATTTGACAAAAATTCTTTTAAAATAAAAAATCTTTGCGTTGTTTCCCACGTCATCCATGAGGTAAAGTGCAGTAGACTCATTTTTGTTTGTTTGTTTTTTAAAATAAAGCAAAATAATTGCGACTTAAGATAAAACTTCCTGGAAGACAATGTTTTGTGTAAGTAGCTTATCAGACTGTTTCAAAAGTTTTCCTTGTTTTGGTCCGTCTTTGACCCAAACAGGTACACATCCTCTAGAAGGCTACATACTACAACCCATGTGAGAAAACTGGATGGGGCAAATAGATCCCAACCTTTCCCAAACTTTGACCCTGAGATTTATTGGTAGTCATAGCAAAGTCGAGCCCAAGTGGAAACGGACTGCGGCGTAACTGGAAAGGTAAACTGGTATCCGACGTAGTAAGCAGGATCCTCGGTATGAAAACACGGGTACCTGTCTTATGTCCTGTCAAATCTTCTGCATCTATAACATTTTGCGACAACCTTTTGACTATTAAACGTGTTCCATTACAGACACCACTGAGCGGATTCATGTTCCTAAGCAACATAACAATAACGCCAACTTTAAGATTTAACTAATGTGGAGGCATTCCAGAAGGTGTTAAAATATTCATGAAATCCATCTGCAAATTGTTTTGTTCTTCTTCATCATCACAAAGTATTGTATCCGCACTAAAATAAGACTTCACTTCGTCAGGTACTTTTCGTAAAACCTCCTCATTCAATCTCAAAGAATTCTCATTCTTGGGACACAAAATGGCTCTTTCCGAAAGATAATCAAGATCAATTTCAGACGAATCAAAAATATCATCCACTATAGAATCCTGCAATAAACATTCTGGAGGTATTTCAGTAATATCTTCTCCGAGTTCATAATCATTAGTCAACCGACCATCCCCCAAGCGAATGAGCCATTCCACGAAATCAAATTCCTCCCGCTCTGTTCGCATATTTGTAATCAGACTGCACTGTCGAAATGTTGGCCAGAGAGAAGAATTCATGTTACAGCTTTCAAAAATGAGTGTTTTGTTTGTATGAATAACTACAGGTAAAATCTGCCTCCAGTCACCTACAAGAATAAACTCTTTGCCTCTAAATGGGACATCCTTGCCAACCAAACCCGCAGAAGTCTATCAACAGCATTCAAAGCATGAATAGGTGTCATGGTACATTCTTCCCATATAATGAGCTTAGCAATTTGCAGTAATCTTCCTTCAGATGTATTTTGCAAAATTTTCGAAGCTGAATTATCCAATATGGAGATTGGTAATTTAAATTGAGAATGTGCAGTTCTTTCACCTTGTAAGAGTATAGACGCGATGCCTGTCAATGCAACGGGAATAGCAGTATGTCCCATTCCTCTGACGTAATGCAGCAAAGTATTGAATAGGAATGTTTTTCCTGATCCCGCAAAAGCATTGACACCCAAAACCTTAGTGTCAGTAGCATAATCATTTTGAATACTTTCAATGACAGCATCAAAAATTATACGTTTTTCCGGATTTAGCATGTTTAACAATCGCTGTCCCTCTGCTCTTTCTTCTTGTAAATAATAGACATCGCCTTCCACAGAGTCCTCCATGCTTGAGGGTTCAAGCAATTCAAGGCTATGAAGTGTCATGTTGTGCATGCGTAGATGATTGGCTATGTTTTGAAGGGCTCTATATCTACTCTCCTGTAGCGGCAGATGGCGAGCAAAATCTTCTGAGAGTTCTGACTTAAATTGTTCCCATAATTAAATCTTGTGAATTTGGATTGCCAAAGACACATATGAAGGAAAACAGTTGTCTCAAATTGGGCGACATTTCAAAACCACATGCTTCTGTTAAACAATGTTGCCATTCATCATCATCTTCTAATAAATTTCTAGCACGGCATGCACCCTTGAATATTTCATAGACAGTATTCTCATACGTCCTTAACTCTTCGAAAGACTTGGCACCGGGAACATGACTAAGCAGCATACGAAGATGAATCGCTCAGTATCCTTTGGGATTACATAATACATCCTTGATACTATGTAGCCACCTAATCTAACACTCCTTTGCCACACATTGCCTTTCCATACAAAGTGCTTTGGAATTTCTGTATAGAGATAGATGTTTGTTGAAGGATCTGGCCTGTTAAGTAGAAACCAAGCAGTGAGCATGGTGTCTTTATTACTTGCTCTTTCAAAAGCCTCACGTTCTCCCGCTTCCCTAAAATACACAGATTGCATAACAACTTTTCAAAATCAACTTTTGTGCAATCATTACCCTTGCATACATACTTAAAAATGTACTTAATGGATTTAACAGAGCTGCATATTTCGACATTTACATGGGTATTGTATTTCTTTGTGAGTTATGGGTTACAAGGAACAACCCAACTGTTGTCTACGTCATTTCCCTTTATCATTATGTGACTACCATTATCACGCCGTCTATACATTGGGTAACCATCAACATTCTCAGCCGTTTTATTTCTGAACTCTTTTTTATAACCCTTTGAGCAAACACCGTCTTCCATTCAAGATGAGTTTGGATTTATGACGCCATATGATCCGTGAATCATCGTAGCCATGACAGTTTCGTGCAATCCATTTTCAATTGTGGAATCAGGTAATTCAGCACAGACCATGGTGTCAATAGTGGCTGGATCTCTTATCTTATCATCATCAGTTAAAATGAGTAAAAGGGTCATGTGTGGCAATCTTCTCTTTTGGAATTCAATAACATGTATGTCTGCGACTGTGCGTCCCAAAATGTCGCTCTTTTTAAGATCGTTCAACATTATTTTCTTCTTCATATCGAACACGTGTGCCACTAAATCTGGACGATCATGAGGCTTTTGTCCTGGGAAAAGGTTCCCTTTGATTTCTCGCCCATTTGGATTGCATGTTAGGGTGACAAAAAGATCAGGCTTACCAAATTCTCTAACGATTGTCATCGCATCTTGATAATTTTGCTGCATGGCTCTGGGACTTCCTATGAATGTAGATCGCAAAATAACCATTACACCTGGTTTCAAACCAGATTGTTCTGCTAGAGCATTAAGGTGATCTGCTAACCCTAAGTAAGGTTCTAATCTTAAAGTTTTCTGGTTAAAGCGGATGTAATTCAGACCGTTTCCTTCAACCTTGACATAAGCATCGACTCAATACTGCTGCAAGAGATTTCCACCATAAAGTATGGGATTGAAAACATTCCTTTTCACTGAGAGCCTGTGACTGTAAAATTGAAGTTCAGAACATCCAGCATCCACACACCAACCCTTTTCATCATGTGGGAAAAATAAAACATAAGTCATGGGCCACAATTAGGATTCAGGGCATTTATTCTACACAGTTGATTCCACTTCGGATATCCTATTGTTATGTGGTGCACCATCCGAACTATGGAAAACCATGGCTATCTCATTTGACTTTGGTGTATAGTATCTGCCTCGATGCTGGTCCGCTAATAAATTTTATCGCATATATACATACACACGCTTTCAGCTGCTCCAGGCCTTTTTTTCTGTGATGACTCGTTCTTCCATTTCATGAAGCATTTTAAAAGCATGTGCATAACGGTTAACTCGCCTCATAACATCGTCAAGCTTGCTTATGATTTCTTCTTTACATTTTAAATTTTCTCTACTGTTCATACGTTGCCGCAATGCTATATCAGAATCCTATTCATACAATTGAGCATATTTTTCCTGACCTACTTCAGATGGATGAAGATGAGAAGTATTATGATAAATTTGTCCATGGATTCTAAAACAATACGGGCCAGTAACTGGGGGCGGTATAACATGAGCGCTCATAGAGGCAAAAGACAACGCACTGTTATATGATCTTATGTGTTCGTTAAAGTGAGCTGACGATCTATCACTGCCACCTATAAGCTGTCTCATCTGATCTGGATATGGTTGAAGAGGTTCCAAAATTGCTTTGCCCTTGTGACAACAGTGAGTATAAATTCCTCTTGTATTCTTCTCTGCAATGAAAAAGAAGTGGGTAAATGTGATCACAGATCGCATAGAGGGTTTCGTTTAATATTGCTTTCAAAACACTTTATATTTTGCGAAATCTGTTAGTTCCACATTTCGCAAGCAGGGGGCGCACTCTATTCTACACAAACCTCTATCCGAACGAAACTCCGTGTTACAACGTATCCGTAGGTATATTATTCAAGGAGATCGGATCTATAGCACCCGAGATAGGTAGGCGCCCCTGGCGGTAAAAAGTGGAACTGAAATATTAAGACTATGTGCATAATATAATAGAGTGGTTAAAGTGGTGTCGGCAAAAGTTAGAAAACTACCCATCGGGTGCAATGGGGGGAGGTTAGAAAAATTGCTTAAAATAGACAAGTTAGAACCAGGTGGGTAAATAACATAAGACTTTTTGAAAAATTTATGATTTTTGGTGTGATCGCAAGTTTTCTGCTATACGTATGCAAAATTTCAAGTCTTCAACTTAAATAGGGGCTCAGTTAGAAAAAAAACCTTAAAATACACAAGTTAGAGCCCAGAGGTTTAAATATAAGACTTTTTCAAAATTTTATGATTTGCCGTTTGATGTGAGGTGTTCAGCTATAAGTATACAAAATTTCAAGTCTTCAATTAAATAGGGGCTCAGTTAGAAAAAAAACTTAAAATACGCAAGTTAGAGCCCAGAGGTTTAAATATAAGACTTTTTCAAAGTTTTATGAATCGTTTGATGCTAGGTGTTCAGCTATAAGTACGCAAAATTTCAAGTCTTAAACTTAATTAGGGGCTTAGTTAAAACAAAAAGATTAAAAACACAAGTTGGAGCACAGAGGGTTAAATATAAGACTTTTCAAAATTTTATCATTTGTCGTTTGATGTGAGGTGTTCAGCTATAAGCATGCTAAATTTAAAGTCATAAACTTAATTAGGGGCTCAGTTGGAACAAAAAGATTAAAATACACATGTTAGAGCCCAGAGGGTTAAATATAAGACTTTTTCAAAATTTTATGATTTGTAGTTTGATGTGAGGTGTTCAGCTATTGCAAAATTACAAGTCTTAAACTTAATTAGGGGCTCAGTTAGAACAAAAAGATTAAAATGCACAAGTTAGAGCCCAGACTGTTAAATATAAGACTTTTTTTTAATTTTAGGATTTGTCGTTTGATGGGAGGTGTTCAGCTATAAGTATGCAAAATTTAAAGTCTTAAACTTATTTAGGGGCTCAGTTAGAACAAAAAGATTAAAATACACAAGTTGGAGCCCAGAGGGTTAAATATACGACTTTTCTAAAATTTTAGTATTTGTCGTTTTATGTGAGATGTTCAGCTATATGTATGCAAAATTTCAAGTCTTAAACTTAATTAGGGGCTTGGTCAGAACAAAAAGATTAAAATACACATATTGGAGCCCAGAGGGTTAAATATAAGACTTTTTGAAAATTTTAGGATTTGTCCTTTGATGTGAGGTGTTCAGCTATAAGTATGCAAAATTTCAAGCCTTAAACTTAATTAGGGGCTCAGTTAGAACAAAAAGATTAAAATACACAAGTTGGAGCCCAGAGGGTTAAATATAAGGCTTTTTCGAATTTTTTGCCCCAATCGTTCGTGAGCCTCCTACCAGCAACCCCTGTGCAAAATTTCGTAGCCCTGCGCCCTTTGGTTTTCGAGTTTTTGTGGTTACAAACATACGCGCACAGATTTTAATAGTATAGATAGATGTCCCTTTTTCACCAATAGCTAAAACCTAAAACATTATAAGAGTTGTAATTTTCCAACTGGGTAAAAAAGTATAAGGCAAAAAGGAATCCTTATCCTTATAATATTATAAATGTCAATGTGTGTCCGAATGTTTGAATGAAGCCTGCGTCTAAACGGTTGAATTAACGCTTTTGTATTTTCTGGATATAGATGGATTACAACCTAGAAATGAACATAGACTAAGTTTAATTTATTTTATTCAAATATTTTGCTTAATAATCCAAAATTTCATTATATTTCATATGCAATGAATTGACATTTTCCCGATAAAATTCAACCATCTTCCTTTTTTCGTTGCCAAAAGATAAAAATCCAGAATAATAATTTAATTTCTGATTGAAAGATTAAAACGGAAATTTTCAAGTATTTTTAATAATACAAGGTGCATGAATTTTGAGTATGTGCGAAATGAAAGCAAATGTGACGTCATATATGGAATATGGAGGCTAACGAGAAAGACAGGCTACCGCGGTGGGTCCGATTCTTCTTTTTTTACAGACCGCTGGAGTCACGTGATGCTGGAATGTACTAATGAAGGCGTACGAAAAGAGCATCACGTGACTCCAGCGGTCTGTAAAAAAAGAAGAATCGGACCCACCGCGGTAGCCTGTCTTTCTCGTTAGCTTCGTGGAATATAAAACGGATATGCTTTGATGTTGAAATAAAATGAGATTGTGTTATGGTATTAATTCTTATTATTTAAATAAAATTGTTATCAATGCTTACGGTTTATCGTCTGCGCACGGTTAAGATAAAGATTTAAATTTTAATTTAACATTTAAAAAAAAAACTTTTGAAGAGTAAATGAATAGCAAATGTCAATAATATGCACAGTAAAATTATCAATGTCGAAAATGACGTAATGATTAATAGGAAATATGTATTTTCATTCTTAAAATGTAAAAAATGAACTAGATAGAAAGGTTATGTTCTGTAATCCGGTCCGTAGTCAATTTGGTTTTTTTAGAGAAAGTAATTGGTGCAAAAATAAATTCACTGTTGTAAACAGGTTCGTTTTTTGTGTGGTAAAGACTTAATAATATTGTAGATGATCATTTCTTCGCCAACCTTTGATGCCAAGTATGATTGTAAAACATATAAAAAAGTATCATCCGATAATAATCTTGCCACAGATGCCATGTACGCACCTGGTTTGGCGAGATCTGTTTTTGACGCCAATTTGGCGAAAACATTGTTTTCGAATACCAGTTACATGTATATTTTTAAATTATGCTGTATTACTTAAAAAAAGAAATAAATAAAAAGTTTCATTAATATATATAATTTTAAAAGAAAATTAAAGTAAATAAATAATTTATTAACAAATAAACAACAATAGCCGGGTTACCATGTCAAGCAAAATAATCTATTTCGGCAACAATTAGATACCCCGGTGCGTATATGACATCTGTGACATTTTCTTATTATTTCATGATATAAACAGACATCCTGGTTCAGCGTATAAACCCGAGTTATGTCAATAATCCTATAATAAACAAATACCTTAAATTACTCATACTAGACGCCCTTGGTGACCAGTTTGGTCTCCCTTAAGATTTATGTTTGGGAAAGCATGCTAAGCATTGCATCATGTTACTTTTATTCATAATTTCATTTACTTCGACTCCCTTAACCCTCTCGCTGCGCAACCCGATATTTTCTCGGGAAACATAAAAGTAGCAAAATTTGCGCAATCCGAGATTTCCTCGGGGATTCATTTTTTCCACTGGCGACTATTTTTTAATTCAACTGGGACCACTTTTTAAATACTAAAATTCCATATAGACTTTAACAACATCTACAAGATAACTATACTACAAAATCGATTTTTTTACAATAGTGGTGCGAGACTATAAAAATAGTCTCCAGTGACAGCCCTGATTTCGCCTAATTTCTAATATCCTATTCCATCTAAGATCCTGAACTCTTTTACAAAAAATGTTTACATATTTAAACTCTTCTAAGCTATATATAGATTTGAAACATGTAATAAAAAAATGCGCAATTTTTTAACCTATTTTGATATTTAAAAAAATGCGCAGCGAGAGGGTTAAATATAATTAAAATAATCCCTTAAGCTAATATTAGTTTTTGTTGCATTAAAATATCTCAATTTCTTGATTTTCTGTAAGCAAATAAACAATATTGGTTTACAATGGAAGTTTATGGGAATTTGGCGAAATATTAGAGATATCGCCAAGTTGGCGTCACTTTTGGTGGCAAACTTGGCTGTATTTGGTGACAGAACAGGGTACCCTATGGTAACCCCTTATAGGTGTGGGGATGCATTAAATGCTGTTCAATATCCAATGAAATGCGCTTCATTTGGGCGTTGGCATTAAACAATTAACAAATAATTGCGCTTTCTGTGCGACGTACGATAGCGTAATATAGATATAGAGATTGTCTCCTGTAAAATGTGGTAAAGAATTGGTTTATTATATATGTTTCTGATTATCGGAAGGGAAATGCTTTGCTTAATTAATTCATTTCTTCTTTTTATGTTACGTGAACGACGTCACGGGTAACAGCTAGTAAGGTATAAAGGTAAAAAAGTCCAGGATTTGAATCAGGAACTTTTACCTTAAGCTGTCAATGGCGCTACAAAAAGTTACGAAATTTCAATTTTTTACATGCCCATTACAAGGAAATTCTCCACAAACAAATACTCAGGATTTTTTTTAATTTACGGAATATTCTTTTCATGGGGCTATATAAGTTCTTAAAACAAATTCCTGCAGAGTCTTTATATAACGCCCGTAAAAAAATAACAAAAAATTCTCCTTTCTTTTGTCGTTTTTTCCAACGGTTGGCGACACAATGAAATTTCAAAATATATGCTTTTATGCATGTATTTATACTCTTTATAGCAAAACTTTTTCGACACTTCGTACTAAACTAGTTTAACCCTCTACTGCCACTACAAGAAATTGCTATGAAAAAATATTTATTTATCTTATTTAGACTGTTGTGTGTCATATAAATTAAAAATATGAAAAACAAATGAGATTTTATTATATTTTAAAAGATGTATGTATGTTATCATATATACTACCATGGGCAGATTAGTATGAAATATGAAGAGTTTTACTTGAAGCTTAGTTTACATTGAAACTTAGTTCAGTTTTTGAAAATAATCACTTTTTCAAATCTCAAACACCCCGTTGATCGCCTTGACAACTGGGGTATTTACCAAATCTCTTGCCAGTGTGGCCTTTCTTATATTGGCCAGACTAAACGTGCTCTTAGATTTCGTTTAAAAGAGCATGAAGGTTATGTTAAAAATCAGGAGCTCAAACGTTCTTCTATTGCTCAACATTCTTGGACTTCTCAACATAGGTTCGATTTTTCCTCAGCCACCATTATCCAAAAATGTTGTTCTAACCTTGATCTTGATTTTTGGGAAGCTTACCACATCATTAAAAATTCTCACTCTTTAGTCAATGACTTATCTAGTACTCCAGATTTTCCAAGAATTTGGAAAGCATTAATTTAATTTCCTCTTTTTTGGTTTCTTTTTCTCTCCTTCTCCGATAGATGTCGCTACTTGTCCACCCAGTCGTTTCCACTGCTTCTCTCTCATTGGTTGTTTCTGGCGCTTTTGATACCCGCATAGGGTATATAAGGCAGCGCGTCTCTGTCTATCATTTTGCTCAGCCTTGCTTTTTCTTGCACGATGTTCCTTTTTCCCTATCTTGCACTGAAGAAGAATCTCACTGTAGATTCGAAACAGCTGTTTGCTGCTTTTCATCCATTATTTGTGCATTTTAAACGTTGGTTTACTGCTTTTTAATATTCCTGCACAAAGGCTATAATTGCTATTTTAATGTATTCGGCTTTAACGGGCCTTTATTCTTCTGTGATTTCTTTCTTTATTCTTTTTCTCAATTTTTTTTCCGCAATGTCTCAAATTAATAGATTTTGTAATTTACGATTAAAAAAGTACAGGTTTTTGGAACACTTACATTTCCTACTTGACTGTAGGCGTAAGAAGGTTATTCCTAATTTCATTTCTATACGTTGTAATTTATTTTCTTCTAATAGAATTGACAAGGTCATATTTCGTTCTAAATTAACTCTTTTAAGAGCTTTGATTCAAGAGACTCGCCATAAAATTGCTCATATAGAACGCGAGTTATATTCCTTACATATCAGCCTCGCTAATTCTACACCTGATTTTGGGTCTATAGACAGAAGGTCATGGAGTAGAGTTCTCACAGCTTCTTCTGTTCATTGTTCGGTTTTAAAGAAGAAATTTAATGCACTTTGTAAAAGTTCTGTCGTTAACAACTCTAGCAATTTGCCTGTTGTTAACCAAAATGTTGTTGTCAATCTTTCTAGTGTTTCTTTAAGTGACAATCAGCTCGATGCTCTCAAATTGAATAACAATTTCTCTGTCTCTGCTTTTCCTTCTTTACCTAATCTAATTGCTCCTATTGAAAGGGCCTTTAAGCATAGCGCTCTATCTTCTTCTCAAAAAGAGTCCATCAGGCATCTCATTGCCAATACTGTTGATTTCAATTCTAATGTTTATAATCCCAATCTTAAAAATCCAGTTAAACAATGTCTGAAAAATTTGCGTTCTGATCCAAACTTAATCATTACCAAGGCTGACAAAGGTGGTCAGATTGTTCTTCTCGACAAATCTTCGTATTTGGAAAAATCTCTTAAATTAATTAAAGATGGTCCTTATGTGGACAACCGCAAAGACGCTTCCACTAGTGAAATTAACTCTATTAAGTCTGCCATCAAGTCTTCTTCCATTATTCCTGCTAACTTTAAGAAGTCTCTTATTCCATCTATTGCGCATTGTGCCAGGTTCTATGCTTTACCTAAGGTCCATAAACCTGACATTCCTTTTAGACCTATTGTCTCTAGTATCGGTACAGCTTCTTATAAGCTTGCCAAATATTTAGTTTCTGTTTTTTCCTCACTTTTGAGCAGTAACTGTTTCACTGTTAAGAATTCTTTTGATTTTGTTAAAAGACTTCATAATTTTAAGCCGCAGGGTCACATGATGGTTTCTTTTGATGTTAAATCATTATTTACAAACGTTCCGGTTGAGGGGGCTTTAGATTGCCTCAAGAACAGGCTTTGTGAATTCCATTTCTCCTATTTTGAAATCGAGGAACTTATCCTTCTCACTCGCGCTTGCTTGTCGCAAAATACTTTTGTTTTCAATGGTAATTTCTTCCGCATGATTGATGGTTTGGCTATGGGTAATCCTCTTAGTCCAATTTTATGTGATATTTATATGCACTATTTTGAGGTCAAACTTTTTGAAATTTTAAAATTTCCGTTCTATGTTCGTTATGTTGATGATGTTTATGTCCTGGTTGAAATAAATTCGGATATTAATCATATTCTCTCTATGATCAATTCCATTGATCCCTGCATTCAATTTACCTCTGAAATTGAGACCAATAACTGTCTTTCTTTCCTCGATGTCCTTGTTAATCGTAGTGAAAATGGCTTTCAGACTACCGTCTTTCGTAAACATTTTGCTGTCAGTCTCCCACCTCACAGGCATTCTTCTCACCCCCCTAACCAGAAATTCGCTGCCTTCAATACTTTTGTTTTTCGGGCTACCAATATTTGTTCCACTCCTCAGTTACTTAGTGCTGAACTTAATTACATCAAAGCTATTGCTGTTGATCGTGGTTATTCCTCTAATATTATTGATTCTATTTATAAGAAATTGACGAAATCCGTCCATTCTGAAAAGCATTCTAATTTCAACTTCTAATACTTCAGTTGTGTTGCCATTTTTTCCTAAAATTAGTCAGCAAGTTGCTAAAATCCTAAGAAGGTTTGATTTTAATGTTATTTTTTCTCCTGATAATAAAATCACTTTTTCAAATCTCAAACACCCCGTCGATCGCCTTGACAACTGGGGTATTTACCAAATCTCTTGCCAGTGTGGCCTTTCTTATATTAGCCAGACTAAACGTGCTCTTAGATTTCGTTTAAAAGAGCATGAAGGTTATGTTAAAAATCAGGAGCTCAAACGTTCTTCTATTGCTCAACATTCTTGGACTTCTCAACATAGGTTCGATTTTTCCTCAGCCACCATTATCCAAAAATGTTCTTCTAACGTTGATCTTGATTTTTGGGAAGCTTACCACATCATTAAAAATTCTCACTCTTTAGTCAATGACTTATCTTGTACTCCAGATTTTCCAAGTATTTGGAAAGCATTAATTTAATTTCCTCTTTTTTAATTTCTTTTTCTCTCCTTCTCCGGTAGATGTCGCTACTTGTCCACCCAGTCGTTTCCACTGCTTCTCTCTCATTGGTTGTTTCTGGCGCTTTTGATACCCGCATAGGGTATATAAGGCAGCGCGTCTCTGTCTATCATTTTGCTCAGCCTTGCTTTTTCTTGCACGATGTTCCTTTTTCCCTATCTTGCACTGAAGAAGAATCTCGCTGTAGATTCGAAACAGCTGTTTGCTGCTTTTCATCCATTATTTGTGCATTTTAAACGTTGGTTTACTGCTTTTTAATATTCCTGCACAAAGGCTATAATTGCTATTTTAATGTATTCGGCTTTAACGGGCCTTTATTCTTCTGTGATTTCTTTCTTTATTCTTTTTCTCAATTTTTTTTCCGCAATGTCTCAAATTAATAGATTTTGTAATTTACGATTAAAAAAGTACAGGTTTTTGGAACACTTACATTTCTTACTTGACTGTAGGCGTAAGAAGGTTATTCCTAATTTCATTTCTATACGTTGTAATTTATTTTCTTGTAATAGAATTGACAAGGTCTTATTTCGTTTTAAATTAGCTCTTTTAAGAGCTTTGATTCAAGAGACTCGCCATAAAATTGCTCATATAGAACGCGAGTTATATTCCTTACATATCAGCCTCGCTAATTCTACACCTGATTTTGGGTCTATAGACAGAAGGTCATGGTGTAGAGTTCTCACAGCTTCTTCTGTTCATTGTTCGGTTTTAAAGAAGAAATTTAATGCACTTTGTAAAAGTTCTGTCGTTAACAACTCTAGCAATTTGCCTGTTGTTAACCAAAATGTTGTTGTCAATCTTTCTAGTGTTTCTTTAAGTGACAATCAGCTCGATGCTCTCAAATTGAATAACAATTTCTCTGTCTCTGCTTTTCCTTCTTTACCTAATCTAATTGCTCCTATTGAAAGGGCCTTTAAGCATAGCGCTCTATCTTTTTCTCAAAAAGAGTCCATCAGGCATCTCATTGCTAATACTGTTGATTTCAATTCTAATGTTTATAATCCCAATCTTAAAAATCCAGTTAAACAATGTCTGAAAAATTTGCGTTCTGATCCAAACTTAATCATTACCAAGGCTGACAAAGGTGGTCAGATTGTTCTTCTCGACAAATCTTCGTATTTGGAAAAATATCTTAAATTAATTAAAGATGGTCCTTATGTGGACATCCGCAAAGACCCTTCCACTAGTGAAATTAACTCTATTAAGTCTGCCATCAAGTCTTCTTCCATTATTCCTGCTAACTTTAAGAAGTCTCTTATTCCATCTATTGCGCATTGTGCCAGGTGTTATGCTTTACCTAAGGTCCATAAACCTGACATTCCTTTTAGACTTATTGTCTCTAGTATCGGTACAGCTTCTTATAAGCTTGCCAAATATTTAGTTTCTGTTTTTTCCCCACTTTTGAGCAGTAACTGTTTCACTGTTAAGAATTCTTTTGATTTTGTTAAAAAACTTCATAATTTTAAGCCGCAGGGTCACATGATGGTTTCTTTTGATGTTAAATCATTATTTACAAACGTTCCGGTTGAGGGGGCTTTAGATTGCCTCAAGAACAGGCTTTGTGAATTCCATTTCTCCTATTTTGAAATCGAGGAACTTATCCTTCTCACTCGCGCTTGCTTGTCGCAAAATACTTTTGTTTTCAATGGTAATTTCTTCCGCATGATTGATGGTTTGGCTATGGGTAATCCTCTTAGTCCAATTTTATGTGATATTTATATGCACTATTTTGAGGTCAAACTTTTTGAAATTTTAAAATTTCCGTTCTATGTTCGTTATGATGATGATGTTTATGTCCTGGTTGAAATAAATTCGGATATTAATCATATTCTCTCTATGATGAATTCCATTGATCCCTGCATTCAATTTACCTCTGAAATTGAGACCAATAACTGTCTTTCTTTCCTCGATGTCCTTGTTATTCGTAGTGAAAATGGCTTTCAGACTACCGTCTTTCGTAAACATTTTGCTGTCAGTCTCCCACCTCACAGGCATTCTTCTCACCCCCCTAACCAGAAATTCGCTGCCTTCAATACTTTTGTTTTTCGGCTACCAATATTTGTTCCACTCCTCAGTTACTTAGTGCTGAACCTAATTACATCAAAGCTATTGCTGTTGATCGTGGTTATTCCTCTAATATTATTGATTCTATTTATAAGAAATTGACGAAATCCGTCCATTTTGAAAAGCATTCTAATTCCAACTCTAATACTTCAGTTGTGTTGCCATTTTTTCCTAAAATTAGTCAGCAAATTGCTAAAATCCTAAGAAGGTTTGATTTTAATGTTATTTTTTCTCCTGATAATAAAATCACTTTTTCAAATCTCAAACACCCCGTTGATCGCCTTGACAACTGGGGTATTTACCAAATCTCTTGCCAGTGTGGCCTTTCTTATATTAGCCAGACTAAACGCGCTCTTAGATTTCGTTTAAAAGAGCATGAAGGTTATGTTAAAAATCAGGAGCTCAAACGTTCTTCTATTGCTCAACATTCTTGGACTTCTCAACATAGGTTCGATTTTTCCTCAGCCACCATTATCCAAAAATTTCTTCTAACGTTGATCTTGATTTTTGGGAAGCTTACCACATCATTAAAAATTCTCACTCTTTAGTCAATGACTTATCTAGTACTCCAGATTTTCCAAGTATTTGGAAAGCATTAATTTAATTTCCTCTTTTTTAATTTCTTTTTCTCTCCTTCTCCGGTAGATGTCGCTACTTGTCCATCCATTCGTTTCCACTGCTTCTCTCTCATTGGTTGTTTCTGGCGCTTTTGATACCCGCATAGGGTATATAAGGCAGCGCGTCTCTGTCTATCATTTTGCTCAGCCTTGCTTTTTCTTGCACGATGTTCCTTTTTCCCTATCTTGCACTGAAGAAGAATCTCGCTATAGATTCGAAACAGCTGTTTGCTGCTTTTCATCCATTATTTGTGCATTTTAAACGTTGGTTTACTGCTTTTTAATATTCCTGCACAAAGGCTATAATTGCTATTTTAACATTAATATGTGTTTAACACTTTCATGGACAAGGCACTTCTATTCGTAAAATCTTGAAATCAGTGAATGGCACCAGAATTTACAAACAAGTTTCGAAATACAAAAATGCTTTTGTTCACTTACTTAATAAAGGGGAAATTTTCATCCCAATATTCTAACGCTAATGTGGAATTTAAGAATTAAAATTAAGTGGTCCAAAAATGAACCACTTCCCTTGAAGGGGTTAAAGCAGAAAATTTTAGTAATTGTATTATGTCAATCGTTTTATAACGCTGTTAAAAAATACCGAGAGACAAAGACTCTGTTTACTTAATTTATTTTATTTTAGCTTCTTTTCAAATGTTTAACTGATCTTCTTTAACCAAACACGAAAACAACCCTTGGATGTCTTAACAGCAACTGATTCTACCTTAAATTTTTGCAATCAAAGGGAACTGAATGGAAACCCGTTTACAGGGAGATCGCTACAGGTTTTTTCAGTATAATTCAATCTTCTCTAATCTTTTTAAAACCGATAAGTTTAGCGTGATTTTAGATTCTACAGCGTCTGAACGGGGTTGGCGAGCGTAGCTTGCAGGGGGCAGAACCCCATAGTAGATTATATAAAATTATGAAAAATTAAATTAAGCAAATTATGTTATTTTGATAAAATTATAGTAGAATGTCCTAAAGAATAGCATTAAAGTTTTATTATTCGAGAGAATTTTGGACAATAACTTCAGGAACATGATATTATTTTAAACCTCGAGTTATTTGTTTGCTTGTCTAACTCGGTGAAACAAATCTATCCAGGCGAGAATCATCAATTTCTGTAATATAAATCGCTATTATTTGCATGTCATCTCTCTTTTATAAAGACACTCTAAATTTTTGTAAAACATTGCGTTTTATTAGTGTGTGATTTCGATTACATTATTTTCAAAAGTGAAGCATTTTCACCTGCGAAGAATTTGAAAGCAGCTGGGCTGTGAAAATGACGCACGTCTACAAAACATAATTCAGTTTTAAGAATTAAAATACACGCTGTTTTATAAGATGACGTTATTTGCATCCGCTAAAGCAATCCACTTTTACAATCCAATCTTAAACTTTGTCTATAGAAAAGAATGCATATGACATCATTATCGCGGAATAACAGACAATATTCTTGACATAGCCCGTATTTTAATTTCAACTTTTTTATCTAGTTTTATGAGAAAATGACAACAAAAAGATACAGTAATCTCCTATTTTCGACTATTTTCCGTTTACTTTCAATGACTTTCAATAGAAATGGGGTACTTTTGTTGCCACGATTAGAAAAATAGTATTAAAAACTACAAAAAAATTAATATCTCAAAAATAAATTGAGATACAGCTTTCAAACAAATTGCATTTAAAAGAGCATTTTTTTCCTTATACGACGGTGTAAAAATTTAAAATGTGCAATGTTTAGAAGTATAAAAATTTGCAGTAGAGAAAATTGCAAAACCAAAATTTTATTTCATATTTCAAAGTGTTGCCATTCGCAAAATGACGTATGCGTTACGCACAGATATGTTTGTCCTTTATAATGTAGATAGGGTAGATGTATATATATCCAATTTTTTCATACAATTTTATTTTTTCCCACAGTTATTCAATTTTACACAATAATAATAAAAAAAAACTCAATTTACTTTTTGATTTTGTGTGCAATTTATATATATACTAGGAAGCTCATTCCACTGCGAGCTACACCCGCCAACCCCCGTTCAGTCTTGTCAGCCTCTAAAAACAAACTAAGGTGCCCTGTTGAAAAAAATATTACCAGGTTACGGAAGATTGAATGATATTATTAGTATAACGGCAGCTATCTTCTGTAATCGCGTTGCCATGCTTTTCCGCTTGAATGGGCATTTTTCGCTTACCATGGCCACATCCATCGCTGTCGTAAAAAATGACGTCTCTTTTCGGGACTGATAAGTAAGATCAATTACACATTTGAAAATCAGCTTGTGTAAAATGGTTAGGTTAAAAATATCGCTATCTTCCTGAGTTTTATAAAGGCGGTATGGACAATATACAGGAAACCTCCCTAAAGCGACCACGTTCCGTTTCAATAAAAACTGGTCATTCCGAGAGGTCGTCTCTTAATGGAGGTTATGTTTAAATCTAGATTTTGATTGTGGGAAAAAGGTAACAATACTAAAATTTATTTTTCACATTAAGAAAAAATATAAAAATTTAAGTATCAAAATAAAAAATAATTACATAAGTTAATTACTGCAGAGTTTAAAAAATAAATACCTTGACGTTTGCTTTGATTTTACGGTTTTATCTTGCATAACTTTTATTTTCCGGTACTTTCGAAACTCAGTAAATAAATGCAATTTTTTTGGACGGGAACAAAATTTATCTATTTCTTTGAGAGCTCCCTTTGTGAGTTTCAGAATAGGGCAGGGGAGCTTATTGACCTTCATTCTTAATTTGTCATCAGAGTTAAATCCATTGCCTAAAAAAGCAGAAGGGTGTTTAAACACTTAAAAGTTACCGGTATATAAAAAAATAAAAATAAAAAATCTAAACGTAGTTTAGAAGTTTGATGAATAATGGGCTCTCCGGAATTATTTTTCTAATCCATCCTTCTTCAAGCGACCAGAAAAAAAAAGGAATTTTCTTCAAAGAAATTGGTCGCTCACGTAGAGAATTCATCGGAGATGGTCTCTGAATGAAGGTAAAATTAGTATTGAACCTATGGGAATAATATATAAATTTCGTTCCATAAAAAATGGTCGTTCAAGGAGGTGGTCGCGCAGGGAGTTATCACTGTATTTCCTTCAGGTTGGATGTTAAATAACTCCGTCTGCTTGGGAATAGCTTTCTAATCCGCGTATTCAAAAGCATTGCATTTTGAAATTTTTCACTTATATTATGTTTTAATCGAGTTTTAAATATTTCAGATTTGGAAATATTATTATTTGAGCTTTTTAAATGTTACCTAATATTCACCATTAAACGTTTTTCACGTGTAATAATTTAATTACTTTAGACACTTTAAATATTCCGATATTTAATATTTGGCCATTTTTCATGTGACGCAATAATCCCCATTAAATGAACTTCGCGTGTTATAATTTTTTTGTTATTTTTAAGTTTTAGTACTTTTTTAATATTTACGTGTAAATATTTTCGAGCAACTTTCCTTATTTTCTGCTTTTAACACGTGATCATTTAATTCTTATTTTTAAATTTTCTTTCTGTTTTTAAGATCATTGATGTCGTTTTCTCTTTAAAATTGAAAAGAAACCTTTTTTTTTACGTCTATGGGATTTGAATGTGACAGACTATTTTATTTCTAAAATAAACTAATTCCTGATGATCGAAATGTAAAAAAAAAAAAAAAAAAAAAGTTTTTAATTTTTGAATTTTCCTGAAAAGCATAATTTAATCACGCCCCACCAGTGGCCGAGAGGTTCTGCTCTAGAAGCTGGTAGACGGGAAGTGATGGGTTCGAACCCAATCGCGCCCGTCGGCCTAATCGTTCGGAGTTTTTGTGGTTTTCTTCGAACCTTGGATTTCCAAGCATTAATACGGGTTAGGTTCCCTTAGAAAGACCCCCCCCCCCTTTAGGGCCTATATCCCTCGTGTTGATAATTGGCCGTCATAAACACAAACCAAACCATAATTTAATCATAATATTGTCTTCACTATCGATTGAAATGAAAAATAATTTCAATT
Source organism: Maratus speciosus (assembly GCA_963932465.1). Classification (NCBI taxonomy): domain Eukaryota; kingdom Metazoa; phylum Arthropoda; class Arachnida; order Araneae; family Salticidae; genus Maratus; species Maratus speciosus. Next base: position 308,127,150 of record OZ010786.1, read on the forward strand.
TCAATTCGAAATGACCAAAAAGAGGAAATATGTGTTATCCCTGTATTTTTCCCTTTGCGCCCTTCTTTCCAGAAAAATGGAATAATTTTGTTGCCATGATTAGAAAAATGCTATTAAAATCAGAAAAAAAAATTAATATCTCGAAAACTAATTCCAATTTTGAAATTCTAATACCAAATCTGTGGATTAATACGGATATTTGGAGTTAATTTCCGCACCAAACGTTCCATATTTTAGGAGAAATAGCTGTGAAACATAATCAGTCGTTTCATAAATTCTTTTCATTAGGTTTTTCTGTATATAGGGTAGATAAAACTCTAATGTAGTATGTAGTGGCAAAAAAGGGTTATTTTTGGCCGATAGCAACGAGTGGTTTGTTTGTCTAATACATACAAAAATGAAATTCTGAAATTCTGTCTATCTTTCTAAAACTTCACGCAATTTAGAAGCTAGTGGCGGGAAATTCGACCTACAGGCGTTTTAAAATATTGCGGAGGCAAATAAAGCAACCCGGATTCTAAATAAATTATACTTTAATTTTAATTGCTAAAAAAGCGACAAGATAACAGCCATTTCCTATAAGATTTCATATTTTTTTGTTGCCAAAAATTCTAAACGTACAATAAAATTTTTCACACAGCAATTAATTTTCAATTTAAAGAATTACACGCGAAACAAATAACTGAAATAAAAAGTTTCATGAAATCAAAATAAAATGATTATGACGTTGTATTGGAAATATCAAATTTTTTTCAATATTACAATGAGCATAAAACGAATAAGTACAGAAAACAGGGGAATATTTATGACGTTATTAAAAGAATCCAGCGAAGACGAAACTGTGTGAATTCACAATTTGAATTGAACATACCGGAGCATAACCGTGAAAATGTGACTTATTTGTGCGATTTTTGCAATTCACTTAACTGGAAAGTGAACTTAATACTATTTAAAAAAATATAGTAAACTACAGCGCAGTTGATCAGCGCAGGATCAGCTTGTGCACTGTTGAAAATTTTGTGGTATGTTGAACCAATTTTTGGTGCTCCAGTAGCTGCCACCATAAGATGGTGAAATCATGAACCATTATTTGGAGCTAAGGTTCAATCGGAGCTCCAAATCTTGGAGTGAGATTTCACCATCTTATGATGGCAGCTACTGGAGCACCAAAAGTTGGTTCAACCTACTTCCAAATATTTAACAGTGTGTAATGTATACCACGTTTAACAAACATACTAAATATATTATACTTGAATGATACGGCTCAATAAAAAAGTTTTATACTTATACTTATAATTTATACTTATATTTATACTTAGAAATATAAAGATTAAAATATTCATTCCGGATTTACTTCATAATTTTGTCTATTTATACAGGGTGATTCTAAATTGTTTTTACAAAATAAGAGAGGTGATAGCACTCAACCAGACGAGCAATAATTACCATAGAACATGGGATCGCAATCCACTTATTTAGTCACAAATACAAGGTGTTCTACCCTAATTGAACATTGGTTGACAGTAATAATTTTCAGCAAACTGAAGTATGTTATAATGAAACTTTTAATTGATATGCTCACTTTTGTTGTAAATATGATAACACACAAAAAAAGTGGTAGAAGTTTCCATTATACGCGCCAGCAGTATGCATTTGACGCTCCACATTTTGAACTGTGATTATCAGTTCATACGGTATCATCGATTGTGAGTACCCTGTTTTTCTAGAACTTTTTGTGGTGTTATCACATTTCACACAAAATAAGGTACACATCGTTACATTTTTATTGCAATATTTTTATTTTTTAAAAAATTATTACCGATAAGCTGACTTCAGTTAGGGTGAAGCACCCTGTATTTGTGACTCAATAAGTGGTTTACGACCCCATGTTCTATGGTAATTATTATTCGTTTGGATGGGTACTATCACCCCTTTTATTTTGTAAAAACAATTTAGAATCACCCTGTATATATAAAAAAAAAGAATTCCAATATTTTGCGCAAAAATGCCAAAGCAAAAACAATTTCAGTTTTCTTGTATATGGAAATTTGGAATTTCAACTAATTTATTTCGGATTTATTTAATAACATGAGCATGTGAATTAAAAGTAAATTAAGTAAACATAGAGATCTATATAGATAAAAGCCGTTCTCTGAGTGTATGTCCTTTATACAAATCTTCAATTTTTGACCGATTTGCACAAAACTTTATGTACATACGTTTTAGAATGTGGAAAAGATCGCTGTCTACTTTAAAAAGTCATCAGACGCCTATTTATCCTTTTTATCTACCACCTTACATAATTTAACATTATAGGAATATCTCTTTTTAAATTTTCTAATTAAATCATTTCTTTCCTGTTGCCACACATCTAAAAAACTGCTGAATAATTTTTAAAAAAATCATAACTCTAGTACTTTCTTTTATAAGCCAATAAATATTCAGATTGTCTCACTATATTTTAGCTGTTTTCGAAATTGACGTCATCATTCAAGGAAGAAAATGCACATTTTCCCTATTTATGTGTAAAAACTTTAATTAAACATGCGTTAAAATGGCGTAGTACCTTAATTGAATGTGTCTGAAGTTAAAAAATCAATTTTAATGTGGTCGTTTTAAAGTCAAGAAATTAGGAAAAAAATAATAAAAATATCGTTTGCTAGCTATGACATCACTTTCTAATAATGTTTTATTCTGAGGGGAAACTCTTGATCTTCTGAAATTGATTATTACACGGAAAAAACTGTTTTGTTGAAATGACTAAATTTTGGTTCATATAGCTCCATCCAAATATTCTGGTTGGAATGACTAAATTTTGTGTGGACTAACCAAACGATTTGTTGAATTAACAAAATAATTTGGTTAATCTAACGAAAATTTAATTATTCCAACCAAAATATTTGGATGAGCTATATGAACCAAAATTTAGTCATTTCAACAAAACAGTTTTTTCTGTGTATTATTATCATCCATAAAGTAGAGGCTTTGTTTTTAAGCCGCATGAACTAAAATTTCAATAAATGCTAAGTCATTTGGATGTATTTACTGCATTTTTCTGCGTATTGTCAGGGAAATCGTATACTTCTTTCACACTTACTAAAGAAAACAAGCATTCTGATTTTAAAAGCTGAAATACTTTACTCTAATTACGTCAAAATGATATATTTTTCTGAAATACAAACTGTGGCTACGTTTTATTTCCAATTTTGTTGGCAAGCTTTATCACTAATCACACCATTTAACTAAGTGTTTCAATACCTTAAATGCAATGAGAGCCTTCTGCGATTTATATTATTACAATTAATAAAATACGATTTTTCTAAGATTTATATTATATTAAAAATGAAATTTAGAAAAGTTTTCTAAGAGTTAGGTCCTTCTCTTTTAATAGAAAGCTTCAAAATTAGACATCAGTACTGAAAGCTTCTGGAATTTGATGACAATGTAATTTTTTTTTTTTTTTTTAACCATTTGGAAAAATGGTTATTGTTCTCGTCAGGATGGGAAATCAAAAGCATATCTGAAGGTTTTCATTGGTTTAATCCGCTATTTATTCGTTTCCTGATTGGTCTATACAGTAATCTGTATTTCCCTTTAATTTCAACAACGATGATACTTTCTGTTGCCACTATGACAAAAAAGTAATAAAAATTACAAAAAAAATTAATAACTCACAAACAAATTGAGATATAGCTTTCAAACAAATTGCATTTAAAAGTACATTTTTTTCTTTATCCGACGGTGTAAATGTAATATTGTCGGATGTTTAGATGTTTAAGAATGAAATTTCATTTAAAATTGGCCGTCAGATTTCTTGGAAATCTGAGGATGGAAAAGCCTTTTCCCGAACAGCCAATGAAATCCTTGGATATTTACCTAAGTTTCAGGTGGATAATACTTAAATTTCATGAAATCTGACGGGTCGCAGGCGATATTTTTGGCTTGTAATTTTTACGTGTAATAACACTATTAATGTTTAATTCATGGCGTACGTAATGTATAATCAACACCGTGCGATTTTTTATGTCTTAAATTTTAGTCTTCAAAAAAATCGTTTTCCAAATGGTCGTTGTAATTTGTTAAATTGCTTTTTATTATTTCAAAAATATATATTCCAAAAACACACTCAAAATATATATTAAACATTTAATTGCTAAAAAGGACGTCAAACATTAATAAAATACATTAAAAGATCTTAATAATATGACATGTTTCGATTGAATTTACTCAATCATCATCAGAAAAACAAATAAACACAAAGATGGAAAATGACAATAAACTATTACAAATGAAATTTAAAAATAAATAAATAAAAATAAAAATCACGCGCGTAATATTTTAACATGTTTCACGTTGCCCTATTTTATTTACAAATTATCTAACAATTCAATCCAAATATTTGGGATTTGAAATGACAAGGAATCATTGCAGACCATTGAGTTTCTGACGTAAATTTCAATAGATTCTCTAATAAAATGTTGCAAATAAAAATCTGACCTATAAATTAATCTACTTTCATTAAACAAAATATTTATGTTTTCTATTTTATTTAGCCTAGATATTAAATTTCATTTGTAATAGTTTATTATAGGTCATAGGTCATGTTATAGGTCAGATTTTTATTTGCAACTTTTTATTAGAGAATCTATTGAAATTTACGTCAGAAACTCAATGGTCTGCAATGATTCCTTGTCATTTCAAATCCCAAATATTTGGATTGAATTGTTAGATAATTTGAAAATAAAATAGGGCAACGTGAAACATGTTAAAATATTACGCGCGTGATTTTTATTTTTATTTATTTATTTTTAAATTTCATTTGTAATAGTTTATTGTCATTTTCCATCTTTGTGTTTATTTGTTTTTCTGATGATGATTGAGTAAATTCAATCGAAACATGTCAAATTATTAAGATATTTTAATGTATTTTATTAATGTTTGACGTCCTTTTTAGCAATTAAATGTTTAATATATATTTTGAGTGTGTTTTTGGAATATATATTTTTGAAATATTTTTAATGGACGTATAAGAGAACTTCTGCTTATAATTTAATATGCTTTTTATTAGCTCACAGGCTATCAAAGCCTGAGAGCTAATGTGCCCGCCCGTTCTGTATGTATGTACGTACGTATGTATGTATGTATGTATGTATGTATGTACGTAACGCGATAACTCTTGATAGAAACATCCGATTTGCTTCAAAAAAATTTTCTAGGTTCATTGTGATAAGGCGCTTCCCTGATTAGTTTTGGGAGTTCATTGGTTAAGGATAAAGGGGGGAAAACGGGGTTAGTCCACCCCCTTAATTCCCATAAATGGGTTTTTCATGCAGAATCATTCGATTTGCTCCGAATTTGGTATACCGGTTCATTATGTTAAGGAACTTCCCTGATTAGTTTTGGGGGTTCATTGGTTAAGGATAAAGGGGGAAAGGGGGTTAGTCCACCCCTTTTAATTCCGATAAATGGGTTTTTCATGCAGAATGATTCGATTTGCTCCGAATTTGGTATACCGGTTTATTATGTTAAGGAACTTCCCTGATTAGTTTTGGAGGTTCATTGGTTAAGGATAAAGTGGGAAAAGGGGGGTTAGTCCACCCCCTTAATTCAGATAAATGGGTTTTTCATGCAGAATCATTCGATTTGCCCAGAATTTGGTATACGGGTTTATTATGTTAAGGAACTTCTCTGATTAGTTTTGGGAGTTCATTGGTTAAGGATAAAGGGGGAAAAACGGGGTTAGTCCACCCCCCTTAATTCAGATAAATAGGTTTTTCATGCAGAATCATTCGATTTGCTCCGAATTTGGTATACCGGTTTATTATGTTAAGGAACTTCCCTGATTAGTCTTGGGGGTTCATTGGTTAAGGATAAAGGGGGAAAGGGGGGCTAGCCCACCCCCTTAATTTAGATAAACGGGATTTTCATGCAGAATTATTCGATTTGCTCCAAATTTGGTAATCCGGTTTATTATGTTAAGGAGCTTCGTTGATTAGTTTTGGTGGTTCATTGGTTAAGGATAAAGGGGGAAAGGGGGGCTAGTCCACCCCCTTAATTTAGATAAACGGGATTTTCATGCAGAATTGTTTGATTTGCTCCAAATTTCGTATACCGGGTTATTATGTTAAGGAGCTTCCTTGATTAGTTTTGGGGGTTCATTGGTTAAGAATAAAGGGGGAAGGGGGGCTAGTCCACCCCCCTTAATTTATATAAATTGGTTTTTCATGCAGAATTATTCGCTTTGCTCCAAATTTGGTATACCGGTTTATTATGTTAAGGAGCTTCCCTGATTCGGTTTGGGTATTCATTGGTTAAGGATAAAGGGTGGGCTAGTCCACCCCCTTAATTTAGATAAATGGTTTTTTTGCAGGATTTTTTGATTTGCTCCAAATTTGGTATACCGGTTTATTATGATAAGGAGCTTCCCTGATTAGAATTGGAGGTTCACTGGTTAAGTATAAAGGGGGTAACGGAGGCTAATTCCCCTTCACTTATTTTTTTGAGGGGCATTATTCTTTAAAATAAGAGTATGATATACAATTAGTGTGATTAGCCTGTGAGCTCAATGCCATCAGTTTAGCTGGACACTTTTCTTTTTAGCTCACAGGCTATCAAAGCCTGAGAGCTAATGTGCCCGCCCGCTCTGTATGTATGTATGTATGTATGTATGTATGTATGTATGTATGTATGTATGTATGTACGTATGTACGTAACGCGATAACTCTTGATAGAAACATCCGATTTGCTTCAAAATTTTTTCCTAGGTTCATTGTGATAAGGCGCTTCCCTGATTAGTTTTGGGAGTTCATTGGTTAAGGATAAAGGGGTAAAAACGGGGTTAGTCCACCCCCTTAATTCAGATAATTTGGTTTTTTATGCAGAATCATTCGATTTGCCCCGAATTTGGTATATCGGTTTATTATGTTAAGGAACTTCCCTGATTAGTTTTGGGAGTTCATTGGTTAAGGATAAAGAGGGAAAAACGGGGTTAGTCCCCCCCCTTAATTCAGATAAATGGGTTTTTCATGCAGAATCATTCGATTTGCTCCGTATTTGGTATACCGGTTTATTATGTTAAGGAACTTCCCTGATTAGTTTTGGGGGTTCATTGGTTAAGGGAAAAGGAGGGTTAGTCCACCCCTTTTTATTCAGATAAATGGGTTTTTCATGCAGAATGATTCGATTTGCTCCGAAGTTGGTATACCGGTTTATTATGTTAAGGAACTTCCCTGATTAGTTTTGTGGGTTCATTGGTTAAGGATAAAGGGGGAAGGGGGGGCTAGTCCCCCCCCCCTTAATTTATATAAACGGTTTTTTCATGCAGAATTATTCGCTTTGCTCCAAATTTGGTATACCTGTTTGATATGTTAAGGAGCTTCCCTGATTCGTTTTGGGGATTCATTGGTTAAGGATAAAGGGGGGGGCTAGTTCACCCCCTTAATTTAGATAAATGGTTTTTTTTGCAGGATTATTCGATTTGCTCCAAATTTGGTATACCGGTTTATTATGATAAGGAGCTTCCCTGATTAGATTTGGAGGTTCACTGGTTAGGTATAAAGGGTGAAACGGGGGCTAATTCCCCTTCACTTATTTTTTTGAGGGGCATTATTCTTTAAAATAAGAGTATGATATACAATTAGTGTGAATAGCCTGTGAGCTCAATGCCATCAGTTTAGCTGGGCATTTTTCTTTTTTATTTATTATTAGCTCACAGGCTATCAAAGCATGAGAGCTAATGTGCCCGCCCGTTCTGTTTGTATGTACGTATGTATGTATGTATGTACGTAACGCGATAACTCCTCATAGAAACATCCGATTTGCTTCAAAATTTTTTTCTAGATTCATTGTCATAAGGCGCTTCCCTGATTACATTTGGGAGTTCATTAGTTAAGGATAAAGGGGGAAAAACGGGGTTAGTCCAATCCCTTAATTCAGATAAATGGGTTTTTCATGCAGAATCATTAGATTTGCTCCGAATTTGGTATACCGGTTTATTATGTTAAGGAACTTCCTTGATTCGTTTTGGGGGTTCATTGGTTAAGGATAAAGGGGGAAAAGGGGGTTTAGCCCACCCCCTTAATTCAGATAAATGGGTTTTTCATGCAGAATCATTCGCTTTGCTCCAAATTTGGTATACCAGTTTATTATGTAAAGGAACTTCCCTGATTAGTTTTGGGGGTTCATTGGTTAAGGATAAAGGGAAAAAGGTGGGTTAGACCACCCCCTTAATTCAGATAAATGGGTTTTTCATGCAGAATCATTCGATTTGCTCCGAATTTGGTATACCGGTTTATTATGTTAAGGAACTTCCCTGATTAGTTTTGGGGGTTCATTGGTTAAGGATAAAGGGGGAAAAGGGAGGTTAGTCCACCCCCTTAATTTATATAAACGGGTTTTTCATGCAGAATTATTCGCTTTGCTCCAAAGTTGGTATACCGGTTTATTATGTTAAGGAGCTTCCCTGATTCGGTTTGGGGCTTCATTGGTTAAGGATAAAGGGGTGCCAGTCCACCCCCTTAATTTAGATAAATGGTTTTTTTGCAGGATTATTGGATTTGCTCCAAATTTGATATACCGGTTTATTATGATAAGGAGCTTCCCTGATTAGATTTGGAGGTTCAATGGTTAAGTATAAAGGAGGAAACGGGGGGCTGATTCCCCTTCATTTATTTTTTTGAGGGGCATTATTCTTTAAAATAAGAGTATAATATACAATTAGTGTGAATAGCCTGTGAGCGCAATGCCATCAGTTTAGCTGGGCACTTTTCTTTTTTATTTTGTTTTGTTTTGTTTTGTTTATAGCGACTTTTTTTAATCTAATAATTTCGAATATTCGATTTTTTTTTTGTGTGTGTGTGTGTGTGTGTGTGTGTGTGTGTGTGTGTGTGGCGTTTTAACTTTGTTTGTCAATTTAGTTATTCAATATTACCCGAAAACAAACAAATCTGAATTATTTACAATGTTTTTGAGCATTTGAGTTAATATTTTGTAACTGGGTTGCACGCATATTTATAAAATATTCATGCTTAAAAATTACTTAAAAATACATATAAAATCAGCATACTGAGGCACACTTTTCAAGAAAATATCATTGAAAGTACCTTTTGTTTTTCTTTCGACGTTGGGAAAATTGAATGTGCGATGTTTAGAGGTTAAACAAATTGCAGTAAAAGCAAAATTTATGGGTGAGTTCATTGCCACCATAAATATGATGCCAGCGTTACTCATGGACATATCTTTTCCTTATACTACTGCGTTAAGTGCAAACTGGTTCATCTATCGTAATTCGGTTTCACACAAATTTAAAAATATCCATGTCTCAAAAATACTTTAAAATACATTAAATATCAGAAAAATGAGATACAATTTTCAAACAAATTTCATTCGAGAGTACTTGTATCTATTCTACAATGTAGAAAAGATATTAGGCAATTTTTAGAAATTAAGAAAAATTCGAGTAAAAGCACAATTTATGGATTAGACAGTTGTCACCATCAGTATGATTCAACGTTTCTAACTGACATGCTTTTACTTTAAAATTTAGATAGGTGGTATGCTAACGAGAATTTCACTAAACTATTACCACTAAACTGTAACCAAAACTGCTACGCCATTTGATTAATTTTTCTTTTTTCGTATTGCCTTTAAAATAATATGTTATTCTATTACACCCACCAAAGAAAATGCTCATTCTGATGCTTAAAGTTGAGGGATTTTACTGCGGTTGTGACATAGTAGCGTCATATTTTCTTCTTATGTTTTTTGTCTTTTATTGACGAGAATGCATAAAGCTCCATTATTGTGATCGCCATATTATTTCACTTTGCATTATTTTATCTGGAAGGCCCTTATGTTTAACACGGGCAAAGAAGGGTAATTCTGCTAGTAGAAAATAGAATATACTCTGTCTTCATGAAAGTAACTTAAGTACAAAGTTAACAGTAAGAAGTACAAATCTTCTGTGAAAATAATATGGTAGTAAAAATGCTACCATGGGCTCATGATCACTAATGCCCGTGGTAGTAGATCTGCTACCTTTATTTCAATTACTCATTTTACCATTAAAAAACGAACTTACATTGAGCTAACTTTGTTGTGCAGAGAATAGAAGTAACTCTCTTTATACCTATATATCATAATATGTATTTACTTTTATTTCAATAAAATATTTGAAAAATTGACCAAAACCATACCGCTGTAAATGTAATTTTATTTTTGTTTTTTCAGACAGGTGCTTCAAACTATTTTTATTTTCTTATTTAGTGCTTGCATCTGCATTGAAACTTCATAATAGTACCTAAAGTTGCAATTGTTGATGTAATGACTTAAAATACAGATTTCTTTATGAAATTTCGTGCTAAAAATTGAAGATAAACATATGGTAGCAGAAATGTTACCATGGTCATTAGAGCTTTAAATAAGTTTAACGTAAATACACTTATAGAATACAGATTTGTCATTTACACTATATGTATATTTCACTGTAGGTATACTTATGGTATTTAACGATCGTATTATACGATTAAAACAAAGTTTAAATTAATTGAAAAGTTTTCAAATTCAAAATTAATGTTCAATTTTCAGCATAGTCAATTTGACTTGGATTTTGTAAATGTGGGAGCAAATAAGACAAACATACTGTTTCCAGGGAAGCAACGACTTCTTCGATATCAAAATGTGTGTAGGCGGTGCTCTTAATCGGGTCTTTAAAATACACTTTAAACTTATCCAACCTGCGAAATTGTTTAAATTTAAATAAACTATTTTATTGTTTAATTTTAAATTCATTAAGTATTGCGCCTTCAAACACTCATTTAACATGCAATTTATAAATGCATAAAATCGTTTGCATTTGACGAAGAAACGTGCTGTTTGCCAAATCACGGTGTGCGTTCGTCTTTTCACACCAAATAGTAGGGAAAAAATATTTTTTTACAGATTTTCTACTGTGGATTCTGCAGCTAAATTTAACTGATATTTTATGGGAAACTTGTAATGGAAGCTACCTAAAAGTTAAAATCTATCTGTCGCAGCCGTCCGGAATTAAGCAATTCTGGAAAATTTCCGAATATTTTCCTCAAATCATGACTACCAGACACCAACAAACCCACCCACCGTTTAAATGTTTAAGTATACGATATTTATATATATTATTTTTGTCAGGCTGTAGCACTCGTATTTATAAACCGATTTGGATTTCCCGAAACATGTGTACAAGACTTACCAAGATCTCGAACAAATTCGTTGGCCAGCTTCATCTGTCAACTTGTTTCAAAAGGGTGGCCACTATAAAACCTCAAATTCAAAAAGATATCCAAAAAAAATTAGAAGTGAAAAAAGTTTTTTCTTTTAAGTGTTCGGCCTTGACATAAGAATTCCGGAGCATTTTTTTTTTTTTTTGCCTGTACCTTTATAAGAGGTTGAGATACAGTAGTTTGAAATTCTAGAAAGGCTGATATATTAAAACAATTCGATTTTCTTCATGCGGAATCACTAGTATTTAGCAACCAATTTAAATGTGACTGAAGATGTGTACAGGACTTACTAAGATCTCGACCGAATTCGTTGGTCAGCTTCATCCGCCATCCTGTTTCAAAATGATTAACAATTACCACTTAACGATTTCATATTCAAAAAAATAATTAGAAATGGAAACAATCTTTACGCTTAACTGTTCGGCCTTGATACAAGAATTCCGGAGCATTTTTTGGTGTTCTCAAATCGAAAAGGGCAAGTTTCTGACATAAGTTTTAATTTATTTTTGTTCGAAAATGCATGAAACTAGCTGGTGTTGTTGTTCAGAAACTATGTCATCGAGCTGTTTTTTCCATTTGTTTTGCAAACGCAATAGATCTTTCGGAAAATAATGTGAAAGTGGGCGTTTCGAACCGAAATTCCGCGCGAAGGGAGAAAGAGAACTCAAGAGCGGGCGAAAAACGGGTTTATCACGTGATCGAATTTGCTTATAACTCAATAGGTAATTGATTGATCAAAAAATGGAAAAAAAATAGTTCAATTTCAAATCGCTTCCATGGCCAGTCTTTCCAATTTTATATCTTTCCGTTAAAAAATAAATTTGTAAATATGTCAAAACGTTTTTCGCTTGTTGAGCAGAGCAGTTAAGAACAGCCTTAAAAGAAATTTCCAATCTTATAATTTAATTTCTTTTTATTCAAATATTAAAAAAAAAGTTTTAAAATGCTCCATGCGTCTTAATTTTACAGATATTTCCTCGATTTGGCATTTTGATCACTTAAAACTCTATTACAAATAAATCTGTGTATCGATTTTTTAATCCCTTGAATAGTTATTAATTTAGAGATTTTCTTTTAATGTGGTTTTTTTATATCAATTTTCATCAAAATTTTATTTTTTAATAAGTTAAAAATCAAATTTAATTATCTTCATGAAGTCCAATTTTAAAATGCATACACAGTTTCGTTGTAAGCCTTTTCGGGATTCCTCCTTATCAATTTCATGAATTTTGATCAAACATTAAGACGCATGGAGCACAGGGGTTAATTTCTAACAAAAAAAAGTGCCGGAGCCCTAATATTTTGCCCTAATACACTATCCTAGTGTCAGAAAAGAAAAATCAAACTGAAAGCAAATTCATTGTTCGCACTCTTGAATGGCGCCAATATACAAGTCGCCGAAATCAATGACAGACATAAATCTGCAAATATCAGAAGGGTAAACAAAACGCGATTTCTGTTTCTCCTATTCTGATCAAAATAGCATTAAAAAGGAGGAAGAGTTATTTTATTTTTTCTATACCTGAGTAAATAAAATTTTAATTTACAGACAGATTGAGTTCGAGCGCTTCGGTTTTTTGGAAGCGCTATTGCACTAGGCTCCGGAACCCTGTATTTATAGGCTCCGGTGAATTCCGATCAATATTTAAATATTTACTAAAAACAGAGAAGTGCCGGAGCCGGGCTCCGGTTGTCTCCGGCGCAATTTAAGCCCTGATGGAGCATTTAAAAAATCTAAAATCCTTCAAAAATAAGTTTTGAGAAAAACAGATTTAAAATACAGGCTTTGACTTACGTAAATTCGCACTTACGTAATAAATCTTGAAAATTACATGTATGAACATACTAGCTCGTTTGATGCGCATTTGCATACTTTTGATAATTGTTTTGTAAAAAAAAATAAATAAAAAATAAAAAATATGCAGAAAAAAACAGAACAATAATATAATTTTAGATATCAGATAGAGATATATTTTTATTAGGATATGCAATCAAAGCTTTAACAAAACAAAACAAACAAAAAAACTCCGTTTAACCATTACAATTTTGTTAGTTGAATTCAAACAATAATGAAACCTAATTTGAAAATTTCAATAAAGATGAAAGGGTATATTTTTTCTTCTAACTTCAACTGTTCATTTGATGTAGATTCCAAATTGATATAAATTAATTCATTAATATTAAATTTATAAATCTCGTATTTCACAACATACTTTTGATCTGAAAAGTGTTTTTTCGGTTTGTTCTTATATTTTTTAATACTTTTATAGTTTATGTCAAAGTAAATACTGCTGTATGCTGCTTTATTTATAAAATGATACTGTTTAAAGGATATATACATTATATGTGTATAATAAATATTGCAGTCTCTTACGAAATTTTACCTAAGCAATTTACAGATTCGACTTACGTAAAATTCAAGTTACGCAAAAGTTTACGGAACACATTACTTACGTGTATATTAAAAGGCCGAAAAATCGTTTCTATATAAAATTCAAACGCTTGCAACGTTGCGAAAAATAATTGCATCTGCATGCAGTTTTTTAGCAAATGGCTCAGATCAAACTTTAGAATAATAATATGCACGAAAATAATTTTCGATTTTTGCTCGAATAAAGGTCCACGGTCCCCTTAATTGTTGTAACCATTGTTTCTACTCTTATTGGCTTAAAACTACCTAGTCATATCCACCAGCGTCAAATTCTACCCAAGCTTGGCGGTACATCACGAAATGTCACCAAATTTGGCGACCAAAAATAAAACGGCACAAATGAAGCAAACTCCGATGTAGCTTACTAATTCAGCAAATTTCTCATTCAAATTCAATATCGACGAAAACTGGGAATCTGTAATCAGGTTCCACGCATTTTAGCTTCAAGTGTATCAGTAAAATCAGCTGAATTTAGGCTGGAAGGACATTTTTTAATTATGATGTCTGTAAAGTCTGGAATCACGTAAATTAATAATATATATAAAAAAAGCAATTTAACAAATTACAACGACCATTTGGAAAAAGATTTTTTCGAAGACTAAAATTTAAGGCATAAAAAATTTCACGGAGTTGATCCTACATTACGTACGCCATGAATTAAATATTAATAATGTTATTACACGTAAAAATTGCAAGCGACAAAAATCGGCTGCGACATGTCAGATATCCTGAAACTGACGTATTATCCACCTGAAACCTACGTATTATCCAAGCATTTCATTGGCTGTTCGGGAAAAGACTTTTCCATCGTCCAAGAAATCTGACGACCAATTTTAAATGAAATTTCATTCTTAAACTTCTAAACACCCCACAATATTACTTTTTGCATCGTCGTATAGAGAAAAAAAAATGTACTTTTAAATGCAACTCGTTTGAAAGCTGTATCTCAATTTCTTTCTGAGTTATTAACTTTTTTTTGTAGTTTTTATTACTTTTTTAATTCTTCTCTGTTGAAAGTAAAAGGAAATACAGATGACTGTATAGACCAATCAGAACACGAATAAAATTCGGATTAAACTAATAAAAAGCTTCAGATATGCTTTTGATTTCCTATCCTGACGAGAAGAATAACCATTTTTCCAAATGGTAAATAAGTTTCATGTTCAAATAAAAATATTTAATTTCTAAATTAAAATATAATCTTTTAAATCTATTTAAGGCATGTTGGCATTCCTAACTGTAGAAAATTTTAAAAAAAAAGTTGATTTATTCTTATGTTTTTTAATGCTAAAGCCTGGTTAAATCATGCATGTTAGGATTAAAGTGATTTTGTAATGAAGTGACAATAAGATTCTTATTGTCAAATGGGAAAAAATATTTTTGGGAACATTTAGATTTTTATCGAACTTTATGATTGCTTTTATAACAATAATAATAATAAAAGGAACAAAATAATCATTCTTAACCTTGGCGATTTCATCTAAATTACAAGATTTTAATTTTCTTATTTTTATATTCTTAATTTTAAATTACTTATTAATGTAAAAAGTGGGATAATTTTACAGACATTTTTAAATTTCAAATAGCTGTATAAATTGTAAATTTAAAATGCAGTTTGAAGTAAAAGTTATCAATTACTACTGAAAATACTCTTAAATATTCACTTCAATCCTAAATTTTCATGGTATCTAAAAACTAGTCGGATGTGCCAATCCCAAAACTTTCTGCTATCTCATGCATGTTAATAATTCCAAATTCACTATCACAGTGCCAAAATTACATGACAGTCTATGCCTAAAAGATATATAGGTTCGTTGAATTGCATGTATTTATCAAGGCGACATAAGTATCGCATTGTTTGAAACAAATCAGTGAATTTCGGAAACCACCGTCTTAGATGTCCCCAATCAAAATTCCCAACCCAAAGACTATAAAATCAACATCCGTTGTTCAATATACACCCAAGTACAGGTCCCGAACATGAATAATTGGAGCACTGGGCAAATATAAATTAGCGGACATCATTCGAATCGTTGCAACATTATTGAAACAGAACTGGTGGTCAGTCATATGTGTTTATGTGTAACGCATAAACAATAATATTTTCGCACCTTGGATTTTAAATAGAAGAAAATTCTTGGCTCCGTCAATTTTAAATTAAGTATCTTAAGTAATGAAATACTCTTTTTTTTAGTACAGAACAAAACTATTTTATATAATTTAGCAATTTGTTATATTACTTTATGATGAATTTAATAATTTCAACTTATAGAAAAGTTGGAATTGGAAAAAAAAGTAAATATTTTATAATTTAATATATGCATTTTGGGATCCCTTGAGGTACGAATCACCTGGGCAAAGTCCTGATTTGCCCATGCGATAATAACGGCCTGTCCAGGTAAAATAAGGATCTATTTGCGTGAAAATGTAACAGAATTTTAAGTTTGATTAAGTTGCATGCATTAGTTTTTGAGATATAGTTTTTGCGAAATCGTGAAAAAATCAGCATAGCAGCGCCACCTGTAGTGCGATTTACACCAAAACCTAATCAGTAACAGCTTACGTCAACGTCTAACTTAATCTGAAGTTTGAGGAAAATCCGTGCATTAGTTCTTAAGATAGAGCTATTGCGAAAATCGAGAAAAATGCAGAACAGCAGCACCACCTGTTGGGCGATATACACTAAAAACTAATCAGAACCAGTTTATATCAAGGTCTAACTAAATCTAAAGTTTTGTGAAATTCCATGTTATAGTTCTTGAGATAGAGCGCCTACAAATTTTTGTCACATACATACAGATTCACAGACAGAGTGACAGACAGACTCACAGACAGACATTTTCTAAAAACCATCAAATCGTGTTCAGAACCTTCTGAAACGTATAAATCCTTCGAAAACCGGAAGTCAAAATTTTTCACGAATCCAATACTTTCTTCTGCTATAGGTAGAAGAAAGTAAAAATGAAATACATTCTTTTTATGTTCTCAAATACTGTAATATTCTAACCGAAAAGACAGTTCGGTTAGAAACGAAAGAATTCTTCTATATTTCTAACCGAGTCTTTTAAAAAACCGAAAGCTTTACTTTTTTAATTTGAGATGCATTTAAAAAAAATTCTTCCCGTAAAAAGCATGTTTATCGAATTTCTTTAAGTATTTTTTTTTTGTTTACCTTAATTCAGATAAACAAGAAGCAATGCAGGAAAAAAATTAGATACAGAATGAATGCTATGCTAAAAAAGGGGGATTTCCAAAGTAATTAATTTCATTATCCTTCTGTATAAATTGGAATAAATAGAGCATAAAAATATTTTTATGTTTTATACTGAAAACCTGAAAAAGAAAATTTACCTAACTTTTAAGGATTCAATAGTTTTAGATTGAAACCTTAAAAATGCAAATAATGTGACATGAAACTGTAACTATCTATATACTAATCAATTCTGTTTATGCTCCACTTCAGGTTATTTCAGGCGATGCAGTTTATTGATAAAGGTTATTGGCATTTCAAAGGAAATTTTTAATTAATCTTTTCAGGAAACGTTGCGTTTTTTTCTATGTTTAGAAATTTCCCGAGCGAAAATGACTTTAACTTTTTATTTCATTTTTACTTTCTTTTATCTTCTATAGAAGAAAGTACTGTAACAGAAATTTTTCCAACTTCCCGTTTTGAATGGATTTACATATTTTAGAGGTCAGAGATCCCAAAAAACATGTTTATGCAAAATGTTTGTCTGTCCGTGTGTCTGTCTGTCCATGTGTCTGTCTGTCCGTGTGTTGCCATTGTACCATCGAAAAGTGTATGAAGTTATGTATATAATTGAATTAAATTTTTTGTACATGTTTTGGGCTATGGCCAACATGCCTTTCTTGAATTTGGAAATATTTCACCGAAAAGGGCTCTGTGATAGCGATTTTTGTTTAATTGTCTCGATTTTCCTTAGTTCTATTGTCCATCGGTGGCTCGTGCAGCAACCTCAACTCGCGTCCTGCTAAGCCGGTTATTCGCAAATAGCTGATGTACAACAGAATAACGAAAAATTATTGATTTTAATATGTGTCATGATCGAGATTAATCCCTTTTTACTCCGATTTATTGACTGAAAGAGAAATTTAAGATGAAAATTAATATTGGTATAGTATTAAATTAATAATATTGAGGTATTAATATCTGTAACTACTTTTTTGAAATATTAAGATATGTGAGATAGACGAAACTTTTGGGATTGGCACATCTGACTAGTTTTCCGTGCCCATGTTAATAATTTTAAACATGAATAAAAACAAACTCCACAATGATAAGCGTGAAAATAAATTCCTAAGAAATAACCTGTTGATTCAAATTAGTCTAATTCTGATTACTCCTGACAAATAATCAATAAATTTTAAAATACGCTATATTTGGAAAATCAATATGTAAGAAATAGAAGAAAAAGAAACATTATATATATGGAATTTAATGTAGTGCAAATCAAGCTCCAGATTTTAAAAGAGCTGAACCGCTATTCTAGTTAAATACTTCAAAACAGTTTTGTTTCTGAACAATAGGTACTATTCCTTGCTAACTCATGTATTTGAATTTCTGATGTACACATTGTTTTGGTTTGCTGATTTTTTCTGTGCTGCTCGATTTTTTTTAAATCTATAAATTGTTAATTCAAAGGTTATTTATAATTAAACAATCGATAACGTCGGTGCAAAGTTTATAAAAGTAAAGACCATGAGCCATCAGCAATCAGCTCAACTTTTATGCATACCTTCAAGCAACAACAGTATCATATAGAGTAAATGTGGAGTTTTGCTGATTTCATTCCTGCTATCACACGTACTATCAAATCCGTAGGCAGTATAAAATATTTCTCATAATCAGGATTTTCAAAAGAGAAACTTTCAAAAGTACATTGCATGATAATTTATATCTCGTAACTTCAGCAATTACAAACTTACCATTATTTGTATCTTCTTCGCTAGAAATAAGCAAGAATTACAACAAGTAAAGTGCTTTAAAAATAGTGTCACCAGCTCTCTCGCTTTACACTACATTAAAAAACAAGTAAAAATTAAATTTAAAAAATAAAAAAAACCGACAGCGTAAAAAGCAAACTAGTTACTAATTATTTCTCATCAATGTGAAACTATTTTTTACATTACTTACCTATTTTTTTTATTTACTTGTATTGATGACTTTTAAGTTGTGTTTAATTGTTAGTTCCTATCTCTGAACACTGTTTGATGCGGCCTATAGATATCTATGACTGTTAGAGTTGCAGTAAAGCTAGAGATCCTATCTACACAGCTTCCAGATTGTGTAATATTTAAACGGAGCTTCTGACTGTAAAATGGTCAATGAAACATCGTCTTCATTTTTAAAGACCTATCCAATGATATGCCTCTCAATGGGGTGCGTGAATATTTTTTTTCCTTCACTACCACTATTTTGAATTTATAAAAATAAAACCTAGCCTATAACCATCGGATAGTCCAGACGAATCGATAGAGACCTCATTCATTAAAATCCATCCAGCCGTTGGGATGTTTCGAGAAAATAAAAAAATTCACATACCCAGATACGCGTGAAACACATAACCCTTCTTGGCAGTCGGGTAAAAATCTAGCGGCGATTCATTGCGAAATGTTCCGTTCATTTGTTGCATTATCCGTTTCTTTTCAGCTTTGGAAATAACCGCACTTCCAACGAGAAAGAGACGTTCAAAGCGAGTCAGGGGCAATAACATATATTTCAGATCGTACGATGGTACAGTCGTGGTAAAAAAAAGTAAACACCCCCTTCTAACTCTGCAACAAATTATCGTACAATAAAGTTACTGGTACCAAACGACTGGAAATAAAGTGTACTTTTAAATGATGTTTATAAAATTTTCTTTAGGGGGCCATCTACACATCAAAACAAAACAAAACTTTATTTTTTTTCAATAGCAAGACCCAATTTTGACACTATAAATAAATTCCAATTAGCCAAAATATAAATTTGCATGAAATTCGTACGATTAGTTTAGGAGAAATTAATTATTTTAAAATGGCATTTTTAGGTGTTGGATCCATATTGAAGTTCGGTACTCGAATGTTATTGAAAAGCTACACATTGACTAATTCACTTCTATTAATGTATTATTTCTTGCCAAAATTACCATTTCATTCGCTCTATATGCTTCGGCTATTATTATATATCGTAAAATCCTCTTCAATATTCATTTTATAAAGCTTACAAGCAGGATTTGGTGATACATATCAATGGATATATATCTTGATAAATATTCGATATTTATTTTCGAAATATCATGAAGTTTGATATTTTCATATATTTCATACAATTATTTTAAATATTGTGGATGATATTTTCATATTTTCAGTCAAAACAAGTGTAAATGATTTTTTAATTGTTCTTTAGATAAGAACTTTTGCTTTGGTTGGCCGTTTTTAGCCGCTGGTCGTTCTCTGGCCCTTCCGGATCGCCACCCCCCCTCTCCATAAAAATATATTTTCCAAGTTTTACACTTGAAGCTGAATTTTTAATAGTAAAATGTATAACCAATAAATATTTACTTAAAATAGCTATTGAAAGATAAACTGTTTAATTTAGAGAAGTTATTTACTGCTTCATTAGAATCTTTTGTGGGTTTGAATTTCTTTAGTTTAAACTACACAACAAGCTTAGAAATGTTCAAATTTTTCAATAAAATCGAAAATATTTTGTACTACATAATTTCGTTGTATAAAGTACAAAATTTTCTAGAAACTTGATAGTTAATCCCATATTAAAAAGCAGAAAAAACAACGTTTAAAAATGCACAAAAATACACTGGTGTCCAAAATTAAGGACCAGTCACAAAATGCTAATTTTTAAGTAAGCGAATACTCAAAAGGAAATAATATAATTCAAATAATTACAATCCCTTATAGCATAGCTAGTCCACATAGCATCTCATTCATGTCCCATATGGTCACATGTGTCACAGTCACTACGGTGAAGCAAGAAAAATAGGAAATTCCACACGTCTCATTATGAGTCTCAAATGATCCCTATATGTGACTCCACCGAGACGTCAATGTGACTGCTGCTTTGAGACGAGTCGCCAGGTGGCTTTACAATGTAGTTACATTGTGACTCTCATGTGACTGCCGTTTTTAGACTCAATTTCAAAGTCATTATGAACGTTGCATTATGATAAGTCACCAAATAATATCACATTATAGTCACATGGTGACTTTTTACAAAAGAGCACAATGGTGACTTAACAGTAGTCTCTCTGTCACCTGGAAGTCATCATGTGACTTTAATGTGACATTATTTGGTAACTTATCACAATGCAGCGTTCACGATGACTTTGAAATTGAGTCTGCAGATGACAGTCACATGAGAGTCTCAATAAAACGGCATTGTAAAGTCACCTGGTGACTCGCCACAAAGCAGCAATGACAATGACCTGTCAGTGGAGTCACATATAGTTATCATTTGAGACCCATAATGAGATGTATGGAATTTCCTGTTTTTTTGTTTCACCGTAGTGACTGTGACACTTGTGATCATGTGTGACATGAATGATATGTTACATGGACTAGCTGTGCTGTAGAAATAGTAATTATTCGAATTATATTATTTCATTTTGAATATTCGCGTACTTAAAAATTAGCATTTTGTGATCGGTCCTTAATTTTGGACACCAGTGTACATGAAAGGCAGCAAACAGCTGTTTCGAATCTACTGGCGAGATTCCTCTTCAGTGCAAGATAAGGAAAAAGGAACAGCGTGCTAGAGAAAGCAAGGCTGAGCAAAATGATAGACAGAGACACGCTTAATTACATAATTTTTTTTATGCGTAAAAAAGCAAATTGTGTCTGTTTTCATTTAGTTTATCTCGAATTTTGTTACATAAGTAAAGAAAAAACATTTAGAATATTGGTTTATTACGTTTTCGTGCTAAATGCAATATGTTTTAGTTTCTAATTTATATTAGGCCTGAAAATATTTATAAATAACAATAAGTTGACTGTTTTGAAAATATCGGATATATATCGAAAATATCGAATATATATCGAAAATATCGGATATATATCAAAATATGGAATATTTTTCATATTTCCGCAAATATCATCATATTTACGAACAGTGCTTACAAGTGTTGAACTATCCGATTTTAAAAAAAAGTCCTTCCGGCCAGTGCCGGGAGGAAGAGGTAACTTTCATATTCCTTATTTTAAAAAAGCCAACTTATATCATTCAAACACGCGAAGCTCAATTTAGTTGAAACCGAATTCAGGAGATTCAATACTAATTTTTATCAATGTAATGAATGAGAATTTCGCGAAATTAGTCTGCTTTATCCAAGCTGCTTGTCTTTAAAGTAACTTATATTTGGCTGCCAAATTCGGCGATTTCTTGAAGTGCCTGCCATTTTAAGACAACATGGTGGATGAGGCTAACCAGTGAACTTGGTCGAGACCTTAGTAATTGCTGTGCACATGCTCACTCACATCGGAATCGGTTGATATATACGAGTGCTGGCGCATGCAAAAAATCAGATTTTTCAAAATGTCACCCACAATAGAAATTGAAACTGCTATATCTGAGCCATTTTTTAAGGTAAAGACAAACAAAAAATGCTCGTGAATCCTTATATAAAGGTCAAATACTTAAGAAAGAAACCTTTTTCAATTTCTAATTTTTTTGCACCTCACTTTAAATATATATTTATTTTTTAATTTAATGGCCGCCATTTTGAAACAAGATGGCTGATGAATCTGTCCAGCGAACTTGGTTGAGGTATTGATGTACACTATCCACATGCCTTCTTACATCGAAATAGGCGAATACGTATGTTATCGCGTGACAAATACAAGATCGTTTCAAAATGTTAACTATGGTAGAAATTCAAAGTGCTATAATTCAAACATTTTTTAAGATATAAACAAAAGAACAAATTTTCAGAAACAAAAACTGCTCCGGAATCTTTGTATCTAGGTCAAACACATGAAAAAAATCTTTTTCATTTTCCAATTTTTTAATACCTCATTTTAAATTTTAAATTTAATTTATTTTTAAATGGCAACCCTTTTGAAACAAGATGGCGAATGAAGCTGGCCAACGAACTTGGTCGAGACATTGGTATGTACTATGTACAGACCAAGTTACATCCAAATAGGTTCATAAATACGCCTGTTATCGCGTGACAAAAATTAGGTCGTTTTAAAATGTCAGCCACAAGAGAAATTCAAAATGCTATTACTCAGCCATTTTTTTTTAGATATAGACGAAAGAAAAACTGTTCTGGAATCTTTGTATTAAGGTCAAACACATACAAAAAAAATCTTTTTCATTTTCCAATTTTTTGGTATCTCATTTAATTTTTTTTTTTTTTAATTTTTTTAAATGGCCGCCATTTTGAAACAAGATGGCGGATGAAGTTGACCAACGAACTCGGTCGAGACATTGGTATGTACTATGTACAGACCAAGTTACATCCAAATCGGTTCATAAATACGCCTGTTATCGCGTGACAAAAATCAGGTCGTTTTAAAATGTCAGCCAGAATAGAAATTCAAAATGCTATTACTCAGCCATTTTTTTAGATATAGACGAACCAAAAACTGTTCCGGAATCTTTGTATTAAGGTCAAACACATACGAAAAAAATCTTTTTCATTTTCCAATTTTTTGGTATCTCATTTTAATTTTTTTATTTTTAAAATTTTTTTAAATGGCTGCCATTTTGAAACAAGATGGCGGATGAAGCTGGCCAACGAACTTGATCGAGATATTTGTATGTACTATGTACACACCAAGGTACATCCAAATCGGTTCATAAATACGCCTGTTATTACGTGACAAAAATCAGGACGTTTCAAAATGTCAGCCACGCTAGAAATTCAAAAGTCCTTCCGGCCAGTGCCGGGAGGAAGAGGTAGCTTTCATAATCCTTATTTAAAAAAAGCCAAATTATATCATTCAAACACACGAAGCTCAATTTAGTGGAAACCGAATATAGGAGATTCAATACTAATTTTTATCAATATAATGAATGAGAATTTCGCGAAATTAGTCAGCTTTATCCAAGCTGCTTTTCTTTAAAGTAACATATATTTGGCTGCCAAATTCGGCAATTTCTAAAAGTGCCTGTCATTTTAAGACAACATGGTGGGTGAGGCTAAGCAGTGAACTTGGTCGAGACCTTAGTAATTGCTGTGCACTGCACATGCTCACTCACATCGGAATCGGTTAATATATAGGAGTGCTGTCGCATGCAAAAAATCAGATTTTTCAAAATGTCACCCACAATAGAAATTGAAACTGCTATATTTGAGCCATTTTTTAAGGTAAAGACAAACAAAAAATGCTCCTTAATCCTTATATCAAGGTCAAATACTTAAGAAAGAAACCTTTTTCAATTTCTAATTTTTTTTAACCTCACTATAATATATATATAATTTTTAATTTAATGGTCGCCATTTTGAAACAAGATGGCTGATGAATCTGGCCAGCGAACTTGGTCGAGGTGTTGATGTATACTATCCACATGCCTTATTACATCGAAATAGGCGAATACGTGTGTTATCGCGTGACAAATACAAGATCGTTTCAAAACGTTAGCCATGCTAGAAATTCAAAGTGCTATAAATCAAGCATTTTTTAAGATATAAACAAAAGAACAAATTTTCAGAAACAAAAACTGCTCCAAAATCTTTGTATCAAGGCCAAACACATAAAAAAATCTTTTTCATTTTCCAATTGTTTAATACCTCATTTTGAATTTTAAATGTAATTTTTTTTAAATGGCAACCCTTTTGAAACAAGATGGCGAATGAAGCTGGCCAACGAACTTGGTCGAGACATTGGTATGTACTATGTACAGACCAAGTTACATCCAAATAGGTTCATAATTACGCCTGTTATCGCGTGACAAAAATCAGGTCGTTTTAAAATGTCAGCCACAAGAGAAATTCAAAATGCTATTACTGAGCCATTTTTTTTAGATATAGACGAAAGAAAAACTGTTCCGGAATCTTTGTATTAAGGTCAAACACATACAAAAACTAGTATGTTGTGGCCATCACAAAACTTTCTTCTATATAAATCACGTCAATTAAATCATTTAAATGGTACAGGAAATTACATTAATTTAGCACCAATTCATATCAAAGTGTATCTGAATTTGAAGTTTGATAAAAATTCGTGCCTTAGTTCTTGAGATAGCGCTAAAGCGGAAATTCTGAAAAATGTAGCTTAGCAGCGCCACCAGTTGAGTG
This sequence comes from Maratus speciosus, assembly GCA_963932465.1. Taxonomy (NCBI): domain Eukaryota; kingdom Metazoa; phylum Arthropoda; class Arachnida; order Araneae; family Salticidae; genus Maratus; species Maratus speciosus. Next base: position 308,152,097 of record OZ010786.1, read on the forward strand.
ATTTACACCAATACATAAACAGGAATAATTGATATCCAAGTATACATGGATCTGAAGTTCGTTGAAAATCTAAGCATTAGTTCTTTAGATAGAGCTATTGCGGAATTCACAAAAAAGCATTGCAGCGCCACCTATTGAGCGATTTACACCAAACTGTACAAAATGTCAATTCATGTCAAGGACTAACTGATTCTAAAATTTCATGAAAATTCGTGCATTAGTTCTTGAGATACACCTATAGTGGAAATTCTGAAAAATATAGCATAGCAGCGCCACCTGTTGAGCGATTTACACCAAAATGTACAATATGTCAATTCGTGTCAAGGATTAACTGATTCTGAAGTTTGGTGAAAATTATTGCATTAGTTCTTGAGATACAGCTATAATGGTAATTCTGAAAAGTGCAGCATAGCAGCGCCACCTGTTGAACGATTTGCACCAAAACACAAGCTGCACTAATTCATATCAAAGTATACATGAATCTGAAGTTTCATGAAAATCCAAGCATTAGTTGTTGAGATAGAGCTATTGCCGCAATCATTAAAAATGCAGTATAGCAGCGCCACCAGTTGAGCGATTTACACCAAAATGTACAAAACTTCATTTCATGTCAAGGACTAACTGAATCTGAAGTTTGATAAAAATACGTGCATTATTTGTGGAGATTAAGCTATTGCGGAAATCGTGAAAAAGGCTGCATAGAAGCGCCACCTGCTGAGTGATGTACACCAAAAACTAATCAGCACCAATTTATATCAGGGGGTAACTGAATATAATTTTTTATTAAAATGTCAATATTTCAAAATTCACTATCTCAGTGCCAAATTAAATGGTAATCTGTGTTCATCATGATAATTCTAAAAATATGACATTCCGTCCATTTGTTCTTGAGGTATGACTGTCACTGAAATCGTGTAAATCCAGCAACATGCAGCATAGCAACGCCACCTATTGGATTATTTACACCAGAACCTAATTATCACCAACTTATGTCAACGTCTAACTGAATATGAAGTTTGAGGAAAATTCGTTCTTGAGATAGAGGTATTGCGCAAATTATGACAAATGCAGCATAGAAGCGCCACCTATTGAGCGATTTGCAACAACACATAATCAGCAGCAGTATTAATCAAGTTATACTTAAATCTGAAGTTTGATGAAAATTCGTGCATTAGCTCTTAAGATAGAGCTATTGAGGAAATAGTTCAAAATGCAGCACAGCAGCGCCACCTATTGGGTGATTAACACTAACACGTAGTCAGCATCATTTCATATGAAGGACTAACTAAATCCGAAGTTTGATGACAATGTGTGCATTAGTTCTTGAGATAGAGCTACTGCGAAAATAGTGTAAATCCTGCAAAATGCAGCATAGCAGCGCCACCTGTTGGGCGATTTACACCAAAACCTAAACAGCATCTATTCATGTCAAGGACTAATGGAGTCTGAAGTTTTGTAAAAATCCGTGCACTAGTTCTTGAGATAGAGCTTTTGCGGAAATCCTGCAAAATGCTGCATAGCAGTGCCACCTGTTGAGCGATTTACACCAAAAACTAATCAGCACCAACTTATATCAGGGTCTAACTGAATATCATTTTTTATTAAATTCCGTGCATTAGTTCTTGAGATAGAGCGCCCACAAAATCTGTGTCACATACAGACAGACAGACGGACGGACAGACAGACAGACAGACGGACAGACAGACAGACAGACAGACAGACAGACAGACAGACTCACAGACAGACATTTTGTAAAAACATGTTTTTTGGAATCTCTGACCCCTAAAACGTGTAAATCCGTCGAAAACTGAAATTCGAAAATTTTCACGAAACCAATACTTTCTTCTTGTAAAGATAGAAGAAAGTAAAAATCTTTTTCACTTTCCAATTTTTTGGTATCTCATTTAATTTTTTTTATTTTTTAATTTTTTTAAATGGCCGCCATTTTGAAACAAGATGGCTGATGAAGCCGGCCAACGAACTCGGTCGAGATATTTGTATGTACTATGTACACACCAAGGTACATCCAAGTCGGTTCATAAATACGCCTGTTATTACGTGAGAAAAATCAGGACGTTTCAAAATGTCAGCCACGCTAGAAATTCAAAATGCTATAACTCAGCCATTTTTTAAGATATAGACGAAACAAAAACTGCTCCCGAATCTTTGTATCAAGGTGAAATACATAAGAAAAAAATATTTTTTCAATTTTCAATTTTTTGGTACCACATTTCAAATTTTAATTTTTCTTAAAAATTTAAATGGCCACCATTTTTAAACAAGATGGCGGATGAAGCTGGCCAACGAACCCGGTCGAGACATTGGTATGTACTATGTATAAACGAAGTTACATTTAAATCGGTTCATAAATACGCCTTTTATCGCGTGACAAAATTCAGGACGTTTCAAAATGTCAGCCACGCTAGAAATTCAAAATGCTATAACTCAGCCATTTTTTAAGATATAGACGAAACAAAAACTGCTCCAAAATCTTTGTATAAAGGTCAAATACATAAGAAAAAATATTTTTCCATTTTCAATTTTTTGGTACCATATTTCAAATTTAAAATTTTTAAAAACATTTTAAATGGCCGCCATTTTGAAACAAAATGGCGGATGAAGCTGGCCAACGAACTCGGTCGAGAGATTGGTATGTATTATGTACACACTGAATTACATCCAAATCGGTTCATAAATACGCCTTTTATCGCGTGACAAAATTCAGGACGTTTCAAAATGTCAGCCACGCTAGAAATTCAAAATGCTATAACTCAGCCATTTTTTAAGATATAGACGAAACAAAAACTGCTCCGGAATCTTTGTATAAAGGTCAAATACATAAGAAAAAAATATTTTTCCATTTTTAATTTTTTGGTGCCACATTTCAAGTTTAAAATTTTTTAAAATTTTTAAATGGCCGCCATTTTGAAACAAAACGGTGGATGAAGCTGGCCAACGAACTCGGTCGAGACATTGATATGTACTATGTACACACCGAATTACATCGAAATCGGTTCATAATTACGGGAGTTACAGTGTGACATAGGTCAGATATATATATATATATATATATATCAATTTTGAACGGAGGGTGGTTTCGGGGTCATGATCGATGAAAATATACCAATTTTTTTTTAAATCGCTTTCCTCCGAACGGCTGCAATAGGTAGCTTTTTTGTAAAGAAAGCTACCTAAAATGCTGCAACTCAGCCATTTTTTAAGATATAGTCGAAACAAAAACTGCTTCGAAATCTTTGTATAATGGTCAAATACATAAGAAAAGAATATTTTTTCATTTTCAATTTTTTGGTACCACATTTCAAATTTTAATTTTTTTTAAAATTTTAAATGGCCGCCATTTTGAAACAAAATGGCGGATGAAGCTGGCCAACGAACTCGGTCGAGACATTGGTATGTACTATGTGCGCACCGAATTACATCGAAATCTGTTCATAAATACGCCTTTTATCGCGTGACAAAATTCAGGACGTTTCAAAATGCCAGCCACGCTAGAAATTCAAAGTGCTATGCCTCAGCCATTTTTTAAGATATAGACGAAACAAAATCTGCTCCAGAATCTTTGTACTAAGGGTCAAATACATAAGAAAAAAATATTTTTCCATTTTTAATTTTTTGGTACCACATTTCAAATTTTAAATTTTTAAAAATTTTTTAATTGGCCGCCATTTTGAAACAAAACGGCGGATGAAGCTGGCCAACGAACTCGGTCGAGACATTGGTATGTACTATGTACACACCGAATTACATCGAAATCGGTTCATAATTACGAGAGTTAGAGTATGACATAGGTCAGATATATATATATATATAAAGTCCTTCCGGCCAGTGCCGGGAGGAAGAGGTAGCTTTCATAATCCTTATTTAAAACAAGCCAACTTATATCATGCAAACACACGAAGCTCAATTTAGTGGCAACCGAATATAGGAGATTCAATACTAATTTCTATCAATATAATGAATGAGAATTTCGCGAAATTAGTCAGCTTTATCCAAGCTGCTTTTCTTTAAAGTAACTTATATTTGGCTGCCAAATTCGGCAATTTCTTAAAGTGCCTGTCATTTTAAGACAACATGGTGGATGAGGCTAAGCAGTGAACTTGGTCGAGACCTTAGTAATTGCTGTGCACATGCTCACTCACATCGGAATCGGTTAATATATAGGAGCGCTGTCGCATGCAAAAAATCAGATTTTTCAAAATGTCACCCACAATAGAAATTGAAACTGCTATATCTGAGCCATTTTTTAAGGTAAAGACAAACAAAAAATGCTCCTGAATCCTTATATCAAGATCAAATACTTAAGAAAGAAACCTTTTTCAATTTCTAATTTTTTTGCACCTCACTTTAAATATATATATATTTTTTTAATTTAAAGGCCGCCATTTTGAAACAAGATGGCTGATGAATCTGGCCAGCGAACTTGGTCGCGGTGTTGATGTATACTATCCACATGCCTTCTTACATAGAAATAGGCGAATACGTGTGTTATCGCGTGACAAATACAAGATCGTTTCAAAATGTTAGCCATGCTAGAATTCAAAGTGCTATAAATCAACCATTTTTTAAGATATCAACAAAAGAACAAATTTTCAGAAACAAAAACTGCTCCGGAATCTTTGTATCAAGGCCAAACACATAAAAAAAATCTTTTTCATTTTCCAATTTTTTTATACCTCCTTTTGAATTTTAAATTTAATTTTTTTTAAATGGCAACCCTTTTGAAACAAGATGGCGAATGAAGCTGGCCAACGAACTCGGTCGAGACATTGGTATGTACTATGTACAGACCAAGTTACATCCAAATAGGTTCATAAATACGCCTGTTGTCGCGTGACAAAAATCAGGTCGTTTTAAAATGTCAGCCACAACAGAAATTCAAAATGCTATTACTCAGCCCTTTTTTTTAGATATAGACGAAAGAAAAACTGTTCCGAAATCTTTGTATTAAGGTCAAACACATACAAAAAAAATCTTTTTCATTTTCCAATTTTTTGGTATCTCATTTAAATTTTTTTATTTTTTAATTTTTTTAAAATGGCCGCCATTTTGAAACAAGATGGCGGATGAAGCTGGCCAACGAACTCGGTCGAGATATTCGTATGTACTATGTACACACCAAGGTACATCCAAGTCGGTTCATAAATACGCCTGTTATTACGTGAGAAAAATCAGGACGTTTCAAAATGTCAGCCTCGCTAGAAATTCAAAATGCTATAACTCAGCCATTTCTTAAGATATAGACGATACAAAAACTGCTCCCGAATCTTTTTATCAAGGTCAAACACATAAGAAGAAAATATTTTTTCAATTTTCAATTTTTGGTACCACATTTCAAATTTAAATTTTTCTTAAAAGTTTAAATGGCCGCCATTTTTAAACTTGATGGCGGATGAAGCTGGCCAACGAACCTGGTCGAGACATTGGTATGTACTATGTATAAACGAAGTTACATCCAAATCGGTTCATAAATACGCCTTTTATCGCGTGACAAAATTCAGGACGTTTCAAAATGTCAGCCACGCTAGAAATTCAAAATGCTATAACTCAGCCATTTTTTAAGATATAGACGAAACAAAAACTGCTCCGAAATCTTTGTATAAAGATCAAATATATAAGAAAAAAATATTTTTCCATTTTCAGTTTTTTGGTACCACATTTCAAATTTTAATATTTTAAAAAAAATTTAAATGACCGCCATTTTGAAACAAAATGGCGGATGAAGCTGGCTAACGAACTCGGTTGAGAGATTGGTATGTACTATGTACACACCGAATTACATCCAAATCGGTTCATAAATACGCCTTTTATCGCGTGACAAAATTCAGGACGTTTCAAAATGTCAGCCACGGTAGAAATTCAAAATGCTATAACTCAGCCATTTTTTAAGATATAGACGAAACAAAAACTGCTCCGGAATCTTTGTATAAAGGTCAAATACATAAGAAAAAAATAATTTTCCATTTTTAATTTTTTGGTACCACATTTCAAGTTTTAAAATTTTTTAAAAATTTTAAATGCCCCCCATTTTGAAACAAAACGGCGGATGAAGCTGGCCAACGAACTCGGTCGAGACATTGGTATGTACTATGTACACACCGAATTACATCGAAATCGGTTCATAATTACGGGAGTTACAGTGTGACATAGGTCAGATATATATATATATATATATATATATATATAGATATATATATATATATATATATATATATATATCAATTTTGAACGGAGGGTGGTTTCGGGGTCTGGGGGTCATGATCGATGAAAATATACCAAAATTTTTTGAAATCGCTTTCCTCCGAACGGCTGCAATATGTAGCTTTTTGTACTGAAAGCTACCTAATATGTAAGATATCTCTAATTATAATAGTTTTAGAATATGTGAATGTGATTAGAATTTTATAAGTGTTTTTATAATGCTTTTTCTTAGATTTTGAATTTATTTAACACACCATTTTTTTATTATTTATTGGCAAAAATGTAAAGAATATCGGCCAATGCAATTGTTATAATAAAAAACAGTTCAAAGCAGTTTAAGGAATCAATGTGGAAAAAACCAGACAAATTGTTTTTTTGCCTCAACATAAATCCCAAGACGATTAACAATGCCATATTTGGAAAAAAAAAGTTTTTGATGAGTGGATGGGAGGAATTGATTCTTGTTAAATCTTTTCAGATATGTTCGCATGGTTTATATTCAGATTTATTTGAAGAACGAAAATTAAATCTACTATAAAAATACATCAGAATAACTTTACATTCGTTATTCTCATTTGAAATAGGGTTAATAATTCTATGATTAACCCTAGAATAGACATAGTTAGCATAGCGTATAGTTAGTATGGCTATATTAGTGGTAATCACGATCGTCTAGTACTTTAGGGTTAAACTTATTCTGTTATTTCATTTGAAATTATGCAATTAACTCATTGATGCCGGTTGGCAAAAAAGTTTTTCTTCATATTTTAGATTTTTTTTTTTTTTTTTTTTTTCACACTACTTTCGATTGTCAAGAAAACTTTCCTATCTGAAAGTCAAAAAAATAACTTAAAAGATGTTTTTAAATTAGCCTGTTTACTCGAATATATCTAAATTTCAATCTAAGAAAAAAAGGTTTAATTATTTAAAGCATTTTTTAATGGGTTAAAAACTTATTTGCAAGTATTATAATTTTTGGTTGATATATATTAAAAGAATAAACTATCCTTTTTAAATATCAATAAAATACTTTCGTGGGAATATTTTATCTATCAGATATTCAGTGTAATACAGGTAAAAATTTAAGAAGATTTGAATAAATTAAATTAATAAGTCTAAACATTTCATACTCTACATTATGGATATAAAAATGCTTTAAATGATGTAAAATCTTTTTGACCAAAATTATGTGGATATCAAATACTAGAATTAGATTAATCATTTGCCACAAATACATCGGCATCTATTTAAAAAAGAAAAAAAATATTTCATGTGTTCTTTCATTTTGTGGAAAGCGTTTAAATGAATAATTTCGTGTTTACACTACCAATTAGGTTAGTTCTGTGAAATTTCATGTTAATGTGATCATCACAGTTTCTTTCATTAAAATTAAACATCAAACAAACGCAAACATGTATACTGGACAAACTGGTCCGCATAATGAAACATAAAAAGCAATAGTTGCAGCAACTTGCTCCCAAAAATTTAAAATACTGAAATTTATCTAAATAAAAAAAATTTGATTACGCCAAATAAGAAAATTTATTTTATATGAAAAAACTTTAACAAAAGAGGAGCAGAAAATTATGGGTAGATTAGTACACAAAACATTACAAGGCGAAAATCTCCCTCCCCCCCAAAAAAGTCGCATGTTTTGCTTAAATTTAAAAGACAGGATCTGTTAATAGGATCTATAGAAACCATTTTTATCAAGAGTTTCTTGTAATCTCCATGTCATTGATCCAATGAGACAGTTAGCAATATCAGGATCTCTTTTGATAATTTGTATAGCACAGTAACGTAGAAAAGATTCAGACTAACGTAAGATCGTGAGATACTGAAATAAGTTTTACGCTTTGTTTACATCGTAAGAAAGACTTACGCTCTAAGTTGATCTTAAGCGAAGCACCGTAATCCCAACCCAAATGCTTCAATAACACGAGTAAAAAAAAAAAAGAATTCAAATTCAGCTTTTCTGCACATCATAGACGGCCCCTTAAACCAGTATTTTTAAGTTTTTTAAGCATAAGTTGAAAACTACTTGGAAGAAAAATTTGAAATTTGTGAGTTGCATAAAGAAGGATATAAGAAATATAAATCCATAAAAAAATTGTAGGCTGCAATTAATATTTTTTTATCATTAATTTCATAATTCATAATTCATATCATAAAATTTAAAAATTTAAAAATTCAATGCATTTATGTTTGGGATTTTTAGCATTATAACCAGATATAAAACTTTCACATTAGATTATAATTTCAGGAGATATTAATAAAAATATGGAAATGTAAATTAACATTAGAAGCTTTAAATTTTGAATGTTTATAATTCAAAAACTTGGTATCCAAATGACATGAAATTTCGTTTTTATGCATAGTTTGACCCAAAAATTTAAAATATCTTGTCAAAATTGGGTGTTGCCATTACAAAAACAAAGTTTTGGCTGGTTTTAATTTGTAGATAATCCCCTAAACAAATTTTATATACATCATTTAAAAATAGACTTGATTTCCAATCGTTTGGCAGTAGTAACTTTCTTCTACGACTATTTGTTGCAGAGTTAGTAGGGGATGTTTACTCTCTTTTTTTTTTTTTTTTTTCCAGAACTGTACATACCATAAGTTGTATTTTTGAGAATTTTGATTATTTTCATTTCATTTTTAATGTCTAAAATTACACTTTCTTATAATTTTATAGGGTAACACAATACATTTTAAGAGGAGTTTTATTGTTCCAAAATAGTATTTTGATCCAAATTAATTAATATACTAGGCTGGTGCAAAGTAAGCCGCTCCTATTTTATAAAACTAGCTGACCCGCCCGGCATTGCCCGTGCCCGTGATGAATGAGCTTAAATGAACCTCAAATTTGTATGATTTGATATCTGTAACTTCATTTTCTCTGAATTTATATTTTTAAATGAAAAAAAAATATTGAATTGAAAGTATATGATATTTGGTATTTTATTTTAACTTATTTTATTTAAACTTTCTTTTATTAGTATAGATCATAAAAATTAGAAAATATCTGAGATTGTTTTTTTATAATAAAAGAACATTTAGAAAGTATTCTCATAATCTGTGAATGAACTTTGATTTTTGTTCTTGTTTAGATAAATCTGAAGAGCACATTTTTAAAAAGATGGCACACTCAATAATCCTTACGGACGTTAAATAAAATATTTCAAATGAAGTTTATTTCAAAGAAGAAAACGAAGTTTTGTTCTTATTAATGGGACCACTTTTTCTTTAAAATGAGATTAGGAACACTAATTACATAACAATATTTTTCATCATAACAAAGCTTTATTGTAAACACTTTGGAACTTGTGAGCGAAATTCAGATGAAATCCATCAAAAAGTTTTGAGGTAGAAACTTGAACAGAAGAAACTAATCACGTTGCTCATATGCGTATAAACAGTATTTTATATCCACTTTGATAGGTTAGTGGTAACTTCTCATTAGAATAAATTGCTTTTATTTCAGTGAGTGCACATTGTTTTCTATCTGTCGAGATTTTTGGCATTAAATAATTAAACCACTTCTTCTTCTGTAGGAATTCTAGAATCAAGCTGTAACTGGTATTAATTTAGAGAGAAAAATTATTTTGCCAGAATATTTTTTATCCAGCTATTAACAGAATACATAAGCATGATCTCCTATGTTACTAAATTGTTTAAAATATATTTTTAACTGTGTTATGCTTATTCTAGCGGAACTGCGTTTTAGAATACTAAAAGATGTTTATAAATTCATGTAAAAAGCTATAAAAGATAAATTGTATGTAATGCCGTTTATAGACGATAATTACTGCAAGTATATTTTCAGTTATGTTACGTATACTTATTCTTGTTTAACTTTAAGCATAATATGTGGCATATATAAAAATCTGCAGATCATATACAGGGTTTCACAAAAGAATTCTAATAACTTACTGACTATAGTGAAATTATATTTTCCTATATGTTATGCCTTTCCTAAAATTTTATTTAAATCTGCTGAGTTAACCCTTTCAGGCGCAGACAAATTCTGTTCGTAAAATGATGAAATGATTTACTGACACCAGAATTTACAAACTAATTTCTTGGAAAGTAAAATCTTGTTTTTGAAATCTTTCATTATAAAAGCAAAATATTATTAAAATGTTCTTCGTACCGTTTGTCAGTTTGGAATTAAAATTAGGTGGTCACGTCGTGTGACCACCGTCCTTGAAAGGGAAATAGATATAAACGTTACAGAGGTTGCCAGCTCTGTTGACGCTGACCATTGTACATTTAAATATTTTCTTTAATTGCATCAAATTATGAAGTTTCGTTACAATAGTCTGGAAGTGCACGAAAGTGTTTCATAATCTACGAGCGACGCATAATTTTGTTACTTGTTGATAATATTTAGAGAGATTATCATCAGAGTAAAGAAAGGTGTTCTGGATTTCTTTCTGTAATTCTTTTATATTTCGACTTTAAAAGAAGTAACGATTTAACTGAATATAAAAGACATACTATATATAATTTTGAACAAAATTCGCATATTAGTAAGCGTCGCTTTTAAATGAGAACGCATCGAGGCTAATGAGAAAGACAGGCTACTGCGGTGCATTCAACGTAGCTTTTTTTACAGACCGCTGGAGTCACGTCATGTTCGATTGCACCAATGAAGGTGTGCTAAAAAAGTATCACGTCACTCTAGCGGTCTGTAAAAAAAGACGCGTGGGATGCACCGCGGTAGCCTGTCTTTTTCGTTAGCCTCGAGAAAGTATCGTATGAGGTAAACTCATGGAGAAAAGAGTTAGATGGCGATGCAGTATGCCGCAAAAACGGTTTGTAATGCGATGCGCGTTATCACTCAAATTTAAATGCCCTCATTCGGCCCAAACAAAACAATCACGCGGAACAGGAACCGAATTCTTTGACATCTCCCGTGCATTTTTTTCTTTAAATGAAAATGATTTGCTTATATATAAGCATTCTAAAGTAGCATTTCATTGCATTATTAATTAAAAGCTGTATTATTAATAGAAGTTTTCTTCTTCTGTTGCGAAAGCACGTGATTGTGTTTGGGCCGAAGGTAGCGGGTTTTAGGGTTACATTTTTGGCGTCACTACCAGCCACCACACTTTATCTCTATTCTTTCACTTTACTCTATGAGGTAAACTAAATAAAAATAGTATTTCACATTTCGTACGACTTTAAAATAAAGTTAGGAACAATTTTTTTTCAAAGGAAAGGGGGTGGCGATACCAAGTAAAGGTAACCTTAAAATTATTCATTGCAGAAAGATATTTCATTTTTAGACGATTTACAAAATTCTATTCCTTTGCATATATTTTATAGAATTTTTCTTATTAAGCATCTGATTTTATTTAACAGATTTGTAAAATTTTACTCCATAAACATAAATTTTATAATCTCAAATATTGTTTTTGACAACAAATGAATTTTTCACTGCAAAAAAAGCAAAAAACAACATTTAAAATTTCCCAAGCAGCAAATAATCCCTGGCCGAACCTCCACCAAATGTCCTAATTTGACTATTTTTCACTCGGTCGACCTCATTTCCTGAGATCGGCAGTAAAGTCCTTTTGGCCGCTCGGCTAACGGTCTGAGGATCGTAGGATCCTGATATGTTGCCCATAGTTTTTGGCGATATTGCCGACCTCTTTTTAACTACTGAGTTTAGGCTGCTTTCTTGTTATTTTCTACCCCTCCCTCCCAGGTTTGTTGCCGCTGTCTTGTTTTTGTGGTTTACTAGCTTTGAATACCCTACTCTTTAAAAGTGCACGTTGTATTAAAAGTAATTTTTAAAGAAATACATCATTTCTTTTCACGTGAATTATTAATCTATGACTTTGAAATTAATTTTACGTAATACACGTAAAAGCTATTTTTAGCGCATATAAATTGCTTAGCAATTTTTCTAAACAAATTAGTAAACTCTCATCTAACAAACAAATGGACGGAACTGGTCTTAATCGTTCTCAGGATGTGTAGGACAGGCATTATGTTTTGTAAAAGTAATAATAGCAATAATGAACTTCTGTTAACAGAATCTTTGGAAATGTACCTTAAGGTGGTTCTCATATTTACTGCTCAACATTGTGAAACTTTCAGACACATTTTCTGACAAAATTTTTAACTATAAAGCATAAATTTGACAGGTCTAAGTATTGAAGGCATTTGGAATCGAATAGCGTTTCCATTTTTCATAAATTACGTACAGCAATAACAGAGACTCTTGTCACGTGACTGTACGTTTTCCTCCTTTCCTGTGCTATCGCTTCCGGAAATTCGATTCAAAACGCTAACTTTGGCAGTATTTTCTGAAAGATATATTACTTTTATCTAAGGAAAAAACGGCATTTACATGGTTTCTGAATAAGAATACCTGCCAATCTCATGCGTTTCCGAAAAGAAATGAATTCATAAATGTATCAAAATGTAGCTCCTTTGGATTTGAGAAAAGGCTTAAAAATGGCAGAAATATTTTCACAAATCTACTTTTTATTATAAGCTTCAAAAGTTATCATGTTTTTTAACCCTTTATTCTAAACTACAATAATCTTTTAATGAACCCTTATTTAAATTTTGAAACGTCTGTAGAGACGTTGACTAAAACACTGTAAGTAATCGTTAATGTTTACTATTGTGTGTTTTCTATTTTGCGAACACATAGTAATTTAAAATATACTGTAAAATGTTCCCATAAATATGCATGCAGTATTCATTAAAAGAATCTTAATTGTATGTCGAGAAAAAACGGAAATTTTTGTAGAAATTGAGTCGGGCCGGACCTGTTTTCACTGATTTTTGTACGAGCCGGGCCGGGCCGAGAACGGTAAAAATGTAAACGGGCCGGGCCGGGCTCGGGCCGAACTTTCAATTTTTACACCGAGCCGGGCCGGGCCAAAATAGCTTTCCTTCGGGCCGGGCCGGGCCGGGCCCGGGCCTGGAAATTCCGGCCCGTGCAGACCTCTCACCTGTTGTACTCTTACTGTAAATACTTGGGTATAAAAACTCGGTTATTGTGGGCAATTTAAATGAATGAATTGAAAATAAAGTATGTAGATAATAGCTAGAATTTTGAATATTAAACCAATTATTTGCACCAAATTCTTTTTAAAGTAAGGTTAGATAAATGATGAATTGAAATAATAAATTTAGCACCACTTTTTTAAGAAACATGTCGAAAGATTTTTTTAATTATTAAAATAATTTAGAACATTAGAACTTTAGTCAGGTCTAAACTAATAATACACTATTAATAAACTAAAATATTTAACGTTTTCTACAATGCATTTAATTTATAAAAGAAAGTATTATTTTATTTCTAGTAATGCACAAAAATTTATTGATAATAACTTTTCAATAAATTCCGAAAAAAAAAAGAGAATTAAATTCTTACATTTTAGGTTTTTTTTACCCCCCCCCCCACCCCCCTTATTACAGTCTTTGCAGGGTAAAAAGTATTTATTATTTATATTATAACATCACATTCAAGTAGGCTACTTCATAAGGCAACATTTCCAGTTTTTCGCACTTCCCCTAATTCTAACTCAAAGAATGGGTGAAAAAAAGAAAAAAACGAAAATAGTTGTTTAATGTTTTAATTTTATTATCAAATATTCTTTATTTTAATTTATTCATATAAATCACAAAAACAATCTAGCCTTTGCATCAAGTATATAATTCATTATTTTCTGTTTTTGAAGCAACTTTTTAAGTATGAATAATTCCATTTCGTAATTTCATAAAAAGAGTGCACAAATTCCTTCTAATTTCTAGATATTTTTGCGGTATATATCGAGAAATCGTTTATTTTTGAAAGGTGAAAAATTACTAACTTTTCAAGAAAATGCTAAAAAGTTTATACTCGCACTCTCGCACTTTACATGACTTCTTTCCATTCCCGCATCCCTTCTCCTTCTGGTTAAAAATGACCTTGCTTGCAACATAATAAGTAAGAACTTTGAGGGAAAGTAAGGTGGGAAATAAAGATCTTGAAAGGGAGTGGGCAGTCACGTGTGATTCGAAAACATGCTGAAAGTGAAGGGGGTATTGATGAGAGGACACATATTGTCGGGCATTAGTCACTCCAGGAATGTCGGCCGATGTTATATTTGAAGTAAATATTAACATTTCAAATCTATCAATTAGTGCGATTTAGTGCCGATACCAGCATTGGACTACTTGAACAGAGTATGATCTATTGACATCATAATAATGTCAGTGGGCGATTACCGATATTACGCCGATGATTCGGATAAACGGTCTAATTGATTTCGATATATTTTGCTGTCTGGGTTTCCTTAAATAGTTTTGTTTAATAAACAAATTTTGTTTAGCAAATTTAAATTTTTTTTTCAGTATATTATTGTTTAAATTCTATCTAGCAATATTTGTCTTGGATTAGATTACCAAACAGAATGAAAAATAAGTATTTTTTTAAATATGAAAACAGTTATTTTAATAAGCATAATAACTCAGTCTAAGATATGTATAATACACGTATCAAATAAATAATTCTACATTTTAGTTAAACGTTAATATAAAAAAGGGTGATCTTAATTTATATTTGTGAAAAATTTATCTCCTGAAAGTATTAAAAGTATTTTAAAGCTATATAAAAGTTTTATTAAAATTTTAGAAGTATTCAAAAACGCAGGTTTTTTATAAATACTTGTAACTGTTGATTTTTAAATTAAACATGTCGGAAATTATATACAAGACAAATGACGTGCGTTCGTACTATAACTAGTTTTATAAATATTCAGATCTTGGTGCAATAGCTGTTGCACTCCTATGCAAAAAAGACATGAATACAAAGTTTATTACGATTATATATATTAAATTCGGTAATAGGGAAATAATACAACTCCATCTTAAATAGGACGTAACCACCATGGTAACCTAGCATCATTATCTATCATGGTATATCATTTAATTAATTAAGTATGGCAGGATTTAATAGAAGGGAAAAAATTATTAACGTCTTTTTAAGTTTTGATTCGATTTTCATAAAATTTGAAATGACGCGAGAAAATTATATATATTAAATTTCAAACCATTCGATTGGGTATTTTTTGCGCTGTTGTATGCGGGCAGAGAGACAAACAGAAGACGGAAAAGACAACGAATATAGGTGCTACTTTTTTATATAATTACGAAAGCACCTAAAAACTCATTCAAAAAGCATTTAAGGGGGTCCAGGACGCAATAATCTCCAAATTTTCTAAAAAAAACTTTTATTGCATTATAAATTTATGTTTTATCTCTTTAAAATGACATCTAAATCATGTTTCTATCTTAATTAGAACAGGAAATATTAAATTTTTTGTTTTGGTTTGTTTATCTAGCTCTCAACCAATGGTTGACATGGAAACGACTTCTTGGGAAAATGTGTTTTTCTTCATGATGGCTTTTATCACCATATCACGTATTTAAATAGTTATAAGTCAAGAACGGTTTAAGATAAAAGGTTCAAACTTCGAACATGTATTTTTCAATCGTTTTACTTTAATTTTGATTCAGCAAATTAAAAAATAATATATTTACTTTTGAAAATATGATTTTTTTTTAACTTTAAATATTTTTTTTAAATAAATATTTTTAAAAATGCTGAATCAAAATTAAAACGTATATATTTCTGTTTATTTAAATAAAAAAAATTGAAATTGTACAAATAATATTTCGAGCTATAACGATCTTAAATTACCCACACTTTTTTAATGAATTTTAGATTTTAAAATTTTGTTAAAATGTATGAGGAGTTTTATCATGTGATTTTGTTTACAAATAACATGGTTAATCATCACAAAAAATCAAAATTTTAACTCAATAAATAAAAATTATTTTAAATTGTGTTCCGGATCCACTTAAAAAATTTTTAAAAACCATAAATATTATAATTGCATGAGAATTATACTTTTAAATTTTTATAGCAAGATATAAATTCTTATTTATGTACCTTTTTCGGAACTAAAAAAATTAAAAATACATTTGATGTTAAATGTTTGAAAATAATATAATAACAAGCATATATGCCATAAATAAACTATAAAATACAAAATATATTGTGTTGTGTGTGTGTATATATTATTGTGTGTGTGTCAGCCGGTTGTTGGCCTATGTAGCTCAAAAAGGGAGCCTTTGGCAATTTACGTCAAAGGTTCTGTGTTCAAGTCCTCCCCTGGACAGTTTTTCCCTGAGTTAGAAAAATGTCACTTTTGAATTCTTTATAAGATTATACAAACTATGGGTTAAATATTAGATATTATTTAAACTAGCAGAAGACATGCTTTGTTTGGATTCGCGAAGCATTATTTAATAAGATAAATATTTGAAAGTAACAATATTTTTTTATATTGTTTTTGCATCTTTATTAAGCAAAAACGTTATTTTATGTTTTGGCGCATTTTAATTTTAGAAATGTAAATTCAGCCAAATAATAAAGAATTTCCTCGGAATATTTTATTTATGATATAACGAATTTAACAATTAATTTTATTTGCTTACAATTATTTTGTTGCCACTATACAAAAAAAAAAAAAAAAAATCATAATGTAATTCTTTTAAAATCCGTAAGTATCGTCTGCGTAAATTATTTCACATAATAAGAATAAATTGTGTATTTGAATTCTTAACACTGAAAAATATTTTTATAATTGAATGTAAATAATTGAATTTTCACAAATTTTAATTCATTAAAAATATGCTATAATTTTCATACAAAAAAGTATTTAAAAATTTCATGAAAGGAATTGTGAAACAATTATTTAATTAATCATGATTCTATCTATAATTACTAACTCCATGATTTATTTTTTCTTCTGAAAATATACGTGTTTCATTTTTTATTTGCAAAAATGCATCCATAATAGAAAAACATGTAAAATAAATTAATTAAAATAATAATTTTTAAGGTTATTCTGGAAAAAAATAATAGTAATAATAATAATAATAATATTGTGCAAATCTACAGATCATAATTTATTTTTATGTTTAATTTGAAGTCAAAATACTGAATAATTTTTTTGTAAAGTGTACACCAAAATGTAATTTGTGTAACCTAGTAGAGGATTCGCTTCGCTCATCCTAACTACTATTTAATTATAAGAGCATAGATCATACTTATTTAACTACGTTTTAAATTAATCTTGTTTTTTTATTTAAAATTTGTTTAGATTAAAATTCTAAATTGCAGTCTCTTCTATAATGTTAATTATTAAAATTTGTTTAAATTCTTAGAGATGTAAATGTTTAATCTATAAGCGTGAGTTTTATAATCTGGAACGTCGTTGGTGATAATAAATATATTTTACCTTACAGAAGAAAAACATACAGTTTCACTTTCAGGCCAGGCGGGGAGGTCTACCAATATGGTTTTAGCTCAACAAGCCCCGCCCTGCAGAATAACTACCATCATCACCAGCCGCTGCCGAGGGTATGGCCCGGAAAGTCCTTCCTTGAATGAGACCCCTATATATTAAAACTTAAAAAAAATATTTTAAAAATTTACAAATGGCAGTCCAATTTTTTCCTGGGCGTGCCCGGACTGAGTATCATTATACAATCTCACGTACAAATTTTGAAAATATCTCAAATTGCAATTTCACACATTGCTGAACAAGTCTAATACAATACAAATACACTAAACAAAAGAAGTCCAGTTGTGAACCAAATGTGAAAAATTCACCTAATAGGACTTACAGATACAACAAAAACAAAAGATGTTTAAAGAAAATGTTTCACCCAAATAAGATACAATGCTAGATAACAGATTAACACTTCAAAAAGGTACCAATATACTAGACTATTTACAGAAAAACACGATGCTAGAATACAAATAACACTGTGCAAAACAATCCTGTGTTTTTAATGACAAAGCAGTCTTTGAAGTGGAAAAATATAGATAGACATATAAGATTTTTTTTCTTCTATATTAGCTTCGATTAGATGAAAAAATAACTTTTAAAAAATAACATATTTTAATGAGCCTACTAAATTGAAGTTTTAATTTATGTTATAAAAATTTTAGAATTATACAGTAGAATGAAATGTTATTATAAAAAATTGAAGAAAAAAATTTATTTTATACTTTTATAAAACATATTGCCTGGAGGTATTCTAAATCTTTCTAAGCTGTAAATACACTATCGTTTTTTTTTGTTGTTGTTTTTTTTTTTTTTTTAAGAATTATTAAAAAATGTACAACTGGTTGTGTTTTTTTTTGTTGTTTGTTTGTTTTTGTTTGTTTGTTTGTTTTTTTGTTTTTTTTTTCTCTTTCATGTTTAGAACTAATACCCTCCTAAAAAATCAGTATTTAATAAAGTGTAAATATGTTAATTATACTCTTTTAAAACGATATAGCAAGCTTATTTTATAAACTCTTTATTTACTTTTTTAAATAAAAGAATGAAAATAATAACTAAAAAAATGAAACTATTCCATATAAAATATAAAAAAGCAAAAAATGAAATATAAAAAGTTGTTTCTTCAAAAAAGCTGACTGAATGAAAAATTTATATTTTATGGAATGAAAAAACATTTATTTATATTTCAACACTTAAGTACGCTTAAATAAAAAGCTCTTTAATGAGCATATTAATTCCCGAGATGTGATTTTTTGGTGAACACAAAGTTAGCAAAAGTAAGAACATAACTTTAATAAAAGAATAAAGATAACTATGAAGAAATGTTGTAGATTTTTAAATTGTGTATTTCTGTTATAATGTCTTTAAAAACATTTTGAAATAATGTATGTTTGTTTTATTAATCCATGGTATTGTTTCATCTTTTTCTCCTCTTTTTTACGGGTCTAAGATAATTAATTCAATTTATGAAATATATATATATATATATATATATATATCAGTTTTAAAAAATTCATTTTTTCAAGTTTCATATAAGTTTTAAAAAAATGAAAAACAAAATTTTTAGATATTTAAAAATCTTTATTAAAAAGGCAGTTTTTTTTTTTTTTTTTTTTTTTTTTGGCATTTGTTAAAAATTAATAAAACTTTATCCTTAACACCCGTTAAATAATGCGCATATTGTAAAACTAATTTATAAAATTTCAAAAATTGCTTCGTTTTTGTAGAAAAGTTTTGAAACAATAGTTACACACTAATAACGTTCTCTGAGATAAGGTTTTACTTGATTTGTTCCAAAATATTCAGGAATGATTTCATTTTTGATATTAGTTATTTGTTTTTTGTCAATAAAATTAATCTTTAATCAATAAAATTTAATCAATAAAATTAAATCAGTTAATGAAATGTTTTCTGACGTCTTAAAAAAAAAACGTATCGGACATTTTCCTCATTGATACTGCACTATGTTTTATAGCAAAGCATGCTTTTGGTATTCAGCTATTCAAAAATTGTTATTATTAAAAAGATAAGCGCACGCTTATTACGACTTATTGCAATAATAAATCAGAATATTTGATGGGTTCACAACTTTAGTGAGCTTTCTATTAAAAAGTGATAAACCACATTATCGGCACAAAGTATATTTTAAATGTCTGTGACGATTTGTGCCTTGAACAATTTTAGTGAGTATGAAAATGCAGAATGCCCTTATAAAACACAATGGTACAGTAGGGGGAGAAAGAAAGTAAACACGCCCTACTAACTCTGGAACTAATTATAATAGAAGAAAGTTACTGGTACCAAACGATTGGAAATAAAGTCTAGTTTTAAATGATGTATAATTATATATCATTTAAATTAATATTCGAAAAAAAAATATGAATTGCAACCTACATTTTTTTTTTTTATAGATTTATATTTCTTATGTCCTGCTTTATGCGAACTCTCAATTTCAACTTTTTCAAACCAAATAGTTTTAGAATTGTGATTAAAAACGTCAAAATGATAGTTTAGGGCGCCGTCTATGATGGGCAGAAAAGCATAAGTTGAAAAAATTATATTTTACTCATTTTATTTAAACATTTGGGCTGGCAATAGTCGAAACATATTAAGCGAGTGAAATGGTCATATTGGCAAGAAGTAATACATTAATAGAAGTGACATAGTCATTCTGTATCATTTCAAAAATTAAGTACCGAGCTTTTAGGTGCCCTTGAGTGAAAAGTCTAGAATCCCTCCAAATGATATATTCTAAAGGAACTATTTTAACCAAGTATTTTGAGATTTTTTTAAAATCTTGCGTTTTTAGCACTCCGTGCGACGTCCGAAACTAACCCCCTTTCCGGGAGGGTTTGAAATAAATAAATGAAACAAAAATATACTGCACTATGAAGTAATAACCAATAAGAAATAATATATTCATAGGAGTTGGAAAATATAGAGAACAAAATCTTCTTTTTTTTTTCTCCTTAAAAACATTTTTCTAAAAACATTCCACAAACAAGACCAACGATAAGACTTTGATGTATCCAAATAATTTTACAAAAATGACTCTAGTTGTTTAGCATATTATTTATCAGTTAGAAACGCGCAACAGTGTTTATTAATAACATGTATAAGTATTTAAGAAAAACTAAGAAAATTTTAAATGTCATCAAAACACATTTTGAGCAGTTACCATCCTTAGGTAATAATGTATCTGAATTCCTTTGTGTCTAATCGTGTAATAAAACTGTAATTGTTAAATACACCATTTTTAATAGAGAGCCTAATGCGTAAGTTTATTTAAAAAAACATAAATTTCTTTGTATTCCAAGTAACTTATTGAAACTCGTTAAAAAAATAGATGCCTATAGGTGTTGCTATTATATATTTTCTTTTGTGGTCCGCAAAGGAATATTATATATGGTATTTACTATAGGAAGCATAGAGCAGTGAATTTTAATGATAAATATATATATATATATAAATGTTATGATAATTTAAGTATATTTAAGAAAGTTAGATTACGGGCAGTCAGACAGACAGATAAATCGAAGTTCTAAACACATTTTGATTGTATCGGAAACAATTAAAAGGGTTTATTAACAGAAGTTAGAACATAAAAGCATATTTCGGTGTGATATGTTATTCATTGGATATTGACTTAGATATTTCAACTGTATTCATCAAAAGATGGATTCGAAAGTGACTCACATGCACTTGTAACTTCAAAGCTCTCTTAAAACCATGTTAGTCTATTTATATTTTCATTTTATTCGACTTACTTCATATACTGTAGTTTAGGATACTGTGGTGTTTTTTCTTTAAGAAATATAATTAAATTATTAATGTTATTTAATATCATTTAAATAAGTTTTACCCAATCTCACTGCGAAAGGTAATTCCCTATTTTTCAAAAGTCCTTCCGGCCAGTGCCGGGAGGAAGAGGTAGCTTTCATAATCCTTATTTAAAAAAAGCCAACTTATATCATGCAAACACACGAAGCTCAATTTAGTGGAAACCGAATATAGGAGATTCAATACTAATTTTTATCAATATAATGAATGAGAATTTCGCGAAATTAGTCAGCTTTATCCAAGCTGCTTTTCTTTAAAGTAACTTATATTTGGCTGCCAAATTCAGCAATTTCTCACATCGGAATCGGTTAATATATAGGAGTGCTGTCGCATGCAAAAAATCAGATTTTTCAAAATGTCACCCACAATAGAAATTGAAACTACTATATCTGAGCCATTTTTTAAGGTAAAGACAAACAAAAAATGCTCCTGAATCCTTATATAAAGATCAAATACTTAAGAAAGAAACCTTTTTCAATTTCTAATTTTTTTGCACCTCACTTTAAATATATATATATTTTTTAATTTAATGGCCGCCATTTTGAAACAAGATGGCTGATGAATCTGGCCAGCGAACTTGGTCGAGGTGTTGATGTATACTATCCACATGCCTTCTTACATCGAAATAGGCGAATACGTGTGTTATCGCGTGACAAATACAAGATCGTTTCAAAATGTTAGCCATGCTAGAAATTCAAAGTGCTATAAATCAACCATTTTTTAAGATATCAACAAAAGAACAAATTTTCAGAAACAAAAACTGCTCCAGAATCTTTGTATCAAGGCCAAACACATAAAAAAAATCTTTTTCATTTTCCAATTTTTTAATACCTCATTTTGAATTTTAAGTTTAATTTTTTTTTAAATGGCAACCCTTTTGAAACAAGATGGCGAATGAAGCTGGCCAACGAACTCGGTCGAGACATTGGTATGTACTATGTACAGACCAAGTTACATCCAAATAGGTTCATAAATACGCCTGTTATCGCGTGACAAAAATCAGGTCGTTTTAAAATGTCAGCCACAAGAGAAATTCAAAATGCTATTACTCAGCCATTTTTTTTAGATATAGACGAAAGAAAAACTGTTCCGGAATCTTTGTATTAAGGTCAAACACATACAAAAAAAATCTTTTTCATTTTCCAATTTTTTGGTATCTCATTTAAATTTTTTTATTTTTTAATTTTTTTAAATGGCCGCCATTTTGAAACAAGATGGCGGATGAAGCTGGCCAACGAACTCGGTCGAGATATTTGTATGTACTATGTACACACCAAGGTACATCCAAGTCGGTTCATAAATACGCCTGTTATTACGTGAGAAATATCAGGACGTTTCAAAATGTCAGCCACGCTAGAAATTCAAAATGCTATAACTCAGCCATTTTTTAAGATATAGACGAAACAAAAACTGCTCCGAAATCTTTGTATAAAGGTCAAATACATAAGAAAAAAATATTTTTCCATTTTCAATTTTTTGGTACCACATTTCAAATTTTAAATTTTTTAAAAAAGTTTAAATGGCCGCCATTTTGAAACAAAATGGCGGATGAAGCTGGCCAACGAACTCGGTCGAGAGATTGGTATGTACTATGTACACACAATTACATCCAAATCGGTTCATAAATACGCCTTTTATCGCGTGACAAAATTCAGGACGTTTCAAAATGTCAGCCACGCTAGAAATTCAAAATGCTATAACTCAGCCATTTTTTAAGATATAGACGAAACAAAAACTGCTCCGGAATCTTTGTATAAAGGTCAAATACATAAGAAAAAAATATTTTTCCATTTTTAATTTTTTGGTACCACATTTCAAGTTTAAAATTTTTTTTAAAATTTTAAATGGCCGCAATTTTGAAACAAAACGGCGGATGAAGCTGGCCAACGAACTCGGTCGAGACATTGGTATGCACTATCTACACACCGAATTACATCGAAATCGGTTCATAATTACGGAAGTTACAGTGTGACATAGGTCAGATATATATATATATATATATATATATATCAATTTTGAACGGAGGGTGGTTTCGGGGTGGGGGGGTCATGATCGATGAAAATATACCAAAATTTTTTGAAATCGCTTTCCTCCGAACGGCTGCAATAGGTAGCTTTTTTGTAAAGAAAGCTACCTAATATTCTCTCTAAAAAAAAGCTTCCAAGTATATATAAATAGAAACAAAAGCTACGACATTTTCAAAATGTATTGAACTGCAGAAACTTTCTGAAGCAGAATGCAAATAAAAATTTTTACTTATCATCAGTTTTATTTAGAATTACGACGAAAATTATTTAAGAATCATCATTATTTTTTCCAAAGAGGCAGTTCTGCCTAAGTCTTTAAAATAATGACTTCTTAAATAAAAACACATTTTCTCATGCAGTTTTGCACAACTACAAATTATTAGTCTTAGGCAAAATATAAATTAAGGTGATTTTTAAAGATTTTCTCTCAAAATGTTAATAAATCTTTACTTATTTTGTGATTAGTTTGCAAAACACTAAAATAATTATAACCTTTTTTTAGAAATAAAGGATTAAACATTCTTCAAAAGAGGAACTACAAACCTCTCATGTAAAGGAGACATCATATTTTAGTTTTATTCCGTTTCTAGTTATGATTATTTCGCTAAGATTTTTAAAACAGAAGAAATTATATCTGTAAGTATTGCACTTTAACCCAATTATAAGTTCCAAAATCTGTCATGACTTTTGACATTTCGCATCCATTTCAGAGCTGATTATTTTTGTTCACTTTTGCAATTGCTTGTTCTGGTATTTTGCTGGCAATTTTATCAGCTAGTTATTTACATCTATATGATTGTACTTATACACTATATGGCCAAAGGTGACTGGTCACTTGCGATTTTGGACGTTTTGTTAAATATCTAGAAAAATACATGAGGAATTAACCTGAAATTGCAGGTGTGTAAACAGGGTATAGGTCATATATTTCCACGAAGATTTTTTTCCCGAAACCCCATAGGGGACCGTCAAAAAATTGAAAAAGAACTAATATCTTTTGGATAACCCTGTAAAAATTAATGGAGGAAAAGCGTTTAAACTCGAGATTTTTAATAAGTGGCTTATTGTAATATACTGTGTCTATTTTTATGAGAATAGAATGTATATTCGTAGAGAAATTAAGTTTTTCATAAAAACAGTCACAAATTTCGCCAAGTTTTTTGCTTATAATGTGCAGAGTTCTTAATATTAAAAAAAAGTTCTTTTCAGAAAATATGACGAGCAACATTGTACACAATACCCCGCAATCAGAATGAAAAAATAATAAAAATTGAATGAAAAATGAGCAGGTTTACTAAAAAATGTTTCACTGCGCATGCGCGAACGCAATATGCGTAATGTGCATAATGTGTTAGCTACGTGTATAGAGCAACTTTTGTAAAAATATCAAAAACATAATTTGAAAAGTCTGATAATAATAGTTTATAGAATAAGCTCAAAATCCGTTGTTCCCAAAATGAAGCAAAAACATAAGGGGTTGTATCCAAATATCCATTGATTAGTGCCAATTTAGCATACACAGTATTGCATGTAATACGGTATTTGGATACAATCCCTCATCGTTTTGCTTCATTTTGGAAACAACGGATTTTGAGCTTTTTCTATAAACGATTATTATCAGACTTTTCAAATTATGTTTTTGAGACTTTTACAAAAGTTGTTCCATACATTTAGCTATCACATTATGTACATTATATTTTGATTGCATTCGCGCATGCGCAGTGAAACATTTTTTAGTAAAACTGATCATTTTTCATCCAATTTTTATTATTTTTTCATTTTAATTGCGGGGTATTGTGTACAATGATGTTCGTCATATTTTCTGAAAAGAACTTTTTTTTATATTAAGAACTCTGCAAATTATAAGCAAAAAACTTGGCGAAATTTGGGACTGTTTTTATAAAAACCTAGATTTCTCTACGAGTATACATGCTATCCTCATAAAAATGAACACGGTTTATTACAAGAAGCCACTTATTGAAAATCTCGAGTTTAAACGCTTTTGCTCCATTAGTTTTTACAGGGTTATCCAAAAAATATTCGTTCTTTTTCAATTTTTTGACGGTCCCCTATGGGGTTTCGGGAAAAAATCTTCACGGAAATATATGGCCTATACTATACTGTTTACACACCTGCAATTTCAGGTTTTGATTCCTCATGTATTTTTCTAGATATTTAACAAAACGTCAAAAATCGCAAGTGACCGGTCACCTTTGGCCATATAGTGTATTTACAAAATTAGATAGTATACAGGCAGTCGGACAGATATTTCCACGTTTGAAACACATTTCGACTATGTTGGATACTGTTATTTCTCTGTGACATCTTATTTATTGATTTGAAACTTAGGTATTTCAAACTGTATTCATAAAAAGATTACTCAGAAAATCAATCACTAAAAAAACATTCTAACAAACATTCTGATTTTTATATATTTTTGTCCCAATTTAGATTTGAATACCGAACAGGAAACGCTGTTGAATTCTGCTTAATCATTTGACTACAGGTATGGAGATGTATGTCCCAGTGAACTATTTTTTATTCTATTCCTAACACTTTTTAATAAAAATTATATCTGCCATATATTTATACTAGGATATTTACAAGAGAAATTTTTTATAAATTGTGGTACAGTTAAATATAAAAATAGTACCCAATTCAGGCTATTGGTTAAAGGCTTATAAAACATTGATTGCTTAACTCCAAGATAAATTAAAAGAAATTCACCGTACTTCGTATTTGTTGGTGTGTAACTGCGTCAGTTAAATTAATATATTAGAATGATATAGATGAAAGTGTTATTATTGCCTCCTCATATTATATTTATATCGTTGGGTAAAGTAGACCAGTAAAAATAAAAAGAGAGAGTATATAAATACAATGTTTGAAAAATATTTTGATATTAAAAGCAATTTTATATTCAAGAATGACAAATACCAGATTCTTCACTGGGTATAGGAAAAGAAAACATTGAATAACTTTTAAACGAAAAAAGATTTTTATTTCAAAATTTCAGGATTTATACATGAGAATAAAGGAAATCAAAGTATGAGATTCTCAAAATATTGGCTATCTAAGGAGAGAATAAAACGAAGTCTCTGCTTGAAATTCGCGATAACCCGCTTGAGTTGATCTGTTGGAATCGACCTTATCACACCTATTATCGCTGTTTTCAGCTCTTCTATGATTTTGATTGATCTCTGTAGACTTATCTTTAACATAGCCCCGTAAAAAGAAACCTAGTGGTGATAAGACAGGGATATAGGGCGAATCCATGCTGTGGCTTCACTCACATCGAGTTGTTGAGCCAAGTTTAGAGTTGATGTTGATGGCTCTTCTTCCATTATTGTTTTGGAAACTGTGATCTTTTCAGACGTCCTTGCTGTCTTTTGTTTGATCTTCATGCCTACTTTGTCATCATCCATTGAACCCTTTCGTTCAACTTTCGCAATTAATGCTCTTAACATGCTTGAAGGCTGTGGCATATTTTTTAATTCACTAGACCACTTCCTCGGTGTTTCGGCAAGTCTCTGGTCAGAAAAATAAAACGTTTTGACTAAAAAAACGCGTCCTTCGATGGAACATCGCCACATTTTGGCAAAAACTAAATATTCATCGATAGTAATCAGAGACCGCAAATAAGTTTCGTTTGGGTCCCTGCGCATGCGTATGCGTGCACATTTTTACGTCCCTAACTCCAACCGTTGAAGAGTTATTCAACTAAAAAGTTTAGGTAAGGAGTAAAAGGTCCTTTAAAGGTTAGGTACACACTACAATCAACTATTTTTCTTTGTATAGGGAACACAAATAGCAATCACTTATTCAGTAAAAAATACACGGCATCTCATTCGAAGCTAAACACGGATTTTCGTGCATGATTTTGCAACTAACAAAAATATTTATCGAAATTTTTAGTGGAATAACTTTCCTTTGTAAGATATTTGACATCATACGAATTACGAAAAGTGAATTGTAATTCTGTATTACTGTATGTACTTTCAACTTCATTCCTATGAAGTATTCTGGTTAACAAGTTACAAGCAAGAAGCAAGGTTAACAAGCAACACAAGCTTTGTTTTACTGAAATATTCTAATTAAGGTCTATTAAAAGAATAAAATATAAAGACAATGGAAAAAGAAATCGACTGTAAGTAGATTTTTTAAGCTTCTCAACTAAGAATAGTTTTCTTAGTTTCTGTTGAGAAACAGGAAGCAAAAGGCCTGTCTGTGTTGCAAGTGCAAATTTCCAAATGATATAATATGATTCGTACAAAAATCTCTCAAGGCAATAGTGAGTTCATTTTGAGCAAAAGCAGCGAATTTCTGTTTTTCATACTGTCGCCAACATCTCCGATTGAAATCTGCTTGAGAAGTTAAAGACATGAAAAGTTTTTTTTTAGATTAATTTTATTCTTGCACTGAGGTTTGAAGAACATCAGACAAAACAATAACCGTGTGTAAATACTAAACTTTAACTTTCTGTTTCTCGTGTTAAAAATGTAAAGGAAACGAAATAATTTAATTGGATATAATTTCTGTACAAATGTGTGACTATGTTATTCGAAAATTAAAATTCGAACATTTCATTAAGAAAAGAAAGCATTTTATATTAGCGAGTTGTTGCCCTTTCAAATAAAGCTTTCGTTATCTGTGTTTCGACTTTTATAAAATTATATCTGCCTTAATTTATATCTACTTCTATCATAATGTAAATTACCATCCTACAATTTTTCATGCAAAATTCAAATTTGTGATCATGATTTTATTGAAAACTTTCGAGCTGCTTTAAATCCTTATGCATGTCTTTAAAATCTAAACATTTTTGTTTGTGACGTTTTTACGGCATCCATTATTAACCCTCCAGCTGCGGGAAACGCTATTTTAGTGTTCCAGTGGTCTCTTTTTTTAAATTCAGATTGATTCATTCCACCCACTTTTTTAAAAGTGTATAATTCGGATTATTCTAACATTATTTAATCTGTAATTAAATAAAGTGTCTATTTCTACTTCAAAAAAGTGGTAGGAATCTAACAATCTTAATTTTAAAAAAGTAACCCACGGAAAAAGTCGCCCGCGGCTAAGAAAAAAGTCCTTCCGGCCAGTGCCGGGAGTAAGAGGTAGCTTTCAAATTCCTTATTTTAAAAATGCCAACTTATATTATTCAAACACAAGAAGCTCTATTTAGTGGAAACCGAATATAGGAGATTCAATATTAATTTTTATCAATACTAAATCATTATGAATGAGAATTTCGCGAAATTAGTCAGCTTTATCCAAGCTGCTTTTATTTAAAGTAACTTATATTTGGCTGAGATGTTGATGTAAACTATCCACATGCCTTCTTACATGGAAATAGGAGAATACGTGTGTTATCGCTTGACAAATACACGATCGTTTCAAAATGTTAGCCATACTAGAAATTCAAAATGCTATAATCCAACCATTTTTTAAGATATAAACAAAAGAACAAATTTTCAGAAACAAAATCTGCTCCGGAATCTTTGTATCAACGCCAAACACATAAAAAAATCTTTTTCATTTTCCAATTTTTTAATACCTCATTTTAAATTTTAAATTTAATTTTTTTAAATGGCAACCCTTTTGAAACAAGATGGCGAATGAAGCTGGCCAACGAACTCGGTCGAACGAACTCGGTTCAAAATGCTATTTTTAGATATGGACGAAACAAAATCTGTTCCGGAATCTTTGTATTAAGGTCAAACACATACGAAGAAAATCTTTTTCATTTTCTAATTTTTTGGTATCTCATTTTAAATTTAAAATTTTTTAAATTTACTTAAATGGCCGCCATTTTGAAACAAGATGGCGGATGAAGCTGGCCAACGAACTCGGTCGAGATATTTGTATGTACCATGTACATACCAAGGTACATCCAAATCGATTCATAAATACGCCTGTTATCACGTGACAAATATCAGGACGTTTCAAAATATCAGCCACGATAGAAATTCAAAATAGCTTCATAATCCTTATTTAAAAAAAGCCAAATTATATCATTCAAACACACGAAGCTCAATTTAGTGGAAACCGAATATAGTAGATTCAATACTAATTTTTATCAATATAATGAATGAGAATTTCGCGAAATTAGTCAGCTTTATCCAAGCTGCTTTTCTTTAAAGTAGCATATATTTGGCTGCCAAATTCGGCAATTTCTTAAAGTGCCTGTCATTTTAAGACAACATGGTGGATGAGGCTAAGCAGTGAACTTGGTCGAGACCTTAGTAATTGCTGTGCACATGCTCACTCACATCGGAAACGGTTAATATATAGGAGTGCTGTCGCATGCAAAAATTCAGATTTTTCAAAATGTCACCCACAATAGAAATTGAAACTGCTATATCTGAGCCATTTTTTAAGGTAAAGACAAACAAAAAATGCTCCTGAATCCTTATATCAAGGTCAAATACTTAAGAAAGAAACCTTTTTCAATTTCTAATTTTTCTGCACCTCACTTTAAATATATATATATTTTTTTATTTAATGGTCGCCATTTTGAAACAAGATGGCTGATGAATCTGGCCAGCGAACTTGGTCGAGGTGTTGATGTATACTATCCACATGCCTTCTTACATCGAAATAGGCGAATACGTGTGTTATCGCGTGACAAATACAAGATCGTTTCAAAATGTTAGCCATGCTAGAAATTCAAAGTGCTATAAATCAACCATTTTTTAAGATATAAACAAAAGAACAAATTTTCAGAAACAAAAACTGCTCCCGAATCTTTGTATCAAGGCCAAACACATAAAAAAATCTTTTTCATTTTCCAATTGTTTAATACCTCATTTTGAATTTTTAATTTAATTTTTTTTAAATGGCAACCCTTTTGAAACAAGATGGCGAATGAAGCTGGCCAACGATCTCGGTCGAGACATTGGTATGTACTATGTACAGACCAAGTTACATCCAAATAGGTTCATAATTACGCCTATTATCGCGTGACAAAAATCAGGTCGTTTTAAAATGTCAGCCACAAGAGAAATTCAAAATGCTATTACTCAGCCATTTTTTTAGATATAGACGAAAGAAAAACTGTTCCGGAATCTTTGTATTAAGGTCAAACACATACAAAAAAAATCTTTTTCACTTTCCAATTTTTTGGTATCTCATTTAAATTTTTTTATTTTTTTATTTTTTTAAATGGCCGCCATTTTGTAACAAGATGGCGGATGAAGCCGGCCAACGAACTCAGTCGAGATATTTGTATGTACTATGTACACACCAAGGTACATCCAAGTCGGTTCATAAATACGCCTGTTATTACGTGAGAAAAATCAGGACATTTCAAAATGTCAGCCACGCTAGAAATTCAAAATGCTATAACTCAGCCATTTCTTAAGATATAGACGAAACAAAAACTGCTCCCGAATCTTTTTATCAAGGTCAAACACATAAGAAGAAAATATTTTTTCAATTTTTAATTTTTTGGTACCACATTTCAAATTTAAATTTTTCTTAAAAATTTAAATGGCCACCATTTTTAAACATGATGGCGGATGAATCTGACCAACGAACCCGGTCGAGACATTGGTATGTACTATGTATAAACGAAGTTACATCCAAATCGGTTCATAAATACGCCTTTTATCGCGTGACAAAATTCAGGACGTTTCAAAATGTCAGCCACGCTAGAAATTCAAAATGCTATAACTCAGCCATTTTTTAAGATATAGACGAAACAAAAACTGCTCCGAAATCTTTGTATAAAGGTCAAATACATAAGAAAAAAATATGTTTCCATTTTTAATTTTTTGGTACCACATTTCAAGTTTAAAAATTTTTTTTAAATTTTAAATGGCCGCCATTTTGAAACAAAACAGCGGATGAAGCTGGCCAATGAACTCGGTCGACAGATTGGTATGTACTATGTACACACGGAATTACATCCAATCGGTTCATAAATACGCCTTTTATCGCGTGACAAAATTCAGGACGTTTCAAAATGTCAGCCACGCTAGAAATTCAAAATGCTATAACTCAGCCATTTTTTAAGATATAGATGAAACAAAAACTGCTCCGGAATCTGTGTATAAAGGTTAAATACATAAAAAAAAAATATTTTTCCATTTTTAATTTTTTGGTACCATATTTCAAGTTTTAAAATTTTTTAAAAATTTTAAATGGCCGCCATTTTGAAACAAAACGGCGGATGAAGCTGGCCAACGAACTCGGTCGAGACATTTATATGTACTATGTACACACCGAATTACATCGAAATCGGTTCATAATTACGGGAGTTACAGTGTGACATAGGTCAGATATATATATATATATTAGAGATGTGTCATTTGTTGAGGAACGACTCCAAAGGAACGATTCCGGCAGTGAAACTGAAGGAACGATTCCATTCTGTAAAAAGGAATCGGTCCTTTTCGGAACGATTCCGAAAAGGAACGACTCCTCGGAATCGGTCCTTTTTGGAACGGTTCCTCGGATTCGGTCCTTTTCGAAACGGTTCATCGGATTCGGTCCTTTTCGGAACGGTTCCTCGGATTCGGTCCTTTTTGGAAGTTCCTCGGATTCGGTCCTTTTCGGAACGGTTTCTCGGATTCGGTCCTTTTTGGAACGGTTCCTCGGAATCGGTCCTTTTCGGAACGGTTCCTCGTATTCGGTCCTTTTCGGAACGATTCCTCGGAATCGGTCCAAAATGTACCGACTCCGAAAAGGACCGATTCCTGGTGTCGTTCCGAAAAGGACCGATTCCTCGGAGTCGGTCCATTTCGGAATCGTTCCAAAAAGGACCGAATCCAAGGAACCGTTCCAAAAAGGACCGAATCTGAGGAACCGTTCCGAAGAGGACCGATTCCTTGGGAATTGGTTCTTTTCTTGTAGACTGGCCAGTTTTAATAAATTAAAATACGCTATTTTATTTCAAAATAACAGATTTTATTCTATTAAAGCTGACTTTATTGCCAAAATATCCTTCTAATGTGAGTGCCCCTCCTCAAAAAAAAAAAAAAAAAAAAGAAAAAAAAGAAAAGTAAAGAATGAAAGAAAAAAGAAATTGAAGTGCGGGGCGGAGTAGGGCGTTTAATAAACATTACTATTTCATCTTCTTGTGCTAAATTAATCTGAAAGAAATTAAAAAAAATATTTTATACGAATTGGATTTTTTACACCTGAGTGAAAAAGTGCCCGAGATGGGATTCGAACCCAGAAACTTTACGTGCTTTACCGATTGAGTACCTGGACCCCGAGGGTAATGGAACACCATGTGTACTTTAATACACTAATACATTTTCTAATTGGTAAATGTATCATACGAAATGAATTTTTTCTAAATGAATTCTTAAGGCTGTTCTCAAATCCAAAAGGATAAATTTGTGACAAAAGTTTTAATTTATTTTTATTCGGAAATGCATGAAACGAGCAGGTGTTGTTGTTCAGAAACTGTGTAATCGAGCTGTTTTTTCCGTTTTTATTTTGCAAACGCAATAGGCCTTTCAGAAAATAGTGTCAAAGTGGGCGTTTTGTACCGAATTTCCGCGCGAAAGAGGCATCATTTCTCTAAAATGAGTGAAAAACATGTTTGTCACGTGATCAAAATCGATTATAACTCAATAGGTAATTTACTGATCAAAAGATGGAAAACACAGTTCGATTCCAAATCGCTTCCATGGTCAAACATTCCTATTTTATATCTTTCCGTTAAAAAATGAATTTGTAAATGTGTCAAAACGTTTTACGCTTGTTGAACAGATCACTTAAGAACAAACAGCCTTAAGAAAAACAAAGAAAATGCTTGTTTAATTACTAGTGAAAAATATTTTTTTTAATCTGACTAGAAACAGTTTTGAATAATGTAAGAAATATATCACTAGGCCATAAAAATTGCATTTTAACAGGATAATAATAACTAATTTTCAATTATTTTAATAATTGTAGAGTTACGCACTTTCATGCATATTTCACTATTTCATGTTTTTTCCTCAAACATAATTTCAATTTGAGAATCCTCTTTGTCAAAATAAATATATGACCAGCTACGAGCGCGCGAGTACCACTTTATTTCCACAGTTTGGCGTCTTGTTTTTCTCTCCTGAAGAAGATGATTAAAAAAATCTCGAAACTGCCTAAGATTGTTGTTTTAATCAACTTACATTGAGGTTTATTACATAGAGTAAAATCTGTTAGAACAAGGAATTTTTGTAAAACGTTTCTTTCTTTCTTAAGATAATGAATATTTCAAAAAGCATAATGTCTAATAATAATAATAAGATAACAGTAACAGTGGTGGGTGGGATTGAAATAATTTAACCGCGGTTCGCTCTCTTAATGGCCGTTTTGAGTATAAAAACGGGAAAGAAAAATCACGTGCTACATATAGATTATTGGACTTTCTCCAACACTGCGACATATGTATATATATATATATATATATATATATATATAAAGCTGCATATTTTATTCTTGTTTTGGTTTAATAAATTTATGTTAACCCTCCGCCTACCAGAGGAGTTCAATGGCCCCGACAGGTATATTTATAATGATATTTCTAATTTATTTTAAAAACTGAAATTTCTGTAAATATGGGTTTTTTCTGGGATGTTCTATTCTTTTGAGTAGAACATTCCAGAAAAAGTCACATATTTACAAAATTTTCATTTTTTTAAATGTGAAAAATCAATTTGAATGTATCTATCGGGTTTGTTGCACCGGTCTGGTATGCGGAAGGTTAATATTGCATTTAAAAAGTTTTACAATATACGAATTTAATTATTGGTTTCCAAAGAATGCACGTTGTGATTTTGTACAGTTTTTTTCAATTGTTATTTTACTTCTATTTCTTGCTAAATAATTAGAATTTAAATAACTGTGACTTTGTTTTAATTCAACGTAAAATAAAAGAAAAAAAATCGTTTATCGTAATAATTTCTTATAATAATTCAGATTTCTTGATCGTTATTGATACTCGTAAATCCCGAAATCAATGCCACGATTAATGCCTGTTACTGTGGTGATGGATAATACATATCTGAGTTTAGTTTCGATCAAATCAAGGCTCCCTTCATGCTAAACTAAATTTAATGTTTCAAGCCTAATACCAAACTTTCGTTTTTATTGAGGTAAAACTTACTGAAAATACGATACTAAATTTTATGTACTTTCCTTTCTTATTGTTATTCTTTTCACTTAGAAGATTTATTTATTTATTTTCTTAAATTACATAAAGTTTTCTGAAAAGTTCGAATTTAACAAAATGTTTTATCTATTTTAAATAGTTTTGACAATAAAAAGTTTAACTCCGAATAAAAAATAGTCAAATTCTCAAAAAATTAAGGTTGGTAATATCTATAACACGTTTACAACAGATACCTTTCATTCAACGGCCGAAAATCGTCAAAGATAGTTCTTTATATACTACACTACTTATAGTACTACACTCTGTAATAATAATGGACATACTTTTAATTTGTTTAATTTAATTAAACCAATAAACCGTTTTTCAGTTAAAATGTTTGCAAATTTCAAATTTAAAGAAATAGAACTTTGAAGTTTAGTGAATCACTATATCTTTTGGCGGAGATAATATGTACTATATATGAATAAAATCATATATATTACTATACATATATATATTATAATATTAATATATATAATATTATCTTATAAATATCACTAGCCATAGCCATGCTGCTAATGAATCTGTTTACAAATCATCTGAAGGAACTTCTACCCTTTCGTGTAACACAAGTGTTCAATGACTTCGTGAGTTATGAAGCTCCAAAGATCCCAATCCAAACATATTAGCATCGCAATTCACTCACACCGAACTGAGGTTCTGTATGGTATAAGTGGAAAGAGGGTGACGGCGGATGAGGGTGTGAAATAAGAGAAATTCCTGTAGGTTCTCGTGAAATTGGAGATTCAAAAAGAGTTGTAAGTTTATTGAAATTCTACGTAGTTAACAGCAGTTCACAAATAGCGATGTTAGGGTAAAAGACAAGACATACATTAGTCACTCAGGAAAGACAGTGTGCAAAAACGTGCTTTACTTTTTAACTCTTTCCAATAAAGTTAGTGTTTATGAATGCGGTTTGTCTGTCCGTCAGACCGTCTGTTCACGCTCTAAGGCAAGTCACACACTAAGGCGACACATAAGACATGTCGCTTGAATTCGCTAGAAAAACTGGTTTAAAACAAGTTTGCAACAACTTCGTTCTTTGTTTCGACCGGTTTTTGCACTTCATGTTGCGTTTTGTGTCGTTCTGTGGTCTCAGTGTGTGATATACCTAACTCCAGTAAATATACTCGGATTCCCATGCAATTGATATGTGTTAATGATGTTTACCATGGGATGTTTGGTATTCAATATGAAGAGTGTATCATTAATAGTTTATTTACAGGGGCACTCAAAAGTATTTCGTTACATTATGGTCAACGGGAAAAAATCGTTTGCAGCGCGTTTTAATGACATTAAGCTATTTCAAATGCATTAAAATTGATATATATCACTGAATTGCACTACAACATGATTGCTATAGAATAGGGTGTTTCACTTCTGAACCAGATCCTGAAGGCGGTGATAATAATGTTGATGAATTATGCGAAATATCCTGTGTGCTTAAAGTTAAGGAGCTGAGGAGAAAGACGACAAAGGGGATAAAGTTATTGAAAGTACGGACACTGGAACAAAAATGTAATCTACTTTAACTAGTTACATATCCAAACCAGTAGGGCCATCCAAATGAAAAATGAAATTAAGATTACCTAGAGGTAGATTTTGAAGAGGAATCTATGAGACTAAAAATTCCTAGACTCTGGTGACAAATATCAGAGCAATAATAAAATTTCCTATACAGGATGTCCACTCTCAACGGTGTCCAATAGCTAATTCCTAAAACGTTAGTCATAGCCATGTAGTTCCAATTACAAAAATGTTTTAAATGGGGGTAAAGAAGTATTTAAAAAGTGATTTGGGTCAATAGAATCATTTCTTGAAAAATTATGAAATTTAATTTTTTATACGATCCCCCGGTCCTTCAAGTTATAGTTAGTAAAACTTTCCTATTACACTTATAAGTAAGACAAATAAAAGTCCTATTATTCTACGACTAAAACTGACCGAAGTAATGGCTGTTTAAACTTGGAGCATATTTTTTGCTGCGAAATAGGGGTCATTTACAAATTTACTAGAAATATAAATAATCTTCAGATATATAAAAAAAAATATTTGATAGTAAAATTAACATTGCATAATAAATTTGAAATCTATAATCATTCTGAAATACTAATGCAAAATATACAGCTTGTACTAAACATATAACGGGAAAAAAATAATAGAATTTTCGTTAAATAAAATGTCGAAAAGCAACAGCCTCGATTCTTTACACACTGAATACAAAAATGGCCTTCATTTTTTATCATAAAGTACAGATTTTTGTAAATCGTAAATTTGAAAGCTAAAAAGTGAAAAATTTTCGGAAATCTGATTCTGATAGTATAAAATAGACGTGATTGTTATTTCTTTAACTTTTGATAATTGATTTTTATGTATTTTTTACTATTGAATCTGAAAATGACCTTCATTTTTAACCATCACGTCAGGATTTTTCGCAAATTGTAAATTTCAAAGTTTAAAAGTTCAAAGTTTTAATTAAACCTCTTCCCTTCCCACATCATCGGATCCCCGAGCTGTTTAGCTGTAAGAATCCTAGTATAAGCCAAAAATTGAATAAATTCTTGAATTAAATAAAATTAAATTGAATAAAAGAAGTTTTACATCCATTTTATAGTATCAGATTTTCGCTATTTTTATAACTTTGAAATTTACCATTTACAAAAAAGTCTAACATGATGGTTAAATATGAAGGTAATTTTTACATTCAGTGCTAAAAAAGCGCATACAAATCAATCGTAAAAGTTAAAAAATACAACCATTGACTCTATTTTATAGTATTAGCTATTTTTTCAATTTTGAAATTTACTATTTTAAAATTTACTATTTGCGAAAAATTCTGACATGATGGTTAAAAATGAAGATAATTTTCGGATTCAGCGCTAAAAAATACATAAAAATCATAATTTTAAAAATACATAATTTTAAAAATAAAAAAACACAACCATCGCAGTCTTGTGTTATCTAATCTAAAACTTTTTAGTAAACTTGTTGGCAGTAATCTATCCGAAATTTTTTGTGTTACCCTGTAAAATAAGTACATAATGATAAGCACTGAAAATCATAATAATATTACATTGTCATCTGATTTACGTCAATATGTAAAATTTAACCTCGATTGCATATTTTAAAGTGAGTTGAATTTCGAGTACAAATTTTGAACTGGAAAGACATACATACGATCGTTTCAAGTTAACCCGTTACCGGCTGGTGTTGCGTTCACGCAACGGTCAAAATAATTGCTCATGCTTACATTAATTACTTTGTCACCACTATTTTACAATTAAAAAAATTGCCTTATTTATTGGCAAAAATTTCGATATTTTAATAAAGCGGAAATTACCTTTCTGAATTTGTGGTGACAAGCGACTTACAAAAAGAAATTTGAAAATTCCTACTTATAGTTTTGGCGGTTAATAGGTTAAATAAAAGTTTATAAAAATAGCATAATTTTTGTTAAAAAAATTATGAAAAGAAACAGCTTCAAATCCTTACAAAAATCTGTCGCAATACGATTTCTTTCAAAGCGCAGCTACACATGAAATAAATCCTTCAAATACTTTAAGCACTTTGTTTACGACCCCTAGAAGCATGGCTAAACTCATGTGTATTCGCATGCAGAAAAGTGGCATAAGTCTTGCATTTCAAAGTTTCGTATAACTTCATGAATTTTAGTGTTAGATGAATGGGACTTCTTTTGTCTTTCTTTTAAGAGAACATGAAATTTTTACTAAATATCTCTTATAGGGCGGGGAACCGTATAAAAAATTAAATTTCGTAACTTTTTTACAAATATTTTTATTGATCCAAACGAATTTCAGAATAATTTTTTACCTTATTTAAAACATTTTTGTTTTAACACACAACAACACACAATTGGAACACTATGACTTAGCCACTGAACATCTTTGAGAGTAAAGACACACTGTATAAAATAATAATATAAATGGACGGTCATTTGACGACATATTTTCAAGAGAAACCAATGATTACACTGAAAATCGAATAGACATTGCACCGCCCTTAAATTTCCAAGAGGAATTATGCTTTATACCATAAATCATAAAGTTAGAAATAACTGCAAATTAATTGCACACACTGATCAATGAAATGAATTCTTAAAAACAAAATCATCTGTCCAAAACATTACAAAATTAAGGCGACTGGATGCGTAAGAAAATGGATGGGTACATAAGAAAATAAATTAGTAAAAAATATTATGGATTGCATGTGGTTCTCATTATCTCGGAAGTGTTTTTTTCCCGTTGGAATCCTTTATTTTTCAAAATCGTTCTTTTTTTTCTCGGAATCGTTCTTTTTTTCTCGGAATCGTTCCTTTTTTCTCGGAATCGTTCATTTTCCTCGGATTCGTTCCTTTTTTGGGAACGATTCCGAAAGGAACGACTCCAATGAACTCGTTCCTTTCGGTGAACGATTCCTTAAAAGGAACGATGTTACCCATCTCTAATATATATATATATATATATATATCAATTTTGAACGGAGGGTGGTTTCGGGATCTGGGGGGTCATGATCGATGAAAATATACAAAATTTTTTGAAATCGCTTTCCTCCGAACGGCTGCAATAGGTAGCTTTTTTGTAAAGAAAGCTACCTAAAAGTAATTTTTACCAATTAAATTTTATAAGGTATTTATACATTTCTTCTTTGACGTGAATGTTTCATCATAGCTACATTTATTTTAGAAACACAAACATTTAGTAATTATTTGTGTACTT
Source organism: Maratus speciosus (assembly GCA_963932465.1). Taxonomy (NCBI): domain Eukaryota; kingdom Metazoa; phylum Arthropoda; class Arachnida; order Araneae; family Salticidae; genus Maratus; species Maratus speciosus. The sequence goes on from OZ010786.1 coordinate 308,191,434, forward strand.
TATTGAGTTGTTTTCTATGTTTTCAAATGGTAATCTCACACGCTAAATCTACATTAATAACTAGTAATAAAATATGAATTTTCGTGGCAATGTTAGTTACATTACTCGAATAAAGATGACAGAACATGGTTCATCACTCATAACATTTACGAAGAATCTTGAAAATAACTTTTCTTCGTAAAATAAATGACAGATATTTTTCCTGCAAGCAAAAGGAATATAAAACACTATTTTATATTTATAAGGCTTACTTTTTCTTCCATTTATAAAATTTATTAAAGATCAGCATGCTCTCTAGTATGGAGCAATTTCATCGTAACTGACGTAACATTTTATCATCGAATTTTGTTTTCAAATCTATGTAGAAAATTTACTAATAAAGCTAGAACAAATTTTTACAATTTAAAATATTTCTTACTAAGGTCTTAATACCCAAATAACTGCAGATTATTTCAATCTCTCTTTGAGTTCCCAAAATTGGAATTCAAAATTCTGTATCTGTCGTAGCATAAAATAAACAAACATTTTTTCTCCCTTTATTGAAGTGTAAAAATTATCAAAAGTATCCAGTTAAAGAAAAGTTCTTTAATGTTCTCAACAACATTAAGTAATTCCAAATTATAACAGTAGCTTGTTTAATTAATTTTTGAATAATAAAAAAGGAAAAAATGGCATTTACACGTGACTGGCGTAACTTTTATCGTGTAACTGACGTAACATTATGACTTTACAAAAGCAATAATGGTACTTAACTTAGTTTGTAAACACTAATTTACAATGCCTTTTTTATTAGGATTTTTCTATAGAATATAAAAATATCAAGTTTTCCAATTATACCCTTAAATTAAACATATTATAAGTTTGATTCCCCACAAAAAATGATGATTTTCTGCGGAATTGCCCTATGATAAAGTAAAAATTCTATATTTGTAACGCTTTATAAAAAAATATGGTATTATATGGTCCAAATATTCAGCAGTTAATATTTCAAAATTCCTAAAGTAACATGAAAATTAATAACGTAGATTTTATTTTTATTTTTTTCAGTTTTCAATGAAACAAGTTTACAACATTTATAAATGCGTAGACGAAATTTTGCTACATGAAATAATACAGATTAATACAACATATGACATCAAATATTCAAAGATTTTAATATGTCGCTGCCTTGAAATAAATGCACTATAAAAAAAATAGAACTTAAAATGCTATTGAATTTTTTACATTCTGAAGTATGTTCAAGTGAATCATAAACATCCTGAAATATATTTAAGGCTGTTCTCGAATCCAAAGGAGTGACTTTCTGACACATTTTTAAATTAATTGTTTTTTCGGAAACTCACAAAATTGACAGTTGTTCTTATTCAGAAACTATGCAACCGAATGACGTTTTCCATTTTTGGCAATGGCAGAAAAACTGGTCGTCACGTGAGAAAAATCGTTTATAACTCAGTAAATACTGCATTTACAAAAACACGGAAAGCACCATTCGATCCCAAATCGCTTTAATGTCAGGCCTGTTAATTTTATGCCATTAAGTTTAAAAATGAATCAGAAAATGTGACGAAAAGTTGCGTTTTTGAGCAGAGAATTTCAAAACAGCCTCCCATTCTATTCCGACTGCTGTATTAATTGTTTATTCATTTATTTATATTATTGATTATTTAGGAGAAGGCGGGGTAAGATGACGAATGGGGAAACATGACGAATTCCGTATTTCTCACAATTAATCACAGACGCTAGCACGTTGCGGACACCAAAAGTATCCCCTGGAAACGGGACATGCATATCAATTGGATAAACATACGAATTCTCACTTTTAGGGAAGTTATGTGCATTAGTTCGTTTTCAGTGTGTTTCTTTAAAATGTTTGACCATCACAATGTAAAGAATCACCATTCTACGGTACATTTTTCAGCTTTATCACTAAAATATTTTGTAAGTTGAACTCAAGACCTACAAATTCGTAGGAAATCCATTTATTTTGCAATAGACTTGGTTACTGGTTTCAAAGGGTAGTTTTTGCCATCTTACCCCACGGCTGGTGAAATATGGTGAAAATTTCCTTTTTTGATAATCCCGTGGGTTTGCCCCTTTAAAGTTAAAAGAAGCAATTGAAAATATTCATGGTATAAGGAAAGATATGGACAAAGTTCTCATGCAAATATCAATTCATAAATTCTTCAATCTTTTTTCCACGCCTTCCCCCATATATATGTATTTTGTTAAATAGACAAAAGAAAGAACAGTAATACCTCGGTTAACGAAATCTAAGATTCTTTACGCTGTTTTTCTGGGGTATGTGCAGAAGCTGCCCCATGTCCCCCAAATGAGGGTGGCCCCATCGGAGTAATAAGAGTTTCGTTAAGAGGGTACCAAATATTAAAATTGGCCAAAAGTCACCAAAATGCTTGTTATTTTATTAAGATTTTGGAAAGGGAGTGTTAACTTCTACTCTCCCTCTCTGATTTGTATACCGCCCCTCGTAAAAAAGAGAAAGAATTATATCATTACGAAACTAATGATTAAAATTTTATTTTAACAACTTAGTAGCCCATTGTTTTCAAACTAAATTCCTTATTGAAGCTTGCCTCGTAACGAGTCAGAAAAGTAAAAGTTTGCAAACAAATACTCCCATCAATCAATCCATCATTTTTATTACTATTTTCCTACTAGTATTTTTTCTTAAAGTTGTGCCATCTTTCTTGTGATACCATGTATGCTGATGTAAATAATACCTGGAATGAAATCTGCTTATACATCAGATTGTAACAATTACCCTGAACCTAAATAAATTTGTATATAAAGCATTTTTATATTTTCAATACAAAGTTGTATTTAGCTAATACAAAATTTTGAAAATTTCAATAGTATAATCCTGTAAAAATATATTTTTTGAAGAATAAAAAGGAAATTTCAGATTCATTTTATACAGACTAACATGAAACATATGTTTAGAAAATCTACATATAATGAAGTTTTGAGATATCCTGCGCGTTATGACCAAAAACGACATTTGGAGAAAAATTACTTCAAAGTTTCGGAAACACCGCTTCAGTTATTAAACGGGTATAGTTCTAAAAACAATAACTTCTGCTGTAATGGGAATTTCAAGGAAACAATTATATCAAAATGTTCAGAAAATGTAGGAATTAAACATATAAAAAATTTAAAATTTCGAAAATTTTGAAGCTTTAAGAGTCTTGAGACCCTTAACTTATTAAAATGTTTGCTAATGTACTTCATATGTTATGAAATAAGAAAACTAAAATTGTAATTTCCTATTTTCATTGTTTATAAGCAGGAAAGAACGCTCGCGATGCACCAATCCAAGAATCCTCTTAGAGATGAGAAGTCTTTATTTCACGAGTATAAATACAGAGTTATTCTTCTAAATTGTTTTTACAAAATAAGAGGGGTGATAGTACCCATCCAGACGACTAATAATTACCATAAAACATGGGGTCAAAAACTACTTATTGAGTCAAAAATACAGGTGTTTCACCCTGACTGAAGTCGGCTTGCCGGTAATAATTTTGCGTAAAATAAAAATATTGCAATAAAAATGTAACGCTATGTACCTTATTCTGAATGAAATGTGATAACATCACAAAAAATTTTGGAAAAACAGGATACTCACACAATCGATGATAGCGTATGAACTAATAATCACAATCCAAAATGTGGAACGTCAAATGCATACTGCTGGTGCGTATAATGGACATTTCTACCACTTTTATTTGTGTGTTATCACATTTACAATAAAAGTGAGCATGTCAATTAAAAGATTCATTATAATATACAGTAGAACCTCTTTTATCCGAAACTTTTTAACCGGAAATCTCAGTTAACCGAAATCCATTTTTAAAGGCTTTTTTTAACTATCATAATCCTTGTGTGCATGCAAGCGGTCCTTTCCGAACCATGAGTACAGATAAATATTTGTGATCCCCTTTCTTAAAATTTCTTTGAATTTAACATGAGCTCCCGTAAGCTGCGGAGTGGACTAGAACGCAGTAGGAGGAGGGAGAACCGGAATGTGTGAATGTGATCTTTTTCTGTTCACCAGAAAGATTAATTAAAAGTGTATTGCGGGGAAATAAGCAATGAGTAAAGAACTCGAGAGTGTGCTAAACAATTGTTCTGCTTCTAGCGTCACATGTGAAAGATAACTATTGAAGTTATTCACTCAAGAATCAGTACTTCGTGATAGAGCTGCAAAGCAAATTCAATCAAAACTGCGACAAACAAAATTTTTTTCAAACTCTTGTGAAATATCTAAAAGGTACTTAATTTCAAAATTAAAATTCAGGTAATTTATTCTGGTTTCTATTTTGCTGTTGCTCCGTTTTTATTAAGCACTTGTTACCATAATAAAAAATAGCGTATATATTTGTCCTTAATCTTAAAATTGAAGCATTCTCGATTACCCTAAAATTTCAATTTTCCGAAAGATGGTCGGTCCCAATTACTTCGGATAATCGACGTTCTACTGTACTTCAGTTTGCTTAAAAATTATTACCGTCAACCAATGTTCTATTAGAGTAGAAAACCCTGTATTTGTGACTCAGTAAGTGGTTTGCGACCCCATGTTCTATGGTAATTATTACTCGTCTGGGTGGGTATTATCACGCCTCTTGTTTTGTAAAAACAATTTAGAATCACCCTGTATTTATATATTATTATTATTAGCATAATTATGCTTGTTCCATTTCAGTTATTAAAATTTTTGTTAAAGATATCCACACAATAAATTATACATTGGTTCATTTTAGCTAAGTACCATGCTCAGTCAGTAGTAAAGTACGTTATATGACTTAACAACATAGTGAATGAAATTCGAGATTCAGTAGGATTCCTGTATTTTGAATATAACTTTAAAAGAAGACAAAAATGTAAAACAAGACAAAGAAAAGAGACCTAATTAAAACAAGTAAGAAAAATCATGCCTTAAGCATAGATTATGAAACACTTTCCAACACTCCCTGAATGCTTTAACAAAACTTCGTTATTTAGGGAAATAAGGTATATAAGAGAACTAAGTAAACATTTTAGAAAACACATAAAACATTTGAAAAACTGATTTCAGCAGTTACCGTCCATAGCAAATATGTATTCCAATTCTTTTGAACAGCCCTGTATTTTATCTGTAGGTTGATATATATATACTATATAATGGAGAAATTTAGTTTAGCAAGAAAACGCATAACAGGTTGAAATTTCTCTTTCAGCAATTTATACTAATAGATGGAAACATACTTGTACACTTTTGTAAAACCCTGTCGTTAACCCAGTACCTTTATTACACGCCACTATTTAGCTAAAGTTTAATTCAAAGTCAAACACTCTTAAAACTACCGGAATCACTTTTCCAGAAATTATCATTTATAGACGGCCATGTATCCAATTCTTTGTGTGACCCTGTATATCATTTTATATATGTTTTACAAACATTTCTTAGTAAACTAAATGCAGTTCAGCGTAAAAATGCCTAACTTATTTAAAAATCACCTTTAAGCAATTTGCAATCATACCCAGTAACCATTACGAATTCTTTTGAGTAGTCCTGTATATCAATTACAGCATTTATACACACCATATACAATGCATAAATATAGTGAAACATAAAAGCACATAACATAATTAAAAATGCATTTCCAGCAATCATCGCTACTTTACAGTACTTCGGGTACAATATAGTATCTGAAATCTTTCGTGTGTCCCTGTAAATGCTCTGCATTTCGTATTATCCATGAAATAAGTTATTGTAAACCTTAGCGACGTATATCAATTTCATTTTACATGTAATAGTTTAACATAATTAAAATATGCCGGAAAAAATTCCCTCCACCCCTATATCATTATGTAACAGAATTCTTTTGTGTGGCCCTGTAAATGAATAATAACTATTTTTTGGGCCGCATATTGTACAGAAAATGCATATTTTAGTGCACTTGATAAATGCATATCAATTTTATTATGTTTGAAAGCATAAGCATGTAACATCATTAAAAATCATTTTAAACGATTTTTTCCCATAGGCCGTAATGTAACGGAAAATTTTTGACTGTCCCTGTAAATGAACTAAACATGCTACAAACTTCATTTGCAATAGGGCTCGTGCTATGGTAGAGGTCACTAACATCCAAAAATTTCAGAACGATCCGAGTATATATACGGGAGTTAGAGCGCGTACAGACGGACAGACGTACAGACGACCAGACGGACAGACAAACCACCGAAGTCATAAACACTTTTCAACTTAGTTGGAAAGTGTTAAAAAGACTAACTTTAATTATATCCAAGAATTCTCTTAGAGATGAGAAGACTTTATTTAACGAGTATAAATATTTATATACACTGACGGAAAAAAAAATCCCAACACCAAGAAAGTCTTATGTTAGAAAAACGAAATTTGGTAGGCGTGTTTATACATCTGAAAGATGACATCGATTGAAATTTCGAGCTTCGCGCATAAGTGTGGCGCTAGTGGCGCCACTCAGAACTTGAAGATCAGGTTTACTTTAAATGCGTGCTGTAAAGATCGTGGGCGTTATTTAGCTTCGAAATGTGACGTATGGAGCTGATGTTAGCCAAGAGTGCCTTTAACAAGACGAAAAGGCCACTGTCAACAACTCACCGAGTTGGAACGAGGTCGCATATTCGGGCTACGAGAAGGTGGATTTTCTTTCCGCGATATTGCAGAAAGACTTGGCTGGAATGTATCCACTGTGCATGATTGTTGGAAGCAGTGGTCAAGTGATGGTACTGCCTCAAGGAGACCGGGTTCCAGGCGGCCATGTGGCACTCCTGAGAGGAAAGATCGCCATATTCGGCGTACGACTGTGGCGAATCGTACTGCGTGTGCGGCAGAAATTCGAGCTGCAGTTGGTACCACAGTGACACAACGAATTGTTAGAAGTCGGTTACTTCAAGGACAGTTCCGAGCCAGGTGCCTTGTAGCGTGCATTCTACTGATTCCAAACCATTGTCGTTTGCGACGCCATTGGTGTCAATCCAGAGTTCATTGGAGGACGGGGTGGAGATCTGTTACGTTTTCTGATGAAAAAGAAACACAATAGATCTCCACTCCACCCACCAATGAGCTTTGGCTTGACAGGAATGGCTTCGCAAATGGCAATGGCTTGGAGTCAGTGGAATGCACGCTACAGGGGGCCTAGCTCGAAGCTGTCCTTGATGTAACCGATTTCTAACAGTTCGTTGTATCACTGTGGTACCAACTGCAGCTCGAATTTCTGCCGCAGACGCAGTACGATGTGCCATAGTCGTACGCCGAATACGGCGATCTTCCCTCTCAGGAGTGCCACATGGCCGCCTGGAACCCGGTCTCCTTGAGGCAGTACAATTCCTTGACCACTGCTTCCAACAATCAGGCACAGTGGATACATTCCAGCCAAGTCTTTCTGCAATATCGCGGAAAGAAAATCCACCTTCTCGTAGCCCGAATATGCGACCTCGTTCCAAATCGGTGAGCTGTTGACAGTGGCTTCTTCGTCTTGTTAAAGGCACTCTTGGCTAACATCAGCTCCATACGTCACATTTCGAAGCTAAATAACGCCCACGATCTTTACAGAACGCATTTAAAGTAAACCTGATCTTCAAGTTCTGAGTGGCGCTACTAGCGCCACACTTATGCGCGAAGCGCGAAATTTCAATCGATGTCATCTTTCAGATGTATAAACACGCCTACCAAATTTCGTTTATTTAACACAAGTTTTTCTTGGTGTTGGGATTTTTTTCCGTCAGTGTATATTATTATTAGCATAATTATGCTTTTTCCATTTCAATTACTAAAATTTTTGTTAAAGATATCCACACAATAAATTATCCATTGGTTCATTTTAGCCAAGTACCATGTTCAGTCAGTAGTAAAGTACTTTATATGATTTAACAACATAGTGAATGAAATTCGGGATTCAATAGATATCTTGTATCTTGACTATAACTTTATCCCGTAACTGGAGAGGGAGTCAAAATGACTACGCGCTGTTCTTTGGCTCTGATTAATACGTGGTTTTTCTCCTTGAATAAAATATCTCATGAGTATCGTCAAGTAGTTCTTTTATCATTACATGATTTCTAGAATATCTTGCGTTTCCAAAATAAATTCCAATGCTGTTTACAAAAGAGTAAAAAAGAAAAATAACATTGAAGTCTTTTTGACTCTATGTCTCTGATCGCGTAAGGAAATTCATGTCTCCAGTTACGGGTTAAAAGAAGACAAAAATCTAAAACAAAACAAAGAAAAGAAACCTAATAAAAAAATAGACTGACTTTAAACATATTTAATAATAGTTGATTATCTACTATCTATGTTAAAAAGGACAAACGTGTTCGTGCGTAACGATGACATCCTTTTGCGAATGGCAACATTTGACGATGAAATTTCAGTTTTGCAATTTTTGCTACTGCAATTTTTTTAATTTCTAAACATCGCACAATTTTTAATTTTTACGCGGTCATGTAAAAAAAAATCTCCTTTCAAATGCGATTTGTTTGAAAAGTGTAAATCTATTGACTGATTTATTATTTCTTTTTAAATAATTTTCAAGCACGATTTTTTTTTTATCTATTTCCATAGGCTTCATTACGAAACAACATATTTGCACTTAAAAAATATAAATAGTTCAGCATTTGTCTCTGGCTAATTTTTCACAACGAAATTGAAACTTCATCAATTTATTATATTAAAAAATGATTCCGTTTCTATTTCATAGTTACTCCTCCTAGAATATGGAACGCTGAGCGAACAAATTAACGCCAGTTATCTGCATGGATCCGAGGATATCAAAAATGAGGATTTGCCCCGGAAGCCAAAGGGTATAAATGACAAAATTGAAAAATCTGAGCTAAGTGCACAGGCGATCTGGAAATAAGACTATTTGTTTGGAGGGGAAAAATATAAGTGAGTTTTTAATTATGTGCTGCGTTCTAGAGTTCAACTACTTAAGCTCTTTAAACTATTTAGCTACTTAACTCTTTAATCTCTACTTAAATTTAAAAAAAATCGTACTCTACTTTTCTTCAACAGTTATAGAAATAAGAATTCAAAGACCTCTGTGAAATAAGCACCAGTTTCATATTTTAATTCCGTCAATTATTATTGATCTTACAACTTTGAAAGCAATTTACTCCAAATCTAAATTTTGTCACTTGTATCCCTTGACTTCTGGGTTCCTTATAATGATCTTAGAATTTAAAAACTTCAATTAATTTTCCAGATGTTAATTTTTTCATAATTTTTAATAACATTTCTGAAACGGTGGCAACTAAATTGCTCCATTTTTTGTAGCGAAAAGAGAAAAAGATAGAGATTATTAGATTTCTTTGTTTGGCATCATTTTTAGTTTGAAATTAACTTTTATTTCAAGAGATAGTAAAAATTACATTGCGATTGAATTGTATTTTTCAAGAAATACAAACTTATTTTCATATATTCAAGCTTCAGGAATCAGTTTATTTTAGAAAGCAAAAACTTGTCTGTCGACTGGAAAATTGGGATAAATTACATCCACAAAAAAAAAAAAAAAAAAAAAAAAAAAAAAAAAAAAAAAATCCATCGTAGCTGTTTTAATTTCGTTTAAAATAGGGAAACAGATTATCAACTATTTCCTTAAGATGTTGATTAAAAATATATTTTATTGAGAAAAATTATATTTCTGTAAGCACTTGTTATAATTCATAAATATAAATTGCTTTTGAATAAATTTGCCAAAAGAAAGTTATTTTATATATGTTCACCCGAGGCTGACGAAAAAGACAGGCTACCGCGGTGCATCCCAAATGTCTTTTTTTACAGACCGCTAGAGTGACGTGATGCTCTTTTCATGCATCTGCATTGGTGCATCTGAGCATCACGTGACTCCAGCGGTCTGTAAAAAAAGATACGTGGAATGCACAGCGGTAGACTATATTTTTCGTTAGCCTCCAAGTTCACTGAAATGACGTCATCTCTAGCAGCTCCGAAATTAGAAGCCAAATCTTGGAAGAACGAATAGCATTTGGCAAATAGAGTTACAGAATATGCGCAGTTTTATTGGGAAAGATTTTGACTGAAATTATAAATATAATTTATTATTTGAAATATTGTATTTAATAAAATTAATACTATAATTGCCTTCTAAATTTAAAATAAAGTTAGATTTCTTTTTCCCAAAATGAATCGAATATTCTCATGCAATTCAAAAGCAACACATCGGGTTGCCAAGCAACTAGTATATATAAAATGTAACTGGGAATTTTGTTCAGGCCGCTTATAAGAAGAGTGCTGCTGAATAGATTTTTATGGAACTTACACTGTTAGTTATATCATTTTTCTGGGAAGCTTTTAGTATATAGCATATCGTTCTGCATTGCTTAGTTACAGAATTATGGAAGAAAGTTTTTTAATCAGGTGAACCCAATTATAAAAGATTAGCCTTTTTTAAAAGTTATACTGAGCGGAATTTGAAAAGAACGTGTATTGTGAGTTAGATAGTTTTTCAGGGGCGGTTTTAGTATACAGTAATACCTCTACTTATGTCAGCAAAACGTTTCAAGACTAGTGACGTAAGTCGAAAACGATGTAAGTCGAGTTACAGCTAGGTGAGCAAAAATAGATAAGTAATAAAATTTCCCCAAACTCTAATGAACATATTCTATTGTATTTAGGGATTATGCTACATACATTTAACATTAGTAAAAAATGCGCTTGCAATACAAGAATCTGGAATGAATCAATAACTTGTTAAATTAGAGTTTATTGTTCTCCTAGATGCCCCGTTCTAGTCTTTGAGCATATGAAAAAATCTTCCAATGAAGTTTGAACAAACATTTTTTTATCTTTTGTCTTAGAATCTCTTTATAACAGCAGAGTGGGTTTTCTAAGCCTTTTCTTGTCGTTGCTACACTTGGCTTGTCTGAATCAATATTTTGAAAAACCGTCTTCCAGCTTCAATAAGATTTAATTTCGGTTAAATGTGCAACCGTCATAATCTTCCTCCTTCCCCCTAGGCTCAAAATATTTATCTATTTTTTCGACAGTACTTTGTTTCTTTAATTCGATAAATTTGCCGATGGTTAATTCATGAAAATTTATGAGTTCGACAACATCTTCAGCATCCAATCAAAGTTGAGTTATTTTCCGACAATTTCATCAATTAAGAGAGATAAGTCATCACAATTTTCAGATGTTTTCTTAGTCTTTGCGAAGAAAAAGAGGCACAGTCTTTTCAAGTATCTCTCATTGTCTTTTGCTGAATTTCACCCCATGAATACCCTATGACTATGGCTGCATCTCATATGTTAAATTTCTTCCAAAAATCTTCAAATAAGTTCTAAGTGTGTCTTAATCACGGAATTTTTTTTCAGTCTAGACGGCGTAAATGCGGGGTGACGTAAGTCGGGGTATTACTGTATTGCATATAGTTCTATCTTTTTTTACCAAATTCTATTGTAAATTATCAGCTAAGATATTTGGTCCATTACAACCCAAATTTTGTCTGACATATTAGAAAATATAACTGGGCAATGACATTTTCAGCAATGCCGAAAGACATTCGAGGCAAAAGTCCAGATTGCTTTAAAACACAAGGCCAAATTCACCGATATATTTGTGTTTGATACAAGGTTTATTTGGAGAAGCCGGCCAGCGTAGCGGGCGAAACTTGCTGGTATTATAATATAACACTGTAATAAAATAATTGAAGATAAACCTATATGACTTTAAAAGAGGAAAAAATTTTTATTCATCTTAATTTTAAACATTTTCCCTACCTTTTACTTTCGCAGCAAGTGATAGCTTTTGAAAATTTATTTTCGTTCATTGAAAGGTGACCTTCGCCTACTTCAAATGAGCCTGAACACCCTTGTGTGGGATGCCCACATAAAATCTATTCAGATCTATACTAAATAAATGTAATATTTGTTTGAATGGTTGTTTATTTACAAAATGAAAATATTCTAAGTAAAAGAGTACAAGTGTAAACATCTCTATATACGTACATTCGAGTTACAACTAAATTTAGTTCTATTGAAATAGAACATTTTCTTGGAAAGAAAGAGCTGTTTTCTGTGAGATTTATATAGCAACAGTTTGTGTAACTAAAGTTATTATTTCGATGCCATGAAATAAAGATAATAAATACGAATAATTTCTTTCTTACACGAAAAAAAAATGGAGGTCAGTAAATTTTGGAATAAGTATATCTATTAATTTCAGAAAGCAGTTAGATCCTAGGATTTCTGATTGATTCTTCTCCTAAATATATCTGAATATAAGGGAAAGGTTTCTAGAATTGGAATAAACTACCATGTTACATAGAATTTTTGAAAAAAATTACGAAAATACTTTTTTGGAATAACAAGGCTCCTTCCCTATTACTAAATTTTAGGAACAAGAATTCTAATAATATCTGAAACCAGCTGAATTGCGAGGTTTTTGATTAGCGTTTTTTTTTTTTAAAGTATCTGAAAATAAGAGAAAGGTTTCCAAAATTGTATGTAACTGCGATGATCACTGTGCATTTCTTCACTATCATGAAACATTTTTACATTTAGAATATTGTAGGATATTGTATAATACCCTGCTCATTAGTCCAATTCTAAACATTTTTTGAGTAAGAGATACCCGAAAACGTATTTTCAAACTAAAAATAACGTTTAAGAAATATGAATCAGCTCAACCTTTTGAGGGGCAAGTAATTGAGTTCTTGTAATGTTGATTTTATACCGGAAAATTAGAAAATTTTTATTTCAAAATAAGGAAAAGCAGTTTTACAGCTTTTTTCGATCAAAGTTGTAAAAGTAAAATTTAATTAAAATTTTCCGGTGGAAATCTTCATTAAAATTGGATGGAATACAATATATCCCACCGCTCCTCGAGGGGTTGAGTGAGAATTTGTACAGATCATTCAATGATTTAGTTCCTCGTTTTTCTCCTTTAAATGTAAGGCAAATTTTTAAAGACATAAATTTCGGAAAACAAAATTCTTTTAATATCTGAAACAAGTTAGATTCAATGGTTTGCAATCGGCTTCTCTCGTTTTTTTAACGTAATTTCAAACAAAATAACGTTTAAGAAGTATGAATCAGCTTAAGCGAGAATTTAAACAGATTATTCAATGGTTTAATTCCTCATCATTCTCCTTTAAATGTAAGGTAAATTTTTAAAGACAAAAATTTCGGAAAACAAAATTCTTTTAGTATTTGAAACAAGTTAGATTCAATGGTTTGCAATCGGCTTCTCTCGTTTATTTAACGTATTTTCAAACTAAACGTTTAAGAAATATGAATCAGCTTAAGCGAGAATTTGTACAAATTATTCAATGATTTAATTCCTCATTTTTCTCCTTTAAATGCAAGGTAAATTTTTAAAGACATAAATTTCGGAAAACAAAATTCTTTTAGTATTTGAAACAAGTTAGATTCAATGGTTTGCAAACGGCTTCTCTCGTTTATTTAACGTATTTTCAAACTAAACGTTTAAGAAATATGAATCAGCTTAAGCGAGAATTTGTACAAATTATTCAATGATTTAATTCCTCATTTTTCTCCTTTAAATGTAAGGCAAATTTTTAAAGACATAAATTTCGGAAAACAAAATTCTTTTAATATCTGAAACAAGTTAGATTCAATGGTTTGCAATCGACTTCTCTCGTTTTTTTACGTAATTTCAAACAAAATAACGTTTAAGAAATATGAATCAGCTTAAGCGAGAATTTGTACAAATTATTCAATGATTTAATTCCTCATTTTGCTCCTTTAAATGTAAGGCAAATTTTTAAAGACATAAATTTCGGAAAACAAAATTCTTTTAATATCTGAAACAAGTTAGATTCAATGGTTTGCAATCGACTTCTCTCGTTTTTTTACGTAATTTCAAACAAAATAACGTTTAAGAAATATGAATCAGCTTAAGCGAGAATTTAAACAGATTATTCAATGGTTTAATTCCTCATCATTCTCCTTTAAATGTAAGGTAAATTTTTAAAGACAAAAATTTCGGAAAACAAAATTCTTTTAGTATTTGAAACAAGTTAGATTCAATGGTTTGCAATCGGCTTCTCTCGTTTATTTAACGTATTTTCAAACTAAACGTTTAAGAAATATGAATCAGCTTAAGCGAGAATTTGTACAAATTATTCAATGATTTAATTTCTCATTTTTCTCCTTTAAATGTAAGGTAAATTTTTAAAGGCATAAATTTCGGAAAACAAAATTCTTTTAATATCTGAAACAAGTTAGATTCAATGGTTTGCAATTGACTTCACTCGTTTTTTTCCTTCCCAATTTTTGATTGTCCTGCATTCCACAAACGTTCTTTCGAAGCTATTTTAAAATATTAAACATATATATAAATTTCAACTTTTTTTCACATTTTAAATTATTATAATTTTTTTTTTACACTAGGCTGAATCAAAATTCGTAACTGAAGCGCAAGAGATTATCTTGTATCTGTGAAATTGTTGTGTCTGAGAACTTATCGCACCATAGTTTAAAGTACCTCTTTCGAGAATACAAGAAATAGTTTTCGTTATATGTACTTTATCATATTAGACCTATAAACTTGCTTTGGTAACATTTGTTTCCACAACGACAAAAAAATTATTTTAAATAGGTCAAGAACAAATTACTTTTTACTTTCACTTATTAAGCGTATTTAATTGAATGAAAAAATAATAAACGCATCAATTTGAAAGCAGTATCCAACAAATGATTAGCTAACATTTTCGATACATGTATTAATAAATAATGAAAGTTATTTCTAGGTGAAACCTATCTAAAAGGTTAATGTAACATATAAACATCACTTAATGATAAGTTTGACAGTTTACCGAATAAAATAAATGTTACTAGCGCTTTCAATCAACAGTGGTGGTCTATTAAGCTTTCAAGCTTAATAGAGAGTGTCACGTGAACTTTCGTTTCTTCACATAGTTAACTAATTAAAAGTGTTTTTAAATATATTTTTGATGAACAAATTTCTTCACGCATTAGCTAGAAACGTTTCAGTACTTTACGGTGTGGTCATAAAAAAAAAAAAAAAAAAAAAAAAAAAAAAAAAAAATGATATAAGAGTCCCTTGTTACCCGTTCAAGGAAAAAAACGAAATTTTAGAAGTTGGTGTTTTAAAGTATCCTTCCAAGATTGAGATGAAGAACAACAACATTTCTCACCCAGTTTAAATGACAAATTAAAAAAAAAATCGACTTGCAACACTCACTTTCTGTCATTATAAAATGATTTGTACGGGGGAAAAAACATAAATGACGTTGAATCTGTACACGTAGAACTAAAAACGGTGACTTAATACAAAAGCAAACAAGAGAAGTGAGTGTCAATATGTGTTGCATTGATATGTATAGCCATTGCACGTTTTCTTTTCGCCATAGTCACCCAAACCAAAACTATCCTATAAATAATGCCTCGGCATTGGCAACGTTAAATTGGATAGCGTAATTGCAGATCGGCGGATAGTGTAGTTGCAGACTTTTTAATGCGTACATGCTAACACGCTTTTATACAACATTAGCTTAGTAAATTCATTGTAAAAATTTTACTTATGTTTATACGTTTTTTAAATGATGCACAAATGTGTTGTACCCTTCTGTAAGGGTAATATTAAAACGGTTCCTAAAGTAGCCACTTTTGGCACTTCCAAAAGATAAAGAATTGAAAAAGAAATGGATTGCTTCTATTCGTCGTAACTATTATGTTCCAACCAAACAATCTGAGGTTTGTTTTTATTGCACATTTATGAGTTCATTTATTATTATTATTATTATTATTAACAAAAAGCGAAAGTGAAAGAATTATAATAACCCAATATACTGGTAATGTAGGACTAATAGTATTTTTTCATCTGTATGGAGGAAATACTCTGACAATTTAAAAATATCTGTAACATTTCTTCATGATATTCAGATGCAAAGATTGAAATTTAACTATTATACAGGAATTTTTAACCGTATTTTATAAAAGTTAAATTTTCTTATGGCTTTTGTAATACACAATAAAATATACAGTACAAATTTTAATCTTTGTGCTTCAAATACTCAAACTTGCATTTTTCTTTCCATGCCATTTTTGTTTTGGTCATGAAATGCATATGATTTAAATTCCAAATATACTGGTTGCGCCATAAGTTCGTACAAACTTAAAAAATTCATAATAAAAGAAATAAAGCTAGGAAAAATTTCGGTTAGAGCGAATATGATCAGAGCGACGTTGGATTTTTTTTTTCCATGTAGGATAACTTCGGAGTGTCGCCGCATACGGGATAGATGCCGCACCCCTTGTATTCCTTGTAATTATCGATAGAAGATCGTCAAGCACACAGTATAGGTGCGCAATGAGATTATTTTAACCAGCGTATAGTGTGAGTCCCATTTCGATATTTACTTGTAGAAGTACAATCCTTAATTTGACATAAGTGCATGATTTCACTGTCCAAACTTTTAAACACGTTATGTTTAAATACTTTTCATACACTAATTACTAAATGCATGCATGATTTCGAAGTCAAAACAAAGTGTAGCGTTTATATAGAGTACTGTGTGTATGGTTACGCCATTTCCCTTAGCGTTGACAGGTAACTGTGATGGCCGACGACTGCACCATGCAAAATGGGATACATGCCGCAGTTTCGGGCAATAATTTTCCTTTTATTTTTGCACAGACTAACCATGTTAGGCATGTTATCAAGTTTAATAAAACTAAAGGAGAAAAAGGGGAAAATAAAAAGTAAGCAGGGGAAAAAAGATGCAAGTCAAGATGATAATATTGAAAATTTGGATTACGCGTAACACAGACGTTCTTTGCAAGGAATGTTTAGAAATCTACTCCAAAAAAGAGGAAGTATAATTGACTTCATTGCATCATGTCTTTAAATGTAGTTACATAGAGACTACTTTTTCCACACATTTTTTTTATAGATTGTAGTCGAAAAAACAGGTATCTTAACCCATTCGGGACCGTAGGTGCATATAAGCACCTTCAGAAAGAGCTTACAAAATTTGTTTCTGGTACCAGTAAAAAAGAAAAGTAATATTTGCTTTGCCTAATTAGAGTATTTTCATGATTATTTAAGTAAAGATAACTTTTTTTTAAAAAAAAAGTGGTACAAACTAAATAAAATTTGTGTAAAAGCCACCGGTCCGGAAAGGGTTGACAAATAAATTATGAAAACACAAATTTACTTTTTTTCTTTTCCCTTTCTAATACATTGTTGTTACGTTGTTGCTGAAATGACATTTAAAATTTAATGTAAAATAAATAAGTCGATAATTTTAATAATGAAAGTAGGCAACAATTATTAATTTGAATCTGCTAATACGTTTCATTGTACTCATTTAGTTTCATTTTTGTATTACATCGTTAATTATAGTCCAGATATGAATAGATTTTTTAAATATTTTTATTTATAATTTCATTCTGTTCTTATTACAAGCGCGGCATAACTGCCGCACAAGTGCGGCGTCTCAGCCTGAATGTACGGGTGACGCGCCGCAGTGTAATGTTTTAGAAAAAAATTGTTAAAAAATATTAATAATTTGTTTTGAAATTTTTTGTCGCAGTACACACGTTGTATATTTAACATTAAATAGCACAGCATGATTTTTTTTATGTCCACCAAGGGACTTTATACACAAATTCAAAAAAATGTGCGTCATAAATCCCGGAATTACCCTATAGAAGAAATTATTCCAAAAGTAACCGAAAGACGGCGCTCACACGTCATACTGACACATTTCATGCAAATCAGACAGACAAAAACAGACAACGAAACAAAATCACAATAACATGACACTGTACATTAATTTTAAAGTAAAAGATGTTCAACATGACCACCAACACCAGGTATTAGGCAAGCGAGGCGCTTTAATACGCCTATAACAGCTGAGTGTGGCATTTCAGCATCGATGACACCGACAGTCCATCGAATGGCATCTTTCAGTTCCACCAAAGTGCCTGGGGAGCCTTGGTACACTCGAGACTTTAAGTATCCCCACAACCAAAAATTTTCCGGTGTCATGTCTGGAATTCGTGAGGCCCACTCAAACTTACAACTTCGACTTATCAGTCGGTCTTCAGTGAAAGTGTCCAACAGGAACGTCTTGACTCCACGTTCAAAATGGGATGGGGTACCATCCTGCATGAATGTGATGACAGGTAACGCATGTCTTTCTTGCAATGCAGGCACAACGTGGTCACGCAAAAGCGTAACATACTGTTCTGCAGTGAATGCACAGGTTTGCAAGTCGGATTCAGGACAAGACTCTTCAAAAAGAAAGGGCCCAGATTGAAAGTCGCGGTGAAACCACACCAAACAATCACATGATGGAGAATGCAGTGGCACTCTCTTTCAGTTACTTTTGGAATCCTTTTTTTATACATGGGGGGGGGGGACCCCTATGATCATTTTCGCACAAACCGAAATTTTTCCGAGCATTACTTCTTTTGAATTTTTTTAAGTTTGCACGAACTTATTACGCACTCTGTATATCAAATTAATATTAAGTCACATTGCTTGGATTATGTTTAAGCGTTTCGCTTCCTTTAAATCAGTTTAATAGATAGTACATATTTTACTTTAAAGTAACTTGTTAACTTCTTAAAATAACAAATAGTATGCTTCTTAAAATAAAATATTAACTTCTTAATATGTTAACTTCTTAAAAAGCGAACAACTTACTTCTTAAAATAGCAAACTGCTCACTTCTAAAAATGTTAACTTCCTAAAATAGCAAACAACTTACTTCTTAAAATGTTAGCTTCATAAAATAGCAAAAAACTTACATTTTAAAACTTTAGATCAATAGTAAACAACTAGGAAAGTTGGTGTAATTGTTGTATGTAATCGGCCCATCTATGGTGTTGATCGGCCATTGTGCTGTGACATCAAAACTCAACACTTAGACATTATCGATAAGAGGGTGTTACCCGAACAGAGCCCAGTGTGTTTTTCTTCCTATTCTGGTGTGTTTCTCTGGTATTTAAAATACAATGTCGAATCTGTTAAGTACGTGGTGCGTTTGACATTAAAAAAACGTTAAACGTGAAATTTTGTGTAATCTTCATGCAATGATTTATTTTTGTCCACAATTTTGCGATAGTCCACATGCGATGCGTCATCTTCTGTGAAAGCGAAGTCTTAAAATTTTTTATCTATAAAAGCATGTTTATATATATATATATATATATATATGACATTGGAACAGTTAGAGTTTAAGAAAGTGAGCTGTTACCAAATGATAAAACAGTTATGAAAACCCAATTCATGAACTACTATCCTATAAAAAATATTTTTGACTACGCACATTTGATATAAATTACTTCTGTTAGTATATATAGTATTTCATAA
The DNA here is from genome assembly GCA_963932465.1 of Maratus speciosus. NCBI lineage: Eukaryota > Metazoa > Arthropoda > Arachnida > Araneae > Salticidae > Maratus > Maratus speciosus. Next base: position 308,210,797 of record OZ010786.1, read on the forward strand.
ATGGGTTTCATGTGTAAATGTGTATATTGAATGTATTAAATGTGTAAATACTGAATAAATTACTTCGGTGCATGAAGCAGTGAAGCGGTTGCCAAAGCACGTAAGAAATTTTTTCTTCTCTTTCTTGAGTTATCTTCTCAATTTTGATAACACTCCTGCAAAAGGAAAGTGTCAAAAATTTTATAATCCGACAAAAATGATTTGTTTTACTGCATCTGCGAACTGATTCTCTTCTTTGCGTTTGTCTTGAGTCGCTATTTTTTGTGCTGAAGGTACTGTTTGAAAGCTGTTTATGGTTTTTCATTATATAAATATTTTTTAATAAATAAAATGTGTAATGACGCTTGTATAATTCGATATTTAGTTATTGTAATCGTAACTGAAACAGCTTGGCTGTTGTTGTTCTTATTCCCGAGTGCATACCTTAAAAAATATTCAACCCAAATTTCCTCGTGTTTTTTTAAATGGTACAGCCGTTAGAGGCTCATATCGGCATTTTTTTATCATTACCCTGCCACTTATTCCACTCACGAAAAAATTGGCATATATAACGTCCAGACACACCACCAAAGGAATGGCTACACAACATTCTATCACGATCCACACTTATCAGCAAAATCAAACGAATGCATAAATACCTTCCACACTTATCCAATATAACAAGTTAGTTGCTTGGGTTCACGCGGCATTAGTTTAGTGCGTCAGGTGATAGTTCCTCTTGTCACGAGCTTGTTGTGGAGGTACTGCAGCTCCCCTGTTTCTTGGGTGCTATTACTTAGCGCGCACATCATCTTATTTCTAGTTCCTACCCTGCCCATTGTCGGGTTAGAGATCTGACCCCGGCAGATATGGCCTACGGCGTTCCTAGCGATTCTGGACATATGCCGTAGTTTGTTGCATTACTTGCTTATTATTTTCCATCCCGCCCAATGTCACGATTATCGGTGAATTCAGATCCGGCTGATTTTTTTTAAACCTTAATAAAAAGGACCAGGAAGGACAGCTATGCTTTACAGACTTGGTTTCCTCGTCTGAGCTGTCCCTCTCAGACTGTCAATATATGGTTGCCTCGTAATTACTTGAAAGTATTTAAAACTGATGCGCATTTATCACACTGAAATCTTATAACAAATATATTTTCATTAACTATATGCTTTAAAAGTTTTAAAAATTTTTGATGCATGCATTTTATTCTAATGTATCTACAAATTTGGAATGATAAAGTTCGTTTTCAAAACGATAAAAAAGTATTTTAAATGAGTGAAATACGAGTTTCTTTCATGCATGCTTTATGTTATCTTTCTTCTATTAACCTTCCGTCTACCAGACGGGTCCATTGGACCCGACATGTACATTCAAAATATTTATTCAAACCAGAAATTTCTTCAAAATAAACTAAATGTATAAATCAGACAATAATAAGTTAAATAAACAAATTAAATAGTTTTAAGTAAAAATTCTGGTGTAGAATGTTTTTATAAAACTTGAGTAAAATTTCCGGTAGTTCTAGGGTTAAGCATATTTAACCCAAATAAAAATAATACTAAGCACATTTATTTTGAATTACCCATCAGTTAAATGTTTTGTAAATATTTTTTGCAATTTAATAATAAGCAGTGGACTCGTAATAGGCCAGTAAAAATAGGATTTTTTAAACCGAAAATTCGCGGAAAGCTGGAAATTGTTTTAATCACTTTGTTTTACATCCAATTGAAGGGATTTGGTTTGTCCCATTTTTTCTGTTGAGCTTTAGATGTGGGACCACAAAAACCTCAAAATTTTCGGACTTTTTTAAGTGTTTCGTAAATAGCTCAGAAACCGTTTGCTCTATAAAAACAGTTCTAATTTATAAATTGTAGACCATAAAATTCTGCGTCGATTGAGTACCACAGACTAAAAATTCCATCGAAAATAAACGAGATATCATAGATCAAAAAAGTACTTTTTTCCAATTTTTTTTTTTTAATCTCATAAAATTGGTTTTTAATGGTGATAAAATCACCTCAAGTTACTTCAGGGAAATGCAGGGAAATCGAGCTTGGAGCTTTTTTTTTTTTTTTTTTTTTTTTTTTTTGTTTGCTGGCCTTTGATTTGCCCATTCTTCTTCCTCCTACACATGGAAGGTACATCTACTTTTCGTCCATATCTACTTTTTCGTCGTATCCGGTTTGTGAGTCTTCTTCTTCTTCTGCGGTATTTGTGCTCTACGCACCTTTACAGTGGTAACATATAATTGAACATTTAACACAGTTCTTCCTACAAGAACATCATCCGCCTTTGCATCCCTTTGAACATTTGCATGACAGAGTGTTTTGAAGCTCTGGTGTTGCAGCTATATCGTTCGTAGTGATTGGAAGTATACCATGTTTGAATGACTTCCAACCCCAATCAGTGGGATTCATCACCCTTCTATTCCAGATGTTGATCTGAAGAAAAACTCTGTGTGAATGTTATTTGGCTGCATATTCAGTTGGCGGCAGAGAAGCGAGGTTAAATTGGGTCTTCATAAGATGTTTTGCAAATGTGTTGTACACAAATTGTGCAGTGTTGTGGGTTCGTCATACTGGGGATTGTATAAGGTGGCAATAAATTTCTTCCCCGCATCACTTACTTGTTCAGGCGTAGCATATTGGTTATTAAAGACAGTTGGAACATCCTGTAGGTGAGCATGATTTTTCCAAAAAGCTTGACGAATTTCAGTTTGCCCGGCCTGAAGAAAGCCGATGTAGAATCACAGCCACAAAAAGAAAGTAGGAATAAGATGTTTTTCTTTACAATAGGCGAGTACTTGAAACTTAATGGTGAATACAAAACATTGCCCGACTGTCCTTTCGCAGGTTTCAAGAAGTATATCGTGGATGAGTTGGGAATAAATGTAGTCAAAAGCACAAGCAGATCAATATCTTCCTCAACTATGATGACACGTTCTGACTGCTGATTAAGTTGGATGGCTTCCATCACGATGCTAATATCTACATCCTCGACAGCTTGTTTTAGAGTAAAATTGTGTTGCTCCAATTTTTCAATGAGCATTTTTATTAAACGGCGTTTATTCCCTTCATTTGCAAGGAAGTGCTCTTTTTGCATTGTGAACGTCGTATTTTCGTTAAAGTCAACGCTTGCTGCAATGTATTTATTTTTTCGACGGAAGAGCTCAGCAGACTTGGTGCCATGTTCTGACGATTCTTCTGGATAACCATAAAAAACAATTGTTGCAGTTTTACCAAAGTTGTTTTTCAAATATCCAATATACTTGGAAATAATTGAAGAGAACTTTTCTCTTAGCTCCCAACTCACTCGATGAAGGCGGAAGCCACCACAATCACATGGACAGTTTTTATGGTTTGTTCTAAATTATTAAGGGGGTGAACAAATCGTAAAATACCGACTTTCGCGTTTTACTCATCCCAAAGTTATCAAATAGAGAAGTCAGAAAGGGAGCCCATTCATACTCAAAGAACTTTCTAAGTTATTCCTCTAATTCCTTGTGGAAAGAAATTCGGCGAAAAATAGTATCTGGATCGACGGATACCTCCTCATTATGGATTTTAACAGCACACGTGAAGCTTTTCAATGGAGTTACTCGATTGGATCTCTTGAATTTCACATGGCCAAAATCACCACCAATGACACTTTTTAAACTTGCAACACCAATCTCTTTGGCTAGATGACAATTTATTTTATCCTCACCAATCACTCCTGTACTCAGACACTATTAGTGTTTGTTTAATGTAACACTAGGATTGGGTTAAGGTTTCAAAATTGTAATCATAAGCGCAAATATACGTGTGAGTACATTTCGTTTGGTTACGCACTGTTAAAAAAAATTCTGTACAATTACAGAGAATCTACGAGTAATCCATTATCTTAAGTCTTATGTAAAATTACAGAGATTAGGAAAACAGAGATTCTGTTAAATAACAGAGAGGTTTACGGTAAATGTACAATATACTCTGTAAATTAACATCGTTAAAAATACACAAGACTCTGTAAATTTATTTATAATGATAATAATTTAATTTAGTTTTCAAAATTAGTGAATGACTCAATTTTTATTGCAACTCAATCATTTATGGGGAAGAGAATATCCCTATTTGGGATTTCGGACTGTCATCGTCGCTTCCCGAAGGAAAAAACGCCAGAACGAATGTTAACTCCGGCCTAAACCAAAGTAAGTGATCTGGCAAAACGCCAAGTGAAATTTAATATGATTTATGTTATTTGTGTGGTGTTTGTTGTGTTATTAAAGTCTTAACGTTTAAAGGAACTCTCTCATCTTTTATTTGATCTCATCTTTGATCCCCAACTTTGATTGTTTCAAAGACTTTGAAATTTAATATTTTTCATGGGACAGCGCACGTGATGATTTCGCACCATGGATATACTTAATCTGATGTCTGAGCGACTTGAATGAGGTAGGACTCTTTAGTTATTTAATTTGATTAGAAAAAATATTTTAAATATGGAAACTGGAAAAACAATATTAAATGAACAACAGTTTGAGAGTTGCTTACGAAATTAACACCAAAAATATAAAACACATACAAAATCCCGTTAATGAGTTTTACTTAATTGAAAATAAAATTGAAGATTTTCAGGATTTAAAAAATCAGTTAGATGAAAAACTTAAAGAATTAAAATAGACAATGCCATTTAAGCGGAAATCGAGTTCATAGATCTAAAGAAAGAAATTACAGGTAGTGATAAATATCGCGAAACTGGAATTACTTCGAAAACAAAGTTAGATAGATATCTAACTTCTTTAGAAAAGGAAAGCCACACGGAAAGACAAATCGAAATTAGCTGCCAGGATGACGAGCTGTCTGTTCGGAATGAAAACCAAATACTGCCCCGTCTAAACATATCTCTATTTAATGGCGATTGCAGTGATTGGTTAGACTTTTGGAATTCATTTGAAGTTGCAATACATAATAACAAATCCCTAAATAAGATAGAAAATTTCGCGTATATAAAAACGTATTTGAAGGGTTTTGGTCTGTAGTGTCAGGATTCGAAAAAAGGAATAACCAGGAACTAATGAAAACTATGATTCAACAATCCAGTTACGCAAAACCCGGTTTGGTAGTTCAGATTTGATCATCAGCTCGCATATGATTAAACTATTATTAATTGAACCTGTTAAAATGATTTCTATAATAAAAGAATTTTGGAAAATGTACGATGATATTCAAATTCAAGTTAGATCACTACAATTATTGGGAGTAGCCGCTGGAAGGTATAGTAATTTGCTTTGCCCTGTAATACTACAAAATTTACTAAATCCCATATAGCTCCATTAGCCAGTAACTTTGCCCCGGCTTGAATTATAAGGTACTTTAATTTCAGCCAGACGATCATCTTATTTGAGGAACACCTTTCCAACTCTTAAGGAAAGTGGCAGCTACCAATAGAGCGAATCACAAATGTGTCTTCACTGGATAAAGGGGTCATCTGAGAATTTGAAACAATATGTTAAATACAGAGTGCTTGAAATCAAAGAAAAAACTAACCCTTCCAATTGGCGTTATTGCAGCGGGAAAGAAAATCCATCTGACAAACTGACTCGCAGTATGCACTCGCACACTCTTGTAAATGATGCAGTTTGGCTTTCAGGTCCAACTTAGATGCAAATGACTGAATTGCCCTCTGATTCATAACCGATTATATTTGATTCTCAGGTTTATATAGAAGAACTACAAAGAGAAATGAAGGACGTTAATGTTCTTCTTCAAATTTCTCAGGAACCTAAAGTTCTCTTATTCGATATTTATAAGTATAGCAGCCTTAATAAAGTATAAAGAGTGGCTGCTTATATTATACGTTTTACTAGAAATTGCAGGCTTAAGTTTGAAAGAAAATCAGGTCCCATATCGGCAGAAGAACTTGCAGACGCAGAAAAGCACTGCGTTCATTTTGCCCAAAACACTGAATTTGAAAAGGAGTATTTTCAGCTCCACAAACACTCAACGATAATTGCCTGTTCGAGACTTTATAGTCTTAATCCCATTTCAACTCTTGATAAGCTTATAAATCCGGAAGGACGCCTACAACATTTTAATTTTCAATTTTCTGAACGACACACATTAATTATCCCAGGAAACGCAAAATTCACTGAATTATTAACAATGAGAGAGCACCAAAATTTGTGTCACGCTGGTGTATTAAACAATCTCACTCAAATTCGGGAAAAATACTGGATTCTACGTGGTAGACAAACTGTAAAAATCTGCCGAAATAAGTGCCTCATCTGCAGACGTTACAAGGTAAAACCAGGCAACTAGATTGTAGCTCCATTGCCTGGGACAGACTTTATGCTAAAAGTGCCTTCGAGATCGTGGGAACAGATTTTGCCTGACCTATTTATAGACAAAGAACATAAATAAAGTGTATGTTGCATTATTTATCAGTGCAGTAACTCGTTCCATACATCTAGAAGTTGTATCCAATTTGAGTAAGGAAAATTTCTTAGTAGCCTTTCGACGGTTTCTATCGAGACGAGGACTTTAGAAAACTGTGTATTCAGGCGATGACCTGACTTTTAAAAATGCAGACTGTGAACTCAAAAAACTATGCTCTAACCTGGCTAGTGAAGCTGTACAAAACTGTTTTACTAAAAAAGGCAAAGCCTGGAAACATAATCCAACGTGGACCCTGGTGGGGTGCACACAAGGATAGAATCGTTCAAATAACAAAAGATACCTTAGAAAAGTAATGAGGGATTAGTTACTTACGATGAACTTGAAATAGTTCTTATTGAAACAGAGGCAATAATAAATTCACGGCCCTTTACTTACGTTTATAATGAACCGGCTCAACCATTCTCTCTCACTCCTGCCAATTTCCTTACAGGAAAGAAGTTGACCTCTTTACCCCCCACGGCTGTCAAAGGGGATGAAACAATGACAAGCAATAAAAAATTGCTTCTTAAACGATATATGTATAGAGAAAATTTATTAAATAAATTTTGGAATAGGTGGAGAGGAGATTATCTCCTCCAACTTAAAAATGTACATTTCACTAAACCTATAAATGCTGTAAAATATCTTAATGTTGATAATATACCGTATATTTCCGTGTATAAGCCGAGCATTTTGGGACATTTTTTGGCTCCAATGTTGGGGGATTGGCTTATACGCGAGTCTAAGAAAATTTCCAAAATTGATATTCTAAAATAAAAAACATGATGTATAAAAAACTTTAAAATTTACAATTTTCTAAAAATTCTTAAATACCCTACTTCTTTACGATGCAAAAGTAACCAATCATCATTCGCTATCGAAGTTATTATCATAATGTTTTAGAAACCCCTTAAAATCCGCTTTCTTTCATTGGTACATAAGGATGAATATTCCTAGTCAATTATTTATCATCATCATCAACGCCATCTTCTTCAAAAGCCGACTTGAAAGCCATAGACTTCAAAAGCCATCTATATGCCCATGTGCAGCTTTAATTACTTTTGGAATATTTTTAATTTGATCTTTTTACATTATACATTCTTGCTCTTGTTTTTCATTGAATGTGAAATGACAAACAGCACTGAGTTATTCAACTTCTCAGTAAAATTAATGATTTTTATTTCAAACCTGCATTATAAGCCGTTTGCTTTTGTCCAGTCACCTTTCCCTAAGCCAAAGTAACAGTCAATAGTCACGTGAAGTGGAAAAAGGTTTTCCTATTTACAAAAATAGGAAGTTTGATTTTTATGAACCACCAAGTCATAACAGAATGAGTGGAACCAAATTAAATAGATTTGGCAGCGCACCAAGACAAAATGGAAGAAATCAATAATTTCAGAGAACGCATTTTTTTTTCTATTAGCTATGCAAAAAAATGCTAAGTTTTTATTCGGCGAATATTTCATCACCTTTTTCTAACATCGGCTTATATACGGGTTTCCGATTTTGGGCGATTTTTCGTTAGAAAATCGCATACTCGGCTTATATACGAATTGGCTTATTCACGAAAATATACGGTAGTTTTAATAAGTGAAAACAGGTTGCCCACACAGAATGTGAAAGATAGGAAGAATATTGGAAGACCATGAAAGAAGAGATAACAAAGTCGGAAGTCTAACTCTAAGGACACTGGTGTAATCAAAAGAACTATTCAAATGATTTATCCCATGTGGAGTTAGAAGATTGAATTGGACAACACTTGGTTTTGTTTTATGGTCATATTTTTATTGTTTCATTTAAAATTTTGTTAATCGAAGTTAGTATCAGTGTTATTAGCATTCATTTAGTATTGTTATTTTATTAGTAGGGTTTGAATTCTTCAATTGCAATTATACACAAGACTGAGTTGTGAAGTTGTGTGATTTTTATAGTATATTTATATTCATAGAGCATTAATTTCATGATTAATAATATTCATGCAGATTTAAATAATGATCCAAATTATCTAATTTGATGAAAGTATTCATCGGGGCGGGAGGATGTTGCAAACTGATCATTTATGGTGAAGAGAATAATCCCTATTGGGGATTTTGACTACCATCGTCCCATCCCGAGAGAAAATACGTCAGAATGAATATTGACTCCGGCCTAGACCAAAGTAAGTGATCCGGCAAAAAACCAGGTGAAATTTCATAAAATTTGTTTTATTTATGCTGTGTTTGTTGTGTGATTAAAGTATTAACGTTTAAAGAGACTCCCTCATCACTGAACTTTGATTTTTGTTTCTTCTGAGACTCTGAAGTTTAATATTTTTCCGCAATATTAGCAATCTTGGACGATACGTTATTTGGTCAAATTTTAATTAACAATGATTTTTAATCGAACAACGTGTTTTAACAAAACATGGGTGGACTATGTAAAAGACGTGTTCAAAAATGTTTTGTATTATACCTCATTTCTCGTTGTGCATTTTTTATGCTATTAGAAAAGAGATTTTGACATCAGAAATAATATACCGGGTGTCCCAAAAATGACTGATGGATTTTAAAATTCAATAACTTCCAAACGGGGACAGATATTTAAAAAATTCTTGAAGGAGGGTTATGTATGATGTCAGGAGCTTTTGTACTGAAATTTTTGATTTTAGTTAAAATTTCAAACAATAGATGGCGCTGAGAGCAATAGGCGTTCAGTCGAGACCGGATTTTTGGTACTTCGGGATCCATTTAATACACTTTAATCTCCTTTTTCGCATGGAAGAAAAAAGAGGCCGAAAAATAGAACCTGGATTTAGCTGTTATTGTTTGCAGCGCCACCTATCAATGCTATTTGTAACTAAAACTGAGAATCGCAGCATAAAAACTCCTGCAAGAATTCTTTTAATATCTGTCACCTTTTGCAAGTTATTGAATGTTAAAATCCATCAGTCATTTTCGGGACACCCAGTATATGGTGATGGTCAATGAAATTTATTTCTAAAGTGCTTATCTAGGAAGTTATTGTAAAATACAAAGATCACTTCCGATATGAATGCAACTTATTGAATGAAAGAAAAAATACTTTAGTAACGCTTTCAAGCTGCCTTCAACGCCTTTATGTTAACCTATTGTTTCTTCATGAAATCAATAAATAAATATAGTGTTAAACATTTTTCTTCCTTTTAAGTTTTCCTTAATTCCTTTTGCAAAGAACTAGATATTTCTCTTTATTTTATTTACCCATTTACATGAAGAGTTAATGTACTAAATTTATCATTCCAGCATATTGTCAAATTTATCTTTTTTCTACATTATAAATTTAATAATTATTTTAGCAGAAAAATGCTTTTTTCCAACCAATTTATTTCATACTAACCGGTTTACGAAAGTAGTGCGATTTTTGTTTTTCACAGTAATAAGAAAATAAAAGTATTGTAACTGGGAGGAAAGCAAGAATTTGATTTTTCATTATTTTATTTTATTAACATTCTTATGGCACATAAATTTTGGATGATGAAAAAATGACAAAAAATTGCTCTATTTTATTTAGAAATGAATATTTACAGATTTTTCAATTTATTTAAAATGTAGCTACAGAAATATTCGGAAGAACTTTTATGTACGCCTTAATCCAATATGTAAGAAGTAAATACCATGTGTTCCAAAAAGGACGTGTTTATTTAAAAAATTATATTATTTTATTTCTATTATTCCTATACTAAATTCGTATTACTTAACTATCATTCTGTTTCTCAAAATGTGCTGATTCCCCAAGTATATTGCAACAAACGATGCATTTATATAGCATATCATTTTTTAAATAGGCCCGTCATTTTTGTTACACTCGGTAAATAAGTTATTATCGTATGTCTATTTTTTTAATTCCAATAAAATAGTTTAAAAAATAATTTATTAGAAATTAAGTAAATGAAATAAGAAATTTAAATATTATTACAATACATTAATTTTAAAACAAAAATATCTAAAATAAGAAAGCTTAAAAGATTACTAAAATTTGAAATTAAAAATTTTATTTAAACTAAATCTGAAACTTTAGACAGGCTACTTAAAAAAGCGCTAAAATATTGTATCCCTTAAATGATACTGCTGCAATATGCAGATCGCAGCGACATCTGCAGGATATTTTCTACAACTGCAAGAAATTGCTAGTCTATACAATGTAATAATAGTAATACGAAAATCCCGCAGATGTCGCTGCGATCGACACTTGAAATTTTAGCAGTATCGTCGCACATTTAAGGGATACAAATTTTTAGAAGTGTTTGGATAGCATATTTCCACACTAGGCATTCTAGGCGCTGTATCAGAAACAACACCATAACAGAGAGCCTTTATACATAAGAGTGGTGATAAATGCACAGGAGGCATGCTCATTTCAAGTTTTTGTCGACAGTACGGCAATCCGCTTTCTTGAATAGATGATATTCAATCTACGTTATGATCACATGGTCAAGGCAAGAACGTCTAGCGTAAAGAAGGGAAGGCTCCGTCTACGTAATGTAAAACCCCGCTAGCCAATGAAACAGTTCATGGGAGAAAGCAGTAGTACACTGTTAAAAATATCGTGAAAAATTATCTCTGTTTTTAAAGGCTATCTGTATTATTACCAATGAAAACGCTTCATAGGCGTTTATATAGCATTCTCATTGGTCAGAAAATAGAGAACCTTTAAGAACAGAGGTAATATTTTTCACGATATTTTTAACAGTGTAGTTTCCTGATTCCCTTCTTATCAGTTAGAAATTCTTTTGTAAATTATCGGTACCACGTGGCATTTTCAGCCTCGAACCCATATTTGGAATATCCTCCATTAGAAGATACGCGCATGGACGATCTCTATTAGACTAGGGAAATAATTCAACATGCATTAGCCTGACGATAATGGCATGCTCACAAAGAACTTTAACGATTTGTTTTTATCACTTTTACCAATAAACATTTATTGGCCGTATGTCGCTACTTCGTTATAGAGACACACTTGTTCCTAACTAGATCCCGGCCTTAATGTATCAAAATACGGAGTTTGCTTTCTGTACTATTCCTGAGCTCAGTTATAGCGGCTAGAAATATCGGCCGGGATCCAGGTACATTTTTGCAAACAGTGAAAAGTTAGCAAAAATTCTGGCTTCTGATTGGTCAGTCTCGTTACGATAACAGAGAAAAATCTACCTAGATCACGGTCATAGTGTGGAAACCGGCTATTCCACTAATGCTTTAAAAAGTGCTAAAAATTGAATCCCATAAACATTGAAAAATACTGAATGACAAATGTCGATAGGAGCAACATTTTCTAGATCTTCTCTGAGCGAAACGTTTTCTTTTGAAATAGTTACGTTGGAATTACCATATGTCGCTGTAATCGACATTCGTCGTTCCGCCTCGTTCAACATTTATGGGATACAATTTTTTAGCACCTTTTTAATAAGCCGATTTTTAAACTATATCTTCTAGAAACTATAGCTCCATTATAGCGTCTAGATTATATGTTGTAGAAATCGACTATCCCAGCAAAACTTAAAAAAAAGAGCGGAAGTATTGAATCCCTTAAATGTACAACGGTGTCGAATTCCATACAGTCATTTGCATCGACATCTGCAGGATATTTTTAAAGAAGAAAGAGACATATGTAATGCACCGCTACAGCGTCTAGAATACATAATGTGGAAATTATCCAAGAACCGCTAAGAAATGTATCCCTTAAATGTGCACTGACGCTGAAATCCAGGGAGATGATCGCAGCGACATCTGCGATATATTTTCAAATTTCAAAGTAAACATGGTATTATTACAGCGGGTTTGACGCCAAGCACACAGGTCAGATGTATGTTAATAAAACGTTAAAAAAAAAAAAAAATGTTACAGCGTCTAGACCAAACTGTCTTGGAGTTTTGGGAAATATCCTGCAGATATCGCTGTGATCGACTAATTGGATTTCCACACTATATATTCTAGACGCTGTAGCACCGCGGTAGCCTGTCTTTTTCGTTTGCCTCGAAGTAGATATAGATGACGTCATTTGAAGCTGCTCCTAAAGTGTGGCCAGCTCATCACGTCACACGGAGTTGATTATCTATACACGGCAATGGACACAAAAAAATTGGCGCACCGCTTTGTACTAATCATCGTGTAAAGATGATCCAACTCCGTGTGACTTTTAAACGTCATGAACTGGCCTATTATGTCATTGGCCACGCTAACACACTCCCCCTTGCGTCCGCCATAATTAGCGGCATCTTGCACTGGAGACTGCTAAATGGGCTGCTATCGGTCAAAATCGAGAGAGAAAAGGGCAGAAGAGGGGGAAAGAACTCGTTTTTTTTAATGTAGTTTTTCACACGGGAAGATTCACATGTCTGCTCCTTTCCTTTCATATCTTTATGATGGTGAAATAAACCAACGCCCCCTAGATATTTGAGAAAGTCTTGACTCGCGTCACGAAAACATCACACAAAGCAGGCAAAGCAAAGGAACAAAATCATTCATTGGCTCGTGGATATGAACGAGCCAATGAATGATTTTTCTTCTTTGTTTTGCCTGCTTTGTGTGATATTTTCCTGACGCGTGTCAAGGCTTTCTCGAATATTTAAAGAGCGTTGAATAGGCCGGGATCAAGATATATTTTACGCTATTAGTGAGATGAGATTGATTAATCAGAAGCCTGCCTTTTTGAAAACTTTTTTACGTTTGCAGTAAACACCGAAAAGCCTGCAAGGATGGAGGCTACTGATTGGTCAATCTAATTTTACTAACAGAGAAAAATTTATCTGGATCCCGGACATTAACTTTGGTTGGTTGAGACGATTTTGAATAGAATCAAATCAGAAAGCCAAGGTTTTTTAACTTTTCTGGTTAGTTTAATCGAAATCTTTCACGTCTATTACTGAAAACTGAGTTACTGTACTTTGGACAAAAACTTGAATATGAGTACACGACTTGTGCATATGTCACCACTCTTACATATAAATGTACTCTGTTATGAGCATAATTATAAGCGCAGCTGGTTAAATGTGAGTATCTGGGTATTAGAGAAAGCAATTGTGGCCCACCGTGACTGAGTGAATAAGACACCACGCCGCTAATCGCTTGAGAGCGTAGGTAGGGGCGGGTTCAAATCCCGCCGTGATCCCCACGTGATCTGATATATATGTGTTCAATAAAACAAACAAACAAACAAACAAGCAATAGTGAAAGGTACAATTGCCATGGAAACAACGACTTCTTTAATTCGTATAGAAAATGAATGAATAGTTGTAAATGACTTAAGTTTAAAATGTAGGCAAATACTCTGAAAATATCAATGGCTCCCATCTAGTATTTTACAAAAGTAATTTAATATATTCACATGATGTATAAGTTGATGCAACCCTTAGCTAATGAAAATTCTGCAACAAGACTTATGTAGGTAGATCTTTTCAATGATTAATTCAGAATTCTAAGAACAAAACGAAGTTCTTAAGCGCTCTTCCCCACCCCTCCCCCCTCTCATAAAAGAAATACGATAGAAATATATAAGTATTTGGATAACTTCAGTATTTCTGTGATCTTTTGCCAGAGTTTAGAAAAGTGTCTGGGTATTAAAAAAAACATAAAACAAATTTGACGAACGATAAGACTATAGATTTCCGGCAATTTTTAACTGGAAAAAATTTAATTCTAATGTTTATGCGGCTTTAATAATAGACTATTAAAGATAATCAATTTACGGGAATTTTTATACGAAATTATATTCTCACATTTATGCAAATAGGTAGGGATAAACAGACTTGAGTAAAATTACATATTTATTCTTTCTTCTCTATAAAACGATCTAAATGGATATGAAGTTATATGTACAGTTTATATCTTTAAATTTTTCGATTTTTTTTATCAAAAATGTTTTCTCATCATGTCTAGAATTGCTAGATTTACTTCTTCAGACAGATCTTCGATTATTTAGATGCCTGCGGAGCTTCATTCTCGGATTATCCGTAGGTATTTGTAAAGGTAAATTTATTTTGCAAAACTGTCAGCAAAAAAAAGTTAGAACAAACAATAAACTGACAGACTAATTGTAAATATATATTTTATTTTGACTCTATTTGATTTTTACTAAATTTTCATCCTTCATAGAAAATTTTAAGGAGATATAAATTGAGAAAGACTGATACTTTGAAAGAAGAAATTGACTTTCCTTACATTTAAATTATTAATTACTCTAAAAAATCAATGATAGGTAAACAAAATGTATACTATTGTGTTTGTTCCCTGCTGATAAAGGCTATACAAGGACTAATTTTAGCGAGTAGAATTATTTCAATTATATATAACCTGTTTAAAAAAAAAGGACCGATATCTACTAAAAAACAACTTTTCAAAAGTAAAAAAAAAAAGCCAAGCAAAAAAAAAAAGAAAAGAAAAAGAAAAAAGGGGGAAAGTTGTGGCTAAAAAATAGTGTGATATCAAATTTCCAAGCTTATATTATGGTACTTATTTAACATTTTTTTATTAAAAATTTACCATACGTAAGTCGAGTACCTAAGTATGAGTTGATAGAAAGCCTTTTCGCCTTTACTAAATACATCATAACGTGTTTCTGAAAATTAATTTTTTTTTAATTATGCATGATGGGCTTGGCGGCAATCTTTCCATATTTTACACAAATTTCTAAGCAGACAAGCTCGTAATATGTTTGTATTATTAAGAATTTTGAACTTCTAGTTTTGGCTACAGACAGATAAATTAAGATTGTCTTTTATTTTGAAAAAAAAAACAAATTGATTTTTACTGCTTTAACTAATTAATTAACCTCCTCCGAAAAAAAAGAATCATAAGATGAAACCTGAAGTTACTTTAACTTTATTATAACACACAAATTTCTAGGCACTCATTTCCATAAATTAAAAGCATAAAATGTTTGCTTTAGCAACAATTTCGAATTTCCGATCTTAACAATGTACTTGTGTGCTTAGAAATTTGTCTAAAATATGGAAAGATGGCCGCCAAGCCCATCATGCATAATTAAAAAAAATGAATTTTCAGAAACACGTTATGATGTATTTAGTAAAGGCGAAAATGCTTTCTATCAACGCATACTTAGGTACTCGACTTACGTATAGTAAATTTTTAATAAAAAATGTTAAATAAGTACCATAATATAAGCTTGGAAATTTGATATCACACTATTTTTTAGCCACAACTTTCCCTTTTTTTTTTTTTTTTTTTTTTTTTTTTTTTTACTTTTGAAAAGTTGTTTTGTAGTAGATATGAAACTACTATGTTGATGCTACAACTCCATGCAAAACGTTTTCATGTAGGAGGTCAGAGCCAGCTGCACCAATGCTTTGAAATTACATACATTAGCGTTCAGGTCTGTGTTTGGGCCCCCATACCGAATGGCTCTGGGGACCTTCAAAAATATTAAACTTAAATTTAGTTTGTAGGACAATGTCTAACTACATTGTGCAAAAATTTTCTCTGTATCACATCAGAGCCAAGATTTAAAGCATTCTTAAAAACTGATTTTTTACGAAATTAGAGGTATTTGGGGGCGCCTTATTCGGGGGCTCTGACCATCTTCAAATGAATTTTCGATTTGAGATGTTAATGTTTAAGGTATATTATCAGTTAGAAAACAAAAAATCTCTGAAGCACATCAGAGCCAGTCACAGTTGAGAGAATAAAGTGGCAAAAATGACACAAAATTTTTCTACGCCCCTCGTCTAGGGAACTTTGATACCCCCTAACTCCAAAACTAAAAGAGATATAAGAAAAATGTTTGAGATTTGTTCTTTCCTTGGGCGAGGCAACACAAGAAATAAAAATAAAGAAATTCTGAGATGGTGATGGAAACCCCCTGCCTGATATGCTCGTCCAATGACTCTTAATGTGTTCTGCGTGCGTATATAAAAAGTATTTTTAGTTTGTCCTGTGTACAAAAGTATTTGCACATAAATATTCTAGTGCACTCAGAGTAAAAGTTCAGAATATTTATTATTTTTATAGTGAACAGTCGATATAATTAACTTTTTCAGTTCATAGAAAATCCCTGATACCGGTTTTTTACAAAATAACTAATAACTTTGGAGGTAATCGTAGAAACATTGTAATTTTTTTAATTTAAGCTGAGTAAAAGGTGTAAAACATTTTTAAATATGTCAGATTTATGGTTTACAATTGAAAAAATTGAAATTCGAATTCATTTTATTCTGAAAATATCTCTGGAAAAAAGTTCAAAATAAAAATAAAAGGACATTTTTCCCAATCATCTGATGGGCCCCACCAGTGGCTGAGAGGTTCTGCTCTCGAAGCTGGTAGACGGAGGTGCTGGGTTCAAACCCAATCGCGCCCGTCGCCCTAATCGTTCGAAGTTTTCGTGGTTTTCTTCGAACCTTGGATTTCCAAGCGTTAATACGGGTTAGGTTCCCTTAGAAAGACCCCCACGAAGGGCACTCCCCCTGGGCCTATATCCCTCTTGCAGATAATTGGCCGTCATAAATACAACCAACCAACCAACCAACCCAATCATCTGATATCCGTTTAATTTTTTTACTATTGTTCTGGTCGAAATTAGTAGAGAGGAATTGGTCTTTCTCTTGCAGGATCGGTACTCACGTGTAGCCAAAATATAGAAAAGTTCCAATTATCCGTATTTCAGTCATCCCGATTGCCCAATATCTATAGCAATACCAGGAAATAAAAATTTATGTTTTCCAAAAAAAAAATTAAATTGTAAACTATATGTAAAAAGTACCTATTGTGAGTGAAGCATCCATTTGTAATATATTAAAGTGGTTTGAACAACAGCCTAAATCCACACTTAGTTCTTTCTACCAAGAGAGATCGGGCAGCGCTCAAACGAGTGTCTATATCAAAACAATCGACTTTGCTGAACATGACTTACTAAGTGTTTGTAGTAAAAGAAAAATCTTTTTTTTTACTTACATTACACCTTTTAAAACGATTTAAAAGCTATTTTTATTATAGTACATAACATTTTTTGTATACAGTGTGTCCACGTATAACCTGACCGACCTTTATTTTCGTAACCGTTGGTCCTAGATGCATACTTCCAATTATAAAAATGATCAAAATTAGGTGCAGGGTTTAGATAAAAAAAAAGTTTGAAGCGAAAAAACGATTTAGTGAAGACTTACAGAATCTAAATTTTTATACGGTCCCCCGGTCTTATAAGTTATATTTAGAAAAATTTCCCTGTTACACTGGCAAGAAAGGCAAAGAAAGTCCCGTTATTCTACGATTAAAACTGACCGAGTATTAGCTGTTTAAAGTTGGAGTATGTTTTTTGATGCATATTAGGGATCATCCACAAATTTAGTAGGAATATTACACTGTCTTTCAAATTTTGGGTTGTGGGATGTTTTTTACCTTTTGAAAATTGATTTTTATGTATTTTTTAGCACTGAATCCGAAAATGACCTTCATTTTAAACCATCACGTCAGGAATGTTCTCAAATCGCAAATTTCAAAGTTAAAAAACTTAAAGTTAAAATTGATCCCCCTCTTCTCCCAACCTCATCGCACCCCCGAGCTGTTTAGCTGTAAGAAACCCAGTATAAGCCAAAAAATCTAATAAATTATCGAATTAAATAAAATTAAACTGAATAAAAAAGTCTTACATCTATTTTATAGTATCAGATTTTTCGCTATTTTTTAACCTTGAAATTTACGATTTGCGAAAAATCTTGACATGATGGTTAAAAGTGACGGTAATATTTTGATTCAGCGTTAAAAAATACATAAAATGTAATTATAAAAGTAAAAAATACAACCATCGCATGTTTATGTTATCTAATCTAAAATTTTTTCTTAAACTTCATGACGGTAATCTATCCGAATTTTTTTGTGTTATCCTCTAATATAAGTATGTATAACACGGCAAGAGTCGAAAATCATAATAATATTGCATTGTTATCGGATTTAAGTCAGTATGTAAAATTTTACTTCGATCGGACATTTGAAAGTAAGTTAAAGTTCGAGAACAAATTTTAAACTGGACGGACGATCATTGCCAGTTAAATAAAACCTTATGAAAATAACATAATTTTAGTTAAAAGAAATCATAGCCTCAAATCCTTACAAAATAAAACATATGTTAAAATACAATTATTTTAACTAATCTGAAACTTAACTAATAAAAGTTAATAGCAATATTTGTACAATTTCTTTGAAAGCGCAGATACCTTGAAATAAGTTTAAGTACTGTATACATGACTCCTGAAAGCATGGTAGAAATCATCTGTTTTGATATGGAAAAGAGTGGTATAAGTCATGCATTTCAAAGTTTCATAACTCGGTCAATTTTAATGTTAGATTAATGGGGCTTGCTTTTTTTGTCTTACTTGTTAGTGTCACAGTAAATTTTTAGTAAATATCATGTATAGGACCGGGGGACCGTACAAAAATTTAAATTTCGTAATTTTTTAATAAATGTTTTTCTTGACTCAAATAGCTTTAAAAATAGTTCTGTACCTTATTTAAACCATTTTTGTAACCGAAAGTATGCATCTAGGGCCAACGGTTGCGAAAATAAAGGTCGGTCAGGTTATACGTGGACACACTGTACATGCCCCTGTTATCCGAAATTTTACATACACTGTAAACAAAAAATCCCACACTTCTGTAGTTCTACAGATGTAAAGTTGCATGTTTACTAAACTTTTATCTGTAACTGTACAAAAAAAGCTGCAAATGTACAAAACTAGTTTTTGTAAAGCTACAGAAATCTGTAACTTTACAAATGAATCTGCTAAAATTTCAGTAATCTTACTAAAATTTTATCTGTAACTATGGTTGCAGTTACGTGAAAAGTTCTAGGCATCCCAGTTTCCTAAAAAAATTTTAGTAACCTTACAGATCTTTTGATTTTCGGGGCAAAAGTGTGTATGTTACATGAATTTATGTTGTTGCCGTTACATAAAATGTTCTCGGAATCCCAGTTTCCAAGAAATTCTTTAGTAACTTTACAGATTTTTTTGCAGTGTACCTGGATTGCTTCTGGAACACATTAACCCGTATAAATGGGTTTGCATTGTAAAATCAAATTCGACCAATGTTGACTGATTAAGAAAAACAAAATTTCACCCCACTTTGTCACGCTATATATGATAACCGTATGACTATCAACAACCAGTAGCGCCATTGAAACATTCTCCACGTCTTCCATGCGCAGATTCTACTGCCATCTATATCAAGATTAAACTGGAATTCGTCGCTAAATTTGGCATGGCTCCAACCATAGAATTACAAAGAAGGAGAAGGAAGGCAAGCATATCTTTGCATTGCATCTTCCCTACCTGCTGTTTGCCACCGGATAATTTCTGGTTCGTTAATCCCCATGAGCACTTGCGGCAAAAGAGGTGATATTAACAAAGCCCATTGGATAGTAAGGTGAAGCGTTAGGGGGGTTGCAAGCAGTTCGTGTTCGTAAAATCCCGTCAGCCCCTGCACGCTTCAGAGCTAATCCGGTTGCTTGTGTTCCTTCTCGTTCTTGTATAATTCTATGACTCCAACCAGTCGCTGCCTAGGACTCTCGGACACGGCGTCACTGTAACCGCAGTTCTCTATGATAAGTGCTTAAGGCTGCGTTTAAACACTTGTTTTGACATACTTCTAAAATTTTCCAGGAAATCTTTTGTTCTGGACCCTTCTGCGGTTTATTCACAAAACATCTGCGGGGAATCAACAATAGGTCAGGAGATAAGGCGTTTAGCTCTACTTGACGCAAAAGTTCCTCTATTGCATGACATCAGTCAATTTCATTTTAAAGCCATTAAAGATCAAAAACACCGAGTGGCCACAAGGAAAGACGCCGATACTGATAAAGTAGAATGATGGTCTGTTCGCATCTTAAGGCATCAACCACACCGAATACGGCAACAAAAGTGGTATTATTTTGGGCTGATCATTTCCAAAGGCTCTGTATTCAGTTATAACAGTTTTTATTAATCTACAAAGGTTTAAATGGAAAACTTGTAAAACTGACAAAAAGGAAATTTTCTTAAGGTAGAATGAGCGGGACACATCCACCGCACCAGTCGTGGTTGAAATCGGAAAACTACATCAAAGAACTCAACAAAGGATTCCACAAATCCGCTTAAGGTTCTGTTTAGAACTTCATGTTAGACGTTGTAACCGAAGGCGCAAATGCAAGCTAGCGTCTGTCAGTCGTATTCAAATAATATGTATTGATGCCGCATATTGAGCAAAGATCTGCAAGTCTTTTTAGGATTGTAAACAATGACGCCATTTGCGAAATTGCGACTATTTTTCGGATATTGTACTCTTGCTCTCCGTGGTCAACCAGAGATTTGGAGATGCCTATAGGTAGGTAACTAGAGATTTTGCTTCCAACAACGTTTTACGCTCGTATTCAACATTTGAGTGATTTTACAAAGGTGTTTAACCAACAGGTCAAGTAGATGTGTATACGAACGTTACTGATTTACTGAACGTTACTGAACCGCCGCGGCGAGCGGCCCATCTTCGTCCGCAGCCCTTTATTCTTCCACTTATTCCGACTCTTTTGCGGAAGCAAATTTCATAGGTCCCCAGCCACGTCCCGAGTAAGAGCCTCTCTAGCAAAAGCAAGATTGTAAAAAAAAAAAAAAAAAAAAAAAAATCAAAAATTGAAACCGGACAAATTTAAAAGGGAAATTACACAAATTAAAGACACCGAAAAGCAGGAAGGGTTGGGCTCGGGGCGATGAAGCTACCGAAAGACTCCTAGCTACTTCTAGCATATTATTAGTCTCGACGGTGGTTGGGGATGGGCGGGTGGGTCAACCGCCGCGGAATTCTATCAAGATGGACTAGAATACAGCAAAATATAATATTTCTTTTACGCTTCGATTCTCTGGTGCTCCTCGTGACAACTTTAAAGTCTAAGATGCATATTTTTATCTTATTCCATGAAACTACACTGCTAAATTTATTAATAAGCTTTTTTATTTCAGTTATTAATGCTTTATTTATTTAAGAATACTCCCTTCTAATGAATATTTTATACAACCCCCTATAATTTTATTGCCTTTGCAAGTTTATAAAATCGTATATTTTGTTGAAAGATTTTTGCATGCAAAATTTTACAGCTCTAGCTTTATTTTCTGTGAATGAATCTTTTTTTTTTTTTTTTGCTTTTTCTTTTATTTATTTATTTATTTATTTTGCAACAGAGTGTACAAACATCGCAAATTAGAAATGTGTATCATTAAAAAATAATTATAAAGATACTGATATTCAAAGAAGTAATACACTTTGTAAACTCGTAAGCTCAATTCAAAACTTTGCTGATCAAAATACAGTTTTCCGTAAAATCAAAACAATATATTTTTTTCACACGAATCACAACTTAAATTAAGAAAATTGGATTATGTATAGGACATTTTCGTAGCTTTCTTTCAGGAAAATTCTTTTTTTATATTCCGTGATAGCTCAATAAATTCATTAACACTCTGACCAGTTAAACTTCAGCAAAGTTATAATCAAATCTAAATCACATAAGTCATGTTTGAATATTCTTCAGTTGTACCTTAAGCAATCTAAACTTTAGGATTCTCTCGGATTAATTCGTTTGAATAATCAGTGTTATAAAACTATGTTTTCAAGAAAGTAATTTGTCAGAAAACTTTCTACTAGTATATCATTCCATTTATTCAAAGGAACAAATTATCTTATTTCAGTAAAAAGCAATAAAACATTTTACAAACATGCGATATTTCATTAATTAATGCACTGCTTTTAAATAGTTTGCCCTGTTTAGTGAGGCATGCAATCTTTATTTAAGATGCATGAAAAACATCAGTAATTGAAATCAAACATTTTATCTATTGTAACAAAATTCTAATAACATTCAAATAAGGATATTATATCACAGAGATCATTTTACTGAGCGAATAAAGTGAACTTACTATCTTCAAATCGACAATCGTAGTTTCACTATCTGGTCAAAAGTATACGAATACTTCCGATTTCAGACGTTTTGTCGAAAGTCTAGTGAAAGATTTGACGAATTGTTCTTAAACTTCGGGAATATAAAGAACATGTTTGACCTCATATTTTTCAGTGAAGATTTAGCCGCGTGAGAAGTTAGGGAACCGATAACAAATTGAATAAAAAATAATAATGCGTGCGATCATCCTGTATCAGAGAAAACTCTACCGCTCTGTAACTGTAACACATGACTATGGGATATAGATCTATGTGGTTGTCCTATATAGTTGGCTATTAAATTATGTAAGGACAAATTGTCTTTCGTGCATGTGCAGTTACAAATATTTTCATGCAAATACTTATATTTGATCAACTAATTAATATATTTATATTCTAATTGGAGTACGTTGTTTCCACTGTATTTTGTGAAGTTGCATTCAACTTTCTTTATTGATAACGCATTTTTTATAGCATAAAAATATTTTTAATAAGGAATCCGGTTTGCATATGTATCACAAATCTAGCCTCGTATTCGTGTTGTTTTATGCGTGGGTGTCAACAAATTGAATGCCAAACTGACAAGCAAAATCGTAAATGTTCATATTGTACCAGAAGGAAAATTTCGCATGCTCTGAAAAGAAAAAACAAGTTTTTAACTTTTCAAACTTTTCTTGAAATATTAAAGTGCTTCATGAAAGAGATTCTATAAGATCTTAATAGTAAAATAAAAAATATACCAAAAGTCACTTTGTAATTATTTTACAAAATTTGAATCATTATTATTGAGACGGAGTTTTGTCTATTTATTATGCTTTAAATTCTTGTAAGGTTCAATAGGGACAAAAGATGTTAAGATTATAAGAAAACTTTGGAATTCAGTGAGGGAAAATTATTTATCGAAAGACATGATAAAGCAATGCATAAAGAATCATTTGATTTTATTTTTTGAAATTAGCTGTCTACAGTACTGAAATCGTAATAATTATAATTTAATTTTTGTTTATAAATCATTCTTAATTAATAAAAAGTTATTTCTTATAAAGAATATCTCTCGCGTTTGTGCAAAGGATCTAGCCAATATACATGATGCATACGTCAATGTCAAATCATCCGTCCTAATCAAATGACTGACGGTGAAACTTGTCAAACAAAATCTTGATTGTTGGTACTGTACCATATAAAGAGGTTCTTCACTTAAAGTGAAAAAAATATTTTCAAATAGGGCTGCAAACATTACGGTACTTCATAGAATATTCTCAACCTTTAAAATCTGTCAAATCGATTTTTAACACTTTTGTCTGGCATCACTCCAACTTCCGTAAATATACTGGATTTACCGCAATATTTACATGGGTTTTTGACGTTTAAAGAAGCGTATTCCCTATTGAAAATTAAGTGTATAGCATTTACAGATAGTTTACAGGAACTCTCAAAAGGATTTAGATACACTATGTCTATGAGCTATAATTATTTTAAGTTTATTTGAATATTGTTACACTACTTCAAACGTTATGAAGTCGATATGCATTGTTTATATGCACTATAACATGTCTCCTACAGAGAACTGGTTTCCGTAGAATTTATTGTCAATTTATAGGGCCCCATAACAGAACGCGATTGCATTACTTATGTCTCACCAATAATTGTTTGAAGTGGATTTTATGAAATTGCTATACGTTATTTAGTGCGCGATAGACTCTACAGAAAATTGGGCAGATTTAAAACTTTTTACAAGGCCACACAAAATTTTCCATTATATTACCATTTATAAACGATAATTGCCAGAAGTGCGTTTTCATTTGTGTTATGGGTTTTCAAGAATAACTAAATCTTAATGCATGATTTTCCTTTTTTGTTCAATATATCGTCGAGTGCCTTTCAGTTTTTCTCCTATGAAGTTTTTAAACTAGAAAGCCACTCTATGATCTTTTGATAAAAAAAGAAAGAAAAGTAGAAACCATTAATTTATAAAGCCCTTTAAAAAGTTTGCAAGATTAATATCGTAAAAGTACTCCTTTGAAGATTTAAATTTCTTTAAAGTACAAAATAATCGCCAAATATTCTTCAGAGTTATATAAGAACAATGGGGTTGACCCTTTAAAGTATGTTTTTTTATTTGTTCAGAAAACATTATATTTGAGTCTATTTTTGTTAATTATACGCTAGAAAAGTAGTGAAAAAACTTATTTATGAAATATATAATGTGAACTTTAAAAATTTCACTGTCGTACTTAAAAGGCGACTAAAGTAATGAAAAGCTTATCATCAGATATTCTCAGGTGATGAGCTTGGAAAGCTTGAAAGTATTAAGAAGTTTTAAATAAAATGTATATTTTTAACTTGTAACATGTTTTTCATTACTTTAGTCGCCTTTTAAGTAAGACAGTGAACTTTTTAAAGTTCACATTATATACGAGGGCTGTTTATTTTTCAATATCCGATGGGCCGTAAAATAAAGACTAGGGATAATAATAAAATTATTTTGTAGCAACTAGTAGTAGCATGTACAACTGTAGCAAGTACAATCAACTATTTCAATTGGACTATATGCCATACGTGTGGGCTAGGGTGTGTGTGGGGGGGGGGGGGTACCCTTTTCACAGACAGTTGCCGCCAACGTTTTGAGATAGGTCTCCAAGACGTCTTGAAGATTTTTGTTGGAATGGAAGTGGAATGGAGTGCTGTCGTCCCAGTTCTGTCTTCAGATCTTGAAAAAGGGAACAATCACTCGGTCCAGCCGAACTGATGGGCCAGCGCTTCTCTCACGAATGGGATATGTCCGATTTGTGAAAGAAGCTATTGGGCTGGTACCAACCGATTGTCACCTTTTTCGAGATGTGAAGGCAGGTCTGTGACGATAGCACTCCATTTCATTTCCATTCAAACAAAAATCTTCAAGACGCCTTGGAGACCTATCCCAATACATTGGTGGCAATGATCTTTGAAAAGGGTATCACCCCCCCCCCCCTCGCCCACCCGTATGACAAATGACTCAATCTTCATTATGACTATGTCCAATTGAAGTAGTTGATTGTACTTAACTCCAGGCTATAAAAGAATTTTATTATTCAAAGTAGTCTTTATTTTACGGCCCATCGGAGGTTGAAAAAAAACAGCCCTCGTATTTTATGTTGAATCAAGGTGAAAAATTGCGTTTCGTCTTACAGTTTTATTTGTAACTCATTTATGATTCCATTATGATTCATTTATGATTTTGGACATAATGTCATAATGTCACTTCCGATTTACATAACAAAAATTGCACAAAAAATGATAATTTTAAATTACATACTTACGTTAAAGTGTTTACACTGCACAATAAAAACTATTCAATGCTATAATAATTTGTATAATGCTTTAAATAGTTTGCAGAATTAATAATTACTATCTTGTAAAGATAGAGAAAAAACGTCAGTCGAGCCCATTGCAAACAGTCTCAACAAAAGATGTTATAACCTCCCCGTCGTAATAAATCAGAACAGAAACAGCCTTCACGACCTTAAATGCATGTTATCATACGTAAGTAACAAATACGAGTTCACCAAAAGACCAATAGAAAGCGCCAAATGGCAAAAAAAGATCATGTAACTCCTGAGTTCCACTATGCATTTACGGTTTAACACTATTTCTGCCGGTGTCATATGACACCTTTTTAAAGTTTTGATTTATGTTTATTTTGCTTGTAGTTTTTGAATGTGAGAAGCATAAAAATAGTCTGCAGTGAATTAAACACGATTGGCTATTGTTTCAATCGAAAAATTAGAAATGAAGAACCATAAATCGAAATCTTTTAAAAAGTGTCATTTGGCACCGGTAGAAATAGTGTTAATGATCCGTTTAACCACGCTCGCTAAAACAGGCCAACTAGCTGTGAAACAACAACAATAAAATATTTTAAATAATAAAAAGTAGAAAATAAAATATAAATAAAAAATAAATAGTGTAATGATAATAAAAAGAAAAGCTTTTATCAATTAATAGTTTAATATTAATTAAATTATGATTATACGTTGAAAAAAAACGCTGTTAAAAATTTGCAGCATTCTGTCCAGTCATTTGACCGTTTTTATCGAAAACGGTTATACAACCGTAATTTAACACTATTCTGACCATATTATTGGCCATTTTATGATCAGAATATTGTTAAATTATGGTTGTGAAACCGTTTTTTCAAAAAACGATCGAATGATTGGACAGAATATGCAAATTTTTAACAGTGCAATTTAGAAATCCTGAGAAGATAGTTTTAAACTGCTTGTTTTACTTTCCTGTTGACATATCTCAAAGAAGAAACAGAGCAAAAATGCTTTAATTTTTAATAAATTTCCTATTTTGCGTTTAAAACAAAATGTAAAATGTATAAAACAAAGCGGTGAATTTTCCCCAATTGGGATTCACGCCAAGTTAACGTAAATGGAAGCTCTTTTAAAAACATGAATTGCAGTCACAAAATCAGGCGTGATTTTTGAGATAAATATCGAATGTTTATAAAAGAGAGCCTTTTTTAAAAAAAACTATTTTTTCTTTTATGCTTATCTTTTTTAATTATCTTTTATACACTTTTATGGTTATTTCATACACGCTTTCCTTTTATACACCTTTACCACATATACCGGGTGCTTCACAGGGTATAGCGAAACTTTTAGTTGAATAACTCTTCAACAGATAGAGCTAGTGATGTGAAATTGTGCACCCATGCGCAGCGACCCAAGGGAAACTTATCTCCGGACTCTGGTTATTGTAGAAGAATAAGTTTTTTTTGCCAAAATGTACCAATATTTAATCGAAAAACGTATTTTTTAGTGGAAACGTTTTATCTTTGTGTTTAGAGACCTGCCGAAACACTCAGGACAGCAAAATCCTAACGCTATCTCGACTTCTTGACAACGTAGTTCCACTCCTAATGCCTACCACGAAGACTGGATCTAAGGGTGAATATCACAAAATATGAGATTTTGAAAACTAAAATTTTGAAAATTTAAATCGTTTCAAAGCTTCTGATTTTTTTTAAATGTTGGTTGAACAGCTGAATAAAGGAATTTATATGTAAAATTGTTAAAGTTTGAAGAACTTGAGTTCATTTTTATGTAATTATAATTATGTGTCATTTTCTTGGCATATGAATGCCAGGATAATGACAATTTCATTCTAAAACATTTTCACATTCTTGTTTTTTTTTTATTTTCAGATATAACATTTTAATTTTGTTTAAAGGAACATGTTTCCTCTGTAGTATCTCAAATTCAGTGTGTAATGTTGAATTTTATTTGTAATTTATAGAAGCCAGGAAAATGACACAATAAAAGTGTACTCAATTTTTACAAAGCCTTTAAACACATTATTTTCAAAGAAATATCTAAAATATCTTGCTGGTAGCAATGATTTTGCTACTTCTGACTTGAACTATCTCAAGAACAAGAAGAATTACTCAGCAGCGTCATCTGTATACCTCATTAAGAACTAAAATGAGCAGGCCTGGATAATGACATCCATTTTTAGTGACAATCATATTTTAATTATGGAAAATTGTTTGTAAAACACAGAACTTGTTAAATTCCACATATATGTGTTATATAAGATATAATTATTAATTAGAAATTAAAAAAAACTAGAAAAATATATTTATTTGTACATGATAGCAGAAAGCCTTTTACTTTGTACACATCACAGTGTGACATGCCAGGAAAATGACAATCTGAAATTTTAAGTGCTTTAATTGCTTTATTTTTGTGTTACTATGAATATAATATCTCTTGAAAACACTTCTAAGAATATTTTTTACTAGAATGTTAAAAAAGAAATTTGCATTATATAACATTAAATAGAAATTTTTTGTGCGGACTGCAATTTCAATATTTTGTGATATTGACCCCTAAAATGCATGGTTTCAGCAGGATGGAGCTCCTCTACATTCAAAAGGTGACGTCTAGGACTTGTTTATAAGTCACTATGACAATCGTGTCATCGCGAATGGCCTCCTATGGAATTTTTTGGTCCCTCTATAGCCCTGACTTATAACCACTACACTTTTTTATTGCTTATGTTAAATATCAAGTCTACAGAGTTCGACCAAAAACCATAGAACAGCTGAAAACATTGATAACAAGTGTGATAAGGTTGATTCCAACAGTTCTCAAGCAGGTTATCGCGAATTTCGATCAGAGACTACGTTTGTCTCCTCAGATGACCAACATTTTGAGAACTTCATCTTTGAATTTCCTTTATTCTCATGTGTAAATCCTGATATTTTGAAATAAAAAAATTTTTATGTTCAAAAGTTATTCAATATTTTCTTTTTCTATACCCAGCGAATCCCCCTAAAATTCATATAAAGTTCAATAATCAGAGCTGCCAACCTTCGTTTTCTTAAGTCGAATAAACGCGTTTTGAACCAGACATTTTTCGTAAGAAATCAAATAAATATCACAGCGAAACAAGCCACATTATTAAATAATTCCATAAAATAAATTTTTATAATACCATGTATGGTTTTTTTTTTTTTTTTTTTTTTTTTTTTTTTACTTCCTATATTAGGCTTGCAGCTTGGAGCTACGGTTCAGATTTCCCTTCCCGCCTCCCTTCCTATATTATCTACGCCGGTGTTCTCAATCCGATTTTTGAAAAAAAATCTGAAACTTGTCACATAAGAATAGTGCTTCTGAAATGAAAAAGATGGCAGAACCATTTTCTTTTCAATATTCAGTTGGAACATCCACCTTTGAAAAATAGTTTCTGTTCTGCGTTAAAGAAGATTTTCTCAAATCATTCCTGCTCTCGGATCTAAACAAGGAAACGAACATAAACTTCTATTTCACTTTCTATTTTGTGTTAATGTATTAAAATATTAAATTATCACAAAAAACTATTTAAAAACCATTAATAATAATTTTCATTGGTCGTAAACATCATATGCTTTGTATTTTTTTTTTCTGTTTAAAAAAATGTATTTAGGATTAAAATAGTCAGAAGTACAAATGGATTTTTCACAGAAAAGAAAAACCAAATTTTCCTAAAAGCGCATGAAAGTATTGCGTCATTACATAGAAAATTTGAAAATGTTTTCTTTTGCGTAATTTTATTTTTTATTTTCTCTTTTCTAGTAAAAAAAAGTCTTTATTCTATTGTAAGGCATCGAGTCCAAAGTAGTGAACAATCTAACAAAGAAGAAGGATTTTAATAAAGAATGTGAGCCTTCTTATCTTTATTTTAACACGAGGTAAAAAGTTAACAAAGACGTTTTATGTAACAAAAGTTGTTGCTCAAGTTTTAAACGAACCTCGGTGAAATTTTCATATTTTGAAGTTGAGACATAATGTCTATGGTTTTGTAGCTACTTAATTTAAATTTATACAGGGTGATTCTAAATTGTTTTTACGAAATAAGAGGAGTGATAGTACCCATCCAGACGAGTAATAATTACCATAGAGCATGGGGTCTCAAACCACTTAGTCACAAATACAGGGTGTTTCATCCTAACTGAAGTCGGCTTGTCGGTAATAATTTTGCGAAAAATAAAAATATTGTAATAAAAATGTAACGATATGTACCTTATTTTTTATCAAATGTGATAACATCACAAAAAGTTCTTGAAAAACAGGGTACTCACGCAATCGATGATACAGTATAAACTGATAATCACAGTCCAAAATGTGGAACGTCAAATGCATACTGCTGGCGCGTATAATAGAAACTTCTACCCCTTTTTTGTGTGTTATCATGTTATCATACTTAAACAAAACTGAGCATGTCAATTAAAAGTTTCATTATAATATACTTCAGTTTGCTGAAAATTATTATCGTCAACCAATGTTCGATTAAGGTAGAATACCCTGTATTTGTGACTGAATAAGTGGATTGCGACCCCATGTTCTATGGCAATTATTGCTCGTCTGGATGAGTACTGTCACCCCTCTTATTTTGTAAAAATAATTTAGAATTGACTATTATTTTAACACAATCAAACTGGTTGGTTTTTTTCGCTCAGTTGGAAATATTCTATTCGTATGATAATTTAGAATTTCCCTGTATCTAAAAATTTCTTATTTTAAATTTTTAAAAATGTAAATTTTTCATAGAAAAATATATTCATAATCAATTATCTCATATGTCTATGCATTACAAATTTCCGCATTCAATTATTTAATTTTCTTTTTACATGCAATGTTGGAATTTGTAATGAGTTTTCACTCACTTCCTAAAATGCTAGAATAAAATATATATATATATATATGTACACAAGTGTATTTCCAATGATAATACAACATTTTATTATTTTTAGAACTTAAATATAAATCAATAAATTAATTTTAAGACACTCTTTTTGTTAGTCGGCCGCGGGTAATAAAACCGCCATTATTTTGCATGGTTACAACTGTGTACGAGTTATAACAGCAATAGAGCTAATTGTGCTCCAAATCACGCTTTCCAAAATAGGGCAACTGGCTCTAAAGCTACAACAATGAAAATATAGTGGAACTTCCCTTTAATGAAGTCCTTATTTAACGAAGTTTTCTACTTAACGAAATTTTCTGCTGAACATTTCGTTAATTTCCCATTAACATGTAAATTAATCTCATATTACGATAAATATATTCTATATAATGAAGTTTATTCCACTTTTGTGCGTGTACAACATTCAAACGGAGAGGTTGCTGTTGCGTCGGATGTATGAATTTATTTCAGAGGATTGTATGAAAATGAAATTATTTATTTATTTCATCGTTTGCATTCAAAAGAAGAAATGCTAAAAACCTTCGATATAATAAAAAGGGGATTCCAATTTCAGGAAAATATTACAGATGAATTGTTCGAATACTTAGAAAAGTGCAGGAATTTTTATGAACATATTTTTTATAAGAAACCTGTACAAAGTAATAGTATAGTTAAGTATTTGGAATACTAAGAAAAAAGAGAAAAGGTACTCTACGCTTCAGTTTTTGTTTACTTCTCTTTATTATGTGTTTTTTAAAGACATTATTCCATTTAATTTTTTCTCATGTGTCTAAACTACATAAAAAAAAAAAAGTCAATGCCCGAATTAAAATACATTTTTCCAATATTTCCATTTTATACGTATTTTTCATTTTATGCATGTGTATTTTATTATAAAAATTTCATGAATTTCAGTTGATTTCTATTTAACGAATTTTCTTCATAACGAAGTGTTACGCGTAACGATGCGACTTCGTTAAATGGAAGTTTCACTGTATTTTAAGCACTAAAAAGTAGAAAATATAAATAATAAATGAATTAAATTTAAAAAATCAAAAAAACCCGACTGCGTAAAAAGCGAACTAATTAATTATTTCTCATCAATGTGAAACTATTTTTTCATATTACTTACCTATTTTTTTATTTACTTGTATTGATGACTTTTAAGCTGTGTTTAATTATTAGTTCCTATCTATAAACACTGTTTTGATGAAGTCTATAGATGTCTATGATGGTTAGAGTTGTAGTCAAGCTAGAGATCCTACCTACACAACTTCCAGGTTGTATAACATTTAAACGGGGCTTCTGACTGTAAAATAGTCAATGAAACATCTTCTTCATTTTGAAAGACCTGTCCAATGATATGCCACTCAATAGGGTGCGTAAAAGATTTTTTCGGCTGTACCGCCATTTTGTATTTTATGGCCGTTATTTTGAATTTATAAAAACAAAACCTGGTCTACAACCATCGGACCGTTATGACGAATTGATAGAGACCTCATTCATCAAAATCCATCCAAGCGTTGGGATGTTTCGAGGGTATAAAGAAATCCACATACCCAGATGCGCGTGAAACACATAACCCTTCTTTTCAATCGGGTAAAAAATGGTCATAACGTTCTGAAAAAGGATAAGCCTTTGATTATTTAATAGTTTAATATGTCTATATTCTAAAAAAGTAACTAACGCTATCACCGCAGCAGTAAATGAATTTTTTGAGCACGGGGGGTCTTTCATCGTTAATATTAAGAAAACTACTGCATACAAAAACATGAAAATGGGTAGTATTGTGAAGAAATGTTTGATAAATGCGCTGAGTTTTTAAATCGAATAATTATTTTAAGAGATATTTAATGTTAAAGCTTGTAAAAAGCGTTCCATTAAAAAAGTTTTTTAGAGTCAAAAGTTATACATAGGAATTTAATATTTTTTTCTAAGGATATTACTTTATACGCTCCCGGTGTGCATTTATTTTTTTTTTTTTTATTTGACTAATTTTTTAGGGTAATTTCCATTTTAAAATCAAATGTTCAGCATTTTGAGAGATATTTTCTAAATAATTTAGAAAAATTTATTAATTTAAAATGTTGACATTTCTAAAAACAGCGCAAAGAATAATATTTCTTCCAAATTAAAAATTTATTTACACCCGACTATTATAAGCACAAAAAATTCTGTCAAATCAGAATTAAATGATTACGTATGAAAAGCAGGAGAATATTCAAAAATTGCGACATAAAAACTATATTTACACGTGAATTTTAAAAGAGACAGAAAATTTTAAAATATTAAATTCATTAATATGCGTTAAAAGCCGTAAATGGAGGAAATTACGTCCTATTTAAATTGACCAAACAATAATATTGCCAAACAGTTTAAATTTAAAAATATATTTACAGAGGACATTTATTTCCAATTTCTAGATGATCTTTTAAACTATTGTTGCCAGTTATAAGGCAGCGCAAATAAAAATATTTCCTTTACAGCAACAAAAGTATTTTCACCTGAATATTAAAAAGAGAAAGAAAACTTTAAAATAATAAATTCATTAATATGCGTTAAAAGCAGTAAATAGGAGATATTATGTCATATTTAAAACGGCCAAATAATAACATTGCAAAACAGTTTAAATTTAAAAATATATTGACACGAGACATTTATTGCATGTTTTGAGAGGACTTTTTTAACTATTGTTGTGAATTCTAAGACAGCGCAAATAATATTTCCTTTCTAACAACAAAAGTATTTTCACGTGAATACTAAAATGATAAAGAAAACTTTGATGATATTTACGTCAGATTTAACGATTCATATAAAATGTCTTATTTAAAACAACGTTCTTATAGCATTGTTAAAAAATACCGGTCGACAAAAATTCTGTTTACTTAATTCGTTTTATATTAGCTTAATTTCAAATGTTTAACTGATCTTATTTAATCAAATACTAAAAAAGACATTGGATCTCTTAACAGCAGCTGGTTCGGCCTTAAAATTCCTCAATCAAAGAGAAATGAATGGAAACCCGTTTACAAAGAGATCGCCACTAGTTTTTTAATTATAATTCAATCTTCCGTAATCTTTTTAAAGGCGATCAAATTAGCGTGTTTATAGAGTCTACGGTGTCTGAACGTGGTTAGCGAGCGTAGCTCGTAGGTGGCAAATCTCCCTAGTTAATTAAATTATAATTATTCATTTTAAAAAAATTAGAAATTCTGAATAGTTTAAGTATTTTGATTCTTTCCTGTTGCCATATTTAAAAAAAAACAGAGAACAAATTATAATTTTTTTTTACGAATTTATGCGTTTGTTCTTTCTTACAAGCGTAAATCGATGGGTGAAATTTTAATAATCTTACCAAATTCTAATTAACCAATGCCAAATTAACATATTGTAGCTGACATTTTTTAGAACTACATGAATTGCAGTCATGATTTTTAAGATAAACATTTAATGCTTATAAAATTTTGTTTTGTTTTTTAATTCTTTAACTTTTATTGTTTTTTAATTTACTTATTTTATTTTGCTTTATTATACTTTATTTACCATTCAATAATCTCTGCTAAAATGTACATTTTGTGATGTAATCCCTCCAATAAATAATTTTAACCAGTGAGAAAGCAATTATGTAACCGCATCTTAAAAAAAAAATACTCTGCAGCCATAAGTTTAATAAAAATACACCGGAATCTTTAACACGTACACAAAATATTTTATATTCATACTGTCTTATTTTTTCTCAATCTTCTTTCTGGAGGTATTTTGAACAATAAGTACAAGGGCACACATGTACACTTAAACGCACACTCTTACACTTACATTTTCTTTCAAACCACAGAGTAAATTGAATCAGAATATTCACGTCGTGTGAGAAATGTAGAGCTGCAATTGTTCACACTGAAATCAAGATCTCAATTTCTCGTATGATAATAATAACAATAGTGCAAATATTTTTAATGGTTACGACAAAAGAGGGAGCTTTACATATGATAACACTTAAATACAGGGGACTGCAAATTAACTGGCATATTTAAAATTCAATATTTAATCACGTAAATCACGCGCGATATGCACTATCGCGTTAGCGTACAAACCGCACGTTTGTATTGACATGCTTTCCATCATGAAAAAGTTTTTATTCAGAAAATACAGAATTTTAGTTCCAATTTTTGTGTTAACTGCGGCGCCTTCCAGCTTACTCATTGTTCACTTATCAACAAGCCTATATGTAATCCAGTCTCTTATACACAATCAATGATAGTGATCACTTGAATTGAATTTGTGTACCATTTTTATGTGGTTTTAGCTACAAAGGGCGAATGCGTATGATAATTGCGAAATAAATACATTGTAACTGCTTGGTTTAAAAATTTTATGTTTTGTCTCTAGTTTTCTTAGTTATAGTCATAGAATAAAGAGAAATAATGAAGATGAAGTATGGTGTCTCGGGGTGACGCCGAAAATGTAACCCTAAAATCCGGTACATTCGGCCCAAACACAACCACGTGCTTTGACGCACTTGTCAATTCAAACCTGTATTTCTCTGCTTTTGCTTTTACCGTTGCAATTTTTTATTTATAAATCGCGTGTTGACCGTAGGTATGATCATAATGGTACTCAAAAATAAAAACCCGTGCTAGCTCTTTGCATATTTTCCACATCTGCAATTGCATGGAATTTTTAAACGTGACATTCACTTTATGGCCACCCTGTATATTCATTACCAAAACATTTTGCTCAATCTAATGATTTACACAGTTCATGATTCCTTAACTTTTCGACTGATAGAATTTGAATGATACTTAAAAGAATATATAATGACGAAAATAATTACAAAGTTTCAAACGACTGTTTCATTTCCAAGGAGACTGTGAACAAATTTCTAATTATCAATAACGTAAAAAAATGTTATTTTTCCAGGATAAAATGGAAATGCATGGTTGATTATAGTTCCAATTAATTATTGTTTCTGCAACATTTGCATAGGCAATGAAATGAAATATATTTATTAGTTTATAATTAATTCTAGGAACTTTAAGACAGCCTCTAACAAAAAAAAAATATAGTACATGTTACCATTAGTTGTTAAAAGAGATGGAACATTTAAATTACCCTTCTCATAAAATTAATCAAAATTTCAATTTGTCAGAAACATTTTGAAACATTGAACATCTATATGTTCACATTTAAATTTAACAATTAAATATATAATCTGAAATGCAAAAGCAATGTCATTTTAAATTCAAAAAGAAAAATGCCTAAAATATTTAAATAATTTGCAAATTATACAGGAAACATAGCCCTATATGGTGGTGTGGGTAAGGAGGCCTCGGTCAGTTCTGTATGCTATTCTCAAATAAAAATTAAATTCTACCAACTTTCATGTCAACCTAATAGATTTATTAAGTTTTAATTGAGACAAAATTAATTGAAAAACGCCGTGCCATTTATAATTAATGCACCCCAATCATGGAAAAACATTGTTATAGCAATCTTAGCTTTGTGTACGACGATGAAAGATGATTCTTCATTAGTCTATATAACTTTACAAAAAGGTTTATTAAATCTATGGTATGTATTAAAATTTAATTTGTTGTTTATATGTATATATGCATTGTTGCAAAATTTTCGAGTTTTTTCAAATCTAATAAATAAAATTTGATTACGAAAAATTACTTAATGAAATATGTTTGCTCCTATGTGATTATTAATTAACTTCTTTTATGAAACAAAATTTTTATTTTATTTGACATGAAAAAAACGAAGGTTTGATGTTATGGTGTACGTTTGTATGTACGCACAGCTGCCAACTTTCCATTTTTGCCTTTTCTTTCAAGTATAATAAACATATTTCGAATAAAAATAATTATTTAATAAAATGTGTTTTGTTTTTACGTAGTTGATTTCATTACGTATGTCTTTTACGTATGTATTTCATTTATTAATTAAAATTTCTGATTCAAAATATGTTTATTTGACACAAAAAGGAATTGGAAAGTTGATAGCTTTTTCTTTAAAAATCAATCTTATAATATCTCTTTTCAAATTCATAAAGTGGCAACTATATGTTGTATCACTGTGTTCAACAATTTTAAGAATAACAAACTTTATTTTCACTGCACAATAACAAATACAAGTTACACAATCACTATTTAAACTAAACTAGATTACGTCGTTACATTTTTATCAGAATCGTGTGACATCACTAGCTGCCGCTGCGATTACATTTGTATGGATAAAAAAGATTAAAAGTTAATAAATGGTACTTAATGATTTAGAAAAGATTATTTTTCATCTCTAGCTATTTTATTAGCTTTTAATGATTACTTATAAATGCTCACCTAACACCAATCACTTTTTTTTTAGTTGCTGACCATATCGCCCTATGTGCCAGATGAAATCCTGCCTTTTGGACACACGGCCAAATCGGCTTCTGTAACTCATTGCTTCAGCTCCAGTTTGTACATCAGAAGAATCAGTTTATATAAAATCATCTTGACTACTTTTTCCTACCTGAATAAAAAAAAACTGAAAATGTCAGTATACAATAGTTGTAATGGAATAACTCGTTGGGTGGATCTTATAACTACACCATGTTCTGTTTTAATCTAACTGTTCTAACTTTTGCATCTTTTCCTGGAATTAGATCTATAATTTGGCTAATGACCAATTGAGGAGTTTTTGCACATCATCTACAATCAGCACGAAGTTCTCCCAGTTTTAAGTTGGGTAACTGAGAGTTTTGACAACACCTTTTTTTTTAAATTGTCCGAGGTATTCTGACAATCGGACAATATGACATATTCTATATGAGGGTAACGAGTACCTCAACGTGTGGTGAGTCGTGGTTTGAAAATTGTAACAAACTTGCTCCATTCCCATGCAGCAGACTTCTATGACACTGGACTACAAAATCTTATCGCACGCTAGTGTAACAATTCCGGTGGTTCCACTGAGCTCCATATATAACAGGAGTTCTGTGTCAGCGGTCAGAAGCTTGCAAGGCAAAAGTAAAAAATAGTCCCTGTTGTCAGCGTTAGATATTAGTGTTCTCGTTTACTATTATCCTAATTTATGCTTCTCTAATTAAGCTATACTTATCAAATTATTAATTGATTCTCTAATCATGTAAGGAAATGCGATAAACAACATTTTTTGCCATGAAAGCGGACTAAAATTATCGTCACTGTATCCTTCCACGCTGACCGCTGGAAAGCATGTTGGGAAATAGGAAGACAGAACTCCTGTTATATATGGATCTCAGTGTGTGGTTCTTATGTTGAGAAGTAGCTGAAACATTGCTGTATCTTTTAGAATAAATCTTTCCAGGTAATTATATTTTGTTTCTTTTTACGGCCCGTACGAAACTCATTTTCTGGATGATCCTCGTATTTAAGAACAGAGAAAAGCAATTAGGTGTTATACCTACCTACACGGTGTATCTTGCGGAATTTTTTCAAGACAATGAAACAATATATTTCATAAACATTTTTTGTATTTTGTTTATTACGCTTTAATGAAAAGAAATTTATTTTTGTAATGACGAAATAAAGTTGTGTCCCGCTACCCGGAGATGATATCGATCTCATAGCCGTCCACGGTGATCACAATAACTCTGTCAAATGTTATCTGAAGTTATAAACAAGTAATATAAAAATTTTGTTTTTAAAGTCAATTCCTATTTAGGTCATCAAAAGAAAAATTAATATAATCCCTTAAGCTAATGTTAGTTTTTGTTGCATTAAAATATCTCAATTTGCTGATTTTCTATAAGCAAGTAGGTTTACAATGGAAATCTATGGGAATTTGGCAAAATATAAGAGATATCGCCAAGTTGGCGACAAACTTGGCGGTATTTGCCGACAGACCAGGTTCCCCCCTATGGTAACCCCCCTTATAGATATGAAGAAGCACTAAATGCTGTTCAATAACCAATGGCCTCCATTTTGTCTCCCATATAAAACTAAAATTAATTAATTAAAATTTAATTAAGGAATTATTATTTGAAAAATCTGTATTAGCATCAATTGTCATCCACTACAAGTTTATAAAATTTTATTTCGACTTGATAGGATGAATAATATGTATTTTATTAACGATTGAAAATTTGAACAAGATATATAAATAAATATAGGGAGAGTGTGAAGTAATAGTAGGAATTGAAAAAAAGGACATAATGTCTTTACTATGAAAACATAAAACTAGATATTAATTAAAATTTAATTAATGAATTAATATTTGAAAAATCTGTATTAGCATCAATTATATCATCCACTACAAGTTTAAAAAATTTTATTTCGACTTGATAGGATGAATAATATGTATTTTATTAACGATTGAAAATTTGAACAAGATATATAAATAAATATAGGGAGAGTGTGAACTAATAGTAGAAATTGAAAAAAAGGACATAATGTCTTTACTATGAAAACATAAAACTAGATATTAATTAAAGGTATATGTAGATATTATACAGACATACATACAATAAATACAATAAAACCAACTGGAGTGAAAAATTAGCCAGAGCCAGAAATCGAACCCGGGACCACAGTATATAAGACTGCTGCTCTAACCACTGAGCTACTCCGGCCGATGCCTGGGTCTGCAATTTCTCACTAATAAACCGGAGTAGCTCAGTGGTTAGAAATTTGTGTATAACAGTAAAATGCGATTTTTTATTCAAAAACTACGTGACCTAGGGTAATCGCTATAGTTTTTCTGCAAGGTTTAAATTAACTTCTACTACCCCTATTTTTTTCGTAATTTTAGTTTCAGTAGATTCGGAAATGGCGGAAATAGAAGGAGGGGAATATATTTTTGCATTACGTTTTCGACGATATTTCTGAAGATATAATACCTAAAATTTAAAAAAATATATTTTTTAGTTCGGCATTACAAAATCTTTCACATGATACCCCATACGATAAACAAAGAAAAGATTTTTTTTTTCAAGTAACTTAATCAGCGCCTCTACATTTTTCCTAAGTATAATTGTGAATGGTCAGTAATCTATAATTATTGAATCAATACCCTTTCTTACTTCAGCTAATGTGAACTTTCTCCACTTTCCATAGTTTACGAGTAAAATGGCTGTCACAGACGGACAGACAGACACAGGAGTGATCTTATAATAGTTCCTTTTTACTTTTTAAGTATAGAACCCTAAAATTAGTAAAAGAATACCTGATAGAAATAACATCCTAATAGAAACTACGTCAAACTTGCATATCTTTATAGTTTAAATATATATTAATTTGTTTCCTTTAATTAACTTTCATAAATGAAGTTTTAAAGAATTAGTTGATAAAAAATTGTTTTAATATGTTCTTTTATGCACTACGTAACATTAAAAAGCGGTGTATTTTTACAAAATGTTAATTAATGTTCCTATTTTCTTAAATACATCTTTTGATGATAATATAATTTGATTTTTACAAAGATAAAAAAATGAAATGTTACAAATAGACACAAACTTAAACGTTTACTGAAAATATATTTATGTTGTTTTTAAATATATATATTTTTTTCGTTGTGAAAGTTTTTTAATAAGTTCTATTTGAAGTTTATGTATAAAACGGTAACGAACATACTAACAAAATGTTAGATTTCTTTAAAAATAAGTTTTTATTTTAAAAAATTTGCAAAGAAAAATACCTTCAAAGTATGTGTAATCTAATTTTAAGTTACTTAAAATGTGAAATTAGTGTTTATCTTATTACTTTAGCGAAAATATAAAAGTGCTTTTAATTATCGTTTGCAGGCATAAACGGGATGAAAGTTTGTGCACATTTTAAACTTACTTATGAAACTGTATAATTAAAATTTTGTGCAGTGAAATCTACGAAGTTGTCTAAAAAAGAACCAAACATTACTTTACATTTCATTATCTTTTTTGTA
This sequence comes from Maratus speciosus, assembly GCA_963932465.1. Lineage (NCBI taxonomy): Eukaryota > Metazoa > Arthropoda > Arachnida > Araneae > Salticidae > Maratus > Maratus speciosus. The sequence goes on from OZ010786.1 coordinate 308,251,229, forward strand.
TGCCTAAAAATAAGTAAGTAATAGTTAGAAAGAACAGAAAATCTTCATAAAAAATTACACAACACACAAATTTATGCCTCTAAAACCCAATGCTTAATATAGCACTTGTCATTAACAAAACTATGTATAGTATAATAAAGACATTGATATATTATATCTGTAAAAAATAGAAATATTTGTTATTATGTAAAGCTCTCTAAATGAGAATGCGTAATTTCTATCCAACCATCAAGGAGATATATGCATTGTAAAACGAATTCCGTAAATATGCGGAAATTATAATAGAATCAGTTCTTAATACAATTTCTTTTTTCAGACTTTTTTCCGATGAAAGGGATTTCTTGAATATCTCAGAAAGTAAAGAATACGTATTTCAGAACATAGAGCAGTATCACGTGACTTTTAATGCACATCAGGTGACTTTTAACGTAAAACGTTGAAAAGCAGCAGCCAAAAACTGTTCGTGACGCCACTTTGTTCCTCTCTGTATCTTTAATAGATAATGAACAGTGCTCTAGTTAAACTCCAGTTAATTCATCATTTTTATTAAACACACAGATGTTGTAAAAATAGTACCAAAGTTGCACTTTTAACCTTATCTTTAATACTTAAAAAATCATACAGTGTATAACATTTTAGTAAATGCTGTAGATAGAAAAACAGGATATTTTTGTGACAACTCTTTATTGTTATCCCCAATCACTTTAAATTGCATTGTTTTCAATATCACTCATTTCGGATCCCTGATGAATCTAAAGAAAGTTTCTATTAAGTCCAAGGACAATCAAAAGATTGTCGACCTGAGAAAAGACAGTACTCCTTTTACCAACCAGTACGTTGCTAGCCAAGAAAGACAAATGGGTGTCAAAGTCCTTATGTCAAAGTGCTTTTAGCCCATGAAAACAATTCTTGTCCACCTTCATATCTGACCTCGGCAAACTTTGAAAACCTAGCAACAAATCCGATACAGGCTATTGTATCATAAAGCCAAGTGTGGAGTTTCTGAGACACATAGCATTCTCGGACGGAAGAGATATAAACTATAGTAAAGCTAAAAACGTGAAGTATAAGAGTTTAAGTATTTAAATTAAGTAAATGATGTAAATTAAGTAAATTAAGTAAATAAGATGAAAGATGTACACCAGTTCAATCACATAACCAGACGACAAAGTTAAGAAAAGAGAGTCGCAAAAAGCCACAGGTCTATAGTAAAAACATTTTTTAGAGCGTTTTGTATGTGTGTGTGTGTTACAATGCAACAGTCTTTTTAACACTTTCCAACAAAGTTGAAAAATGTTTATGCATTCGGTTTGTCTGTCCGTCTGTCCACGCTCTAACTCCCGTAAATAAACTCGGATTCTCAGGCAACTGATAAACGTCATTTAGGGTCACCAAGGCATGTTTGGTATTGTATATGAAGTATGTGGGATTAATAGTTCATTTACAGGGGCACTCAAAAGAATCCCATTACATTATGGCATATGGGGAAAATCGTTTACAGAGTATTTTAATGAGATTACGCTATTTCAAATGTATTGAAACGGATATAAATGATAATTCACAGAATTTCACTACAAGCTGATTACGATAGAATAGCGCATTCATAGCATTAATAGTACATTTACAGGGACACACAAAATAAATCGATTAGAGTACTGTCCTTGAGTAATAATAGCTGGAAGTGCGTTTTAAAATTTTGTATGCGGTTTAAAATTTAAATACTGTTTTGTATGTTACTTGTTGAATATAAATTTTATACCGGATATACAGGGCTGCACAAAATAATTCACGCACCAGCCTCCTTATTAACGGAAATTGTTGAAGGGAAATTTTCAACTGGGGTATATGTATTTCTTAACTGAACTAAATTTTTGCATACATGTAGTTAATAGATACAAATCTATATATGATATACACGGCTGTTCAAAGAAATCGGATAGTTTCCCGATTGTAGATGGGGACAGCTGAAATTGGATTTTCAAATGTGTTATGCGTTTGGTTGAATTAAAAATAATATTTCAACTTATTAAAAGGTGCTGTTTCGTTACATTATTCTGAATGTGTTGAAAAGTGTTTCATAATCTATGCTTGACGCATGATTTTTTCTTTCTTGTTTCTATACATCGCGGCTTAGATAGCAGGAGTCAGATTTTTTTTTCCATTTAAACAACTAAATTAGCAAAAAAGGAAGTATGAAGAGAAAATTTCGTCATATGTGAGTCAGTCAAGGAATTTTTCCTTTTACATTTTCCAGCTGATAAACCAGACAATTCATTACACTTAATGCTTGAAGATATTGATTCAATCCTAAACTTCTAAATGTTTACCCTCTGTCTCGGCACACTTTTGTAAAGACTTTTGTAAAGTTTTGTGTTAACTCTTCTCTCCAATAATAAAATCATGGCTATAGGTCGTCCTAACTGAAATATTAAAAAGCTTTAATTAGACAAAAGTTTTTAATATCAACTCAAATAAATGTCAAACTATTATTTAGGTCATGAAAGTTATATTTTATTCATAAATAAAGAATGTGAACTATCTCATAATTTGCTTTAATCAACACATTTAAAAGGTTTAAATGGAATGCATTGCAATTTAGAAAAGTTGGCTTAAACAAATTGTCTTACGCAAATCATACTGAAGTTAAAAGGGCTTATCGTGAAAACAAATCATAATCCGATTCCAGTTATTGTTTATAGTTGTTGTTCTTTTTATCCCTTTTATGTGTTCAGTAATTATACAGTAAAACCGGTTAAATGGAACCTTGTATATAGCGGAATCATGTCTTAACCTAAAATTTTTCATACTCCCGGCGTGAGATTAATAATACTATACAATTATGTCTTAAACGACGGAATTTGTTCAAAAGGAATTTGTTCCGATCCTTAATGATTCCATTTTCTCAAGGTATACTACATCTATATTTTAAAAAACAAATTCTACAAAATAGATCTCTTTAACTATTCATCTACTAACGGTACTTATAAGTACCATTAAAATAACTTGTTATAAAATTCATTTAATACATCAGTTGGTTGTAACAGTTTAAAATGAGTTATAGAGACATTAATTTATCTTTTCCAAAAGCATTATTGGTTACACAAAACAAAAATATTTTGAAAGGATGATTTCTTTTGCCTTTGCATCTTTTCAGCTTTCTTGGCGTTGGGAAGGGGGAGGGGGGGATTTTTCATTTCGGAACTATTTCTATATTTCTATTGCAAGAACATTATATTCGTGCATTTTTAATTCTAAAAAATACTAAGAAAAATATTTAAAATAAAAGATTTGAGTGGGGTTATAAATATTGCACAAAATCCCTATAAATTCAAATTTATTTCATCCTTCTTAAGCCTTCAATCCTTCTAAAATTTATTAAATGATAATGTAAATCTTCTAATGTAGCTTAAGCCATTCACAAAAAATGCTCTAGAAGATAAAATTTTCATGAATTCATAATTCAGTACAGAAAGGGTTAAAAATAAGTATCGGCTTGTAAATGTTTTTACTTGGTTGTGTTTTAAATTCCTGAACATACTTCTTAGCATACATTTCAGCAAGTTATAGAGGGTGGTCGCCGAAAAATAAAACGCGAGCAATGGGCAACTTATAGAAAAATATCAACTGTAAACATTTTAGAGTCTTAGTTCAAGATCACAAAAAAAGAAAAACTCAAACAGTTTTAGATAAGCGCATGCGCGAGTACTGATTTGTTATTAACTCGCTTGCAGTGTCCCATACGCAAAAGGATGACTCCTGAGCGTACAGCGTTTTGTGTTTTGTAATTTGCAAAGAGTGAATCTGTAATTTCAGTTCAACGTGCGTTTCGTTTAAAGCTTAATTGTGATCTCCCATGTGGAAAAAACATCCGTCGATGGTATAAGCAACTCGAAGAGACCGGATGTGCTTGTAAAAGGAAAGCACGGGACGACCAAAAGTGATTGTACAATATGTTGACCGTGTCCGAGCATCTTACCTGCGTAGTTCTAAGAAATCTGTTCGGAAAGCAAATCTTGAACATCAGTAGCCAAAGACGACGGTGTAGAAGATTTTAACACCTTGGGGACGAGCGACCGGTATACGTGCTGCGTTAGGTACTCAGAATCCGTGATTATTTTCACCAGTAATTTTTTATTGTAAATTTTGCACTATTTAATCCCAACGTTTTCCCGATTCAATTAGGTAAAAATTTCTGTTTTGGAAAACCGGTAATAAAAGATTAAAAATAATGTAAAAGACGCTCGTCCCGAAGGGGTTAAGAACACGTTTACACATGCGCCCATACCGGATGCATTTTGTACATGTTTGTGAGAAGAATTGGACTTTATGTTGGATGTGTGCCATAGACATATTGAACATTGAACATGAAGGTGGGCATATTGAACATTTTTAAGACAAACTCGGTTAGTTTACCTTCAATTTGATTATGATTTGTCTTAAATCCTTCTATATATAAAAAAAAGTTTTGATTTGGAAATGGACCAATGAAAATCTGCGTAGATATTCCGGGTAGATCGGCATCCAATTTGAATGTTAAGCATGGCCTTTCATCGTTAATATTAAAAAAACTGTTGCATACGAAAATATGAAAATCGGTGGTATTATAGAAAAATGTTTGATAAACACGCTGATGCAGACAGTTTTCAAATCGAAGAATTATTTTAAGAGATATTTAATGCCAAAGTTGGACAAAATCGTTCCATTAAAAAAGTTTTATTGGAGCAAAAACTATACATGAGAATTTAATCATTTTTAGATCATTTTATACGTTATAAGTTCCAGGTATGCAGATTGCATTAATTTTTCCTATTTGACTCATTTTTTGAGGTTTTATTTCAATTTAAAATTCAAATTTTCAGCATTTCGAGAGATATTTTTTACAAATTTTAGAAAATGTTATTAATTTAAACTATTGCCAGTTGTATAAACAGCGCAAGCAATAATGTTTACTTCAAATTAAAAATTTATTTACGCGTGACTATTACAAACAGAAAAAAAAACTTTAAAATTAGAATTAAATGATTACATGTTAAAAGCAGGAAAATTACGTCATAAGAACCATAGGCAGAGATGTCATATTGGCGCAATTTTTTTCCGACGCCAATTTGGCGAAAACATCAATAGCATAAACCACAACATCCGGGTTACCATATCAAGCAAAATAACGACACTTTAGCACCATTTAAGTACCCGTTGCGTATATGAAATTGGCGTCAGAAAAAAATTGCGCCAATGACATCTGTGCCGAAACATATTTACACTTGAATTTTAAAAGAGAAACAAAATCTTAAAATAAAAAAAAATTATTATTATGCGTTAAAACTTGTAATTTGAGGAAATTAAGTCATATTTAAAATGGCAAAAAATATAGCAAAACAATTTAAATTAAAAAATATATTTGCGCGAGATATTTTGAGATAATCTTTTCAACTATTATCGTGAATTCGAAGACAGCGCAAATAATATTTCCTTCTAACAACAAAAATATTTTCACGTGAATATTAATAAGAGAAATAAAACTTTGGTGTAAATTACGTCAGATTTGAAACGATACAATTAAAATGAATTATTTAAAAGAACTATCTTATAGCGCTATTAAAAAATACCGGGGGACAATGACACTGTTTACTTAATTCATTTTACATTAGCTTATTTTCAAATGTTTAACTAATTTTTTTAATTAAATACGAAAACAGTCATTGTATCTCTTAACAGCAGCAGATTTGGCCTTAAAAATCCCCAATCCAAGGAAAACGAATGGAAACCCGTTTACAGAGAGATCGCTACTGTTTTTTTTTTTTTTTTAATTTTAATTCAATATTGTTAAAGCCGATCAATTTAGTGTGCTTTTTGGATTTTGGTGTGCCTCAACGGGGGTTGGTGAGCGTAGCTTGTAGGGGGAAGAGCACCCTAGTAGTCTAAATTAAATTGTTATAATATGCCATTGAAACTGGGATATTCTTTTATGGACACCCTGTATTTTCCGCATATGTTCTTTAATATTAAAGAAGGTTATAAAATATTTTCATTTTAACACCTACTATATTATAATAATTTAAGCTTACATTTCCTATAAATGTTGGTATACAAAATTAGCATACGTAAATTGATGGAAGCTCTATATTGATTTGATTTAACAAAGCAGCTGTGCCCGCCCCTCCGGGTGGTCGAAACCGAGCCCTTTGGTGGGGAGGAGACTCTGAGCCCGGCCCAGTTCGTAGCACACGAATGCGAGGGAGCCAGATAGGAACGAACCACAGCCTCCACGAGTAACTCATAGTCGAGAGGTTTTAGTCCGGTGGCGGCGGGTAACGGATGTCGTGCATGAATGTCGTAGCGCACTTCAGTGGGTTATCGAAGGTGCGACTCTCCCGGCACATCGGTTTTCGAAGCAAGCCGGATGGATAGCAATGGTCCATAGGTCAATATCGGTGCTAGCTTTTCGTGCTGGACGGTGTCGCCGAGCAACGACTAGCAAATATGGTATAACCCTATCCACCAATTGACTGAGAGGGAACCTGAGAGGAAAGAGCAGGCCTTGAAAGGACAGGGACTTGGTGCTCTCTAGTGTCGATGGGACTGGCGGGATCACCATACAGTATCTCGCGGAGTTACCGTCGGGAGAGGTTTCGAATAACGCCTCATACGCTTTTCATGTCAGGTGGCTCATTCCGCCAAGTTTACCGCAGCTGGGGCAGTTGGGAGCCTACCCCAAGGTGGGCGGGGATTGAAGGTGCCCTGTCGACTAGAGGCTCGCCCGCTAATGCGGCGGTGCCTCGAATCTCGAACGAGCTCTCGGTCCGACCCTGGTCCTGCGTGTCTGTGCGCTACTGGAGTTTACTGCGCCCAGTGGTGAAGACCTAGTAGTGTCCCAAAACTAGCTTTCGAACGCGACCAGGTAGCGACCCCATTGCACGGGTCATAGGCACTTGTGCTCAGATACCTCGGCGGCCGTGAGGTAAGGTAGAGGAGGCTGGTATCCGGCGTGGTCGAGTTATGGGGACCGGTGGGACTCCGAACCTTTCAACCCCTTAGCGAGGCGAGGTCTATCCCGTCTGGGAGGAACTTTCTGCTCCACCCCCGAGGTCGCTAATGGCACCTAGAGTCTGACCTCTCATGTCTCCTTGCGTTGAGCCGCGAGGAGCTCCGCATGTGGTAGCGGAGATATCGGGCGAAAACCCCTAGCGAGGCGATGTCTGTGTCGTCAGGAGAGAAGTTACCTCGTCTCTCCAGGTCTTCCAACTAGAGGCACCTTCCTCTTCCTATCGGTTGCCACTCAAAAGCGTCTTTGCGCAGAATTGGTCTTGAGAGACTTTCGTAAAGCAACTCCCGCTCGGGAATCCTTGGCATCGGTTCGTGGACTCGACTCCTTTACCGGTGTTCAATTCCTTCTGATCACTGGAGTGCACAGAGAAAAGGGACCATTTGGCTCTTCCGGGCTTGGTGGTGAGGACTATCGCAATCGGTTAGCTGTCTCTTGTTTTGAGAGATAGACTGCGTGGCGTGCGCTGGGCAGCGCGCAGTCGAGACCGGAGTTTTTGTGAGGAGCAGGGACATAAGGTCCTTGAAGGGCCTAGGACCGGGAGATGGGATCTCGTCTTTAAGAAACAGGAGCAATTCCTCAGATACAAATCAATTAACAGTTTCCGATTATTTTTAACCTGGGAGTCGCACCTGTAATTATTTTAATACTTTAAACTTAAAATAAAAGTGCGAAGTTACAAAAGGCAAAGACATTAGTTTCCAGTGGTAATATCTTTTTTTTTTTAGGAGTATGATTTTTTGTTACTTAATTGAATATCTCTCAGCTCATAATGACCTGAAATTTTAAAGTCATTTGAAGTTACTTTCTCACTAAAGATGTAATATAAGCAGGCTGTCATCAGACCAAAATTATTTGTTAGGGAGGTTACGAAATTTCCCTAACAGTGCAGTCTATAAATGTAAAGTGATAGTGACGTCACGTATGGTCACAAGTATCACAATCATAACATGATCAACATTTTACTTCTTTAATTAGTCATATAGTGACTCACACGTGACTGCCAAGTGAGAAGTTGACATAATCAATTATTTTATCAATTTTCGACTCGTCGCAAAAAGAGCCATATCGACGACTCAGTTGCTTGGAGATGACTCACTCTCATTAGTTTTCTACATTTCAGCGAATTGGTGAAAATTGTCATGATTTTTATTGTCACAAACAACTCGTTGACACCGGCAAAAAAAAGAAATAACCGCTTTTTTTATCGCTACGTACTTTAGCGTTATATATATATATATATATAGCGTAAATCAAAAAAATTTCAGCACTGAAAATGAAAAACCGGAAGAAGAACATAAATAAAGGCGGTAGAGAAAATTAAATATCTGACTACTGAGGCAAAAGACTAGGAAAAATATCTTTTAAGCTATGTTCGAAGTATTACAGTTATCTTAAATTAGAATTTTGTCATTTTTTTCGTATAGGAAGATCATGTTGCATGTCCAAAAATAGTATCATGTTCTCAAAAATTGTTTTCCCAAATCAAAATTTTCATATATGCTGTAATTTAGCAGTTATGATGCCTAAAGTTAACAAGTATATCCATTGATAAATTTTGTGCTTGTTGTGAAATGAACGACCAGAACCTCCACCTTTATTGTATGGGTCTTTTGTGACATCAGAGTAATGGTTTGATATCATATCTGACACCCGTATCATACGATTTTGTTCTAATTTATCATAGGTACCTTTAAATTTTATTAGAGATCTTTTGATTAGATCGATTACTTTCCTAGTCATTTGTTTGTTTCGCTTAGTCTCACGCAATTGCCATCATATGGGCACTCATATCATACGATTCTGATCTAATTTAACAGCAATACCTTTAAATGTTGCGGAAGACTATCGTTCTTTCCCTGTTCACAGAAGATTATTTTTTTCATAATTATTATTAACAGGATGAACTCAATCTTCAACATTTTAGTCATTTGTTTGGGTGGCGTAGTTCCGTCTGATGCCTATCATATGAAAACACGGATGATACGATTCTGCCCTAATTTATTAATGCTATCTTTAAATGTCGCAGGTGACTATCATTTCTTCCTGTTTACGGAAGGTTCTAGCTTCCGCAGTTATTATTGACAAAATAGGTTATCTCATGATAGGGTGATCATCTCATTACAAAAATGCTGTTCGCGAATAGATCAACAATAACTTTCCTGGTCATTTGTTTGGTTGGCTTAGTCTCATGAAATGGTCCTCAGATGGGCAATCGTGTCATACGATTCAGTCCTGATTTATCAGCAGTACTTTTAATTGTTGCAGGACACTATCGTTCCTCCCCTGCTTAGAGAAACTTGGGGGTTTTTTTTATTATAAACAACATTGAGATTTTTTCTACTACGAAATAGTTGTTCACGAATGACTGAATATTAAATTTTTTAGTCATTTGTTTGGATAGTCGTAGTCTCGTGTAATACCCATCATGCGTACACTCGTATGATACACTATTCTGCCCTAATTTACCAGCACTACCTTCAAATGTTTCAGGAGAGTATATTTTCTTTCTTGTTTACGGGAAGTTACAGTTTCCATAATTATTATGAACACGATGGGGTTCTTTCCTATTACCAAATAGCTGCTCGCAAATATCTCAATATTCAAATTATTAGCCATTTTAATAGGTGCCATAGTGGCGTCTAATGTCCATCATATGGGATGTTATATCATATGATTCTGCCTAATTTACAAGTGTTACCTTCAAATATTGCAGGAGACTAGCTAACTTTCCTTGCTCACGGCAGTGATAGTTTCCCTTGTAGGAAAGAAGGTTCTACAAAAGGATGAGTTTCCTTCCATTACGAAATACAGTAGCTCACAAATTGATCCGTCACTTAGAAAACCCATAACTATGTATAAAATGAATGCATTATGAATGAATGCATATTTAATGTATTAAACGAATTTAAAATTTTTACTACAGTAAACTCTGTCTAAGGCGGAATCGAGAGGGACCAAGAAAATTTTCCGCAGTAGACAATATTCCGCTTTAGCCATATTTTACTCTATGTCTATGGATTCACGGGGACTTTAAAACCTTTCCGAGTTAGACAGATTTCCGTCTTACACAGAGTCCGCCTTACAGAGAGTTTACTGTATTTTAATAAATTGTTCATATTTTCATCTATATATTTTATGCATGTTTTCGGAATATAAAATAAACAGCCTTAAAATTACTAATTTGTATGAAAAGGGTATACATTAATATGGAAAAAGTCACCATACGCTTTGTTAAGAACTGCATCTTATGAATAGAAAAATAAATGTATTATATTACTTGTTATTTAAAGTAACTATCAACATCTCTGATAATAGTATGGTTATTTTATTAAATTTATTGTAGTTGAATATGGAATATTTTATCCACTCTCGAATTTCATCTCTGGAGCCATCAGAAACAATTAATATGTACCCCGAATAAAAAATAAAAAGACATAATATATAGATATGTAAGAGTAAAATATGTTCAGTAATATAATTTCTATTCCGATATCCACAAACGAAAAAATAGAACCACTATAGAACTAACAGAAACAATAATAATCAGAGTTGAATTTATTCACCAGATTATTTAAATAAAATAGAAAAATAAATAAAGCATAACACATAGAAATGCAAACATAAAAAAGATCTTTCGCAGCTTTAACTCTCCCGTTTTTTAACACCACTATTTCCAACGAGAAACTCGCTTTATTTAATGGCAGAAATTCTAAAATAAAATAACACAAAGCATACTTATAGCGGACTTTAAAAAAAGAAACCATTGGCATCTGTGAGCTTTATTAAAATAAAGCTAGTTCATAGCTTCTGACGGAATCGTAAGATAAGCGGTAACAGTTCGATATAAATATTAAAGCAAATTTAACTTTTACGAGAAATGTAAATTACATCTTAGAAGGCTATGACATGATATAGCCGAAAGAAATATTAACTTTCTGGAAGACACTCTGTCAACAGTCAAATATATTTGCTACTTTGAAATATAAATCATTTATTCTCATTTTCTTTTAATGGTAGAAAATCATTCAATATATTACTACGAAATAATATATTATTCCAATGATTTTCCGTATTTTTGAGATAAACAAATAGGTTTCTGCAAAAAATGTAATTTGTCTGACAAATTTTATTCTCCTATTAACTGCAGACATCGGATTTGCGAAAAACATTTTAAATAAATTAAATAAATTTTCGATTTCGATTATTTTTTAATGCTTTTAGTATCGGTTGTGATAAAAAAAAAAATGAAAGGCATTCCCAATAACTTTTTCTGCCGAAAGATGTTTTCAGAATGCAATCATATTTATAGGACGATTTATATTTACTTTATTCTTATTTACATACGCTAAGCTTTATTTTCGCGAAATAAATGTACTATTCGATTACACAAGTGCAACTCTTTTAAATCTCATTTTTAATTCTTTACTTTTGTAGTGTTTGCATTATTTTAAACAAGTGCATTTTAAATTAATAAATATCATTTTGAATTCTTTTTTAATTCTTTGTATAATCATAGGTTTAATGGTGACTAGGGAAAGTAAAAGATTTATACTTAATTTCTACAAGTAGCGAAGACCAACATGTGGCAGGTTCCTAATCTATTTACGCTACTCAGAATCATATACCCTTTAGGACGTTGATCAGATACAATTACCAATCACCAGTATCATTATGGCTTAAACTTTTACTGGTGCACTACTTAATAGCTGATGTCGACCAGATTGATCGACCCGAGTTTATATGTCCGTCTTTTTTGATAAAATATTCTTAAATGATGCAAAATTTCTAAAAAAATTTAGTTCGTATTCAGATTTTTTTTAACAGTTAACAACAACTTAACAAAATATAACAAAATATTTTACTTACATTTCGTCTTTTAATGTAGTTACATCTTAAACTAGTATGCTGTGACCATCATGAAACTTTTTCTATACCATTTTAATACATTACTTTAAATAGTTTACAAGGAAAAACTTTCAACGCGAAAGTCTGAATTTCATCGAAAATGCTACTAGCTTAACCCTTCACTGCACCACGTGCCACATCTGGCACATACCTAAAAACACTGTAATTCTTATCATGTGCCATGAATTTGGCCAATATGATCTATATCCCTAATCAAGAACAGTCCAAAAAATGGAATAACACTTATTTTGTTCATGTCAGATGGCTGCATTTGACAAAAAATTAGAATTTGTTCTTCGGAAACAAAAACAATTTCGATCAAGCTATTAAGGTAAAATTTACTTTTATTATTTTTACTGAATATTTAAAAATACTAATATAAAAAAGTTGCAGAGTGTCAAGCAGATAAAAGCATTTAAGCTCATTTAGTTGTAAAATATAGCACTACAATATTTTAAAACCCTAATTGTGTACATAGGGTACATGCCATAAAATATAAAATTTTAGCTGAAAATTTGAAAATTAATTTTTTTCACTATTTTCTCCATTATTAGACCGATATATAGATTTCAAATATTTTTTTTTTTCATAAAAATAGAAAAAATCTTGCAGTGAAGGTTAAGAACATATCTGAATGTGCCAGTATCTGAAAATGGGTTGCTAAATCAAAACTGGAAGGCTACAGATGTTTAGTGTTTCTTCAAATGAAACTTTATTGCACAATGGCGAATTTTATATCTTGATTGATATTGATTTTAAAGGGAGTAACTTAACTTATATAATGGTGTAATTTAAACTGATATAACTGGTATAATATTACATATTAGTGTAACGTAACACCAGTCATATCGGTTAAATTATTCCATAAAATGGGCCAATATTATGCCACCAATATTATATAGAATAACATTACATAATTTTTTTCTAATGTGGCTGGAATTTTTGCAGTAGTTTACTTTCAGATATATAGCTTTGTTATACTCAATTAACAGCAAATTTGTAATATCAGTTTAATATGCAGACATATTTTCAGGGCCTAATTATCACCGGGACAAAATTCCACAATTTCAGCTTATTTATACACCTTATTTATACAAAATTTAGATCATGAATAACATTTTTATTCCTTTTTAATAGTGGAAGTTTTCTCCGTTGGTAGTCAGGACCTATTTGTATGCCTTTATCTCTTAATAGTGGACAATTCTAAGTAGCATGCAAATTCTGTGGTCTCCAGGATTAGATTATTTTTGTGGTCTTAGAAGATTTTTTATATTCAGAATAAGACATTTTAGAAAGCGTAAACAAGCACAGTTATGGTTGCGCAAACTTATTAAATATGCTTTCTTATTTAACTAGTAATTCGATCAGCTAACCTGTAGCCAATGCCTGATTACCGCTGAGGCAAACTTCCACCAATAAATTTAAATAAAATTTTTTGCCTTATTTAAACGCCTTATTCATGCAGAATTTCAGTCTTAAATAAGACAAAATTTTGATTTCCTTTTTACTGGTGGAAGTTTATCCTGGCGCTAATCAGACCCTGCATATTTTAATATTTTATCCGCCAGCAATATGCATGACTTTGTCAGGAAAGCGTTGACCTTATGTACAACCATTGCATGTATCGGGGGCCATAAGCTACATAGGGTATAAAAAGAAAAACCACCCTTCTAAAAAAAACAAGAATAAAAAAAGGACTGAAAGAATAGAAATATAAAAACGGTTTGCGATACTGATTTGTGATACCATTTTGGGATTCAACTGCTTATTGCATGGATCCAATTAAAGTTCGTGATAGTTTTGGTTTAAAGTTTCCATTTTATTTCATATAAGTGTAAACTGCAATTTTATTTTTGTTTATCCTTTTCATTCGTTTAAACTGCTTACTGCATCCATTGTCTATGGGTTTATTTAAACGAGTTATATCAAACAATAAACGATTTACAAATTGCAAGTCTGTACCGAGGTGCACATTATAGATTATTAGGTCGTCCTTTTGTTATTTAGAGAGAGCGTAAAACTTAAAAAACATTTAGTTTGTTGCGTGGTTGGTTTGGTTAGTGTTCATATTTCTTAAATTCAAATTGATAGCTTTCACTATGATGATGTCGCATTTTTTTATGAAAATGAAGCCATAGTAAAATAAAGTGCATGCGCTGAATGAAAGGGTATAATGTGTTATAAGAGTAATGCCATGGATCACAATGTACATTTACACTCTTAACCCCCCTCCACACACATATATATACATACACGCATACATACACTCAAATTAGTTTTTTAGTTTAAAAATATTTAAAATGTAAATGTAATTCAGAGTATTTTTTGTTGTTGTTTAATGATACTTTAAATAAAATTTCTCCTTCGCTTCACAATTTCAGATGTTGTTGTTTTCTTTTCTTGTTGCTGCTGTTGTTTTATTTTGCTTCATTTTTTTCGTATGAGATTGGCACTCTATCGTTATGTAAGCGCTGCTCCTCTGCTTATCTCCATACCAAAAAAAATTTTTTGCTATTCGCTTTCTGATCCCTCATCATAAATATGACAGTCCTCCATTCACTTCCAATTAACAGGCGTGAAATATATGCATATATGTGTAATGTATATATATATATATATATATATATATATATATATATGTATGTATAACCATTAATTTTATATATATATATATATATATATATATATATATATATAATAAATTCGAAATCACAAATATATGAATAAATTGGTAAAGTTCTAAATATGAATTAGAAATGAACATAGGAAACCAGTATGTAAAATATGAAACTATGAAATACTCATAGTTTCATAATCTTCAGAGGAGCTTGTGGGTTCATTCATAAAAAATGTGTTATTTCATCCAATTTTGTTGGCATTAAGCCTAAAATGACAAAAATTTAGCTCCTTATAACGCAAACATAACAGAAAATAGATAATAAAAATCCAAGATATCTAAAAAAGATACACCTCACACAGGATATTAAAAATTAATGGAGTACAATATCTAAATTACATACTAGGAAGCAAAATTGCAGCATGTCTAGATTGAAAACAGAGCTAGGACTATTTTAACATGTGGCCCTACAGTTGAGTATCTGACTGAAACCCATAACTTTGCTGCCATCTGGTGTGAGAAAGGAAAAAATGTAAATTGGAATTGGATTATTAACAATAATGTTTAGTGCTGCCATCTTTACCCAAAAAAAGGAATGAAATTGATTGAAAAAATAAAGAAATGACTTGGATTAACATTTAGTTAAAGTAGAATGGAAAAAATTGGAATAAACTTGATAAGTACTGAGTAAATACAAAATAAAATAAAGAATAGGAATAAATTAATAAAAAAAATAAAGAATTATATAAAAATAAATAAATAGAAGGGCAATAGATCAAATTAACTAATTTAAAGATAAAATATTATAATATAAAAAATGAGAATATAAATAACATTTAAAAAAAAATGAGAAAAATTTTGAAATAGTAAAATATAGCCTTGTATTATGTAACTAAATATGAAAATTTAAAAAAACAATGAGGAATATTGAGATAGTAAAATATATCCTTGTATTATGAAGCAATATGTGAAAATTTATGAGAAATTTATGATGTTAAATGCATGATACCCCGTGTTTATATATATATATATATATATATATATATATATAAGATTAAATTCAATTATTCATTAGATGCAAAAAGTATGCATATAAAACTTCGAAATTCTACTTTTAATGGAAACAGTTATTATTCACTAAATCTCCTCAAAATGATAGAAATTTAATAAATGAGTAAGTATTATTTTCTTGAATCCGCATGTAACAAAAACTAAAAAAACTGTTTACTGTAGTTTTTTAAATGCGTTTCAAATTATTTTCTGAAAGATATCAATGAATCTTATAAAGATTACATTCCAAGATAAATTTCTCCATCTTAATTTTTCTGAAAATTTTGAGAATATAGCTAAAAGTTCATATTTTAATAAACATTGCACAATATATGTTTCCAGTTATCCTGCTATAAGCAAAAATAATAGAAACGCCAAAAGATAAATAGCGGAAATTATTAGTGTTATAAATTCTTTTCTGTCAATTACAGTACATATTTTAAGCGCACAAATTTATTTCTTTTAACATAATTATTCTAATTGATAAATAAATCTTGTGAGTTGTATTAATTTTTCAACTGAGTGAAAAGTATCCAGGTCAGGATTTGAACTAGGAACCTTTCACTTAAGCTGTCTTTTCTCTGCCAACTGAGCTGTTCTGGGCAAATCTGGCGGGCACAATTCACTCGGATAAAACTTTTGGATTTTTCTGGTTTGTTATCTGAAACAGCTCAACAAAATACCTATATTCGATTTGTTCTGTTGAATTGTTTAAGATAATAGACCGGATACTCTTATCAAAAGTGTTATCTGAGTAAATTGTGACCGCCAGATTTGTCCAGCGTAGCTCATTTGGCAGAGCATTGGCAGCTTGAGCTAAAGATGCCTGGTTTAAGTCCTGGTCTGGATACTTTTCAGCCAGTTGTAAATTTACAAGTCATACAAACTGATGTATAATTAAGAGAACAATAAAATCAATTCGGAAATTTACAGTAATATGAAAAGTATACTCTAATAATTTAAATGATGAAATATGCCGGTGTGAAACGTTAAGATCAAAATGTCTTCTTAAAAGCACCATAAAATTACAGAAAAATGTGGAAGGCCTTTCGAAAGAACTCAGCATTTCTTCATCAGGCGAGTCGGAGCAAAACTGAGAGTAGTTAAGTTCTTTCGAAAGGTTTGGCGCATTTCCCTAATTTTATGGGGTTTTAAGAATTTCTTTTTTGTTTTAATTTACTCATAGTATAATTTTTTATATGTATAAAATGTTCAACCGAAACTTAGTCGGCCTTCATCAGTGAAAAACTGGTGGTTTTTCGCTGATGAAGACCGAGTAAGTTTCGGTTGGAAACATTTTGGTTTTTAAAAGGACTTTAATGTGCTTTTAAACGATTTTATTATGTTTGACGCTCCTTTAAGCAATTTATTTGCATTTATTTGTATCTTTGTGAGTTTTAATTATTAATCAAGGTGAATTTTGCACTGAAATTTTAACTTTTTAAGATATTTTTCTGTGTCCCCACGCCTTAATCATATTTAATTTTATATTTTTCGCTCCTATGAACAGCATTCGAAACACCTGTGCCTTCCCACAAAATCAGAAACTTCCAAGTGGAATACTTTGTAACAACATAGTGTAATTTATATCTAAAATTTTTTGCAGAACTTAAGTTTAAATAATATTTAAAATAAATGATTTAGGCAGAGTTAAGAATGTTCGCCAAATGACTTATTGATACATTTTATTTGGAATATTTAGTTTAAAGTTTTAATAGACAAAATCCCTTTCAAACATTCAATTAATGATTGTTCAAATCTTCTAATAAATTTTCCAAAAATTCAGAGCAAGATGCTTTGTAATATGAAAGTCTCATACATTCATAATTTGGTATATAAGGATTTAATATTTTAAACACCTGAACCCAGAAATCACGTAAACATCATAATAACTTTTAAAATATCATAACATAATACTCCATTTATATACTTATTTTTACATATATCACATGTACTGTATACGTCAGATAAGAATAACATGTTTTGAAAAGAAATTTTAAAACATGTTAACCGTCAGTAAATAAAATCATAAGACGAAATGCAATATTCAACCTTGATTCAATCACAAACTACGCGATATGATGTTTAAAAACAATTTTTGTTTACTTCAAAGCTGACAAATAATAATACTCCAGGCGTTACGAGTTTAAAATATACATTTTATTTAAATTTTCTAATACTTTCAGCCTGCAAAACCCGCAGCCATGGTCAGGGAATATTTTCATTAATTGCCAATTTCAAATACGTCCCTGGCGATAGCTGCGGGTTTTGCAGGCCGAAAGTGCCAGGAAATTTAAGCAAAATGTATATTTTAAACTTGTAATATTTGTAGTATTATTATCTGTCCCTTTTTAAGTAAACAGAAGACGTTTTAAGACTTATTTGAAATGAATAGAACAACAGTTAATGAAAATATTCCCTGACGATGGCTGCGAGTTTTTGCAGACCGAATGTACTAGGAAATTTAAATAAAATGTATATTTTAAACTCTGTAATGTAACTCTTTTGTAACTCTGTAGTATTATTATCTGTCACATTCTAAGTAAACAGAAAACGTTTTAAAGTGCATATTTTGTAGTTTGTCATCTTACAAGTCTCTTAGTAAAAATTTGAAAGTAGTATAACAGTATTTCGTAATGCATAAATACATTTCTCCGAGATTTTTTCGATAAAATATGCTTATTTTTCTCAACTGTTCCAAAACTTTATAAAATGAATTTCTTTAAATAAACGAATCAAATAAAGTTACTCTTCGAACATTTTTTATTATTATTATTTAAGAGCAGGAACTTCGAAACACACTTTTACAACAAAAAGCATAGTTTTGCTTCTCAAACGACATAAATCTTACGACAAAATTTACACCATAGCAACCGCTATTCTGAAATTTTTCGAATAACTTAATAAATATATTCCTAACATGGAAACTTACTTTCTAAAGCAGTTTCCTCGAAATATAAAATATTTAGTTTCAACTCTGAGTAACTGGATGGTTTGTTTAGTTTTCTTTTGCAAGGCGACATGTTTTTAAACTTCTTTCATAGATAACTTACCAAATATCAAATTGAATTTATATTTTCTTTCGGAAGAGATGGTTAAAATTATGTTTCGGAAAAAACCGTTTAACTCTTCTGAGAAACTCTTCTTCTCCAACTGTTTATTCATCTCAATAAAGACTGTTCTCAAATCCAAACGAGTCATTTTCTGGTGCATTTAGGTAGATTTCGTAAGAAATACTACCTATTGCAGTCGTTACCATGGTGGTGCGACTTTTGAAAAATTCCTTCATAACTTTTCCTTATATGACCTCAGGAACCCAAAACCACCCTCACCGAAAAAGTTCATATATATATATGTATGTACTAAATTTTGTCCGCACGATAAAAGTTGCAATTATGCACGGATCGTCTTCAAACTCGCCAACAACTTTCAGATGGCTAATATCTCGGCGGGGATTGCAAATGGGCAAAATCGGCCCAAGGGAATGGAAATGGGGAGGGTTCAAAATTTCTAATACCGTCTTAACAAGATTCTGATAAAACCAGTTCTTACATAACAATGACAGGAAAAAATAAATATTTTTCGTTATAGCAGTTGCCAACAATAAAAAAAGACAATAAAATTCTCACCACAACAATTGCTTTTCTATTGCAAGATTTTCACGTGAAAAAAAATTTAAATAAATAGTTTTACGAATTGAAAACAAATTGAATATTTCGTCATAAGTTTTCTAGAGCAAGATTTCAGCATGAAAACTCAAAATGAAATAAACAGTTTGACGAATTAAAAATATATATATATTGAGTCATATTGGAAATAATAATGGACCTCAGCAGTAAATATGTAACGTCATGTGAGTTTGAAGAAACGTATTAAAACATGATAAAAACCCGACTATGGAAATATTAACATATTTTAACACTTTGAGGTTCCCTGAATTTGCTTTAGCTATTTTTTAAACCTATTCCATATGCATGCGTGTGTGTATTCGTGTATATTAGAATTTTCTCAAAATGTTTATCTCCCTAGAGCTCATTCTTAGTGAAGGAACTGGGTTTATCTCTAATCTTAAGTTTTGTTGGTGAATTTAGTACTTAACTTCGAAATCTTAATCTTCGAATTTTTTTTTATTTCTTTTTTGTTCGCAAAAGTATCAATTTGGCATAAGTTCTTATTAAGGGAGGAGATCACATTCAGCAGCTCGATGTTGCGTTATTTTAACACAGCATTAAAAAATTTTTGGGAGCTGTAAATATTTCTTCAAATTAAACAATTTTTTAGAATAAATTGTACAAATCTTTGTATTTAAATATTCCTTTAAATAATTTTAATGATATATAATTAAAATTTAGTTTAATTAAGACAGACTAATTAAGGATCTTCAATGACCTATATGTGTTGCGCGCAGGATTAAGAAAAATCTATTCGATATATCCACTTAATATTACATATATATATTTCTACAATATCGCACGGTAACTTCAACCTAAAATAATAATCAAGTTTACAGATGAAAATATTTTTTCAGGCAATTAAACCATAAAACGCAAAATTTAAAAAATGTCAATAAAAAATAAAAAATAAATAAATATATTACAGGTACTAACTTAAATATAGGTAAAGGTTATAAAGATATGTATAATCTAAAATTTTAAGTTTCTATGTTACTTAGTTTATGAAATAGGATGCGCTCAATGTCAAAAATAACTGATTTGAGAAAAATGACTTTAAAGTTCAAATTTATGTTGATTTGGATAGGTATTGCTTCACATATTTTATCATAAAACCGGTTTTAATTGGAGTATCGTCACAATTTGTTTTTAGGTGCGTTCGTCATTATATAAATGCGTAGCACCTATAGTCGTCGTTCGGTCCGTCTGTCTGTCCGTCCGCAAATAACAAAGCAAAAACTACCCAACCGAATGGTCTGAAATTTTAAATATATAATTGTAGCAAAATTTTGTCGAGTCATTTCAAATTTTATGAAAATCGGATGTATAGTTTAATTACAGGGAGAAACTTTTCCGTTACATTACGACCAATGGGAAAATATTATTGCAAGTGCATTTCAATGATGTTACAACCTTTCGAACAGAATGAAATTGATATGCACTTATGAAGGGTACTAAAACATACATTAAGTACAATATGCGGTTCAAAAAATATTTATAAAACTAGTTATAGTACGAACGCACCTCATTTGCTACGTTTCACAAGCAATTTCCAACTTTTTTAAACTTCGGTAACTTGTTATTCTTCCATAATAGACAACAACAAAAAATTTGACTTTTTAAAAATTCTAAAAACTTTTTAATGTGATCTCCCTCCGTAAGAAATTATTTTTTTTTCGCTTTCGGTAAAAGCAAAAGATTTTTCTGAAAAACCATGTCAAATTTGGCGTGCTGAACCGAATTTTCAAGTGAGTCAGCGCAGGAAAGGGGAAAAAATGCCGCCCTGAGACAATAACCGCTTATAACTCAAAATGTTTTTCTTCATGTATCGGAAAATGAAATTCGATTACAAATTACTTCAATTATCCTACTTGCAACTATCATACTTTTATGTTTAAAACTGAGTCAGAAAGTTTCGTGTTGTTGAACGGGGAATTTCATGTATGATAAAAGAATATTTTTCTCATTGAAAAAACAAGACACCTGCGAAATCCCACGAAAACAGCTGAACTGATGTACTTTTTCTCGGGATCTTCTGAAGTAATTTAAAAATTATTTTACTTATTTATATCGGATTATAATTAGCTATATTATAATACTTTTATTTTTCATTTTTTTAAATAAATTATTTTAGTAACAATAATTCAAATGAAAAGCTAAAATTACCGGCACGTATTTATTACATCTTTTCATTTCTTGCCAAACGATCAATTAATAAGTTGAACTACTGCCAAAACTAAACTGACCTTAAATGGTTCCCGACTTTAAGGTTCGTTACAAATTGCTATTTTTGTTATTATTGAAAATGTAACTTTAGCTTGGATTATTTCAGGTAATTTTTACGTTATAATAGGGAATTTTGTGTATTTTGGGGTGAATGGGCAAAACAAAGCGTAAATTTTCGTGTTTTGACAAAATATAATCAACGGAAAAATTCATTCAATTCAAAGATTTTTCTGAGAGTGTAACTACTATCAAAACTATTAAAAATATTATTGAAATTGCTTGAGTAGTTCCCGAGCAAAAGGTTCTGTACAATTTGCTATTTTTCATAGGATTTTGCTATTGTTCCCTTTTTGCATTTTGTTTTTCAAAGAGACGTATTTTTTGAATTTCTTTCATAAATTACTTGCGAAATATCAATATGATTTTAAGTTTTCTATTATATTTTCAAGAACAATTTCGTCAAAAAACTTGAAAAATACAGGCAGCAAGTTGACGTAATATCCCTGTGATTGGGAGAATTTTTTCTGCTATTTGAAGTTTCCGCCTTTTGACTGGAGAATTTTAGAAAATTTTTGACCTCAAGTTTACGAATTTTTCGTGTTTTGATGGAAAAAGAACACATGTAAAAATGCCGTTTTTAATACGGCAAAGTATTAAGCAGCACAGTTGCCAGAACACACTTGTGATTTCGCGCAAATGCAGATTTGGATAGGAGGATTTTAGGTAATTTTTAAGTTAGACAGGAGGATTTTCTGTATTTTGGTGGAAATAGGCAAAACAAAGCGGAAATTTTCGTGTTTTAAGAAAATACAGTCGACGGAAAAATTCGTTCAATTAACGTTTTTTTCTGAGAGCGTAGCTACTGTAAAAGATAACTAGTTCGATGTGCCAATCCCAAAACTTTCTTCTATCTCATGTCAATATTTCATTTTAATTAGTTTTATTAGTATTTTTATTAGAATTAAGCATAACTTTATACGCTTTTCGATGGTACAATATTGAAAATAGCAAAAAAATCGCTATTAGAGCGCCTCCTTCCTGTGGAATTTTTCTAAATTCAGGGAGGACCTTCTTGCCATGGCCAAAAACATACACAAAAAATTTATTTCAATTGTATACATAACTTCATACACTTTTCGATGGTACAGTATTCAAAATGCACAAAAATCTCACAAAAATCGTTATTACAGCGCCCTCTACCGGCGGATATTTTCCAAATTCAGGGAGGACCTTCTTGCAATGGCCAAAAATATACACAAAAAAATTAGTTCAATCCCATGCATAACTTCATATACTTTTCGATGGTACAATATTCAAAATGCACAAAAATCGCTATTACAGCGTCCCCTACCGGCGGAATTTTTCCAAATTCAGGGAGAACCTTCTTGCCATGTCCACAAACCTACACAAAAAATCTGGTTCAATTCTATGCGTAACTTCATACCCTTTTCTATGGTATAATATTCAAAATGCACAAATATCGCAAAAAAATCGCTATTAAAGCGCCCCCTACCGGCGGATTTTTTCCAAATTAATGGAGGGCCTGCTTGCTATAGCCAAAAACTTAAAATAAAAATTTGGTTCAATTCTATGCATAACTTCATACAATTTTTGATGGTACAATGGCGACACACGGACAGACGGACAGACAGACAGACATTTTTTATAAATATGTTTTTTGAGATCTCTGACCCCTAAAACGTGTAAATCCGCCGAAAACCCGAAGTCGAAAAAAATTTCGATTACAAATATTATTGAAATAGCTTCAGTAATTCCCCAGTAAAGGTTCGTTACAAATTGCTGTTTTCATAAGATTTTGTAATTCCTGCCTCCTTAACTTTTCTTGTATTTTTCAACTTTTCTTCATAGATAACTTACCAAATATCAAAATGATTTCAAATTTTCTTTTACGGAAAGATTACTTCTAATATCCATATTATAAAACGTATTTAGACCTATAAGCTAAGGTACTCTATATTTTAAGACTTATTCCGTACTCGTGAACACATAAGAGAAGATTTTATACAATTCGTTTTATAATTTTAAAATAATCACAAAATCCAAATTCACTTTGTATGTGTGTATTGGGAAGTTACACATATTGCTTGTGAAAAGTTTATTAATAAATGTGTGAAAGTATTAAAAATGCATACACTTAAATAAATTTTGCTCAGATTTAGAATGAAATGTCTTAATTTTCTCTGAACTGTTATAGACCTTAAAAAAAGGACGTTCTTTAAATAAACGAATTATACCTTGTGAAATTTTTAACTTCACATTGGAAACCTTCAAATATCTTTTATAACAGTAAACAAATTCTGTGTTTATTTTGAAAAGACATCAATTGTTTAAAAGATGTGAACGAATTTTATTCTGAAAGTTTTCAAATAACTTAATAAATGTGTTTCTTTACATGGAAAACCATTCTAAAGCCATTACTCTGACATGTAAAATATTGGGTTTTTTAGTAAGTGAATTTAGTTTTCAAGTTTTGTTTTAAAAGGCAACAAATTTTTGAATATCTTTCACAGTTGACTTACCAAATATCAAAATTTTTTTTTAATTTTATTTCTAATGCAACATGCTTTAGAACTTATTTCATATATAATTTACGAACCATCAAATCTATCTTTAACAATTTTCATCAATGTTGAAAAGTGTTTATAACTTCGGTCTCTCTGTCTGTGCTCTAACTCAAATAAAAATATACTTGGATTGACATAATTGATATACGTTATTGAAGATTACTATGCCATGTTGCTGAGAGATAATTGCTACAAGTGCGTTTGCTGTTGTGTGTTTTTAAATGTAAATATTATTTTTTTTCTATTACTTGGTGTGTATCAATTATATGTATCATATACAAGGCTGCACAAAAGAATCCGTGCAATTTCTTTTTTATTGACGGAAATTGCTAAAGGGGGATTTTCAACTTGGTTCTGAGTTTCCTAACTGAACTAACTTTTAAAATATTATGTAGAATGCAGGGTTTTTCCGAATTCGACCGAAAAATTCAGAGGGGGAATAGAAGGCATCAAGAGGATGAAAAATTGCCATAGAACATGGGATCGCAAACCACTTATTTAGTCATAAATACAGGGTGTTTCACCCTAACTGAAGCCGGCTTGACGGTAATAATTTTGCAAAAAAAATGTAACGATATGTACTTTTTTTTTGTACGAAATGTGATAACATCACAAAAAGTTCTGGAAAAGCAGGGTGCTCACGCAATCGATGATATCGTAATAACTGATAATCACAATCGAAAATGGGAAGCGTCAAGTGCATACTGCTTGCGTGTATAATCGAAATTTCTACCACTTTTTTTCTTCACATTTACAACAAAGGGGAGAATGTCTATTAAAAGTTTCATCATAACATACTTCAGTTCTCCGAAAGTTGAGTTAGGGTAGAGCACCCGCACTGCAAATAAAGGCGTCTTAAATTCAGACACATATGTTACTGAAAAATTAATACAGACACTTAAGTGTCTGAATATAAAATTTCAGACATCATAGGTGTCTGAAATTAAGACTCTTAAGTGTCTTATTATGATCATGGCATAAACACTGTAAACTGAAATGTCTGAAAATGGAGTGTTCAATTTTCAGACATTTTAAAGTGTCTGAATTTTTAAGACACGTATATGCGTCTGAACTTAAGACATTTCAAACGTCTGAATCGCATCCATCTTTGATCAACCTGCATGTTCGGCAATAGGCAGCTGTTTTTTCACTTTTTTGTAAGCTTTATACACTGTAAAAATATCCGTTAAAATATGGAAATTGTAATGCCTATTCAGACACTCATTTACGTATTTTAATGTAATTTTTTCCCCTAAATTTCAGAAAATTTTTCATTTTTTTGCATATTTCTGTATTTAAAAAGTTCCATTTAAAAGATAAAATATAACCTTTCAAGGACAAACCCATATAATTCAAACCCCACTTTCAAAAATCACGTATATTAGACAGGATTTTTTTATTTATATTCAAACCAGTGGCATATCCAAGGAGTGGGCAGATGCCCCCTCCGAAATTTAAAGAAAATGTCAAACTTAATTACGAAAGTTTAGCAAAAGACATGTTTTAATATTAGAAAGTGTGTTATTTCGCAGAAATCATGAAATTTTTCATTTCAGCCAAGTTTTCGTTATACAGAGGTTTACTTCAGTTTTATTTACTGTTTATTGAGTTACATTTAGCAAATAATGTTCAGTAGTCCGTTTAAAAATATACGGTATAACCATGCTGAAAGCGAAAGTTTGCTCAGTCTCATACGATTCTGTCTTATAAAGTTTGATTGCATAATAGCTGCGTAACGTACTGTTATAAAAACCTGTTTAAAGACGATCGCTTATAATTCGATAGGCAATTTATTCATCAAAAAAATAGAAAATCCATTTCGATCTCATAGTTTCTGAATAACATCACCTGCCGATTTCATGCGTTTAAGAACAAAAATGAATTAAAATTTATACATTTCCAAAACATCAAACGTCTCAGAAGAATTTTTCTTTGGAGTCGAAATTAAAACTTCAGCTTTTAAGAATGAGTAGTAGCACCATCTAGTGTAGTCAAAGTAGTCTATATGGAAATAAAGTTATTTGTTTGTAGGTAAAAAGAAAGTGATTTTTTAATTATGTGCTACGTTCTAGAAGTCAACTAAATAAACCCTGTAAACTACTTAATTCGTAACCTCTATAATCTCTACTTAAATTCAAAAAAACTATATGGCTCTGCCCCCTTCGAGCTACGCTCGTCAACCCCCGTTCAGACACCGCAGACTCTAACAGCACGCTAATTTGATCGGCTTTAAAAAGATTTCGGAAGACTGAATTATAATTTGAATCTGACAATTATAATCTGACGTAATTTTTACCAAACTTTTCTTTCTCTTTTTAATATTCACGTAAAAATACTTTTGTTAGAAATGAATTATTGTGATCATCTTAAAATATCAAATAAATGTCTCGCGCAATTTTTAAATATAAACTGTTTTGCAATATTATTTTTTGTTCATTTTACGTAATAAGTGTAATGCGACGTAAATGTGACGTAAATTCTCCTATTTAAGACTTCTAACGCATGTTAATGAATTTATTATTTTATAATATTCTTTCTCTTTAAAATTCACGTGTAAATATAGTTTTTATGACGTAATTTTCAATGAGTTCCTGCTTTTTATATTTTCTGTTTATAATAGTCACGTGTAAAATAAATTTTTAATTTGAAGCAAACATTATTGTTTGCGCTGTTTATACAGTTGGCAACAGTTTAAATTAATATAATTTTCTGAAATATGTAAAAAATATCTCTCGAAATACTGAAAATTTGAATTTAAAATAGAAATAAAACCTCAAAAAATGATTCAAATTAAAAAACTAAATGCAGTCTGCACACCGGAAAATTCTGACGCATAAAATGATCTAAAAATGATTAAATTCCTATGTACATTTTTGCTCCTAAAAACTTTTTAAATGGAGCAATTTTGTTCAACTTTGGCATTAAATATCTCTTAAAATAATTCTTCGATTTGAAAACTGTCTGCATCAGCGTGTTTATCAAACATTTCTCTATAATACTATCGATTTTCATATTTTTGTATGCAACAGTTTTTTTTTTAATATTAACGAAGAAAGGCCATGCATAAGCATTCAAATTGGATGCCGATCTGCCAGGAATATCTACGCAGATTTTCATTGGTCCATTTCCAAATCAAAACTTTTTTTATATATATATAGAAGGATATATTGTAGTTCACTCTTCTTTTGGGGTTGCTGAAATAACAGTTCAAAGTCCACTATGAAATAAACAACAGTTTCATATTTTAAATCAGTAATTTACTATTGATATTCAACTTAGAACCCAGTTTACTTACTTAAAATCTTTACCTGGCGTGGGGGATCCTCATTTGTACTCTAAAAGTTCCTCTGGTAGAAAAAAAAAGCTGAACTTAAAATGCCACATATTCAGATTTCTAGAAAAAAAATGTGTAACAGGGATGTTTACGCCGTATAACTTCAGGATTTTTTAAAAATACTACGTATAACCTGTTTCTCAAATAAAACTACAGTGAAAACTCGATACATGACGTTAATGACTTTAGCGTATGCCCTTTGCCTCTAACATGTACCCTCTGGGCTTTTTTTACGACTACAACACTGTGTGTAAAATGTTCAGAATTATACTAAATTGGATAAAAACTTACTGCTACTTAAAAAACATTGCTTGTGCTTCATAAATAACATTATTTCAAAGATCGGCCGATGAAACCGTGGATGAATGGCTAGGTCACCTTTCTCCTGAGAAACAGGACCTTGGATTGAATCCCCCCTCGTGTAAGTGTTAAAAGTTTACAGTAGTTTGAATTGAATATATAAATCAGATGTAACATGCGACTTTGGGAAGTGGCTGTTGAAATATGGGGATTAGTCCTTGAAAAATTATATCTTATCTTTTAAATGGAAATTTTTAAATACAGAAATATGCAAAATAAATGGATTTTTTCTGGAATTTAAGTTACAAAATTTCCATTAAAATATGTAAATTATACTGGAGTCTCGAGTGTCTACAATTTCCATATTTTTACGGATATACAGGGTGCAATATGTTATCTATCGCCAACCTTTAATTTCTCAACCGTTGGTCGTAGACATATAGTTCCAATTACAAAAACGTTTCAAATGAGATAAATATTCATGTTGTGGCATTATTTAAAGTCAAAAATCAATTTGATAAAAATTACGAAATCTAACTTTTTATACGGTCCCCCAGTCCCTATAGTTATATTTAGTAAAAGTTTACACATATCACAACAGATATAACACAAAAAGTTTGACATCTGTACTACAAAAATTGACACAGTTATTGAATTTCAAAGTTTGAGATTTTTACACATGATTTTTTCTTTCATTGAGGGATCAGTTAAAAGATGAATTAACGTAATTCGAGATCAAAATCAGGGTGCAATGTCCTTTTCACGTCGAAACCACTTTTAGCCGGTATCGCCGGTACTTTTGAATGTTGTTCGACCCATAAAAGTTAACTCAAATTTTTAGATGAAATAACCCTCTTTGGTGATTCCCCGATTTGGCGATACCGGCTAAAGGTGGTTTCGCCGTAAAAAGGGCATTGCACCCTGACTTTGATCTCGAATTACTTTAATTCCTCTTTTAACTGATCCCTCAATGAAAGACAAAATCATGTGCAAAAATCTCAAACTTTGAAATTTAATAACTCTGTCAATTTTTGTAGTACAGATGTCAAACGTTTTGTGTTATATCTGTTATGATATGAGTAAGCTTTTACTAGATATAACTATAGGGACAGGGGGACCATATAAAAAGTTAGTTTTCGTAATTTTTATCAAATTGATTTTTTTACTTTAAATAATATCGCAACATGAATATTTAGCTCATTTGAAACGTTTTTGTAATTGGAACTATATGTCTACAACCAACGGTTGAGAAATTAAAGGTCGGCGAAAGATAACATATTGCACCCTGTATATATATATTACAGTGTATAATGCTTACGAAAAAAAAAAGGTGAAAAAATGTTTTTCGAAGTGGTCAAACATGGATTCAATTCAGACGTTTAAAGTGTCTGAAATTTAGACGAATATAAGTGTCTTAAAAATTAAGACACTTTAAAACGTCTGAAAATTGAACACTCCGTCCCAGCCACTTAAATGCCTGAATTTAAGACATTTCAGTTTACAGTGCGGTATTTTTGATTAAATGGGTGGTTTGCGACCCCATGTTCTATGCTAATTTTCCACCGTCTTGATGCCTACTATCACACCTCTGAATTTGCAGGTCGAATTCTCAAATCTCTGTGCATACAAATCTGCAGATCATATACAGGGCATCACAAAACAATTCGAAAATTTTACTGACTTTTAATTATTTTAACGCAACATACTGATTAGTAAAGAAATCATATGAGTAGTGATGTTTCCCATCGGAATGAAAATGCGTCCATGCCGGGACTCGAACCCACAATCTTTGAATTAACTTGTCATTGCTCTTAGCAGATTTCCAGATTAACGATAAAATTTTTATATTTTCACTAAACTGTGCCAGAACTGAAAAAAAACGACTTTCTTTAAGAATTCAGTAAAATTAATCTTTATGTAAAATTTTTACTTCGAAGCAAAAACTTGCAAACACCTTTTATAACAGAAAAAAATAATTTTACTTTGAAACGAGAGAAATCGCTTAAGAAATTTGAGCAAATTTGTTTCTTTAACTTTAATCGTGAAACTTTATTCTAAAAAGTTTCAAATAATTTTATAAATATGTTTCTTACAAGAAAACATACTTTCTAAAGCCGTAATCTCGAAATATAAAATCCTGAGCAAGTAAATCAGTGAATGAATTTTCATTCAAGTTTTCTTTTGCGAAGAGACACGTTTTTGAAAGTGTTTCATACCTAACATATCAAATATCAAAACGATTTTAAATTTTCTTTTAGGCAGAGAACTTTTTAGCCCCCTGTACGGTATGCTATTTCTTTCTCCCAGCCTATTTTGTGTAGTTTTCAAAAAATAACGTTACCTTGTATAAGCCAGGCGTAAAACAAAAGCTGATTTTTCAAAAAAAAAAAAAAAAAAAAATATGGCCATTTTTTTTTTCCATTCAGACCAGAAAATCAGAGTTCTAACTTTTTACGACTGCTCTTTCATCTTCACCTAACGCTTCATTTATAATGGCTGTTTCATAATAATAGAAACCACCAGTCCATCAGAAGAAAATGAAGTGATGGAAATGTCGGGAAGACAGTAAATTCTGAAAAAGCAGAATTCCTGTTCTCTAGTTTAAAACTAATACAGGGTGAGTCTAAATTGTTTTTAGAAAATAAGACGGGTGGTAATACCCATTTAGACAAGCAATAATTACCATGGAACACAGGGTCGCAAGCCACTTATTTAGTCAGAAATACATGGTGTTTCATAATAACTGAACACGATTTGATGGTAGTAATTTTCAGAAAAATAACAATATTGCATTGAAAATGCAACGATGTGTAGCTTGTTTCGGGTGAAATGTGATAACATCACGAACAGTTCTTGAAAAACAGGGTGTTCAAGCAATTGAAGATACTGTATGAACTGGTAATCGCAATCCAAAATGTGGAGCGTTAAGTGCATACTTCAGGCACTTATAATGGAAACTTCTACCACATTTTTTTATGTTTTCACATTTACAACTAAGATGAGCATGTCTGTTAAAAGTTTCATTATAATATACTTCAGTTTTCAGAAATTTAAAACCCTTTTATTTCCACTTGACGTCACACCCTCCATAGTTATTTTTGCGATTTTCTCCCATTAAACATGGTTTGCGACCCCATAGCCCATATTCTATGGCAATTTGTCATCCTCTTGATGCCTACTGTCATCCCTCTGATTTTGTAAAAACAATTTAGACTCACTCTATATTTTAAGAACTATTTAGGCCTGTGCTATTTTATGATTCCTGTATGTTAAGAATTATATCATACTCATCGATACAAAAGAAAAGGCGCTATATAGCCGCTTTAAGAAGTTTAAAATCATTTCAGAATAATTCCTTTCTGTATTTATATTTCGACGTGTCACATATTGCTCGTAAAAATATTTTAAAAGTTTGTTGATAAGCATTTTAAAGTATTATAAATATATTTCGTAATATTTAAATAAATGTTTCCTGGATGTACGATAAAATTTGATTATTTCCCCTAAACTGTGCCTGAACTTAAAAAACGACTTGGTTTAAAAATTAAACAAAGTTAACATTTTTAAAAAGATCTTACCTCAGAGAAAAACTTTAAAAACGTATTATTAACGTAAGAATAATTTTACTTTCAAACGTCACGACATAAATCAGTTAAGAGGTGTGAACAAATTTATTCAGAGGCAAAATTTATTCTGAAATCTTCAAATAACAAAACAAATGTGTTTCTTTCATGTATGTAAAAAGAAATACGCTTGGATAATTCAATTTTAATTCATATATGAAGTTTTTTTTCTTTCCTGAGGCGACATAATTTTGAAGTTCATTCATAGATAACTTATCAAATATCAAAAGGGTTCTATTATATTTAAAACAAGAAAGAAAAATCATGCGTTAAGCTTAGATTATGAAACACTTTCCAACACTTCCTGAATGCTTTAACAAGACATCGTAATTTAGAGAAATAACGTAAATAAGATAACTGAGTAAACATTTTATAAAACCCATAAAACATTTAAAAAACTGATTTCAGCAGTTACCGTAGCCAAATATATATTCCAATTCTTTTGAACAGCCCTGTATTTGATCTGTAGATCGATATATATACTATATAATGGGAAAATTTAGTTTAGCAAGAAAACGCATAACAGGGTGAAATTTCTCTATCAGCAATTTATACTAATAGATCGAAACATACTTGAATAGTTTTGTACAGCCCTGTAGTTTACCTAGTACCTTTATTACACGCCACTAATTAGCTAAAATTTAATTCAAACTAAAACACTCATAAAACTACTGAAATCACATTTCCAGAAATTATCATCCATAGACGGTCATGTATCCAATTCTTTGCATGACCCTGTATATCATTTTATCTATATTCTACAAACATTTCTTAGTAAACTAAATTCAGTTCAGCGTAAAAATGTATAACTCATTTAAAACGCACCTTTAAGCAATTTACACTCATACTCAGTAACCCTTACGAATTCTTTTCTGTAGCCCTGTATATGAACTATAGTATTTGTACACACTATATAATATGCATAAATATAGTGAAACAAAAACACATATCATAATTAAACATGCATCTCGACCAATCATTGCTAATATACAGTAATTCGGATTCAATATAGTATCTGAAATCTTTTGTGTGTCCCTGCAAATGCTATGCACTTCGCATTATACATGAAATAACTTATACTAAACCTCAGCGACGTATATCAATTTCATTATATATGAATTAGTTTAACATAATCCAAATACGCCGCAAACAATTTGCCCCTATACCATTATGTTTTATGTTTTCTATACCATTATGAATTCGTTTGTGTGGCCCTGTAAATGAATAATAACTATTCCTTGCACCACATATTCTATAGAATGTATATTTTAATGGACTTCATAAATGCATATCAATTTTACTATGTTTGAAAGAGTGTAATACTATAAAAATCCTTTAGAACGATTTTTTCCCATTGGCCGTAATGTAACGGAATACTTTTGACTGTCTCCGTAAATGAACTAAACTTGTTACAAACTTCATTTGAAATAGGGATCGTGCTATGCTAGGGGTCACTAACATCCAAAAATTTCAGAACGATCCGAGTATATTTACGAGAGTTAGAGAGCGGACAGACGGACAGACAGACAAACCGAAGTCATAAACACTTTTGAACTTTGTTGGAAAATGTTAAAAAGAGATGATTAAAATTTTATTTTAGAGAAAAAACGGAATCGCAAAAGGTGAATTCTTCCCTCTAAAGGAGAATCGGAAGGAGAACATGAGAACAGCAGTTCTCCTAAAAAGGAGAACCGCTCTTTATTTTTGTTTATAAATATTTTGACATTTGCCACCTTCTATCTCGTACGATAGAAAGAATTTTTTTCTGATTAATGTGCAAGTATTTGTGAACTGTCAAAAGTTATGAAAATGCTAAAGCTTGTTAGTTTTGAAATTTTTTTACCTGCTTGAACAAACTTTTAAAGGAATATTTAA
Source organism: Maratus speciosus (assembly GCA_963932465.1). NCBI lineage: Eukaryota > Metazoa > Arthropoda > Arachnida > Araneae > Salticidae > Maratus > Maratus speciosus. The sequence goes on from OZ010786.1 coordinate 308,284,460, forward strand.
ACAACCTTACTCTTTTGAATTTTGCTTTATAAGAAATTAAATATGTTTAAGTTTTATTACTTTTAAGTTACGAGTAGATACATATTTGAAAAACCGCACGAAAGTTAATACTTACTTATCTGTATAAGCTATTTCTTTTAATATACTTAGAAAACTAAAGTCTAATTACTTTAAAAACTTAGTCTAATTAAAATGATCTGCTATTAAAACAAAACTCATATACTTCCAACGATTATTAATAAATAATCCATAAAAGTCGGAAATTCGGAAACATTTTACAAGTATAAACAAATTTAATAATATGATTATTAACTGAAAAATCAGAAGTTTGGGTCATTTCGGTGTACTTAACTTACTGCAAAAGATGCTATACTTTTGTGAAAATGTGGCTAGTTATTTCCGCGAAATCATATGCGCAATCTGGAAAATAACTTTTTTTAATCACTTATCAATGAGCATTCGCTGTGTAGTATATGCTCGTAGCTGAAGTTGATTTTTTTTTTTTTAATCATAACTTTTATTTTAACACGAAAATTTTAATTCGGTATTCATTAAAATATAACCAATTTAATACATTTTAACATGAATTTACAAAATAACTGTTTACATTTTTTATGCCATTTAAACGTACCTACCTCACACAATGCTGTTGATCGCAGCTTTCATTCCTAGAAAAGGTGGCATTATTGAATACAAAGGGATCCAACAGGGATACCTGGCTTACAGAATATAGATTAATACCATAAATTTTATCGAAGACCGATAGATTTTTTACATTTATTTATATCTATATCTGTGTGTATTATTTATTTATTTATTTTGTATTGCCCACTAACAATACCAAAAACCAATTTTATATGCAAAATATGAATAATATATTTAAATAAAGTTTTAGAATTTGCTAAAATTAATACTTTTGTATTAGCCGCACGCCAAGAGTTAAAAGCCGAAGAAGTCGTCAAATATACTGCTACTTACAGCAACCCTATTGAGATTTTTTCATAATTTCAGTGGTTTAAACGCGTAATTCAACTACATGTGTTTTATTTATATTATTTAAATATTGCATTAATTGGATGATGAAGTTTTAATTTCGCTGTCAAATGTTAGCCGTGAACAAACACTGAACTATTTATATTGTTGTAAGTGCAAACGGGTTAATGTTTTCTAGTCGAGAAGCACGCGATAGAGATATATATATAATTCATGCTTGCAAATTATTTTAAAATCATAAAAAGTCAGTAAATTCAGATACAGTTTACGAACAAATTGCAATTGAAAGAACATTGATTTTCCTATTCGACGGTATAAAAATTGAAATTATGCGACGTTTAGAAATTTGAAAATTGCAGTAAAAGCGACATTTATTGGTCAGTTGTTATCACCGTCAATATGACATCAGCGTTACTCACGTACATGTTTTTATTTTATAATATAGATTTAAAGAAATATTTTTAAAATCAATGCCTTTTTTGCCACAGTTAATAACATTATACAATGAAAGACATAAGCCATGTTTGGCAATCATAATTTAATTAATAAAACTATTTAAAAATGAATGTATTAGCCAGAGTCCGATCAAGCGGGGCACAAGACCCTTTTTGTTAAACAAAATTTTATTTTGTTTCCGCTATCCCTCATCTGTTAAAGCTATTGATATCTTCAAAAACAGTCAAGTGTCTATACCTCTCATATTTAGAGTGTCATCGATTTGCGATCTGTGACACCAAATGACCCTCATGCACGCTAAATTCGCATTTCTAAAATAAACTATGCTTGTTTATGACTACGTTTTACTTACCCTGTGAAAACATATAAAATAAAAAATTTATCACAAAAAAATCTTTCATGAATTGAATAATATATTTATGTACAACATCGTAATTGTGTGCGTATGCGTAAATAGGCATAGATATAAAAATATATGAATGTATATGTATAAGAGTACCTTATGGAATATTTGCACTAATTAACGGAAGATACACTACACACGTCACACTTCTAAAATAATTACATAATTATTTTACACAATCCCAACCTATTAAATGCAACTCGTTTTTCTACAGTTGAAGAATTTTTTTTTTCGTAATTATTCTCGAACAGCGAACAGCAGAGCAGTTCAAGGGGATACCCAGTAGCAGTGCTACTCCACTCCTTGTATATGAGTAAGTGTATAGCATATCCTAGAGTAGCCATGAAAATAAAGTCTAATCGTAGCACATTAGTACTACTATATAACAAAGAAAAATTTAAAAAAAGTAAAAATGGAGAGGCTGAAAAATTATGAAAGGGTAATCCAAGGATTACAGTATAAAATTTTTCTCGTGCACCATTCTATTAACTATGTAAAGAATAAATTTATGGCATTAGTGGTATTAATGACTTAAAAAAGATGCACTTTTTTTCTCATTTGTGAATTTCTTATACTTCTTATAGAAATCTCAAAACAAATCTGAATAACATTGATTCAGTAAAAGTATATTTAACTGCTTCATTTGAAATTTTAAATAATCTTGAAATATTATAGTACCGGTGCCCATAATTAAAACATCCCTTTTCTGACTTCCCTATATATCGAAATACCCAGTGTAAATGCTCCAAATTTTGCGTACCTACTATTCAAGACAGGGGGAAACGGATTACGCAAAAAATAGTCCCAGAAACAATGATAGATGGCGCTGTACAACAGAAAATAGGGAATAAAAGACAAAATACTAATAATAAAACCAACACATGGTGTATTCGATAGCTCACTTTTATAGGAATGTGACTGTACTGTGGTCAATGGATAGATAGTCCACGCTTCTAAAACACAACACAACATTTAATTATTTACATAAAATTCAAAGGAGACTGGCAATGGTTGATACATTGCGCTTACGTCGTAACTTACATGGAGAACAACAACAAAACTGGCGGGGAATCCTCGCCCGCGCCCCTTCCAGTCCAAAGCGCTTGTAGCGCCCTCTCACAAATTATGATATACGGAGGAAACACTCCCCCGGGGATTGAAATGCAAATTTCAATATACATTAACATATAAATTTGCAAAAAAAAAAAAAAATGTTCACACAAGAAAAATTATAGCATATAACAACTTACATACACAATAATAATACAAGAATAAATTCACTATAACACTAGAATAAATACAGAAATAATATATACATTTTAAAGTTTGCTTAGGGAAAGAAAGGAAATTTGTTACTCAACTGGTAATATACAGACATCTCGGACGTTTCTTTTAAAAATTCGCCCATCTGGTAAGCGTAAATTCACCGTTCGAATTATATTATCCCTTCCCTTAAAAACTTCTACTATTCTACCAACCAACCATTTGGTGGAAGGTAAATTTTCCTGCTTTATTAGTACCAAAGTTCCTTTCTGTACATCATCTTTTTTAAATTTCCATTTCCCCCTCTGTTGGAGATTATTCAAATAATCGCGCTTCCAAAGTTTCCAAATTTGTTGGCTAAATTTGGTGATTATCTGCCATTTTGCCAATCTATTTTCATTAATTTCATCTAACTGAGGTTCGGCGATCGAAGTAATTGGCCTACCGATAAGGAAATGTGAGGGTGTCAAAGTTTCGAAATTTTCAAAATCTGGGGATAGTGGGGTAAGGGGGCGAGAGTTCAAAACTCCCTCAATTTCCGCTAATATCGTTAAAAATTCTTCTAAAGTTAATTTTTGATCACCTATTACCCTTTTCAAATGAAACTTGAACGATTTTACTGCTGCTTCCCAGATGCCGCCAAAATTAGGAGATTTGGGGGGAATAAATTCCCATTTGATACCCTCCTGGGTTAAAAAGTTACACAATTCCTCATCTGGGACACTAACCAGTTTATGCAATTTTTTCAACTCGATGTCAGCTCCAATGAACGTTTTTGCATTATCAGATAGAATTTTGGCACATTTCCCTCGTCTGCCAAAGAAACGTTTTAAACTAGCTATAAAAGCTTGAGTTGTGAGATCTGAAACAAAGTCCAGGTGTATTGCTTTGGTGCATAGACATATATACACTACTACATAAACTTTATTTAATACACCCTTCCTTTGATTTCTAAATTTAATAGAAAAGGGTCCACAGTAATCCAGGCCTGTCACGGAAAATGCAAAATTTGGGGTCACACGTTCCCTTGGCAGATCGGCCATCAACTGGGAGCTGACAACAGGCTTATTTTTGAAGCATGTCACACACTTGTGAACAATTTTCCGGCAATTATTCCTGCCATTAAGTGGCCAAAATTTCTGTCTAACATGGAAAAGCAAGGCTTGTGGGCCTAAATGAAAATACTTCAAATGGAAATAATTTAAGATAATATTTGTTAACTTATGATTGGCAGGCAACACAATTGGAAATTTAGAGTTAGGCGGCAAATCGGCATGCGATAAACGGCCACCAACTCTAATTAATCCTTCATTTCCCAGGAATACATTTAAAGAAGATAATCTACTATTATGCTTAACAGGCTTACCCTTTTTGGGACATTTTATTTCATCTCGAAACTCACCCTTTTGTGCTGACCGAATTAAAAATAATTCGGCTTGTCTCACTTCATCTAGTGTTAGTGGTCCCCTTGTTTTCTGTGGGTTGCGACAATTCTTGTAAAATCTAAAAATAAAACTAATTATACGTATTAATTTTATAAAATTATTAGTCAATGAAAAAATGTGTTCAATTATAGAATGTTCAGTGGTGATAGATAAGGTGGTAAAGTCATGAATATTGTCCACGGAGTCTCTTTTTAGTTCATTTAAATAGATCTCCTGATCTGGAACTACTAGTGATTGTTCGTTGTTACAAATATCTAACGAGTCCTTGAGAAATTCTGGACCAGTCCACCATTTGTGACTCTGAATAAGATCTTCCGATTTTATACCTCTAGTCAGCAAATCTGCAGGATTCTCAGACCCTGCACAATGAAACCACCTGGATGGGTCTGTCAGTGATTGGATTTCTTTGACCCGGTTAGACACGAATGATTTCCACCTATTTGCAGACCCCTTTATCCAATAAAGGGCAATCTGGGAATCGGTCCATAGAAACATAGAAGACGGTCCCTTGCGATCTAGCACCTTCTTCACCTCACAAGTTAGACGCGCTGCTAGTAATGCACCCAACAGTTCCAGCCGGGGTAATGACACCTTTCTCAGGGGTGCCACTCTGCTTTTCGATGTTAGCAATTTAATGGAAGACTGGGTCTTGGAATATATTTGGAGATATATGACAGCACCGTATGCTTTGGGACTGGCATCGGCAAAGGTGTGCAGTATTACTTTATATTCAGAGTCTTCAGGGAACTGAAACACATTTCGAGGAATATTTAGTTGTACTAATTGAGGTAACTCGGAACACCATTGTTCCCACAGCTTTGAAATATCGGGGGGCAATTCTTCATCCCATGTTAAATTCCTATTCCACAATTCTTGAAACAACAGTTTAATTCGTATTGTAAATGGCGATATGAGACCCAAGGGGTCAAAAATTCTACCTGCTACTTGCAGAACGAACCTTTTCGTATTTTTTGCCTTGCACAAAAATTCTACTAAATTATCAATATCGATCATCAACATGTCCTGTTTAGGTTGCCATAACAGTCCTAATACCTTATGTGGTTTATTTTCCTCAAAGGGCTGAGGTAAAGTACTAAACCCGTTCTTCTCCCACGATTCCATTACTACTTCGTTGTTCGATATCCATTTTCGAAAAGTCATACTAGCTTCCTTCATAATTCTGTGTGATTGTTGTGAAATGTTCAGTGCATCTTGTACCGTGTCGCTACCGGCAATGAGATCATCAACATAAATACAACTATCGAGTATTTCGGTTGTCACCGGATATTCCTTCTTAAATTTACTAAGATGTTGTTTTATAGTGGCTGATAGTAAAAATGGGCTTGGGTTCAAACCAAATGTTAGGCGTAAGAATCTGTACATAATAACTTTAAATTCATCACCGTTGACAGGATTGTCATCTATAAACAAGAATCTTAAAACGTCTCTATCTTTTTCGTTGATAGAAATTTGTAAAAAGGCCTTTTCTATGTCGGCCAAAACAGCAATTTTATTTAATCTAAAAAAAATCAACAAATGGAAAATGTTCGGATTTAGGTTACTGCCTGCATCCAAACAGTCATTCAAGGACAACTCACCTGCTTCATGCGAACTCGCATCAAAAACAATGCGACATTTTGTGTATACACTGTCTTGTTTAAATACCGTATGGTGAGGTAAATAAAAAATCGGGTTGTTAGAATTTTCTTCTGACTCAGGAACAATTTCAATAATTTTCATCTCTAAATATTCGTCTAAAATTTTACGATAATTTTCATATAAACTTGTATCACGTTTCATTCTTTTTACGAGAGTAGCGAGCCGTGTTTGGGCTATCTGGTAATTATTGTTTAGTTCTTCCAAATCCCGTTTCCATGGGAGACAGATTTCATATCTGTTATTTATAAACCGCACCTTTTCCCGAAATTTCTCTAAAATATCTTCATTTTTTACATTAACTGGGTCATCCCTAATTCCTATTGTCTCTAAATCCCAGAACACCTTCAAATCTAATTCATCTTGATTTTCTAATAAATAACAATTATATTTAGTTTCGCTATTTTCGTTTTCATCATGTATAACTCCACCTGCAATCCAGCCTAAATAAGAGTTTTGTAAAATTATAGAAGTCTCAGGAATTTTCATTTGACCAGTTAATAACAAATCATAATAAACATCTGCCCCCAATAGCACCTGAATTCGCTGTGGTTCAAAAAACTTTGGGTTAGCATAAACCAAATTACGTGGTAGTTTCAGATTAGAAATATCTACGCCACTCATAGGATTTAAATCAGTTATTTTAGGAACCAAAAACATGTTACAGAATTTTTTAAATGTTCGATCTTTGTTTGAAATTTCGACATGTATTCTGTTTTTAATTTTACAGATTGCATCATTTAATCCGGAAACAACTGACCTTACTTTATATTTATCTAATCCTAATAATTCTGCTGCAGAAAAGGTAATTAAAGATATATTACTAGCTGTATCTAAAATAGCAACAAAAGGAAAAAAAAAATCATTTCTTCCCCTCAAATAAACTGTCGCTGTTGAAATCAACGCATTATAGCTGGCGCCGGACACTGTCTGGTTATAATTATTTTGACAGCTCAAGGTCTTCGCATTTGAAATAATTTCCACAGAATTAGTATTTATTTTTTCTTCATTTTTAATCGGAGATGAATTCATGATATGATTACTTTGTTTATTTTCATAACAAGATTTCGAAAAGTTAGCTCCATGAAGTGTGGTATGGTGATCTGAGTAACAAACCTTGCATTTATTATTTAATTTATTACATCGGTTAAGGGTATGAGGAGATAAGCAATTATAACATAATCGTAATTTTCGTATTTGATTTAATCTTTCCTGAACCGGTGAAGCTAAATACTTTTGACATCGAAAAATCAAATGGGGTTGTTTACAAATTGCGCAATTAAGTTTGTCACCTTGTAAAACGAAAGATTTTTGCTTAGAGGCAATTTCAAACCTAGGTTTCGTAGCGATATTGTTTTTTTGTACATTTTCTAAAGCTTGAGCTCTTTTCAGTAAAAAATCAATAAAATTATTCCACTCAGGTAACTCGTTAGAATCAAGAGACATTTCAAAAGCTTTTCTTGATTCATCATCGATTCTTTGTAAAACAAAATACATTAAAATGGATTCTGATAAAGTGTTTTGTTCAAGTTCTAATTGTTTTAAAGCTCTCAAATGGCTCAATAAATTATCTACCAAATTGCGTATTTCCTTCGCGTTTTCAATTTTTATTTTGTTATTACTCAATAATTCTGAAATATGACTATTTACCAATAATCTTTTGTTTTCAAATCGTTTTTTTAAAGCTTCGAATAAGGAAGTATAAGAATCGTCAATATTTTGTAATTGTTTCACAGGCCCGGTTAAGGATGATTGTAAATAATACAGCTTTTGCGCATCATTTAACTCAACGTTACTATCTATTAAAGTGGTGAATTGTAACTTAAAATTCATCCACTCTGTATATCGCCCCGAAAATTGGGGTAGATTAATTGACGGCAATTTGATTTTTGCCTCATTAGAAATGCCTCTATCATTACTATTATTTTGACTTTCAACACTAGAAATACTAGGTTTTATTAAATCAAGAAGGCTTACTTCGATAGCTTCTAACTGTTCTTCGATTTCAGTCAAGGAATTTTCAAACTCCTCTAAATCCTCGTCGGCTATAATAGAGTATGCTTCGTTTCTTAATTCATCAGTCTTCTTTTTCAACGTTTGAAGAGAATTTAATTTCAAATCCAATTCTTTAGGGCCAAGTTTCGATTTCAATGCATTCGATATTCTGGTTACCTGGCCGCGTATATTTCCTCGTTTCCGATTAAGAACCACAGTTCCTGAAATCGCTGGAGTAGCAACAGACATTATACTCTAAATTCTGTAAATAAATAATCCGAAATATCCAAGGGCTTGATTCTTCACAGTGTTCTAAATGAGCGCTCCGGCTCGACGGACCAAAAACTTTGTATTCGATAGCTCACTTTTATAGGAATGTGACTGTACTGTGGTCAATGGATAGATAGTCCACGCTTCTAAAACACAACACAACATTTAATTATTTACATAAAATTCAAAGGAGACTGGCAATGGTTGATACATTGCGCTTACGTCGTAACTTACATGGAGAACAACAACAAAACTGGCGGGGAATCCTCGCCCGCGCCCCTTCCAGTCCAAAGCGCTTGTAGCGCCCTCTCACAAATTATGATATACGGAGGAAACACATGGGAAATAAACTTTTTCCGTTTTAATTTCTATTTCCCTAATGGAAAAAAAACTAAATAAGCTTAAACTGTTATTTTAACTGAAATTTCACTTTGTAAACACAAAATTTTCCATTAAGCCCATATTTTGCTGCCATGTTCTGGGTATAAAAGAGAATAAAAACTGGGAGAATGTTATTTCTTCTGCAACATTTCAATAATAACAAAGCAACCAGTCATGCGTTTCTGACAACTTGGCTATTTTTTTCTTCAGATCTTAATCCGTGTGATTTTTTACTGTGGGGACACTTAAAAAATCTTTCTTCTTTTAAACGCGTCGAAAATTAACGAAAAACTTCAAAGTTTCATTTAGTCTATCTTCAAAACCTTTTTATGTATAAGCATAAAATTTTGGATATTGATTAAACAGATTGTGATTTGTAATATGTTACCATTAGAAATTTATTAGTCTTTTACAAAATTTGTGTATTGTTGAAATCAAAATAGCTCTTTTTTTTTTTTACTCAGTAAGTCGTTGCGCGCATGATATGTTCAGAAAATGGGTATGGATTGTCATGAAATTTGGTAAAGATACTAAAAAAAATATGTGTGTTTAAAATGAACTACTTTTAAGTATTTACAATGGTAATAATTTTAGTTATGATATTTTTATTCATTAAAAATATTATTATTTTTTTTTTTTTTTTATATAGTTAATGAAATAATTTTGGACTAAGAGTAATTTATTACTTTATTCAATACTTTATCACGCGCGCAATAACTTATGGAGTAAAAAAAAAAAAAGAGCTATTTTGATTTCAACGATACACAAATTCTGTAAAAGGCTAGTAAATTTCTAATGACAGCATATTACAAAGCACAATCTGTTTAATCAATATCCAAAATTTCATGTTTATACATAAAAAGGTTTTTAAGATAGACTAATGCAAACTTTGAATTTTTTCGTTAAATTTCGTCGCGTTTAAAAGATACAAGATCCCTCAACCTTAACATACCTGAAAGGAGGCATCACTCTACTTGTGAGAAGTATCTCAGTCGACTAGTTAAAATCTGCAGTTGAACAAGCTGTCCGCAAACTGCATATTTTACGTCTTCATGAAGGAAACCATACTGAGCTGCATTTCGTGCGTAGACAGGGCTCTTGTTACGTGAACATTTGGTATGTTCAAATAACGTTTGTAGAGATGTATCTTTTCAGTGTATGACCAGTTGTACAGCGCCATCTATCGGTAGGTTTCTGAAACTAATTTTTTCGCTTAGTTCGTTTCACCATGTCTTGCACTAAATTTGAAGGTCATACAGTAAGAAGTTCAATATATAGAACGGTCGAAGTAGGAGTGAAAATATGACCACCCTTTATATGAAGCTAATAATATTATGGGGAAAATAAATTATTTACAAACCATTGTGGAAAAACTCAAAACTTAAGGTTATGTATACGAAATTATATGTATTCACATTTTTCTCTAAGAAGACTTTTACATATAAACATTTAAAATTATTTCATATTTTAGGAACCTTTAAAAACAAATCCTTACTAATTTAAATAATCAAATTTTTAAATCAGTATGCATAGCACTGATTAATTACATAAAACTCACTATTTTAAATTCCATGCATGAAATAACTTCACTAAATTATAAAACTTTTTCTTGACTGTTTTGACAATTATCTAAAAAACGTTATTGCAACATTTTGTGCTATCTATATTAAAAAGGACAAACATATCTGTGCGTAACGCATACGTCATTTTGCGAATGGCAACACTTTGAAATTTGAAATAAAATTTTGGTTTTGCATTTTCTCTACTGCAAATTTTTAAACTTCTATGCATCACACATTTTAACTTTTTACACCGTCGTATAAGGAAAAAAATTATCTTTTAAATACTATTTGTTTGAAAGCTGTATCTCAATTTGTTTTTGAGATATTAATTTTTTTGTAGTTTTTAATACAAATTTTGTAATTGTGGCAACTGAAGTACTCCATTTATATTGAAAGTAAAGGGAAAATATTCATGGTTTATTATTTTTATTCATTATATCTTTATTGATGCCATTTTCACATTACAAATAAAAGTAACTTTTTTGTAATTTTTGAACAGAAAATGATGTCAGACATTTAATAAAACACACATTCTTCTTCATAAATCAGCTACATTTTAATATTTTTACATTACGCTGATAAATGAGTTTGAGGCGCTCAGCAAAATGATTCATTGGGTAAAAATGATATATTTAAAACAAAACGATCATATTTTTTGATAAAACTAAATATTTGACCAATACTATAAATGGCGAATACTATGACAACTAAAGTCAAATTTCTGAATTTTTTTTTTCGCGGGTACTAAGTTTAGAACTTAAGGTTTGTGCGAATGTTCACATGAAAAGTTGTATCGGACAAACGTGACTTTAACTTTGGAAATGCATTCATTAATAATCTATTCTTTTGCGCGTTAAAATACTTTCAAATTGTGAATTTGAGTGGTGCGTATGTAAATTACGAGAATGTGAAAATAACGTACAGTTTAGATTTTATGGGGGGAAATTTTATGATGTGACAAAGCGAAATCTTTTTTACTGATTTTTCATCCCGTAAAAAGAAACACAAGAGCTCCATCGATAACTTCATCATAATTACTCATCTTGATTACGTAATCTAATACAGTTTAATTTTTCAATAATTTAAGCAGTTGAAGTTTGTAGAAATAATATTTTGGTAATTTTGGGTTTAAAATATTATTTGTTTTAAGAGTTAGACAACCAATGTAAGATGATTTTTTTGTTGTAATTATTTTTGTAGGTTTATTATAATTTCGATCTGACAGTTCCTTTCAAACATTTTAGTACGTCGAATTTCGGCGGGTTGCAACTCGTAATTATAAAATGTTGATTTTTTTTTTCGTCGTAATAATATTGAGATTTGCATATGTTCTTAAAATCTTACATATGCATGAAGGTAATCATATTATGTTTAAAATATGGAGAAAATAAATTATTTACGAACCGTTGTGGGAAAATTTAAATTTTTCAACCTTATTCATACAACATTATCTGTATTCATCTTTTTCCTTCTGAATACTTTCTCATATAGACATTTCAAAAATTTTGAGATTTTAGAAGAAACTTTTAAACACAGATATTTTACTAATTTAACTAAGATAAATACAATATTTTCGTAAATTTATATTTCAAATTTTGATTGCCACACACATATATTGTGGGATCCAGTTCTAGTGAGATTAATTTATTATCCTCTAAAATTGTTTTTACGTTTTGATGTATCAAAAGTTTTTAAAAAATGTAAAAAATATATTTTTCTTTTTTTTTTTTTCGTCTTCTATATTTTGGGGTGTTTTTTAGTACATATAATCCGGATTTCAATTATATATAATTATATGTAAATATCACTGTTATGTGTACTTAGATAATGATATATATTTTATGGATAAATATTATAGGTGCAAATTTACGGTCGCCAGTCGCCACGTGGCGACTAAATTTTTTGCTGTGGCACCTAACTTTCAGTGTCTTAGTCGCCAGAGATCGATTTCCAGTGTTCCCAATCCCCATCACAGAATTTTTATGTACTTTTTTTCTTTTGCAAATAGGAAAGCACCTGCTCTTTTCACTGGCCGAGATCAAGTATGACCTTGATGAAAAGTCAGAGAATTTTTGCGATCTCAGTTACCGTCGTGAATACTGCCCCTGTGATGTACTGTTTTCTTGACGAACATTATGTTCGAATATAATTCTGCGCATGTCCGCTCTACTACAAATCTTAGCAGCTGGGAAGCTCGGCACATGAGCGCGCTAATTGTAAAGCTTCTCCTTTGGTCACCAGTGAAAGCAAGCATTTCTTCGAAGGTTTCGTTTGAAATTCAGAGTTGAAATAAATACTCTTTTACTGCAGATCTGCTCACGAGACAGTCCAAAGTTCCCTATGCGGTGTAGATTATTTAAGGGCTTTGGATAATGGAGTCGCTAGGACAGAAGATTCCGAACTCTGAAGAAAAAAGAACTTAAAGAAAAAGAAACTCTCACGAAAAAAATACTTAACGCGAGGTATATTCTTGCCTTGTAAATGTTTTCTGCAAGGGCGAAATTTTATAGCGCAAAATAATCTTGCACATTCCTAAATTTTTTTTATATGTATACTATTATATGACAAAATCAAACTAACAAATAAAGTTTTCCTAATATTTCCCCTTTACCATAATTGCTTAGCTTATACATGTTTTGTTATTCAATTGTATCTTGACGAACTTTATCTTCTGATTTTTCCAGATTTATATTATACTCTTTTAATAACAAAGTTTCAAGAATTTTAGGATTAAATTAAATATACACATTTGTTGTAATTAATCAGTGTTTTGTTGTACATGTGTATTTATTAATTAAAATATTTTTCATTTTGAATTCCTGATTTTTCTTTTTTTTTGTTACGTTTTTTCCATATAAACACTATTGTTTTATGAATATGTTTCACAATTTGGCCACTAGATTTTGGTTAGGAGCCAAAGTGGCGACTGGATTTTTGGGATTTAAGAGCCACTGGCTCTTTAAAAATTTTGGGAATTTGCACCTATAATAAGTATGGATAATTTTTTCTATAAATATATCTCCTCGTTTTTTAGATTCGACCGCTTATAAACTCTCGGGTTCTCTGTTCGGGTACTATTTATGTCGATATTGCCAACACTGAACAAAGCATACCGAAGATACAGTCAAGACAAATTATAGCAACATAGTACCGTTTTGAGACTGAGAACTTTATTAAAATGAAAAAAATATTCTTGAACATGTAAACACAATTAAAGACAATTAAAGTGCGTGTACGTAATATTTTTGACAGAATATTGTTGAGAAAGTATACAATTTGTGTCTAAACATAAGCTAGTTCTTAGAAATTATTATCGCTCACAAAGATAACATGAAAATAAATGTAACAATAAAGAAATATTGCAAAAATTATGTGAGTAAAGCTTTCAAGGTAAGCTGAACACGTCAAATCAATCTTTTTTTTTTTTTTTTCATTTAGTCAATTCTCAGACAGTATTGCCAAACCTAATGTGTTTGAAAGCATAACTAAATCGCTTTCGAACACAGAAATTTCTTAAAAGGCCAGTTGTCTCCTTTAAACAGTCCGAACTCAAACAGAATATAATTTACATTCTTATAAAATCCAACTTTAATAAAGTATATATGACAAACAAATGGTATTTTCCATACCGCTATAAAGGAAATATTAGATGTTTCAAAAAATAGCAGTTTAAAATATATTAGACATTTTAACTCTAGTCATTTTTAATGAAAATAAAAATATTTTTGCAGTAGGAGTTTTACTAAAAAATTTTAGTATTTTAGTACCAAAAAAAAAAAAAAAAAAAAAAGAAATATGTTGTTTTTAAGTAATCTGGTTTTTTTTTTTAATCATCCCCAAAATTTTAAAAGATCTTATTTTATAGAAAACTATGCTGCATCTACACTGTAAAAAAATCCGAGAAGTTTTCCTGTAGGAATCGGAAAAATAGTTGCCCTTATCGTACCGGAAAATTTTTCGACGCAGCTTGGAATAAAATCCATAAAAAAGGGGAAACATTCATTAAAACGGTATTTTTTGGATTTTATTCCGAGCTGGGTAGGAAAATTTTCCGGTACGATAAGGGCAACTATCTTTCCGATTCCTACAGGAAAACTCCTCGGATTTTTTTTTTACAGTGTAAGTCCCATGTAATTATACAGGATGATACCAAATTCGACCGACAGATTCAGAAAGGTGATAGAAGGCATCAAGACGATGAAAAATTACCAGAGAACATGGGGTCGCAAACCACGTATTTTTTCAGAAATACAGGGTGTTCTTTCCTTTACTCAATTTGGAATGACGATGGTAACTTTCAGAAAGCTGAAGTATATTATGATAAAACTTAATAGACATTCTCACCTTTTTTGTCAATGTGATAATATAAAATTAGTATGTTATGGCCATCACAAAACTTTCTTCTATATAAATCACATAAGCAGCACTAATTGATATTAAGGTATACCTGAATCTGAAGTTTCATGAAAATTCGTACATTAGTTCTTGAGATAGAGCTATAGTAGAAATTCTGAAAAATGCAGCATAGCAGCGCCACCTGTTGAGCGATTTGCACCAAAACATAAACAGCACTAATTCATATCAAGGTATACCTGAATCTGAAGTCTGTTGAACATCCAAGCATTAGTTCTTAAGATAGAGCTATTGCGAAAATCGCAAAAAATGCAGCATAGTTTCCAATGCAGCATTTCCCACCTGTTAAGCGATTTACACCAAAATCTATAAAACGTCAATTCATGTCAAGGACTAACTGAATCTGAAGTTTGATGAAAATCCGTGCATTAGTTCTGTAGATTGAGCTATTGCGTAAATCGTGAAAAATGCTACATAGCAGCGCCACCTGTTGAGCGATTTACACCAAAACCTAATCGGCACCAATTTATATCAGAGACTAACTGAATATAAATCTTTATTAAATTCCGTGAATTAGTTCTTGAGATAGAGTGTCCACAAAATTTGTGTCACAGACAGACTCACAGACAGACATTTTGTAAGAACATGTTTTAGGAATCTCTGACCCCTAAAACGTGTAAATCCGTCGAAAACCGAAAGTCGAAGATTTTCACGAATCCAATACTTTCTCGTAAAGATAGAAGAAAGTAAAAAAGTGGTAGAAATTTCGATTATACACGCCAGCAGTATGCACTTGACATTCCCCATTTTGGATTGTGATTATTAGTTCATACGGTATCATCGATTGCTTGAGCATTTTGTTTTTCCAGAACTTTTCGTCATGTTATAACATTTCACACAAAACAAGGCACACATCGTTGCAGTTTCATTGCAATGTTTTAATTTTTCTCAAAATTATCACCGTCAACCAAAGTCCAATTTCGATGAAACACCCTGTATTTGTGACTAAATAAGTGGTTTGCGACCCCATGTTCTTTGGCAATTTTTCATCCTCTTGAATCCTTTATCCGTTTACTCCCTTTCTCGTATTGGCGTAAAATGGCGTAATTTGGTTGCCATCTTAGAGAAATTAAATTCAAATTAGAAAAAAATTAATATCTCAAAAACTAATTCAAATTTTGAAATTCTAATACAATTTTTGAGATCTGAGGATCAATACGAATGATTGATGTTAATTTCACCGCATAATATTCCATATTTTAGGAGAAATAGCCATGAAACGTAATCAGTCGTTTCATAAAACGATTTCATAAATTCGTTTCATAAATTCGTTTTATTAGGATTTTATATATATATAGGGTAGATATATATATATTATCATAAGAAAATGTTAAAATGCAATATTTCTTATGCATAAATTAGAATGCAAAATAATACAGTTTTATACAGTAATAATAATACAGTTTTATTAATTTAAGTTATTAACATGCGAGAAAATATTTCAATTCGGAAAAAAATCTGTTTTTTCTGTTGAGATTTTATGTATCTTCAAAAGTTCTAGTAGATTTCAATTTAAATTCACCAGCAAGTTTAGTCCTGCATCAGAAAAGAAATCTCAGTTAAAATAATAATGTTTCAGTTTTGTTGGGCCTTCTTTCAAAACAATTCATATTCATAAAAACCTGAACAACATAGAAATGTGCACCGGATTATCTATTTTTTTATATCTACCCTATCTATATTATAAAGGACAAACATATCTGTGCGTAACGCATATGTCATTTTGCGAATGGTAACACTTTGAAATTTGAAATAAAATTTTGGTTTTGCAATTATCTCTATTGCAAATTTTTAAACTTCTAAACATCGCACATTTTAAAATTTTACACCGTTGTATGAGGAAAAAAATGTTCTTTTAAATGAAATTTGTTTGAAAGCTGTATCTTAATTTATTTTTGAGATATTAATTTCTTTGCAGTTTTTAATACCATTTTTCTTATTGTGGCAACAAAAGTACCTCATTTCTATTGAAAGTCATTGAAAGTAAACGGAAAATAGTCGAAAATAGCAGGTACTGTATCTTTTGTTGCATTTTCTAATAAAACCTGAAAAAAAAAAGGTGAAATTAAAATACGGGCTATGTCAAGAATATTGTCTGTTATTCCGTGATAATGACGTCATATGCATACTTTCTACAGACGAAGTTTAAGACTGGATTGCTTTAGCGGATGCAAATGACGTCATTTTATAAAAAAGCGTGTATTTTAATTCTTAAACCTGAATTATGTTTTGTAGAAGTGCGTTATTTTCACAGCCTAGCTGCTTTGAAATTCTTCCCAGTTGAAAATGCTTCACTTTTGAAAATAATGTAATCGAAATCACACACTGATAAAACGCAATGTTTTTCAAAAATTTAGAGTGTCTTAATAAAAGAGAGGTGACATGCATATAATAGCGATTTATATTACAGAAATCGGTGATTCTTGCCTGAATGGATTTGCTCCGCCGAGTTAGACAAGCAAACAAATAATTCGTGGTTTAAAATAATATCGTGTTCCTGAAGTTTTTGTCGAAAATTCTCTCGAATAATAAAATTTTAATGCTATTCTTTAGGATATTCTACTACAGTTTTATCAAAATAACATAATTTGCTTAATTTTTCCTAATTTTATGTAACCTATATATTTAAAACACAAGTGTGTTTTTTAGTCATCTGCCCTGATCTTTCTGCTGAACCAATTTTACTATATTTTTTTCTTTTTTTAACTGAAAGCTCTTCCTTCGTAGATATGATCGTACTATCTGTTTTTTTTTTAAATATCCCCACTTTTATATTTTAATTTTAAAAGTATTTTATGAAATTTCTTCAAAATGATGAAAATTAGATAGCTTTCATTATTGCAGACAAGAGACAAATAATGAGGTAATTTTTAACTTTACTCATGCTATTTTCTTATAAAAATTCAAAATTGTTGATAAAAATTGTTGTATAAGGTTTAGCGGCGCAAAATCCCATTAGGAGCAGAATATTATATTAGGGGCATAATAACGGAAAATGACATACTGCTTTTGAAAACAGGCATTTTTGCTCACAAATTTTCTATATTGTTTTTCCTTCTGCATGTGTACTGATACTAAGTTTCAGACACTAGGCGAAATACTTATCTAAGTAAAAATGAAGTCATATTTAAAAGAAAACGATCATTTTCTTAGATAAAACTAAACGTTTTAACAGAAATGCGTCCAAAATCAAAAATTACGGAAACTTTTACTCTCCGGAATTGAGATTAGAATCTCAAGCAAAGAGTACGTCTGTTCACATAAAAGATGTTGCTGACAATCGTGACTTCAAGTTTTGAGTTAAAAATGATTTTTAAATGATCAAACAAAATACAAATTTTTAAAAAATGATGAATATGGATATGAGAAGTGCGTATACAAATTTTGAAAAGGTGAAAATTGCTGTTTTCATTCCGGAAATCCAAGCATAAGAGCCTCAATTGATAACAACATTCTAATAACTGATCTTCATTATATTTTACTGATTACGTATCTCTATTATAAAGAACAAACTTATCTGTGCGTAATGCTGACGTTATTTTGTGAATGGCAACACTTCACGATCAAATTTCGGTCTTGAAATTTTCGCTACTGCAATTTTTTAATCGTCTGACCATCGTACCATTTTCAAATTTCGTCTCATAGGAAAAAATTTACTTTCAAATGCAATTTGTTTAAAAACTGTATTCATTGATTGATGTATTATATTTTCTAAAATAATTTTTAAGCATGTTTTTTTTTTAAAGATTATCTTACCACGTGCCGGTTTCAATACATAATAATAATAAACATTTTGCACATAAAGCAACAAACATTTTTCAGCATTTGTTTCTGACTATTTTTGCATAACGAAATTAATACTTCCTTTATAACAAATAAAAGAATAATATCAAAAATCTACCAATCTAACATATTTGTGAAAGACAAATTAACGAAATTAATACTTCTTTTATAAACAAACTAGCAACTTTTCGCCCGCTACGCTGGTCGGTTTCTCCAAACGAAACTTTAATCAAATGAAATATATCGGTATATTTGATCTTGTGTTTTATAGCAATATATACATTTATCTCCAATGATCATCACTGAAAACAATATGAAGGCCATTACGGTTTTATATCTTCTAATATCTCAGACAAAATTTGGACTGTTAAGAAGCAAATCTTTTGATTGATTATTTACAATTGAATATGGAAAAGAAAGGAGGAACAATATGCAGCATATTAAAATCCTCCCTGAAAATTAAAAAATGCAAATCTCATCAAAATCCGTTCAGTAGAACCTTCTAGTAATACTAATTTTTCATAATCGGGTTGACCAGATTATAGAACATTCACCTATAATTCTATAGCAAAGCAATGTAGTACAATATGTGTTATATACTAAAACCTTTCCTGAAAAATTATCTAACAACCAGTGCTAATTCCATCGAACTCAACTTAGTAGAACCTTTTAAAAAGGCTAATCTTTCAAAATAGGGTTCACTGATTAAAGAACTTTCGCACATAATTCTATAACTAAACAGAGCAGAATGATATGTGTTATATACGAAACCCTTTCTTGAAAATTTATTTAACTAACATTGCAAATCTTCTCAAAATCCATTCAAAAGAACTCAAGTTATAAGTGGTCGGTCCGAAATTGCTCTTTGCATTTTATATGTGGAGTAGATAGTAAAATGTATCTTTCATAATCGCGTTAACATGATTGTAGGACTTTCAGGAATGTAGAGTAGGCTATACGCCGTAGACCTTCTGGATTTTTTTAGAAACTCTGCACACCCTCCATAGCTATAACATATATATTCTCTAGTGTATACCCTCTGCCTGTCGATTTTATCTTTCGTTATCCTACATCACTGAGAATTTTCCTCATAGCTACATAACTAAAGTGTAGAATATGTTAGATATTGAAACAATCCTTGAAATAATACCTAATTGTGCAACTCCAATCAAAATACGTTCAGTAGAACTTTAAATAAAAGGTAATCTTTCACAATCGGGTTCACCTAGTTTTGGAACTTTCTCTTGTAATGTGATTTTCTGATTTGTTGTCAAGTTTGTGCTTCAGAAAAAACAATAACACAGAAGAAAACTTCGCTACAGAGAAGTAACATCCATGCAAGAAGTACCAACTATCCACAAAAAATATCTAACTAACAGTGTAAGTCCCATCAAAATACATCCAGCAAAAACCAGATTATAAACGAGTGGAAGGAAACACAAATTTGCATTTTATAATAATTACAGTAGATGTAATCTTTCATAATTGCGTTTACCTTTCCCTATAACTTTTCCAATAGCTCTTTAACTAAGCAACATATAATGAAATGTTTTTTACTAAAACCATTCCTGAAAAGTTATGTAACAGTGTCACTTGGATCAAAATCTGTTCAGAATTTTTTTAAAAGGCTAACCTTTAATAATCAGATTCACTTATTTTTTAAACTTTTTCCTTTATCTCTATAACTAAGCAACGTAGAACACTGTGTAAACACAAAAAACGTTCCAAAAACATTACTTAACTAATAGTGGCATATCCCATCAAAATATTGAAAACAATCGGAATGAAATGCAAATTCCCGTTTTAAATATGTAGTAGATGATGATGATGATACGATTTTCTGTAATAGAATTCATCGTGAAGTTTTCGTTTCATACGTAAACGATGCTTTCAACATTGTAGCTAATAACACCGATTGGCGAAGTATCCAATTACGGAAGATTAACCAGGAATCCCATGAACAACTATCCAAAGAAAGGTGAATATATGGATTTTGTGATACTTTTTATTAGCCGGGTTCAAGTAATAAATCAACAAAGATTGTTCCCATACCTTATTCTCATATTATTATTTCCTTTCAAAATATAAACGTTTCACTCATTTCATTTAAAATGCATGTCTTACACTAATTTCATTGAAAAAACTGAAAAGTAAAAGAATAATAGGAAATAATGCCTAACTTAAAACTCAGAATTGTTTTTAATTTACATACGCGAAATATAACAACTGCTCTTGTCAATTATTAAAATGCTAATGGCGAGATTTACACACGGCTGGCATAAAAGTATATACCCATTTTTTCTTCTTATCCAGGAGAAAACGATAAATCGCGATGTTTTATTTTGATTCCAATTTCTTCCATTGAAGTACTATTACCAAGACCATAAGATAGATCGCCAAAAATAGTTGCCAATTACCAATCTTGTTTATCGTTTGCCAGTTACGTTTAAAACAGTAATTTAACATTCTTAAATACACAATCTTGCTAAAAATACAAATTGTTTAAAGTAAATAAATAAATAAAATATATGACATAAAACTACATAAAACCATAATTTAAAAAAACTATAATAATAAAATAAATTCAAAACTATAACAAACTATCAAATTGACAAAAAATAAGGGTTGCTATATTTAATGTAATTGTCGCCATGCTTCGCGCAATTGTATTTGACATGGCCCGGATGCAAGTACCAAAAAAAATTTTAAGTCGTACAAACATTGCTTTCATTTCTTAATATTTTCGTTATATAATGTTAATTTCTCAGTGGATCGCTACCTTGTATTTTAAATAAAATCAATATATTTTTTTCTTTTTTTCAAGGAGTTTGCATTTATTTATTTATTTATTTCAAACTCATATAGCCGTTTTAATTCATTAACCAAAAGAATTAGCAAAAAGATTTAATTTGAATTTCTTCCATTGCTACAGTAACGGATATACAATATGAATGAATATGGATGAATTATCACTTGTAATGTTAGATATTGCGAGTTTTTGGCGCCAAAGACATCGCCAAATTAGACAAATATGAAATATCTCACGAACTATTGGACTTAAAAGAATTTGGTTAGTACCATTCGATTCAGCATACAAAAATACACTAAAATATGTTATCAGTTGAAAAATAACTATAAAATCAGATTTTTAAGGAATTTTTTAAACATTCGTTCTATTTTTTACCCCCCTTAGGGGTGGAATTTTAGAAAATCCTTTCTTAGCGGCACTTTATGTCATAAGAAGTATTTTTACCCCAAATTTCAAGATTTTAGGTTCAGTAGTTTGGGCTGCCCGTTGATTAATACAAAATCCAGACTTTCTTTTATATATATAGATAAAAGAATAATATTGAAAAAACACAAATGTAACATACTTGTAATCGTACAATTTAAATTTTTAGATCACCAAATAGGATTTTTTTTTTTAAATAGAGTTTGTTTGCAAAGTTCATCTCAGTTTGCTGATTGTCTATGGTTTTAAAAACAATTTTAAGGCATGAAATATTTTTTAATTTATCTACATCGCGCGGAGCTCCATTACGAAAGATTAATCCGTTTGTCCTTAAAACAAAATAAAGAGTTCATCATTTTCTTACAGCTAATATCCATTAAAAAACTTCCCTATGAATAAATAAATAAAATAATATAAATAAAACACAAATTTACCAGATATGTATGTGAAATTATCAGAATATAAAAGGATGCCATATGTAGCAAAATCTTGGCAAATAACTCTTAGCATGCGGCTAATAAGAAAATATCGCTTTTGATAAATTTCAAAAATTTATTTGAATTTATAATTCGTATTTTCCATATGAAAAATGATTTTTTAATGAAAGTGGTCAATCTAAAAAAATTATTGCATATAAAAAAATTATTAGTTTTCAATTAAAAAAAAAATGTTTTCACATATTCTTAAACCCGGGAAGCCCGGGTACGATCCCCTAGTATATATAAAACCCTAATGAATCGAATTGAAACGAATTCATGTAACGATTCTATGAAACGACTGATTAAACAACTGATTACGTTTCACGGCGATTTCTCCTAAAATATGGAATACTTTGCGATGAAATTAACACCAAAAATCCATATTGATCCACAGATCTCAAAACTGGTATTAGAATTTCAAAACTAGAATTAGTTTTCGAAATATTAATTTTTTTCTAATTTTAAATACTTTTTTCTAATGATGGCAACTCAAATTTTAATCATAACAGATATTTTTTTCATATTTTAGAAAAGGTTATTTTAAATTAATTTGGCGACGAGTTTGGCCTCCCTTAAATGTATGTTAAAAAATGCATCATGTTACTTTTATTCAGAATTCAATTTGTATTTCATTATCAATTTATTTAATACAAAATTTTCATTTAAAATTTAAACCTTTAAAATAAAGGGCTTTTACTTCATTCTATTTTTAAAACGAAACGAAAAGAAAAATATTAGACACAGATGTCATATACGCAACGAGGTACCTAATTGGCGCCAAAATGGCGTTATTTTGCCTAACATGGTAACCCGGCTATTGTTGCTTATTTATTAATAAATGTTTATTTGAATTTATTTTCTTTATATTTACAAAAAATGTTATAAATTGTTTTGTTCTATAGTTATTAATTAATTTTTTTTTTATTTATTGTTATTTCATTTTAAAAATAACAGAAAATAATTTAAAAATACATATGTAACAGGTATTTGAAAACGAGGTTTTCTCCAAATTGTCGTAAAAAAAAAAAATCACGCCAAACCCGGTGCGTATGTGACAATGCAACAAATCATGAGATTTAATTTCCACTTCAAAGCAACGTT
The DNA here is from genome assembly GCA_963932465.1 of Maratus speciosus. NCBI lineage: Eukaryota > Metazoa > Arthropoda > Arachnida > Araneae > Salticidae > Maratus > Maratus speciosus. The sequence goes on from OZ010786.1 coordinate 308,307,892, forward strand.
TTAATGTTATTATTTCTTCCGTCGACCAATTTCGCCAAATTATATAAATAGCCAAATTATACAAATTGACATTTTTTTTAAATAACAAAAGAACAAATAAATTAGTATAACATTAATAAAAATACAAATTAAACGTCGAAATAAAAATCACTTGATGGCGTGAACATGTGTAACTTTCTTAAAGTCAAGTGAATGTGACATTTACGATCAACCATTATTGGCATTTAATCTTATAGTTTGGCGACAGATTTTTGGTCGATGGGATAACCAAGTAGCACCGTTTTAATATACCACTCGAAAAATAAAAAAATGTTAACTATCGAGTTAAAAAAAAAAAAAAGCTATTGCCGAGATTTTCACCCGGCTAACATAAAAGTACCAGGAATTCTTTGTGATCATGGCAACTTTTATGTAGTTTTATTTAAAAAAATAATTTTGATTCTTTAAACAAAATGGAAACCTTTCTTCTGAAAAGTGAAGGAATCTGCCCGTTGTTTATGTCAGTTACATGACTTGGACTATTATAATATAACGAAATAATGAGGACCCCCATAAACGAAATAATGGGGATAGAATAATATTCGGCGACTTATCACACCTATGGCTGGCTAACATTAAAGTACCAAAATGGCCGCCTGGACTATAAAAAGCGAAGGGATCCGCCTGGAGCTGTTGATGATAGTCACATGACTTAGGCTATTATTATAGAGATTGTATTCAATTTTAAAAACAGCGCAAAGAATAATATTTCCTAACGATAAAAAATTTATTTTCACGTGACTATTAAAAACAGAAAAAAAAAAACTTTAAAATTACTATTAAATGACTACGTGTTATAAGCAGGAAAATATTGAAAATTATGTCCTGAAAATTGTATTTACACGTGAATATTAGAAGGGAAAGGAAACTTTAAAATAATAAATACATTAATATGCGTTTAACCCTTTCACGGACAAGGCGCTTCTATTCGTGAAATCTTGAAATCAGTGAATGGCACCAGAATTTACAAACAAATTTCGAAAAACAAAAATGCTTTTGTTCACTTACTTAATAAAAGGGAAATCTTTATCCCAATATTCTTATGCTAATGTGGCATTTAAGAATTAAAATTAAGTGGTCCAAAAATGAACCACCGCCCTTGAAGGGGTTAAAGCAGCAAATTTTAGTAATTGTATTATGTCAATCGTTTTATAACGCTGTTAAAAATTATCGAGAGACAAAGACTCTGTTTACTTAATTCATTTTATTTTAGCTTCTTTTCAAATGATCTCCTTTAACCAAACACGAAAACAACCATTGGATGTCTTAACAGCAACTGATTATACCTTAAATGATTAATGCAATCAAAGGGAATTGAATGAAAACCCGTTTACAGGGAGATCGCTACAGGTTTTTTCAGTATAATTCAATCTTCTCTAATCTTTTTAAAACCGATCACATTAGCGTGCTTTTAGATTCTACGGTGTCTGAACGGGGGTTGACGAGCGTAGCTTGCAGGGGCAGAGCCCCCTAGTATATATATAAAATGATTTTAAGTTATTAACGGATAAGAAAATATTTCCATTCGGATTTTTTTTTTCTTTTCGTAGAAAAGTTGTGTTTTTAAGTATGTGTAGTTGTGTAAGTAGGCTTCATGTAGGTGTAATTAAATGTTTTTAATAACCCGACATTTTTTTTTACTTTTTCTCACAAAAAAAGAAAAATGCAATGATTCGAAAAACAATAGTATGATCCAGTTTTCACTGAAGTATACAGGCAGACATGTTATTTTTTTTAATAAAGGAAATTTTACAACCAGATTAATTAAATTTTCCTCCGACAAAAAGCATTTCAGTTTTGTCAGTCGTTTTTACAGAGCTGCACCAAACTTCAAAACTCAACTGGAATGACAAATGTTCAATTTCACAGGTACCATTAATTAGAATACTTAAGTGCGTGACAGGATAAGGTAGATCGCGGAATGTTGACCATAGGTGCACGTTGGCCCATCCGCAATATTTTTCACATTATCCGGTAGATGGCCCTAATAGTTAAGTGACGTATGTTTTATCACGTCTTCTTTCACCATGAAGCTAACGAGAAAACAGGCTACCGCGGCGCATTCCTCATATCTTTTTTTACAGACCGCGAGAGTGACGCCATGCTTTTTTCGTACACCTGCATTGATGCATTCGAGCATCACGTGACTCCAGCGGTCTATAAAAAAAGATACGCGTAAAGAAACAGGGTAGCCTTTCTTTTTCGGTAGCTTGGCTTTCACCAGTAACGACGTCAGCAGCGAAAACGCAATCAATCGAAAATCACTTTAAATTTTCTCTCAATTAAGGTTTTTTTTTCGCTTATAAATAACGTTGATAAAGAAAATTTGACTTTTTATGTTTTTCTTAAATTTAAAGCTAATATTACAATTCTAAACACTCTAGAGTAAATAAAAATGATATTAGAAATTTTTACTTGGTTCTTATTTTTTTTCCTAAACGAAGGATATGCATTTATAGGTTATTACAATATATCACAATTTAGGCGATCATAAAATAATGCATAATAATAACAAGGTGGAACCCGTCAAATTTCAACGACAGAAAATATTTAAGAAGGAACTGTTTCATTAATTTATAATAAAACTACAAAATTAGTTACAATAAAAAATGCATCTTATACTGGCTAGTCTAACTCTCAAACAAATATTATTTTAATCTAAACTTAACAAATTACTGTTTCTATAAAACTCAGTTGTCCAAATTATTAAAATTAAAGTTTAATTGTATATGTAATCAGTAAAATATAATAAAGATAAGTTATTATGATGAAGTTATCAATTGTGGTTCTTGTACTTGGTATTCCAGAATGAAAAACATCAAAATGTATTCCACTATGACACGATCATAGAATATTTTCCCCGTGAAATCTAATCCCGACATCATTTTGACCTTCTCTAAATTTACATACACTCAAATCATATCCGTATTCACCATTTAAAAAAATTTAGTATTTTAATTTTATCATTTTAAAATCCTTTTGAATCAAAACTTGAAGTCACGATTGTCAGCAACATCTTTGCATGTGAATAGTCGCATTCTTAACTTCAGATTCTGATCTCAATACCGGAGAGTAAAAATTACCGTAATTTATGCCTTTTAGACGCATTTGTGTTAAAATGTTTAGTTTTATCTAAGAAACTGATCGTTTTCTTTTAAATATGACGTCATATCCACTTACTTAAGCATTTCTCCTAGTGTCTCAAACTTAGCATCAGTACACATACTGAAGAAAAAAATATGGAAACTTATGAGGAAAAATGCGTGTTTTCATAAGCAGTACGTCATTTTCCTATCAAACTATTTTGGCGCAGCATGTCACTAATGGGATTTTGCGTCACTAAACCCTATACAACAAAATTTAAACAACGGAAATTTAAAAAAATGTTTTTTTAAATTTTTATTTGGAAATGGCATAAAGAAACATAAATAAACCTCATTATTTCTCTCTGCAATAATGAAAGCTATAAATTTACCACTATTTGAAGGAAATTTCATAAAATTCTATTAAAGTTGAAGTATAAAAATGGAGATATTAAAAAAACAGCTAGTGCGGGCACATCTACAAATCAACATCTTTTACTTAAAAATATTTATTAGAAAAATTGGTTCGGTAGAAAGCTCAGTACAGATGACTAAAAAACAGCCTTGTGTTTCAAATATAGAGATTATATAAAATTATGAATTAAATTAAGCAAATTATGTTATTTTGATAAAATTACAGTAGAGTGTCTTAAAGAATAGCAATAGAATTTTATTAGTCGAGAGAGCAAAAACTTGGGGAACCTGATATTATTTTGAACCTCTAATAATTGCCAAGATCTTCTTTGTTTATTTGTCTAACTCGGCGAAGTGAATTCATCCAAGAGAGAAAAATCGAGTACTGTAATATAAATTGCTATTTTTTAGACAGCTTCCGATCTAAGCATGCACACAGTAAGTCACGGTTCTTCCATAAAGAGACTCTAAATTTTTGTAAAACATCAGTTTTATCAGTGTGTGATTTCGATTACGTTATTTTCAAAAGTGAAGTATTTTCACCTGTGAAGAATTTCAAAGAAGCTGGGGTAAAAATGACGCACTTCTACAAATCATATTTCAGTTTTAAGAATTAAAATACACACTTTTTTATTTAAAAGGACTTCATTTGCATCCGCTAAAGCATTCCAGTTTTACGATCCAGTCTTAAACAACATTAATAGAAAAGTATGCATATGACTTCATTATCGTGAATAATACACAAACGCAGCATAAAGCATAATATCGTCATTCAAGAAGCAAATCGGATATATAATGATTCATATGCCTTCATTTGTTTATAATAGCTCCATATTTTATCGGAAATCATTCATTTATATTTTTTTTCAAAATTCGAAAATGTTATTACACATGGATATAAAATTGCGTTCTTTAAGCTACTTGATATGAATTATGTAAAACCGGAGAAAATAAGTCACACAAATAAAAAGAAAGTGTTGTATTGTGTGTAAAGTAAGTTTGTAATAAACTAAAAATAATTTAATTGATAAATAAAAACGAAATAAAACCAAAATTCACCGGGTTTTATAACAGACGATATTCTTGTCATAGCACGTATTTTAATTTGAATTTTTTTCAGTTTTTATGAGAAAATGACAACAAAAAATACAGTAATATACTATTTACCATAGAGTAAAGAGAAAGGATAGAGATGAAATGTAGCGTCTGGGCCGAAAATGTAACCCTAAAATCCATTACATTCGGCCCAAACACAACCATATGCTTTGACGCACCTATCATTTCAAACCTCTATTTTTTTTTTTTTTTTTTTTTTTTTTTTTTGCCTTTACCGTTGCAAATTGTTATTCATTATCCTTGTGTCGACCATAAGTATGATTAAAATTTCGATTAAAAATAAGATTATGTTAAGTTTTAGAATGCAGTAGCTATTATCTGTTCCATGTGCTAGTCTTGTTTGGGACGAATGAGGGCATTTAAATTTGATCGATAACTGCCTTCATATTGCAAACCGTTTTTACGGCATACTGCATTTCCATCTATCTCTTTCCTCCATCGCTATTCTCCCTTTACTTTTAATAGAAATGGAGTACTTCAGTTGCCAGGATTACAAAAAGATATTAAAAACTACAAAAAAATTAATATCTCAAAAATAAATTGAGATACAGCTTTCAAACAAATTGCATTTAAAATAATTTTTTTCCCTATACGATGGTGTAAAAATTTAAAATGTGCGATGTATAGAAGTTTAAAAATTTGCAGTAGCTAAAATTGCAAAACAGAAATTTCATTTCAAATTTCATAATGTTGCCATTCGCTAAAATGACGTATGCGTTACGCACAGATATGTTTGTCCTTTATAAGATAGATAGATAGATATATAAATTTTAAATTTACCAGCAGTATACTTGTACACTGTTTATACACATTTTACGCAGCTGAACACAATTTAAGTGTATTAATTTGAGTAAATTAGTACCTATTTTTGCGTTTATATTTATCTCCAGTATATTCTTCCTTGATGAACATACGGTAATCGGCAAGCATTGCTGCATTCCATTGCGATCGATAATGAGACTCCATAGCAGAAATTTGTTGGTGAAATCGTTCACCATGTTCGTCGCTAATTGCAGCCATATTATCTGGGGAAAAGTTCATGTGAGAGTGCAAGAAATGAAGCTTTAATGACATATGACAATTTAGCTTTTTAAAATTGTTTACCCTATTTTGAACTATACACTTGTAATTTGTAGCTTTGTTCTTCCCTAAGAAATTATGCACAACGTTCTTGAATGAAAGCCATGAAACTTCAGATTCAGGCATACCTTGATAAATATAGGGACAGTTTATGTTTTAGTGTAAATCGCCAAACAGGTGATGCTGCTATGCTGAATTTTTCATGGTTTCCGCAATAGCTCTATCTCAAGACCAAATTCCCGAATTTTCATCAAACATCAGATTCAGTTAGACGTTGACACAAGCGCATTTTTCCCGATTTTCGCAATAGCTCTATCTCAAGCGCGGATTTTCATCAAACTTCATATTGAGTCAGACGTTAACACAAGTTGTTGTTGATTGGGTTTTAGTGCAAATCACCCAACAGGCGGCACTGCTATGCTGTATTTTGCAGAATTTACACGATTATACCAATAGTCATATCTTAAGAACTAATGCACGGAATTTCATATCTTTAGAATCCTCATGATGGGCATTTAATATTGGCACTTTGATAGTGAATTTTGTAGTATTAACATGGATGAGATAGAAGAAAGTTTTGGGATTGGCACATCCGACTAGTTATTCCGTCTGCTGTATTTGTTATTTTAAAATTTTCTAAATTTCTATTGCCACACGCTGAACTCGCCCCCCCCCCCCTTTCCCGGCCATTTGAATGTTTAAAACTTGTATTTAAAAAATGAAACCCTTTGTTAAAAAAATATATATTATAATTTATTAGTTTATTTAATTTGTTCTTTGGTCCTTACATTTTTTTTTCTATTTTGGTCTTTGAGCGTACTTAAAAGTCCTTGATTTTTATGTAATGAAATGTGTACGAACCCTGTATTATTCTATCTATACTATACATATATATATATCTATTTTTGCTTTCTCTTTCCCCTGTGAAAAGTATACAAAGTTAAAATAGTCTTTCATATGAATTGGTGCTGATTATGTTTTGGTGTAAATCGAATTTTTCACACTGCATTTTTCACATAAAAGAAACCCATCTTATTGGCGCCTAGATGTATTATAAGTAGCAGATATTTTTTCACTTTCAGGGTCATTATACTGTAGAAAAAAGTACTTTAAAAGGCGATAGAATAATATAATGAGATATATTTAAACTCGGATACCTCTGAAACGGAAATCAACTTCACCATTTTGTTAATATTTCCTAAATTCCCAAGGATATGGTAACTTAATCTGTTAAAATTTTCCAAGAAAAAAATTTCTTGTTAATCAGTGTAATCGTTTTTTTATTTGTTTCTAAATTAAAATTTCACTTTGGCGAATAGCAATCTAAAAGACCGTTGTTCAGAGCTTATTTTCTACCTAGTAATTTAAAAACTATGTTAAAAAAATACTTTCATACGACGATCAAAAAACAAAATGGTGATATGGGGCAAGTTGGTCCATTTAATCCGGGGCGTGTTGGCCGGCAGCCAACGAATTTGTTTTCTACATTAATAAGCATATAAAAGTCAATAAAATCGCAGATTTATGGGAATTACTGGTCAGGCGACGAGACCTGCACCTGGCAAGGCATAGGTATAATTCACAGGTAACTTGGGAACTTTGCACCCACGACGGATTTTACATGCACCAGGCGCCTTTAGCTTGCATGGTGAGACATGATGGCTTAAATAGCGACAGGCAAAAGCTTTAAGACCACTATAGTCTAATTAACTTTAAAAATGCAGCTATTCTGTCAAACTATTATGAACTATTTTACCATCTCAAAAATTTCCGTGTCTTTCTATATATTTAAGTGAACATCGTATCGGTAAACCGTCTACACTTTTGAAATTATTGAATTTTGACTTCTTTTGTGAATTTTTGATAACCCTGTAAATGAACATAAGTGAAAACAAAATCATATACATTCTACAATACGCCCAGCTACCGAAATCACAGAAATTTCTTTTAATATTTCTTGTATTTTTTTATTTAAATAATCACTGAAATAATAATATACACGAAATAAATTTCCACAAGCGTATCTGCAATAATATCATTTTATTCAATTTATTGAACAAATCTTGAATGCTTTATTTTTTTTAATTTGGATAGAAAAACGAATACGTATCTATACAACGGATGAATAATTCGTGCGCTACGTTTAGCATTTATTCTTACTCGATACTGTATCTAACTAGTAAATCTGCAGATCAGGAACCTTAACGTCATCTTTGCAAGTCATTGTTTTTTAACACTCATTGCGTAATATTCATCTTCGTACAAATCGCTTTTTAAAGTTTTCAAATTACATAAATATTTATAAGAATACAAAATACTTCATAAAGTTTCAGAAATTAAATGTGTTAAACAAGTGGTTATACACTGATGTTCTGAAGTTCTGATGAGCTGCTAATTTTGGTAACTTTTTAAATCAAAAATTGCATTTCTTCAGGAGGGCACAGCCCCCCTGAACCCTCCGTAGTTTATTTAAGTTTACATTCGTAATTTTTTATTGATTGTGCGGGTGGTTATAGTATATCATAGATTTTTTTTTTTACGCTGTGATTTATAAGGATAAGCATAAGTTTTTTTTTATATAAATTAATAACTTTAAAATTTAAAATAAAATCCTCATGTTAACCGTACGCAAACAATAAATCTTGAAGTGACGCCAAAAAATGTAACCTTAAAATCCGCTACATTCGACCGAAACACAACGGCGTGCTTAAAAAAAGAAAGAAAGAAAAGAAAAATATTTTTAGTAATACAGTTTTTAATTCATAGTACGATGAAATGCTACTTTAGAATGCTTAAATATAAACAGATCATTTTCATTTTACAGAAAAAAGGCACGGATGAAGTCAAAGATTTCGGTCCCTGTTCCACGTGCTTGTTTTGTTTGGGCCAAATAATGGCATTTAAATCTGGGCGATAACGCACATCATATTGCAAACTGTTTTTACGGCATACTGCATCTCCATCTATCTCTTTCCTCCGTAAATAATAGTTCATTTTATTTTAGCCAAGGTCTTTTTATTCCAACATCTTTTTTTTTTTTTTTTTTTTTGATAAATGACGTCTAATTCATCTGCTATTCGTACATACTCAAAACCTTTCATCTTGTTATATTAAGAAATACTTGAGAGTTTTCTTTTTATTCCCAATATGTCGCCATATTAATTTTTTTATTCTTAATTTTTTTTCATTTTCCTGTTTCACGTCAAAATCTTTCAATTGAAAATTGTTTAAAAGAAAATATTATTCCGGGTTTTGATTTTCTTGGCAACAATTAAAGAAATATTGGTAAATGTTATGGGAAAATGTTACGTTATTCTCTATGAAAATAATGAACTTTTGTATTTTTAAGCAAAATATTTCAATAAAATAAATAAAATAAATGAAATATTGCCTATTTTTATTTCTGGGCTAAAATCCTACTATATGCAAAGATACAAATGCATTAATTCATCTGTTTTGACGTTGGCTTTACTCAAGCATTATACACGCAATTATACTAATATTATTAGGACCTAATACGTTGCTAGGCAACAGAGAATGAAAAGAAAAAAAATTAAATATGCATTATGTCAATTTGATAAAACAAAATCCTTTATATTATTGGAAAACATGCATAAAATTCCCCCCAATATTATAAACCTAATTAAAAAAAATCTCGCAAATATATTGACATAATTTATTGGAATAATTTAATAATGTTATTTAAAAATTTCAGCATCAAAAATTTACCATTTAAATCCATTTTTCATATGAGCCATTTCTTTCAACAAATGAAAATCTGAAAATCGTCTGACTTGCCATTGAAAAGCATTATAGAGCAAAATAAAATGTTCCATATTTCCCGAACGAATGAACCAAATTTAACCAAAAACTATACAGCTAAGTCCGGGTACCTCATCAACATGCCCAGGGAATTTCAAGCCGATCGGATGCTTTTTGCGGCAGTTATCGCGGAACAGACAGACAGACTAACAGACAGACAGACTAACGGAAACCAAAACTTTTCGTGTCTCCACAGTAAGCCTTCACTGACGTTTCGGCAATGAAGCATAAGCAAAACATTTTATCTTCTTCAATAAAATAAAAGAAAATTACAAATAAAAGCATTGCGTTTTAAATTGCGATCATTTTTAGAATCAATAAACGGTCAAGTGCGAATATTACTCGCGCTCAGAGGGTTCCGTACAATAAATATATGAATTATTAACAGTACTATTAAAATAATCGTTGCTAAAAGAATAATAAGACTTTGTAAAAAACTATACAACGTAGGTTTGGGTATAGCTGTATATACTAGGAAAGTATAAATGGGTGAATGATGAATTTAGATATGAAGCCTAAATAATATCAAATATTGCTATTCTGTATAACTCTTTTTTAAATCTTATCCTAATCTGTTTATGATGAACTTAATTCGGTACTGACAATAAAAGTAGGGCATATTTAAACTTCGTTTGGCATTTCATAAAACTAAATTCAGCGTATTAATAATATTTTCTTCATCAGAGTAACTAAAACAAAACCCTTATTCAAAGTTTAAACTTGGCATTATGCTAAGCGCGCTTCGAAAGGAGGTCGCAAATTACAAGGCTGCCTTGGCCCGTGCCGCGTTTTTCCAGATAGGTTTTTAATTAACTGTTAAAGACACGGGAGGCGTATTGAGAGATCCACTCAATGCAAAATAGTCGCGAATCTTATAGTATTTATATTAATTCTAATTAAATTAATCTGTTTTTAATAATTTGATGTTTATTGCTTTTATACTGCTACTGGGCATTGCATTACACAAATATATCATTAAAAGTTGTTATCTGGGCCTTAAAAAGCCGATGGTACATAGAGTACGACGGCCCTGACATTATGTATGTCCAAATCGTCCATGTGTTTAATATCTCGGCTAATTACCGATGATTTTTTTCGAAAATCATTATCAATAATGCTTTTATACTTCTGCTACGATATGTACTTCCAGCGCTCCTCATCACATTTGCTGGATGCCTGTAAATCAAAATTTATGTGCAACGGAAAAATGCGCTTTTCTCAAAAACTATGCGATCAAGGGTAATCACATAGTTTTCCTGCAAGGTTTAAATTAATGTCTACTTCCTCTGTTTTTTTTTTTCATAACTTTAGTTTCTGTATATTCGGAAACAGAAGGGGGGGAGGACATTTTTGCACCACATTTTCGACGATATCTCTGAAAATATAGTATCTAAAATTAAAAGATATGTATTTTTGAGTTCAGCATTACGAAAACTTTCACACGATACCCAAAGTTAATTAAAGCGTTCAAAAATGATGTTATTTTAACAACCCAGCTTTCAGAATATAATGCGGACGCCAATTATCTATTTATGAACTTAAAATGTACATAAAGAAGTCAATTAACCTCTTAAACAGAAATAATTTATTTACCGGTAAAGCTTTTTACCTTCTGCCATAAAAAATATTCAAAACGTACAATTTCTAATTCACGTTACATGATGTATAAAAGGTATCACGAGAATAAAGATGAGAGGATAATAAAAAATAAATAAACATGGTCAATAGATTTAACACCCCACACGATATACAAAGAAATATATTTTTCTTCAAGTAGCTTAATTAACCCCCCTCTACATTTTTCCTAATTATATTTGTGAATGTTTAATAATCTGTAAATATGTGGGTCAATAGTCTTTATTACTTCCCACAATTTGAACTTTCCACGTTCCACAGTTTACGAGTAAAATGGCTGTGACAGACAGACACAGGAGTGATCTTATAATGGTTCCGTTTTTATTACTTTTTAAGTACGGGACTCTAATAAAATAGCCGATGAAGCAATAAAGTTATCTGTCAACTGTAACTCATCTCAATAGATAACTTTTTAAAAGTTACTTGTGGTAAAAAGAGACAGCTAAGCATCCAGTTTTGGCGAACGTTTGGCAGATGTTGCTGTTTGTGCTGGAGGGTTGGGGAGATATCGGCGGGGCAGTTTTTCTGGAGAGTTACATGAGCAACATGAGGTGAGCATAGTGAAATTATGGATAAAAAAGGAAAGGTTATCCTTGAAGGACAAAGAGACAGTGATTGAGGTAGCAAAAAAGAAAAACTTGGTTTAAGACAGTTAAATGAGAGATTTCAAATAAATAAAATTCAAGTCAGTAATTTCATAAAAGAAAAAGATGAAATCAAACGATTATGGGTAACTAACGCGAATGCAAAATCGAAAACTGTAAAGTTTCGTAAAACTGAAGCGTATAAAATTGATTCAGTCTTATTCCATTGGATCAACTCTATAAGAGCCAAAAATATCCCTATAAGTGGGACCATCATACTCCAAGAAAAAGGCCAAGTCAAGGAAATTTGTAACTCAGCTGGAATAGACACCCTAATTAGTTCTACGAAAAGAAAAAAAAAAAAAAAAAAAAAAAAAAAAAAAACAAGTTTTTTAAGAACCACAGTTTCAATATCCTTACCAGTACAGTGGGAAGCAAATAAATCTTCTTGGATGATTCTGTGTATGATATCCAATTGGTGAATTGTTTTTGACAAAAAAAAAATGGAGAAAGAAAGACGAAAGGTGCCCCTTTTTATGGAAAATATAACACCTCATCCTTTCGATATATATCCCTATAAGTGGCACCATCATACTCCAAGAAAAAGCCAAGTCAAGGAAATTTGTAATTCAGCTGGAATAGACACCCTAATTAGTTGTAGGAAAAGCAAAAAAACCCAAGTGTTTTAAGAACCTCAGTTTCAATATCCTTACCAGTACAGTGGGAAGCAAATAAATCTTCTTGGATGATTCTGTGTATGATATCCAATTGGTTAATTGTTTTTGACAAAACAAATGAAGAAAGAAAGACGAAAGGTGCTCCTTTTTATGGAAAATGCAACACCTCATCCTTTCGATATATATCCCTATAAGTGGCACCATCATACTCCAAGAAAAAGCCAAGTCAAGGAAATTTGTAATTCAGCTGGAATAGACACCCTAATTAGTTGTAGGAAAAGCAAAAAAACCCAAGTGTTTTAAGAACCTCAGTTTCAATATTCTTACCAGTACAGTGGGAAGCAAATAAATCTTCTTGGATGATTCTGTGTATGATATCCAATTGGTTAATTGTTTTTGACAAAAAAAAAAATGAAGAAAGAAAGACGAAAGGTGCCCCTTTTTCTGGAAAATGCAACACCTCATCCTTTCGATATGAAATTGAGTAACGTGAAAGTTATCTTCTTTCCTGCTAACACAACTTTAAAATTGCAACCTTTAGAACAAAGATTCATTAAAAGTTTTAAGTTAGTATACAGTGCTTCCTTCGGCGCATTATTGCACAAAGTGATTCCGCTGAAAATCCCGACCAACTTGCCAAACTATTTAATGTGTTACAATCAGTACACTGGATATCGACATCTGTTGTTAACTCTAATATTCGAAAATTGTGTAAAGCATTGTTTCAAAAGGACTGATTTTTTCATTTCAGATAATAAACTAGTCTGTGATGAGAATGAAAATGCACAGATTTTTGTGAATTATCAAATAGATGGACTGTGATGTTGATGCAAAGGTATACAACACAATTGATGAGTATATATTGACACTTTTATCCCCATTGAAAGTAATGTTGAAAACTGTGAGGATGACTCTGAAAGTGAAGAAGAAAGTGGTATTGAAAAATGTGAAATAAAGAACTTTACAGATGCTTTAAAATACGCAAAGCAGTTCAATACTTTTTTCATAAATACTACTGATAATGAGGGACTAAAATTTATAAGTATAGTAAATGAGCACTTAGAAAGAAAGGTTTGTAGTAAAAAATTAAATCTGCAGAACAATCACATTTGATTGATTACTTCAAGCAAGATTCTTTTAAATGTTATAGTACTTTTTGCATATACACTAATGTTTACATAAAAAATACAAATCAACAATTCTGCAAATCATTTAAAGATTTAATTAATTGAAATTTTGAATTAATTCTGTATTCCTTCTGTGCCTGATTAACGTAATTTATTTCCTTCGGGTACATTTAATCTTCATCTTTAACATTTTATTACTTTTTTATGTCCTTTCTGAATGATTAATTAAAAAATAAATAAAACTCTGAATAAGGAACACTTCTATTAGGGACAAAAGTTCCGGTCCTATGAATGTCCCTTATTCGGAGGTTTCACTGTAGTTCCTTTCTAACAATAAAAATATTTTCATATGAATAGAAAGAAAACTTTACTGTTGATTGCATCAGATTTAAACCGATACATTTTAAATGTCTTATTTTAAACAGTTTTCTTATAGCATTGCTAGAAAATACTGGGAGGCAAAGACTCTGTTGATTTAGTTAATTTTATATTAGCTGATTTTCAAATATTTAACTAATCTTATTTAATCAAACACGAAAACGTCTATTAACAGCAACTGATTCGGCTTTAAAATTCCTCATTAAAAGGGAAATTAATGGAAGCGCGTTTACAGGGAAATCAACACTGGCTTTTTAATTATAATTCAATCTTCCGTAATCTTTTCAAAGCCGATCAAATTAGCGTGTTTGTAGAGTCTGAACGGGAGTTGGCAAACGTAGCTCGTAGGGGGCAGAGCCCCTTGTATTTAAAAATACACAAAATATGTCATGATATAGGCTTAAAGGTGTGTTTTAACGGTCTAGTTTAAAGGCATGACTCCAATTTAAAAAAAAATAATAATAAATGTTGTTCATCATACCTTCATAATATAATCTATTTACGTTAAAATAGTTTTTTTAAGAGTTGTGAAATTTAAATTTTAGCATGGCCCCGGGACGTATATTTAAAATCCTTTTTTCCGTGCTCAGTAAAAATTATTTTTTTTATTACCAAAACTTACAAAGTTATGATATTTTTAAATTTGTAAATTTTCAACGTTTTACGACACTAATGAAAAAAACGCGTTTTTTAAAAGATCTTCTTAATCGTAAATGCCTGACCAAAATAAATATTTCTATATCAAATAGCTAAATCTAAGCAAAGATAAAATCATATACTTTAATAAAATTTTGCTAAACTACAAAAATTGCAAAAAAATAAAAAATAATAATAAAAAAATTAACATACCGTGCATTCTGTTTATGTAAGTAATTACTGCCACAAAATAAATAACAAGTCAGAAATTGTACGTCAAACGTGGTAAATGAGGTGCCATTCGTACTATAACTAGTTTTAGGAATATTTAGATTTTGGTGCAATAACTGTTGAACTCTTATGCAAAAATGCATGAATAAGAAATTTATTACGATTACATATATTAAATTCTGTAATACGGAAATAATAGGACTCCATATTAAATAGGACATAATCACCATGGCAACCTAGAATCATTATCTATCATGGGATATCATTGAATTAATTACTTATGATAGAATTTAATAGAATGAAGAAAACTTTTATTAATACTTTTTTATGTTTTGATTCGATTTTCATAAAATTTCAAATGACTCGACACAATTCTGCAACGATTATATATGTTAAGTTTCATACCATTCGGTTGAATAGTTTTTGCTCTATGTTTATATGCGGACAGGCAGACAGACGGACGGATCAGACGACGACTATAGGTGCTACGTATTTATATAATTACAAACGCATCTAATAATATACATGAAATAAACTTTCAAACGTCTATTCGTAATAAGATCATTTTATTCAAAATATTGAAGAAATTTTCAATGTTTTATCTTAGCAAAAGTGAGATAACAAAACAAATACATAAATATGCGTTGACTGAATAATTTGTGCATTACGTTAAGTAATTAATCCGATTTGGTAGTACGTTCAAGGAAACATGCATACAATTATCATAATGGATTTTAAATCAAAACGTTTTGTCTTTAGCACATACTGGACCATTGCACGATAAAATATAATAAATAAAGACACAATCTTGCTTAATGGTACACAAAACACGAACTTTAATGAGCTAAAAGTTAACTTCTACGTTTCGAGTTTTATCTTCTTCGATAAAATAAAAGAGGATAAAAAATGAGCACGCTGCTTTTGACATTAGGCTCATTTTATTGATTCCCCTAAAATAAACCGATGAAGAAAAATGTTTCCACTTTAAACAGTATCTCATGTTAATGCATAACAAATTAACACCTTGTAATAATATACTTCTTTTAATTGATAAAAGTGTAAGACGAAAACTTTAAAAACAGTAAAAATAAATTTATTGGACTGTTTACATTGAATGATGGCGTTTCAGATCATTAAATCATAGATCGTGCAATTTTTGGATATTCTTATTTATTTGTTTTGAAAATGGCTCGGACAGAGCGAATTACGTAAACAGTCCAATAAAACTATTTTTGCTGTTTTTAAAATTTCATCTCACACCTTTTAAGACCTCGAAAGAAGTACGGCTGAGAAGTAAACGTGAGTATTTATCCAAGGCCTGGGTAAATAACCAAAGTCTGGGTATTTCATATTTGACTGTAAAATATCATAATCTTGAAAAAATTCTTGATATCAAAGGTTAAAATTTTTCTAATATGATAGCACTATTCAGTTTAATTAAAGAAAAATACCAGCATGTTGACCGACTGAGTGGCCTTTAAAATCTTTTCCATTCTAAAATTTTAAGATACAAGTCAATTAAGCAATTTTTTTTTTTAACAGATGTAATTGATATAGTTAGAACCATCAAATGAAGCAACCATTTACAGGCAGTGTTGTGTTCAGTAGAATTAAGATGAAAAAGGTAAAAAAAAAAATTCCTTGAAATTGCTAGGAACTATATGGGAAAGTTTCTTGCATTGTTTTAACCATGCAGCGTTCAAACTATTTTAAAGTTTGTTTTAACGCGAGATTCTTTTTCTAAATATTTTTTTAACGTAAAAAAGAGCTTCAAAATTTTTGTCCCATAATAACAAAGAAAGACACTTCTTAAATACGCAATAAAAAAGAAGATAATGCAACGCGTTTAAAAAATCTTTCTTCATCAGTCACAAAAGGCCGTCCTACGAACCAGTATAAGAGCAGAAGAAAGTTTTATTTCCGTTCTTGTAATTGTAGTATGTAATACAAGTAGGGTGTGCATCATATTAATTGTAGCACTTCGTAAGTGAAACTGCAATTTACACGAAAAAGAGAGGAATGGTGGCGATCATTTTCCAACAGTAGACAAAAAACCTAGACTAATACCATTACTCAGTGGTATGAAGAAATGAGCAGGAATACTATGATACATTAACGTGCACAAAAGAACGAATAAGACGCATTAACCCCTTACGGGAAAATTAACCTATTGTGGGAAACTATGAGAATCCCAAAAAACCTAAAGGGTTAAAGCATAAAGAACAACAAATTATGGCTATTGATGAGGAAGCTTATTAGCCAAAGGGAAAACTTTTAGCTGGTTTGTTTTGGATTAGTATTAAAAAAAAACTTCGTTTTTAAACCAGTTGTAGAACCAATTGAATACTTTTAATCAAATGAACGTCAGAATAATTTATTATGTGAAAAAACTAACACCCTAATATATTGTCTATATAGGGTAACTCTAGGATAGATGGCCATAGTTTTTAAAGATCGAAATAAAAATTCTTAGAATGCAAATACAAGAAATATTTGTGCATATTTAAAATTCTTATACATATACTCATCTTATTTTATGCAAAAAATAATTAAATATTGAAAATAAAAAGTGTTAAGCAAAATTGAAATTTAAATGGCAGATTAGAGATCTGCACGAGCTGACCCGTGGCCCGAAGCCCGAGCCCGGCCCGGCCCACGGGCCGGGCTCGGGCCTATTTTCATTCACGGCACTCGGGCCGGGCCCGGGCCTTATTTTTTCTGAAGTCTCGGGTCGGGCCGGGACTAGTCACTATTCTTTACGGGCCGGGCTCGGGCCTTGCTTTTTTCCTGAAGGTTCGGGCCGGGCCGGGCCTAACTTATTTTTCTGCACACACCCGGGTATTCCTAATCTTCATGGCCCAAAATTTTCATTCCTAGTTTTCACCCACCCCGTATGAAAATCATTGTCTCGGAATGGCCTGGTCCATTCAAAGGTCAGTAAAATTAGGATTGGCACAAATTTTTTGTCAAAAAATGCATAAATTTTTAAATCGCCATTATTCTACAACTAGCCGCCCTTGGCGACCAGTTTGGTCTCCGTTAGATGTGTGCTAAGCATTGTACCATGTTACTTTTATCCAAAATTTAACTTACTTTCTCAATACTTCGCCAAAGCAGAAGTTTCTAGTAGAGAAATCAAGAACTCCGTATTTTTATGGGTACTACTTGGTTATCCCGACGACCAAAAATGTATCGCCAAACTATAAGATTAAATATCAATAATGGTTGATCGTAAATGTCATATTTGCTTGTTTTTAAGCAAGTTACACGTGTTTACGTCATCAAGTTATTTTTATTTCGACGTTTTATTTGTATTTTTATTAATGTCATACTAATTTATTTGTTCTTTCGCTATTTAAAATAAAAATTATGTCAATTTGTATAATTTGGCGAGTGGTTTGGCGATTTATACAATTTGGCAAAGTGGGTCGTCGGTATAACTAAGTAGTACCTTTTTATGCCAGGCGCAAGTGATAAATCATCAAACATTGTCTTTCCAATCGCATTTTTTCATATTTCATTAAATTCATCTAAAATATAATAATTTCACTCATTTTATTTAAAATACATTATTTTAATTTGAAATTCATGTTTTTCACTTTTTCTTTCCCTTTTTTAAGAAAAAGAAAAGAAAAATAATAAATAATACCAAAAACCATGACTTTTAATTTCAATATCAAAGCATTGTTTTAATTTACCACGCGAAAAATAAAAAATGTAAAAAATGGTCGCCTGGCATATAAAAGGCGAAGCGGTCAGCCCGGAACTATTGATGACAGTCACATGACTTAGGCTATTTATATTATAAAGGACAAATATATCTGTGCGTAACGCATACGTCATTCTGCGAATGGTAACACTTTGAAATTTGTAATGCAATTTCGGTTTTGCAATTTTCGCTACTACAAATTTTTAAACTTCTAAACATCCAACATTTTAAATTTTTACACCGTCTTATACAGAAAAAAGTGTACTTTTAAATGCAATTTGTTTGAAAGTTGTATCTCAATTTATTTTTGAGATATTAATTTTTTTATAATTTTTAATACCAGTTTTCTAATCGTGGCAACTGAAGTACTTTATTTCTATTAAAAATGGTTTAGTTATCTTTATTGATTATATTCCTACTGATGCCATTTTCTCACTACATTAAAAATTATCTTTTTAAAAAATTTGAACAGAAAATGACGTTACGCTTTAAAAAAGGCACTGATGAAGCTGTTATATTTCACTATTTTTTCATTCCGCCGATATTGAGTTTGAGACAATAGCCAAAGTATTTCAGCGACTGAAAATAACATCATATTTAAAAGGAAACGTTAATTTTATTTGATAAAACGATATCTTTTTCTTTGAATACGTCTAAAAGTTATAAAATTCTGGAATTTTTACGCACAGGTAGAGAGATTATACTAAGACCTCAAATCATGAGTGGGAATTTTCACATGGAATGTTGTAATAGTTGACAAACGTGACATCAAGTTTGAAAATATATTTACTAATAACCTATTGCGCGTTAAAATGTTTTTAAATGGTTAATATGGATGTGAAACGTGGAAAATGACTTGATTCGGTTTAGATTTAAAGGGGGGAAATTCTATGATTATGTCAAGATGAAATCATTTTTGCTGATTTTTCATTCCGTAAAACTAAGCATTAATTGATAACTTAATCAAAATTACTTATCTCGATTATATGTTACTGATTACGTATATGAATAAAGTTTAATTTTTCAATAATTTTAACAGTTGAAGTTTATGAAAAAGTATTTTGTTAATCTTAGGTTAAAATATATCTTTGGAGAGTTAAACTAACAAGAGTAAGAAATATTTTTTATATTGTAATTATTGTTGTCGATGTGTTATAAATTTGATGCAACAGTTCCTTTGTAAACATTTTCTTTCGTCGAAATTCGACGGGGTTTACCTCGTTATTATAGAGATTAAACATTCAAATTCATTCATTTTAAATAGTAGATTTCTACATTCATTAAAATATAGTTAAATTAAAATATAGTAAAACGTGTGGAAAAGAACCTGTCTATGACGGAATCTTGTTTTAAACTGAAAAACGTGTTGATCCATACAAAATTAATATACTACTTAATACTGCGTAAGAAAATTATAAAAATTAATAACAAACAAAATTAATATACAACGTACGAAAATAATATGTAATACATTTACACTTGCTAAGAAGGGAACTTGTCTATAACGCATTTTTTTTTTCTTTTCTATGCAATTCAGTCTTAGATTTTACTGTATAGCATTTTTCAGATATTTAACACTTCAATACATGGAATATGGATTAACAATATTAATCATAACTGAAACATTTACATACAAGAAATAGAGATTCGTTAAAAAAATAAATATCGCACTCTGCGGCACTTCTATAAAAATGAAGATTATAAACATGAAAAGAAAAGTTAAGATAAATGTTTTTGGCTTGATCTCCTCGTACGAGAAAAACTTTTAACCAAATCGACATAAAAATCAATGTTTCGTAGAAATTCACTCGTGCCGGGCCGGGCTCGGGCCGAACTTTTAACTTTTTAACTGGTCCTGGCTGGGCCAATAAATTTTTTTCTACGGGCCGTACCGGGCTCGGGCCGAACTTTCAACTTTTTTACCGGGCCGGGCCAATATTTTTTGTACCGGCCGGGCCGAATTTTTTTCTCTGAGTAGGGCCGGGCCCGGGCCTGGAAATGTCGACCCGTGCAGACCTCTATGGCTGATGGCCATCTCTCCTTCAAGCCGAGGAGAGATAACCATCCAATACAAGAAAGAAAAAGTTCATTTAAATAGCAAAAAAATAACACATTTCATATAGTTAATCATGAAAATCATATAGCAATTTGTAAAGATGCAGTTATGTGATGGAAAATGAGTGAAGAAAACTAAAATAAATAAACTTTGAAGTATAATTTCAATACTTCACTTTTCGTAAAATCTTACCACATGCTTGGCAAAGGTCTTGATAATTTGTACACGTTTTATGGAACCACTTCAGATACCAAGCATTGTATCCAGACATTCTTTTTGGATGTGATATTATATTGTTTTGCACAACCAATACAGTGATCCTAATCCAATTCTATTTACTCGGAATCTGTAGAATCTGATAATTAAAATGTATTTCGTTTTCTTCGCTACTGGAATTGTCGTATTTTTTTTTCTCGCGCTAATTATTTAATAGAATCTTAGAAATTAATCTTAGAAATAAAGGTTTATTACGTTAATTTAGTTTATTTAACAACTTTATCAATTTCTGTTATGAAAGTTTCCGACGTTTTTCAATATTTTCTGAAACAAATAAATCGTTAGGTCTTATTATATTATTATTATTATCTACCCTATATATATAAAATCCTAATGAATCGAATTGAAACGAATTTATGTAACAATTCTATGAAACGACTTATTAAACAACCGATTACGTTTCACGGCGATTTCTCCTAAAATATGGAATACTTTGCGATGAAATTAACACCAAAAATCCGTATTGATCCACAGATCTCAAAACTGGTATTAGAATTTTAAAATTAGAATTAGTTTTCCAAATATTAATTTTTTTCTAATTTTAAATACTTTTTTTATAATGATGGCAACTCAAATTTTAATCATAACAGATATTGTTTTTCATATTTTAGAAAAAGGTTATTTTAAATTAATTTGGCGACGAGCTTGGCCTCCCTTAAATGTATGCTAAGAAATGCATCATGTTACTTTTATTCAGAATTCAATTTGTATTTCATTATCATTTTATTTTATACAAAACTTTCATTTAAAATTGAAACCTTTAAAATAAATGGCTTTTACTTCATTCTTTTTTTAAAACGAAACGAAAAGAAAAATATTAGAGAGAGATGTCATATACGCAACGGGGTACCTAATTGGCGCCAAAATGGCGTTATTTTGCCTGACATGGTAACCCGGCTATTGTTGCTTATTTATTAATAAATGTTTATTAACCATTTGGAAAAATGGTTATTGTTCTCGTCAGGGTAGGAAATCAAAAGCATATCTGAAGGTTTTTATTGGTTTAATCCGCATTTTATTCGTTTCCTGATTGGTCTATACAGTAATATGTATTTACCTTTACTTTCAACAGAGATCTGTTGCCACTATGACAAAAAAAGTAATAAAAACTACAAAAAAATTAATAACTCAGAAACAAATTGAGATACAGCTTTCAAACAAATTGCATTTAAAAGTACATTTTTTTTCTATGCGACGGTGTAAAAAGTAATATTGTGGGATGTTTAGAAGTTTAAGAATGAAATTTCATTTAAAATGGGTTATCAGATTTCTTGGAAATCTGACGATGGAAAAGTCTTTTCCCGAACAGCCAATGAAATGCTTGGATAATACATAAGTTTCATGTGGATAATACGTACGAGTCGCAGGCGATTTCCGTCGCTTGCAATTTTTACGTGTAATAACACTATTAATGTTTAATTCATGGGGTACGTAATGTATGATCAACTCCGTGCTATTTTTTATGTCTTAAACTTTAGTCTTTGAAAAAATCATTTTCCAAATGGTCGTTATAATTTGTTAGAGTGCATTTTTTTTTAAATTTATTTTCTTTTTATTTACAAAAAATGTTATAAATTGTTTTGTTCTATAGTTATTATTTTTTTTATTTATTGTTATTTCATTTTAAAAATAACACAAAATAATTTAAAAATAATCATGTAACAGGTATTTGAAAACGAGGTTTTCGCCAAATTGTCGTTAAAAAAAAAAAAAAAAAAAAAAAAAAAATCACGCCAAACCCGGTGCGTATGTGACAATGCAACAAATCACGAGATTTTATTTTCACTTCAAAGCAACGTTTTAATGTTATTACTTCTCTCGTCGACCAATTTCGCCAAATTATTTAAATAGCCAAATTATACAAATTGACATTTTTTTTTTTAAATAACAAAAAAACAAATGAATTAGTATAACATTAATAAAAATACAAATAAAACGTCGAAATAAAAATCACTTGATGGCGTGAACATGTGTAACTTCCTTAAAGTCAAGTGAATGTGACATTTACGATCAACCATTTATTGGCATTTAATCTTATAGTTTGGCGACAGATTTTTGGTCGATGGGATAACCAAGTAGCACCATTTTAATTTACCACTCGAAAAATAAAAAAATATTAACTGGCGAGTTAAAAAAAAAAAGCTATTGCCGAGATTTTCACCCAGCTAACATAAAAGTACCGGGAATTCTTTGTGATCATGTCAACTTTCATGCAGTTTTATTCGAAAAAATAATTCCGATTCTTTAATCAAAATGGAAACCTTTCTTATGAAAAGCGAAGGAATCAGCCCGTTGTTTATGGAAGTTACATGACTTTGACTATTATAATATAAACGAAATAATGGGGATAGAATAATATTCGGCGACTTATCACACCTGTGGCTGGGTAACATTAAAGTACCAAAATGGCCGCCTGGAATATAAAAAGCGAAGGAATCCGCTTGGAGCTGTTGATGATAGTCACATGACTTAGGCTATTATTATAGAGATTGTTTTCAATTTTAAAAACAGCGCAAAGAATAATATTTCCTAACGACTAAAAATGTATTTTCACGTTACTGTTAAAAACTGAAAAAAAAAAACTTTAAAATTACTATTAAATGAGTACGTGTTAAATATTGAAAATTATGTCCTGAAAATTGTATTTACACGTGAATATTAAAAGGGAAAGGAAACTTTAAAATAATAAATACATTAATATGCGTTTAACCCTTTGACGGACAAGGCACTTCTATTCGTAAAATCTTGAAATCAGTGAATGGCACCAGAATTTACAAACAAATTTCGAAATACAAAAATGCTTTTTTTCACTTACTTAATAAAAGGGAAATTTTCATCCCAATATTCTGATGCTAATGTGGCATTTAAGAATTAAAATTAAGCGGTCCAAAAATGAACCCCCGCCCTTGAAGGGGTTAAAGCAGCAAATTTTAGTAATTGTATTATGTCAATCGTTTTATAACGCTGTTAAAAAATACCGAGAGACAAAGACTCTGTTTACTTAATCCATTTTATTTTAGCTTCTTTTCAAATGTTTAACTGATCTTCTTTAACCAAACGCGAAAACAACCATTGGATGTCTTAACAGCAACTGATTCTACCTTAAATTATTGCAATCAAAGGGAATTGAATGGAAAGCCGTTTACAGGGAGATCGATACAGGTTTTTTCAGTATAATTCAATCTTCTCTAATGTTTTTAAAACCGATCAGATTAGCGTGCTTTTAGATTCTACTGTGTCTGAACAGGGGTTGGCGAGCGTAGCTTGCAGGGGGCAGAGCCCCCTAGTTATTAAAATATTTATATTAGTTAAAATTTAAATAATTATATCAATTAATATATTTATAAACGTAAACGTTATATATTTATCTTAAATTTTATTATATTTAGTTAAAATCATCACTAAGTATAATTTTGAAATATTGATTAAAGGGGCCATCTGTCCCCGATTTCATGCGGCCATCTCTCCTGAAATTGAAGGACTGATGGTCGCCCAATTTAAAGCATCAATAGCCATTGTTTTAGTCTTAGAAATAAAGATTAGATTACATTACCTTAAAAGTCCATATAGTAATATATATATATAACATTCGTACTGCAAAACATTCAGATACCTAAGTCAAAAAAAATATTCAACCACCTATTTAATTTACATTAAAATTACACTTACTTTTTATAATCGAAAAACACAACTGCACGTCGCAATAAATAAACACGTTGAACTATTTCATACGAACAATGTTTATATTGCAATATATGTAAAAGTTTTCGAGATATTTAGACTGGCCATCTCTCCTCTATGACCATGTATCCTAGAGTTGCCCTAACTACTTCCTGTATCTTTATTGCAAAGAAAAGGAAAAAAAAAACATATTCAAGTAAATTTTACAAAAAAAAAAATCATTAGTCTTCTCCATCTTACAATAGATATTTTAATTCTAGTGATGCAGGTGGGAATAGTTGGGCAAAAAAAACAAAGAAACATTTTAAAGTCCAAAAACAGAAATAGTCGTTTGACTGCAAATTATGATTTTTTTAAATCATGGTTACAAATTGTAAGGTTAAGGGTCATCTTCATACAAAAATTGTACCAAATTCTGAAATTTTCAGTACGAGCTCCTAATTTTGATATCATATTTGGCTTTTTCTGTAAATTTACCTTAGAATACCAAATGAGAAACCATTCGGTCAAATAGCTTAGTAATTATGAAGATTTAAAATTTGGAACTCCCAGTGTTAAATTTATTTGTAATTATTGCAAAAACAGATTACAATGCAGATAGTTTCTTAAATATAACTCAAGAACTAGCCGGCGGAATGAGCTGTAATTTTAATATTATCATAATTGAAAGTTCCAGAAATCGATGTTTCTTAAAACTTCATTAGTTGTATTTCATTTTTTTTTCCAAAAATTAATTTAAAATATTTTTTTTTTCGAAAAAATTATGAATTACTAATAAATATTTTTAATATAAATATATTTCTAAAGGTTTCAAATATGTGAATTATAAAATTATAGCTTATTCTACAAAGTAGTTATGGGATTACGCTTAAAAAACTACCCGTATTGCAATCTGTTTTGTAATGATTGAAAATGAATTTACCATTAAGAATTCCAAATTTTAAATCTTCATAATTCCTAAACTACTTGATTGAACAACTTCCCGTTTGGTGTCCAAAAGCAAAATTTAATGACAATGCCACATATGACGTCAGAATTATTGTGTTTATATTGAAAACACCTGAGTTTGGTACACTTTCAGTATGAAGACGAGCCATAAGCTCTTTTTTATGTAACATGAAAGAAAATACACAATATGGCCATTGATGATCGGACACTGTCAACACAGGACCTCCTGTTTTGAAACTGGAGACGTTACCTCGGATCCATTAATGACTGACCACATGGCCGCTGTACTGTACCACATTTCCTTATGCTGTATTTATTACAGTGCGTTCACTTATACTGTACCACATTTCCTTTCCTTATACTGTATTCTTTATACTGCATTCACGTATACTGTACCATATTTTCTTTCTTTATACTGTATTCACTTATACTGTACCACATCTCTTTATACTGCATTCACTTATACTGTACCACATTTCCTTATACTGTATTCCTTAAACTATGCTATCCTTACACTGTATTCCGTATACTGCATTCACTTATACTGTGCCACATTTTCTTATACTATATTCCCTATTACTGAATTGACTTATACTGTCACATTTCCTTCTACTGTATTCTTTATACTGCATTCATTTGTACAGTACCACATTTCCTTATACAGTATTTCTTATATTGCATTCACTTATACTGAACCACATTGCTTTGCACTGTATTTCTTATACTGCGTTCACCTATACCGTACCACATTTTCTTGGTGATTTCCCTATAGAATCTTTCGCAAAATAGTTTTTAAATGATTTAAATACCTAATCAGTGAGCTAGTGTGTGCGAAAAAGTGTACAATTCTTGCGACAGTGATCTGTGATATTTTCGCCAAATGGAAATTCAATCGGTAGTACTATTTGGAAGCTACAGTGTTCACTTACAAACACACGTACATCATTATTACAGTATCTCCCTTACACTAAATGCTGGGAAAGTAAAAAAAGGATGGGCTAAAAAGGTTGTAGTTCAAAAAAGTCACCGAAAGAGGGTGTAACAGCGTGCTTGCAAATATGCAAATGAAAATGATTCTAAAAGAAATTACTCATTAGATTAAATCATCAATTCATCAATTTGGCATGTAAAAGAAATTACTGAGAACATGTTACGTGATTTCGTTAACAAAAAAGCAGCAATCAATAAATTTCGAAAATTCCGACCACAAAACATCTAAAAAACAAAATGATCTCCAGCACGCAATGACTTATTCTTCGCTTCGAGTTGATTTATTCAATAGAATAAAGAATCCACTGAGTAGTGAGTTATTTTATAATCCTCCTCATCTGTGTACTTCCTAAATTGCAAATACTAGCGCCCCTATCCTATCGGTAGTATTCTGAAGTATAAACTATTTCTGCTGTTTAAAAATACCACATCATAACAATGCTTTTAGAGCTAATCGTCCTTCCATATCATTTTCTGTTCTTTTTGTGAATTTATAAAGTTTATACGTACGATCTTGTAATGTACCAATAACATAACAAAACTTATCATAAAATTTAAACAATTCCTACATTTTTACAGGTTTTTCATAAAAAAAAGAAACTATTTTGAGGACTTTTTATCACGTTAACTAAAAAATATTGTTTCTATAACAATGTCTGTGTATAAAAATTTGTCGAATTAAAAGAAAAAAAAGAAGACATTCTGTAATAAGAAAGTTGAAATTAATTCAGTAAAAAAATACTGAAGAAACTTCTCCTTCCGGGTCAATGCAAATTAACATTCTTCATAAAAAAAATTCTCGTGGAAAAAAAAGTTTGAAATTCTTCAATAAAACAGTTTAGATTTTTTTTCTTAGGTAGTTGAGTGCCTCTCTCGTGAATTAATGCATCCGAATGCTAATTACTGAACATTTTAACTTCATTAACCTTTTATCAATATTCATTACAAAAATTTTATCTTTCACAGAATAGCTGATTTCATCAATTTCTTTTTTTAAAGTTCGAAAAATAATGCTAACTACTTTCCTTATTATACCTATATTCTTATGTATTGTCTAATTTTGCCACTAAATTAAGATATTGAAGAAAAAAAGTATGGCGAAAGGTTTAAATTTAAAGTATAATGTTTCGCATTCTTTTAGCGATAACCAATAGAAAATAAGAATAAAAATAAAATAGCTTTTTTAAAAACAAAAAAATTACACTCTTTTCTAAGCATTCAATGTTTAGTTTCAAAATCATGCCTAATTTCATAACTACAATTCGTGATTTTTCCAGAAAAATTTTCTTTATAATACATTAATTTGGTGTGGGCAGCGAATCCGTTTATAAATAATTAACCGCTTTTTTACGGTTAGTTGAAAAAGTAAGCTAGTGAGTATATTAAAAAATATGTAACTTTTGTCTTTTTTAACACTTTCCGACATAGTTGAAATGTGTTTATGCATTCGGTTTGCCTGTGTGTCTCTCTGTCCGTGCTCTAACTCGCGTAAATATAGTCAGATTGCTATGAAATTTGTATATGTTATTGGTGTTTACTTTGGAATGTTCGATATTAAAAATGAAGTGTGTAGCATTTATATTCATTTACAGGGACACTCAAAAGAATTCCGTTACATTACGGCTTATGGGAAAAAATCATTTGCGATGTATTTTAATGGCATTACACTGTTTTAAATATACTGAAATTTCTATACTTAACTAAAGTCTACAACAAAATGCTTATATAGAATCTGGTGTACATATAATTTATCATTCATCTACAGGGACACACTAAGGTATTTGGCTATAGTACTGACTATGAAGAATAAATACTGGAAATGCTTTTCAGTTGTGATACGCCTTTTAAAATGTAAGTGTTTTTTTTTTTTTTTTTTTTTTTTTTTTTTTTTTTTTTGCATATTACTTGGTGTGTATAAATTCTATAGATATTATAAACGGGGCTACACGGAAGATTTCAAGTCCATTTCCGTTTGTTGGCGGAAATTGCTGAATGGAAAATTTAAACTGTGCTATGAGTTTAATTGAACGAAATTTTAGCATACTATGTAATATACATACGAATCTATGGATCATATACAGGGCTGCACAAAAAAAATTCAAATATTTTTTGTACTGTTCAGGGTAATTGCAGTAATTGGGTTTCCAAATGCGTTATGCACTTTCTGAATGGTTTTTTGAAATATCTTTCGCCTTAATAAATTGTAGTTTTGTTACAGTATTCTGAATGTGTTGGGAAGTGTTTCATAATGTATGCTGGATGCATGATTTTTCGTTCTTGTTTAAGATATTGTTTAGTTTATAGGGTTCTTCCAATATTATGGTGTATTAGGTCAAATGAACCACAGTCTTTAAAGAGTGAAGTAATTTATTCACAACTATTTACAGCAACAGTCTTTGTAACTACCAAATAACACTAAAACTTGGGAAAACATAAACTTGGGAAAAATTTAATAACTGAACAAAATACAGCCTAAATATCTCATATATCATAAGATGGTATAAGAGACTCTCTACATACCATCTCAACACAGTACAGATGCATAAACGTAAATAAGTCGCTAAGCCAAGAAAACCCATTCTGAACCTATCGCATCCAGCGTCTAACTTAATACTGACTCACGCCCTGCTCCACTCCATATATATAGGAGCAAAGGAATGTTCCAGAACCTTCCACAACTTTCTAAGCTGGAAGTTTCTGGAATCCTCTCGAAAAACCCGGAACAGCATGAATGCATCTCCGAACCTATAAGGTGGGGGGGGGGGACAACTCTGTCGACAAATACCGCCAAGTTTGTCGCCAACTTGACGATATTTCGCCAAATTTGGCGACTAAAATTAGTTGCCAAAAGTGACGCTAACTTGGCGCTATTTCCAGTATTTTCCCACATTCCCATAGACTCCCAATGAAGTCCAATAGGGTTTACTTGATTGCAGAAAAACAACAAATTGAGATATCGTAATGCCACAAAAACTAATATTACAAAATCGTAACATTACCCCCTCATCAAAAATTGCACGACCCGGGAAGTGCAATCTCTGAGTTAAAGAAAACCACTTAAAGACCATTTCAAAAATTTCATGTTATTTTTCAACACAACACAAACGAATACAAAAATAACAATTGAATAGATAAAGAACTAATATTTACATAATTTACGAAAAGTACTTTCGGTGACCATGATCTAAAATTTTCAATTTCCAATTTCTAATCACTTTAGCCAAAGTAAAAGGCTAACCGGTTATAATGTATTACCTTGGGCTTGGAGTGTGGCGATTTTTGTATCCGCACGACGACGTCATTCAGTCTGTTGACGACTGTATGAGGACCGTCCCAGTGTGTTTGTAACTTTGGAGATAGTCCCTTACGACGTATGAGATTCCACAGCCACACTTTGACACCTTCATGAAAGTCATGTCCAGTTGGCTTCGTGTCGTACCGGGTCTTCATCTTCTCAGATACCACGCCGATTCAGTTCTTCGCGACATGATGGACTTCCTCTATTTGTGCCTGGATTTTATCGACGTATTTTCAGACGATGAAGGAGCGTCAGGAGGACGGCCAAACAGAAGATCCACAGGCAGACGACGATCAAGACCAAAGAGCATTTGAGACGGAGAGTAACCGGGGGTCTCACGAGCGGCACACTCCTGTATGCAAGCAGGAAAAGAAGCAATTTCCTGTTCCAGTCCTGTTCATCTCTAGACACCAGGAGGGGAGGTTATTCAGGATGGTACGATTGAACCTCTCCACCTTGCCGTCCGACTGAGGATGTCGAGGTGTAGTCCGAGTTTTGTCTAGCCGAGTAGTCCACAGATCTCTTTAAACACAGCAGATTCAAAGTTTCTTCCTTGATCGGAGTGAATTTGAAGAGAAACTCCGTATCTGGAAACCCAGTGTTGAATCAGTATCTCTTCTATAGTTAGTGTCTCCTGATTAGATATGGTGTAGGCTCCAGGCCACTTGGTGAAGTAGTCCATGACAACAAGGATGATTTGTGGCCATCAGATGTTCTGGGAAGAGGACCCAGGATCTCCAGAGCAATTCGTTTGAAAGGCGCTCCTACAGTATTACGCTGCAATCGTCCTCGGGTTGCCTACTTGGACCTTTACTCGCTGCATAGGTGTCACAAGTTCGACACCACTTTTCTACATCACTGCGAACATTGTTCCAGTAAAAGCGCTCTCTAACCTTTTGCAGGAACTTCAATACTAAAATTACCTCCTTAATGAATCGCTTTTGGCCCGGAACTATTATTAAAAGCACTCGTACTCTATTAAAATTCTCATTCTCCTTTTAAACACAGTTTATTGTATACAATCTCACCACACTCAATTCCGGACATAGCTCGGATCACAAAAAAAACATAAAAAAATCTAAACTAAAACTTATTAACAGTACATTCTCGAAGTAGAACTTTGAACCAAAACTACAACCAAAGACAATGTCCTTTTCACACAGCTTAGTAATAACTACAAATTTAAAGGGCATTGTCTTATTCTCACAGCTTATAGATTTCCAAGTACAAACTTCTTACATTTTGATATATCTGCAATGTGGCGACATCTGTTGGTATAATTAAAATATATACTTTATCAAACACTCCTGTTGGACTACCATGGAGTTCTTGAACGACCGTTGAAATTCTCAACTTAGGTAGTAATAGTTGCCACTTAGACGTCTCTCCATCATCAGACTCCCATTTCCGGTACAAGATACCGTTCCTCAAGGGAAGGGAATCCCAGAGAGCCCAATAACGCAGGATGGAAATGGGCCATTTCTTGCCAGCTGGGCTTTCTGTTGAACAACTCCTTCTGCTCGGTCATGGCCTTTATTTCAGGATGAGCAAGTTGATCTTTCCGAATGCTTTCGTCACTCCAAGGATCTTGTGATGATGTTGACATAGCTGTAACTTGTCTCACTACTGGACCTATGACAAATTTCTTCTCAATCCGGGCGCAGTATCTACAATTCTCTGAGCAGGGCCTTCTAGAGAGAGCATCTGCATTTCCATGCGATGACCCTTTTCGGTGGCGTATCTCCATGTCGTACTCTTGGAGCTTTTGTATATTGTATCCAGCTGGCTATCTGGCCTTCAGGATTCTTAAAATTTAATAGCCAGGTCAGAGAAGCATGATCAGTCCGGATCAGGAACTTTCGGCCGTAAAAATAGTGCTAGAAATGTTCTACGGCCTTCACTACAGCAAGAAGCTCCTTTCTTGTTACGCAGTAGTTTCACTCTGCCTTGGATAAACACTTACTGAAATAGGCGATGACACACTCCTGTCCGTCAATCTCCTGGGACAGCACAGCACCAATGCTTTCGTAACTTGCATCCGTATCAAGTACAAACTGTTTATCTATGTGAGGATATGACAAAATTGGAGCAGACATTAATGCCTCCTTAAGCTTTTTGAAAGCAGCGTCACATTCCTCTGTCCAAATAAATTTTTGCTTGGCCTCAGTTAATTTATGGAATAGCCTTACGATCGTCAGAAAGCCTCAGATGAGTTTTCTGTAATAGGTGAATAATCCCCGAAAACTCTGAAGCTGGTGAACATCTGTCGGACGATTCCAATTTTTCATAGCCGATATCTTCTATGGATCAGTACAAACTCCTTCTGCCGAAAGGATGTGTCCCAGATAGCTGCGTAACAAATTGCACTTGGAGGAGCTTAACTTCAGGATAGCTTCCTTTAACTTTTGAAGCACCTGTCTGAGCTTGTTAAGATGTTCATCAAAAGAACGCCCTATGATTATGATGTCATCTAAACAAACAAGGTAGGCATCATATGACGTCCCCGGAGAACTGTTTTCATAAGACGTTCAAAAGCTTCGGGCGATTTTCACAGGCCAAAGGACATAAACTTGAATTGCCGCAGCCCTTGTCCCGTGGTTAAGGCACTCGTCTCACGGTCTTCGGGATGGATCTCTACTTGCCAGTAACCATTCTTCAGGTACAAAGTCGAGAACCAAATGTTCCGCAAGTGTGCCGAGCAATCGTCAATCCTAGGTAGAAGGTAACTGCCTTTCTTGGTGACGTCATTCAGTCGGCGGTATTCTACACAAAACCTTGTAGAACCGTCCATCTTTCTTACTAACACAATGAGAGACGCCCAGGAACTTGTTGATGGTTTAGTGACGTCACTCTCTTCTATATCCTTAATTAACTTCTGCACCCCCTCTAGCTTGGCAAAAGGTAGTCGTCTTGGATGCTGCTTAATAGGTGATCTCACGTATCAATTCAGTGTCGTGCCGTATTAGTCCGCCCAAAGTCTTCAGATCTTCGACTGGAATGGTCTTTTTAGAGAGGTCCACTACAGAAGAAGTCATCAGTACTCCATATTGTGTACTATTGTC
The DNA here is from genome assembly GCA_963932465.1 of Maratus speciosus. Taxonomy (NCBI): domain Eukaryota; kingdom Metazoa; phylum Arthropoda; class Arachnida; order Araneae; family Salticidae; genus Maratus; species Maratus speciosus. The sequence goes on from OZ010786.1 coordinate 308,340,734, forward strand.
TCCAGAATAGTCTATATGGCCATGTCGGTAATTAGTTTCATTATTAATTACAGCAGGAACTGAAGATTTTGTTCTTGGATCTAGATTAATGTCCTCTTTCGATACTACTGTTTTTTTTGCATTCAATTTCGCTATTTAATCCAAAAAGGCTTATTTCTTCAAATTTCGAGAGCATTTTATTATTTTTGAAATCCATCTTAAAGTCAAATTTTTTTAGAAAATCTAGTCCGAGTGTGTAAAGATCTGTTATATCTGCCGCAAATGCCGTATGGTAATATTTGGTTCCTCCAAAGGGGATGGTTAGATTGACCTTTCCAAGTATGCCTATCTTGTTGCCCGTCACAGTCTGCAGGGTAACGCAGGGCGGCGTCCATATGAGTTAGCACTTTAATTTCCATGCCTTCTCTTATTATTGTTACATTGGCCCCCGTATCCACAATCATAGGCACTGAATTCCATTAATGAGTCCTATCACATACAGTTCATTATCGCCGCCACTCACTTCAGATATCTGGAGGATTTTCAGATGGGCTTTTCATCCCCTGGCAACCTCAGCTCACGTTCGTTGACTTTAGGGCAGTGTCTTCGGAGGTGTCCCCCAGTCACCGCACACCCAGCACTTGAGATTCTGTCTTCTTGAGCTTGTTCTCCCGGATTTTAAACCTTCAAGCTCTTGAGTTTTTTTAATCTCCTTCAATAAGTCGGCCTCAGTCTCTGGGCCTTTGTGCATCATTGCCCCTCGGACTGAATGGTGATCTCTTCGGCTGGCCTGTGCAGCTGCTTCCCACTTAAAGGCATAGAGTAAATCAGATTTTAAGTCCGTAACGTCCGCCAGTCGTACCGCTCTCTGCACTTCTGGTTTTTTATTCCATCTACAAAGTACTGAAGGGAAAGCATTTCCCGTATATTTGCGGGACGGTCGACAAATGCCAAATTTGCAAGCCGTTTTATTTCAAAGGGCTTGAATTTCATTCTTGAAGGGTTTCACCCAATTTTTGATGGCGAGTTTTCATCTGGATCCTTGTATAGTCTTTAAAGATTTTTTTCTCTGAATCTCAGCTCGAGTGCACTACTCAGAGTCAAGTTGGGTTGCGTCAATTCGGTTAATGTTTGTAATACATCAGCAGCTTCCCTTCTCAATAACGCTGTCAGTTGACAAGCTTTCACCTTGTCACTCCACCTGCTCGCTTCGGCTACAATGGAGAATTAGATCTTGGAAATATGCCGGGAGCTTTTCCCGTCGTATATCGACAGCTTAACTTGTACAGGAGAAGAAAACGGGTTCTTACAATCTTCATAATTAACGCTAGGTGATGAAATCTTCATCTAAAGATCTTATACGCTTTTACTTAAATCTTCATCTACTTGCCCTATTTTCCTTTCCATCTTCTCCCCAATATTACTAAATTCATTCTGAATTTTCTCCTTAAATTCTGTCTTTACCCCATTTATAGCTTCCAACAGCTCTTTCAGTAGTTCTTCCATTGTTCTTGTTACCATCATATAATCCCACTTCTGACTCCAGTTGTTGCGTTTATAGGGTTCTTCCAATATTATTTTGTATTAGCTCAAATGAACCACAGTCTTTAAAGAGTGAAGCAATTTATTCACAACTATTTACAGCAACAGAGTCCTTGTAACTCACCAAATAACACTAAAACGTGGGACACAGTCTAATAACTGAATACAAGTATAATAATATAATAAATACATCCTAAATATATCACAGAGACTCTATGCATAACATCTCAACACAGTACAGATGCGTAAATAAGTCGCTAAGACAAGAGAACCCGCTCTGAACTTATCACATCCATCGTCTAACATACTACTGACTCACGCCAAAGCCTTCTCAAGACTATCAAGCCAGACACGATTTCATTCCCCCACATATGCGACGACACGACCCGGGGCTGGCGCCAATGCCGAGCATTTGAATCTTGTATCTGGTTGTTTAGAATTAAAATGTAACCTATGCACGTGCTGTTTACTTAAAAGAATAGAACATATTCTTTTGAGGTAAATTTTATTTTCAAATTAACTACTTATTTTGTTACTTACTATATTTTGTTAGTACTAGTCCTATTTTTTGTGTTCAGAATATCTTTTATTTTTAACTTCTTTAAAATAAATTAACTATTAAATCCCAGTATCGTATTGTCAATAATCCAGTGTGCGTGTCTCAAAACAAAACGATATTATTGTACTTCTGTTTCATTTCAAAAACAGCAGTAGTGGCAAAAATCACTAAATCGTATCAAGACTTATATCATTCCCTGTCTCTTGTAATTTGCTAAAAATTGGTGCTTGAATGGTGTGAATCTGTTAATTATCTCAAAAGTTATTAATTAATAAAATTTCATTGTTTAATTATATTCTTTATAAATATGTAAAAATAGCTTCATTTTAATATGTGCTAGAGCTAGACAGTTCTGTTGGGGCCAACACATTTCTCCTTATAATTTGGAAGCTATACGGCCAATTCAGTTTGAAATTTTAATGTCCTATGCGACATATTTTTCTACCTCAACTATTATATTTTCAAGTGGAAAATTTAATTAGTTCTTTTAATTTAAACAAATTAATAAAAAAAACTTTAAAATCATTGTTACTCGGGAATTTTTCACTGAAAACTGATGAAATTTTGTCTATAGTACAGTACAATTATTATTGTTTAAATTTTACATTTTGGTAATAGCTATTTGCAACATTACCTTTCTTGCTATTCAAAAATTTCGGTTAAAACTTCTGAATTTTATTTACTCGGAAATATTGGCACCAGACAGCTGACAGTGGCCGAGAGATTCTGCTCTCGAAGCTGGTAGACGGGAGGTGCTGGGTTCGATCCCAATCGCGCCCGTCGGCCTAATCGTTCGGAGTTTTCGTGGTTTTCTTCGAGCCGTGGATCTTCCATGCGTTAATACGGATTAGGTTCCCTTAGAAAGACCCCCACGGAGGGCACTCCCCCCGGGCCTATATCCCTCGTGTAGATAATTGGCCGTCAAAAATCAACCCAACCCAGACAGCTGAAACTTATGTCAGACTGGGTTCTTTGGGTACTAATCATGCTCAAAAATGTTCAGCCAAAAGTCTTAGTTACAAGACATTATTTAGTAATTTCTAACTTGTCACACTTTCCTCCCTTTTTAAGGGGTCTCAGGACTCTTAAAGCTTTAAAATTTTCGAAATTTTAATTTTTTTATATGTTAAACTCCTATCTTTTCTGAACATTTTGATATAATTGTTTCCTTGAAATTCCTATTAGAACTGAAGTTATGGCTTTCACATTTATACACATTCAATAGCTGAAGAGTCGTTTCAGAAACTTTGAAGCCATTTTTCTCCAAATGACGTTTTTGGGCATAACGCGCACGATATCTCAAAAACTTATGAATATTTTTTCATAAAATTTTCAGAACATATGTTTCATGTTAGTCTGTATAAACTGAACCTAAAATTTCCTTTTTATTGTTCAAAACAATATTTTTTTAGGTGATTATACTGTTGAAATTTTCTTAATTTTGCATTAGCTAAATAAAACTTTGTATTAAAATTATAAAAAAGCTTTAAATACAAATTTATTTAGATTCAAGGTAATTATTATAATCTGAAGTATAAGTTGGCACCAAAATTTTCATTCTAGTTGCAATACTTATTTTGTAATCGTGCGCGTAAGCTGTTATGCCGATTTTTTGCTCATCAAATGTCTAACAGTTTGGAGCTCCCTGTAAATGCTAATTCTGCATCTTTCAATTTTTTAAATACCTGAAATGAAAGAACATACTTACATCTTTCAATTTCAATAACAATTGTGTCTTAAAAGCAAATACATTTTAAGACATTAAATGTTGAAAATGGTCTTTTTTTCCATTTTTTCCAATTTTAAGAGTCCTGAGACACCTTAATTTGTTCTGTTTTCTCTCATTAAAGTGACTTTTAATAAACGTCTATTTATTAGAAAACACTTGTAGTGTGAATAATAACTAATTATTTTGCATTCAGAATTGATTGGGATTTAATTTGATACAAAATTTATGTATTTTTATGGGTATTTTCATACTAAAAATTTAAATTTACTAGAAGTTTTCAGCAAAGTCGCTATGGACACATATTATCTTGTTTACTTCTTTTAAAGGCCAGTCAGTATACGCAAGGCTGCCACAGGCGACTATTTTTTTATTCTGACTTGCACCACTTTCTCAAAACAAAAATCTTTGACATACAGTTTGACAACATTTGCAAGAGAAATATACTACAAAATTTATTTTTTTTTAAATAGCGGTGCGAATAGAATAGAGAAATACTCGCCGGTGGCAGCCCTGTATACGTATCAATTTATTGTTCTGTTTTAATCTTACTCTTAATATCTTAATAAAAATTCTTTTTATAATATTTGTTACATAAACCATGCTTATACGTGAAAACTGGAGATATGGGGATAATGTGTTTGAATCTCTATTTTTGCAACCACTGTAAACAGTTAATTCATAAGAAGGCTTGTCAGCGCCCTTATGCATAACAGATGTTGGCCAAATTCCCATAGACTCCCAATGATATCCAATAGGGTTTACTTGCTTGCAGAAAAACAACAAAATGAGATATCATAATGCGACAAAATCTAATATACAAAATCGTAACATTATGGAAAGAGAAAAGAAAAAAAGCAGCATCTTAACTACCTATTCTGGATTTCTAAATAGTTTTCTCAGCTTATAATCCTAATTTAATTGATATTAAATTGTTAATTGATGAAAGTATACTTTTTTTAAATATTAAACTTTTTAATTTTTATTTTTATTTGTATTTTATTTTCTACTTTTTAGCACCTAAAATATTGCGTTGTTGCAGTTTCTCAATCAGTTGGTGATTTTTGGCGAGCCTTGTTTGACGCATCATAAATCCATTGTTGTTGTAACCCATATGCAATTGTAACCGCAAACAATATATTTGGCGATTTATCAACTGTGACGGACTAACGAAAAAATGCCTTAAAGTTTAGTTATTAATTTATAATTAAGTTCTAAAATTATTAAAAGTTGAAATGTGATCGGCAACACACCTTTGTACGCATTATTTTGTAATTCTGTAATTCTAAATGAGGAAGTAAGTTAAAAATAGATTATAAAATTCGATCTTTACATACAAAAAGCAGGTTGGTTTAAATAAAAGAGTGTAAAAACTGCTTTTTTTTAAGTTTTATTTCTTGTGCTTTTAAATATTGTTTTCTGTGCTTGCATTTCAAACAGCAATTATTCTTTTGATAAATATTTAATGTGTTGGATTTTATGGCAAACTATGCAAAGTACTCGGTGGCACAATAATTACGGTCTCTCTCATATTTAAGTAAATAAATATGAATAAATAACAATATTACTGGCTGTACTTACTTCATTGATAAAGAAATCTTATAAACATCACTATATAGGTAAGTAAAAGCTCTTACCTGTTTATGTCAGTTCATCAACGGAACTGGCGGAATATATCCTATTGGCAGCATCTAAAATTATTCCAGGGATTTTTTTATTGATTTTAAAACAGTGATAAGCTAGTCCTTCTTTGCTGAAATACAAATGAAAATCAAATTTCAAATGAAAATCAAATTTTAAATTAATTGCTTCGCAATGGCCAACCTAGTGAAAACGATTCCATGACGGTACTCGAACCCGGGCCATCAGTATAGCGCACTGACGTTCTACCAACTAAACCACGTGAAACGATATCCAGCCTGAAACTTTCAGTAATACAGGTAGAAAGGCTACAAACGCAGCAAAAAATGGAATATTTTTTCCGTGAGCCACCGACAGGGGGAAAATAGACTCTCTAAATTAAATCCAGCATCGATTTAAATTATTAAAATTATTAAAAGTTGAAATGTGATCGGCAACACACCTTTGTACGCATTATTTTGTAATTCTGTAATTCTAAATGAGGAAGTAAGTTAAAAATAGATTATAAAATTCGATCTTTACATACAAAAAGCAGGTTGGTTTAAATAAAAGAGTGTAAAGACTGCTTTTTTTAAGTTTTATTTTTTTGTGCTTTTAAATATTGTTTTCTGTGCTTGCATTTCAAACAGTAATTTTCCTTTACGATTTTTACTACTTATTTCATTTGATGGATTTTTACTTACATATATGGTGATGTTTAAATGATTTCTTTATCAATGAAATAAGTACAGCCAGTAATATTGTTAATTTTACTATATTAATAATTGGAAATTTTTCCAGCGCTATACTGATGGCCCGGGTTCGAATCCCGGCGTGGAATCTTTTTCACTAGGTTGGCCTTTGCGCCATTTAAGCAATTAATTTGAAATTTGATTTTCATTTGAAGTATTGTATGCATGGCGAATGTTTCTCTCTGGGAAATTTTTCAATTATTAATATTGAAATATAAGATGTTTAAGATGTTTATTAGTTGCGTAAAGATTTTTGTATGAGTGAAGAGATTCCATCTTTAGATTTAAATCATATACAGGGTGCAATAGGCATCTATCGCCGACCATTAATTTCTCAACCGTTAGTCGTAGACATATAGTTCCAATGACAAAAATGTTTCAAATGAGGTAAATATTCATGTTGTGGTATTATTTAAAGTAAAAAATCAAGTTTATAAAAATTACGAAATCTAACTTTTTATATGGTCCCCCAGTTCCTATTGTTATATGTAGTAAAAGTTTACACATATCATAACAGATATAACACAAAAAGTTTGACATCTGTACTACAAAAATTGACAGAGTTATTAAATTTCAAAGTTTGAGATTTTTTCACATGATTTTTTCTTTCAATGAGGGATCAGTTGAAAGATGAATTAAAGTAATTCGAGATCAAAATCAGGGTGCAATGTCCTTTTTACGGTGAAACCACCTTTAGCCGGTATCGCCAAATTGGGGTATTACCAAAGAGGGTTATTTTACATCTATCCTTTTGACCGTTATTCCAGCTGCCTATATTTTCTGCAACATATAAAATTATTTCTTTATTGGCATATTGTCTCTAACTTCTTATTTTTTTATTAACTTTCATTTTCGGCGCTCCAATTGCATGAGATTTTTGGCAACCCCCTGTAAAATTGCAATCTTGTGGTTTACAGTATTCTGTATTTCTCCTGTTATCATTTGGCATTAAAGAATTCATATTTGCCTTTGTTCACCCTAATTAAATTCTCATTAACAGAAAAATAACATATGTCTCTTCTCAATCAATTCTCGCCATAGCATATGTTATTGGCTATATTTATGTATACCTAGTTCCGTCAATTCTCGATACCTTTGAGAGAACGTAACGACAGCTCTCTGCTCTTGATCACTGTACTGACAACATAAGATGTAGAAATTTTGCTCTCCTCTCCAGCATCGGCCGCTTGCGGTCGAAATTTTCGCACTGTGACTATCCGAACTGGATCCTGGTATTGCAAACTGAAATAAAACTTCTACTTATTTATGTATGATGCCTATACTCAGTATACACAGCCTGATTGCGTCTTACAGTATCAGACAAGTACTACTTCTAAAATCACAATTATTATACGGAAACAGATAAATGTCATAGATATAATACTTCTTATTGTGGTGTTATAAGGGCAATGCAACAATGATTCTTTGAATTTTTTTATACACAAGACTTCCAAAATTATCCATATTATAAAGAAACAAGTAATATAAAAATTTTGTTTTTAAAGTCAATTCCTACTTAGGTCATTAAAGAAAAAATTAATATAATCCCTTAAGCTAATATTAGTTTTTGTTGCATTAAAATATCTCAATTTGTTGATTTTCTATAAGCAAGTAGGTTTACAAAAGAAGTCTATGGGAATTTGGCGAAATATTAGAGATATCGCCAAGTTGGCGACAAACTTGGCGGCAGTTGGCGACAAAACAGGGTCCCTCCTATGGTAACCCCCCTTATAGACATGAAGTTTCATTAAATGTTGTTTAATAACCAAATGCCGCCATTTTGTCTCCGATATAAAACTAAAATTAATTAATTAAAATTTAATTAATTGATTAATATTTGAAAAATCTGTATTAACATCAATTGCCATCCAGTACAAGTTTTCAAAAAATTATTTCAACTTGATAGGATGAATAATAAGTATTTTATTAACGATTGAAAATTTAACAACATATATAAATAAATAAATAAATAAATATAGGGAGAGTGTGAACTAATAGTAGGAATTTAACCCGGGAGCAGTCGCATGGGGTGTAACATACCCCGGATGCATACGGTTTTTACGACGGTACCACTATTTTTTTAAAGTATTCTTCAACTTAATTTATTTCAGAATTTATAGACTTTGTAAGGTTACGATTACTATTTGTATTTATTGGTGATAAAGTAAAAACCATTCACACTCTGAGAATGCGCGACTTCCCCCGGGTTAATAATAAAAACAGGTCGGTGAGTAACACTGAGATCATATCGACGGTGGCAACGAACTGAGTAATCAATGTCGTTTTCATCTCAAAATTATTAATTTTTTATCGAAATTTCAATTTTTACACACCATCGGATAGAAAATATATGTACTTTCAGATGTAATTTGTTTGAAAACTGTTTCGCAATTTACTGAGTTTTTAATACTTTTTAAAATAATTTTTAAGCATGATTTTTTGTATTCTATCTGATTAAATGAACTCGATTGAAAAAGGTTAACATGTTTGCACGTGAAACACTGTAAATGGTTCGATGTAACTTGTTGTTGGCTAATATTCATAACAAAATTAAAAGTTCACAAAAAAAAAATTTTTAAATGCAATTTAACAAATTACAACGACCATTTTGGAAAATGATTTTTTCAAAGACTAAAATTTAAGACATAAAAAATCGCACGAAGTTGATCATACATTACGTACGCCATGGATTACATTTTTCGGTACTGTAAATTTTTAAACTTCTACGGAGTTGGTTATACAATACGTACACCATGGATTAAACATTAATATTCCTGGACCAATTTTAAATGAAATTTTATTCTTAAACTTCTAAACATCCCACAATATTACTTTTTACACCGTCGTATAGAGAAAAAAATGTACTTTTAAATGCAATTTGTTTGAAAGCTGTATCTCAATTTGTTTCTGAGTTATTAATTTTTTTATAGTTTTTATTACTTTTTTGTCATAGTGGCAACAGAAGTATCCATCTCTGTTGAAAGTAAAGGGAAAATACAGATTACTGTATAGACCAATCAGAAAACGAATAAAATGCGGGATTCAACTAATAAAACGCTTCAGGTATGTTTTTGATTTCCTATCCTGACCGAGGACAATAAACATTTTTCCAAATGGTTAATAAACAAATAGAAGTTTAACAGAAGTGTAATCGACATACGTACTTAAACACTGAAAAATAAATAAAAGTTATTGTAAATAGTGAACATTTCGGCAATTTCTTTGGATATGAATCGTTGGCACACGGCTAATATGAAAGTATATCGTTAGCAGTAAATTTAAAAATTTATTATTTGAATACATAATTGTTATTTTTAATGCAAATTTTCTTTTTTGGTGTAATCAGAGAACAATCTAAATGTTATAGCATTATTCTATTTAAGAGTAAGTCGCAACCTTACTACTCAGACGGTAAAAATCGAAAATGTAGTGTAGTGGAAATTTGAAATTTTTGCTCATTTTAAAAAATAGAAAATTACAACTTTTTAACTTATAAAGTTATTAGATTTAGCTGCAGTTATTAGCAAAACACTTCTGCTATTTTTCCCCATTATTACTAAAACTTACTCCGAAGCGAAAATTATCATCCATTAAGCATTAAAAGCATGTTATTTTTGAAAGAAAATCAGACTGTTTCACTACACTATAAGTGATACATAGACTAAGTGTTTTCTTTATTTTATTATCGAATTAACAGCATGTCATTAGTCTTCATTTTACATGATAGAATCGTTAATTGAGTAAATTATTCTTTTTCTATGCAAGACATTTTATCATAAAAACCTGCTAATTTGGTGATATACGTCTTAACAAAGCTTTTATTTTCACTTTTTCGATTTATTTTCCCAAAAAATCCAATAATTTCCTATCTTTGTTTGGTATAATGATGAAGAAATCGATAGGGATGACCTAATTTTGTCTTGATTATCTTTATAGTTAATTAACAATTTTTTGTTATTCTTAAAGTATGTTTCAAATTACATCGTGATTTGAAACGCACGTTGTGGATTTCTGTGTATTATTATGAAGAAACATTTTCCCGATCATAAAAGTATTTTAATCAGAAACATTTTCCCGATTATAAAAGTATTTTAATCAGAATCTAACGAGAATATTGAATAAAAATTGCTTAGAACTTTACAATAGACTGCATGTACATTATTGATACATTAAGCATTATCACGAAATGATATCATGCAAAGAAACCCTATATTTCTGTAGGCTATATTGATTTAATCGCTTAAGAATCTACATTAGTCATGCTAAGAAATTTGCAAACTAATGTTAAACAGGAGGGAGCGTTCTTTGTGAATTTCTCGCATGCATTTTAGTATTCCTAATCAATTTTTTTAACACTTTCCAACAAAGTTGAAAAGTGTTTATGCATTCGGTTTGTCTGGCCGTCTGTCCGTCTGTCCACGCTCTAACTCCCGTAATCATGAAATTGGTAAAGGTTATTTAGGGTCACCAAAGCATGTTTGCTCTTCTATATGAAATATGGAGAATTAATCGTTCATTTACAGGGGCACTCAAAAGTATTCCATTACATTATGGTAGGGATGCACAAACTGTGGCCCGCGATCGGTTAACATGTAGTCTGCGAATTTCGTCAATTGTTAATTGGCAAAAATTGCAATTTTTGACCCTAGATTGCAGGACAAAATCGCGAATGTGCCGCGGAAAACATTCGCAGATTTTGTCAGTCAGTTAAAAATCGCGAATTTCATTAATCGTCCAGCCAATATCATTTGTATCAATATAGGAAATTCTCGAGTTGCTATTTTCGTCAGTCGCTAGTCGAGAAATACCTCCAATTTCATCCATCGGGCGCGGAAAAATCGAGTGTATCGTCGATCGCGCGCGAAAAAGTCCCGAATTTTGTTCATCGAACACGGGAAAATCGCAAGTTTCGTCAGTTTATCAAGAGAAAAAGTCGTGAATTTCGCCAACTCATCGTGGAAAAATTTCAAATTTCGTCAGTCAAGAGTTGCGAATTTCGTTGACTGAGCGTTGAAAAATCGAGTTTCGTCGATCGAGCACGGAAAAAATCAAGAGTTTCATTGATCGCGCTTCGCAAAATCGTCCGTTTTGTCGATCGCGCGTTGCAAAGTCGAGTGTTTCGTTGAACGCGCGCTAAAATGTCGCGCGTTTCGTCAGTTTATCGCGAGAAAAGGCCACGAATTTCGCCAATTTTCCGCAGGAAAATTGCAAATTTTGTCAGTCAATTAAAATATGCGAATTTCGCCGATCGGGCACGGAAAAAACGCGAGTTTCGTCGATCAAGCGCGTAAAAATCGCAAATTGCGTCGATCGGGTGTGAAAAATCGTAAGCTTCGTCAATCGGGTGCGGAAAAAACTCGAGTTTTGTCGATCGGGTATGAAAAAATTGAAAATTTCGCTGATCGACTGTGGAAAAATCGCGAGTATCGTCAGTTTATTGCGAGAAAATGTTGTGAATTTTGGCAATTTGCCAAGGGAAAAAATGTAAATTTTCGTCATTTAGTTAAGAATCGCGAATTTCATGGATCGAGCGCGAAAAAATAGCGAGTTCTGTCGATCGAGCACAGAAAAATCTCAAACTTCATGGATTGGTCACGGGAAAATCCCAAATTTCGTGATCGGCTGCGGAAAAATCGTGAGTTTCGTCAGTGAAGATAGGATTTAAAAAGATAGGATGTGAAGATAGGATTTAAAAAGAGTAAAAGTATTAACTTTTAATTGAAAATCTTTATGTTTGTCATAAAGATCAGTTATTGTTTTGTTTTCTTTGAGTTTAACTTTTAGATCTAAAAAGTTAATAGTATTGTTGGATATTCAATGAGGCTGCTTTTACTTTCGGAACCGGTTCCGAAAGTGAAAATAACTTTATAAACAATTTAGAAACTTTTTATATTATGCAGACATGGGATGACTTTTTTAAATATCTGAATGAAATCTGTTGATAGCATAAACAATGAATAACGCTAAATATACCTAGTATATTTCTAAGAAGGAAGGTCTCCTTACCGGGCATACTTAGAATATTTTGAAAAAAAATTAATTAAACTACTTATGTATGTAATAAAGGATCACTTAAATTTAGCGGCGGAATCACAGTAGAAAGTCTGTAAAAAAATAAAATACTTTCGAGAATTTTGCGGAAAAAGACGAAAGCATCACGGGGTTTGGCGAGGAGTACTTTCCCTCGCCAAAAGCAAACGATTTTAATGCACCTGAAAATTGCTTGTTAATTGATTTTTAGAATGCGTGTAAATAGTATTTAATGAATTTAAACTTAAACATGAGTTTAATAAATGCATTTTTATGTATTACATATTTATGTTGCCTGTTATATTTTTATTCATTTAAAAACAATTTCATATATAAAAATTATTTTCATATATTTAAACGTATTCCAAAATAAAGGTGAAGAATGCTGCAGTTGTTCATTTCAATACCAAAGAACTCGTTGTTTCCATAGCAACAAAATTGGATCGACAGTGCTCAATTGAATTTAATTTTGAAATTGACACAATTTTAATTAATTTAAATTTTGTTTAAGTTCATAAAATTTTATATTTAATTTTCATTATAAGTATATATATACATATATATATTTATGTATACATATATATATGTACATATATACACTCATGTGCAAAATTAAGGTCACAAACATAAAATCTTTGAAAACTGATGAACTATTCACTGTGTTACTACGAAATTTGGCAGAGAGATATATTACAATGGAAGAAAAAAGATAGAAACATAACCATTAGCAGAACAGAAACATAACCATAAGACCATTTTTTATTTATTTTTTTTTTTTTTACTATCACATTTCTTGTGTGCAAAATCAGTTTTGAAAGCTTTTCATTTTTTTTTTTTTCACTACCATATTCCTTGTGTGCAAGCGGTCTTTTCCAAACCAAGAGTACATATAAATATTTTCAATCCCCTTTCTTAGGGTTCCTTTGAATTTAACTTGATCTCCCGTAAGCTGCGGAGCGTATGGAAGAAAATGAACAAAATAGCAATTCTGAAGCTTTTGAATGTTTTACAGAAGGTTTGGCATGTCTAGAGCAACAGAAAGACTGTGATACTGGTGAACTAATAATATTAAAAAATTTAGAGATAGAGCCTCAAGGCAAAGGCATTCGAAACTGCGATAAACAAAACATTTTTTCAAACTCTTGTGATACATGTAAAAAGTACTTAATTTCAAAATTAAAATTCAGGTAATTTATTCTTGTTTCTATTTTGCTATTGCTTTATTTTTTTTTTTTTAAACCCTTGCTTCCATAATACGAAATATTGCACATATTACTCCTTAATCTTAAAATTGAAGCATTCTCGATTATCCGAAAACTTCGATTTTCCGAAAGATGATCGGGTCCAATTCGGATAATCGAGGTTCTCTTCTATTTACGAATAATAGTTCCAGTGCATTAGTCCAGTTTCTCAGCCCAGTATCAACATGAAATAACAGTTTTCGGGATGCTATTAATTCTCATGTAAACATTTTCAGCTGAGTAACAGAATTTATACATGCAAGAGAGATGTTTATTTTACTGAACATAATTTTTTTTTTTACTTGAGACTCAATAACACCCGAAAAACGGATATTTTGTTTAGGATACCGGACTAACAATATTGATTAATACACCATAAATATTATTCGGAAATCTTTCCGAAAATTACAAACAGCAAAGAAAACTTTTGTTTCATAAATGCTTTTTTAAATCTCAAAAATCTATTGGTTTCTTAGATTTCTGAAGATAAAAGAACGCTTTTCGAAAAAGTGGATAAGTCGGAAGAGGTCATTATTATGTTCTCGTAAACCTTCTTCTTCTATATCAAGAAACGTTTTTCTTTTTTAAAATAACAAGGGGATAAATCCGGGATTCCCAGATTGCAGAACCACCATATACATTACTTCTGATGTTAACATCTTTTTTTCTCCGCAAATACTAAAAGCACAGCGATGAATGAGCTATTTTTCGAAAGGTACGGCAATCGGCTTTTTACGTAGCATACTTATATGTTGTTAAAACAAGTTGTTTTATTGAAAAAAATTGCTGTTAATCAAAAATTAATGAAAAACATATTTGCAAAACAGACCCAAAGATTGCGATGAGAAAGGCTCGCAGGGGTCTATTGTTGTTGTCCTTGTTGTTTTATTATTATTATTGATAAATCTAATAGATTTCTTACATTTAATATATTTTTCAGAATGCCCACTAGCAATACTAAAAATCCTATTTATATGAAAAATAGTAATAATGCCTCCAAATAAAGTTTTGAAACACATTAAAAGCGATATTTTTATTTTGGCCTCGCGTCAGGAGTTAACAATCTAATAAATCACCAAAGATCGCCATTTACAATCACGCATTTTTATTCCACTGTCCCTTTTCGCCACTGTTCATTTCAGTGGTTTAAGAAAAAAATTCGATGACATGACTTATATTTGTGTTTTATTTATATTGTGTTGTTTTATTTATTGATTGAGGAATGTTTTAATTTAGTTATGGAATATAAGCTGAAATCAAATGATGAACTAGTCACATTAATTTAAGTGCAAATGGATTTATCTTTTGAAATCGTCTGCACACGACAGAGATAGAATTGAAAAAAAAAAAATATGCTTGAAAATTATTTTAAAAACAATAAAAACTGTGTAAAATGCGGTACAGTTTTCAAACAAATTGCGATACAGTTTTCAAACCTATTGCGATATAGTTCTCGAAAAAATTGCATTTGGAAGCACACTTTTTTCCCTGTTCGGCTGTGTAAAAATTGAAAATGTGCGGTATTTAGAAATTTAAATAATCGCAATAAAAGTCAAATTTAGTCGTCTGCTGTTGTCGCCGTCAAAAGGACGTGGTTTTCAAAGCAAGACTGCTGCAAATTTTCTGAAAATTGAAAATGCTATCTGGACTTTCGGCCATGAGTCCCTTCTAGTAACATTGTAAAGCATCGTACATAGTTCATTTGGGATATTTTTGGCAGAAAGATACCTAAAGATGAAGTTGTTCCCATGATGAATATCGCCTTCATACAACTTGTACACACGCGTACGCAGACACTCCTCTTTCGACTCCATTCTCGGAAAACACAGATTATTTAATGAACTCTCGGCTATCTGACGTGCCTTTATCTACGATAACGTAACACTTCATGCGCAGATTTCGCCTGTTTCGTATTCCTTTGCTATTTTGTATAACTGCAATGTTTGAGCGGATTTTTAGGAAACAGTCCGTAATTTAAATATGAAATAATTAAAAAAGTAATAATAAGTGATACGATGATTTTAGAAAAAAAGGAATAACTACGAAGGGGAAAATCATGCTTACGACATTAAAGTGTAATGCCGTAATATAAGATCTTCCGTGAAATATACCTACATATCACAACGTGATTTCTTGTTGGAGCTAATGGGTTTAATGAAAGTTTGGAGAAATAAAATATACTCTTGAAGTAACGTGATCTTCACTGCATTTACATTTCTATCAGATTAGTTAACGACCTAATGTCTTGATTTCCATACGAGAAACACTTTCAACGTTTTTCCTTTAGAATACTAATCAAGATTTTTATTTCACATATTACGCACAAAACCAGATCACACCAATTGGTGAGTTATCGAAATATTTGAAAATTAGTTATTTTGGAGTATGTTTAGATAATTCCGTACACCATAGTACTTCCCATAATCGCATCACTTTATTGATTCCTAATTAAAAATTCAAGTCGAGTCAAGTCAACGCGGTGCTTACGGAGTACCGACGTGGAACGTTATACCGCCACGCGAAACCTCCAACGAAATTGAAAAATGCAACATAATTTAAATTTAGAAACAATGCGTACAAAATAATAAAAGAATTTAGAAACCCTGCTGGAGGGCCCTGCGGCTCATCCCGGGGTTTGGAAGCACCTGAGGCACAAATCCGCCTCAAAAGTATAGGGCGCGTAGAGCATCCAAATAAATTTGGTTGCCCTACACTTCGTTGACAGACGAATGTTTGACCTGGCAATAGTCGGAAAATGAAAAGGCAGGTGGCGCCAGGAGTCACAGAAAGCCTGACATCCAGGAAAACCAGAGGCCCAAACTAAAACTTATCTCTGAAACCTTATAAAAAAAGGGGGGGGGGCCACATAGCTCACTAAATTTTGAAAGTCAAGCCTTGTGTCCCTCACAAGTCGCAGATCTCCTGGCTTTCGCACAAATAGGGAAGCCTTGAAAAAGGCTTTGTGGTACTAGACATCGAAATTTCCACGACTGCAAGTTTCACATTGGCGTTGACCAAGATCTAAAAAATGGGGTATTTTAAATTTAATAAAATCTATTTAAATTAAAAAATAAACTAACACTGAGTGTATCTGTGACCATGCCGGATAGCAACTACTCCCGTAATCCCCGAAACAGCTCGGACCGTTTAGCTCTGAAAAGAGCACTTTGCTTACGGGTTTCCAGGGAGGTGCACACACACCGGCGGTCTTAGGGGAACTGAAGCTGGGGGTCAAAAACCGGGGTAGTAGCCGAGGATCTCGTGTCGAGACACCGATACATGCAACTTTACGTGCAATACAACGCATTCATTTTTCTGCAGAATTATATAAACCATTATAAAATAAATTATTAGATTTCAAATAATTAATAAATTTGTTTATTTCTGCTTTTGACAACATAATGGAGAATGGTTAAAAGTAAATGTACTGCCAATACAAAAATAAACGAAAAAGTTTCATTATTTTTTAATATGTGTTAAAGTATTAATGTTTATAATTACAAAATTGTAAGAAAAATAAAAACTTGAAATGAACTGCAACCTGCGTGGTTAGTGTTCCGTTTTTTAAGCTTTCCAGCATAGTTGAAAAGTGTTTATGAATCCGTTTTGTATGTCTGTCTATCTGCTCCTGTCTGTCTCTTTGTCCCTACTCTAATTCCCCTAAATATGCTCAGATTGTCATACAATTTATATATGTACTTGAGGATTACTGTAGCATGTTTGATATTGAAAATGAAGTGTGTAGCATTTATAGTTCGTTCACAGGGACTCTCAAAATAATTTCGTTACATTACGGTCTGTCGAGAAATTCGTCCGAGATGTATTTTAATGATGTTACGCTATTTCAAAGATATTGAAATTGACATATATCACTTGGCTGCACTACAAGATGCTTACTATTGAATACGGTGTGTATAACATTCATCCTTCATTTACAGGG
Organism: Maratus speciosus; assembly: GCA_963932465.1. NCBI lineage: Eukaryota > Metazoa > Arthropoda > Arachnida > Araneae > Salticidae > Maratus > Maratus speciosus. Next base: position 308,358,123 of record OZ010786.1, read on the forward strand.
ACACACAAAATAATTCGGTTACAGTACTGTTTATGAACAATAATCGCTGGAAGTGCGTTTTCAGTAATGCACGCGTTTCTAAATTCTGTATTGCTTGGTGTGTATAAATTTTATAGATTATATACAGCGCTGCAAAAAATATCTGGAGTACATTTCCGTTTAGTAACGGAAATTGCTGAAAGGAAATCTTAATTGTGATTGCGTTTCCCAAAAAAAAAATAAATTTTATTATATGTACAAATATATGTAGCATACAAGTATATATAAATATCTATAGATCATCAGGGTTGCGCAAAAAAATTCTGATACTTTTCAGACTATTGATGGTAATTTCTGATATTGGGTTTTTACATGTGTTTACTTAGATATCATCTTTCACCTTATTAAACTGTGAAGTTCTGTTACAGTATTCCGAAGGTGTTTCATAATCTGTGTATGACGCATGTTTTTCCGTTATTGTTTAAAGTTACACAGGATGGGCCATAAATCCTTATCACATTTCAAAATTCAGTAAAAAACAAAGTAATTGGCCTATGAGAGTCCAATCTGGAAGAAAATGCTTCTCATAATAAAAAGTTTTATTTAAGCAAATGAAAAAAATAATAATTCCCAAAACTTCCCATCAATTACTCTATATCTTCAAATCGGAAAAAAAAACATTAAAAACTCAAGATAAGCAGCTACAGACCATTTTTTGTATAATCTACCACTTTATTTTAACCAACGGAATGAAACTGAGTAGCGTTTGGATATTATTCGACTTACAAAAAATATGGAGTTGTGAATAAACAGGAGGAAACAGATAGAGTAGAGTTTACCAGGTTCATGAACGTGGGGAGACCTACCCAAGGACTAAAGCTCTAGTAGCCCCACCAGTAGGGTCTACCAGTTGCGAGTGAAGTAACTGAGGAGGTTGTCACAAGATGGCGGCTGCTTTTTTACATCGGATATCGGATAAACAGTTTCTGAATACCGCCGGAGCAAATCTCCACCAGTAAATTTTGAATAGAAAATTTCCTCTTATTTTAGTAGCTTATTCGTGGAAAATTTCTCTCACAAATATGGTAGAAATTTCTATTAGTTTTTAGTGGTGGTAGTTGTTATGAAGAATAAACCCTGATACCAACTTTCTGTAAAACTTCTCTGAGTAATTTCAATAAAGACTTTTCGCTTTCACTTTCCAGATAACCTTAAATGTTTTTACAACGCACACTCGTTCCACTCTTTTTTTGAGGTTTTAATGTAGAGGCGTCCGCTACTTATCCCCCCATATATGTCCCCATCTTTTGTATTTTGCTCACTTATGTAGTGTATTCTTTATATGCGAATCGCTCTATAGCCTGCTCATAATATTAGGTCTTTTATATCTTCAATTCATATTTGACCAAGAAAATTAAAATATTCCAAGTTCACCTTCAACTGGAATCTTCTTTCTAAAAGAAATGCGTTTACGCAACACTCAACAGGATACGCATCTAAATAATATTTTTTCTCTTTAACTTAGCCAGATAGTGCCGAGTGTGCCGATGGTCAGATGGAACAATATATTAGTGGATAATTCATAATAGTTCCCGACACGACGGTGGATCCAGCGATGAAAACAGGTAAACAAATTTTCTTACCTATATTTGTATTGTGAATTTCAAGATATATATAAAGAGGAGGTCTGCCTGCGAAACTGCGTTTGTTTGTAGTAGTAGTTGGCCGGGTATTATAACCTATTTTACTGCCGATGACAAGAGGTTGTTTAGGTTGTCACAATATGGCGGGAACGCGGGGCTTGACTACCGCCAAAGTAAACTTCCACCAGTAAAAATGAATATCGGTTTTTGGACATAATTCTGACTAAAATAAGGTGTTTAAATACGGAGAAATTTTCTATTCAAATTTACTGGTGGAATTTTGCCCCGGGAGTAATGAGCCACTGCAAAACTTTTTACAGTTGAAGCTTCATCATTTTGAGTATATGTCAATTTTCTTCATTCCTAGTTCCATGACAAAAATCGGTCCCATTGAAATATTGTAGGAGATTGTATAAAAGGAAGGTCAGTGGCTGCTTGAGATTTTGGTGCTTTTTGGAGGTATAGCGCCATCTATAGGTACTTTTTTGAACTAAACTTTTGCTTAAACAAAACTTTAAAACCTAAGAATTATTTTCGGCTAAACCGCACTCTTGCCCAGTTACTTTATTTTTTATTGAATTTGAAACTGTGTCAAGGACTTTTGTCTCAACATGTACAGTCGTGGGAAAAAAAAAAGTAAACATCCCCTACTAACTCCTCAGCAAATTATCGTAGAAGAAAGTTACTGGTACTGAACGATTGGAAATAAAGCCTACTTTTAAATAATGTATATAAAATTTGCTTAGGGGGCCATCTACATATTAAAACGAGCCATAACTTTGTTTTTTTTTCAATAGCAGTACACAATTTTGACAGCATAAATGAACTCTACACCCTTCAATTAGTCTAAAAACAAATTTTTATGTAATTCCTACCATAAGTTTCCGAGAAATTAATTATTTTAAAACGAACGTATTTTAAGGGCTGTGTTCAAAGTGAAGTTCGGCACTCGATTGTTAACCGAGAGAACTTCCTTCTTGATCAAGGCACCTTAAGCAGTCAATTAAGCCTGTTAGACTACAGGATAGCATAAGAAATTTCAAAATATTTAGTCACTTCTATCATAGACGGCCCCTTAAGCCATCATTCTGCCGTTTTTAAAGCATAATTTGAAAACTACTTGGAAGAAAAATGTGAAATTTTGGATTTCCATAAAGCAGGACTTAATAAATCTGAATTCATCAAAAATATTGTAGGTTGCAATTCATAATTTTTTTTAATATTAATTTCATAATTCATAATTCATATCAGAAAATTATAAAAATTGCAAATTCAACGTATTTATTTTTGGGTATATTAGTATTATTGCTACACAAAAAATTAGAACATTAGGATCATAATTTCAGAAGTTATAAATAATAATATGAAAATATAATTTAACATTAGAAACACTAAATTTTGAATGTTTATAATTCAAAAACTTATTATTCAAATGACTTGAAATTTGGTGTCTAGGCATAGTTTGAACCAAAGATTTGAAATATCTCGTTAAAATTGGGTATTGCTATTGAAAAAAAGGAAGTTTGGATTCATTTTAATATGTAGATGGCCCCGTAAGCAAATTTTATATACGTCATTTAAAAGTAGACTTTATTTCCAATCGTTCGGTACCAGTAACTTTCATCTACGATAATTTGTTGAGAAGTTTGTAGGGGGTGTTTACTTTTTTTTTCCACGACTGTACTTCTGAAAAGCCCAAAATCAGAAAGGATATTTACTTTACTATGTTGCAGGGACTTAATTTATTTAATGTATGAACACGTTTCACCAGCTTGTTAATTTACGAAACTCTGATTATAAACTTTTAATAGCTTAGATATTGATTTTATGTAACTTCTATCTCATAATTAATTGTCCTTTTCCTTCTAATTAATTAATTAGTAAAGGATCAAAGTTTTCGAGTTTTCTGCAAGTGAATATTAACTTCTAACCGATGAAGGTTTTTACTAGTTTACGTGTTCATTGATTAAAAGTAAAATGTAGTTAGTTTCGAAAAGTAACATTATTTCATTTAAAATTTATAGTTGGGTGATTATTTTTTTTTCTTTTATCACACGCTTTTGTTTAACATAACTTTGTTCAAGCATATTAAGATGATTTTTTTTTTACTCGCTTCCTGATGTACACTATCAGAAATACTTTTTTCAATTCACGGAAATATTCCTAGAAGCACTGCTACTGTTATATATTCGAGAGTTGAAGAAATTTCCATTCTAGAGCAGAAAATGTGCATAATCTGAAAAAATAAGTTTTTTCTTAATGTATCTTTCGTTCTTCTGTGGATTACCTTGGGTTTGAACATGGGACCGCGCGTCACGAATCGAGCATCTTAGCCACTCGGCCAGCGAGCACTTATCAGACGGTGAGTTTAAAATGAAGATATGTGTTTCGTAAATTTCAAAGGGGAAAGTGGGATTTAAATGGCCGATATTTGTCATTACGACAAATTTAAAAAAAATCAAGTTTTAAAGATTTAAAACCGTTTTTTGTGGCAGAAGGGGGTATAAATTTTGGGAAGAGGGGGTATTTTAGATGATTTATTATTTATTTATTGTTACTAGAGTAATAAATATGGCATTTTTTTTTAATAAAGAGTTTTAAGCTATTTATGTGGAGGGGGTACAGTTGAGGGAAAAAGAAATTCAGGGTGGAGGAGGATAAATTATATGACTGATTATTTATTGTCACAAGTGAAGGGTAGTTGACTTCTTATATAAAAATAAAGATATCTGAAGATTTTAAAGTTCCTTGTATCTTTGTTTTATTTGGGGGGGGGGGGGTCAAGGGAAGTGAAGAGTAAATTTTGGAGGCAAGAGTCAGATTAATTTAGAGGGCTTTTATTCATTGTTACTACAGACAGTACACAACAAATAAGACAGAAAGATTTGAAACTATGTGCAGGGGAAAAGCAAAGATATAAGCAAAAATTTTGGAGAGAGGGGGTAATTTAGATAATTGATTTTTTATTTATTGTTACAACACAGCAATAAATGGAACAACAATTTTTTTAAAGATTCTAATCTGTGTACTCTGTTCTGGGACAATTGTCAAATAGGGGGGAGGGTATTTCGATGAAGTTATAAGTCGAAACATGCAAGATTCTCATCTCTATGTTTTTCCACATGAGACATTTTTTCCTCACTTTAAAAAAAATTTCTGAGTATTTACAATTTCTAAGAGCCAAAGTAACTAAAATTCACGATCTTCCCCGACCCCTCCCAACCTCAAAACTATAAAACATACAGAATTTTGGAGCTACATGTTTTAGGAAGGACCCAATTTACCATTCAGCATGTTAAAAGGGAGAGAGGTGTGTTATGTGAGGGGGATGCTAACTAAATTAAATTCTGTGGTGCTACAATCGCGAAGTATCTTGGCGTACAGTGCCCATACAGTTTTAATAACCAAAAGTCCTGTAATCCTATGTTATACAGCATATTTTCTGGCAAGGTGGTCAACATAGTTCCTGAGCAAGCTCCATATACGTTTTATGAACCCAGAAGAATGAAAGGTTGGGTGAACTTTGCCCAGAGAGGAGTCGAACTCTGCACTTGTAGCGTGGCATTGCAATGCGCTGACCACTAAGGTACTGGGCTTCCACTGGGCAAAGAGCGGCGATAAATTGGCAAAAATTTTAACTTATCCTTTGCTTTTAAGTCATTAAAATCGCAAAATTTCTAATGTTTGGCAATGCTAGATTCCATGATCTAGTGACAGACCAATTAATTATAAGATTTTGAAAATCAGTCAGTGTGATTTCAAACAGACTAATTTTTAAAAAAACAACTGTGCTGACTTTTTAGGTACTACACTCTTATACGTCCAAAAAAAATATGCCATAACAAATGCAACAAAAGGTTTTGGAATGTTTGACCCCTCCCTTTTCACCCGCCTTGCACAGAGAAATGGGAGAGGAGGTGAAAAAACTGGAAGAATGTACATTTCAGAAATGCCGTATTTCAAATACAGTCGAACTCGGTTACGAGTGGGAAAAAAGTCGCTTATTAAACGTGATTTGCATAATGTTGCTGGAACTTAGCTTATTTACTCATCTAATCGCCTAAATGAATTTTTATTTATATGTTTGCGGACGGAAATTGTGTATTGAAGATAATTAGATTAAAATTTAATTGTATTCAAATTTAATTCATTGTTTTCTGTTATAGGACCAACTGGAATCATAACTGAAAATAAATATCGATTCAAACATGGCTTTATTGTCGATTAATACCTTACAATCAAAGAATAAAAACAATTCCTGCTTATTTTTTTAACCGAAATAAAATAAATCTTTAAATCACAATCCAGTTGTTAAAATCATATTGAGTACTTGTGAGTATGATAATGAGTACCAACACAATCTGTCCTTTTTAATATAAGAAAACACTATCCTTATTAAACAAATATCCTAATTCTCATTTTTGCTTTCGTATTTCGAATTATTAAACGCTGAAATAAAAAATAAATATTATGGTAAAGTGAAAAGTGTGGAATAAAAATTTTAATCTACCTATCACAAACTGTCAGTGTCCAGGCTATTGGTTTGGATGTTGTATCTTCTACGAATCCGAAACTTACATAATACTGCAAATACTCCTTTCTTGTTTTCAAACATATGTAATGACGCTATATATAACAGAAAAAAACAATAAAAATACAGTGCGGAGTGAGTTCATAAAAGAAAAATAACTAATTTGGTATAAATGAATTTTTATACGATGTACCACAACATATAAAATATTTCTTTTAATTGTAATTACTCGTATATCTCTAAAATGAACGGTTTAGAAATTAACTATTTGTCAAAGATAAGAAGAACTTGTTTTATATACCGTGTATTTTCACCTTTATTATCTGTAGTTTTCAATTCAGATACATAAAGTATAAAAATATAAAACCAGCATTTCATTCTAATGAAAGGTTCGTCTTTAATTCATTGAAACAACTTCATTGTCAACTTGCAAAGTTTCAGGGTCCTTAAAAGTTGAGTTGAGCTTTCTTCTCTTACGTAACAAATTACTTACTACTTCCTTATTAGTTAATTACGAAATGTTTGGACTTTATAAGTATTCTGCAAATAAATTATATTTCTTTGATTATGTAAAACTTTATTCTTTATTTATTCGGTTAATTACTCTCAAAACTTTGTAATTTTTACCGAGTACATTTGGAAGGTTTTCTTTGTATTTGTATATGCGTTAGATTCCTGGGCGGGTCTGATTAAATACCATCCGAACCCGAAACTTTCATATCAAGTCAACCCAAAAACCGACTAGAACCCGACAAAAAATTACGCCAACCCGAAATCCGAGCCGAACTTGAGCCAAACCCAAAATATTTAAACCCGAACTCGAATTGAACCCAAAATGGAAGAAAACTAATCTATATTGTAATACAATTATGTACACTACAATTATATCTTTAATATCAATGGTAACTATTTTATTGAAAAATTAACATATATATATAATGAGCATATACAATACGTTTATATATACAGAGTACTTCATAAACGGTGGGAAAAACTTTAAAAGGTGATAGAACACATCCAAATAAACAACTTTCATCAAAGAATGCATCAAAACGCAAAGGGAGTAGTGGGATCAGCCAATCAGGATGCCGGGAGCCTTGCTGTGCCAATTTGATTGATGAAGTGGGCACCCAAATTTGTATCGAAAGTTCCTATTCCCTTTTGTGCATAACGGAAGACGTGGCAGAGGCGATGTACCATTACAAAACTGGGTTTTCAGAGTTTCCCAGCATTTGGGAAAAAGGAAAAAAGGGGTGCCAAAGCGAGGGGTGCCAATGGCAGAAGAAAGAACGAGAGGGAGGGTGAATCTTGTTATATAAGTCAAAAACACACAAATAACGATTAAGTGACAAAAGCAAGTTTAATAGCATGTGATTACAATAAATATTCAAAACAGTGGCTGGCAGTGTCTATGCATGCGGTACAACGGCGAAGAAAGCATTGGCAAACTTTCTGAAAAACAGCAATCATGTCGCACACTTCCTCTGCAGCGGCCGAAAGTCTGGCGAAGAGGTGTTCTGCAGATTCAATAGGACTCTTATACATAAGAGCCTTCAGCTGTTCCCACAAAAAGAAATCGAGACATGAAAGATCTGACGAGCGCGGTGACTAACTTACAGGACCACATCGCCCAATCCACCGATTGGGAAATGTTATATCCAGATATTTCCGCACGTCTCGTACATAATGATCTGGTGCTCCATCTTGTTGGAAACACATTCCCCGACGGATGTGTGGGGAAACGGCGTTTAACATCTCTGGCAGCATCTATTGCAGAAACGTGAAGTATTTTTTCCCGTCGAGGCGTTCTGGCAGAAGATAAGGTCCAAGTAGGTGATCTCCGATTACTCCTGCCCAAACGTTGATAGAAAAGCGCCGCTGATGTGCATGTGAATAAGTGGCATGTGGATTTACATCCGCCCATACATGTTGATTGTGGGTGTTAAATGCACCTTCACGTGTGAAGGTATATTCATCCGTAAAAAGCACAGTTGCCCCGAAATCTGGATTTACCGCGTTCTGCTTCAGAAACCAGCGGACAAATCCCACACGACGAGGATAATCCCTTTGAATCAGTTCTTGGACTCGTTGAACATGATAAGGATGCAAACGTTCATCCTTCAGTACTCGCCATGTCGTGGAGTATGATACAAGTAATTGCCTAGCCACTGCTCGTGTACTTGTACTTGTCTGATAAGCCACCTTATTCAGAATGGCTTCTTCCACAACTACCGTTTTATCCGTCGTCGCACGATCTGCATCCGAACCAGGAAGTGAGAAAGGATCTCGTCTCACACAACTGTCGGTGCAAGCGCTCAAATGTTTAGGTCGGACAACCGCCTGTTGGGAAACCGCTCTCCATACGATCGTTGAACCTTTGAGCCATTTTCATTTGCTGTTCCGTAGATAAAATGCATATCAGCCTTTTCCCTATTAGTGAAGGGCAGCATCTTCCAATAGGTTCCTACCGTGATTGATTGTTGCACACTCGGATCAACAACGGCATTTATGTATTAATCGAGGCGAAATTTTGCATACGCGTTCTTCTTCTTCCTCATATCACATTTTCATGCTATTAATGTCGTTCTTCTCCCGATAACTTGCAACAGGAATGGAGCTTTAACACATTTGCATGGACCCAAGTTTCAAAATGCGCCAGCACCTTTGCGTTTTATTTCCGACCATGCATTCTTCGATGAAAGTTGTTTATTTAGATGTGTACTATCACCTCTTAAATTTTTCCCCATCTTTTTTATGAAACAACCGGTATATAACGATATCCTTTAAGTAGCTGTACTGCAACTACATGATAGTAAAAATTCGTGGATTTCGGTACAGTGCCATACAAAAATTATTAGACTGCAAATATTCGAACAGATTCACTTCGATGAACACAAATCCAGTGTCGATGGAGAGAAATAATTATCTTGCAGCCATGCCAACTTGCCGAAATTGTTAAGCCAGGGTACGCACTGTCAGTTCTTCCATACAAATGTAGCCGAGTGGTTTCGATTCGTAGAGTAGCATCGAATACACACTGGTGTTTTACCAAGTTCAGTAATAACAGTAAATAAAGTCAATTGATTTATTGACATCTCCTTCACAAGATGATGGAATACTCTCTATTAAATTAATACAGCATTTCGTTGAAATGTATATAAGACAAACTTAAATCAATGAAAATAGATAAAATTCTACGAGAACGGGGTCATCTTTTCTGATGTCATTGCTAATTTAGGCCAGGCGATATGCACACGAAAAATTCTCTTTCGAGTGCTTGCAACTAATTTTATATACTCTTGGCGGATGATTACAAAAAGTGCACTAAACATGGATTTTATACAATCAAAAACCTCGATTTATTCTAACTACTGCGTGAGTATTGGTGCAATGAGGCTTTCAACGAGGAGGAAAAAAGCTTCTAGAAAAATCTGATAACATCCGGGACAAATTTGAGCAAATAGAATGAAAAGAAAGTATTACGACATCGAATGACAGAAGAAAAACAGTTACACGAAGAATGCCAAATAGAATTTTGAAATAAGGAAAACGGAAATAAAATATTTAGAGACGAAATATAGTAATTTAAATGGGGGAAATTTAGATAGGTTGGTAATTAAAATACGTTTTATATATATACCAGGGGGCTCTGCCCCATGCAAGCTACGCTCGCCAACCCCCGTTCAAACACCGCAGAATCTAAAAACACGCTAATCTGATGGGTTTTAAAAATTGAATTATACAGAAAAGAGCTGTGCAGATCTCCCTGTAAACGGATTTCCATTCAATTCCCTTTGATTGCAAAAATTTAAGGGCGAATCAGTTGCTGCTAAGACATTCAATGGCTGTTTTTGTTTTTGATTAAAGAAGATCAGTTAAACATTTGAAAAGAAGCTAAAATAAAATAAATTAAGTATACAGAGTCTTTGTCTCCCACTATTTTAAAACAATCTCTATAACAATAGCCTAAGTCATGTGACTATCATCAACAGTTCCAGGCGGACCACATCGCTTTTTACACTCTAGGTGCAATTTTGGTACTTTAATATTAGCCAGGTGCAGGTGATAAGTCGCCAAATTTTATTCTATCGCCATCATTTCATCTATATTATAACAGTTCAAGTCATCAACTGCCAAAAACAAATACGGTCTGAAATCTTCACCGTTCATATGAAAGTTTGGCACAGATGTCATATACGTCCCATATTGGCGCGATTTTTTTAACGACGCCAATTTGGGGAACGCATCAACAGCATAAACAACAACATCTAGCTTATCATATCAAGCAAAATAACGATACTTTGGCGTCAGTTAAGTGCCCGTTCCATATATGTCATTGGCGTCAGAAAAAAATCGCGCCAATATGGGACCGTAAGTTTTCCATTTTGATTAAAAATTCAAAAAAAAAATTTCGAATAAAACTACATAAAATTTCCGTGGTTGCAAAGAATTCTTGGTACTGTTACGCTAGCCGGATGCAAATATCGTCAATAGCTTTTTTTCAACTCGCCACTTAGCATTTTTTTTTTCGAGTGGTAATATTTGACCAGATGTCATATACGCACAGCAGGTTTGGCGTGATTTTTTTTTTTTTTTTTTTTTTTTTTTTTTTTTTACGAAAATTTGGCGAAAACCTCGTTTTCAAATACCAGTAACACATGCATTTTTGTTATTACTTAGTTATCCCGTCGACCAAAAATCGATCGCCAAACTATAAGATTAAATGCCAATAATGGTTGATCGTAAATGTCACATTCACTTGACTTTAAGCAAGTTACACGTGTTTACGTCATCAAGTGACTTTTATTTCGACTTTTTATTTGTATATTTATTAATGTTATGCTAATTTATTTGTTCTTTCGTTATTTAAAATAAAAATTATGTCAATTTGTATAATTTGGCGAGTGTTTTGGCGATTTATGTAATTTGGCGAAATTGGTCTACGGAATAACTAAGTAGTACCGTATTTTTTAATTATTTTCTATTGTTTTCTAAAGGAAATATAAAAAAAATTATTAATAATTATAGAACAAAATAATTTATATAATTTATAAAAAGAAATAAAAGTAAATAAACATTCATTATCAAACAAACAACAATAGCTGGGTTACCATGTCAACCTTTTCTGAAATATGAAAAAAAAAATATCTGTTTGATTAAAATTTGAGTTGCCATCATTAGACAAATGTATATAAAATTAGAAAAAAATTAATATTTCGAAAACTAATTCGAATTTAAAAAATCTAATACCAGTTTTGAAATCTGCGGATCAATGCTGATTTTTGGTGTTAATTTCATCGCAAAGTATCCCATAATTTAGGAGAAATCGCCGCGAAACAAAATCAGTTATTTAATCAGTCGATTCATATATCCGTTTCATAAATTCTTTTCATTAGGATTTTATATATACGAGTTGCAACCCGTCGAAATTCGACGTACTAAAATGTTTGAAAGGAACTGTCAGATCGAAATTATAATAAACCTACAAAAATAATTACAACAAAAAAATCATCTTACATTGGTTGTCTAACTCTTAAAACAAATAATATTTTAAACCCAAAATTACCAAAATATTATTTCTACAAACTTCAACTGCTTAAATTATTGAAAAATTAAACTGTATTAGATTACGTAATCAAGATGAGTAATTATGATGAAGTTATCGATGGAGCTCTTATGTTTGTTTTTACGGGATGAAAAATCAGTAAAAAGGATTTCGCTTTGTAACATCATAAAATGTTCCCCATAAAATCTAAACTGTACGTTATTTTCAAATTCTCGTAATTTACACATACGCACCACTCAAATCCACAATTTGAAAGTATTTTAACGCGCAAAAGAATAGATTATTAATGAATGCATTTCCAAAGTTAAAGTCACGTTTGTCCGATACAACTTTTCATGTGAACATTCGCACAAACCTTAAGTTCTAATCTACCCGCGAAAAAAAAATTCAGAAATTTGACTTTAGTTGTCATAGTATTCGCCATTTATAGTATTGGTCAAATATTTAGTTTTATCAAAAAAAAAAAAAAAGATCGTTTTGTTTTAAATATATCCTTTTTACTCAATGAATCATTTTGCCGAGCGCCTCAAACTCATTTATCAGCGTAATGTAAAAATATTAAAATGTAGCTGATTTATGAAGAAGAATGCGTGTTTTATTTAATGTCTGACATCATTTTCTGTTCAAAAATTATAAAAAAGTTTCTTTTATTTGTAATGTGAAAATGGCATCTATAAGGAATATGAATAAAAATAATAAACCATGAATATTTTCCCTTTACTTTCAATATAAATGGAGTACTTCAGTTGCCACAATTACAAAATTTGTATTAAAAACTACAAAAAAATTAATATCTCAAAAACAAATTGAGATACAGCTTTCAAACAAATAGTATTTAAAAGAGAATTTTTTTCCTTATACGACGGTGTAAAAAGTTAAAATGTGTGATGCATAGAAGTTTAAAAATTTGCAGTAGAGAAAATGCAAAACCAAAATTTTATTTCAAATTTCAAAGTGTTGCCATTCGCAAAATGACGTATGCGTTACGCACAGATATGTTTGTCCTTTATAATATAGATAGGGTAGATATATGACAAGATAAGATATAAACCCTTTTTTAATTTAAAATTAGAATTAAAATTCAGAATTTAAAATTTAAACTCCCAGCTACTTTTTCGAATTTCATTTCTAATGCTTAAAGCTAATTTGACCTGGATAACTTTTTTCTCCAGTCTAACATTTATTACATTCTCCCTTCAAAATTGAACATCTTTGAGATTAAATGTGCTCACTTAGTCCTTCTTGCAAGTGTGTGTGGTTAAGAGCGCCCAGAGTTGAACCAAGCGTTATTGTCGTCACTGAGCCCCAAACATCAATCAAGAGCTAAGTAACCAATTAAATTCAACCCTCCTCCTTCCTTCACAGTTGTGTCCTATGCTGGGAATAATCCAAATTACTCACTTATATACCAAGACAAGCTGAAATCCCGCGAGCTTTTACCGAAAATTAAGTTCTAAAAAAGCCACTGTCGCTCGGGCGTGCGTTCGTTGCGTATAATAGCATCCTAACATCCGATGCTCTCTTGCCGAAAGGACCTAACTTAAGAGAAATCGTCTAACTACAAGAGAGAATTAATCAGATTCCCCAAAGAACATGCGTCGACTTCCATGGATATCCCATCTACGACCACACTACACTGCAACAGTATGAAGTGCCGAAAGTTTCCTTACATATATATGTACAGTCGTGGAAGAAAAAAAAAGTAAACACCCCCTACTAACTCCTCAACAAATTATCGTAGACGAAAGTTACTGGTACTGAAATTTATAAATAATGTCTACTTTTAAATGATGTATATAAAATTTGCTTAAGGGGTCATCTACATATTAAAACGAATCCAAACTTCATTTTTTTCAATGGCAATACCCAATTTTAACGAGATATTTCAAATCTTCGGTTCAAACTATGCCTAGACACCAAATTTCAAGTCATTTGAATGATAAGTTTTTGAATTATAAAGATTCAAAATTGAGTGCTTCTAATGTTAAATTACATTTTCATATTTTTATTTATAACTTCTGAAAATATGATCCTAATGTTCTAATTTTTTGTGTAGCAATAATACTAATATACCCAAATATAAATACGTTGAATTTGCAATTTTTATAATTTTCTGATATGAATTATGAATTATGAAATTAATATTAAAAAATATTATGAATTGCAACCGACAATTTTTTTGATGGATTCAGATTTATTAAGTCCTGCTTTAAGGAAATCCAAAATTGCACATTTTTCTTCCAAGTAGTTTTCAAATTATGCTTAAAAAACGGCAAAATGATGGTTTAAAGGGCCGTCTATGATAAAAGTGACTAAACATTTTGAAATTTCTTATGCTATCCTGTAATCTAGCAGGCTTCATTGACTGCTTAAGGGGCCTTCATCAAGAAGGGAGCTCTCTCGGTTAACAATCGAGTACCAAACTTCAATTTGGTTACAGCCCTTAAAATACGCTGGTTATAAAATAATTAATTTCTCGGGAAATTATGATACGAATTGCATAAAAATTTGTTTTTAGGCTAATTGAAGGGTGTAGAGTTAATTTATTCTGCCAGAATTGTGTACTGCCATTGAAAAAAAAACAAAGTTATGGCTCGTTTTAATATGTAGATGGCCCCCTACGCAAATTTTATATACATCATTTAAAAATAGACTTTATTTCCAATCATTCGGTACCAGTAACTTTCTTCTACGATAATTTGTTGAGGAGTTAGTAGGGGGTGTTTACTTTTTTTTTTTTTCCACGACTGTACACTATATGGCCATTAATGACAGGACACTTTCAATTTTAGACATTTTGTCGAATATTTAGAAATATACTTGACAGACTCTTCTGGAATTTCAGGATTAAAAAGAATAGGTTTGACCTCATATTTATCAACGTCGATTTGATAAGAAGGACAATTAGGGGGCCAACAAAAAATCAAAGAAAAAATAATAATACTTGGGATCACCCTGTAAATTAAAATGCACGAAATGCTCTGTTGCTGCAGAATACTAATTTGTTGATACCCTAAAACAAGTTTTCTGATTTTTGCAAGAATGGCATATATATTCTTAGAGATATAGCGATTTGTTTTAAAAGTTCAAAAAATCCATGGACGTTTTTAGCTTATATCACACAGGTTTTTCAACAAAATTTAACGCCAGTTTCAGAAAAATTAGCAAAATGTTGTAGAAACAATATAGTGCAAGTGGAAATAAATATATTAAATATTTTATAAAATATAAACAGTTGTATGAAATACTTTTTATCTGCGTATGCGCGAACGATAACAAAGATTTTTTTACATAATTTGATGGTCAACTCTATGGAGCAACTCATAAAAAAATCCTGTCAAATATCATGAAAAATCAGAAAGATATCGTCGATAGAGCGAGCTGATTTTTAGTTTCTCTCTAAAAGAAGCTGAATGATTAGTGATTTCCCACAAATTGTCAATTTTCATTTTCATTTTTCATTTTTTATTGATGCTTTAGTTCTTCTTGGATAACCACCAGAACGAGCCTATTCCATGATAAAAAGAAGTATCAAAATGGAAGCTTTTTTTTCCAAATCTACTCACTGATATTCATTAAATACTAACGTCTTTCTGAAAATCAGTTAATAAAAAATGACGATTTGTGGAAAATCCCTTATCATTCAGCTGCTTTTAGAGAGCAACTAAAAATCAGCTCATTCTATTGACGATATCTTTCTGCATTTTTAAGACATTTGACTGGATTTTTTTTTTATGAGTTGCTCCATAGGGTTGACTATTAAATTATGTAAAGGAAAAAAAAATCTTTGTTATCGTTCGCGCATGCGCAAATAAAAATCATTTCATACAACTGCTCATATTTCATTAAATATTTAATATATTTATATTCCAATTGCACTATATATACTACATTTTCCCAATTTTTCCGAAACTGGAGTTAAATTTGGTTGAAAACCCTGCATGATATAAACTAAAAACATGCATAAATTTTTTGAACTTTTTTAAAAAATCGCTATATTTCCATCCCGTGCTATTCTTACAAAAATCAGTACACATGTTGTATAGTATAAACATATTCCTATTCTGCAGGAATAGATCATTTCGTACATTTTTATGTACAAGCTGATCCCAAATATTATTTTTCTTTGTTTTTTTATGGGCTTCCTAATTGTCATCCTAATCAAATTGACGTTCAAATATTTGAGGCCAAACATATTCTTTTTAAGCCTGAAATTTTAGAAGAATTTGACAAGTAATATTCGACAAAATGTCTAAAATTGAAAGTGTCCAGTCATTAATGGCCGTATAATGTATATACTAGTCGACCCGCCCGGCGTTATCTTGTCCCGTGATAATATTCTTAATTAAACATTAAATTTGTGTAATTTTATATCTTTAACTCGATTTTGTCAGAAAAACGTGCCCGCGACTGTGTGAAAAATCAGTAAAAAACTGATATTTAACGGTAATAAACAATTAAATTTAAAAAATCAAAAAACCCGACTGCGTAAAAAGCGACCTAATTCCTACTATTAGCTCACATTCTCGCTATATCTTGTTCAAATTTTCAATCGTTAATAAAATACTTATTATTCATCCAATCAAGCTCAAATAAATTTTTTTTAACTTGTAGTGGATGACACTTGATGTTAATCCAGTTTTTTTCAAATATTAATTCATTAATTAAGTTAATTAATTATCAGTAATCGAGAGACTCTTCTTGATCAAGGTATTTTAAGACCGAGAGAGCCCTCTTATTGATCAAGGCATTTTAAGCGCCACTCAATATGAAAGAAGAATGGGAGGAAAAAAGTCCTTCCGGCCAGTGCCGGGAGGAAGAGGTAGCTTTCATATTCCTTATTTTAAAAAAGCCAACTTATATTATTCAAACACACGAAGCTCAATTTAGTGGAAACCGAATATAGGAAATTCAATACTAAATTTTATCAATACTAAATCATTATGAATGAGAATTCCGCGAAATTAGTCAGCTTTATCCAAGCTGCTTTTATTTAAAGTAACTTATATTTGGCTGCCAAATTCAGCGATTTCTTAAAGTGCCTGCCATTTTAAGACAACATGGTGAATGAGGCTAACCAGTGAAGTTGGTCGAGACCTTAGTAATTGTTGTGCACATGCTCACTCACATCGGAATCGGTTGATATATACAAGTGCTGTCGCAGGCAAAAAATCAGATTTTTCGAAATGTCACCCACATTAGAAATTGAAACTGCTATATCTGAGCTATTTTTTAAGATAAAGACAAACAAAAAATACTCCTGAATCCTTATATCAAGGTCAAATACTTAAGAAAGAAACCTTTTTCAGTTTCTAATTTTTTTGCACCTCACTTTAAATATAATTTTTTTTTTTTTTTAATGGCCGCCATTTTGATACAAGATGGCTGATGAAGCTGGCCAGCGAACTTTGTTGAGATATTGATGTATACTATCCACATGCCTTCTTACATCGAAATAGGCGAATACGTGAGTTATCGCGTGAAAATTACAAGATCGTTTCAAAATGTTAGCCAGGCTAGAAATTCAAAGTGCTATAATTCAACCATTTTTTAAGATATAAACAAAAGAACAAATTTTCAGAAACAAAAACTACTTCGGAATCTTTGTATCAAGGCCAAACACATAAAAAAAAATCTTTTTCATTTTCCAATTTTTTAATTCCTTATTTTAAATTTTAAATTTAATTTTTTTAATGGCAACCCTTTTGAAACAAGATGGCGAATGAAGCTAGCCAACGTACTCGGTCTAGACATTGGTATGTACTATGTACAGACCAAGTTAATTCCAAATCGGTTCATAAATACGCCTGTTATCGCGTGACAAAAGTCAGGTCGTTTTAAAATGTCAGCCACAATAGAAATTCAAAATGCCATAACTCAGCCATTTTTTTAGATATAGACGAAACAAAAACTGTCCAGAATCTTTGTATTAAGGTCAAACACATACGAAAAAAATCTTTTTCATTTTCCAATTTTTTGGTATCTCATTTTAAATTTTAAATTTTTTAAATTTCTTTAAATGGCCGCCATTTTGAAACAAGATGGCAGATGAAGCTGGCCAACAAACTCGGTCGAGATATTTGTATGTACTATGTACACACCAAGTTACATCCAAATCGGTTCATAAATACGCCTGTTATCACGTGACAAATATAAGGACGTTTCAAAATGTCAGCCACGCTAGAAATTCAAAATGCTATAACTCAGCCACTTTTTAAGATATAGACGAAACAAAACCTGCTCCCGAATCTTTTTATCAAGGCCAAACACATAAGAAAAAAATATTTTTTCAATTTTCAATTTTTTTGTACGACATTTCAAATTTAATTTTTTCTTTAAAATTTAAATAGCCGCCATTTTTAAACAAGATGGCGGGTGAAGCTGGCCAACAATCTCGGTCGAGACATTGGTATGTACTATGTATAAACGAAGTTACATCCAAATCGGTTCATAAATACGCCTTTTATTGCAGGACAAAATATTGCTATTGACGATATCTTTCTGCATTTTTAAGACATTTGACTGGATTTTTTTTTTTTATGAGTTGCTCCATAGGGTTGACTATTAAATTATGTAAAGGAAAAAAAATCTTTGTTATCGTTCGCGCATGCGCAAATAAAAATCATTTCATACAACTGCTCATATTTCATTAAATATTTAATATATTTATATTCCAATTGCAGTATATATACTACATTTTCCCAATTTTTCCGAAACTGGAGTTAAATTTGGTTGAAAACCCTGCATGATATAAACTAAAAACATGCATAAATTTTTTGAACTTTTTTAAAAAATCGCTATATTTCCATCCCGTGCTATTCTTACAAAAATCAGTACACATGTTGTATAGTATAAACATATTCCTATTCTGCAGGAATAGATCATTTCGTACATTTTTATGTACAAGCTGATCCCAAATATTATTTTTCTTTGTTTTTTTATGGGCTTCCTAATTGTCATCCTAATCAAATTGATGTTCAAATATTTGAGGCCAAACATATTCTTTTTAAGCCTGAAATTTTAGAAGAATTTGACAAGTAATATTCGACAAAATGTCTAAAATTGAAAGTGTCCAGTCATTAATGGCCGTATAATGTATATACTAGTCGACCCGCCCGGCGTTATCTTGTCCCGTGATAATATTCTTAATTAAACATTAAATTTGTGTAATTTTATATCTTTAACTCGATTTTGTCAGAAAAACGTGCCCGCGACTGTGTGAAAAATCAGTAAAAAACTGATATTTAACGGTAATAAACAATTAAATTTAAAAAATCAAAAAACCCGACTGCGTAAAAAGCGACCTAATTCCTACTATTAGCTCACATTCTCGCTATATCTTGTTCAAATTTTCAATCGTTAATAAAATACTTATTATTCATCCAATCAAGCTCAAATAAATTTTTTTTAACTTGTAGTGGATGACACTTGATGTTAATCCAGTTTTTTTCAAATATTAATTCATTAATTAAGTTAATTAATTATCAGTAATCGAGAGACTCTTCTTGATCAAGGTATTTTAAGACCGAGAGAGCCCTCTTATTGATCAAGGCATTTTAAGCGCCACTCAATATGAAAGAAGAATGGGAGGAAAAAAGTCCTTCCGGCCAGTGCCGGGAGGAAGAGGTAGCTTTCATATTCCTTATTTTAAAAAAGCCAACTTATATTATTCAAACACACGAAGCTCAATTTAGTGGAAACCGAATATAGGAAATTCAATACTAAATTTTATCAATACTAAATCATTATGAATGAGAATTCCGCGAAATTAGTCAGCTTTATCCAAGCTGCTTTTATTTAAAGTAACTTATATTTGGCTGCCAAATTCAGCGATTTCTTAAAGTGCCTGCCATTTTAAGACAACATGGTGAATGAGGCTAACCAGTGAAGTTGGTCGAGACCTTAGTAATTGTTGTGCACATGCTCACTCACATCGGAATCGGTTGATATATACAAGTGCTGTCGCAGGCAAAAAATCAGATTTTTCGAAATGTCACCCACATTAGAAATTGAAACTGCTATATCTGAGCTATTTTTTAAGATAAAGACAAACAAAAAATACTCCTGAATCCTTATATCAAGGTCAAATACTTAAGAAAGAAACCTTTTTCAGTTTCTAATTTTTTTGCACCTCACTTTAAATATAATTTTTTTTTTTTTTTAATGGCCGCCATTTTGATACAAGATGGCTGATGAAGCTGGCCAGCGAACTTTGTTGAGATATTGATGTATACTATCCACATGCCTTCTTACATCGAAATAGGCGAATACGTGAGTTATCGCGTGAAAATTACAAGATCGTTTCAAAATGTTAGCCAGGCTAGAAATTCAAAGTGCTATAATTCAACCATTTTTTAAGATATAAACAAAAGAACAAATTTTCAGAAACAAAAACTACTTCGGAATCTTTGTATCAAGGCCAAACACATAAAAAAAAATCTTTTTCATTTTCCAATTTTTTAATTCCTTATTTTAAATTTTAAATTTAATTTTTTTAATGGCAACCCTTTTGAAACAAGATGGCGAATGAAGCTAGCCAACGTACTCGGTCTAGACATTGGTATGTACTATGTACAGACCAAGTTAATTCCAAATCGGTTCATAAATACGCCTGTTATCGCGTGACAAAAGTCAGGTCGTTTTAAAATGTCAGCCACAATAGAAATTCAAAATGCCATAACTCAGCCATTTTTTTAGATATAGACGAAACAAAAACTGTCCAGAATCTTTGTATTAAGGTCAAACACATACGAAAAAAATCTTTTTCATTTTCCAATTTTTTGGTATCTCATTTTAAATTTTAAATTTTTTAAATTTCTTTAAATGGCCGCCATTTTGAAACAAGATGGCAGATGAAGCTGGCCAACAAACTCGGTCGAGATATTTGTATGTACTATGTACACACCAAGTTACATCCAAATCGGTTCATAAATACGCCTGTTATCACGTGACAAATATAAGGACGTTTCAAAATGTCAGCCACGCTAGAAATTCAAAATGCTATAACTCAGCCACTTTTTAAGATATAGACGAAACAAAACCTGCTCCCGAATCTTTTTATCAAGGCCAAACACATAAGAAAAAAATATTTTTTCAATTTTCAATTTTTTTGTACGACATTTCAAATTTAATTTTTTCTTTAAAATTTAAATAGCCGCCATTTTTAAACAAGATGGCGGGTGAAGCTGGCCAACAATCTCGGTCGAGACATTGGTATGTACTATGTATAAACGAAGTTACATCCAAATCGGTTCATAAATACGCCTTTTATTGCAGGACAAAATATTGCTATTGACGATATCTTTCTGCATTTTTAAGACATTTGACTGGATTTTTTTTTTTTATGAGTTGCTCCATAGGGTTGACTATTAAATTATGTAAAGGAAAAAAAATCTTTGTTATCGTTCGCGCATGCGCAAATAAAAATCATTTCATACAACTGCTCATATTTCATTAAATATTTAATATATTTATATTCCAATTGCAGTATATATACTACATTTTCCCAATTTTTCCGAAACTGGAGTTAAATTTGGTTGAAAACCCTGCATGATATAAACTAAAAACATGCATAAATTTTTTGAACTTTTTTAAAAAATCGCTATATTTCCATCCCGTGCTATTCTTACAAAAATCAGTACACATGTTGTATAGTATAAACATATTCCTATTCTGCAGGAATAGATCATTTCGTACATTTTTATGTACAAGCTGATCCCAAATATTATTTTTCTTTGTTTTTTTATGGGCTTCCTAATTGTCATCCTAATCAAATTGATGTTCAAATATTTGAGGCCAAACATATTCTTTTTAAGCCTGAAATTTTAGAAGAATTTGACAAGTAATATTCGACAAAATGTCTAAAATTGAAAGTGTCCAGTCATTAATGGCCGTATAATGTATATACTAGTCGACCCGCCCGGCGTTATCTTGTCCCGTGATAATATTCTTAATTAAACATTAAATTTGTGTAATTTTATATCTTTAACTCGATTTTGTCAGAAAAACGTGCCCGCGACTGTGTGAAAAATCAGTAAAAAACTGATATTTAACGGTAATAAACAATTAAATTTAAAAAATCAAAAAACCCGACTGCGTAAAAAGCGACCTAATTCCTACTATTAGCTCACATTCTCGCTATATCTTGTTCAAATTTTCAATCGTTAATAAAATACTTATTATTCATCCAATCAAGCTCAAATAAATTTTTTTTAACTTGTAGTGGATGACACTTGATGTTAATCCAGTTTTTTTCAAATATTAATTCATTAATTAAGTTAATTAATTATCAGTAATCGAGAGACTCTTCTTGATCAAGGTATTTTAAGACCGAGAGAGCCCTCTTATTGATCAAGGCATTTTAAGCGCCACTCAATATGAAAGAAGAATGGGAGGAAAAAAGTCCTTCCGGCCAGTGCCGGGAGGAAGAGGTAGCTTTCATATTCCTTATTTTAAAAAAGCCAACTTATATTATTCAAACACACGAAGCTCAATTTAGTGGAAACCGAATATAGGAAATTCAATACTAAATTTTATCAATACTAAATCATTATGAATGAGAATTCCGCGAAATTAGTCAGCTTTATCCAAGCTGCTTTTATTTAAAGTAACTTATATTTGGCTGCCAAATTCAGCGATTTCTTAAAGTGCCTGCCATTTTAAGACAACATGGTGAATGAGGCTAACCAGTGAAGTTGGTCGAGACCTTAGTAATTGTTGTGCACATGCTCACTCACATCGGAATCGGTTGATATATACAAGTGCTGTCGCAGGCAAAAAATCAGATTTTTCGAAATGTCACCCACATTAGAAATTGAAACTGCTATATCTGAGCTATTTTTTAAGATAAAGACAAACAAAAAATGCTCCTGAATCCTTATATCAAGGTCAAATACTTAAGAAAGAAACCTTTTTCAGTTTCTAATTTTTTTGCACCTCACTTTAAATATAATTTTTTTTTTTTTTAATGGCCGCCATTTTGATACAAGATGGCTGATGAAGCTGGCCAGCGAACTTTGTTGAGATATTGATGTATACTATCCACATGCCTTCTTACATCGAAATAGGCGAATACGTGTGTTATCGCGTGAAAATTACAAGATCGTTTCAAAATGTTAGCCAGGCTAGAAATTCAAAGTGCTATAATTCAACCATTTTTTAAGATATAAACAAAAGAACAAATTTTCAGAAACAAAAACTGCTTCGGAATCTTTGTATCAAGGCCAAACACATAAAAAAAAATCTTTTTCATTTTCCAATTTTTTAATTCCTTATTTTAAATTTTAAATTTAATTTTTTTAATGGCAACCCTTTTGAAACAAGATGGCGAATGAAGCTAGCCAACGTACTCGGTCTAGACATTGGTATGTACTATGTACAGACCAAGTTAATTCCAAATCGGTTCATAAATACGCCTGTTATCGCGTGACAAAAGTCAGGTCGTTTTAAAATGTCAGCCACAATAGAAATTCAAAATGCCATAACTCAGCCATTTTTTTAGATATAGACGAAACAAAAACTGTCCAGAATCTTTGTATTAAGGTCAAACACATACGAAAAAAATCTTTTTCATTTTCCAATTTTTTGGTATCTCATTTTAAATTTTAAATTTTTTAAATTTCTTTAAATGGCCGCCATTTTGAAACAAGATGGCAGATGAAGCTGGCCAACAAACTCGGTCGAGATATTTGTATGTACTATGTACACACCAAGTTACATCCAAATCGGTTCATAAATACGCCTGTTATCACGTGACAAATATAAGGACGTTTCAAAATGTCAGCCACGCTAGAAATTCAAAATGCTATAACTCAGCCACTTTTTAAGATATAGACGAAACAAAACCTGCTCCCGAATCTTTTTATCAAGGCCAAACACATAAGAAAAAAATATTTTTTCAATTTTCAATTTTTTTGTACGACATTTCAAATTTAATTTTTTCTTTAAAATTTAAATAGCCGCCATTTTTAAACAAGATGGCGGGTGAAGCTGGCCAACAATCTCGGTCGAGACATTGGTATGTACTATGTATAAACGAAGTTACATCCAAATCGGTTCATAAATACGCCTTTTATTGCAGGACAAAATATTGCTATTGACGATATCTTTCTGCATTTTTAAGACATTTGACTGGATTTTTTTTTTTATGAGTTGCTCCATAGGGTTGACTATTAAATTATGTAAAGGAAAAAAAATCTTTGTTATCGTTCGCGCATGCGCAAATAAAAATCATTTCATACAACTGCTCATATTTCATTAAATATTTAATATATTTATATTCCAATTGCACTATATATACTACATTTTCCCAATTTTTCCGAAACTGGAGTTAAATTTGGTTGAAAACCCTGCATGATATAAACTAAAAACATGCATAAATTTTTTGAACTTTTTAAAAAAATCGCTATATTTCCATCCCGTGCTATTCTTACAAAAATCAGTACACATGTTGTATAGTATAAACATATTCCTATTCTGCAGGAATAGATCATTTCGTACATTTTTATGTACTAGCTGATCCCAAATATTATTTTTCTTTGTTTTTTTATGGGCTTCCTAATTGTCATCCTAATCAAATTGACGTTCAAATATTTGAGGCCAAACATATTCTTTTTAAGCCTGAAATTTTAGAAGAATTTGACAAGTAATATTCGACAAAATGTCTAAAATTGAAAGTGTCCAGTCATTAATGGCCGTATAATGTATATACTAGTCGACCCGCCCGGCGTTATCTTGTCCCGTGATAATATTCTTAATTAAACATTAAATTTGTGTAATTTTATATCTTTAACTCGATTTTGTCAGAAAAACGTGCCCGCGACTGTGTGAAAAATCAGTAAAAAACTGATATTTAACGGTAATAAACAATTAAATTTAAAAAATCAAAAAACCCGACTGCGTAAAAAGCGACCTAATTCCTACTATTAGCTCACATTCTCGCTATATCTTGTTCAAATTTTCAATCGTTAATAAAATACTTATTATTCATCCAATCAAGCTCAAATAAATTTTTTTTAACTTGTAGTGGATGACACTTGATGTTAATCCAGTTTTTTTCAAATATTAATTCATTAATTAAGTTAATTAATTATCAGTAATCGAGATACTCTTCTTGATCAAGGTATTTTAAGACCGAGAGAGCCCTCTTATTGATCAAGGCATTTTAAGCGCCACTCAATATGAAAGAAGAATGGGAGGAAAAAAGTCCTTCCGGCCAGTGCCGGGAGGAAGAGGTAGCTTTCATATTCCTTATTTTAAAAAAGCCAACTTATATTATTCAAACACACGAAGCTCAATTTAGTGGAAACCGAATATAGGAAATTCAATACTAAATTTTATCAATACTAAATCATTATGAAT
The DNA here is from genome assembly GCA_963932465.1 of Maratus speciosus. Classification (NCBI taxonomy): domain Eukaryota; kingdom Metazoa; phylum Arthropoda; class Arachnida; order Araneae; family Salticidae; genus Maratus; species Maratus speciosus. Next base: position 308,383,201 of record OZ010786.1, read on the forward strand.
GAGAATTCCGCGAAATTAGTCAGCTTTATCCAAGCTGCTTTTATTTAAAGTAACTTATATTTGGCTGCCAAATTCAGCGATTTCTTAAAGTGCCTGCCATTTTAAGACAACATGGTGAATGAGGCTAACCAGTGAAGTTGGTCGAGACCTTAGTAATTGTTGTGCACATGCTCACTCACATCGGAATCGGTTGATATATACAAGTGCTGTCGCAGGCAAAAAATCAGATTTTTCGAAATGTCACCCACATTAGAAATTGAAACTGCTATATCTGAGCTATTTTTTAAGATAAAGACAAACAAAAAATGCTCCTGAATCCTTATATCAAGGTCAAATACTTAAGAAAGAAACCTTTTTCAGTTTCTAATTTTTTTGCACCTCACTTTAAATATAATTTTTTTTTTTTTTAATGGCCGCCATTTTGATACAAGATGGCTGATGAAGCTGGCCAGCGAACTTTGTTGAGATATTGATGTATACTATCCACATGCCTTCTTACATCGAAATAGGCGAATACGTGTGTTATCGCGTGAAAATTACAAGATCGTTTCAAAATGTTAGCCAGGCTAGAAATTCAAAGTGCTATAATTCAACCATTTTTTAAGATATAAACAAAAGAACAAATTTTCAGAAACAAAAACTGCTTCGGAATCTTTGTATCAAGGCCAAACACATAAAAAAAAATCTTTTTCATTTTCCAATTTTTTAATTCCTTATTTTAAATTTTAAATTTAATTTTTTTAATGGCAACCCTTTTGAAACAAGATGGCGAATGAAGCTAGCCAACGTACTCGGTCTAGACATTGGTATGTACTATGTACAGACCAAGTTAATTCCAAATCGGTTCATAAATACGCCTGTTATCGCGTGACAAAAGTCAGGTCGTTTTAAAATGTCAGCCACAATAGAAATTCAAAATGCCATAACTCAGCCATTTTTTTAGATATAGACGAAACAAAAACTGTCCAGAATCTTTGTATTAAGGTCAAACACATACGAAAAAAATCTTTTTCATTTTCCAATTTTTTGGTATCTCATTTTAAATTTTAAATTTTTTAAATTTCTTTAAATGACCGCCATTTTGAAACAAGATGGCAGATGAAGCTGGCCAACAAACTCGGTCGAGATATTTGTATGTACTATGTACACACCAAGTTACATCCAAATCGGTTCATAAATACGCCTGTTATCACGTGACAAATATAAGGACGTTTCAAAATGTCAGCCACGCTAGAAATTCAAAATGCTCTAACTCAGCCACTTTTTAAGATATAGACGAAACAAAACCTGCTCCCGAATCTTTTTATCAAGGCCAAACACATAAGAAAAAAATATTTTTTCAATTTTCAATTTTTTTGTACGACATTTCAAATTTAATTTTTTCTTTAAAATTTAAATAGCCGCCATTTTTAAACAAGATGGCGGGTGAAGCTGGCCAACAATCTCGGTCGAGACATTGGTATGTACTATGTATAAACGAAGTTACATCCAAATTGGTTCATAAATACGCCTTTTATTGCAGGACAAAATTCAGGACGTATCAAAATGTCAGCCACGCTAGCAATTCAAAATGCTATAACTCAGCCACTTTTTAAGATATAGACGAAACAAAACCTGCTCCCGTATCTTTTTATCAAGGCCAAACACATAAGAAAAAAATATTTTTTCAATTTTCAATTTTTTGGTACCACATTTCAAATTTTAATTTTTTTTTAATTTAAATTTCCGCCATTTTTAAACAAGATGGCGCATGAAGCTGGCCAACGAACTCGGTCGAGACATTGGAATGTACTATGTATAAACGATGTTACATCCAAATCGGTTCATAAATACGCCTTTTATTGCGTGACAAAATTCAAGACGTTTCAAAATGTCAGCCACTCTAGAAATTCAAAATGCTATGACTCAGCCATTTTTTAAGATATAGACGAAACGAGAACTGCTCCGGAATCTTTGTATAAAGGTCAAATACATAAGAAAAAAATATTTTTCAATTTTTTGGTACCACTTTTCAAATTTTAAATCTTTTTAAAAATTTTAAATGGCCGCCATTTTGAAACAAAATGGCGGATGAAGCTGGCCAACGAACTCGGTCGAGACATTGGTATGTACTATGTACACACCGAATTACATCCAAATCGATTCATAAATACGACAGTTACAGTGTGACAAAGGTCACCCGAAACCACCCTCCGTTCAAAATTTATATATATATATATATATATATATATATATATATATATATATATATATATATATATATATATATATATATATCTGACCTATGTCACACTGTAACTCCCGTAATTATGAACCGATTTCGATGTAATTCGGTGTGTACATAGTACATACCAATGTCTCGACCGAGTTCGTTGGCCAACTTCATCCGCCGTTTTGTTTCAAAATGGCGGCCATTTAAAATTTTTAAAAACATTTAAAACTTGAAATGTGGTACCAAAAAATTAAAAATGGAAAAATATTTTTTCCTTATGTATTTGACCTTTATACAAAGATTCCGGAGCAGTTTTTGTTTCGTCTATATCTTAAAAAATGGCTGAGTTATAGCATTTTGAATTTCTAGCGTGGATGACATTTTGAAACGTCCTGAATTTTGTCAAGCGATAAAAGGCGTATTTATGAACCGATTTGGATGTAATTCGGTGTGTATATAGTACATACCAATCTCTCGACCGAGTTCCTTGGCCAGCTTCATCCGCCATTTTGTTTCAAAATGGCGGCCATTTAAATATTTTTTTAAAATTTAAAATTTGAAATGTGGTACCAAAAATTTGAAAATGGAAAAATATTTTTTTCTTATGTATTTGACCTTTATACAAAGATTTCGGAGCAGTTTTTGTTTCGTCTATATCTTAAAAAATGGCTGAGTTATAGCATTTTGAATTTCTAGCGTGGCTGACATTTTGAAACGTCCTGAATTTTGTCACGCGATAAAAGGCGTATTTATGAACCGATTTGGATGTAACTTCGTTTATACATAGTACATACCAATGTCTCGACCGGTTTCGTTGGCCAGTTTAAACCGCCATCTTGTTTAAAAATGGCGGCCATTTAAATTTTTAAGAAAAATTTAAATTTGAAATGTGGTTACAAAAATTTAAAATTGAAAAAATATTTTCTTCTTATGTGTTTGACCTTGATAAAAAGATTCGGGAGCAGTTTTTGTTTCGTCTATATCTTAAGAAATGGCTGAGTTATAGAATTTTGAATTTCTAGCGTGGCTGACATTTTGAAACGTCCTGATTTTTCTCACGTAATAACAGGCGTATTTATGAATCGACTTGGATGTACCTTGGTGTGTACATAGTACATACAAATATCTCGACCGAGTTCGTTGGCCAGCTTCATCCGCCATCTTGTTTCAAAATGGCGGCCATTTAAAAAAATTAAAAAATAAAAAAATTTAAATGAGATACCAAAAAATTGGAAAATGAAAAAGATATTTTTTGTATGTGTTTGACCTTAATACAAAGATTCCGGAACAGTTTTTCTTTCGTCTATATCTAAAAAAAAAATGGCTGAGTAATAGCATTTTGAATTTCTCTTGTGGCTGACATTTTAAAACGACCTGATATTTGTCACGCGATAACAGGCGTATTTATGAACCTATTTGGATATAACTTGGTCTGTACATAGTACATACCAATGTCTCGACCGAGTTCATTGGCCAGCTTCATTCGCCATCTTGTTTCAAAAGGGTTGCCATTTAAAAAAAATTAAATTTAAAATTCAAAATGAGGTATTAAAAAATTGGAAAATGAAAAAGATTTTTTTTATGTGTTTGGCCTTGATACAAAGATTCCGGAGCACTTTTTGTTTCTGAAAATTTGTTCTTTTGTTGATATCTTAAAAAATGGTTGATTTATAGCACTTTGAATTTCTAGCATGGCTAACATTTTGAAACGATCTTGTATTTGTCACGCGATAACACACGTATTCGCCTATTTCGATGTAAGAAGGCATGTGGATAGTATACATCAACACCTCGACCAAGTTCGCTGGCCATATTCATCAGCCATCTTGTTTCAAAATGGCGGCCATTAAATTAAAAAAAAATATATATATTTAAAGTGAGGTGCAAAAAAATTAGAAAATGAAAAAGGTTTCTTTCTTAAGTATTTGATCTTGATATATGGATTCAGGAGCATTTTTTGTTTGTCTTTACCTTAAAAAATGGCTCAGATATAGCAGTTTCAATTTCTATTGTGGGTGACATTTTGAAAAATCTGATTTTTTGCATGCGACAGCACTCCTATATATTAACCGATTCCGATGTGAGTGAGCATGTGCACAGCAATTACTAAGGTCTCGACCAAGTTCACTGCTTAGCCTCATCCACCATGTTGTCTTAAAATGACAGGCACTTTAAGAAATTGCCGAATTTGGCAGCCAAATATAAGTTACTTTAAAGAAAAGCAGCTTGGATAAAGCTGACTAATTTCGCGAAATTCTCATTCATTATATTGATAAAAATTAGTATTGAATCTCCTATATTTGGTTTCCACTAAATTGAGCTTCGTGTGTTTGCATGATATAAGTTGGCTTTTTTTAAATGAGGATTATGAAAGCTACCTCTTCCTACCGGCACTGGCCGGAAGGACTTTTTGTAATGAAAGCTACCTAAAATTCTCTTATTGAGATAAGTAGGAATTGACTTAAAATATTTTTTTAATTGTTTATATTACTTACCTATTTTTTTTTATTTGTATTGATGACTTTTAAGTTGTGTTTAATTGTTAGTTCCTGTCTATAAACACTGTTTTGATGAGGTCTATAGATGTCTATGATGGTTAGAGTTCCACAATACATACACAACTTCCAGGTTGTATAATATTTTAACGGAGCTTCTGACTGTAAAATAGCCAATGAAATTTCTTCTTCATTTTGAAAGACCTATCCAATGATATGCCACTCAATAGGGTGCGTAAATTTTTTTTCGTCTCTACCGCCATTTTGAATTTATAAAAGCAAAATCTAGCCTATAACCATCGGGCCGTTAAGACGAATTGATAGAGACCTCATTCATTAAAATCTTTCCAGTTATTGGGATGTTTCGAGGGTATAAAGAAATCCACATACACAGATACGCGTGAAACACATAACCCTTCTTTTCAGTCGGGTAAAAAGGCTCAAAATATCTTCAACGGAAAACGGGGAGGAGAGATATGTTTCCAACGGCTGTGTAATTGTCGTGCTAAAATATTGATACTTAACTTTAGAAATCACTGTTATACCCGCAACTATTTATTTATTTATTTATTTCACATAAGGCTGAAAAAGGCCTGCGGCAGCAAATTTATTTTTAAGGGTTAAAATTCGTATTTTTAAAAACCGATACCTCAGAAAATTGCGCCCTAGGGGAAATTTCTAATAAATATTGCCGCGGCAGGCACAGTTTTTTTTTGTTGTTGTTGTTGTTGTTGTTTTGTTTTGTTTTTGCGCCATGTAGCGAGGATTTTATAAGTGAAAGAATTATAATTCAAGATTTATTTTTATTCATTTATTTATTCATTTGTCACTACAAATAAAAGAAACCCTTAAAATTGTACGAAAATATGAAACTTCTTTTAATTAAATCCATTCGACTGTCAAATTTACAAAGTATAGTAATTTTTTGATAATTTGATTCATTTATGTGTAGATGTTTTTAGGGTTTCATTCATCTGACGAAACCCTATTCGTCTCCCATCTTTTTAAATTGATAACTCTAATAGATTTTTTACATTTACTACATTTTTTTAGAATGTTCACTAACAATATCGAAAATCATACTTATATGAAAAGTAGCAATAATGCTTTCAAATAAAATTTTGAAATTTATTAAAAGCGATACTTTCGCACCAGACTCGCACCACGAGTTAACAGTCGAAGAAATCACCAAAGATCACTATTTACAATTCAGCCTTTTTTATTTGTTTCATTTCAGTTGTGTAAGCTCGTAGTTCGAATACATCTCTTAAATTTCTGTTTTACTTGTATTTTATTGTTTTATTTATTGACTGATAAATGTTTTAATTTCGATTGGAACAAATACTAAGCTATTTATATTATTTTAAGTGCAAACTTAAAATAATTACTTAAAACTAGCATCAGGAGTTAACAGTCGAAGAAATCCCCAAAGATCACTATTTACAATCAGCCTTTTTTATTTGGCTCGTTTCAGTTGCATAAGCTCGTAGTTCGAATATATCTCTTAAATTTCTGTTTTACTTATATTTAATTGTTTTATTTATTGATTGATGAATGTTTTAATTTCGATTGGAACAAATACTGAGCTATTTATATTATTTTAAGTGCAAACTGATTTATCTTTCGTAATCGTCTGCACGCGATAGAGATTGATTTTTAAAAGTAATTCATGCTTGAAAATTATTTTTAAGACAAAAAAAAATAAGTAAATAGCGATTTAGTTTTTAAAGAAATTTCACTACAGTTTTCCAAAAAATTGCATTTGAAAGTACATTTTTCCCCTTTTCGACGTTGTATAAAAATTGAAAATGTGTAACGTTTTTAAGTTTAAAAAATTGCAGCGAATTCAATTGTCTGCTGTTGCCAACGTCAAAATAGCGTCAGCGTTACACTGTAAAAAAAAAAAAAAAAAAAAAAAAAAAAAAAAAAAAAAAAAAACTGAAATACTACTGGCAATCTAGACGCCAGTACTATTTCCGTTTTTTTACGGGAATTTTTACCCATAAATTACAGAAAATTTTCCGTTTTTAATCAGAAAAACGGAAATTTTCCTGTAATTTATGGGTAAAAATTCCCGTAAAAAACGGAAATAGTACTGGCGTCTAGATTGCCAGTAGTATTTCCGTTTTTTAGCCCGTTTTTTAGTCAGTGTCTGGACAGGCACATTTGTCCTCTATAATATAGATAGTTAATTTTGTTTATTGTTGACTGAAACAATAACATTGTATTCTTTGCCTTGGGAAACAATCATAAAAATTTGCGTACTTAAATGTATTTCAACAATATGCAACAATATATTTTCGTTAGAAATACGTTCAAAACAATTTAACAATGAATTTATGCAACAATTGAAAATTTCTATTTCATCCAATAGATAAAAAGTTTCTGTCCATAAAACGTATCAACTGGGAAGTATTTTTACAAGACAAACATTTCCGTGATTTTTTGAAAGGAGAGTATTGAAAGAAGTCAATTCACAATTGGAGAAAATCGCTGCTGAAAAGAAGTCAATTCACAATTGGAGAAAATCGCAACTGAAAAGAAGTCAATTCACAATGGGAGAAAATCGCTGCTGAAAGGAAATCCATTCCCAAGACTTTTGACATCCAAGAATAAAAGTATCATCTATTTTTTAGAGATATTGATAAAGAATTATTTGAATCCGTTTACAAATTAAAACATCAAAAGTATAGTGACTAGAGTCTAAAAGTGTCTAAAGGTAATATTATATAGTATCAATAAGTCTTAAGCTGAAAACTAGCATATGATTCTATTATATCATCAAAGCAATCCTTAAAGTTACAAAATGTATTGCTAAATATATCCTTGTCTATATTCATTCATTCATCTATACTCCTATTATAAAGAGGAAAAAATTGTTTATTTGTCGGAGGTAAGCTCTGGAACTACCGAACCGATTCCAAAAGTAATGGTATCAAAATGATGGTGTTAGTCCAACTTAGAACATAGGCTATATCTTATGTCGGTGCCACTACCCCAAAGGGGGTGTAGGAGCAAAAAACGTTCTAAAAATGCGATTTTAGCGTTACTGAAGGGCCTAGAAATATGAAATTTGGAATATTAGTTACTTATAAGATATAAATGATTTATAAGAACAGTTCTTAAACAATTCGAAATTTGAAAGGGGTGAAAATGCGCAAAAAGCGTTCTAAAAAACGTTCTAAATGGTAGTTTCTACACAATCTCAGGAAATACCAAACCGATTTTAAAAATATTGGTGTCATAATGATGGTGACAACGCTTGCTCCAAGATAGGCTATGTTTTATGTCGGTGTCACTACCCCAAAGGGGGTGTAGGAGCAAAAAACGTTCTAAAAATGCGATTTTAGCGTTACTGAAGGGCCTAGAAATATGAAATTTTGAATATTAGTTACTTATAAGATATAAATGATGTCTAAGAACAATTCTTAAACAATTCGAAATTTAAAAGGGGTGAAAATGCGCAAAAAGCGTTCTAAAAAACGTTCTAAATGGTAGTTTCTACACAATCTCAGGAAATAACAAACCGATTTAAATAATATTGGTGTCATAATGATGGTGACAACGCTTGCTCCAAGATAGGCTATGTTATATGTCGGTGTCACTACCCCACAGGGGGTGTAGGAGCAAAAAACGTTCTAAAAATGCGATTTTAGCGTTACTGAAGGGCCTAGAAATATGAAATTTTGAATATTAGTTATTTATAAGATATAAATAATGTCTAAGAACAGTTCTTAAACAATTCGAAATTTAAAAGGGGTGAAAATGCACAAAATGCGTTCTAAAAAACGTTCTAAATGGTATTTTCTACATAATCTCAGAAATACCAAACCGATTTAAAAAATATTGGTGTCAAAATGATAGTGACAACGTTTGCTCCAAGATAGGCTATGTTTTATGTCGGTGCCACTACCCCAAAGGGGTGTAGGAGCAAAAATCGTTCTAAAAATGCGATTTATGTGTTACTGAAGGGCCTAGAAATATGAAATTTGAAGTATCAGCTACATATTAGATATAAAGGATTTCTAAGAACAGTTCTTAAAAAATTCGAAATTTAAAAGGGGTGAAAATGCGCGAAAAGCGTTCTAAAAAACGTTCTAAATGGTGAAATGGTGATTTCTACACAATCTGAGGAAATACCAAAACGGTTAAAAAAATAATGGCGTCAAAATGAGGGTGAAAACCCTTGCTCCAACATAGGCTATGTTTTATGTCGTTGCCACTACTCCAAAGGGGGTGCAGGAGAAAAACGTTCTAAATTGCGGTTTTTGCGTGACGGAAGGGCCTTTAATCGTGAAATTTAGGATGGTAGTTAGTTATAAGATACCAATGATCTCTAAGGACATTTCCTAAAAAAGTCGACATTTAAAAGGGGGGTGGGGGGTCAAAATGCGCAAAAAGCGTTGTAAAAAACGTAAATTGCGATTTCTAGCAATCTCAGGAAATACTGAACCGATTTCAAATATAATGGTGTAAAAATGATGGGGACAGATCTTGCTCTAAGATAGGCTATATTTTATATCTGTTTCCACTACCTCAGAGCAGATGCAGGAGCAAAATGAGCGAAAAGCGTTCTAAAAACGTTCTAAATTCCGATTTGTCACCAATATCTGAGGAAGAAACAAACTGATTTCAAAAGTAATGGTAAGAATTTGATGCTGACAGCCTCTGCTCTAACATAGACGCTATTTTAAGTCGGTATCACTATCACCTAAACGTTGCAGGAGCAAAAAAGCGTTCCACATTTCGATTTTTGTGATCGGTAGGGGCTAACAACTTAAAATTAGGCAAGGTACATATTTATTACATATAAATGATCTTTAAGAACAGTTTCGAAAAAATTGGAAATTTAAAAAGGGGTGAAATTGCGCGAAAAGCGTTCTAAAAACGTTCTAAATTGCGATTTCTACTCAATCTCAGGAAATTCCAAAGCTGTTTCAAAAGTAATGGTTGCAAATCAATGGTGACAGTCCCTGCATAGGTTATATTTTATGTTGCTGTCATACCATCTGAGGGTTGCAAAAGCAAAACATGTTTTAATTTGCATTTTTTGCATAACTGAAGGGTCTAACACTTTGAAGTATGGCATGGTATTTACTTACAAGATGCAACTGCTTTCTAAGAACTGTCGAAAGAAAATTTCAAATTTAAAAAGATGAAGTGAGCGAAAAGCGTTATAAATTACAATTTTATGTAATCTTAATAAATATCAAACCGATTAAAAGAATAATGATGACAAATTGTTGGTGATAGAACCTGCTCAAAAATAAGCTATATTTTATGTCTGTGACACTACCACCAGAGGGTTGCAGTAGCTAAAAACTTTCTAAATTGCGATTTCTGTGATACTGAAAAGGCTAGAAACTTTAAATATGGCATGGTAGTTACTTATAAAATATAAATGCCCTCGAAGGACTGTCGAAAATAAATTCGAATTAAAAAGGGGTGAAGTGAAGGTTAGGTGCGAAAAGCATTCTAAAAAAGTCCTAAATTACGATTTCTATGCAATTTCAGGGAATATAAACCAAATATAAAAGTAATAGTTGCGAATCAATGGTAACAGTCTCTAATCCTACGCAGGCTATATTTTCTGCCGATGATTCTGCCATCTGGGGTTCACAGGAACAACAAACGCTCTAATAAAGGCCTTTAAAAGCTTTCTAAATTACGTTTCTTTGGAATATTAGGAAATAACAAACCAATTTCAAAATTAATGTTGGCAAATTAATGGTGACAGTTCTTATTTCAACATAGCCCTTTATGTTGAGAGAGGTGGTAGGGCTTGTAATTTGACATGATGGTTAATTTTAAGATGTAAGAAGATGGTTTCTAAAAAATTCAAAACTTCAAATGAATACTGAAATGAGCGTATTAATTGAGCATAAAAGTTTCAAAATATTTTCTAAATTATTATTTATTTAGTTTTATTTCGTTTTATTAATTTAAGTCTCATTTCTGCCTTATGCAGTGTAACAATGATGTTTAATCAATCTGTGTTTTAAATAGTAATTTTGTTTAATTATTCCTAAAAGTAATAAGTACCTTTTAATAAAATAAAATATTACCTTTTAATAAAATAAAAATTTAATTAGTACCTTTTAATAAAAATTAGTCACATAAATATCACTTGGTATATTTCAAATATTACGCGAGCAAAGCCGCGGGGTTTGCTAGTCATATTATAAAGAGGTAAAAATTGTTTATTTGTAGGAGGTAAGCTCTGGAACTACCAAACCGATTCCAAAAGTAATGGTATCAAAATGATGGTGTTAGTCCAACTTAGAACATAGGCTATATCTTATGTCCGTGACAATGCTTAAAAGGGGATGCAGGAGCAAAAAACGTTCTAAAAATGCGATTTTTGTGTTACTGAAGGGTCTAGATACATGAAATTTGGAATGGTAGTTACTTATAAGATACTAATGATCTCTAAGGACATTTCTTTAAAAAATCGAAATTAAGAAGGGGTGAAAATGCGCGAAAAGCGTTCTGAAAAACGTTCTAAATGGCAATTTTTACGCAATTTCAAGCAGTACCAAACCGCTTTAAAAAATAATGGTGTCAAAATGATGGTGACAACCATTGCTCCGAATTTTATGTCGGTGCCACTACCCCTAAAGAGGGTGCAAGAACAGAAAACGTTCGAAATTGCGACTTTTGTAATACTGAAGGGTCCAGATACATGGAATTTGACATGGTAGTTACTTTTTATATACAAATAATCTCTAAGAACATTTCTTTAAAAATTCGAAATTTAAAAAGGGGTGAAAATGTGCAAAAAGCGTTCTAAAAAACGTTCTAAATGGCGATTTTTACGCAATCTCTAGAAGTACCAAACCGATTTAAAAAATAATGGTGTCAAAATGATGGTGACAACCCTTGCTCCAATATAAGCTACATTTTATGTTGGTGCCACTACCCCTGAAGAGGGTACAGGAGCAAAACAACGTTCGAAATTGCTATTTTTGAGTTACTGAAGGACCCAGATACATGGAATTTGGAATGGTAGTTACTTATTAGATATAAATGATCTCTAAGAACATTTATTAAAAAATTCGAAATTTAAAAGGGGTGAAAATGCTCAAAAAGCGTTCTAAAAAACGTTCTAAATGGCGATTTTTACGCAATCTCAAGAAGTAACAAACCGATTTAAAAAATAATGGTGTCAAAATGATGGTGACAACCATTGCTCTAACATAGGCTACATTTTATGTCGGTTCCACTACCCCTAAAGGGGGTGCAGGAGCAAAAAATGTTCGAAATTGCGACTTTTGTGTTACTGAAGGGTCCAGATACATGGAATTTGCCATGGTAGTTACTTATTATATATAAATAATCTTTAAGAACATTTCTTAAAAGATTCGAAATTTAAAAGGGGTGAAAATGCGCAAAAAGCGTTCTAAAAAACGTGCTAAATGGCGATTTTTACGCAACCTCAAGAAGTAACAAACCGATTTAAAAAATAATGGTGTCAAAATGATGGTGATAGCCATTGCTCCAACATAGGCTACATTTTATGTCGCCTATGTATGCAGGTGCCACTACCCCTAAAGGGGGTGCAGGAGCAAACAAACGTTCGGAATTGCGATTTTTGTGTTACTGAAGGGCCCAGATACACGGAATTTGGAATGGTAGTTACTTATAAGATATAAATGATCTCTAAGAACATTTATTAAAAAATTCGAAATTTAAAAGGGGTGAAAATGCGCTAAAAGAGTTCTAAAAAACGTTCTAAATGGCGATTTCTATGCAATCTCAGGAAGTACCCAACCTATTTCAAAAGTAATGTTTGGAATTTGATGACGACAGCCTTGCTCCAACATAGGCTCTATTTCATGTCGGTGTTACTACCCCTAGGGGTTGCAGAAGCAAGAAACGTTCTAAATTGCGATTTTTGTGTTACTGAAGGGCCTAGAATCCTGAAATTTGGCAGGGCAGTCATTTATCAGATACAAATGATCTCTAAGAACATTTCCTAAAAAATCGAAATTGAAAATGGACGAAAAATGTTCTAAAATAGTTCTAAATTGCGATTTCTACGTAATCTCAGAAAGTACCCAACCGATTTCAAAAGTAATGGTTGGAAATTGATGCTCCAATATAGGATCTATTTCATGTCGGCGGCACTACCATCATGCGGTTTCATTTTTAAAAACGTTCTAAATTGTGATTTTGTAATACTGAAGGGCTAGCAACTTGAAATTTGGCATGGTAATTGCTTATGAGATGTAAATACTCTCATAGAAGAGTACCTTAAAATTTGAAATTTAAAAGGGGTGAAAATGAACGAAAAGCGCTCTAAAAACGTCCTAAATAGCGATTTCTACGGAATCTCAGGAAATATAAACTGAGTTCAGAAGTAATGGTTTCAAATTGATGGTGACAGTCTCCGCTCCAACATAGCCTATATTTTACGTTGTTGTTACTAAAGTTAATTGAGGAAAAAATGTTCTAAATTACGTTTTTTTGTGCTACTGCGGGGTCTAACATTTTAAATTTGAAATGATAAATATTTCAAAGATGCAAATGCTTTCTAAGAATTGTCGAAAGAAAATTCCAAATTTAAAATGATGAAGTGTGCGCAAAGCGTTCTATAAGCGTTCTAAAATTACGATTTTTATGCAATCGTATAAAATACGAAACCGATTTAAACATAATGGTTACAAATTGATGATATTAGAACCTGCTCAAACATACGCTATTTTTTATGTCGAGGATTGCAGGAGCAACAAACTTTCTTAATTGCGATTTCTGCGGTACTGGAGAAGCTAGAAATCACGGTAGTTACTTATAAAATATAAATGTATTCTAAGAACAGTCGAAAATAAATTCAAGGGGTGGAGCGAAGGAAAGGAGCGAAAAGCATTCTAAAAGAGTCCTAAATCGATTTCTATGGAATCTCAGGAAATAATAAACCGATTACAGAAGTTATTGGTTGCGTATCAAGAGTGATTGTTCCTGATCCTATACGGGCTATATGTTATGCCGGTGTAACTATACCACCTGGTTGGCAGGAACAAAAAGAAAGCCTTTAAAACATCTAAATTCCGTTTTCTATAGAATTTTAGGAAATACCAACCGATTTGAAGGTTAATGTTGGCAAATTAATGGTGACACTCTGTGTTTCAACATTTTTCGAGACATTCTATTTCAACTCTGTTTCGGCATTTTATGTTAGTGCCACTAATACCAGAGAGGTGGTAGACTGTTAGGCAAGAAGCTTGGAACTTGACATGATGGTTAATTCTAAGATGTAAATGTGTTAAGATGGTTTCTAAAAAATTAAAAACTTTAAATGAATACTGAAATTAGCGTATGAAATGAGCATAAAAGTCTCAAAATACTTCCTAAATTACCATTTAATTGGAATTAGTTTTAGTTCTTATTACTTAAAATCTCATTTCTGTCTATTGCACTTTTATAATGAAGTTTAGTCAAACTGTGGTTTAATTCGTAATTTTTGAATTATTTCAAAAAGTGTTCGTCTAATAAAAAATAGTCAAGCAAATATCACTTCACATATTTCAACTATTACGCGAGCAAAGCCGCGGGGTTTGCTAGTATATATATAAAAAAAGTTTTGATTTGGAAATGGACCAATGAAAATCTGCGTAGATATTCCCGTCAGATCGGCATCCAATTTGAATGTTTAAGCATGGCCTTTCTTCGTTAATATTAAAAAAAACTGTTGCATACAAAAATATGAAAATCGGTAGTATTATAGGGAAATGTTTGATAAACAAGTTGATGCAGACAGTTTTCAAATCGAAGAATTATTTTAAGAGATATTTAATGCCAAAGTTGGACAAAATCATTCCATTAAAAAAGTTTTATAGGAGCAAAAACTGTACATAGGAATTTTATCATTTTTAAATCATTTTATGCGTCAGAATTTCCCGGTGTGCAGACTCCATTTAGTTTTTTAATTTGACTCATTTTTTGAGGTTTTATTTCTATTTTAAATTCAAATTTTCAGCATTTCGAGAGATATTTTTTACATACTAGGGGGCTCTGCCCCCTACGAGCTACGCTCGTCAACCCCCCGTTCAGACACCGCAGACTCTAAAAGTACGCTAATTTGATCGGCTTTAAAAAGATTTCGGAATATTGAATTATAATTTAAAAAACAGTGGCGATCTCCCTATAAACGAATTTCTATTCATTTCTCTTTGATTGGGGAATTTTAAGGCCAAATCCACTGCGGTACTACTTGATTATCCCGTCGACCAATTTCGCCAAATTATACAAATTGACATAATTTTTATTTTAAATAACGAAAAAACAAATAAATTAGTGCAACATTAATAAAAATACAAATAAAACGTCGAAATAAAAATAACTTGATAACGTAGACACGTGAAACATGCTTAAAGTCAAGTTAATGTGACATTTACGATCAACCATTATTGGCATTTAATCTTATAATTTTTATTGCGAATGATAAATTTTTGTTCGACGGGATAACTAAGTAGTACCAAAGATACAATCGCTGTTTTCGTCTTAGATTAAGCAAAATAAGTTAAACATTTCAAAATAAGCTAATATAAAAGGAATTAAGTAAACAGAGTCTTTGTCTCCCGATATTTTTTAACAAAGCGAAAAGAAAGTTCTTTTAAATAAGACATTTTAAATTAATCGTTTTTAATACGACGTAATTTTGACCAAACTATTCTTTCTCTTTTTAATATTCACGTGGAAATACTTTTGTTAGAAATGAAATATTATTTGCGCTTTCCTAACAAAAATAGTTGAAAAGTATCCTCTCAAAATATCAAATAAATGTCTAGCGCAATTTCTAAATTTAAAGTGTTTTGCAATATTATTTTGTGTTCATTTTATGTAATAACTGTAATGTGACGTAAATATGACGTAATATCTCCTATTTAAGACTTCTAACGCATGTTAATGAATTTATTATTTTACAATTTTCTTTCTCTCTTAAAATTCACGTGTAAATATAGTTTTTATGGCGTAATTTTTAATAAGGTCCTGCTTTTTGTACATAATTATTTAATTCTAATTCCAAATATTTTTTTCTGTTTATAATAGTCACGTGTAAATAAATTTTTAATTTATTTACACGTATAAATATTTTTTATTTATTTGAAGCAAACATTATTGTTTGCGCTGTTTGTACAGTTGGCAACAGTTTAAATTAATATCACTTTCTAAAATACGTAAATAATATCTCTAGAAATGCTGAAAATTTGAATTTAAAATAGAAATAAAACCTCAACAAATGAGTCAAATTAATAAAAGAAATACAGTCTGCATACCGGAAACTTCAAACGTATAAAATTATCTAAAAATGATTAAATTCCCATGAATGGTTTTTGCTCCTATAAAACTTATTTAGCGGAACGATTTTGTCCAACTTTAGCATTAAATATCTCTTAAAATAATTCTTCCATTTGAAAACTGTCTGTATCAGCATGTTTATCAAACATTTCTGTATAATACTACCGATTTTCATATTTTCGTATGCATTATTTTTCTTAATATTAACGAAGAAAGACCTCTGGCCACAAAAAATTCAAAACCGGCGGCGGCGGCGGTGACAGCGGTAGTTACTTTTTTTTAGAATAGGGAGATTTTAGAAAATTGTATAATTTAAACTGTTGCCAACTGTATAAACAGCGCAAATAATAATGTTTGCTTCAAATTAAAGATTTATTTTACACGTGACTATTATAAACAGAAAATATAAAAAGCAGGAACTCATTGAAAATTACGTCATAAAAACTATATTTACACGTGAATTTTAAAAGAGAAAGAATATTGTAAAATAATAAATTCATTAACATGCGTTAGACGTCTTAAATAGGAGAATTTACGTCACATTTATGTCACATTATACTTTTACATAAAATGAACAAAAAATAATATTGCAAAACAGTTTAAATTTAAAAATTGCGCGAGACATTTATTTGATATTATAAGATGATCCTAATATTTCATTTCTAACAAAAGTATTTTTACGTGAATATTAAAAAGAGAAACAAAAGTTTGGTGAAAATTACGTCAGATTATAATTGTCAGATTCAAATTATAATTCAATCTTCCGAAATCTTTTTAAAGCCGATCAAATTAGCATGCTGTTAGAGTCTGCGGTGTCTGAACGGGGGTTGACGAACGTAGCTCGTAGGGGGCAGAGCCCCCTAGTATATATATATAAATTTGTTTGTATGTAGATTAAATTGAGACATAATTTATGGTTGAACGGTAACTATTTATGAAGAAGTTTTTGTCGTAATTCGTATTAAAGGCCGTAAAATGCATAAAAGGGAGAACCTTTTCGTTGGCGATAACCCATTGCGTTGTAACAATAATCAGGAACGCAGAAGATACAATACTCCAGCACTGTATTTTAAGATGTATAATGCAGGAAAACAAACAGGGTGAATTCCCAGGGAATGACCCCTGAAAGATCGTATAAGTAGATTTTACATTTTTTTTCTGCTTCGTAACGAACTGCAATGAGAAACCAATAGCATATATAAATCAGTGTAGATGTTGCGACATCTTTGGCATGTTTTCGCTAATACACTTCGTATACTTTCAGATTTGGTGATAGTTATGCAGAGAGAGATAGAATCGAATGCAACCGTTAACGAAAGCCTATGGGGATATTTTTAAAATGCAGGCGAGAAACGGGGAAAGGTTTACCATCGCCAAATTATCATCCAGTAACCTCAAAATTCAGAGACAGAAATCTATGAAATGTTACATAGTAACATGAAATAAATAAATCTGTACATCAAATACATCACATTATACATCAAATAGTAGATAACAGTGATGCTAATCTAAACATTGCCGAATATATGACTATTGAAGGTACGTATTGTTATTAATGCTTTAAAAAATTACGTATGCTAAAATTCAATATTTAACAAAAATCTTTATTTCAGGTATAGATATTTTTAAAAGAAGTCATAAAAATATGTATCCCTTCGAAGTACAGATTACAAGGATGCAAGGCTCATAGATTGAATGTGGATGAAATAGTGACGGGAGTGATGCTCATTTTAGACGATGTCGAATACATGAATATTGGAGGTACGTATTACTATAATGCTTTTAAACAATGACTTATGCTAAAATTCAATATTTAACAAACATCTTTATTTCAGGTATAGATATTTTTAAAAGAAGTCATAAAAATATGTATCCCTTCGAAGTACAGATTACAAGGATACAAGGCTATTGGATGTGGAGAAAACAGTGACGGAAGTGATGCTCACCTTAGACGTTGTCGAATTCATGAATATTAGAGGTACGTATTACTATAATGCTTTTAAACAATGACTTATGCTAAAATTCAATATTTAACAAAAATCTTTATTTCAGGTATAGATATTTTTAAAAGAAGTCATAAAAACATGTATCCCATCGAAGTACAGATTACAAGGATGCGAGGCTCATAGATTGAATGTGGATAGAATAGTGACGGGAGTGATGGTCATTTTAGACTATGTCGAATACATGAACATTGGAGGTACGTATTAATATAATGCTTTTAAACAATGACTTATGCTAAAATTCAATATTTAACAAAAATCTTTATTTCAGGTATAGATATTTTTAAAAGAAGTCATAAAAATATGTATCCCTTCGAAGCACAGATTACAAGGAAGCAAGGTTCATAGATTGAATGTGGATAGAATAGTGACGGGAGTGATGGTCATTTTAGACGATGTCGAATACATGAATATTGGAGGTACGTATTACTATAAGGCTTTTAAACAATGACTTATGCTAAAATTCAATGTTTAACAAAAATCTTTATTTCAGGCATAGATATTAAAAAAGTCATAAAAATATGTATCCCTTCGAAGTACAGATTACAATGATGCAAGGCTCATAGATTGAATGTCGATAAAATAGTGACGGGAGTGATGATCATCTTAGATATTGTCCAATACATGAATATTGGAGGTACGTATTACTATAATGTTTTAAAACAATAAATTATTCTAAAATTCAATATTTAACAAAAATCTTTATTTCATGTATAGATATTTTTAAAGGAAGCCCTAAAAATATGTATCTCTCCTTGTACACATTACAAGGAAACAAAGTTCATAAATTGAAAGTGCAGAAAATAGTGGATGGTAGTGATGCTCTCCTAAGACTTTCCGAACACACGAATATTGGAATTACGCATTATTATAATGCTTTAAAAAATTACTTGTGTTAAAATTCGTTAATTAATAAAAGTCTTTGTTTCAGGTATAATTGTTTTTGGAATAAATAAAAATATGAATCCCTCCGAAGTACAGATTACAAGGACATGAGATTCTTAGATTGACTGTTAAGAAAATAGAATAAATGACAGTATGTCCACCTTAGAAGTTGTTGAATACATAAATTTAGGAGATGTGTTATTGCTCAAATGCTTCAAAAATAAAAAATTACTTATTCAAGAAATCTTACTTAAACAAGAATTTACTTAATCCTCCTTTTAAAAAAAATCTTTATTTTAATCCTATTTTTTTTCTAGATATGTTCAGGTAAAATTTTTTAGTGAAATATGTGTTTATATAACGAACATATTGCATATGAAAAAATACTGAAAACTTTAATTTTTGTCTTTAGTTTATATATATGTAAACTCGGTTTAT
The DNA here is from genome assembly GCA_963932465.1 of Maratus speciosus. Lineage (NCBI taxonomy): Eukaryota > Metazoa > Arthropoda > Arachnida > Araneae > Salticidae > Maratus > Maratus speciosus. Next base: position 308,402,532 of record OZ010786.1, read on the forward strand.
GGTGTCAGATGCCGCCATCCGAAGAATCTACAAGAGTCTTTTTCCATTTTTTCCGATGAATGGTCCATTCCGCTCTCAGACATTTATCCCTCATTGCCTTTGCAATATCATCCATATTTAATTTTTGATTTGACTCTTGAATAACGTGATATAACTTGCCTGGTTTGCATAATTATGTCCCTTCTATGTACAGAAAATGTGTAATTTTAATTCTCTTCAAGATTTTTAAAAATAATTATAAAGTTCATAATAAATTTTAAAGTGAAAAAAAATTAAGTTTTTCATGAGTGACTTTTGCATTAATTAGCTTATTTTCAGAATTCTCACTCAAAATCAAAAATCCTGAAGACAATCTATTAGAAATATAATACAGAACCTCTGTTGAAAATTTCATACATATACCGTATAAGGAATTTCATATATATCCTTTAAAGATTACAAATCTTGAAAAAATTCATTCTGGGATAAATGAAGTTAAAGTTCTCGTCATATGGCGGGTCGCGCGAGGCATCCCAAGACAAAAAAGTCCTTCCGGCCAGTGCCGGGAGGAAGAGGTAGCTTTCATATTCCTTATTTAAAAAAGCCAACTTATATCATTCAAATACACGAAGCTCAATATAGTGGAAACTGATTATAGGAGATTCAATACTAATTTTTATCAATATAATGAATTAGAATTTCGCGAAATTAGTCAGCTTTATCCAAGCTGCTTTTCTTTAAAGTAACTCATATTTGGCTGCCAAATTCGGCGATTTCTTAAAGTGCCTACCATTTTAAGACAACATGGTGGATGAGGCTAACCAGTGAACTTGGTCGAGACCTTAGTATAATTGCTGTTCACATGCTCACTCACATCGGAATCGGTTGATATATACGAGTGCTGTCGCATGCAAAAAATCAGATTTTTCAAAATGTCACACACAATAGAAATTGAAACTGCTATATCTTAGCCATTTTTTAAGGTAAAGACAAACAAAAAATGCTCCTGAATCCTTATATCAAGGTCAAATACTTAAGAAAGAAACCTTTTTCAATTTCTAATTTTTTTGCACCTCACTTTAAATATATATATTTTTTTTAATTTAATGGCCGCCATTTTGAAACATGATGGCTGATGAATCTGGCCAGCGAACTTCGTCGAGGTATTAATGTATACTATCCACATGCCTTCTTGCATCGAAATAGGCGAATACGTGTGTTATCGCGTGACAAATACAAGATCGTTTCAAAATGTTAGCCATGCTAGAAATTTAAAGTGCTATAATTCAATCATTTTTTAAGATATAAACAAAAGAACAAATTTTCAGAAACAAAAACTGCTCCGGAATCTTTGTATCAAGGCCAAACCCATAAAAAATCTTTTTCATTTTCCAATTTTTTAATACCTCGTTTTAAATTTTAAATTTAATTTTTTTTAAATGGCAACCCTTTTGAAACAAGATAGCGAATGAAGCTGGCCAACGAACGCGGTCGAGACATTAGTATGTACTATGTACAGACCAAGTTACATCCAAATCGGTTCATAAATACGCCTGTTATCGCATGACAAAAATCAGGTCGTTTTAAAATGTCAGCCACAATAGAAATTCAAAATGCTATTACTCAGCCATTTTTTTAGATATAGAAAACAAAAACTGTTCCGGAATCTTTGTATTAAGGTCAAACACATACAAAAAATATCTTTTTCATTTCCCAATTTTTTGGTATCTCATTTTAATTTTTTTATTTTTTAAATTTTTTTAAATGGCCGCCATTTTGAAACAGGATGGCGGATGAAGCTGGCCAACGAACTCGATCAAGATATTTGTATGTACTATGTACACACTAAGGTACATCCAAATCGGTTCATAAATACGCCTGTTATTACGTGACAAAAATCAAGAAGTTTCAAAATGTCAGCCACGCTAGAAATTCAAAATGCTATAACTCAGCCATTTCTTAAGATATAGACAAAACAAAAACTGCTCTCGAATTTTTTTATCAAGGTCAAACACATAAGAAGAAAATATTTTTTCAATTTTTAATTTTTTGGTACCAAATTTCAAATTAAAATTTTTCTTAAAAATTTAAATGGCCGCCATTTTTAAACAAGATGGCGGATGAAGCTGGCCAACGAACCCGGTCGAGACATTGGTATGTACTATGTATAAACTAAGTTACATCCAAATCGGTTCATAAATACGCCTTTTATCGCGTGACAAAATTCAAGACGTTTCAAAATGTCAGTCACGCTAGAAATTCAAAATGCTGCAACTCAGCCATTTTTTAAGATATAGACGAAACAAAAACTGCTCCGAAATCTTTGTATAAAGGTCAAATACATAAGAAAAAAATATTTTTCCATTTTCAGTTTTTTGGTACCACATTTCAAATTTTAATTTTTTTACAAATTTTAAATGGCCGCCATTTTGAAACAAAATGACGGATGAAGCTGGCCAACGAACTCGGTTGAGACATTGGTATGTACTATGTACACACCGAATTACATCGAAATCGGTTCATAAATACGCCTTTTATCGCGTGACAAAATTCAGGACGTTTCAAAATGTCAGCCGCACTAGAAATTCAAAACGCTATAACTCAGCCATTTTTTAAGATATAGACAAAACAAAAACTGCTCCGGAATCTTTGTATAAAGGTCAAATACATAAGAAAAAAATATTTTTCCATTTTTAATTTTTTGGTACCACATTTAAAATTTTAATTTTTTTAAAACATTTTAAATGGCCGCCATTTTGAAACAAAACGGCGGATGAAGCTGGCCAACGAACTCGATCGAGACATTTGTATGTACCATGTACACACCGAATTACATCGAAATCGGTTCATAATTACGAGAGTTACAGTGTGACATAGGTCAGATATATATATATATATATATATATATATCAATTTTGAACAGAGGGTGGTTTCGGGGTCTGGGGGTCATGATCGATGAAAATATACCAAAATTTATTGAAATCTCTTTCCTCCGAACGGCTGCAATAGGTAGCTTTTTGTAATGAAAGCTACCTAAAATTACACCGGGTGCCGGCTGCACAGACAATCACCTCATCGAGTTCACGGATCAAATTCTAGGATTCGTTAAATCTTGATTCGTATATTAAAACGCAATCGGACTGCCAAGTCATATCTTGGTGGAAAACACCTGAAAACCCCATTTTAGCGGCCGACTCGTAGGCTTAACATTGCGTTTTCCTGCACCAAAAGGTATGAAAACATGGAGAACTGGGAGCAGGAAAACATAATGGTAAACCTGCAAGTCAACCGGTAAAATCGGGTTTTTAGGTGTTTTCCACCAAGATATGACTTCGCAGATCGATTGCGTTTTAATACGCAAGAATCGGGGTTTAGATAGTTCTGGAATTTCAGCCTCCAACTCGATGAGGTGGTTGTCTCATTTTTCGTACGCCTCCTTGAATTTTGCAGACCAGAAAAATTTTCGGCACCAGTATTATCTTATAGAAAATCTCTTCTTAAAAGAAAGCGCAATTTTGCGCGTTTAACCTAGATTTCTTTTTCTATAAAAAGATACTGGTAGTTTTCCTGGAGAAATAATGGTATCCGTACGAACCATATGTCTGTGATGCCGGCTCCGTCTAAAGTAGAACTTCCCATTAAAGGCGAAAAAAGTGAGAGAAAGATCTTTCTTTTCAGTTTTCAGATTATTAAAATTATCATTATTAAAGCAACAATAATAATAAGGATGAAAATTTGGACGTTGAGAACCTCTGATGTTTCAAATTAACCTGAAATAAATCAGATAGAACTAGTGAATGAAGAATTATAATAGAGGAAAGATAATTACATTTGTTAAAAATAAGTAGTTAAAGATAAAGAAAATGTCCTCTGTTTTGAGTTGTTGTCGACTTATAATTAGTTTCGAATGCATAAGTCTCAAATTTGAAACACATACTTAACTCATGTTTAGTATATTAGAAGAAATTCTAATAAAACGAGGCACATATAATCACGCGATTGGGTGGTTAATTTGAATCGCTACAGCTATCTTTTGCACGCGAGAGTTAAACAAACCGGGACCTCTATTTAAAAGAATTCAAAGTAATACGAACATCAAATATGTAATTAAAATATCATACGTGTGAGTTAGAAAACATTTGTGGGAATCCTATTTTGTTTCCATAGCCCCACGTCTGTTTTAAATTTATCCCTTCTCAATAAATGGCAGCACTGTATAATGTTTGCGCAAGTCCTATTACGTCATGCGGCATGTAGCTTGGCATCATGGAGCTATGAAGATTAAAAGGAGACGACTTATAATAATCTAACACCGTGGAGAGCGTTGAAATCGAAAGACGAGTTCTTTCCCCCTCTCCGGCGTCCGCCATATTTAACTTTTACCGTAGTTGATTTGCGCAGCAAAAAGAAACTAGTTCACAGCGCAACTCACCGCGGTCAAATATGGCGGAAGCAAGGAGATAGGAACAGCTTCAAGTGACGTCATTTATGTCGTCTCCTTTAATCTTCATGCATGATTTTTTATATTGTTCGGGAAAAAATTGCATTTGAGTCTAATTTTGTTAATTATCCACTAGAAAAATAGTGAAAAAATTTATTTATCTTTCTGTTGGACATTATGCCATAATGTCACTGCTGGGTTACATAACAAAAATTGCTCAAAAAAATGATAATTTTAAATTATAAACTTACTTTAAAGTATTTATACAGCCCAATAACAACTATTCTACGATATAATAATTTTATGATGTTTTTAATAATTTGCAGAATTAATAATGACTACCTGATAAAGATACAGAAAAAACATCAGCCGAGCACATTGCAAGCAGTATCAACACAAGATGTTATAACCTCCCCGTGATAACAAATCAGAACAAAAAGAGACTTCACGACATTAAATGCATGTTATCACATGTAAGTAACACATAATAGTTCGCCAAAAGACCAATAGAAAGCGCCAAATGGCAAATAAAGATCATGTAATTCCTAGCTAATACTATGCATTTTAAGGGTAAACTAACATGCTGTTAACAATCCTGTAATAAAGCTTTGTTTCTTTAAGGGGACCAGATAAGTGAAATTTGGGGGAAAAATCGATTTTTACTTTTTTATATCATAAAATAGTTTAAACTTTTATCTTTCCAACGATGTGTCACACATGTTTATTTATTTAGAAAAAAAAAAAAAAAAAAAAAAAAAAAAAAAAAAAAAAAAAAAAGAAGAAGAAGAAGAAGAAGTGTTAAAATTATTCATTTTTTCTAAGAGTACTTCACAGCTTAATGGCCAAAATTTTGATTTTTCATTTTTGTGTTCCTTTTCTTCAATATCTATTAAACTTATGAACTCAGATTTTTTTAAATACTTATATGATGTTATATTGGATACTTTAACACAGGTATTTAATGATTTGTTGAGAATCATTTATTTTAAGCAGTGAAATCTTACCAAAAATGCTAATTTAAAAATGACTTTCAATAAATAATAACTATTTTTCAGTATCACTTAGAAATAAAATGGCCTGTTAAAATACGCAAAACATGTTATTCTATTTACTCTAAAAAATCTAGACCTCTATCTTTCACCATTTCTGAGAAAAAGGTACATAAAGTTGGTGGGTTTAACATGGCGGAGATGAGGCTTTCCCGGTCCCCTTAAACAGCAACAACCCTTGAATTTACTTTTACTTGTGTCCATTTAATCTGTTTAGTGTGAATATCAGTTACTGCACATTTACCAAACTTTTTAAAATTGCCAAATTATTATTTTAATTTATTATTTGAGGTTTTATAAAATCCATCTTAATATCGGATTCAACGTCGTAGTTTAATACGATATTTTTTTTTTCAAAAATTTTTTAAGTGTATAATGTAATCTGTATAGATCGCTATAGATAGTCTCACTTCTTTATAAGAAAAACTAAAAAACTTTTAGAATATCTTTAAAGCTACTTGATGAAATTAAAAAATAAATATAAAATCAACATTTTAAGTTTCAAGTCGTAGCCCCTAAGGGATGAAACATGTCACGAAATTTAGAAAACTTTCAGCTTTCCTAGGAATTTTAATTTCTCACAGCCTTATTTTTATCGCATATGCAAGTTGGTATCAGAATTTTTTCATCCGTGAAAATTTGTTTGAAAGTTGTATCTACGTTATGTTCTTTTCTTTGGATTTCTATGCAATGTAAAATTCACACAACATTATAAATATTTCACTTATTCCAGAAATAATTTTAATGCTAAGCAACAAAAATGAAAAAAATCCCTGCCGGCCCGGCCTACAGGCAGAGGTAGATTTCGAAGTTAAGTATACTAATTTCACCAACAAAAACAAAATCATTATTAGATATAAATCCACTTTAACATCTGTCTGCTTTTGACGAGTTTTTATTTCCTTTTTATAAAATAGCTGGTTTTATCAGAATCATGTTAAGGCGATATTAAAAAAAAATATTTTTCCATACTCAACAACTCGAAATTTTCTGGCACATTTTCAGATTCATTTTTAATTTTAAAAAAATATGAAACATGCTGACGTGATTTTTGAAAAGATTTATAAGCGACCTGTGTTTTTATTTTTCTTTCAATTAATTAAAACTTGATTAATAAACAATTATTTTCTCAGTATGGCAATATTTTTCGTTTCTAACAATCGCTTCGGGAAGTTCAGTTCAAAATGCCCACTTTGACATCCTTTTTTGAAATACATTCTGCCTCTATCAAAAAATCGATCATTACTGTACATTATATAGTTTCTGAATAAGAGAATCTAGCAATTGGATGCGTTTGAGAGCAAAAATAAATTTAAAAATGAGTAAGAAAATAGACAGTTTGGATTTGAATGCACCCTTAATAAGATGATTTTTTTCTTCAATCGCTATGTATTTTTAATTTGTTTTTGCTGTAAGAATTGGCCCTATCAAAAACTTCTCTATATAAATATTGAAGACAACATTAAGAAGATATATGATAAATTCGTGGAGATTTTATATCTTGTGAATTGACGGAGTTATTAAAATTTTTCTTCTTCAACCCCCCTTTTATGTTTTCGTTTTTAATTTTTTTTCGGTACGAATTGGTCCTATTAAAAACTTGTGAATATAAAAGTTGTAGATAATATTAAGGAGATGTATAATAAAATTATTGGATTTGATATCTTGAGAATTGACGAAGTAAGGAATTTTTTTTCTCCCAAAAACCCTATTTTCTGCGCTCCTTGAGCCTATTTTAAATTTTATCAAAAATCTGTGATGCATGAATTTTTGGCGCTATTTTTAGAAGTAATAAAAACTTTAAACTGATTTGATATGTACAAAAATTAAGAAGTTATGGGGTTTTTTCGGTTTTCACAAAACCCCTCCCTATTTCCATCGCCTTTGTCCGCTTTTGCCCATTAACGAACTTGAGCGAGATTTTATGTCCCTTGATTGTATGTATCAGTTTGAAAGAGATTTGTGCAGAATTGGGGAAGTTATCGTGTCCAGAAGAAAGTGATAACACAATTGCTTCGAGAAATTCCGTTCAAAATGCCAATTTTGACATCATTTTTTGAAATATATTCTGCCTCTATCAAAAAATCGATCATTACTTTACATTATATAGTTTCTGAATAAGAGAATCTAGCAATTGGATGCGTTTGAGAGCAAAAATGAATTTAAAAATGAGTAACAAAATAAGCAGTTTGGATTTGAGTGCATCCTTAATGCAATGATTTTTCCAACACAATCCGCTTCGGGAAATTCGGTTCAAAATGCCCACTTTAGCAGCACTTTTTAAAATATATTCTGCCTCTATCAAAAAATCGACCATTTCGGTACATTATATTGTTTCTGAGTAAGAAAACGTAACAATTGGAAGCCTTTGAGGGCAAAAATGAATTGTAAAATGAGTCAGAAAATAAGCAGTTTGGATTTGAATACACCCTTACTTAGATGATTTTTATCTTCAACCGCTATGTATTTTTTTTTTTTTTTTTTTTTTTTTTTTTTTTTGCTGTAAGACTGTAAGAATTAATCCTATCCAAAACTTGTCTATACAGATGTTGTAGACAATATTAAGAAGATATGTGATAAATTCATGGGGATTTTATATCTTTTGAATTGGCGGAGTTATGGATTTTTTACTTCTTCAAACCCCCTTTTTGTTTTCGTTTTTAATTTTTTATGCGGTACGAATTGGTCCTATCAAAAACTTGTGAATATAAAAGTTGTAGATAATATTAAGGAGATTTATAATAAAATTAATTGGAATTGATATCTTAAGAATTGACGAAGTTATGAATTTTTTTATCCCCAAAACCCTATTTTTTGCGCCCCTTGAGCCCATTTTTAACTTTATCAAAAATCTGTGATACATAAAATTTTGGCCCTATTTTTAGAAGCAATAAAAACTTTAAACTGATTTGATATATATAAAAATTAAGAAGTTATGGGGGGTTTTCGGTTTTCGCAAAACCCCTCCCTATTTCCATCCCCTTGGTCCGATTTTGCCCATTAACGAACTTGACCGAGATTTTATGCCCATTGATTTTATGTATTAGTTTGGAAGAGATTGGTGCAGAATTACGAAAGTTATCGTGTCCAGAAGAAAGTGATATATATAGATAGATAGATAGATAGATAGATAGATAAAGTTTTTTACTGAGGGTGGTTTGGGGTTCTAGGGGTCATGATCGGTGTAGATCTGCAAAAATTTTTCAGAAATTCCAACATGGGAACGATCCCAATAGGTAGTATTTCATACGCAATCTACCTAAAATCAGAACTCTTATCTTTAAAGGGGAAAAATGAAGAAAGAAATTCTACTTTTTTCAGTTTTCGAAATATTTAAAATTACCATTATTGAAGCAACGATAAATAAGGGTGAATTCCGATCGTGATGTCTTTACAAAGTAAAACAAAATAAGTTAGACAGAAGATTTCGTAGCAGAAGTAACATCTGAGTGTGTATTTGCTCTTCACGTATATTCCTCTGAGAATTAGTTGAATTACGAATTGAAAAGAACACTAATTATTCATAGAAGATCCAAAGTTGTTATCATAACTTTCGAAACATAAATTAGTTTCCACCATATTATTATTTTTTCGTTAGTTTTAAAGAAATTGCTGAAATGATAAGAGCTAAATCATTCCAATCTTGTGTAAAAAGGGAAATAATAATGATTTTTTTTTTTCATCCGTGCCATTCTCTCGTTAAATATTCCAAAGTAAAATTTATAGAAATCATTCGAGTCATCTTTGAGTTTTACAACTTACATTAAACCAAACCGGTTAAACAAGTTTAAGCTTCTTCAATACACTGGGCATATATTGTCACTTATTCACAAAAATTCAACACACATACACGCACAAAAAACTTAAATTTTCAACTAATTAGCATTTTTTAAAGACTTCGGTTAAAACTATTCATAAGGTTGGTAAAAAAAAGAAATAGTTTACCGGTAAAAATGACATGTTTAAAAACATTTATTTGAATTAATTGAAATATTTTTGTTTAAGTTCGTCAAATGACGTCATTTTCATTCCAACAGCTACAAAGTTGAAACTAGAATTTTGAAAGAAATGTTTTTGACAACTAAAGTCCCTGAAAATACGCATTTCCATAGATAATCTTTTAACCTATATAGTGATCGCTATTTCATAATTGAAATTTAGTATTTAATTAAATTAATACGTTAACTCTTTTTTTTTAATGTACAGTAAAATTACGTTTCTTCTCACTCCAAACTACAGAATATCATACAATTTGAATGCAACACATCGGTTGCCATTTAGTTAGTTTACATTTTTAACTAGGTGGGCCGTACGGCGTTGCCCGGGCTCGAAATAATAACCTTTAATAAATCTCAAATTTGTTTGACTTTACACCTTTCTTTAACGCAATTGCGAAAAAATTTATACTTGTAAAAAGAAAACCTTCCAGACGAACCTCGTATTGGAGACCCGCAATATTTATATTATTTGTATTTTTTTAAACCGGATACGCAGTTTTAAAATAAAATATACGCTCTTTCAACAAAAAAGTACAGTTTTCAGATTTGTTATTATTTTTATTTTACATCAAGTCATTTAACATTTTTAAAAAGTTATTGTCTAAACTCTTTTAAATGTTTATAAATCATGAATATAATGGTTTCAAACCTTGCAAAAAAATCGTGAAAAAATAAGTATGGTAAAGGCACTTGTAAGAGGACTTTTTATTTCACCTCGGGTCATTTAATTGTTCAAAAAATAGCTCTTATTTCACAAGTCTTTAAAATTCATATCAATTGTAATGGATTTGGAGCTTGTGTAAAAAATTCGTGAAAAAATATGGATATTTAGTTGTTAAAGAGCCGTTCATCTCACTTATTTTTCGCATCGGTCGTTTAATGTTAAAAACAAAAATAGCTCTTAACATCCGAACTCTGAAATTTTTATGAGTTATAATGTTTAGGAAGTCTGAGTGTAATTTTCATGCAAAATTACAGATATTTAGTTGCAAAAAAAAAAAAAAAAAAAAAGAGCAAAAGCCAACCGCGTATTCTCGTTCTGAGCGAACATTGTATCAATTTTATTATTTCAAAAATACTTCCAACTTTCCGAATGTTTTAATATTTTTATGAGTGATTCTCCGTAAAGAAGCAAATTTCAGAAGCACTGAAGTGATAATATGAACTACTTACTTTTTTGAAAATTGTTACATAAATGTTTGTTCTAATGTTAAATGAACATAGAAAATGCATCAGCAGCGAATGTTTTGAAAATTTTTCATAGTTATGGGGATTTTAATTTTTTATAAAAGTGAGGGAATGACAGTAAAGTGGGGGAATGATATTTTGCATATGAGGAAATTCTTTTAAAAATACATATATGCGGCAGTAAGCTTCTTTTATTATAATTTCTAGTTTATACACACAAATCTAATATTTTTTCCATTTCTAGGTTAATACGATGTCACGAAATAATTGCAAAATTAACATTACACATAAATTAATCATAAAAGTAGGATAAATTCATTTTGTTAATGTAAACAGGGAAATGCAAACAAGGTAGCCTTTCTACCATAGGGTACTGGAGGTATAATTCTTTTTATAATATCAGAAATATGATAAATATCAATGCCTGGTTTTGGTACTGGCCTTTTATATGTCCTTGGGGTTTTGCTGGTATGCATTTCACTGATTTGAAATGTGTCATTTATTTGTGTTATAACTTCTCCAGGATATTCTTAATCTTCATACAGCAGAAGCACCCAATTTCCTACAGATAAAATCTATTATCTATATTATAAAGGACAAACATATCTGTGCGTAACGCATACGTCATTTTGCGAATGGCAACACTTTGAAATTTGAAATAAAATTTTGGTTTTGCAATTTTCTCTACTGCAATTTTTTAAACTTCTAAACATCGCACATTTTAAATTTTAGCACCGCCGTATAAGGAAAAAAATGCTCATTTAAATGCAATTTGTTTGAAAGCTGTATCTCAATTTATTTTTGAGATATTAATTTTTTTGTATTTTTTAATACCTTTTTTCTTATCGTGGCAACAAAAGTTCCCCATTTCTATTGAAAGTCATTGAAAGTAAACGGAAAATAGTCGAAAATAGGAGATACTGTATCTTTTTGTTGCCATTTTCTCATAAAACCTGAAAAAAAAGTTGAAAATAAAATATGGGCTATGTCAAGAATATTGTCTGTTATTCCGTGATAATGACGTCATATACATACTTTTCTATAGATGAAGTATAAGACTGTATTGTAAAAGTGGATTGCTTTAGCGGATGCAAATGACGTCATTTTATAAAAAAGCGTGTATTTTAATTCTTAAACTTGAATTATGTTTTGTAGAAGTGCGTCATTTTCACAGCCCAGCTGCTTTGAAATTCTTCACAGGTGAAAATGCTTCACTTTTGAAAATAATGTTATCGAAATCACACACTGATAAAACGCAATGTTTTACAAAAATTTAGAGTGTCTTTATAAAAGAGAGGTGACATGCACATTACAGCGATTTATATTACAGAAATTGATGATTCTCGCCTGGATGGATTTATTTCGCCGAGTTAGACAAGCAAACAAATAATTTGTGGTTTAAAATAATATCATGTTCCTAAAGTTTTTGTCCAAAATTCTCTCGAATAATAAAATTCTAATGCTATTCTTTAGGACATTCTACTATAATTTTATCAAAATAACATAATTTGCTTAATTTAATTTTTTCCTAATTTTATAAATTCTATATATTTAAAACACAAGTGTGTTTTTTAGTCATTTGCCCTGATCTTTCTGCTGAACCAATTTTACTAATATTTTTTTAACTGAAAGTTCTTCATTTATAGATGTAATCGCACTATCTGTTTTTTTTTTGTTTTTTTTTTTTTTTTTTGTTAAATATCCCCACTTTTATATTTTAATTTTAAAAGCATTTTATGAAAATTCTTCAAAATGGTGAAAATTAGATAGCTTTCATTATTGCAGGCAAGAGAGAAATAATGAGGTATTTTTATCTTTATTCATGCTATTTTCTGATAAAAATTCAACACTGTTGATAAAAATTGTTGTATAGGGTTTAGTGTCGCAAAATCCCGTTAGGAGCAGAATATTATATTAGGGGCATAATAACAGAAAATGACATACTACTTTTGAAAACACGCATTTTTCCTCACAAATTTTCTATATTGTTTTTCCTTCTGCATGTGTACTGATACTAAGTTTCAGACACTAGGCGAAATGCTTATTTAAGTGAAAATTAAGTCATATTTAAAAGAAAACGATCATTTTCTTAGATAAAACTAAACATTTTAACACAAATGCGTCTAAAAAACATAAATTACGGAAATTTTTACTCTCCAGAATTGAGATTAGAATCTCAAGTAAAGAGTGCGCCTGTTCACATAAAAGATGTTGCTGACAATCGTGACTTCAAGTTTGGGTTAAAATGATTTTAAATGATCAAACAAAATACAAATTTTTTTAAAAATGATGAATATGGATATGAGAAGTGCGTATGAAAATTTTGAGAAGGTGAAAATTGCTGTTTTTCATTCCGGAATACCAAGCACAAGAGCCTCAATTGATAAACACATCCTAATAACTGATCTTTATAATATTTTATTGATAAAGTATCTATATTATAAAGAACAAACGTATCTGTGCGTAACGCTGACGTCATTTTGCGAATGACAACACTTCACGATCAAATTTCGGTCTTGAAATTTTTGCTACTGCAATTTTTTAATCTTCTGATCATCGTGCATTTTCAATTTTCGTCGCATAGGGAAAAAATTTACTTTCAAATGCAATTTGTTTAAAAACTGTATCTTAATTGACTGATGTATTATATTTTCTAAAATAATTTTTAAACATGATTTTTTTAAGTCTATCTTGTCACGTGCCGGTTTCACTACTTAATAATAATAAACATTTTGCACATAAAGCAACACACGTCTTACAGCATTTGTTTCTGACTATTTTTGCATAACAAAATTAATACTTCCCCTATAAACAAATAAAGGAATAATATTAAAAAAACCACCAATCTAACATCTAACATCTAATCTAACACAAGTGAAAGACAAATTAACGAAATTAATTCTTCTTTTATAAACAAATAAAAGAATAATAATGAAAAAACAAATTTCTAACATATTTGTAATTGTACAATTTAAATTTTTAGATCACCAAATAGGATTTTTTTTTTCAAATGGAATTTGTTTGCAAAGTTCATCTCAGTTTACTTATTGTCTATGGTTTTAAAAACAATTTTAAAGCATGAAATATTTTTTAATTTATCTATATCGCGCAGAGCTCGATTACGAAAGATTAATCCGTTTGCCCTTAAAACAAAATAAAGAATTCATCATTTTCTTACGGCTAATATCCATTAAAAAGAAACTTCCCTATGAATAAATAAATAAAATAATATAAATAAAACACAAATTTAACAGACATGTATAAGCTCTGAAATTATCAGAATATAAAATGAAGCCATAAGTAGCAAAATCTTTGTCAAATAACTCTTAGCATGCGGCTAATAAGAAAAGATCGCTTTTGATAAATTTCAAAAATTTATTTGATTGTATAAAACTTATTTTCCATATGAAAAATGATTTTTTAATGTAAGTGGGTAATCTAAAAAATTTATTGCATATAAAAAAATTACTAGTTTTCAATTAAAAAAAAATATTTTCACCTATATTCTTTAACCCGGGAAGCACGGGTACGATCCCCTAGTATATATAAAATCCAAACGGAAATTTCGTTCAGAACGTCTATATTTCGAGTTCTACTGCATGGAATTTGACGGAACTTATACTGTTAGATAGGTATCGTTTCAGGGAAGGTTTTAAGCTATAACACATTGCTCTACATAGATTAATTATAGAATTATGACGGAAAATTCTGTTATTTTGGATGATAAGATTACTATTATTTTATTGGCGACAAATTTCGTTGATAAATGAATTGAAACGGCTATACGTCTGGGAAAAAAAAACTTTTACTAATTTTATTTAAAAGAGAAAAAAAGAAAAGAAAAAACAGTTTTGACGAGTAGTAATATTATAAAACGACATTATCGAATTTAAACATGAAAGTTAATGTTCGTATTGTTCAAAAATTTATTCAATGTGAAAGATTGCAGATTTGAACCATATTTGGCAATTTATCTCTTGCGTCAGGTTAAAAAAAAATGCACCAAAAAATTTTATAAGATAATATCTGAGTGACAATTATGTTTTTGTTTTTGATTTTTTTTTTATTTACTTTTTATTTTTATTGAACGCATCCATCATGTGATTTGCAGCAGAAACTAGCAGATATAATTATAAAAATGATGGTACTTGTGAGTTACATATTGTATGTTGATTTACGATTTCATTTTATCGCCAAACAATTTAATTTTAAGCCAACAATGCATGAGCGTGGCATCGGTTTGAGCGACATTCACAATATTGGCTATTTTTCAAGTAGACGACTGCATTTTTTGAAAAATCTAATTCTACTTATATATATATATATATATATATATATAAACCAGTAAAAAATTCAGTATAATTCAAATGGAAATTTCATTCTGTTGCTTAGAACTTGGGTTCTGCTGAACTTACACTGTTAGATAGGTAATGTTTCGGGGAAGGTTTTAGTGCATAACATGTCGTTCTACGTCTGTTGGTATCGAATTATGGTTTAAAGTTCTTTAATGTGATGAACCTGATAATGAAAAATTAGCCTTTTTAAAAGATTCTTCCGAATGTATTTCGATGGAACTTGGACTGTTAATTAGATTATATTCGAGGGAAGGTTTCAGTAAACAACATGTCCTTCTACGTTGCTCAGCCATAAAGTTTTGGGGGAAATTCTGTAATCTGGTGAACTCAATTATCACAAATTAGCCTTTTTAAAAAGTTATAATAAACGGTTTTTGATAGAATTTGCATTGTTAGTTTGGCAAATTTTCAGAGATAGTTTTAGTATATAACATATTGTTCGATACTGTTTAGTCATAGAGCAATGGGGTAAATTCTGTAATTTTCCAATATAGGGCTCTTTGGGAGGTGGAAGAAATGGGCTTGGCGAGAGAAGAAAAGTTTTCATGGATATTTTCTGTTCAATAATTACAGAATTTATTTACTATAAAGAAAACATTTATCTCTTTTTATATAAAAACAAAAGTTAATTGTATATAAATAACAAAAATATTAATATTCATAAATAAAAAGTTTATATATAGGAATACAAATTTTAAAAAGCATAAAAGTTCGTTTTGTTTGTTTTCACAGCTGTTTATATCATTTTGCCACAAATCTCACTTTCTGAAGCCCGAATTGCGCCAAGCTTTTTAACATCTAACAGTACCCATTGATCTTAAAATCAGGAAAGTTGGAAAGTAGATGCAGTTTGTAAAGTATGCCTTAATTAAGGAGATAAATTACGTAATCGAGTCTACAGGCAATTGGCATATTTAGTTCCGATAATTTACATGATTGAGTCTACAGATAATTGGCGTATGTTACCGGGCGCTGTTTGGCGTACAATTAACTTAGGAAAAGGTTTAGATTGATTCTGTGTTTTTGCGCCATGCTATTGCGCCATTTATTCCAATCCTAAACGTGCAAAGGTAGGTTTTTTGGTACTTTTCCAGTAAAGGGATCTTGGGTAAATAGAGAAAATAGCCTTGTCGGAGATGGACATTTGGCAACATATTTTCTGGCAACCTATTCGCTGTTTAATTTCATATACACAAGCATTTTTTTTCTATGTTTATATAATTTATTTAACATAAAGATGTTATTTATCTAATTTTATATAGAAAGATAAGTAATTTGTATATAAAAAACAATAATAATATACATATATAAACAAACGAAAAATTTCATCAAGTTTGTTTTCTTAACTGATTATACAATTGGCAACAAATCTCACTTCTTGATGCCCGAATAGCGCCAAGCTGGTTAAAAAAACACCAAAGCGCCTATAGTGGAAAAGTACCAAATTTGTTTTGCAAACTGTGCCAAAAACTGTGGGTTGCTATTTATGGAACACGAATTTCTTTTGGCTTTAATTATTATTTAATCGTAACCATGCAAAATATTTTAATTTACTATTTTTTTTAATTGAAAGTATTTTTCATTATTAAGTAAAATTAAGTTATAATTTTATTTTTCGCTGATGTTTACTGCAGTGCTAAGAGACACTTAGAATTTCATGTGCCTAATTCAAATGAAGATTTTGAAAAAAAAAAAAATTAAAATATCAGAATCCACACCAAATTGGCTCATTTTACCAAGAATGTTTTGGTACAAAATAATATACATTTGTTGTAGACATGATCGTAAATCTCAATACTCGCCGATTGAAAAGTCTTTAAAATTCTTCAGCAGATACAACGAGAAATAACTTACAGTTTCATAAATTTTAAGAATCAATATTCTTATCGATCTATCTACATCTGTTTCTACTATATATACGAGAGTAAAATGCAAATGGGAAATTCGTCCCGGCTGCATATAACTTGAGCTCACCTGACTGGATTTTGATGAGAATCGAAGTTATAGATAATTTTTCAGGGAAGATCTTAGCATATAACATATCGTTGCACGTTGCTTATACATATAATTAAGTTTTAAAGTTATATAATCATACGAACTCGATTATAAAAAATTAGCATTTTAAAAAAAGTCTGCCGATCGGATTTCGATTGAATTTGCACTGTTAGTTAGATAATTTTTCAGACAGGGCTTTAGTATATAATATACCTTTCTTCATTGCTTAACCCTTTTAGGGGCAAAGCAATTCCATTGCTAAAGTGTTGAAATTAATGAGTGACACCGGAATTTGAAAAAAAAAATATTTGTAAATAAGAAAAAGCTATATTTCACTCACATAATAAACCGACATTTTTTTTATCCAAATTCTGGTGACAATGTGGCAGTTGGGAATTAAAATTAAGTGGTTTCATAAACATACCACCGCCCCTCAAGGGGTTAATAATAGAGATGTGGTGGCAGTTGAACCCGATTATGAAAGTTTAGCCTTTTTTAAAAGTTCTACAGAACGGATTTTGATAGGAATTGCATTGTTAGTTACATACCTATTCAGATATGGTTTTAGTATTTTGCATATTGTTCTATGTTGCTCAGTCATAAAGTGAAGGCGGAAAGTTCCATAATCATGTGAAACCGATAATGAAAGATTAGACTTTTGAAAAAGTTCTAAATGACGGTTATTGATAATACTTGCTTTGTTGATTAGACAATGTTTGAGGAGATTTTAGTTTGTTGCATATCATTCTACGTTGCTTAGTTATAGAATTATGGGGGTAAGTTCTAGAATAAGATGGACCCCAATATAAAAGATCAGTCTTTAAAAAAAGTTTTACTGGATGGATTTTGTCAATTTGTTTGTTTGCATTATACTTAAATAGTTTTTCAGGGTTTATTTTATTATATTGCATGTTGTACTATCATTCTTTATCAAATCCTGCTGTGATTGACCAACTAAAAGTGTTAAGACCTTAATAGCTGAAAATTTGTCTGCACATTAGAAAATATAATAGCACAATGGCGTTCATATCGTTTACCGCAGTGCGAAAGGACAATCCATGTAAGGTTCCATATTGCTTTAAATCACAATGTCAAATTCACTGATACATTTTGTTTGATTCAAGGTTCGTTTGGATAAACAGACCAGCGTAGCGGGCACAGCCTGCTAGTTTAAAATATAAATTAATGTATTATATGTAATAAAATTTACAAATTCTTATTATTACGTAAATACCTTTTTGAATCTTACCTTTTTTTATTTTGTTTAGTAAATGAGAAGTTTGGGAATCTGTAGATGTACTGGCCTTGTTTCCGAATCTCTGATATCCTTCCCCGAGGTGGTAGTGACTGCAATCCTGTTGGTTGCAGTCAAAGCATCTCAAACTTCTAAAGGTTAGTTTAGATTTGTCTTTCCTGAAAATAAATTGATGCACCTTTTGAGTTCCTTTGAAGGCTTCATAATTAGAATCCGTACCGAACGTTTTTTTAGACATCTCTATTTCTTCTGGAGTAACATGAAACATTTTAATTGCTCCACATTTTTCTTTTATAATTGAAAAGAAAGTCTCAAAGTCCTGATTTAAATAGGGCATGATCTAAATTATCCTAACAGATTGAAACCAAAAATGAAATTTTGTACTAAAATGCATAAATTTAGTTGGTTAGTGGTTTGAAACACTAAAGTTAAACTTTTAAAATTAATTTGACAAGTTCTATCATTTCCTCATTTATATAGTTATTCCCTCATTTCAGCAAATGTGAGGGAATGATGGGTGAGGGAATTATAAAAATCAATATGGCTGCCTTTTTCAAGTTACACAAAATGGTTGCAAATGATTTATGAAAAATTGCTTAAAGTATCAATCATATAGCACAATATTAGCTAGAAATATATATATTTTTTTGACTTACTTTGAAATAGATATCCTGTGTGAGGGAATGATGTTTAAAAAAATTCCTGACGGCTCGGGCCTACAGGCGGAGGTAGATTTCAAAGTACTAAATTCACCAACAAAACTTAAATCAAGATTAGAGATAGACCCAGTTCCTTCAATAAGAATGAGCTCCAGAGAGCTAAACATTTTGGGAAAATTCTAATATACACGAATACACACACGAATGTATATGGAATAGGTTTAAAAAATAGCTAAAGCAAATTCAGAGAACCTCAAAGTGTTAAAATAAGTTAATATTTCCATTGTCGGATTTTCGTCATGTTTTAATACGTTTCTTCAAACTCACATGACGTTACATATTCACCTGCTGAGGTCCGTTTTATTTCCAGTATGATGCAATATATATATTTTTTTATTCGTCAAACTATTTATTTCATTTTGAGTTTTCATGCGGAAATATTGCTCTAGGAAACTTATGACGTAATATTCAATTTGTTTCAATTATTCAAGCTATTTATTTAATTTAATTTTTCACGTGAAACCTTGCAATAGAAAAGCATTTGTTGTGGTGAGAATTTTATTTCTTTTTTTCTAATTGTTGGCAACTGCTATAACGAAAAATATTAGGTAGATTTCGTAAGAAATACTACCTATTGCAGTCGTTACCATGGTGCGACTTTAGAAAAATTCCTTCATAACTTTTCATTATAGGACCCCAGGAACCCAAAACCACCCCCACCTAAAAAGTTTATATATATATATATATATATATATATATATGTGTGTGTGTGTGTGTGTGTATGTATGTATGTACTAAATTTTGTCCGCACGATAAAAGTCGCAATTATGCACGGATCGTCTTCAAACTCGCCAACAACTTTGAGATGGCTAATATCTCGGCGGGGATTGAAAATGGGTAAAATCGGACCAAGGGAATGGAAATGGGGAGGGTTCAAAAATTTGAATACCATCTTAACATGATTCCGATAAAATCAGCTCTTACACAACAATGACAGAAAAAAATAAATATTTTTCGTTATTGCAGTTGCCAACAATTAAAAAAAAGCAATAAAATTCTCACCACAACAATTGCTTTTCTTTTGCGAGAATTTCACGTGAAAAATTAAATAAAATAAATAGTTTGACGAATTGAAAACAAATTGAATATTACGTCATAAGTTTCCTAGAGCAAGATTTCTGCATGAAAACTCAAAATGAAATAAATAGTTTGACGAATTAAAAAACAACAACAAAATATTGCGTCATATTGGAAATAAAATGGATCTCAGCAGGTGAATATGTAACGTCATGTGAGTTTGAAGAAATGTATTAAAACATGATAAAAACCCGACTATGGAAATATTAACTTATTTATCACTTTGAGGTTCTCTGAATTTGCTTTAGCTATTTTTTAAACCTATTCCATATGCATGCGTGTGTGTATTCGTGTACATTAGAATTTTCACAAAATGTTTAGCTCCCTAGAGCTCATTCTTAATGGAGGAACTGGGTTTATCTCTAATCTTGATTTAAATTTTGTTAGTTAATTTGGTACTTAACTTCGAAATCTACCTCCGCCTGTAGGCCCTAGCCGGCAGGGATTTTTTATTTTTCCTGCCATTGTTGTGTAAGAGCTGGTTTTATCAGAATCATGTTAAGAGGGTATTCAAAATTTTGAACCCTCCCCATTTCCATTCCCTTGGGTCGATTTTTTCCATTTGCAATCCCCGCCGAGATATTAGTCATCTCAAAGTTGTTGGCGAGTTTGAAGAAGATCCGTGCATAATTACGACTTTTATCATGCGGACAAAATTTAGTACATACATACATACATATATATATAAATATATATTTATATATAAACTTTTTAGGTGGGGGTGGTTTTGGGTTCCCGGGGTCCTATAATGAAAAGTTATGAAGGAATTTTTCAAAAGTCGCACCATGGTAACGACTGCAATAGGTAGTATTTCTTACGAAATCTACCTAAAAAACACCCATGCCCAAATGTTTATTTCTTTATTTTATTCTGCAACATACAATGTCCACCTCAAACTAAAGACTCCCAAACAGAAAGATGTCAATGCAATAAACAAAATGACTCTGATATTGGGAACAATACTGCCCTCTTTTGGCTGAAATTTGGATTTTTTTTCAAAATGTGAGGAAATGATTTAAACTGTAGGGAAAATGGTAATTGTTAATTAGAACAACTTTTTAATTAAGTAAAAAATAAGAAACTAGTATTTATGATTAATATAATTATTTAATTTTGCTAAAACACTTTCATAATAAATATTTATTTTAATTAAATTTGAGAAAAATAAGTTTAAAATTACATAGAATGTGTAGGGAACTAATGAGGGAATGACTATCTTATACTACATTATTTTTTTTAAATTTATAATTAATAAATCATCTTGATGAATTTATTTTAAAAGAACCCTATTGTGGAAATACACATATACAAAAGAACAGCAGTTTTTGATAATATTTTTCATGTTACAGATAAGGGAATGCAATATTGCCTCTTTACGGAGAATTACTCTTATACATAATGTAAATCGAGTGTACGAAGAACGTGTAAAAAGATAGTGTTAAAATACCGGCGTTTTGTGACTTTTACCGTAGAAAAAAAAGAGCGTCTCCGATAGGTGCGAAATCGCGAATTTTTTTTGAAAGAGTTAATTTTCGTATCTTTGAAATCGAATTGCACCATAGTAGAGAAGAAAATTTCCGAATTAAGTGGGTATTTTTCGTTTTTCCGTATCTCTAAAATTAGCCCTGATTCAAATTTCAAAATAAAGGACAAACAAAAAAAGCGAAAAATCGAACTTTTTTCAAAAAAAAAAAATTGAAAGGATTGAAATTTATATTTTTTATGCGGATTTCAGCCTTTGAAAGTCAAAAGTAAGACATTAAAGAATATGTTTATAGTTAGTCTGTATTTTGAATTATTTAGTTTAGAAAGACGGGGTAAAAAAAGCATCTTCCCCACTTCGGATTCTCCAAAATGGCGTTTCAGCCGCCGCGCTCTGAGTTTTCGCTCTATTTTGCAATATTCATTATCGTTTTCAATTAATATCCCGGTTAATTAACACAAAATAAAAAATCTGAGCCTCAAGTGCACTAAGACCTGTCTTGAACTATTCTCATACAAATTTTCATAACTCTAAGCACGGTAAATCTTCCTAGACGTCGCAGACAGACAGACAAATATCTTTCTTTTATTAATATAGATTTGATCCAGTAATTCGCAAAATATTTTTTCATTCTCTATATGAATTTTGTTACCATGACTTGGATTTATATTGTAATTTTTATTGTAATTTGACCTGTAGTAATTGTTGTACTTGTTCTTAATGTCCCCTGGCCTGTCGTAACGGCATTCCAAATCTCGAGGACGCTGGGTAAAGGTGATGCAGATTCCATTTGACAACGCTCCAGAAGGATAGGACACTGGTGAGGCCATAGTGTGTGTGTGCCCCTCCCCCCGACCTTCCAGAAAAAGTGTTGTCGGAATCTGCAAGATAGAATTATCAGGATATTGGAATTTGCACTTTCAATAACATTTTTTATTACCAATTAGCAGAACTACCCGGCGTCGCCCGTGTCAATTATGAGGGACCTTCCGGGTAAAATAAATTAAAATGAAATAATACGGTAATAATAACTGAGATTTGTGCATTGCCGTCCACTAATCGTTATAAAGACAATCAGAAAACATGACGTTATTTCATCGCAACCATAGTAAAATCCCTCAGCTTTTAATATCAGAATGCATGTTTACTTGGCTTGTGTAACAGAAAAATATATGATTTTCCTGATAATACGAAGAAAAAAAATCAACCAATTGGTATAGTATTTAGTAAAATTCTCGATGGTATAGCATATATATACATTATAACGTAAAACTATGTTAGTGGGTAACACTTACATCATACTGATGGTAGCAACGACCTAACCCATAATTGTCCCTTTGCTGTCATTTTTCTTAACTTCTAAACATGCACAATTTCATTTTTTACACTCAATAGAAAAAAGTACTTTCAAATGAAATTTATTTGAAAATTATATCTCAATTTTCAGATTTTAATTGGTTCTGATTTTTCAATACTGATCATTAAAAATCATAAAACTGAGATACAGTTTTCTGAATTTAATGAATTTTAAATTAATTTTCAAGCATGGATCTTTTTAAATTTGCAACCTAAAATTACGAAATATAAACCCATTTGCTCTGAATGCAATATTATAATTAAAAGGCATGTCCATGAGTAACGCTAGCATCATATTTTTGTGGACCTAACCTATAAATTTTGCTTTTACTGCAATTTGTTTAACCTCTAACATGACACATTCGATTTTTTCAACGTTTAATGGGGAAAAAAAGTACTTTCAATGCTATTTTTTTAAAAAGTGATTCTCAATTTCTAATTTTTTTATGTATTTTATAGTAATTTTTAAGCACGAATATTTTTTTAAATATTAGAAAAGATGATCCCGATTGCTCTGAAAACAATGTAAATAATTCATGATTTGTTAGTTTGTTCGTTCAATGTTCCCTAACTAAATCGGCAAACGATATGTAAACGTCGTAAAAAATAAAATACAAATTTAACAGATTTGAAATCGAAATATTCAAAATTATCAGATTAATTAAGTTTGCTATAAATAGAAAAAAAAAATCACGATTGAGGGCTTGTTAATACGAAAGTACCAAAAAAGCTTTTTGGTGTAGCTGTTAGAGATTCTAAAAATATAGTAAATGTAAAAAAAAAAAAAAAAAACTTTTAGTGGTTTAAATTAAAAACGATATATTTTTTTCCATTCTGTGAATTGCCGGTATATGGATCATCTTTAACCATGGATATTCCAGGCTGGATTGCCTGATTACTTTTAAACGGAGACTTTCATTCATAAAAACTAAATCTACAGCGAATAACTTAAAAATGACATCAAATTCCAGAAGCTTCAGTTCTGATGCCAGTATTAAAGCTTTCTTTAAAAAAATAAATAAATAAATAAATAAAAGACTAACTCTTAAGCTGCGTTTTCACTGGTCTACCCAAGGTCTAACTTACCTAACTTTTTACCTAAGCACAAGATTTTAGGTCGTTAGAACGCGATTTTGTAGGTTTGATTCGTGATCAATCCTAAGCACGGGTTACACAAGCGCAGCCAATTAAAATAGAGTATTTTGATAATAATGGCGGTGTTGTCAACTTACTAAGTGATATTTATGTTTTATATCGTTTTATTTATTTAAAATTATTCTGTTTTTACGTCAAAGAATAATCTATTTTTTGTGATTGAAGCAAAATGGTAAATTTTATTAACATGTTGGATAAATATCCTCTTTTATTATTGTCTTTTAATTTAATAAATTGTGGGTAATCCATATGGATTGTATATGGATAAATATCACTATTTTTGGTAATCATTCAGATGCATTTTATTAATATTAGAATATTAATTATATAGTTCTTTTAAGGATTTTGTTTCAGATATAAGGATGAAGATATGTCCAGTTCTCAAAATCATTTTATTTTTATTGTATACAAAGATACTTTAATAGTATACAAAGAATAAAAGTATTTTTTAAGAATATTTGTTTCTTAAAATGAATTACTTGCTTCATTGATTATATTAGGTAACTTGATAGGGTATTTAAATTTCCCTTTACTCATTTAAAATAATTGTAAGTGTTAAGAAGGATATTGTTGCCCATTGATATTTAAATGGAAAATTAGTTACAGGCAAACTTCAATCCAGTTTTGGTAATAATAGGTACTTGATTATGCATGTTTAAGCGAGCATGTAAACAAAGTTTCTATAAAATAAACAAGCCATTGTATTTTCCTGTCCCCTTTTAAGCAAGAAAGATCCTATTGCAAAACAGTTTGCTCTTTACTCCTTTTCAGATATTTACTTGTAAACTTTGTCATGTAAAGAAAATACTGTTGATCTACTTATTTATTTTATTTTTAATACATTTGACCTACAGATGTGGTATCTTCCTTTTTGTTGTTAAAATTAATGCTGAAACTTTTATGAAGACTTATAACTTTTTATGAAGTTTAAATCAATTGAGAGATATTCAAACCATGTGTAGCTTTTCTATGTGCCCATTTCGAAGAATTTGTACACATTGCCATTCCAATTCGATAAGCAGTTATAAATGCCCATTCAATGCATTTTAAATTAAATCATACCAAAATAATAGGAGATTCTCCATTTGAAATATATATTTATAAAATTTTGTTTACATTGTTATTTAAGTGCATTTCTTTTACAAGTAAAGGTACAGATTTATCTTACAGCATTGATCTTCAATTTAAATGTACCTATTTATCTATTAAAGTAAAACATTTATTTATTCATTTATTTATTTTTTCAAAAAGCATTTACTACTATTTTTGAAAATGGAATTCATTATCAAAAAATAAAATGCTCTCTGTGGAAGGTTCTTTGACTTGAATCTATATGTTTGAGTGTATATTAAAGTTTTAGACAAATCATGAATTCATGATATATATAAATTCAGTGGTCAAAATAGTATGTTAGAAAGAAGTAATGAAACTATAGTAGGCCCTAGTTTTGCCATTGTTTGCTGTGCAATATGTTATTTTTTGGAAAATATAATTTTGCGAGTAATGTAATTAAAAAAACTAGTTTGTAAGGAGCATCAATATTATTTTTGACGTTACATCCAGAAATTGTATATATCAATCAGTACGAAGTATACCAGTGGAGGTAAGCGTCTGGGCGGATCAGCTGGTGCCGGGATAGAGATAGATCTTCAAATTTGAATGCTTTCAGAAAATCACAGATGTGTAGTTTTATTGTATAATAAGTGACTACCATTAGTGATCGTCTGCAAGCAACTGGAATTTGTCTAGTGTCCTGCTACTTTTACAAGGATTGTGGATTCTTCTTTGCATCGGAAGATTTCAAAACAGAAGATTTAAAAAAATCTGCGAGTATTGCAGGACTCCCACTTGATGTCAAAAGAGGAGACAATAAAGTAAGTTTATTAAAGTAACATCAAAAATAATATTTGTGCTCCCTACAAACTACTAGTTTTTTTAAATTACATTACTCATTAAATTACATTTTTCAAAAATAACATGCTACACTACAAACTATGAGAACACAATAAGAAAAGTAAGTACAAAAATTATTTAGCTGAAAATATTTTTAAATACCCATAAGTAAAATTGTAAATATAATGTGAAAAAAACATTTATATGTTTCAGTCTGGGGCATAAATAAAATCTGCCGCTAGGTAAAAAAAAAAGTGTAGGCCAGCCTTACGTATATCCCCATCTTGTTTGTTACCAGGACAATTGCACTATTTTATTTTATTTTATAAGATGAAAAGAAAGGGGTGACGGGAGATATGTTTTTAGATAATAAAATTTTTAGTTTTTTTTTTTTTTTTTTAAGTAAAAAAGTGTTCTTAAAAGATGCAAAAAGGGTTTGTTGTTTATATTCATATGAGACTAAGTGTTTTTGAAAGTAAAATGAAAAAAAAAAGCATTTTTAAAAGCTAGAGAGTTTGTTGTTTTAAGACGACAAAGTGTTTTTTTTTCCCTTATGCTAATTATATTTATTGTCATCAGAGCAGTTACATGATACAGTTGGTTTGATTTAAAATTAAGTATCGACCGAAACTGAAACTTGTTAAATTTTGACTCTTCGATTGTTTTTTAATCTTATTGTTTTGTTAATAATTGTGAATGCAAAAAAAAAAAAAGAAAAATTTAAATGAGACGTCTTTGTTTATCTTTAGGAAAATTTTAAAAATTAGATTGAAAACAGTGATTTATAAAGCATGTAACGTGCAAAAAAGAAAAAAAAATGCCTAAATAAACAAACTGTCAACAACAACACTGAAACAACATTGCATACTTAAATAAACTGTCACATTGTATTAACCTAAATAAACAAACCGCCCATTGCAAATAATGTTTAAAAAATTAATGATAAGATAATCTTTCAAAAATTAAAATTATGACAGAAATATTTTTATAATAAGAGGTGGGTCTTTTATGTGTATAATAAACTTAATCTTTTGTAGAAAGATTTTAAAGTCCACCAGAACAATTTTAAGTATGTGCAGGTAGGACAAATTTTTGCAACTTTTAAAGGATTAATATAACTGTTTTTGTATTTAAATGTAGTTTTATTAAAGTCTTCTGGCAGTTGATGGAATTTAGGCCTAATTTAAGTAGAAGCATGTGTAATTTTATGAATCATTGCTTAGGGATAAAATTCTTTTATGAGAATTTTCTTAATGTTACAATGGCACAGATGTCATATATGCCCCATATTGGCACGATTTTTTTCTAACGCCAATGTCATGTACGCAACAGGTGCTTAATCGGCACCAAAGTGTCGTTATTTTGCTTGATATGGTAACCCGGATGTTGTTGTTTATACTGTTGATGTTTTCGCCAAATTGCCGTCGGAAAACAATCGCACCAATATGGCATCTGTGCCATTACAAATTATATACTATTTTAATAATTATATATAATCAGCTATTTTCAGTTTCCCATATTCCATTTTGAATAGTACTTTAATAAAAAATCAACATTTACCGTTTGAATCAAATACTTATTTATTTTTGTATAATATTTTGCCTTTCATTTTTTTAAATATTAATATGTTTAGAGTGCTTTTATTTATTTTTTTTGTTATATAATTATGCTTAAGATATTTTGATTTAAAATGTTGAGGCTTGCCTTTTGTGAATCTATATTACTACTTTATCCTAAAACTTGATGAAAATTTAGTGTAAACAAAAGAACTATTTTGCAGTATTGTTATTAAAATACCATGCAATAAACTTATTCCAATAAACATTTTAAGTGTTTTTTCATAATTAGCATTCTGTAATAAATATCTTGATGGTACAGTAGCATAACTATTTCGGTTTTTGTCTAATGGTTTCAAACAATTATTCTTAAATTTCTTAGCTAGTTGGTTATTCATTTGTAAATAATATTTGCTTTTCAAAAATTAATTTCTGTATATGTAGGCATGTATTAGATTCTTTTCTCTCTTCTAATTTGCTAGTTGCTTTAGCTGCTACAGTTGATGATATTTTTGCATAAGAAATTTGTTTCGATGAATTGTATTTGATTAAAAGTGTATAAATAATATTTTTGTGTTCTTGTGGTATTCACTTTAAATATGCGTTGATACATATGGCTGCAATGAAGTCGGGGTATACAATTTCTCTTTTTTAACAAACGTTTAAAACTGTGTTTATTTTTACACAGGCTATCTGTTATTATCGTTTACCAACAGTTAATAACTGTTAGTTTTAGAAGTGTGGTTCCAATTACAAAAATCTTTTAAATTTTGTTCTGCATCATATAAAAATCGATTAATGTTAAAATAATTAATTTTTAAATAGTTAAGAAATTGCAAATTTTATACAATGTCTGGGTCACATAAGTTTTATTTTGAAAAAATTTCTCCATGTTCTTAGTAAAACAGCAAAAAATTCTTCTATCATCAAAACTTACTGAGTTATGATACTTTGAATTTTGTGAATTTTTAACGTTTCAGTCACACTAAATGGGAAAAATGTGTTTTTAGTGCCAGAAAAAAACTGACAATGGATGAAATCCAGAGCATCATAACTTGGTAAATTTTTGTCTCACAAAAATTAAGTTTTTAACCACAAACGGATTTAATGGTGTGGATTCATTTCAATAGAAAACAGCAACTATAAATACTTAGTCCCAAAATTATTTCAAACATTTTGTTTAAATATCTTCTAATTAAAACATCCATTGACATCATATGCAGCGATTAGTTATAACAAAAATAACAGGTTGTTGGAACCTGTTACCTGTGCAAGTGTGAAACAATGGAACCTGTTAGCCAAAATTATTTCTATTTCCCATCTCTACTGTAATGCAGAATTTTCAAAATATTTAATAATCGTTTATTCTCTACAAAAAAAATATTGTTTTAAAGTAATTAAAGTTTTAACTGCAAAATAAAATAAAGAAAAATGCCAATTTATTTAATATAGTAAGAAATATTTTGATTTGTATTTACTGCTTTTAAAAAATATAAAAGTGTCCTATTGACTGTAGCCTGTTATTGCAAAAAGAATTTCTGGCAGGTTCTGAAATTTTATTACTCATTTTATATGTAACATAAACCAAAAATTTGGAATCAAAACTTTATGGTTATTAATCTGTTGTTTATATCAGTGTTATCGTAAAATCGCCCTCAGACCCAAAAGTATTTCAGGAACATTTCAGGCTCAAAAGTATTTTGGAGTTTCATTTGCAAATTTTAATGTGTGATGACTTAATAATTTTTTTTATAATTTTTCTTAATGATATATAATTTTTCTTAATTATGTTATTTTGGAAGTAAGGGGAAAATAAAGAGGGATTAGATTAATAAATAATAAATTATTCTGTATTTCAAATTATACTTAATAGTGGACCACTGTGTTCCAGTGTATCCCGCTTCCGGGGCACATTGGTCCACTTTATGAACATATACAAATAATTGTTTTTTGAAAAATGCATTTGAAACTATGTCTTGAAAAAAGCTTGAGGCATGTAAAAAAAAAAAAAATGTAAACTGCAAAATTGGTCTACTGTGCCCCAGTCTGTCCAATATGATGCACCTTGGGATACATCATACACAAGATATGTCTAGTGAACTTTTATTCGAAATATTTTACCAAAAAGATATTGTGTTTAAAATATTTTTAATTTAATCTACATAACATGTATTTATAAATAATTATTATTTCTTCTTTTAGGAACTCATTGCGCTTAACAATGGCAAGGATTAGAAATTTAGAATTAAAAAAAAAAAATGCAGCATATCATGCTGACAATATTCAGAAAGCTGCTGCAAAAATTTTATCAAGTGAATTGTCTTTTAGGAAAGCTGCTGCACTTTACAATGTTAGTAAGACCACTCTGAATTATCATATTAGTACTTTTTAAAAATGTGAACATCCAAATTTTAACTTCTAGTATGTATCAAAGATACAAAGTCGAAACATATTCACCGATGATGAGGAAGGAAAGTTGGTAGACTACATTTTACAAGCTTCGAAATATCACTATGGGCAACAATTAATGATACGCGTACCCTTGCTTATAAATATGCTTCAGCAAATAAAAAGAACATTCCTTCAAATTAGGAGCATAAAAAAAACTGGAAAGGAATACAAAGGCTGCATATTCCTTGCCTCCCTAAAATTTAGAAAATTGACATTAGTTATCTTTGTCAGTTTAAATAAATTTCTTTTCCTGAATAAACAATTCCGTGTATATTGTAATTCAATTATTGAACTTTTCACATCTATTTTTAACTGTCCCAAGGTGTCCCACCAGATGGGACACCTTAGGACAAAGCACAAGTTATTAAATATATATTTTTTTAATTTTCCTATAATGGTTATAATATCAAAAGATATTTAATACTGTTGGCAAATGTTAAAAGGTTTCTTTAGATTGAAGATATCTTCTTCATCGAAGAAGAAATATATTTTTTTTAGACAAAGAGTAACTATTCTGTGCATAAAAAGTACGACATGTAACTACTTTTCCTAAAAATTAGTGTGCCAACTGAAAGATTAACTTGTACATAAAAGCAGGGCCTTTATTTCTGAAAAAAAATGTTTAGCGAACATTCAGTTTGACACAATAGCATCATTTTAGAAGTCTGTCTTTGGGTAACTTTGGCCCTGTGTACTATTTTAAAGATTTAAAAAAAAAAAAAGATCAAAATTTATAATATTTTACTATATAGCGGCAACCAAGATAATTGCCAAGTTATCTCATATATACAACCAGTGATGTAGTCGTAAACAAACCAGGGGGTATACGCTCAAGGCAGAGAGTATACGCTATAGTATTTTTGAGAAACACAGAATATACGGTATTCCTTAAAAAAATCCAGAAGGTATGCAGTGTATACTTGCCACTACAACCCTGTTTACAATAGTAAAATCTTATTTATGTTTTATAATTAAATTTTAAATGTAAATATAAGCTTGGCAAACTCGTAACTACAACCTTGGCGTAATTGCGAGGGCCACTATAATGAGGAAATACCTTTTATTTTTATTTTCCTTCATATTCACAAAATGTTTAGGAGACCCCCCCCCCCTCACTTTGTATTTTTAAAAATAAGTATAGGCTGTATTTTCATTAAACCTATGAATTTGTTTTTTCTTTTTACTCTCTTTTATTGAATTTGCTTTAAGTACCGGGTGTCCCAAAAAAGACTGACTGATTTTAAAATTCAATAACTTCCAAACGGTGACAAATATTAAAAAAATTCTTGCAGGAGGGTTATGCATAAAGTCAAAAGTTTTTTTTTACAGTGATTTTCGATTTTAGTTCGAATTACAAACAATAGATGGCGCTGCGATCAATAGAGGCTAAATTCAGGCTCGATTTTTGGTACTTCGTGGCCCGGATAATACATTTCCATCTCCTTTTTCTGCATGGAACAACAGAAAGGACCAAAAATCGAGCCTGTATTTGGCGACTATTGCTTACAGCGCCATCTATTGTTTGTAATTCGAACTAAAATCGAAAATCACTGTAATAAAACTTTTGACTTTATGCATAACCCTCCTGCAAGAATTTTTTAAATATCTGTCACCGTTTGGAAGTTATTGAATTTTAAAATCAGTCAGTCCTTTTTGGGACACCCGGTATGTCAAGATGGGATTTTATAATTGTTTTTTTCAAAAGTGATGTATACCTGTGTGCTTCTGTTGAGAATAAATATTAATATTTTAGGAATTTAATTATAAAGTAATAAATGAATTTTAAGGCATTTTTCTTTTAGCCACAGGTTATAAACCTTTAGTGGGGGAAAACAATCAAAACTTTCGGTTATTTTTTATACAAAATATTTACTATTAAACATGACAAGTGCAGCCAACAATTATTTGTTTATAATGCCCTTTACCCAGGAATGGCAAAAGCCACACCTCTGTAGGTATATAGCCTCCGAAAATGACTGTTTATTGCAGAGCCGAAACTAGCCTTTTTTGCACTCGGGGCAAGCATGGATTTTGGCGCCCCCCCCCCCCCCCTCTCTTCCGCAAAGTATATTTACAAAGATAATTTTACTAATTTTCTAATAGCCGACTTATTTTAAAATTTAAAATATGTAATCTTAAAATATGTAATACTGAACTACGTAATCTAAAATGGCGGATCCAAGAGGAAGGTAACGGGGATCATGACTCCCCTCTGAACATCAACAAAAATATTCTAAAGATCATTTTTTAAATGAAATATACAGTAGAGCCCCAATTATCCGAGTCCTGCTTAACCGAGACCTGTTTAACCGAGTCTCGCTTTAACGGAGTTATTTTCTTCTGATGGACTGATGGCTACTCTTATTATGAAACAGCCATTATAAATGAAGTGTTAGGTGAAGATGAAAGAGCAGCCGTAAAAAGTTAGAAAAAAAAATGGCCATAATTTTTTTTCAAAAAAAAAATTATGGCCATTTTTTTCCTCCCATTCTGACCAGAAAATCAGAGCTCTAACTTTTTACGGCTGCTCTTTTATCTTCACCTAACACTTCATTTATAATGGCTGTTTCATAATAATAGTAGCCATCAGTCCATCATAAGAAAATGATCCATTCCAAAGGTATAATCCTTCATTTGGCGCCCCTTCGTTCTGTCGCCCGGGGTACATGCCCCCTCTGCCCCCCCCCCCCCCCCCCCTAGTTTAGGCCCTGGTTTATTGGACGAAGGGGAAGCAGCGTTAAAAAATTCTGCACGCTTATTGGTGTTTTCCTTTTATATACTTACTTTGACGTCACATGGGTAAAGTCCATTGACAGCTGATCGATTGATTGATTATTGGAGCTTAGGCTCGATATAGAAGCCGTAAAGTAGACGCTTGCGCAGTAAAAACTTGCCTTTGATTGGTCGGCGTAAGGGTTTATGTGTAACCAGTGAAAACGCTCTTAGGTTAAGGTTTTGGATCGCTAGGTCGTTACGACGACCAGTGAAAACGCACCTTAAGTACACTGTTAAAAATATCGTGAAAAATTACCTCTGTTTTTCAAAGCTATCTATTTTCTGACCAATGAGAACGCTTCATACGCGTTAATGTAGCGTTCTCATTGGTCAGAAAATAGAGAGCCTTTAAAAACAGAGGTAATTTTTCACGATATTTTTAACAGTGTACAGCGCCTAGAAGATACAATGTGGAAAACGGCTATTCCTATAATGCTTTAAAAAGTGCTAAAAACTTGTATCCCATAAATTCCAACAATGCTCAGCGGCAATATGCAGATACGAGCGCCATCTCGTAACTCTTTTCAATATAAACACTATGTTTTCAAAAATTATAGAATGTTAAATATCGGATACTATAAATATAAGATATTTTGGTCTGTTATAAGCTAATTTAGTTAAGGAATGACGTGAAATAGGTAAAAGAATCTCTTTTAGAATGACTATCGTTTTTAAATCACTACGATGGCGCTACGATCGACATCTTGTTATTCAGCATCGTTGTACATTTATGGGATTCATTTTTTTAGCACTATTTTGTAGCCGTTTTCCACACTGAATCTTCTAGGCGCTGTACCTTAAGGGTTCATCTGAAACCAGTGAAAACGCTCTTAGGTTAAGGTTTTGAATAGCTACGGTTATTTAGGTCGTTAGAAAGACCAGTGAAAACGCACCTTAATGCTGCGTTTACACTATGTGGCCTGTCAGGTCTGTTGGGTCTTTCAGGTCCAAGAATCGAAAAAATTGCGTTTACACTACGGCATAAGAACTTGGCTTGCGCATGCGTATATTTGTAGGTTGGGGGAAGGGAGGGACAGTCGTGTTTGTTTGTTTACGTTCGTATTCATATCGAAATGAACGTGTCAGAATTGTTTGCGCCGTAATTTCTTTTGCACAGACATTAATTACGTGTAAATTAATAAAAATTATGCGTTTTTCTAAGCTCATTGTCCACAAGGGAAGCAAGAAAATGCAATTGCCCCCTAATTTTCTTTTTCTCTGACTGAAAAAACAAAATTTATTCTTTTCAAACAGTTTAAAATAATGAAACACAGAGAGAAAATGAATCTAATTTTTGTTGTTGTCTGGGGAAGGGGTACGATCCCTCCTTTCCACAAAATAAAATTTACATTTATTTTTCCTTTTGATTTAAGGGGGCAGTTTACCTTAAAATTGGTCAAAAAATTGATTTTTCTTTTTTAATATTAAATGAAAGACTGTTTAATTGTGAATATTTTGACACCTTATTTTTATCCATACCGTAAATATATCGCGAGGTATTGTAAATTTTATTAAAACACTCAGCGCAATTACCCACACAAATTAAAACTTTAAATGACTTTCTCCATTTTCATATTTTCTTCACTTTTATGTTTTAAGGCTTTTTCTGTATTTGAGATAGAGATTTAAGCTTTTTTGTGCATGTTCTTTATTATATATGTGATAAATCTGCGCATGGAATTAGCCTTTAGGTTTTTCGTTATTTAAAAAAAAAAAAAAAAAAAAGAGTATATGATGATGTGTTAGATTTCATCTTTTTGCTCTAGATATATATATCAGTAAAAAAATCATAATAAATGTAATATTAGATATGTCTAAAAATCCATGTGCAAGTTTGTGTAGTACACATTTAAAAATCTAAAATTGGGCAAAAATATCAATTTTTTTTAAAAAGTAGTAAAGATTTAAAAAAATTCAAATTTTTATAAACTTTTAAAAAATTTTAATTAAATACACAGTTAATTTTTTTTTTTCAAAATGTACTTTCAGTTGAACATTGAAATTCAGTGAGTTCACCATTTGAATCATATTTAAAATTTAAAATAAAGAAAATTGTTGAAAAGGGAAACTGTCCCTTAAGTGTTCAGAAATTACCTTAAACAGGGGTCCAGGAGGGTAAGGACGATTTTTCTTTTTGATTTAAGTGTTAATTACTAAAATTACTTTAAACAGGGTCCAGGAGGGCAGGGTCGACCACTGACAAAAGAGATAACTGCTTCATTTCTTCATTTTAAAAATGGCAGTAGGAGCTTACTTTTGTTTTCTTAATTGTTATATGTATGGTTTGGCTTTAATGTTGCTACAATGTGAAATGAATACCAACACTGATGGAAAACCTAATCGAAGACATCACCAGTAATCAGGTTATCACTCATTTCACATTGCAGCAGAGCATATGATGTTGCTATGGCAACACCACTCTCTGGTGCAACAGTTAACTGCCTGTCTCATTTATATTATTGTCATCTGTGACACTATCTTCTGAGCAATAAATCTTTAAAACGACAATGAGGAAAAAATTAATTACTTTGACACAATAATAGTAAATTCCCGCTGTTTTATAAGGGAGAATACAGAATTTCTTTGGCACATGTAACAGAAAATATTTCATTTCCCTGACAATACTGGAAAAAAGGAACTAAATGTAACATTTCGTGAAATTTTACTTTTGGGCAGTTTGAAAATAAAGCTTTTACTTTATAGATAATGGACATTAATTTCAGAAGAGCAAGTGTCCTCACCTGATGATAAAACAATATTTTATATGGAAACTTACATTATCGCTTGTGAAAATTAAATCTACAATGATTACATGAAAATGACGCCATTTTCTATATACTTTTAGTCGTGATGTTACATTTAAATAAAGGTACTATGGTAACACTTATAGTAAAGGTTTAAAAATTTATATGTGAAAAATGTGCATTATCTGTTCAAAATTATGCCATTTTTGCATGTGAAAATACAGTGAGTCTGATTTTTAATTGATTTATAAAAATAATGCTCATACCCATTTTCTTTTTGTGGCAATATGAAAGAAAAAGTTGCATTAGAAAATTAAATAACTTTTTTTTTTTAATTATAAACCATAGCAGATGGTTGGACATAGGGCTGAGAAATCTGATAATTGTTTTAAATTTTCAATAATTTTACTCCCATTCTAAAACTATTGTATGGTGTTGTACATATATAATGTTATCAACATTTAGGTAATTTTAGTCCCCACTTACAATATCATACGTTATCATTCCTCGATCTCCCCCCCCCCCCCCCCACACACACACCTTAATGAAATCATTATCAATGTTTAAAAACCCTTTTTATTTTTATATGTTTGCGTTTGCATAAAGATATGATTTTACATTTAAACAACTGTATATCAATTAACATCTAAAAGGGGCACTTACTATTTAAAAAGGTATAAGACTGTTTTGATGAAAGAAAAAAAATTAAAACACTAAAACAAAAAATATCGTTTGGATAAAAAAACAAAAAAAAACTTCCCCCAAAAATATCTTATGACAATCAAACGTCAGGTTCCCCCCCCCCCTCCCACACACATTAAAATGATAATTTTATATATGCACAGCCCTTATATTAAGTTTCATGCAAATCGGTCAAAAAATGTAGATTTGTATAAACACTGCAGCAGCAAAAGAAGGCGACATTTCAAAATTCCTCCCACAGTATTTAAAAAACTAATAAGTTGTATTGAAAATACCTTATATTAAGATAAAAATGTGTAAAAATCAAAGAAAAGCATAAGCAGCATAAAATGTTTATCGTTTGTTTCAAGGTTTTATAAAAGGAACCTCTATTTCAATACAAATTTAATGAAAGCAATAGTTAAGAGCAATATGGCTAATATGAGGAGTAATTATCAGTGTGTTATTAATATGTAAGGGTAATGTGCTAAGTTCTACATATATATTACAGCTATTTTTCTTTCCCACTCTCTTCTTTTTTTTTCCCTTTGAAGATTAAAGAAGCTTTTCTATGAAACCTTTAAACATATAAATGCTAAACTTATTATGTTTGTTTTTGCTTTTCATTACATTGGTTTTTATTTGTCACATATTGTATCACACAAGGAGTAATAATTCTCCAAAACTCCTTACAAGTAAGGATACAGGCTGCACCACTGGTATAAGGAATATACACAAATTATGAAAAATTGGGCATAGATTATGAAACATTCTCCAAATAGCTATTAACAAATTTAATATTTTCATACAATGAAATGAAATATCTAAATGTGCCATTTAAAAACACGTAACTCAGTAAAAATGCATTTTCAGCACTAATTGTCTCCATAACACTTTTTGATGCATTATATTTATTGAACTTCACATTTAAATAGCACCTTCTATAGCGAACATCATTAGCATTTAATAATTAGAATGCAATCCCAGTATATTTACAAGTGTGGACAAACTGAATTCATAAACACTTTTCAACCATGTTGAAAGTATTTTTCTCATTTTATATCTTAGCCATTTTTTTTATAAAAAATAAATAGATAATTAAAAACAATTCTTAAATCAAGGTTTACATGATATGATAGACAAAACAAGTAAATATCTGAAATACCATTTATAATAAAAATATATAGTCAAATAAAAGATAACAAATTTTTAATAAATTTCTTTTATTTGAAAGTACAAGTTACAGAAACAAAATAAAATTTCTTTATATTTTAAATATTATTACATAACAAAATTTATTATTGAGTATAATGATTACTACGAATAATGAAACAATATTAATATGTATAATAATGGTCTATGATGATGACAATGTTTTGCAGAAAACTTTATTGATCTGAAGAAACAGGTATTTATACTTCAATCTGAAACGAAGATAAAGCATTAGTAAAAATTAAGTAAAAATAAACTGTGTAACTAGCTAAATTGTGAACTATTAAGACAGTTTTTTGGAAAGAAGCGAGATAATCATTTAATAACTTTCAATTGGTATAATAATTAAGAATAAATAGTGCATCAAAACCAAAAAGCATGTTCTTGACATACCTAAAAAAAAAAAGAAAGAAAGAAAATTTCAGTCCATTAATTGAAATAAAGAATACATAAATTAGTAAATAATATTTAGTGAGACGAAAAGAAATAAGTCTAATTCAAACTGCTAAGAATATCAGTAGATTGAAGACATACAAAATGCAAGTGATCCTATTAAAAGGGAAACCTTTATTGTTTACACATCAAAATTTCTAAAAATATTACAAGAATGTATATAGAGTATTGTATATTTACTTCTCATAAATAAGAGAAACTTATTGTGTGGCTGACAGAACTACTTTCAGGGAAGTCAAAACTCATACTAAATTTAAACAAGTTAGAAATTGTACGGCAAATGAGACGTGCGTTCATACTATAACTAGTTTTGTAAATATTCAGATCTTGGTGCAATAGCTGTTGCAGTTTTATGCAAAAATGCATGAATACAAAATTTATTATGATTCTATATATTAAATTCAGTAATACGGAAATAATAGGATTCCATCTTAAACATGACGTAATCAACATGGCAACCTAGAATCATTACATGTCATGGGATATCATTGAATTAATTATGTATGATAGGATTTAATAGAATGAAGAAAACTTTTATTAATATCTTTTTAAGTTTTGATTTGATTTTCTTAAAATTTAAAATGACTTGACAAAATTCTGCAACGATTATATATATATATTAAATTTCAAACCATTTGGTTGGGTATTTTTTGCACTGTCATATGCAGACAGATGGACGAACCAGAGGATGACTATAGGTGCTACGTATTTATATAGTTACAAACATCTAAAAAGAGCTTAAAAAACACTATTTCTGTTTCCCTTTCATTCTGATAAAAATAACATTAAAATGACTTGAAATGGAATAAGTTATTTTTAAGGGGAAAAAAGTTGTTTTATTTTTTCTGTATGAGAATAAATAAAATAGTTAATTTCAGAATGAATGAGTTCGGGCCCACCCGAGCTCGAAGAATGGTACAAAAATGTAGCCCAAGCCTATATCTCTCATCTCTAGTAGTAACACAAGAACACTGAAACTAAATGTTAAACCAACGGCAATGTTCTTTTCAAAATTCTTATTTGCATTTCAATACTTTAGTTTTTTTTTTTTTTGGCCTGGGTAACCTGAACCTGATGTCTAACCAAATATGTTTACTTTTTATTTCTTTGGTTGCAGTTTTTTTTTTCTTCTGAGGACACTTAATTTTGAAACAAGTTCAGAAACTGAAATTTTCCTCTGAAAAACTGCACCTGAAATCAAGGGCAAAAAGATACCCAATTAGACATGTCCTATGCAAAACAGAAAAAAATATTTAAAAATATTCAAAAGCAAACGAGAAATTTGTAAAGTTGCCATTGGTTTAATATTAGTTTGCAAGCATCTTCCCATGAGAGTTAACATTAGGGATGCACCGAATACTGATTTTGGCCGAATACTGAATATTCGGCCAACAGGTGAACCGAATACCGAATATTCGGCTAGCTGAATAGCAACTGCTGGGCTAAATACTGAATATTCGGCCTACCGAATAGTAACTATTCGGCCAAATACCGAATATTCGGCTTGTCGAATGCTTTTTTATTTCAAAGTTTAAAGGCATTAAAATGTTAAATTTTAAAACAATTTTACATAATATTTAAAACAGAAACTTTTATTCTAATAAACAAGAGCTTTTTTCAAGCAAACTTTATGCTGAAAAAAAAATCTGCTTTGAGTTATTTAAGAACAGGATAGTTATAAAAAAAAATTTAATTAATACAATTTTAAATTTCATGGCTACTGAGAATTAAAACAAATGAATAAAATTAATTCCAAAACAAACATTTTAAAATCAAAGAGAAATTGTGAACAAATTCGAAGACAAATTGTACAGGTACATACATTTGCTTGTCAGGAAGAGACTAAAGTAAAAGTTAATAAATAATACAATCAATTCAAATTTTATATGTTGACAACTTAGCAAGAATAACTGTGCTACTCCCTTTGATCAAGCAAATAAGTTTTTAAATGCATCCCAGATCAGTGTCTGGAGTGGGCAATCATTTTCAGAGGTTGTAAACGTTCTTAAAATTTTAGCAAGAAACAGATTATTTACTGGACAATGTTGAGGAATTTGCATTTGTACATAATTAATTCCTATGAAAATCCTCATGATTGGTTAATTTTCTTAAATAATACTTAACAAACAGCAAATAAATAATGTAAAAACATTATCTTTTATTTAAATATGATTCTATTTGTAATTATTCTGAATATCTTTATAAGTTGACTGTTAAACGTAGAACCCACACAACCAAAGACTGCCTCCGGACGTCCTATATGGTCCTATATAGAGCCGAGTGGTCCTATACACGTCAGATCCTGTACAGGACATAATTTGGACGTTCGCAGGACGCCAGAATCCGGACGAACCATCCACGATCGTCCGGTGTTGTCCGGAGAACATCCGTGTCACAAGTACGCATGCGCAAGAAATTCTGTCTTCAACTGCTGCTCCGTTCAACTGTGTTCCGTTGTTGAAACGAATTTTTTTTTTTTCCAACTGTGTTCTTTTGATGTTTCTTTTAATGAGAGATTGAATTTATTCTAAAGGTAAGTAAAATTTCGAATCTTAACTTTTTAGAGTGAACTTTAAGAGTTTTGTTCTAAAATATAAGGCTCTTTTCCTAATCTATACCATGAGACAGGCAAACTTTCATAGAAAACATATAAACAGTTATAAGCATTTTTCATATAAATACTCGAAATAATAATGTTGTATGATCATAAAACAAACCTTTGTTCATTATATTTTTACAGAAATTAAAATTAATAGTATTATTTTTAAAGATAGATCATTTCGTGAGTCACCAAAACATCGTTTATGACCCATTGTTTGGGTGTTGTGTTAGATATAAAAATACATTAAACATTCATTTTGTTGATGAGGAACAAGTAAAAATATTCATAAAGCTTTAAATTCAACTTTTAAATCAATTTAACCATTAAATTTATTTATCTTTAAAAAATGTAATAAAAATACTCGTGAAGTATATTTTCATTCCAAGAATAACCTGCTTATAAAATTAATTTTGTATAAGATAAGGATTTTTAAATTTTCTAACTAAGCCTGCATGTGGCCCAATAGCAAAGATCCAGTTGGGGCCCCTCTGTGACACTTTAGCAGCTTCAATTTGTCTTCATTTATACATATTATATAATATGTATGTAATACTATATTTAAAAAGTAGTATATATATATATATATACTAGCTAGTTTTTAGCTTACTTTTCTTTGGATGGGGGGAGGGGGGGAGTGAGACACACAGCACCCCTGAAAAAAGATAAAGTATGCTTTTTAATTCTTCATTTTAAAAAATGTGTCGTATTTGCTTTCTATTGGATTTTTATGTTACACTTCTGTGTTGTTTTGATGTGTTTAAAAACTGTTTTGCATTTTCTAAGAAAAGATTTTTAGACTAGCTTTTTTTGTCCGCCTGTTTTTCATTATAAATAACATTTTAGAATTGGCTGTGTTCCCTCTAAGTCATTATTTAAAGACACAGTGCGTCTTTTTAAATTCAGCAAAATACACCCTGTCTTCTTTTTTTAATATAGCGAAATGTACCCAGCTATTTTTGAAAAAATGTCTCATAAAACTCTTCGATAAACGCAGTATTGCAGTTTTTCAAAATCTGTGTGCCCTAGAACTTGCAAAAATTACAGAACTTACTTATTTTTTTAAGAAAACAGGTTATTCAATCATTGTAATCCAATTGTGTTTTTTAAATTTTTAATTCATAAAATCATTTAAAGTTAATGTTTCTTTGTTTACCATACATAAAAGTCACTTTTTTTTTCCTGTTAAGAATCGCTGCTAAACATGTTAATGCAATTTAAAGTATTCTTCTCTCTATTTTCTGTCTACAGTAAACACTCGGCCTGGTAACAGAATTTTTTCAAATTCTTGCTCCATCCCATATATTTTGTTAGTTCTGCAAGTGTACATGATCTTAAAACTAAAAGTAAATAATTCAATTTTTCACTCACAGCAGTTTTATTTTGTAATTTTTATTGGTACTTTTGTAATAATTGTAACTGGATGTCTAAATTCATTATTAATTTCAGTACTTCTCCGTTATACCATCAATCACTTTTCATAAAAAAATATATTGCCAAAAAATTTCAACAACTAATAAATAAAAAATAATGTTACCATTGAAAAAAAAAGAATACTATATATATATCAGAAAAGCTCTGCTTACTAATTTGCTAACTATCAATTTTAAACAATACATTTTATAATATATACCTCTATTATTACTGAAAACTGAAATAAAAATCTTGGATATTTATTACATTATTTTTCTTAACTATCCCTCTCGGCTGGTGAATGTTTAAGTGATATCAATTGAAATTTGAAACAGATCTATTATATGGAACTATGCATCATAAAATTTGTTAAATACTTTTTCCTCTTTTAATATCATTTTGTTGCTGTTTAAGAACGTAATTGTTATTTTAAACAACAAAATATCTAATAAATCAGTAAAGCATCATTAAAAACAGGTACAGTAAACTCTCTGTAAGGCGGACTCTGTGTAAGACGGAAATCTGTCTAACTCGGAAAGATTTCTAAGTCCCTGCGAATCCACAGACATAGAGTAAAATTTGTCTAAGGCGGAATATTGTCTACGGCGGAAAATTTTCTTGGTCCCGATCGATTCCGTCTTAGACAGAGTTTACTGTATAAACACATCTGACATCAAATAAATGTGACGCTACGATCATGTAATTTTGGCATTCAATTTTATAGTTTGGTGGTAGCTTTTTTGGTACTTCTCCATTATCTTGTCGACCGCTTTCAATAAAAATAACTTTGGCCAAAATAGGATTAAATGCCAAAGATGCATGATTGTAGCGTCACATTCACTTGATGTCAGGTGTTATTTTAATCCATAATATTATATGTGATGTGTTTATGTCATCTTGTATGTGTTTGTCATCAGGGGATTTTTAATTTGACCTTTTTAATGGTGTTTTATTAGTTTACTTATTATTTCATCAATTAACATAAGAATAAAGCTTTTAAATGATGGCATTATGATATTAAAAGAGAAAAAGCTTGAAAATTTTTGTGATTCATAGTTACCTACAATAGATAGTTTCAACTGAGAACTGACCATATTACAAATGTTCATCAGCCGATAGAGATAATTTAGAAAAATAATGTAAACAAATAAATATCCAAGATTTCTTTTTCTGTTTTCATTAAGATATTGTTAATTTATTGATATCAAACTTTAGTGAGTGAGTCTTTTCCAAATTTCTCGTTTTTTGCTTTTTTTTGTGCAGGGGGGGGGGGGGTGTGTCCAGTGGCTTCAATCTTCCATTTGTTTACTGTGTTGTGTATCACAAATTTTAAAATTGGAATTTGTTACGATACAATAGTCTTCTTTTTTTT
This sequence comes from Maratus speciosus, assembly GCA_963932465.1. Taxonomy (NCBI): domain Eukaryota; kingdom Metazoa; phylum Arthropoda; class Arachnida; order Araneae; family Salticidae; genus Maratus; species Maratus speciosus. The sequence continues at coordinate 308,445,731 of OZ010786.1, forward strand.
ATAAAAAGTGTCAAATATCCAAGATATCTTTTTCTGTTTTCATTAATTATATTGTTAATTTTATTGTTTAAAATTACTGATAGCTGACACTTTAGTAAGTGGGGCTTTTCCAAATTTCTTATTTGTTTCTTTTTTGCAAAGAGAAGGGGGGTGGGATTCCAACGGCTTTAATCTTCCATTTTTTCTTAGGCATTACATACAGTTTAAGATACAATAGTTCTTTTTTTTTTTTTTGATGAAAAGTCGATGGGTAGAGTTTTTGATTTTTCTAAAAACTTTGCACAATATTATTATTTTACGACTTTTAATTTATAAAATTATGTACACAGACATAAAAATGCATTGAATGGTTCAAATTTTAATATAATAGGCATCACCAAAGTCGAGAATTTCTCTTCAGCAAACAATAATGTTGATTATTTTCTCACAGCTTGTTAGTTTCTCTCCTGCATAGTGCAAAAGATGGGATAATTAATATGTTAGTCTCAATGCTTGTTTGTAACAAGCAAAGTCATATAATTTTATTTTACTTGCAGAAGTTTTTCTAAATACTATATTATATTAAGCGATAGACGAGTAAATATTCCTATATTTAATATATTCCTGGTTAGATTTCCTTACTGTTGCTAGTTTATTTTACAATTTGATTCAAATGAAATTTGAAACCATTTTTTCTATTGTACTTTACTGGACAAAAATTTTAATCTTATAAAGCTTAAAAGCCTTATCTTTCTAAAAACTGATTCATTATCTGCATTGTATAAAACTAAATATATTTTAAAACATTGATATGTTTGTTTACATCTTGAATTTATTTAAACATAAAAATCAGATTTAAATCAGTGATTTAAAAAGAAATCGATTTAAATGATGATTAAAATTAAGTTGATTCAAATCAATGAACCCTGCGATGGGATAATGGAGAAGTACTTTAATTTCTTTGAATTTGTTTAGCTGCCTAATGCCACATGTGATCATTTATATTAAATTATATTTTGAATTGATTTGACTTTTGTATCTTCAGTTATTTTATTTATTGTTTGCAGGCACAAATTGTAGGATCCAAAAAGTCCCAGCATGGATAAATGAAGGTTAAAAAGATACTGCAAACATCCAGCAGTCAAAGCTTAGTTCTACATAAAATTTTCAAAAAATTAAATTTCAAAATTGGTAAGTTTTTTTAAAAGCATTTCTGAATAAGGGACCATAACAATAAAAATTCATATCAAGCCTGTGCATATTTGTATCTCCTGTTATATATTCTTTAATTATACTTTTCTGCAGCAAAATTATAATTGATATTCATTAATGGTACTCTTTAAAGTATCTAAGCAAAAATAATTAAATGCAAGTTCTAAGATCATTAAACGGAACTTTTCTGCCATAGAGATAAATGCAAACTTCTCTTCTTAAAAATGGAAATACCTGCACAAAATTATTACAATAAGGCCAATGCCAATTAATAGAAATGGTAAGGTTGAAAATTTAATATAAAATTTGAATCTTTATTATTATTATTATTATTATTATTATTATTTTGACATAACTGCAATTTTAATGTAATGAAATGATAATCATAAAAAATATTAGTTCATCTGTATATATATATATATATATATATATATATATATAATTAAACTTTACAATGAAAATATAAACAATTTTTGCTGAAAATCCATCTGTTTTATAATTTTCGTTAATAAATATATTGAGAAATGTAATTATCATTTATTAACATGTATATTGAGAGTCTGAAACTTAAAGTAAAATGTAGTTTTGGTTTGTGTTTAGACTTGACAGTTATATCAATCAAAACTAAATATATGGGAAATGAAAATTATATATTATATGTGTTCAATTATGGTGTCATTTTGGTTAGAAACCGACTCCAAACAAACAGTTGCTATGTTATATTTTCTATTTTGATATCTCACAGCTAAGTGTCTTAATATATGTGGTGGTAACATTTTCTATGATTTATATTTAAAAAAAAAATTAAACACAACAAATGTTGTTTGAAGTCAGTTTCTAACCAAAATGCTAATACTGACATCATACTAAAGCATCTTTTGTAAGCCCGCGGGGTGGGGGGGGGGGGGGAATTTGCTACTTTTCATAGAATGAAAGATTTAAAAATAACATTTATAATAATGTCAGAACCACAATAATTTGTTCCTTTAAAATTGCATCATTTATATACTTAAAAAACAATACTATTTAAATGGGATCTATAACACAATCCAAATTTGTTTTTAAACTGCAGGGATATTGATTGAAACTCTGTATTATTATTTTTTTGTTTTGTTTTTAACTAGTTCTCCTGGAAATTAGTCAAATGCAACTGAAAAATAATTTCAACAGAGACATGATATATTATAAATATTGGTGTTAAATTCATTGAAACTCTGTATTATTATTTTTTTGTTTTGTTTTTAACTAGTTCTCCTGGAAATTAGTCAAATGCAACTGAAAAATAATTTTAACAGAGACATGATATATTATAAACATTGGTGTTAAATTGATTGAAACTCTGTATTATTATTTTTTTGTTTTGTTTTTAACTAGTTCTCCTGGAAATTAGTCAAATGCAACTGAAAAATAATTTTAACAGAGACATGATATATTATAAACATTGGTGTTAAATTAAGTTGGAAAAGCTACTCTCAAAATTCTGAGACTGAAAGGCTAAACTTTTAAAAGCTGGCTTTCTCTTCTTTTTTTTTTTTTTTTTTATAATACATTCATGTAAAGTGAAAATAATTTTGTTTTTTGAGAAATTTAAAAAGTTATTATTTTATATTTTAAAAATTAATTTTAATTATGATCATGATGACGCAACTTACGAATAAACTGTTTAAGGGCAACTTTCTGACATAAGTTTTAATTTATTTTTGTTCGAAAATGCATGAAACTAGCTGGTGTTGTTGTTCAGAAACTATGAAATTGAGCTGTTTTTTCCATTTTTTTTAAGAAATGCAATAGAACTTTCAGAAAGTAGTATCAAAGTGGGCATTTTGAACCGAATTTCTGCGCGAAGGAAAAAAGAGCACTCAAGAGCGGGCGAAAAACGTGTTTGTCATGTGATCAAAATAGCTTATAACTCAATAGGTAATTGATTGATCAAAAAAGGGAAAAAACAGTTTAATTCCAAATCGCTTTCATGGCCAGGCTTTCCAATTTTATACCTTTCTGTTGAAAAGTGAATTTGTAAATGTGTTAAAACATTTTGCGTTTGTTGAGCAGAGCAGTTAAGAACAGCCTTAAGGTAAAAGTTCCAATCAAGGGGGAGGGGGGGTGTAATAGAAAATGCATGCCAACTTTGAGCCTTAAGGCTCCTGACCCTGCCAGCGAAGGCACTCACAAGCTAATGTTAATCCTATGGGGAGGGATTTGTATAATATCTCGTTTGCATTTCAACATTTATTTATTTATTTTTTTGTATTGGATAGCCAAGATCCATCTCTACATCACACCTTTTTTACTTTTTCGATTTTGGTTGCAGATATTTTTTTAGAATGACACTTTCATTTTCAGAACAGGTTTTGAAAGTGAAAGTAACTTTATAAAAAATTTCTGCGACCAAAATCGAAAAAGTAAAAAAGGTGCGATGTAGACATGGACCTCAGCTATCCAGTGCAAAAAATATATATATATATATATTTAAAAATGTCGAAATGCAAATGAGATATTAGATAAATCCCTCCTCTTAGCATTAGCTTGTGAGTGTCTTCGCTGGCAGGGACAAGGGCCTTAATAAAGTGTAATAAATGTGAAGAATCTTAAATATGTCGAAGCAATTCAAATTTTCTTACATTTGTTAATTCTCAAGTAATTTTTTATGCATATATATATTTTTTGATTTAAGTAAAAAGATTGGGAACTTTTATTTTTTGCGTATGGAAATTAGAAATAATACTTTGATCATGAAATTAAATATTTTGCTTTGTGGTCTTCTATGCAAATTTTTGTTTCATAAAACTTTTTTAAAACGACAGTATAAGAATTTTTTTAATTTTTCTGTATTTTAATTGATATTAGTAAAAGGCATGCATGTAATTTAATGAAAATTATGTATTTTAAATGAAATAAGTGAAGGGTTTAAATTTAAAATTAAATGAATTGAACATGAATTATGGCTATAAGAGGAATTTTTGTCAATTTATCATCTGGTATACTAACATAAAAGTAGTACCAATACCAAGTTAGAAATTAAAAATTCTCTTATTTTCTTTTACACAAAATTTTGTTTAACTCCTCTAGCCATAATGATATTTTACTCTGAATTTTAATGTTTTGAAAATTATTTGTTTCAGATGCTGTTGAGAAAGAAACTTATATCAAGGGCACACATTGAAAGAGTATTATTAAAGGCAGAGTTACAACATGTATAAGAACGTAAATGTTATGTAAAAAAAAGTCTATAAATGTAAATTAAAGTACTTTAAATGTATTTGTTGATGTTGTTATTTTACAGTATTTTTTTCTTTGTTAATAGTGATTTAAAATGTATGTACTTCAGCAATTGAATTGTTTAAAACTTAAAATTCATGCATTCTAAAGCAGCGAGTAAAATAATTGTATAATTATTTTAAAATATTACATCCATACTGGAATAGAAGATGTAAATAGATTTAGTTATAGGAGTCTATTAGTATTTTGTAAAGAATATCATGATGTGAAGTGATTTTAATATATTTTTTATGTGTTTAATGGCAAGCTTTTCATTTATTTACTATAAAAAATAATTAAGGAATTCAATGGATCTCAGACATAGAACAACTAGATTGAATGTACTATTTATTATTTCATTAAAACCAAAACTTGACAGAACAAGTTATCAGGTAAGAAGTTTTAGATATAATGGTATAAATATTATGAAACTTTTATGATCTTGTGTGTTTTTACTTCAAGCTAAAGGGAAGAGAAAATATACCTAATTCTACCCTACCTAAAAATAGAAGTTTTTATTGCACTTGAAAAGAATGCCTATTTAATTGCTTTCATATTTAAGATCTGACATCATAAAATGTTATCATTATTTTCTTTTGATATATGTTAAAAATTAAATAATAAAAATTTTTGGTTTGTTTAAAGTAAATGTAATATATATAATTGATTATTAACTGAACTTATTAATATATTTATTATTAACAGTAAATATTGAGCTAAATGCTTACATACTTTTAAAAAATGTATTTCTCTTGAATTTTAATTTAAAGAAATGTAATTAGTTCAGAAAAAAAAATATAACAAATACAAAACATATTTGTTACTTGAGAATGAAGTATTTTCATTCTGAGTTTTCATTATTTCTTCACCATGGAGTAAGTAATGTTCTTTATCTGTTTTTATAAATCATGAAAAAAAAAAAAAAAAAAAAAAAAGAGTATGAGAAAACTGATACTGCAGAAGAATCGATAAAAATTCTGAGAATTTTTTTGTTAAAATTTCATTTAGCGCATACTCAAATTTTTCATTTTAAATGAAAATTTCTTGCACATTCACAATTTCAATTTTGAAACTAAATACATGAAATTTTTAAACAAGCTTACTACATTTTTCAATTCTCTCAAATGAGACGTCTTAAATTGTGGTTGTCTAAATACACATACACGCATGAAGTTTGCAGACATTATTTTAATACGAAATTTTTTTTCTTTTAAGTAGGGTATATGTATGTAAGTTACTTGTATTTAAGTTGTAACCGATGTTTTTGATGGTGGCCTTTCCCCTGTTGTATCTTAAAAATCTGATTAAAATAAAAATTTTGACAGTGTTAAAAAACAAAGATTTTACCCTCTTATTTATTTATTTTTTTAGAAATATTAAAATTGCTATTTAACTTTATTTTTACCTATATTAAATAAAAAAACTGCAAATTTGATGTATTTATGAATTTAAATGACTTTGGAAAAGTATGAGGAATATCAAAAGAATGAAATTAAATTTATTTAATACATATATAACAATTGGTGTTGAATTCAGAGGGTGGCCCAGGATGGAATCCTCCTCTTCCCCATATAGAAGGTTTGAGATTTATCCCTTTTAATGAACAAAAGTGCAATTTGACCCACAGATCTCTAAAATACACCCCCCCCCCCCCCCTGCCTGGGGCCACAGAAATCCCTCCCCGAGAGGGCTGAATTCAATACCGATAACAATATTTAACAATTTTTTAAACTGTTCTAAGAAAATGAGGAATTTTTTTATGCGTTCAGCTATTACTGATAAAATTTGCTATTTTTCAAAAATTTCAATTCGGTTTCTTTTTCGTCACTAATTTTAATGCAGATTTTGCTTAGGAGTAAAATTTATTTGTTAGAAAAGTATATTAAGTCTAGACCAATAGACCCTTGCAAGGCTTTCGCACTGTAATCTTTACTGTAAATTAAGTACATTTTTCCTAAATTTATATTTGCATTTTTTTTTTTTAAACCAAACAAATTGTACTAATAAGAGTGTACTATGTCAAAAGCTTTTCGTATAAAATCCAACTCAAGTTTCTGTATTTACCTAAAAAAAGGGGTGTTAAAAAAAAAAAAAAAAAAAAAATGTGTATGATGATATTAATCTAAAAGCATAAAGAAAATTCAGTTTGTTATATTAGATATGGGCAAAGAATCCTATCCAATGATACCCCATTCATTGTATGCTACTTATTAGTTGAAAAAAAGAGATGTTGATAACAGAAATAATATATAATTTTTCTCTTGAAATGAACTAGTATTTTCTTCGTATTCATTTTTCATGCTTATTTTTAAATATTTTTAGTATAATGATTATATTGAAGGATTCCTATATTTGCAAAAAACGACAGGAAAAATAATCATACAAAAAGAAATCTAATAAAATATATTTTTCAATAATATAAAATTAAGATTTTAAAAATCAAAAAATGAGAAGGGTGGTTGCAATTGCCCCACCTGTCCTTTCTAAATGATGCTTCTGATTTTTATTAATTTTATTGTACACTGACATTTCTATTAAAAAATAGTGGTAACCTGGACAACAATTGTCCAGGCTACCACTATTTTTTAATAGAAATCTTTCAGTGTGCGCCGTTGCTCAGTTTAAGATAAAATTAATAGAAATCTGAAGCCTCATTTAGGAAAAACAGGGTGGGGCAATTGCCCTCCCTTCCTATTTATTTTATTTTTTTATATAAAGCGTCCGCTACTGATCCGAAGAGCATCCTATGAATGCCGCATGCCGGACGAGCAGAGGATGCAAATTCTATTTGTTTTATCTGGTCCTATGAGCGTCCTACTGTCATCCTATGAATGGCTGAAAATGACGTCCGAAGGACGTGATTAGGTGTCTCCTTCTGCTCCCCCGCGGACGTCCGCCGGATAACGGTGGGATATTGTAGGACGTCCGACGGACGAGGCAATATACTGCATAGGACGTCTTTCGTATGTCCTCAGGACGTGTTTGTGTTGTATGGGAAGTTGTATATGGTTTTAAAAAATAAGTTTTAAAGTTTTTTTTAAGTATTCGGTTCGGCTGAATATTTTGATATTCGGCACGCCGAATAATTTGCTATTCGGCCAAACCGAATATTCGGCATACCGAATAGTTTGATATTCGGCAACATGGCCGAATACCGAATATTCGGTACATCCCTAGTTAACATAGTATAATTAATAAATAAACTTAAAATTTCGAACCTGAAATCAAAATAACATTAAAACTCTTCATTTCACGATTTGCATAGTAATATAAAAAATAATTTTAAAATATGGTACTTTTCTGTTAGTCGGCACAGGCGATAAATCAACAAATATTTTTCCTTTGTCAGTCGCATTGCATTCACTTAATTTTAAATATAAACCATTCACTCATTTCATTCTAATACATATGTCACATTTAAATACATGCCTTTCACTCATTTCGATTCAATTGCAGAAAAAAAATATATCATCAAAATATTGTTTCTAATTTTCATGTGTGTAAAAAAAAAAAAAAAAAAAGCTATTTTTGGACAGATTTGTACACGAGTAACATAAAAGTACCAAAAATACTCATAAGTTAAATATAAGTATTAAATAGCTTAACCAGCATGAGTAATAGTCAGTGTAGAATAATTTAAATAGAAAAAATAAGAGAATATGCTTTCCACACGTGGAAGAATTCAATAAAACACACTTATTTATATTACACACTATACATAAAGGTTATTTTTCCAAAAAAAGCAGGGTGGGGACAACCAAACACAGCTAATGCACAATATGTTTTAAAAAACATCATTACTTTCCATATGTTATATTTATAAACTGCATTAATTACATCTAAATAAAATAACCAAACCATACAAGTGATAAATTTTATACCTATGGTCATTTAAATTTCTCAAAACGCTTTTGAACTAAATTCTGATTCAGCAGCAGCTATGAATATTATCATTAACATCTCAAAACTAATCTTTTGAGCTAAAAAAAAAAATTAAAAAACTTACTTGCTATGCTCACAATTTCTTAGTTAATTCACATTTAAAATAAAGTATGAAGCTGCAGCTTACTTACAAAATATATTATTCGAAAAATGTAAATTCTGTGAGCAAAATCTAAAAGCGTAAAAATCATAAAAGCATGGCTTCAGATTTTTTTTTTTTTTTTGTTTGTTTGTTTAATGAACTTTGACCCAAAAATTTAGAAGCCTTATTTCAAATTATAGCATTTTATGGAATCAGATACGTATTAATTCCAATTTTGATTGTCGTTGAATACTAAGGTCATTCCATAGTAACTTATGTTATAATTTAAAACAATTTACAGCGGTAATTTCAGTGATATAACACCAAAAAATTTTCAAATGTAAAGTTATTTGAAAATTGATTTGTTAATTAAACCTATCCAAAGGCCAATTTGGATAAAAATTACCTAGAAAATGAAAATTATATTTTTTATGGCAACTTACGTTACTTTTTCAGTAATGTCAGTTACCATAATAAATATAACTGGCAGAGTTCAAGAAAAAACACTAAAATTAGGCCATTATCATCTAAATTTATCTTTGAATAGGTTTAATTAACAAATCATGTCAACTTTGCATTGCAAGTATTTTTTTGGTCTTTTATTACTAAAATTACTGAAGTAAACTGTTCTAAATGTAACGTAAGTTACCATCGAATGACCCAGTGAATTATAAACATTGATTGAGCGAAACAAACAATATCACTTATTTTATTTTCCAGCTCAGAGCTTTATAAAAATTAATTACAATGTTGACACATTTTAATTAAATTCTAAAATACACCATATGCTCCTGATAATTTCAATAACTTATACTAATGAAATAAATAATTCATATCACTTCAAAGAATTGTAAATAAACAACCCAAATCACAACAACAACAAAAAAACAACAACAACATTGATAATAGTAATACATTTTAGATTAGTTCAACAATAACAAATATTAAATCAAATACATTAGATTATTACATATGCAGCTTAATAATTATTAAACAAATAAAAAACATACTATCATAGATAATACATTTTATATTATTTCAATAATAATATTAAATAAAATATATGCAGTTTAATAATTATTAAGCTGATATTAAATAAAAATTATCCAGGTGTACCATTTAAAAAAATTTTTAGAAATGGAAGAGGTATCATTTGATTATAGTTCACAGCTACGAAGCAATATACATAACCATATTCTCAAATATATAGATTATTACTAATTAATTACCATGCTTAAATTGCTTATTTAACACCGTGATCTTATTTTAGACAAATCTGATAAGTTATTCTAGCTTTCGTGTAATTTCTGAATTTTTTTTAAGTCTGAGCGACACATTTTTTGCAATATCAAATCCTTAAAAAGTGTGTATAGGGAGGGAGGGAGAGGTTAACTGCTTCCCGCAAACAGAATACTCATATACTTGATGTTTATATAAAGCATAGTTTACATATTTACATAAACTACATTTTTTAATTGATCATTTAACGCCATTTTATAAATTAAAAAAATTAATGCGAAGAAAACATTGATTAAAGAATAAAAGGAATTAAATAATAAATATTGTATTGAGAATAAAATTTTCTTAGATACAGGTTGATTTTGGGAGAAAAATGACGTTATATATAAAAGATAAAACAATGATAAATAAAATACAGAACATGTACTTTTGAGAAAAATGACTTACTTACAATCACCATGCACGAATATTATTAAAGGTTCATATCTTCAAAAAAAGCATGCAAATCTCATGTAAAAGTCAGGTCAACAGGCAATCGACAAACATTCACATAACTGTTGAAAATGTCCCATTGAATAAACATCCTGCAATGTAAATAAATAGAAAAAAAAGACTAATAAACTAATAAAAACAATGTAGAATGCATATCAAAATCCCTCGTTCTAAGCAACAGAAAATAAATATATAAAAAAACTACATACTTACAGTCAGTCATACAAGTTAGTAATACGTTATTTATACGACAGTTCCTGATTGATGAATTTTAAGGGAAAACAACAAAACAGCACATAGTCCAAGAGCATCAGACAATCCACTTTCTTGCAGAAGATCACAAATGGTAGTCACTTATTGTAGAAGACTACACACCTGCGATATCCTGAGAGCAAACTTGGTAAAATATGTATTTATCTTGGCACCAGCAGATTCTAATCTCTACTTCTAGTATAACTTTTATAGGTTTGAAAGTTTTTCAAACTCTTTCTGAAAAAAAAAAAAATAATTTACGAACTTTTCAATCGTAAATCATCTCTTGTGGGGAAGTGGAGAGAAAAAATTCATGTTCTAGATTTTACAGTTTTAATATACTACTACTGATTAATTATTAAAGAAAACTTCAGAAAGATAAACACATATAAGATAAAATTTTAAAAAGAATAAGGGATGGTTTATAAATTATTAATAATAATAATTACAAGTAAAAACTTTATTTAAAAACAAGTTTGTTCAATTTAAAAAAAGTTAAATTTTATATGTCATTAGAATTTTTTTAGGGGAGGATAAGAAGCTAAATACAATTCAAAGTCTTCATATTACTTTAGATAGCACCGTATCATTGTAAAAATTAACACATTTAAAACTGATTAATAATAATGTAAATCATGTATGCAGAGTTTGCTATGATCAGTCAATTATATAAAAATAATAGAGAAAACTTTGGAGTTAATTCAAAATTAATTCTATGGTTAAAAATTTGTTGCTAGTTAGGATAAATTTAAAAATTGTCAGTATACTAAAAATGCATTGAAATAGAGTATCAAATAAATACCTGAAGGAAATGAAACTATTTATTCACAAAAAAGGCATTACCGTACATTATAATAGAATGACGACGTATTATATTAATTTGTATTCATATACTATCAAATTTGTTTTTAAATTCATGCATATGAAACCAGGTTAATTTTAAAGAATTTGGAAATGAGGAACATAATTATCTATTAACAAATGCATATGCACCGTTGTATGTAAATACAGGAAGATGCTAATTAAAGAATTTACGAATACATCGTTTTATAGAGTTTGGTAATATTAAAAAGTAACATAGTTAACAAATTAATTTTAGTAGCGTAGTATGTAAATACATGAAAATAGTAACTTACGATTATATAGCTTTATAAAAGAAACTTCTACAGTTATGAAACAATGTAAATAAATGTTAAAAACATCTGAAAAACCATTACGTACCTTTAATTTGTAAATCCCTTATTAATTTCAAATAATCTTTAAAATCATAAGCTGTCGTCTGCTTCTTCGATCTTATAAAATGGCGGAATACAGAAAAATAAAGCACACTGATTGGTTGGGTCTAGTATTTTAAAGCCAAGGCCTAGACCACAGAGACCAAGCCTCGCAGACCACGCAGACCCTCCTAAACCAGGCTAAACCCACGCCTGGCAGACCTCGCAGACCTTGTAGACCTGATAAGCCATAGTGTAAACGCAGCATTAGAGGCATGCTAAAACCAGCTCTGCCGAAGCTAACGAAAAAGACAGGCTTCCGCGGTGCATTCCATGTGTCTTTTTTTATAGACCGCTGGAATCACGTGATGCCGGAATGCACCAATGTAGGGGTACAAAAAGAGCAATGCGTCGCTCTAGTGGTCTGTAAAAAAAGACACTTGTGATACACGGCTTAGCCTGTCTTTTTCGTTAGCCTCGCAGCTCTGCTGTGTGACGTCAAGTTCATAAAATATTCGCCACTCTTTTATACAGGTACTCAAGTTTCGGGCTCAGCTTTCAATGAATTATAATATTCCCCTTGATTGATGGTATTCTTAACTGTGACTCTGAGAATAATTTTATTTGAAATGTTTGTTTACAAACAATTTTGTTGTTTATGACATAGAGTATTTTATCCATAAAATAACTATGAAAATTACCATAAAAAATTATACTGCTGTCGCAACATGGCGTTGGATTGCAAATGATGATAGTTGCGGCATTTGCAGGATGCCTTTTGATGGATGTTGCCCTGATTGCAAGATGCCTGGAGATGATTGTCCTTTAGTTTGGGGACGTTGTTCCCACTGTTTTCATATTCACTGCATTATGAAATGGTTGACTTCTCAGCAAGTGCATCAGCTTTGTCCTATGTGCCGGCAGGAGTGGAAATTTAAGGAATAATAACACAACAACCTAGGTGTAAATAATCCCCATCTGATTGCATACTTTTATCTAAAATCGCATTTCTTTGATGCGTGTGAAGAACTTCTCTTAAATTCTGAGATCAAACAAATGGATTAGTTGCATCTTGTACATGTTGCTAATTGATGTCAAATGTTTCTTTCTAATAAAATTTCTTTAATCTTAGATATTAGAAGGTTTGATTATTGAAACTGTCAATATATTTCCTCAACTTTACATGTAGCTACATATACTTATTCGTATTAATATGTTTTACAAACAGGTATTTTAAATTCCAAATACTATCTAATGCTCTATTTGTTACTTTCTTTATCAATGCACCACAGGGTCAAATAATAATAAATGAAAATTATATTTACTGAAACCTTTCTGAATTTGAAAATATTTAAAAAAAATAAATAAATAAAATAACCTTTGTTCTGATTTTTCACTAAAGGTAATAGTAGGTTTTGAGTAGGTAATAAGAATCAGGTGTAAATTGTTTGATTATTTTGTTAAAAGGAGCAATGGAGTTGAGTTACATTATGAATCATAGTTTACAGGTTGGTAATGAAAATTTATTTCTGTTATTAACCTCTTCAGACCTGAAGGTAAAATAACACTACAAGTGCACATTCATTGCTTTTTCACAAACAAAAAGACACCCTAGATGACAGACGAATTCTTTTTTCTGAAATGAGTACTTTAGGGGACGAGTCATTTAGGTTCACAAACAGGGATCTAAAATGACCAGCCTCCTTAAAATATTAATTTAATGAACAATAACCTAAATTCATGCAGTAAAAAATTGAAGGTCTTTAATTAATTGAATGATCTGCAAATCCTCATTTTTTTTTTTTTTTTTTTACTGTAAAGTGTTTACGTTAACCCTTAAATGCCTGAGTTTTCAAAAATCATTGTAATAATGTTTTTCGGCTTTCATTTTTTAAATAAATCATGGGAAAAATACTTAAAAAATTCATATTTTGTTTTAATTATAGTTTATGGCTAAAAAACAGTTTGTTACTAATCGGCAATACTGGTGTTTAATTGAAAAAATAATTTCCCTTGATAAAATTCTATAATATTAAACACACAAGAATTTCAGGAACTATAATAAGAAATAAATTTTACTTGCTCACTGCAGGTCAAAATAGGGTATTTCGCAAGCTTCCAATCAAAACAAAAAGAACAAGTAGCAACAATTGAAAAAATAAATCTATCTTTATTCTTAAACAGCACAAGTGTTGCCATCTACATGTTGAAAATCGATTTAATAATATTTTCAGAATGTATTTTATTGGCAACATTAGGCATTATAGCTTCAATATTATTCTAATAGTATTTTAGAGCCTAAATTGGGTATGTTGCCGAAAAGCAACACCAGGCATTTAAGGGTTAAATAATTGTGAAAATTTTTTTAGTTTATTGGCCACACTGTCTTGAAGGCATTTTGCAAACTCAGATAAAAATAATATTTATTTTATGAAGAAATATGCATTAATGCTGTTATTGATTGGATTTCTCCCGAAGCCAAAAACATTCAGTTACATTAAAGTAAAGTCAAATGTAACAAAATCAAACAGTTTAGTTTTTATGAGGAAAAGAATAGAGGTGCACATTTGTGTGCCTCAGGTCTGAAGAGGTTAAAAGCCTGGTGTTTTTGGTTAATCTTCCATTTATGCAAGTCCATCATCAAGTGTTGGTCTCGAACATGAGCAGTGTTGTAAAAAATGTAGAGAGTTTAAAAATAATACAAATATTATTAAGGTGTAATAACAAAAAGTAAATGCTGTGACCGTCGTGGCAAACCACATTTTCTCAACCATGAAAGAGTTCCTCCTAAAGGAGGAATTCTACCTTTTAAAAGTAATTCTGGACATTCTTTGAATATATAGGGTAGATGTGCCAGTAATGGACACCCTTAAGGAATATCTTTTAAAATTATTTTTTTAATAGTTATAATTATTATATTACAGTTTTTTCAATGTTATATTAACCTATCAACAATATTTAACCATTCTTATAGTCTTATTTCCCAATATGAATCGAAATTTAATTTTAAATAACAGAAATATATCAAAAGCCCCGTAATGGACACCCCATAAAAAGTAATAAATACAATTGTTTTTATGTGTGTATTTAGAACCAGAATTTAATTAATGCATACTAATGAAATGAAATAGTTATTTTCAAATAAATTTAACAATTAGGATACCAGTAATTAATAAAATATTTGTGATAATCATTTACTGTTTGCATCAATTATTGTAATTAACAGAAGATCTATGTTTAATTATTCTAGATGGATAGTTTAAAATGCTAAATATCAGGCAATTACAGCTATCAAATTATTGAAACAGTGGGGGATTAAAAAGATAATTAAAAAAAAAGTTTTAGAATATTAGTGTTTAGTTTTGTCTCACTATTTTTAACAATTAGTCTTCCAAATACTACTTGATATATCATTTATAATAATTAATTAGGGATGCACCGAATATTCGGTATCTATTCAGTATTCAGCCATGTTGCCGAATATTCTGTTTGGCCGAATAGCAAATTATTCGGCATGCCGAATATCGAAATATTCGGCTGAATTGAATAGGTACTTAGAAAAAACTTTTAAAACATATTTTTTAAAACCTTATACAATTTCTGTGTTTAACAGTCAACTTATAAAGATATTCAGAATTATTAGAAACAGAATCATATTTAAATAAAAGAAAATGTTTTTACATTATTCATTTGCTGTTTGTTAAGTATTATTTTAGAAAATTAACCAATCATGAGGATTTTCATTGGAATTAATTATGTACAAATGCAAGTTCCTCAACATTGTCCAATAAATAATCTGTTTCTTGCTAAGATTTTAAGAACGTTTACAACTTCTGAAAATGATTGCCCACTCCAGGCACTGATCTAGGATGCATTTAAAAACTTCCTTGCTTAATCAAAGGGAGTAGAACAGTTATTCTTGCTAAGTTGTCACCATATAAAATTTGAATCGATTCTATTATTTATTAACTTTTACTTTAGTCTCTTCCTGACAAGCAAATATATGATCCTGTACAATTTTTCTTCCAATTTTTTCACAATTTCTCTTTGATTTTAAAATGTTGTTTTAGAATTTAAGAAAATTTTATTCATTTGTTTTAATTCTCAGAAGAAGCCATGAAATTTAAAATTTTATTAATTAAAAATTTTTTTATAACTATCCTCTTAAATAACTCAAAGCAGATTTTTTTCAGCATAAAGTTTACTTGAAAAAAGCTCTTGTTTATTAGAATAAAAGTTTCTGTTATAAATAACGTTTTAATGCCTTTAAACTTTGAAATATAAAAGTATTCGACAAGCCGAATAGTTACTATTCAGCAGGCTGAATATTCAGTATTCGGCCTAGCAGTTACTATTCGGCTAGCCGAATATTCGGTATTCGGTTCGCCTGTTGGCCGAATATTCAATATTCAGCCAAAATCACTATTTAAAAGTATAGGTGCATCCCTATAATTAATATAACAAATATGAAAGAAATGATATTGGGAGTTGAATATTTTTACTAAATAAAATGATTTCAAAATAAAACTGTAGAACTGATGTTTGAGGCCACTGATCAGCATTTTTACTAGTTTCATGAATATCCCGGGTGCAGAATCGGCGCAACGCTGTGACTCACGTCACAGACTCTTAAGAAGGTCTGCAGACTATTTTTCAACTGTTAAAATTTAGAAAAAAAAAGTTTTCTAGAAATTATTTGCCATGTGCCATAATAATACGATCCGTGCCACATGCGATTAACGAAACTCTGATTCCTTTTAAAATATAAATAATTCACGGAGAAAACTCTAGACACGCGATCATGAAACATCCATTATTAAATGAGCCAATCCGCGTAGGGGTGATTTCTTAAGAAATTTAAAAAAATTCGTCATTAGTCTGAAAATTCGGACGTAAATATCACGAATTTCGACAAATGTTCGCCGACAAAAACAATATTGTCAATTGTTTGCAGTTAAAATAGCAAATTTCATCAAAGGATCGCAAAAAAATGGGAATTTGTCAAAAGATTGCGAAGAAAAAACAAAATTTTGTCATAAGATCGTGAAAGAAACGTCAATTTCGTAAAAGGGCTGCGGAAAAATAGCAACTTTCGTCAAAGGATGGTGGAAAAATGTGATTTCCGTCAAATGATCACAGAAAAAACGTGAATTTCGTCACAGGTCTACGAAAAAGTAGCAACTTTCGTCAAAGGATTGCAGAAAAAACCCGAATTTCATCAAAGGATCTCGGAAAAAACAATTTCGTCAAAGGATCGGGGGAAAGAACGCAAAATTTATCGAAGGATCGTTAAAAAATGAGAATTTCGACAAAAGATCGTGGAAAATAGACTAATTTTTTTTTATTTTCGTGTGATAAGGCACAAATTTCGTCAAAAGATGGCGAAAATTGTGCCACAAGATCGAAAAAAAACACCAATTTCGTCAAAGGGCTACGAAAAGAATAATTATAATTTCCTAAAAGGATGGTGGGAAAACGCGAGTTTCATCAAATGTTCGGAGAAAAAAAATGTGAATTATGACAAATGATCGCGGAAAAAGTGCAAATTCTGTCAAAGGGTCGTGGAAAAAACGCAAATTTTGTCCAAAGATCGCAAAAAAACATAGAATTTCGTCAAAGGATTGTGGAAGAAATGTGAATTTCGTCGAAAGATTGTGGAAAACAGCGAATTTCGCTTAAAGATCGCGAAAAAACACATATATCATCAAAAGATCGCGGAGAAAAGGTGAATTCCATCAAAGGATCAGGAGAAAAAACACGAATTTCGTCAAAAGATCGCGAAATAAAAGCGAACGTCATCGAAAGATCACGAAACAAACGGGAACACCTGATGTATGTAAATTACCCTCTTCTGTCTTGCCACTGTCCGGAATTTCCCTCTACATTATACTTTTACATAACAATATATCTATCTCCTCTATGTTCACTTTTATTAAATAATACATTTCATATCTTTATTAATTTAAACGTCATTCTACTTACCTTAAATTAACTTCTCTTATCATCCCTTTAATTTATCCACTCTGTTTACATTTTCGTACTTTCCGTTTTTCATCCACCTGTTTCTCCCACGCATTCAACGGCACGTAGCCCTTTCATTTGACGTATGGTTTCACGGTCGCCACTAGATGGCGTCTCTCGTTCGAGCTTACGGCACATCGGATGTACGACACTTCGTCACGATGTCGTCACTCTGGATTCATCGTTAGCTGCCCGTTGAATTGCGTGATGAGTTACTATTCATTCTCCCGGTTTGTATAAATATGAATGTTTCCTTTGCTTACTTACCTCGTCCCTCTTCCTCCTTCTCCAATTCTCAGTCATTAACAGCTGGTTGCCCTTGGATTGTTAAAACGGCGTTTAATGTGAAACTGAAAGTTCTGTATATTTTTATAAGCTGATATCATAATGATTTACTTGGAGTCTTCCATTTCAATGCACCTGTTAAAGAGTTTGATAGTTTTGACATCGGCTCTGGATTAGCGTGTGGACTCAGTGTTAAGTGTTTCTAAATAAACATCGTTTAAGGAGTCACGTTTGTCGGGAAGTCCAAAGCTAAATGTTTTGTGTTTTCGTGTAATGTTTATCGCTACATTCTCCATGGAAATGTCACCAGTTATAAAGATGTTTCTCATCAATTTAATCTTATTTATGGAAGCATTTGACTTGGCATGATTTAAGCAGTTGATGTATTAAATGGGACTTTACATAACGGCAGTCACTCTCTGATGCAGTACTTCATTTCCTAAATGTCATAGGGGTTCGTTAGACTACTTTTAATCTTATTACTGTTAAATCTATTTATGAATTACTGAACTATATATTGTTTTATCTTTTGATTAATAAACGTTAGATTGTTTTTATATTTATCTTATAGTTATTTCACCACCATATCTTTTATTCTTCTTTAGCTATTTAATGTAAACAGGTTTGGGGTCATCAGCTTAAGTTTCCATTGGGCATTTTCAACTCACTCTGCTAAATCTAATACTTATCTAAATCTAATCCCATCAACACCGTCGAAAGGTAGCGAAAAGAACGCAAACTCCGTCGAAAGATCGCGAAATAAACGCAAACATCGTTGAATGATCGCGAAAATCGTCGAAAGATCGCGAAAAAACCATGAACATCATCGAAAGGTCACGAAAAAAATGCAGACATCGTCGAAAGATCGCGATAAAAAAAGGCGGACATCGTCGAAAGATCGCGATAAAAAAAAGGCGGGCATCCTTGAAAGATCGCGAAAAAAAACGCAAACATCATCGGAAGACGAAAGGTCCTGAAAAAACGCGGACATCGTCGAAATATCGCGAAAAAATGCGCATTTCGTCAAAGGATCGAGGAAAAAAAGGTGAATTCCGTTAAACAATCGTGGAAAAATTTGCTGCAACATTAATGTTTTCACGAGATTTTTCACAGCTGAATTGGCAGGTTAAATATTAGTTAGCCATGTTTTGAGTGAAAGTATGTTAAATTTTGAATTGCACAACTAGCTAAGATTGCTAGGTAAAACATTGCATTAGAATTACTTATAGTATTTGCATGAATTACTCAAATTTGATTCTCTCAGAATTTCAATCTGCTACAAAAGCAGCTTTTATTGCTACAAAATTAGATTTTTGCTGCTCTAACGTGGCTTTAGTGCACTTTCATTCCTGTATTATCACATCTATATATAATTTTTATTATTATCATATGGTATCAATCTTTTCAAAAAATTTAGAAATTGGTATTCATCTGTTAATTTTACTGTTATTCTGTTTTCTAACTTCACAGAAATTTTGACAAATTTTATGAAAGATTTTTCAGACAATGGTATTAAAAATTTTGAGGACAAAGGTAAATTATTTAAAAATATACTTTCCTTTTATATTAATCACAAATACTTGGGGGGTTTAAGTGCATGAGGGATTGGAAAAAGGGTTTTTGTCCTTAAGTTCTGCAGACTGTTTTTAAAATTTCTACTTGTGTTGCAGACTGCAAAAAAAAATTCTGCTGCTGGGATGAATATTACCTATAACTTTCATTAATATTAAGTTTATGTTATTATTTTTTTTGTCAAAGGTGAATAAGAAAACATTTAAGACAGAAAATAGATTTTTAATAGATTCTGTAACTTAATTGTTTTTATTTAAACGGAGAGGGATTAAACTCTATGAGCCCCTCTTTGACTGTGCTCTTAAACAATATTTTCTGCTTCCTGGCTGATTTGATTGCCAGATTATAAAATATGCAAGGTTCATAATACATTTAAAAAAAAAAAGAATAAAATATTGAAATTTCACATAAAATAATTTAAGAGCGGCTATTTATAAAAGTTTTGATGTTATTACATTTTGGGTAAGTATATAATTTAAAAATTAAATTTGATTATTTAGGTTTGCAGTTAAGTCAAAAAATTTTATGCACTATAAATATTACTGAAATTGCATTTTTAGCAATGTCTACATGGGGTGTCCATTACTGGAAAATGACTAATTAGCCATCCCAGTAATGGACACCCCCTCTTGAAACCTTAAAAATAAATGAAATTTTGTAAATGGCTGTTAGTATATAAAATTGTAAGTTTTCTATTGCTACTTGCACAAAAATATTCAAATTTTGCAAGAAAATAAATAATATATAAATTAATTAAACAAAATTAGCTCTTAGCCTCTTCGGTAAGATTTTCACAGAAAAACAGCGAAACTTTGAAACAATGTTTTCTGCTTCCTGATTGGTTTGATTAAAAGTGTCAACAATAAACCTGTTTTAAAAAACATGCAAGGGGGAATTATAAAAAAAATAATTAAAGCTAAATATTTATTAGTTATTTTTTTATGAACCAAAAATATCAAGGGGTGTCGGGTGTCCATTACTGGCACATCTACCCTATATATTTTCACTAGATACTAGCTGAGATCGATCTCTAAAAAGACCTTTTCTTACTTTTTGGATTTTAGCTGCAGTTTTTTTTATGATAATACTTTCGCTTTTAGAACCGCTTTTGAATGTGAAAGTTGACTGCAACTTATTTTCAGCCTAACTTGATGTTTGATCACATGGCAGTTTGATAGTTGATGGAAACCAGCTTGTCTTGATCACATGGAAGCCGTAAAGGGTATGAGTATTGTTGGCTGCATTCCATCGTAGATTTACTGTGTTCTTACATAATAAATGTTAATTTGTTATTTTAACTTTATTTTGATATCAGTTAAGGGCACAGATGTCATATACGCACCGGGTTTGGTGCAATATTTTTTGTGCTAATTTGCCAAAAACATCGCTTTTAAATACCATTTATATATATACATTTTAAAATTATTTTCTATTATTTTAAAACGGATATAACAATAAATTAAAAAAAAGTTTAATTAATAACCTATAGAACAAAACAATTAATATAATTTTGAAAAATAAAAGTAAATAAATTTATTAATAAATAAACAACAATAGCCGGGTTACCATATCAAATCAAGCAAAATAACTATCTATTTTGGCGGCAATTAAGTATTTCAGTGCGTATATGGCATTTGTGCCAAAAAAAGTTTAATTAATATTATTAATAACTATAGAACAAACAATTTATCTAATTAAAAAAAAGAAAAGAAACAATTTATTAATAAATAAACAACAGTAACGTAAAAAAAGCTGGATTACCATGTCAGGTAAAATAACGTCATTTTGGCGCCAATTAGGTGCCCAGGTGGATATAGGTCATTCTCCCAAAAGTGTTCAATTCCAGTCACAAAGCCTTTTTCTGTATTTGACATGGATATTTTTTAATTAACCCATTCAGGATCAGCGACTTTTAGGCAAATTTTATTCGGTTGGCACCACTTCTATAAAAGTTACCTTTATTTAAATAATCATGAAAATGCTCTAATTAAAGAAAGCAAATAATACTTTACTTTTTTACTGGTACCTAAAACAAATTAAGTATGTTCTTTTTAAGGGTGCATATATGCACCCATGGTCCCGAATGGGTTAATTTATGTTTTCTATTGAAAATGAAAGAAGACTAAATATGTTGTGTGCATACATTTTTTATAGTTACTTTGTATTTTTTATTTCTTAGTTCACGTTCACAGTATGTGAGATCTCACCTCCGTGTCATGTCACACACCCAAAGTTACTTAGGAAAATGTTTGATTATTTATTTAATTAAAAAAAGTAGTTAAATAATTATTCTAGCTACTACCATCTCAAGAGCAAAGTAGCATAGTTAATTAATTTCTTTGTATTTTTGTTTGTTTTCTGAGTACAGAAAGTAGTGTTGCACAAAAAATTCTCACCAGATTTTTTTTTCCATATAATTTTCATTATTTATTTTAATATAATTCCAGATTTTGTTTTTCGCCATTATGTTTGCTGTTGTTAAATTATAAGCCAGAAATTTGTTTTGATACTTCGTGTTAGATTTTGTTGTAAAAAAGCAACCCTGGCTATTGAAGATTCTCGCATCCATGAACTGTAATTCAAGGTGGCAAATCAACATTAAGATAACTTATACAGTCAACTCTGTGAAACCTGTCGATGTGCAATTCGCAAACGTCTATTATATGCACTACACGTTGAATGTAAACAGTGAAAATTTTCATTAACAGTTAAACTCATAAAGTTAAATTTGGTATATATTTTTTGTTAGTTAACCATTTTCCAATGAATAAATATTTAAATATAAATTGCATATAAATATTTACATTTCCTTGAGTAACAAAATTTTATCTTGGAGCAAGAAGCAATGAGTGTGTCTATGAATACTGTTCATAGACTACAGAAAAAAATATTGACAAAAAACCAAAATTGAAACTACCATTGTCTTGTGTCAATGTTTAAAACAATGAATAATCAGTAAAATTTGAATTGAATATAATTTAGTTTTTCTGTAAATTAACTTAGTTATTAAATAGATTAAACCAATGTTGCATTATGCTTTTATTTTTCAATGTAATTGTAATTTTTGTGCAGTTGTTCCTAATTTATACCTTAAAAAATAAAATGTAAACAAAGGGATGATCTATAATCCACAAAACCCTAGGTCCCTAAGTGTGCGAATTACAGTGGTGTAGCTAAGGGGGTGGCTACCCCGGGCGCCGAGGCCAAGGGACGCCAAATTGAGAGAGGTTTAAACCAAAATTATCTCACATATTTTAACAATAAATAAAAATTGATAATTTTTTTTACTTTTTTTTGTGTGTGAATGTTTTCTTTAGAAAGATATTTGTTATATCCAAATAACAAAGAAAAAGCTTCTGTAAATATCTCTAGGGATGGCTTTATACACTTGGTAGCTAAGATAATTATGTACTTGAATTAAGGCGAAAAATGATTAAATAAGGGGTGCCAAATTGAGGAGAGCTTTAAACCAAAATTATTTTACATATTTTGACAATAAATAAGAATTGTTGACCTTTCCTTTTGTGTGTGTGTGAATGTTTTGAAGATATTCAGTGAAGAGGGGGATAGAGAAATCCGTAAGTGTCATCGCTGATGGAGGTTTCCAAATGCCTAGCCTCCAAAAAACGTGTTGGCGATTTGGAGTTACATTTCTGGCATCAAAAGAACATTTTTCACTTACTAGCTGACCCAACCATCGATTTTCCCAAACAAACCACAAATTATTAAAAGCTCTATTAATATTAAATTTAAAAAAAAAAACTTGAATCTCTTAAAATGAACCTCGGGGATGGGTCTCCACTGTCTTTGGCAGCATAGGCCGGACGTGCTACACACGTATCTTTAACCACTACAAACATTCACTCAAATTTATCTCTTTCAAAATGAATCTCCGGCACAGGTCTCTTCTGCCTATGTCCCCATATAGCAAGCGTGCTGCACACTCATCGGAAAGTCTGAAGACAATCGTAAGATGAGTTGAAAGAAAAAAATTCTGCAGAAATTGGGCCCATGAAATCTCAGATAAAAATACCTCCTGGTGGTGACAGGTAGAACTAAAAACTGTAAGATAATCGAAAACATAGTTAAATGAACAAAACCCAGTTGAAATTGGGTCCATAGAACCCGAGATAAGAATGCTCCCTGTACTGGAAGATGGAGCTAAAAACTGCAAGAAAATCATAATCTAAGTTGAATGAATCAATTCACGTTGAAATCTGGCCCATAGAATCCAAGAAAAGTATGTGCCGTTAATGTTCGATAATGGTAAAAAAAGAAGTCTATATTTTGGGAAACATAGTTTTAAATGTAAATAAAGGGGTGAAACCCTTGTGGGCGAACTCTCTAATATCATGGGACTCTTTGCCACAGAACATATTAAAAATCTTTGTTTAAATTTTTTAAATGCCTTTAAATTATGTTTTTAGTATTTGACCACATTTAATAATTAAGTCGATTGTCTACATGTCAGATAATCTCTGATCCATCGATTTTCGGAACTTAAATGGAAAGGTTGGCCGGAAAAAGTTCTCTTTTTAGTCCGTTTTTTAATGAATGTTCGTCCCTGTATGGTTCTTTCTCCAATCTTTTGTACTGCTGTCAGTTTTTTGAAAAAATTAAGAACAATTGCAGACCGATTTTCAAACATTTTATACACTGGTGTAAAATATCTTTCTACATGTACTCTGAAATTTTCAAATCAATATCTTAATTTTTGCTGATTAGTGAAAATTCTTAAATTCTTTAATTATGGCTGTGGAACAATGTGCAGATGTGCATGCAATTTTGCCATTTTGTGAAAAAAAATCATGATTTTGATTAGAGCCGTACCGAGTACTCGGTACTCAGCCAATACCGAGTAGTTGTAAGAATTTCATTTTTTAAGTATATGAATTTAAAACTGATCTGTAAAAAGTTATTCGAATATCAATGTATAATATATGCAATAATTCATAAAACTATTTACTCGGTATTTAACAATATGTCTACAAAATATAGAAAAAGTTAAGAACAAAAACCCTTATAAAATAATTCCAGATTAAAATTTAGTTTCACATTTATACAAATAAAAATAAGTTCTTTTTAAATATATAGGAAAACAGAAAATACTATTATTTTGGATAAAGAAACTGAAAATACAATAAATGTAATAAAAAAATTATTAAATTTATTATATTTCAAATTATGGTTCAGAAACACCAAAGGTTCTACATTATCAGTGGACAGGGCATTTCTTTTACTACTATAAATTTGGCTTGCCTCTGAAAATATACATTCAGAATAAACAGTGGTTGAAGGTGCACTAAGAATTTTTTTGCAAGGTTGCACATAATCGAAAAGTTTTTTCCCCCCACCATGCAAATGGAGTGTCAGTTTTACATAAGTCTTCTGTTAAGAAAGCCTGTATCTCTTTTTGTACCTCTCTTTTTATTTTTCTCTTTCTTATTTTTAATCAAAAGAAAATAAGGTACAGTTGCAAAATAAATATGAAATGCTTTGTGTTATTCAATGAATAGTTTTGTTACAGTAACCAATAAACATTTTTATTTTTGTTAGACAGATTTCAGGTATTGGAAGATATTGGAAGGTTGAAGAATGCTTTAATTTTTTATTGGTTAATAATTGTACTTGTTATGTGTCAATTCTCCTTTTTTTGCTACTGTTTCGAATTGTCAGAAATTGTCTTTAAAAGGTGCACAAATAAATTACAAATTTAATTAGTTAATTTATATATACTATATATGTATATTATATATATGTACACACAGGTATTATATATGTATATACACACAGGTATATATATATGTACACACATATGTACACCTAAGCTCACATTATGTGCACATCAGGGTTTTTCTTCTTATTACACAACTACTCGGCTACTCGGCCAAAGTACTACTCGGTACACCACTATTATGTATTGTTATATAGAATTACGCCTTAGTTATATATCTAATAGAATAAATATTTTTTTATGCTTTATCTCACTACACAAACATAACTGTACCATAAAGTTCACATCTGACCTCTATGAATGATGTTAAGAAAAAAACTGTGTTTCAGAAAAAAATAAATATACTGTAGCTTGGCCATTGCTGGTTTTTACTTGCAGTAAGTGGTAAGTTTCTAAAAATACTAATATTTGTCTTGAAAAACAAAATTTTTCAATGGAAAAAATTTGTATTGAAAATGTACACTTTTGGGAGAATAACCTGTATATGACATCTGTGTCCAGATAAGCTGAAAACGGTTTTTTAAATTGAATTTTCTAAATTTGAATATAAATTACATTATTATTACTATGCTAATTACATTTTATTATATATAATAGTTTGGTATTCATTGTACAGTAATGGCATGTTGTAATGCTTCTTTTATTCATTGTAGCATAATGTCACATGAGAAAGATATCCATAATTGAGGTAGTCATAAAGATGAAAAATTTTGATGTGGTATTAATTAGAATGATGAACAAATATGAATTCTTGTAGAAAGCTGTGGCTATTTTACCACAAATCATAGGAAATAATGATTGCACATGGTATGAATTTTAATACATTTTTGTAATGTTTAAATCTCTCATTTTTTTTATTTATTTATTTTTAAATTAAAAATATGTGAACTATTTTTAACCTTATCCTTATACAGTCAAACTTGGATAATTCGAAGTGCAAGGGACCACTGCAAAACTTCGAATTATCCAAACTTCGAATAATCCAAAAAAATTTATTTTTATGTTGGAAAATAATCAGTCGCATAAAAAATTATCGCAAAAAAATATGTTTATTAATTTTAAATAAAAAAAACTACAGCTTTTTAAAATATTGAGATATTTCGGATTTCTTTAAAGAGCTTACTTGAGTTTTTTTTAACAAAATCTTCAAAGATATCTACAGCTCGAAACACAGCTTCACTCTCGTTAGACTGTCTTTCTACATAACGACAATATTCCACTAGATGAACCACTTTTCAAATAAATCCATTAAAACTAGATTTTGTCATTTTTGAAAGGTTAAAAACTTCAAACTAAAGAAGGTGGACTTCGAAATTTCCACAGTTGCTGAAAATAACCCGACCACTTTTCAAATAAACTGAATTGAAACTAAATGTTGTCATTTTTGAAAGGGTAAACTTTGAATTAAAGAAGTTGGACTTCGAAATAACCAAGATTTTTAAGCATTAACTGAATACAAGTTTCAACGGACTGACAAAAAATTTCGAATTATCCACGAATTCGAATTAAAGACGTTCGAATTATCCAAGTTCGACTGTATTTATTTTTACTTTAATAATATGTCAGATAAAAAATATATATATATGTACGTATATATATTATATTGGCATCAGGGTTAAAGTTTTACTACCATTTTACATAATATAAGACCTGGAAACATCATGAAACATGACTCGTACAGTTTACAATACTGAGTGAACAATTGACTCTTATATAGATTATCCCTCTCCCAGTGGTGTAGGGTCTAATGGGATAGTGGCTAAATTTTATTGAAAATATTATTTTTCAGGAAATATTATGTTATACTTGAAAAGCAACACCAAAGCTGCTATCTTTAACAACAAGAAGTCAGCCATTTGTAATTTGGTGAAAGTGTGCATGAAGAAAGTTTGTTTTCAACTATGAAAAATAAGTTTTATTTTTTTAATTTCAATGACATTTACAATTCATTATTGCCTGAAATTGTTCATGAGGATACTAATATAACACAAATATTTGATTTTATATTAAACTTAGTTAAATTGTCTTTGGATAAACATGTGCCTATGTAGATTAGAAAAATATAAAACGTCAGTACATGTGGACTAATGGGACACAGCTTATGGGGACTAATGGGACTCATTATGTGGCACTTGTTATTGAAATAAACTGTGGAATTCAAGAATTGTTTTTGAGTTACCTTATTAAAAGGTGTGATTCTCAAAAGTTTGTCTACCCCGAAAAAGAAGAAAAATACTGGACTGAAATTAAAGACATTGTAATGAAGTTGCCTCAGCCTACAATAGATCAAAAACTATTCGTTCATCAACTTTAATATCTTTTCATTTTAATTTTTCAGATTTTAATATGCAGTAATTAATACTATACTGCTTATGTACATTATATTTTGAACTAAAATGTGTGAAATAGGTACTGCAATTCTCCTTTTTGTGTTGATTTTGATATGTCCCATTAGACCCACAGGATGTCCCAATAGACCCCGACCTCGGGGACTAATGGGACAAATACAATAGTGTACTAAAGTCATTATAGTTAAAAAAGAACAAAAGCTATCTCTTCTAATTATTATTTTTTTAAAGCCAATACTTCCCCTTTTATGCCTAAGGAAAAAAAAAAAAAAATCAGAAATTTGTTAATTTCACCTTAGAATACTTAAAATTTAAAAATTGTCCCATTAGCCTCCACTCTCCCCTAGTATAAAAAATAGACAGGTATATTTGCTATAGACAGAGGGTATAGGTATACATAAGTGAGTGTACACTATAACTATGCAGGGTTATCCAGAAGGTATACAGCATGTACCACCGTGTACCCTCCACTACATCCCTGCCCCAATCTTTCCTAAATATTTATTAAATGTTCTTTTGCATACTCTTAGTTACTGCTATCCCAAATCCTATGTCTGTTATCATTCTCTTTTTTCCAGTCAGTAATTGGTAACAGGGCTTAAGGCTCCTGTCCTTGGTGGCGAAGACACTCACGAGCTAATGCTAATCCTATGGGAAGGGATTTTTCTAATATCTCGTTTGCATTTCGACATTTTTAAATATTTTTTTTTGCATTGGATAGCCGGGGTCCGTGTTTACATCACACCTTTCTTACTTTTTCGATTTTGGTTGCAGATATTCTTTATAAAGTTACTTTCTCTTTCAAAACCGGTTCTGCAAATGAAAGTGTCATTCTAAAAAATATCTGCAACCAAAATCGAAAAAGTAAAAAAGGTGCAATGTAGAGACGGATCTCGGCTATCTAATGCAAAAACAAATATTTAAAAATGTCGAAATGCAAACGAGATATTAGAAAAATCCATCCCCACAGGATTAGCATTAGCTCGAGAGTGCCTTCGCCGGCAGGGACAGGAACCTTAATTTGCACCGGAGCCCACTGGAACTCAGCTTCGCTACTTTTCTGTTTTTAGTAAATATTTAAATATTAGTCGGAATTCACTGGAGCTGATAAATACAGTGCTCTGGAGCCCAGTGCAATAGCAGTTATGATGAACCAAAGCCTAAATTACCCTTTCCTTTCCCTTCCATCCCCAGGTTTTTGCATTCTTTTCTATCAAAACACTTATATGACTCCCCCATTATGTGACTGTGTGCCGCACATGTAGGAGATGGAGATGAAACGGCACATAAGATTTTCTAAAAAATTTTCTTATAAATGTTTTTGTTACTTGTTCATTCATTATATCAAAGGTAATTTATATATATATATATATATATATATATGCATAGCTGTGAACAAGTCTTTTTTGTGTTAACACTATTTCCAAATCATAATCCTTGCCTTATTTAATTGCAGAATTCTGTGATTAATTAACATTAAAATTAGGCAAAGATTTCTATTAAGAAGGAATGATAAACTAAAAAGTGGAATAGTTGACAGTTAAGTATATGCAGGTAGATATATTTAAAATTTTAATTTTGCTAAAGAAAAAAAAAGATGCTTTAAATTTTGCAAATAATGTGTGAAATATAAATATGTGGATTGGAGTAATGACGGGTGAGTGGCACTCTACGGTTTTAGTACTGCAAAATATTAGTGCTCTGGCACTTTTTTTGTTAGAAATTAAGCCTTGATTGGTATGGCAAAAAAGTCTTCCAAATAGTTAATTGCAACTCGTATTTATAAAAGACTGACTTTGTTTCAGTTTTCACATTTTCTAAAATTTGCTCAACTTTCAATGGCTTAGGAGAAAAAAACTTATCAATGTGAATATCTCTGAGTATGTGTAACAGAACTATCACCCATTTTACATATATATATAAAACTTAAAGATTTTAAGAAAATTAAAACAGTCAAAAGTTATTGACAAATACAGTTAGTTAAACATCAATTTAACATTTGCAAAGGGTGCTTTGAAAATTAGTGTTTAAATGTATTACATAAATTAAAATTGCATAAAAGTTGGTTATTAATTTTTCTAAAATTTGCTTTCTTTAGTAATGTTTCCTTGAATGTAGCCAATTGCATGGATAATTCGGAACAGATGTGTTTGTGGTCTGTGCCATAAACTTGGCAATTTTTTTTTCGCATAAAAATGCCGTCTGTGAAAGAGGTTGCCAAACTGAAACCACGAGAAAAACACATTTTCAAATACAGTGATCATTTTAAAAACTCATGAAAATCTGTGTTTTTTTAATAATGAAAATAAATATTTAAATTAAAACTAATAATTTCTATGTCAAGGGGCTCTGCCCCAACCCCCCCTAAACCATTCATCAAAATTTTTTTGTGCATCAGAATTGCAATCAATTTCAAAAACACATTTTTAGCAGAATAAATACAAATAAAACAAAAATAGTTCTTACATTTTTCAGAGCTCTTGAAATTTTGAAGAATAAAACACAAAAAGAGTATATAAAAAAGAACTTAGTGGAGCAATTTATATTCTAAGAAAAAAATTCTATATGGGTGAATACCACAAAATGTGAGATTTTGAAAATTGAAATCGTTTAAAAGCTTCTGATTTTTTTTTAATGTTGGTTGAACAGCTGAATAAAGGAATTTATATGTAAAATTGTTAAAGTTTGAAGAGCTTAAGTTCACATTTATGTAATTATAATTATGTATCATTTTCTTATATGTATGCCAGGATAAGGACAATTTCATTCTAAAACATTTTTCACATTCTTGTTTTTTTTTTATTTTTAGATCTAACATTTTAATTTTGTTTAAAGGAACATGTTTCCTCTCTAGCATCTCAAATTCTGTGTAATGTTCAGTTTTATTTGTAATTTATAGAAGCCAGGTAAATGACATAATAAAAGTCTACTCAATTTTTACAAAGCCTTTAAACACGTTATTTTCAATGAAATATCTAAAAGATTTTGCTGGTAGCAATGATTTTACTATTTCTGACTTGAACTATCTCAAGAACAAGAAGAATTACTCTACAGCTCCATCTTTATAGCTCATAAAGAACTAAAATGAACAGGCCAGGACAATGACATTCATTTTTAATGACAATCATATTTTAATTATGGAAAATTATTTGTAAAATACAGAACTTGTTAAATTCCACATATATGTGTTATATAAGGTATAATTATTAATTAGAAATTAAAAAAACTAGAAAAGATATTTATTTGTACATGATAGCAGAAAGCCTTTTACTTTGCACACATCACAGTGTGACATGCCAGGAAAAAGACAATCTGAAATTTTAAGTCTTTTAATTGCTGTATTTTTGTGTTATTATGAATATAATATCTCTTGAAAATACTTATAAGAATATTTTTTGTTAGAATGTAAAAAAGAAAATTGCATTATATAACATTAAATAGAAATTTTATTGTGTGAACTGTAATTTCCATATTTTGTGATACTGACACATACATATGTTGTGTGCGATAAAAAACAATTACAAAAAGATAATTAAAAAATTTCAAACCTAAAAATAAATGTAAAAACAAATGAATAAATAAATAAAGAAGTAAAAAAATTACACCGATTCTGAAGACCCTTCAACTGCCCCTCTCAAAACAATATTCCCATCTTTCCAATCAATGTCGATCCATGTTTTGTGAATCACAAATACACCTAAACACAAAACATGAAGCCATAATAAAAAAAAAAGTAATAAAAATCAAACCAAGAAAAAATACAAAGAATTGTGCAAAATTATGTTAGCCATAGGTGACGACATGACACAGAAGAAATGAATGCGAAAAAACTGTACAGTTGGAAATTTCAAGTTTCAAGAAACAGGTTTAGTTGCTCAAAAGTCAAAAAGCAAAAAACAGCACAGGTCTGTTTATAAAATTACTTCAGAGGTACAAAAGAATTTCTTCTCTCTGCTTCCTCTGCTGAAAGAGCAATTAGAGTTTCCATAAATGGGGTTTGCCATGGTTTATGGCAGGGTTATTAGAAATGAAGGTTTATCACCAAGTTTGAGGATATTTTTCTGCACATGATTTTGCAGACTACAGGAGCATCTATACCGATAGTTCTTTTGTTCTAAAAGCATAATGGTAATAAATGTAGCACTTTGTAACACTTTGCGCCATTATATATAAAATTACCTGACTGAAAAAAAGGGTTATGTGTTTCATGCGTATCTGTGTATATGGATTTCTTTATACTCTCGAAACATCCCAACGGCTGGATGGATTTTAATGAATGAGGTCTCTATCAATTCGTCTTAACGGCCCGATGGTTATAGGCTAGGTTTTGTTTTTATAAATTCAAAATGGCGGTAGAGTAAAAAAAAAATTTACCTCCACCCTATGTAGTGGCATATCATTGGATAGGTCTTTGAAAATGAAAACGATGTTTCATTGACTATTTTACAGTCAGAAGCTCCGTTAAAATATTATTCAACCTGGAAGTTGTGTATGTAGGATCTCTAGCTTTACTGCAACTCTAACCATCATAGACGTCTATAGACCTCATCAAAAGAGTGTTTATAGATAGGAACTAACAATTAAACACAACTTAAAAGTCATCAATACAAGTAAATAAAAAAAAATAGGTAAGTAATATAAACAAATAATGTAAAGTCAATTCCTACTTAGGTCAATAACAGAATTTTTTTTTCTCCCATTCTTCTTTCCTTTTGAGTGGCACTTAAAATGCCTTGATCAAGAAGAGGGCTCTCTCGGTCTTAAAATACCTTGATCAAGAAGAGAGCTCTCTCGATTATTGAAAATTAATTAATTTAATTTAATTAATGATTTAATATTTCACAAAAACTGGATTAACATCAAATGTCATCCACTACAAGTTTAAAAAAAATTATTTGAGCTTGATTGGATGAATAATAAGTATTTTATTAACGATTCAAAATTTGAACAAGATATATATGGCGAGAGTTTGAGCTAATAGTAGGAATTGAAAAAAAAATAGTTTCACATTAATGAGAAATAATTAATTAGTTCACTTTTTACGCAGTCGGGTTTTTTGATTATTTAAATTTAATTTTTTATTTACATACCTTTTTTAAAAGTAATCCATTTTTATTCTAATAAACACTTCTAACAATTTTAATTTGAAAAAAGATTCAATTGTTATTTGCTTCAGAGATGAGTATGAAATTTTATCTATTACACTTTCTAAGTGAATAATGGCTTTAAATGTGTCCTCTGACATATTTGGCTGATGCTCAGCATATCTCCTCAAAGTGTCCACTGCAGAAAGTGCTTGTTTGTTTGTCACATTTGGTGGTAATTCGCCGATTTCTTCATCCTCTTCTTCTGCTTCACACGTAGTTTTCATTTGATCGATGATACCATTGTCGTCCCACTGGCCGCACACTGTTACTGCATCATCTACGTCGACAAAGTCATTCAATTCTATGTTATCAAGCTTCATGAGTCTTGTCAATCTGTTCCAATCATTTTTTGTGCAGTTTTCATCAGAAATATTGATGTTTATTGTCTGACTACTTTCGTGAATTTTAATGACTCCATCCTTTTTAAAGCTATTTATTATCGTAGAGGAAGACACATTGTTCCATACTTTGTCAGCCATTCGCATAGCTTGTAGAACATTAACAACAGGTGGTGAAATGCAATATTCCATTTCGGACAACATTTTTTTAACCACATATGACGATACTTTACCTTAAAACTGGATGATGTCCTGATCAAGTCGTTGAAGTTTTGAGGTAGTGTTTGGGGGAAGAAATTCAATTTTTACGTTTTCCATTTCAGGTATGGTATTGTGCACCGCACAGTTATTGATGAAAATCAGAATTTTCTGCTTTTCTGTTTTCAGATTTTTATTTAAATTTTTAAGCCAGCTTTAAAAAATGTTAGATGTCATCCAAGTTTTACAGTTAGCTTCATAAGCTAAAGGAAATGATTTTATGCCTGTGAAACATCTGGGATTTTTCGATTTTCCAATTATCAATGGTTTTAATTTCTCTGTTCCATTCATATTTGTACAAAACAACAAAGTGACACGCTATTTACTTCTCTTGCCTCCATGATATGCTTCATCCTTCACAAGCATAGTTTTATCTAGAGTCTTTGTCAGCCATTCGCATAGCTTGTAGAACATTAACAACAGGTGGTGAAATGCCATATTCCATTTCCAACAACATTTTTTTAACCACATTATGACGATACTTTACTTTAAAACTGGATGATGCCCTGATCAAGTCGTTAGTTTTGAGGTAGTGTTTGGGGGAAGAAATTCAATTTTTATGTTTTCCATTTCAGGTATGGTATTGTGCACCGCACAGTTATTGATGAAAATCAGAATTTTCTGCTTTTCTGTTTTCATATTTTTATTTAAATTTTTAAGCCAGCTTTAAAAAATGTTAGATGTCATCCAAGTTTTACAGTTAGCTTCATAAGCTAAAGGAAATGATTTTATGCCTGTGAAACATCTGGGATTTTTCGATTTTCCAATCATCAATGGTTTTAATTTCTCTGTTCCATTCATATTTGTACAAAACAACAAAGTGACACGCTATTTACTTCTCTTGCCTCCATGATATGCTTCATCCTTCACATGCATAGTTTTATCTGGAGTCTTTGTCAGCCATTCGCATAGCTTGTAGAACATTAACAACAGGTGGTGAAATGCCATATTCCATTTCCAACAACATTTTTTTAACCACATTATGACGATACTTTACTTAAAAACTGGATGATGCCCTGATCAAGTCGTTAGTTTTGAGGTAGTGTTTGGGGGAAGAAATTCAATTTTTATGTTTTCCATTTCAGGTATGGTATTGTGCGCTGCACAGTTATCGATGAAAAGCACAATTTTCTGTTTTCATATTTTTATTTAAATTTTTAAGACAGCTTTAAAAAAAGGTAGATGTCATCCAAGCTTTACAGTTAGCTTCATAAGCCAAAGGAAATGATTTTATGCCTGTGAAACATCTGGGATTTTTCGATTTTCCAATCATCAACGGTTTTAATTTCTCTGTTCCATTCATATTTGTACAAAACAACAAAGTGACATGCTCTTTATTTCTCTTGCCTCCATGATATGCTTCATCCTTCACATGCATAGTTTTATCTGGAGTCTTTGTCAGCCATTCGCATAGTTTGTAGAACATTAACAACAGGTGGTGAAATGCAATATTCCATTTCGGACAACATTTTTTTAACCACATTATGATGATACTTTACTTTAAAACTGGATGATGCCCTGATCAAGTGGTTGAAGTTTTGAGGTAGTGTTTGGGAGGAGAAATTCAATTTTTACGTTTTCCATTTCAGGTATGGTATTGTGCGCTGCACAGTTATCAATGAAAAACACAATTTTCTGTTTTTATATTTTTATTTAAATTTTTCAGCCAGTTTTCAAAAATGTTAGATGTCATCCAAGCATTACAGTTAGCTTCATAAGCCAAAGGAAATGATTTTATGCCTGTGAAACATCTGGGATTTTTCGATTTTCCAATCATCAACAGTTTTAATTTCTCTATTCCATTCATATTTGCACAAAACAACAAAGTGACACGCTCTTTACTTCTCTTGCCTCCATGACACACTTCATCTTTCATGTGCATAGTTTTATCTGGAGTGCATTAAAAAAAAAGTCCAGTTTCATCCACATTAAACACATCTTTTTCGTCGTAATCTTTCACAATCAAGCTTATTTTTTTCCTAAATTCTTCACAAATTTCCTTGTCTACGCAAGCACTTTCACCAATGTTACAACATTTTCAAAAATGAAATGTTGTTACGTTTTTTAAAATTTCCGAACCAACCATTACTTTCTTTGAAATTTAGGTGGCCAAATTCTTTTGCAAAAGATTCAGCTTTTTCTTTGACTACAAGTCCATCTAGAGGAATGTTTTGAGTTGTACATTGTGTAATCCACATCATAAGGCACTTCTATATGTCGGGAAATTGACTGGTTTTTAATTTCTTTCGCTTGCCTAAGCCGTCTTTGAACTTTTGTAGGATAGTTGCTTTATTTTTTTAAATTGTTGACAATGTGAGGCTTGGAATCCAGGGTTTGCCCAAGTGGGCCTGCCCGAAAAAACCCGTTGTGGGTTTTTTCAGATTTTCTCATGTTTTCACAACTGTAATATAATCTAAGGTATGAGAATAGGTGAAAACTGGAAAATTGGGTTAATAGTCAGTTGCTGTTAGACGGGGTTTGCCCAAGTGGACCCAGCCCAGGTTTTTTTTTCGGGCGGGCCCACTTTAAAAAACCCATTGTGGGTTTTTTCAAATTTTCTTGTGGTTTCACAGCAGTTTCATTATTTAATCTAAGGTATGAGAATGCAAATATAAATGCCAATTTAAATATATTTCAAAAGAAACAGATTTAAAGGAATTTCTAAGCAGAGATAAAACGACCAAACAAGAAATTAGCTGTAATGAAGGAAGATTTTCAAGCCTGTAATCTAAAATGTATCCAAATGCTTTAAATCTTAATGCATGCAAAAAAGATGACACTTGAATCCCATCCTGATTGTTTGCATTGTTTTAGCTTTTAGGATTAATCATCCTATTTAATTTATTATCCTGCTTCAATTTTCAATGCAAGTGTTATATAAGAGTTTTCAACACAAAAATGGTTCAGATTATTGCAAAAAAGAGTGAAACAGATAAGTTTCCTCCTGGATTTTGTCAGTTTTTCTTTTCTTTACATTCAGTGCCAGCTACTTTTGCTTCAATCGAGTAATACTTTTCTACATTTGGTCTGGTTTGGAGCAAGTTACGTAATCATTTTGCTGGTGATAAAGCAGCAAAGCTAGTAAGTAATAAGTGTATCACCATTTGCGATCTAAATTTACAAATATCACTGACATTGACTTTCATAACAATCGAATTTAACATTTAATACTATTGCAATATATATGTAGCAAATTTTGCTAAAATTATCAAATATGGTAGACTCCCTCAAATTCGCACAGCTTGGGACCAGAGGTAGTGCGGATTTTAGAATTTTGCAGATTTATGGTCATTGCTTTGTTTACATTTTTTAAACAGTAATTTGAATGTAATAATGAAATCAAAATTATAATGAATGCTTGCAATGTAGTAAAATATTAAAATAATTAAGTAAAGTAATAAACTAAAGTGTTAAATGTAAGATAATTTTAAAAATGATTACATTATTAAAAGTAAAGGTCAAGTAAATAATTAATAATGTATAATTAAATATGCATAATAGTGATGCGATACATTTTCCTTGAATTATTCAACAAAACTTTCCTCATAAAGGTAACCTGATAATTCATATCAAAGTCATAATGTAAGGAAGTTTTATTTATTTAATTCAATTATTTAATTCAAATTTAAATCTTAATACCCAAAAAAGCTTGATTAATGCATAAACATATTTGGTAAAAAGATTGTGATTACCAATTATCAGCAATATCTTGATTTTTTTCACAAATAAATTTATATTTCTTTCATGAAAAACCACAAGTTTACTCATATTATCGAGAATTACATGTTAAAATACATATGGAAGCGGAATAATATTAAACTAAAAAATTCTGTAATTTTGCTCCTACATATGAACTAAAGTTTCATTGTTTACATCTGCGATGATGTATGGATTTGAGGGAGTCTACTGTATATTATTACGAATCCCATTTCTTTCTCTCTATTCTAAAAAAAAGTAACTACCGCTGTCACCGCCGCCGCCGGTTTTGAATTTTTTGTGACCGGAGGTCTTTCTTCGTTAATATTAAGAAAAATAATGCATACAAAAATATGAAAATCGGCAGTGTTATACATAAATGTTTGATAAACACGCTGATGCAGACAATTTTCAAATCGAAGAATTATTTTAAGAGATATTTAATGCTAAAGTTGGACAAAATCATTCCACTAAAAAAGTTTTATAGTAGCAAAAACTATACATCGGAATTTAATAATTTATAGTTCATTTTATACGTTATAATTTCCCGGTGTGCAGAATTGATTTATTTTTTTAATTTGAATCATTTTTCGAGGTTTTATATCTATTTTAAATTCAAATTTTCAGCATTTCGAGAGATATTTTTTACAGATTTTAGAAAGTGATATTAATTTAAACTGTTGCCAACTGTATAAACAGCGGAAACAATAATGTTTGCTTCAAAAAAAAAAAAAAATATTTATACGTGTAATAAATTAAAAATTTATTTACACGTGACAACAGAATATAAACAGAAAAAAACACTTGGAATTAGAATTAAATAATTATGTACAAAAAGCAGGAACTTATTAAAAATTACGTCATAAAAACTATAATTACACGTGAATTTTAAGAGAGAAAGGAATTTGTAAAATAATAAATTTATTAACATGCATTAGAAGTGTTAAATAGGAGAAATTACGTCATATTTACGTCACATTACAATTATTACATAAAATGAACACAAAATAATATTGCAAAATGGTTTAAATTTAAAAATTGCGCTAGACATTTATTTGATATTTTGAGAGGTTACTTTTCAACTATTTTTCTTAGGAAAGCGCAAATAATATTTTATTTCTAACACAAGTATTTTCACGTGAATATTAAAAAGAGAAAGAATAGTTTGGTCAAAATTACGTCAGATTAAAAACTATTAATTTAAAATGTCTCATTTAAAAGAACTTCCTTTTCGCTTTGTTAAAAAATACCGGGAGACAAAGATTCTGTTTACTTAATTCCTTTTATATTAGCTTATTTTGAAATGTTGTTACACGTGTCTACGTCATCAAGTTATTTTTATTTCGACGTTTTATTTGTATTTTTATTAATGTTGTACTAATTTATTTGTTCTTTCGTTATTTAAAATAAAAATTATGTCAATTTGTATAATTTGGCGAGTGGTTTGGCGATTTATATAATTTGGCGAAATTAGTCGACGGGATAATCAAGTAGTACCGCAGCGGATTTGGCGTTAAAATTTCCCCAATCAAAGAGAAATGAATAGAAATCCGTTTATAGGGAGATCGCCACTGTTTTTTAAATTATAATTCAATCTTTCGAAATCTTTTTAAAGCCGATCACATTAGCGTGCATTTAGAGTCTGCGGTGTCTGGATGGGGGTTGGCGAGCGTAGCTCATAGGGGGCCGAGCCCCCTAGTTTTTTAAAAAGTCTTAACTGATTCTGATTTGAAGTGAATGAAAGTAAGAATTATATAAAGAAATCCAGTTGTGGTTCACTTAATATATCCTTAGTGCAGCAAACTAGTACCATGAGATGCAGATGTACATTTTAAATTAATTTGATTCTTCTTCTTTTTATATATTTTTTGTTAATTCATAATTAATTAATACAAAATTATGCCCAGGTTTCACTGATAAATGGAGAATTGGGTATTATGTATATGAAAATTAGAAGTTTAAAGTGTTCTCCAAAAAAACTCAATAAAGCCTGAAAAAAACCTGGGTTCTTTCAGAAAAACCCGAAAAAACCCAGGTTTTAGACTAGTGGGCCCAGTGGGCTGGTTTTTTTTGAAAAACCCCAGGTTTTTTCTAACCCTGTTAGAATCCCAAACTCGTTAGCAATTTCCTTTTTCTTTTTCGAATTTTTTTCAAATTTGTCGATGATGTTTCTTCACTTCAACAGAAAACATATTCAATTTTGGTTTGTTAACCATTTTGAACAGATGACTCGCAGAAAATCTCACCTACAAATGCTCTAATTTTTTTCTGAAATAACCAAGAAAGGAAACTTATCAGGATGTCACCAGGGCATTCACACATTTCTTTCACCCCGTTGCAATGATAGAAATTCTACATTCTTCTTACAAGCCACATACTACCTCTTGATTCATTACTATCATTTCCGGTTTTCTTAAAACCATCCCAACACATCAAGAAAATAACCTTGGAGAATAAAAGGACAAAGAAAAGATAGATGGTCACTGCGTATGCAATGACAACTGACTGAAAAGAGATAAGGAAACAATGAAACAAGAATTTCAACTCCCATCTTGGGGGTCAAGAGGTTTCATTGTGTTACTGGCGCCTTTATATCCCTCCATTTTAAAGTGTATGTGAAGTTTATCATTGTAATTTGTGATGATAGTTTTTCTAGTCTTTAAAAATTCAAGTTATCGGGGGACAAGCCAAAACAATTCGTCAAACCTAGGTTTTTTTAACATTGCGCATATAAGAAATTTGAAGCGAATTTTTTTTTTCTTTGAGATATCGAAAAATTCGCAAAATCGAGGTTCCACTGTTAGAAAACTGGGAAAAGTCATCGTCTTTACTCTTTTTTAAAAAAATTATTTACTGTATTTCCATGCACTCATGTATAATGCACATCTTGTTTTAGATATGGGAAAAACGAAAAAACGTATATTGTGTATAATGCACACCATGCTTTTTTAATGACAGAAATTCAATATCTGAGGGAAAAAAATTCTGTAGAATTCCTGATGCTTAATTATTTTCTCTTGAAACAAAATCACCATATTCACTCATGAATATATTTACTTTCCTATTAAAATATCATAAAATTAAGGTTTCTACAATTTCTCTCATTAAAAACTTTGTTTAAAAATATTTATCATCTCTAGAATTACTGTATATTTACTCAAAATACACAAAAAAACTCAGTACTTCATTATCCTGCTGTCCCCTTTCCATTAAAAAAAATATATATATATATCACCAAACTATAGCATTTAATGCCACAAATGCATGATCGTGACATCACATTCACTTGATGTCAGATTCATTATACTGTTTGTCATCAAGAGATTTTTAATTCAACTTTTACCATATTTTTAATGACATTTTTATGATTGATTAGTTCTTTCATTAATTAAAATAACAATTTCATCATTAAACAAAGACGTCATGATATTAAAAGAGAAAAAGCATTGAACAGAATGTTGCAATGCTTAGTTACGTACAAAGGTCAGTTTCAACTTATGTCACAAGCATTTATCTATCACCTGGGAGGGATAATTAAGAAAATGAATATCAAAGGTTATTTTTTTCTGTTTTCATTAATGTAGGGGAGAGTGGTGATACTTGAGCCACCCCTATTTTCTCTACAGTAGATTAATTTTTCTTACTAAAATTAGCAACATGATAATATATTTATAGTTCTGCACATGTAAAAAAAAAAAAAAAAAAAAATCACATATCTTGGAACCATTTTGAAAGTATAGTGATTAATAGTTGTTTTTTCCCTATCTGAAGTAAATATTTAGATGTGTGTTTTTACATTTTTTTTTTAAATCAAAGTTTTGTTTTGAGCTGCAACAATATAGATAGATTTAATAAGTATAATTTCAGTTGTATTTTGAATCTAAAATAATTCAAATAGCTGCATGCATTACTTAGTAAAAGTCTGATAAACAAAAATGGTAGTAGTGGGGATACTTGAGCCACTGAGATTGGGGATACATAAACCATGCTCAACCATCCCTACTAGGAAATCAGACATATGGGTGAAACAAAAAAATATATCTTTTTCATGTTCACAGATAGATTTTAATTAATTAATTTATTTTTTTCTGGGTAAAATGGGGCGATTTTTTTTTTTTCTGGATAAAATGAAGAACAACTCTTTATTTTTTTTTTCATTAAAAAATAATCAATAAGAACTTAATGAAAATATCCATTTTTTTTTTTTTTTTAATTTTGACTAACAAAATAGTCTGTCTAGATAAATGTAGGCATAGTTTTCAATTTAACTTTTTGACTAATATTAAAATCACTTTTTCAGACTGATTTTACTGGTCATAATCTCTAATATTTTAACTAGTTAGGCCCAAAATATTAAAATATTTATTTTGTTAATGTAATATTTTAAGATTAAATATTGTATACTGAAATTGTAACCTCTGTTACTGTAACTTTTTTTAAACTTAACCACCAACTGAGGTTGTTGCTATCCTCGATGAAACCCAAGTTGAAATGATCCTTAGACCACCAAATATCACTACAAAAAATTATTGTGTTACTAGTTTTGTTTTCACAACTGGTTTCGAAGTACTTAGTGTATCTTAATTTATCACTATGTAAAACATTTATAAAAAAAATAAATAAAGTAAAATAAAAAAATATTTTTGTAGGTATTTTTTAGTATTGGCTCAAGTATCCCTTCACCATGGCTCAAGTCCCCCTCATGGGGATACTTGAGCCACAATGTAAAAGCAAAAGTAAAAATTTAGTAAACAAAGAAAAATAGTTCAAAATTAACTGAAAATGGTTTTCAATTGAAGAAAAAATATGAAATTTTCAACTACAATATTTTATTTTGTTCTAAGAAAGTATAAAAATTTTAAAAAAATTGAAATTTAAAAAGTGCTCAAGTATCCCTATCTTCCTCTATTGTAAATTTTATTGTTGTAAATTACCTTAGTCACCGCTTTAGTGATCAGGGCTTTTACAAATTTCTTGTTTTTTTTTTTAGATTCCAGTACAACACAGTTTTTGTATTTTATGTGTTTCTTTTTTTTCCCTTTATGTATGTGAAGTTCTTATACATGCGGTATAGTGATTGCGACACAAATTTTATGTATTTTTGAGGATTCCAATACAGAGGGAGATCTCCGCATCCAGTGATTTATTCATTTATTTTTGTTTTTAAGTGCATTAAAAACTCATACATGCAATATAATGATGGCTGAATATATGCATTTCCTGAGTGATTTAGGATTCCAA
Source organism: Maratus speciosus (assembly GCA_963932465.1). Lineage (NCBI taxonomy): Eukaryota > Metazoa > Arthropoda > Arachnida > Araneae > Salticidae > Maratus > Maratus speciosus. The sequence goes on from OZ010786.1 coordinate 308,488,041, forward strand.
AACAGCAAAGTTGTTGCATCCAGTGTTTTTTTTCTTTTTTTTTTTTATGTGTGCGATTAACAAATTTCTTGTATTTTGGATGGATTCCCAGTGGGAGAGATTGCTGTATCCAGTACTTTCTTTATTCCATGTGCTATACATCATGCGATATAGTGATCTCGACATTGACAAATTTCATGTATTTTCGTTTTTCTTAACTTCATAATGATCGCTAAGATTTTTTGTAATATTGATGAAATGTATATTAAATCATTGTTTCTTTCTGCTTATATTAAACTTTTTTATATTTATCTTATTAAATTTGTGAAATAAAATAGTTATATTTTATTGTTAAATGCAATATCTAAAAAAAAAAAAAAAAAAAAAAATCTGTTTGTATGGTTTACTTAAATAATTCTGCATTTAAATTCTTAAATTATTTCTTAAAAAAAAATTCTTTTTATGCAAAATCATCTGAATGAATATATTTTATATCTGGTATGTTGCTACTATTCTATAAAAATACGATATTCTTTCTTCAGTGACGCTTTTATCTAAATTAATTAATTTTACTATTTGTATATGTATAACTATTTAAAAATTTAGAATGGCAACCTTCTTTCATTTGTTTATGGGGGTTACAGTTTGGCAACACTTTTATTTTAAATGGAGAATGGTTGATAGAGGTGAAAATTGGCAGTCGCCACTCGCCACATTGCGATTAAAGTTGTAAAAGTGGCGATTAAAAAATCTGTTATCGATTGCCAACTGAAATACAGCTTTTTTTCATGGAAATATGCATCTCTACTCTGATTAGATCTAATTAGCAAACTGGTTAATTCTTTTTCTTACCGGATGCAAGCAGATTTCAACGATTTAGCTGTATTTCCAATATTTCGGCTTTTCGCCATGTGCTTGCTCTTCACTTGGAGTATTTTTTCAAGAAATACAATTTTATTCTGAAAAATGTATTCATCAGCTTTAATTCCACATGCATTTCAAATAATTTATTCCTTTTTTTTCACCGGATGCAAGCGGATTTTAAGGATATTGCAGTATCTTCAATATTTCGACTCCTGCCGCATGCTTACTAGTTAGATTATTTTTCTTCAAGAGATACTGTTTAATCCTGTGAAACACATACACTCACCGGCTTAGATTTCATCTGTATGTAATGTGTGTGGTATGTTAATAACACATTTACTTATTAAATAATATCCAAATAACATTTTATTGTGTTTTATTTGATTGTTTAACTAGCTGTTGGAATTTTGATTTAGTTATTTTTTATATAAAGAAAGTAATAATAATTTGATTGATAATTGTATTTATGAACATATACAAATAATCCAAAAATATATTCTAAAAAAATTAATATGATAACAGTTTTTATGGTTTTAAAGTAATTTTCTTGAATTTTGACTGCTTCCCTATTCTTATCATGAATTGGCTGGTATAAAACTGATTTATAGAAAAATATGTAATACAACGATTATACAGTAGCGCTCAAAAGTATTTTGACAACCTTATATTCTCTCTTATTTTATTTAATATAAAAATGTAAAAGAAAATATATTCCCTATAATTAAGAACACTATGACTGCAGTTATTCAAATGTATCAAGTTTCAACTTGTTTGTTTACATTCGGCACCACCAAAGAAATATGATTCCTCCTTAGCTCAAAAGTATTTTGACAATTAGTTTGCATTTAATTGTTGAAGGTGTCAGTGGCGCTATAGCTTCGATTATTGTTTATATTGACTTATTGTGATTATTTTTAAATGCCGAAATGTAAAAAATATTGAAGTGATTCTAGAAAAGCCACTGTAAATGTACATAAGAAAGGTAGACTGCAAGCAGAATTAGTTCGTTCTTTTAACGTGTCTTGACAACTTGTTATTACATGGAATAAAGTTTTTAATAAACAGAATTACATCGAAAATAATCCTCATAGTGGTCATCCGAAAAAAACAACTTCAATGTTGACTGTATTATAAAAATGATATCTACAAGTGATTATCGTAAGACTGCTGTAATAATAAAAAATGAATTAAAAGAAAATTTGGGCATAGACATACACGTTTCATCAGTCAAACGACGCCTAAACCTCTATGGTTTACATGGCAGAAAACCAGCAAAAACACGCTTGTTATCTACTAACAACAGGAAGGCTAAAGTTGCATTCGTAAAACGGCATAACCCTTTTAGGGGCGAAGCAATTCCATTGCTAAAACGTTGAAATTAATCATTGACACTGGAATTTGAAAAGAAATTTATTTTAAAAAAAGAAAAAGCAATATTTCACAGACATAATAAACCGAACTTTTTTTAACCAGAATTCTGGTTTTCTGGTCCAGAATTTTTACATTTCGGCATTTAAAAATAATCACAATAAGTCAATATAAATACTAATCGAAGCTACAGCGCCACTGACACCTTCAACAATTAAACGCAAACTAATTGTCAAAATACTTTTGAGCTAAGGAGGAGTCATATTTCTTCGGTGGCGCCAAATGTAAACAAACAAGTTGAAACTTGATACATTTGAATAACTGCAGTCATAGTATTCTCAATCATAGGGAATATATTTTCTTTTAAATTTTTATATTAAATAAAATAAGAGAGAATATTAAGGTTGTCAAAATACTTTTGAGCGCTACTGTAGTTTATCTAGATGTCAAGAAAGTTTGAATTATTATAGTGGCCACTAATGAAACTGTCTACCGGCCACTGGCTATTAACTCAATTTCCAGTCAGACGACGTAAATGATGTACCAAAAATTCAATTATTTCATTTATTTAACTTACTATTTTCATACTTGTTGACTTATATCTCAATATATACTTGGTTTGTTTAATGATAGAAGGAAAGCATGTGTAGTTTTCGCTTGTCTGAAATATTCCATGCATAATGCATACTCGACTTTTTATGTTTAAATTTTGGCTGCTCTATATCTTCTTTGTCTCTTGTTTGTTTATTTTTTCTTGTATTCTAACTTTATTGTAAAGAAATGTAACTTTGCAGTTTGGTGGACATTTCAATTTATAACTCATTTATTTTTAATATTAATTGACTGCTATCTATTAATGATGCACCGAACAATAATTTTGGCTGAATACCAAATATTCGGCACACAAGTAAACTGAATACGAAATATTTGGCTTCCAGAGAAGCATTAAAAAATTAAATTTTAAAACAATTTTACACAATATTTGACACATATTCTTCCATTTTTATAAACAAGTAAACTTTATACTAAAAAATTCTATGCTTTCAGTTATTATTTAGAAAGAGGATTATTTAAAAAAAATTTTATTTAATAAAATTTTTAATTTCGTGTCTTCTTCTGTGAATTAAAACAAATTAATAAAGTTGTCTTTAGAGTCCTGCACGGGTTGGGTTCTACCCAACCTGAACCCACAAATTCCATTTTAAGTCAACCCGAACCCACAAAAATAATTTTCGGCAACCCGACCCAAACCCGAGGTATATCAACCAACATCCGACCCGAACCTGCTATATTTTAACCTGCAACCTGACCCAAACCCGCAATGTAAGGAAAGCAAATCATGTTTTAATACCATTATGAAAAATAATATACAATTGTATCTCTAATAGAGGTCTGCACCGGTCCAGTCTGCGGGCCGCGGCGTGGCGGCAAAATTTCAAACTGACCAGGCTGCTTTATTAGGGCAGTTTTTTCAATGGGCTGGGCTAATAAACAAAATAAACGAGCCAGGTTGGCAAAAAAATTTAATTGCCTTGCCAGGCCGGGCCGATAACTACAATTAAGTGGGTCTACCGGCCAGATATAAATATTTAGACAAAGCCGATAAAATTATAAACGGTCCGTGCCGGGCTAGTGCCGAACTTTTAAGTTTTACACGGGACGGGGTGAGGCAGGGCGGACCGTTCCCGGGCCTGGAAACTCTGGCCCGTGCAGACCTCTAATTCTCTAATACCATTTTTATGTTTCACATAGAAGAATGAACAAATCTATATTCTTTAATATTCAACTATAGTAAAATCTCTGATTCAACCTGATGCAGTACTCTAAATAGTATAAAACTAAAAATGTAATCTTTAAATATGCTTTAAAATTAATTGCGGTTTCAAAAGTTCCACTTATAACGATACACCTTGTTTTAGACCAGTGGCCATCTGCCTTTAGTTTATATCAGCAGTTATTATTTTGAAAATGTTCCTGTCTAACATAGTTCATTGCGTATCACCACAATTAAATTATTCACTTGATACATTAGACTGGAAGTACCATTTAGCGTTTTGTAGAAATATAATGCAGTTTGTTATTGCGAATACTCGTAAAAGGATGACTAAAGACAAAACAGACAGGCATACATTTTGCTTTTGTGAAACTTTTATCTGCGGTTTATATAGGTTTTTAATTTGAAAAATATTTTCCACATTCTTTTAAAAAAGCGGGCCAACCCGAATCTGACCCGCAAGAGTAAAAAAGCCAACCCTAACCCAAAATAATAAAAGACAACCCGACCCGAATCCAAACTGCACCAAAAAAATTTCTAGTCAACCTGACCCGACCCGATCTGCAACGGGAAAATATAGCGCCAACCCGACCGAACCCGCGCTTCGTGTAAAAGCAGGTAACCCGACCCGATGCAGGACTCTAGTTGTCTTATATTCTAAAAGAAATATTTTTCAATCAAAGAGGAATTTTGAAGGAATTGGAAGAAAAATTTTACAGTCATCTACTGTTTATTTGTCAGAAAGGTGCTAGAGTAAAAAATAAATAAGTAGTACAATCTGTTCAAATGGTGGGAACTCAACAAGAATATAATGTTTCTCTTTCTTTTGATTTAGTGATGAAGTTTTTAAATGCACCAAAGAACAGTCTGAAGTGGTTGATCATTTTCAGAGGTTGTAACCATACAGGTTGTTTCTAAAATTTTGTATCAAACTTTCAGGAAAGATGATGCGGTCAAGGATAACTTATTTTGAACAAGAAACAACATCTTGATCCACTTATCCCATCAAAAGTACAATACATTCAGTCCAAAATACAGGGTGTCCCTTCTCTACCTGCATAAACTGGATTTTCCTTCACAACTTTAACAATAATGAAGATATTTTAGCGAGATTTGCATCACATTAATTTTGCTTGTATGGATATTATATAAAATGATATCATTAAAAATGACTGTATGGCAATTTCTTCATTATCCTTACAGTAACAAATGAAAATCGAAATTTGATCTGGAGTGACTTTATTGTTTGATGACATTGTATTTTTGACAATAAATGGATTGTGATCCTGGTTTCCTGGAAAAAAAATTGTCTCTCTTGGTGTCTATTTTCACCCCTGAAAGTTCTTTTCAATTTTGCTTGTATGTATGAATGTATAAAATATCATTAAAAATGACTGAATGACAATTTCTTCATTATCCTTACAGTAACAAATGAAAATCCAAATTTGATCTGGAGGGGGACTGTATTGTTTGATGACACTGTATTTTTGACAATAAACAGATTGTGGTCCTGGTTTCCTAGAAAATAAATTGTCTCTCTTGGTGTCTATTTTCATTCTTGGTTGTCTATATTCATACATAATTTTGCTTGTATGTATGAATATATAAAATATCATTAAAAATGACTGAATGACAATTTCTTCATTATCCTTACAGTAACAAATGAAAATCCAAGTTTGATCTGGAGTGACTGTATTGTTTGATGACACTGTATTTTTGACAATAAATGGATTATGATCCTGGTTTCCTGGGAAAAAAAATTTGTCTCTCTTGCTGTCTATTTTCACCCCTGAAAGTTCTTTTCAATTTTGCTTGTATGTATGAATATATAAAATATCATTAAAAATGACTGAATGACAATTTCTTCATTATCCTTACAGTAACAAATGAAAATCCAAGTTTGATCTGGAGTGACTGTATTGTTTGATGACACTGTATTTTTGACAATAAATGGATTGTGATCCTGGTTTCCTGGAAAAAAATTGTCTCTCTTGGTGTCTATTTTCACCACTGAAAGTTCTTTTCAATTTTGCTTAGAAAAACCCTGTTTGTGAAAAAGCAAGAAATATACTATTTACCACACATTATACAGGAAATTCCATTAGTGAATCATTAATTCCTGTGGAGGTTGCCATTTAATGGCTAATTTTTTAAGTGACTTTCCAAACTGCAAATAGATAATGTAAAAGCATGCTTGCTAACTTTTACACTTTAGGTTTAAAATGTACACTTTTTGACAATTTTTTACACTTATGATACTTATTTTTACACTTTTATGCAAGGTTTTTCCTAAGTTTCCCTTTTCTTCCCTTAAATTATGAATTACTTTCTTATTGCTTCTAATAACAGCAAAAGCTGAATGCAATTAGGCAATTGTCAAAGAAATGAATTCAGGTTTCATTGTAAAACCAGCAGAGGTTAATAATCTATTAATTTTCATTGTATGTAAAAAGTCATACTTAAAAAAAAAAAAAAAAAAAATCAGACGCTAATTAAATTGTTTAAAAAAAAAAAAAAAAAGAGCTGTGTATATCTTTAAAATCAGTTTCTGTATGAATTTTATAATGGTTTTCATATTTTTCTCTCATCAAAACAATCTTTATTACTGGTCATCTGTACTAATATTATAAAGAGGTAAAAATTGTTTATTTGTAGGAGGTAAGCTCTGAAACTACCGAACAGATTCCAAAAGTAATGGTATCAAAATGATGGTGTTAGTCCAACTTAGAACATAGGCTATATCTTATGTCTATGCCACTAGCCAAAAGGGGGTGCAGGAGCAAAAAACTTTCTAAAAATGCGATTTTTGTGTTACTGAAGGGCCTAGAAACATGAAATTTGGAATGGTAGTTACTTATAAGATACTAATGATCTCTAAGGACATTTAAAAAAAAATCAAAATTTAAAAGGGGTGAAAATGCGCAAAAAACGTTCTAAATGGCGATTTTTATGCCATATCAAGAAGCACCAAACCGAATTAAAAAATAATGGTCTCAAAATGATGGTGACAACCCTTGCTCCAACATAGGCTACATTTTATGTTGGTGCCACCACCCCTAAAGGGTTGCAGGAGCAAAAAAACTTTCAAAATTTTGATTTTTGTGTTACTGAAGGGGCCAGATACATGGAATTTGGCATGGTAATTACTTATTAGATATAAATAATCTCTAAGAACATTTCTTAAAAAATTCGAAATTTAAAAGCAGGGAAAATGTGCAAAAAGCGTTGTAAAAAACGTTCTAAATGGCGATTTTTATGCAATCTCAAGAAGTACCAAGCCGATTTTAAAAATAATGCTGTCAAAATGATAGTGAAAACCCTTGCGCCAATATTGGCTACATTCTATGTGGGTGCCATTACCTGCAAAGGGGGTGCAGGAGCAAAAAAATGTTCAAAAATGCGATTTTTGTGTTATTGAATGGCCTAGAAACATGAAATTTGATATGGTAGTTATTTATAACATATAAATGATCTCTAAGAACATTTCTTAAAAAATTCGAAATTTAAAAGGGGTGAAAATGTGCGAAAAGCGTTCTAAATGGCCAATTTCTACGCAATCTCAGAAAGTGCCCAACCTATTTCAAAAGAAATGGTTGGGAATTGATGATGATAGCCCTTGCTCCAACATAGGCTCTATTTCATGTCGCTGTTACTACCACCTAGGGGTTGCAGAAACAAAAAACGTTCTAAATTGCGATTTTTGTGTTACTGAAGGGCCTAGAATCCCGAAATTAGGCAGGGCAGTTATTTATAAGATACAAATGATCTGTAAGGACATTTCCTAAAAAATTGAAATTTAAAAGGGGTGAAAATGAGCGAAAAGCGTTCTAAAAAACTTTCTAAATTGAGATTTCTACGCAATATCAGGAAGTACCGAGCCGATTTAAAAATGAATGGTATGAAAGCGATGGTGACAGCCCTCGCTCCAATATAGGCTGTTCATGTTGATGCCACTACCCCAAAGTGGTTAAAGGAGCAAAAAACGATCTAAATTGCGTTTTTTGTAATACTGCAGAGGCTAGAAACTTGAAATTAGGCATGGTAGTTACTTATAGGATATAAATGATCTCTAAGAACCTTTCCTAAATAATTCAAAATTTAAAAGGGCTGAAAATGGACGAAAAACGTTGTAAATTGCGATTTCTACGCAATCTCAGAAAGTACCCAACCTATTTCAAAGTAATGGTTGGAAATTGATGATGACAGCCCTTGCTCCAATATAGGATCTATTTCATGTCAGCATCACTACCACCTTGCTGTTGCATTTTAAAAAACGTTCTAAATTGTGATTTTTGTGATACTGAATGGGCTAGCAACTTGAAATTTGTCATGATAATTACTTATGAGATGTAAATGCTCTCTGAGAAGAGTTCCTTAAAAATTGGAAATTTAAAAGGGGTGAAAATGAACGAAAAGCATTCTAAAAACATTATAAATAGCTATTTCTACACAATCTCAGGAAATATAAACAGATTTCAGAAGTAATGGTTTCAAATTGATGGTGACAGTCCCCGCTCCAACATAGCCTATATTTTACGTTGTTGTCACTACCACATGGGTGTTACAGGAGCAAAAAATGTTCTAAATAACAATTTTTGTGTTATCGAGGGGGTCTAACATTTTAAATTTGGAATGGTAATTACTTCAAAGATGCAAATGCTTTCTAAGAATTGTCAAAAGAAAATTTCAAATTTAAAAGGATGAAGTGAGCAAAAAGCGTTCTAAATTACGATTTTTATGCAATCGCGTTAAATACGGAATCAATTTCAAACATAATGGTTGCAAATTAATGGTGATAGAACCTGCTCAAACATAAGCTATATTTTATGTCGGTGCCACAATCCGTAGACTGTTACAGGAGCAAAAAACTTTCTAAATTGCGATTTCTGCTGTACTGAAGATGCTAGAAACTTTAAATATAGAACGGTAGTTACTTATAAAATATAAATGTCCTCTAAGGATAGTCGAAAATAAATTCAAAATTAAAAAGGGGTGAAGCGAAGGGAAGGAGCGAAAAGCATTCTAAAAAAGTCCTAAATTACGATTTCTATGGAATCTCCGGACATAATAAACCGATTACAAAAGTTATTGGTTGCGAATCAAGAATGATAGTCCCTGATCCTATACGGGTTATATTTTATGCCGGTGTGACTACCACCTGGTTGGCAGGAACAATAATAAAGCGTTTAAAAACATCTAGATTCCGTTTTCTATAGAATATTAGGAAATACCAACCGATTTCAAGGTTAATGTTGGCAAATTAATGGTGACAGTCTCTGCTTCAACATTTTTCGAGACATTCTATTACAACTCTGTTTCGGCATTTTATGTTGGTGCCACTAACACCAGAGACGTGGCAGACTGTTAGACAAGAAGCTTGGAATTTGACATGATGTTTAATTTTAAGATGTATGATATATGTATATACGTTAAGATGGTTTCTAAAAAAATCAAAACTTCAAATGACTACTGAAATGAGTGCATGAAATGAGCATAAAAGTCTCAAAATACTTTCTAAATTATCATTTATTTAGAATTAGTTTTAGTTCTCCTTATTAAATAAAATCTCATTTCTGTCTATTGCACTTTTATAATGAAGTTTAGTCAAACTGTGGCTTAATTTGTATTTTTTGAATTTTTTCAAAAAGTGTTCTAATAAAAAATATTCATGCAAATATCAATTGGCATGTTTCAACTATTACGCGAGCAAAGCCACGGGGTTTGCTAGTTACTGTATAAAATGAATATGTATTTTAAATAGGTGCATAAATGTCATTTTACATGAGTCTCGTGTTCTTATAAATGCAAAATTCTATGTTAATCGCACGTTATTTTACACTTTACCATTTTCAAAAGTTGGCATATATGGTAAAAGCATTCCTTTCCTACACTGTTAAAAATTTGCAACAAACTGCCCAGTAATTTGACCGTTTTTATAGAAAACAGGTATTTAAACATAATTTAACTCTATTTAGATCATATTATGGTCAAAATAGCATTAAATTACGGTTGTGTAACAGTTCTCTATAAAGACGGTTGAATGACTGGACAATTTGCTGCAAATTTTTAACTGTGTAATTATTCGGAATATCATTATTAATTGGCAGTTAAAAGCATAAGTTGTGTAAAGTTAAAAAAAATATTTTTTTAAATGTTTTTCTAAATATTCGGTTAGGTTGAATAATTTGATATTCGTCCTAAGGGAATATTCGGTAGTGCAGCCAAATACCGAATAGATACCAAATATTCGGTACATCTGTACTATCTATATTTTGGTAAATTTATAAATGTCACTGTTACCAGTAGTGTAGTCCTATAAAAACCAGAGCGTATACACTATAGGCAGAAAATATACACCAGGAAACATATGCAATACCTCTGGAGCATATACTGAATTATTCAGAAGGTGTATGGTGTATACCACCATATATCTTCCACATCCCTGACTGTTACTATGTAAATGTGTCAGTACAGTACAGAGTCCAAATCTGGAATTCTCCGAAGCCTAGACCTTTTGCTAACTCGCAATTATTATTCTGAAAAAGCGCAGCGAAATGCAAAAACACTAAAATCGCTAAAATTTCAAAAATCGCAGAGGACAAAATTTACTATATTAGGCTAAAATTTTTAAAATCAAATTCCTTTTACAAATATTAAGAAATTGCTGCAGAATGCGAATTTTTTTAAAAAATCGCTTAAAATAATTGAAAAAATTCAGAATAAACTTAATTGAAAAAAAATAAGGATCTCATTTACTATATTGGGCTAAAAGATTAAAACTGGATTTCTTTCACAAATGTGGACAAATCGCTGTAAAAGGGCAAAAAAAAGCTATAAATTCAAAAATCGCAGAGGAGAAAATTTACTACAGTGGGCTAAAATATTGTTAATGTAAGTGGAATTCTTTCATGGATGGTAAGAAATTGCCACGGAATGTGAAAAAAACTAAAAATTGCTACAAATTCAAAAATCGCAGAGGACAAAATTTATTATATTACACTAAAAGTTGGAAACCAAATTCCTTTTTCAAATCTAAAAAAAAAATGCTGCGAAATGCAAAAAAACTCTAGGAATCTCCTAAAAAATTTGCAAAAATTGCTTTATGAATCCGGAATAAATTTTATTGAAAAGAGGACAACATGTACTTTACTTCGCTAAAAGATTAAAGCTGGATTCCTTTTACTAGTATGGAAAAATCACTGAAGAATTCGAAAAAACATAAAAAATTGCACCTTTTTTCTTTTGTTATTGTGATATTTTTTTTACCTTTTTTTTAAAAAAAAATTCCTTTATTAAATCTATTCCTCTCTATTGCTCTGTTTCCTTTATCTCTTTTTTTTTTAGTGTTTCAAATATTTTCAGTGAGGGAGATTAGTCTTCCTTTTTTTTTTTTTTTTTTTGGATAAATAAAGGCAGATGATCCAAAATTTGAAAAAATTCATAATCACCGAGGGCTAAAGGTTTCCGAATTTTGGACTATGTACTGTATAAAATGATATTTTATCCATGTAAATAATAGCTGCTTAATAAGCAAACTTGTAATCATTAGCTTTTACTTAAAAAAAAAAAACAATTATTTTTAATTGCAATACAATGCAAATAGAAATCGTCTAGCTCATTGGCCAATGCCAACTACTGCAAAAATATGTTGGTCTTTGCTTGAATGGATTACCTGTCCCCATCATCAGTCCTTATTAATTGGCAAAATTAACATAATAAAAATTAAAAAGAAACTCTGTGTGTGTGTGTGGGGGGGGGGGGGTAGTAGTGTAACATATTATTTTTATCATCATCACATCTGATAAAACTCCCTTTTCATGCCTATTTTAAAATTGACATCCCTTAGGATTATTCATTGGAATTATGATTCCCTTCTGAGGGAAAATTTTGTGTCTTAAAGCAGGAAGGATTTCATTCTGATTTTCGATTATATACCGAAATTCTGTTAAAAATAAAAGTTCAATTTTTTAAAGTAATGTGTTCTGGATGAATATGCAGAATTTTAGATGACTGAGATTAATCATAAAAAAAGATTATGTTGTTAAATAAAGAAAATTCTGTTTTCTTTTCTTTTACTCAAAGATATATGTAATATTTGTTGAAGATGAGATCGATTTTACTACAAAGTTTTGCAGAAAAATATCTTTAGCAGAAAAATCATAGCAGAAAAAAAATCTTTATTGTTTTATTTATTAGAGCAGAGTAAAAAAATTTCTAATATAATATGGAATCTATAGATTATATAAAAGTGTAAATTTTATATTTTAGTGTGTATATGTTATGGTTAAAACAAGAATTAAGGGTAAACCTAGGTTTAACCGGTTAAAGTGCAGATTAACCAGGCCTTGCGGATAAAGCCTGAAGAGTTCCCAACACTTCCATCTTTAACCGGTTAAAGCTATGTCTAACGAATCTTGTCGGTTAAAACCCAAAATTATTATAAAACATCTTTGTAGAAACATATTAAAACCTTGCAATTAGAAAATTTTTGTTTGTACCTTTGTTGCAGAAACTGAATAAAAAAAATTGAGTAATTTAAGAATTTGAATGCAGAAACTGAAAAAAAAAGATCAGTACTTTAGGAATGGAATTTACATGAACGTTTACATAATAATTTAAAAATTAGTCCATGAATAACGTTTAAAGAGTGATTTAATTTTCATATTTTATTTGTATTTTAGATAACATTATCCTTTTTTTATCAGTATTACCACAAATACAACACTTTAACCATGCATTTTAAACAACTGGTGCATTTTAACAAATCTTATCAAACGGTATTTACTGCTCCAAATTGGATAGCATTACTACTTATTTTAATAATAATCTTATCAAATGGTTTAATCTTAATGAACAAATAATAACATATAGGGTAGATGTGCCAGTAATGGATACTCTTAAGGAATTTCTTTAAATTTATTTTATAATTAATACTTATAATTATATTCTGTATTTTTTCAATATTATATTAATCATTCTCATAATCTCATTTCTCAATATGGATCAAAATTTAATTGTAAATAACAGAAATATATCAAAACGCACAAAATTCCAGTAATGGACACCCACAAAAAATAGTGGATATAATTGTTTTATAACTGTATTTGATATAAGAATTTAATAAAAACATACTAATGAGCCAAAATAATTATTTTCAAATAAACTCAACAATTAGGATATCAATAATAAAATATTTTTTATATTTATTCACTGTTTGAATTAATTATCGTAATTATCACAGGATAAATATTTTAATTATTTTATATAGATAGTTTAAAATGCTAAACATCAATGATTTACAGTTATCAGATTATTCAGACAGTATGGGGTTTAGAAGATAATAATTTACTGAAAATTCTAAAAACATAAAAAAGTCCTGGAGTATTAGTTCATAGATTTATATATTTTGCACTATTTTTAACAGTGAAACTTCCAGAAACTACTTGTAGTAATTAGCCGGTTAAACCTGGAAGCGTTGGGAATGCTTTGGGCTTTAACCGACCAAGATTGGTTAGACCTAGCTTTAACCGGTTAAAGATGGAAGCGTTGGGAACTTTTCGGGCTTTATTCACAAGGCCTGGGTATTCCGCACTTTAACCATTTAAACCTAGGTTTACCTTCATTCTTGTTTTAGCCATAACATATACATTAGCGATAAAATGGGCTCAGGCTGAGCCTAGGCCCAAAAGGGACTCGGGTTTGACTTTTTATGTCAGCTTACGGGCTCAGGCTCAAAGTGAAAATATTATTTATTCACAAGTTTCAAAAAGAGGAAAATTAATCTTGCTATTTGAGAAACAAGAATGCAGTTTACATTTGTTAAAGTGTTTTTCAATCCTTTAAAAATCAGAAAGGAATTGAATTGTTATTGATAGGATAGGAGAAGAAATATTCTGTTTGATTATGCCTGTGTATGACCTTTGCACAGTCAGTGTTAGTAATATGAAGAAGGTGTGGTATATCTTTTGTCTATCCCCACTATCTGTTTGAAGTCTTTTTTCAGAATCACTGAAAAACAGAACTCAAATCATTCTGCCATTAAAAAAAAATCAAAATTGTGACTTATGCAGATTTTTGCTTTGATTGGATATAAATAACAAATTTCAAGAACATAAAAAGAAACATTGTCATGAGTGATTATTTATGATTAATAGTTATTTATATGCTAGAAGAGAATTTAAAATAAGAAAATTAATCGTGAAACAATTTTAAAATGTTATTAACAATTTTGTAATGCATACTTTCTATATCGTGCTTGGTCTCTGTATGACACAAATTTTTTCAGACCCAGATTTCAAATTGTTGGACTTGAGTTCTGAATAAATAGCCCAAACTCATCTATAGCATACACTCTCTTGCAAAATAAATTCCATATTTAAAAGTTGTACTTGATTTGTATACTTTTTGTAATTGGAAGAACCTTTCTGTTAACAGTTAAAGAGATAATCACAATAACCTTTATTTTAAATCACCTGGTATATTCATATATATTTCAAATGTAAGTTGGTAATTCATATTGTTATTATTTTTAAAGGCATTATATTAAGGCATTATATTTTCCATGTATTAAAATAGTTTCTATCGATGCTGGATTTAATTATATTTCATGCTCGCCCCAGGTCGGTAGCTCACGATAAATATTCCATCTTGTGCTACATTTGTAGCCTTGCCAACATATAATAGTGAGAAATTTTCCGAGCTAGGTATCGTTCCAAGTGGTTTAGTCGGTAGAACGTCAGTGCGCTATACTGATGGCCCGGGTTCGAGTCCCGGCTTGGAATCTTTTTCACTATGTTGGCCTTTGCGCCTTTTAAGCAATCACTTTGAAATTTGTTTTTCATTTGAAACATTATATTACCATTATTTATGAAAATCTCGACAATATAAACACTCAACAAAAAGTTACTGAACTTCACAATGCATTCATGAATTTTTTCAATAATTAATTTTCTGTTTTCTATAATGTTTTTGTAAGATCAATGTTCTTTCAGATTAATTTCATGTTTTGTGCTTCATGTAACACAGCAGATCTTCCATGATTCTATTAATAGTAGAATTTTGAATGCACCTAAATCTATTTGAATCATATCAAAATGACTGAAGTAATCCCATTGAAACTTTGTACAAAGTATATAATAACCAACAATAAAACTATTTTATTATGAGTTAAGATATTTTGTAAATTATTGTATAGAATGATTCATTATTTATATTATTATTGCTAATTTGCATGTATTATGACTTGCCAGATAATTCTTTTTTCAAGAAAACATGGTTGATATGTAGCTATAGTAACTCTAGAGTTTTCTTCAGTGAGGGTTTGGTGCTGGTTGTTATAGGTTTGGCATTACTCATGACCAGAGTTAGAAATTAGAAACTCTAAGTAAGGCGTTAAATGAAACCTACCATTTTTTTTTTCTAGGTGCCTAACTGTGTTTCATGGTTGCATTTTTATGTTACATACCATATTTTCTCATTTCTTTTTGCAACCATGTTAATAATATGTTTCTATTTTCATGTGTTAAGGTCCAAGCGAGAGGGGGGGGGGGGGGACTGTACATAATAAACATTTTATTTCTGTGTTAATTACTAAAACAAAATAAAAACTGGCTTTCTATGAACATGAAACCAAACTGTGAAACCTGATTAAACTACAGTATTTGGATTCTAGAAAAATGTTTAACTTTTTCTGTTTATAAATATGCATACAAAACAGATTATTAAACAATTATTTCCATAGAAAGAAAATTTGAACTTTTAGATAAAACCAGGGATAAGCATAGTTAAAAAAAAAAAAAATCCTGCAAATGAAAGTACATCAGGAAATAAAAAAAATAGCAAATAAATGAATCTTTTGATACCAATTATGGTGTGGCATTTAAAAATACTCAAATCCTACATAAATACTCTTTTTTTTTGGATGGGCGAAGCACTAAAATTTTAAAACATTCCCGATAGAGTATCTTATTTTTCGAAAACGGGTTTCCTTGGCGTGCATGCAGCAGGAGGAAGGGAGGTGGGGACTTACTCTAAGATACATATGAGAGTGTTTGTTAAACAATAATTAAAGGGAAAGAAAACTATGCATGCAAGTCAAAAGAGATAATTTAATCTTGGAAATTTCTGTTATGTCTCATTTTTATGTATCTGTTAAAAAAATGATTCGATAATAAGCTACAGGAATTACAAAATTTATTAATTCAGATTCAGTATTCAATTTCAATTTGTCTGCTGGATTTTTGTTGTTCATTATGGTTATCATAACAGTTTATTTAGGAAATACTTGTTATTTAAATTATTTCTGTTTAAGTTTATTTTTAATATATTATTTATTCTCTTTTATTTTTATAACATTATTTTTTTTAATCATTAAATTTAATATTATTTTAAATCCATTCATTTAAGATAATCTTGAAGTATATGTGATATTCTTCTTAGTTTATTATTAACTGTAAACTCTTTAAAAAACTTCTGACAATGTAGAGTATTCTAGTTATTTTACTGTTCAATAACGTAAAGGTACAAAGCAATGTAATCTCAAGATTTAGGACTGTCTGTTATTAACTGACGTCCGATGTATGAATGAAGTTCAAAATCACAGATATATTATTGATTGCCATTGATAAAGTTAGCGATCTGAAATACATGAGCTCTAATTGATAAAGCAGTAGTAAAATGGGAAACCTAAGTAAGACTTACATACTGCTAATTTTGTTAATAAATTATGTCTGTTTGCTCTATTTTACCCCTTCCCCCTCTTTTGTTTACTAATTTAAAATTAATGTTCTTGTTTATATGTCTTTGAACATCAGAAATAATTCAGTTCAGTTTAACAAGAGGATGCTGTATGCATGATGTTTGAATGTGCTTTAATTTCACATAGATTTAGTTCTATAGCTGTTATGAGGAATATATAGGAAAATATAGGCTGTACTAATAATATTTTCTGTTGAAAAGTATTAAATGTTTTTCTAATGCTTCTGAACCTTACAATAAAAGATTTAACTTTAGAGACAACTCTAAAATTATCCCAGTTTTTAATATTTAATTTATTGGAAACTAATCATCGAAACTTCACAAAAAATTATAACTAGGCTATTTTGAGAATCTAAATTAGTATTCTGGTATCAGAAGTAAGGGTGTTTCATTGAAATTTATTATTTTGGTGAGTCAGCACTTTCGTTTGCTTTATCAGCAACAGTCAATGGAAAAATCTATGACACTGCAACTGAGATTTGTCACTGGCATTCGCAAATTGTTATACAGAACAGATTTTGTACAAAAGAAGCAAGTTATGATCACGTGATTAGAAAAATGCATTTTTTCTTTAATTCCTAAAGTAGCGTTAAAAATAATGTGAAAGCTCACTACAAACTACTCATTTTTTGTATTACACTATTCGCTACAATAATTTTTTTAATGTAGTGCACTACGTTACAAACTACTCAAAAAAGTAGTTTAAAGTACTGTAGTTTCGCTACTTATGGTTATGACCTTGGTTTTAAACAACTGTTTTTTGTACCCCTCCCTACCTCATCCCAAGAAATTTAAAATTAAATGTCCCTTTAAAAAAAAAAAAAAAAAAAAAAAAAAAAAAAAAAAATGTTTGTTTAATTTAATGTAATGTTTTAAATTATTGGATATAAACAGCTTTTACTTTTAATTGAATATTTTATCTTTACAGTAAAATTAAATGAGTATTGTGACTAGATTATAGTTGTATTTGTCTAGGATAAACAGTAACATGTATTAATGAATACCCTACCCACTATCCTTAACCAAAATCATGGTCAACACATAAATTAGCATATGTGGGAAACTAATAAATCTTAAACATAAAAAGTATTAAGAGTTTAGTATTAAATATTTTCATTTAACAGCTGCAGCAATCAATAAATATAACGTGATCTTAAAAACTTGGATAGGGTTCTAAGGATAATTTTCTTGATTCAGGATGCAATCTTCTACAAAAGCTTGTACTTCTGTTTACAGCACTGAATATACCCATAATTAGTTTTGATGTTTTGAAAGCTGAGAAATTAAATAAATTTGTTTGTTTACTGTCTAATTATTTTCTTTTCTGAAACTTTACTTTTTATGTACAGTTTTATAAAATAATATTATATATATCTTACAACTAAGATCACTAATTTTTATATAGAATGTTATCTAAAGTTTATGTAGATATCAGATTCTCATTATAAAGTTAATTGTTCTTACCATTAGTAATATCTGATTTTCATTTTGTAACTATTTGACCATATAAGTTCATATAAACACCAAAAGCAGAAAAAAAAAATCTGGTTGAAACAAAAAACAAACAAGCTCTTTGTTTTTCTTAAAACAAAAACCAGACCTTGCCATACTGCTAGTACTGTAAATGAATTAGGTAATTATCTTTAACAGTAGTTGTTATCTAATGGAACATAATAATGTATATAATGTGTGGTGTTTTTTAAAATGATGTAAATTCCTTTCTTTCCCAGTTCATACTTTATTTGTAAATTGTCAAGATGAAATTTTACACTTGTAATGTAACAGTCGAAGTTTAAGTGACAATGCTTCATAAAGTTAGCTCACAAATGCTCAATGTGAATGTACCCTTTTTTTTCTGCATACACCAACTCCATCCAGACATGTCTCAGCATATTTTCATGTAACCAGATATCACACTATGCCAAAAATACCCCCTCTTCATAAGTATGTATGTTAATTATAAGATCACATCTGTGGTGCAAACCATTGATGAGAAAACTGCTGAAATAAGTTTATATTTAGTTGGTGTGGGCAGGATAATGTAAAAGTTACATTGTGTATTTGTGAGTTTTAATTTTATGACAATGAATTCCATTTAAACATGGGCTGTTATACTATATATGTGTGTAAATATATCTTATTTTGACAACTTATGAATAAAATATAATGAGTTTAAATCATTCAAATCATGTATCATCATGTTATATAATGGTATAAGAAAAACTATTATTGTTGAAACCAGAGTTAAAATAAACCAAAATTTAAAACCAAAAGTTAAAGTAAACCAGATAAAGTTTATATTTATTTCTAAAATTCATGTTCAAATAACACAAAATGATAGATGTACAGTTATAATCTTCATGAGTAATTCACTTTAGCCCATAAAATTACTATTGGGTAATGATAAATAAATAATAGAACTTCTTTTATGTTTAGACTTTTCTTATTAGAAGCTTTATTCTAAATTACACCTGAGAATAAAAATAAAAATATTTATTTTTTTTAATTTTATTTTATTAACTGTGAAATATTAAAGTGCCTTTTCCATTCCAAATCATTTAGCCTGATTCATTGATCATTTGGCTTAGTCCAGATTTTGAGTTTGAAATACTTGTATTAGAATTTTTAATTTATTTTAATTATGTATTCTACTATAAAAATTTCTTTTTTAATATCAGAAATTGCTACACGAATATCTTTAAAATTTCTCTATCTGTATTTTTTAGTCTTGTAGTTATAAATATTATTTTCACATTACTGTATTATGACCATTTAGATCAAAATTTATTTCTTGCATATTATAGAAGTAAAATATTGTCTCTTTATACCTAACTCTATAAATGCCGTCTTACCATAACACACAATATTTTTTAATGTATTGTGTAATACTTTGCTGAATATTATAAACTAAATTAAAAAATTTACTGTGCGATTTGTTGAGATGGCGAGTGAAATTCTAAGAGACAGATGTATGTTTAATGAAATTACATTTAAAAATATTGTGTATAACGCCAGTGGCAGCTTTGTAAATATATATATGTGTGTGTTTGTGTATTCTGGTTCAAATAGATTTAGATATTTTTATATGAAAAAAAGTCATTTAGAAGTTTCTGTTTGTTTTTAAACGTTTTCTGATAAAGCTAATTATCTAATGAAAGTACGGCAATACCTCAGCTATGAACTATTCAGAAAGTATGTTCATGAGTCACAACAGATTTCTCATCCAATTAACCTTTACACGAGGTGCTTGGACAGCATCTGTCCAGGTTTAGCATGTATTCTCGAACAGATGCTGACCGATCCCCCGTGTAAAGGTTAAAATGCAGTGCTGTTGTATTTTGTTAGACCTAGGCTGCACACCGAGGTGACATTTGCAACTTAGGAGACAGATTCTGGAATTCAAACCTGTTTTTCTTTGTTTGCAACATGTTAACAAAGAAGAAACAGGTTTGAATTCCAGAATTTGTTTCCTAAGTTGTACTTGTCGCCTCAGTGTTATGACCTGCTTTAGTGCACATATGCAAAAAAAAAAAAGTTCATAATCCAAATGCAGGTTTGTTATCGGAATCAGAAAAACAGCGAAAGCATGATCATTAGCCAAGATGTCTTTTTTTTCCCTTGCATTTTGTTCTTTTATATATGTGTATATTTTCTTAAATTCATGCATTTATATCAGTTATTTTATACATGTGAAGCATGCATATAAAATATTGTGATATAAAATTATGCGTTGGGATTTCTAGCACAACAAAAAATGACTTGCACTAGAATCGTGCATTGAAGACGTTGTGAATTTTGAATAAATCATATAATTTGTTGTTACTGTGTTGCTGAATGGAAAGTCAATGTGCATGTCTATATCTATAAAATGACAAAAGAGATATTTTAGAATAGTGTGAGAACACTTTGGAACAGCATATGCATAGAAGTTTGTTGAGATTGGTTATAAATAAACGGGGGCTTCCAAAAGAATGTTTTAAAGATATTACACCACACACACAAAAAAAATTAGTTTTGAGAGTGGTATGTAAAGAGAGCTTATCACTCCAGAAATTCTTGCAATTCTCTCATCTACTTTCATGATACTTTTTAGGAACTTAGTTGATTACAAAAACTTGTATGAATGCATTACACTGACGCATTCAATATTTTTTGTAATTAGTGTTTCATTAAATGTATTTTTCATTGATTTTGGGGTTATGATATAAAAATACACACACATTATAAAAACCTTTGTAAATATGATACAATAATTTCTCAAAAAATGAATAAATCACCAAAAGCACATTAAAATATTTTATTAAAATAGATTAAAAATTTAATAAATGTCAATAAGCATGTAAGAGTTGAGTCAAAAGGATAGAGAGAAGAAAAGTATGCATTTTCATGTATATATAGGTAAATAGATATAGATGTATATGTATAGAGAAAGCTGAGCTAAAATTTTTATCACTGAGAATAGTGTTAAAATGATGAAATAATTCAGTAGCATTTACAAACAAATATTTTAAAAAGCCTTATGTACAAATGCAACAATTTGAGAAAAAAAATAGAAGAAAATCACTGGTCTTCAACACTTCCTGAACTAACTTCTAATAAGGCAGGTAGAGCTTTCCTGTAAAAAAATATTCATGTGTTAAATGAAATTGCTGAATATATCACAATATGCTTAGTATTAGAAGGCAAAAAAAAAAAAAAGCAATTGCAATTAATTATATTTTACACTGAAAGACATGATAATACATATGTAAAATATAATTTAAACATCTTTGATGAGCAGACCTCTATATTTTAAAGTTTGAAGTAGTATAAGTAGTAAGAATTTTATTAAACTGTCATAAATGTTGATAATAAAATTCATGACAATCATTTTGACTCGAAAATACCTAAGCTTTTGATAGATGATAAAACACATTTCATAGTATGTACAATTAATTACTTGACTTGAAAAAATGCCCATCTCTTATTAATTCACAACATAATTTTAGACAGTATCAGCAGTAAGCAAAGACAGAGATGCCCAGAATTATGTTTTTCCAATTATCATTATAATTTTTAATCAGATATTCCAATTTTTAAAAATCCTTTATCAGTAATAAAACCTGTGATTCAGTTTTTTATTCTTCATGTAATACCGCAATCATTCATTTTAAAAACCAACAATTATTGAAATATGTAATACCCATCTCTAAAAGGATGTTCATGCATGAAAATACATATTGCAGCATATTTTTTTATGATATGATTAAGGTTTGAGTTGTGTAACTGAAATGATCATCAGGAATTTTATTATTAAGTTTAAGGGTGTCTTAAAGTAATTATTGCTTATTAAGTTGTCCAGATTTTTCCCCAGTGATTTTTTTTTTTTTTTTTTTTTTTTTGTGATTGAGCTTGAGGTGAACATCAATAAATATTATCTGTGACATTAGGCTCTGCATGCTTTTTTTTTGCATCTATAAATATAATTCAAAAAGTCCTGATTAAAAAATTAATTCATACATGACTGAAATTAGTAAGCAATATGCTCTTCCTTTTCTTTCAAAGAAGTTCTTGATTTTATTAATACATGGAAATTATTCCAGAGGGAAACATTCGCCTTGGATACAATATTTCAAATGAAAATCAAATTTCAAAGTAATTGCTTAATAGGCGCAAAGGCCAACATAGTGAAAAAAATTCCAAGCCGGGACTCAAACCCGGGCTATACTGATGCGCTGTACTGATGGCCCGGGTTCGAGTCCTGGCTTGGAATCTTTTTCACTATGTTGGTCTTTGCGCCTATTAAGCAATTACTTTGAAATTTGATTTTCATTTGAAATGTTCTTGATTTTGTTGGGTAATATAATAGCGCTAAGTGTATAACACTTCCGGAGTGAGCTCCTCCGGATCCAAATAATCTTTCGTTAAAATCAGCCATTTTATTTTAATTTTTAGATTTTTAATTTTTCCAATAAAGCTGCGCAAGATCAACCTTTTTATAAATATTGTGAAAAGCAAAAACAACTTGAGTGATAAGTTACATCAAAATATGCATGGTTTCCCGTATATCTTGCATTGAAAATTGTATCACCCAGCAATCAGCGATTCATTCCTTTGAGATTCATTAAAATATGGACTATAAATGCAATAATTTTGCTCAATGGTAATATAAAACATACTAAATTAAAAACATTTTATTGCTTTTTGCAACATTTCACGTTTTCAAAAACAATGTTTAATTATGAATGTTTTTGATTAAAATATAGACCATGGAGTTCATCGGCAATATAGCGATCTTAACGAACTCCATGCATTAAAACTTTCTTTATAAAAAGGCCAATTTAAGGCAAGTGAATGTGTGTATTAAATGCAATATCTGTCGTGTAGATAATCGGCCATCATAAACAACACACCAATATTTTAAAAATTCAATGAATAATTTTCATGCAAATTAAGTTTGAATGAAAAATGGACTGTTTTTATACCTATTTTACCCCACCTGACCCTATTAGTCAGATTCTTTTTATAATGTGATGCTATATCATTCTTTTAAAAATCCAAACACATCAATTTGACAAGATATCTAGTTCTTTAAATAATGATGATGGATGATAATATAACTATCAGCAGCTGCTGATTTGTTTTCTTGTGGTTTTCTTTTTTATCTCAGGATTTAAAACATGTTATAAATGGATAAAAATAGTTGAATTTTTTTAAGGTTTTAGGTTAAACATTAAATTGTATAAAGTGCTAGATTGTATTTCATAATTATGTACATTTATTATGTAAATATTTTATTGGTAGTTGCAAATCACAATTTCTAATAATTATATCACCAAAAACTGAGGAATAAGTAAAGTATATTATTAAATAGAGCTTTAAAAAAATAATATACCTGATAAATGTCATTTTCCTTAACAATGAAAGTTGTCCTTTCAAACACAATAATAATTTTTTTTTTTTTTTTTTTTTTTTACATTTTTAAAAATTAATGTGAAACATTTCTTTACTAAATATTGATATTTATTACATTGCTCAACATTGAAATCGCAGCCCCAAGAAGGAAAAGTCATAAAACATTAAAATGCACAGGATTAGTAGGTATGTGACCTCCATATGCTGAAATACACACACTTACATGCATTGGCATGCTATGGATGAGGAAGAATTTTTTTTTCTAATATGTTCAGTCTGATAGCCCTTTCGGTGAATTATCATATTTTACAAGATAAAAGAGCTTTTCTTAAAATATCAAGGTTGATTTTCTTTCACTCCTCAATTAAAATCTTCCAGAGTCCATCCGATGATTTGAGATGCCACTTATATAAAGTTTGTTTTAAAAGTTCAAATGCGCAGTAATTCACAGGAGACATGCGAGGGACTTTGGAGGGATGAATTTAAGTGGAATGGTTTCAATTTCGATGTTTCATTTCTCATTTTTTTTTTTCTAAAAATATAACAATAGATTTAGAGCTATGGCTAGTAACTTTATCCTAATGGAACATAACACATTGAAAGTTGTTTGGTAAAGTGATGGCATGTCTTCTTTTAAAACATGGTGTTAAAATGCATTTTTGATAGTAATCGAAGTTAATTTTGACATTTTTTCTACTTTTCTTATTTTAAGTTTTCTGTTATGAAAATTCAGTAGTAACCATCAAATATTTAGCAAAACTTCCCTTGTTTTCTGTGAGCCAATATTTTAGGTATTTTTCTCCTCTTTTTCAGTAATAAATCAATCGTTTTCTATCGCAATCAGATAAATATATCCAAGCCTCATCAATTGTAACTGCATATTTGCATTTTTTACCTGTCAAATAATTTGGCGATGAGCATCATGTATTTTTGTTTTGATGAGCTTGAAATCAGATTTTCAGGGTTCGTACAGACTCCTTAGAAACTCCTTAGAAATGAAAACGTTTCCAAGGAGTGCTTAGAACTCCTTAAATAAGCAAAATAATTCTTAGAGACCACAATTAAATTATCACAAAACAAAAATTTGTGTTGCACTATGATTTAATTGATACAAGAGTGAAAAATGTAACTTTTATTTATGTGATGAACAATATTGCTTATATTAATCATCTTTCTTCAGCATATATGGCATGAAAGAGAATGACCATTAAAGGAAGTAAAATAAAAATCTTTTCTTGTTTACAAAGGTGAAGTTCAAGTAATTATTGCGATTTTTTTTTAAGAGAAAGATTTTTTTTTCTTTCTTTTATTGTATGTACCAGTACCATGGTACCATAGATTTTTTTTGCTTCAAAATTTACTTTTAAAATCTAGGTGCACATGATACATGATGAGTATTTGGGATTTGACCGGCCTCTGAAAAAAGACCATTGGTCACTGAACAAAGTATTTCACTGGCAATTTTCTACTTTAATTTATGAAACCTGTGAGCAATATATTGTGATTTCTATGCAATTTTAACATTGGATATTAGATTTTAATGAAATAAAATCTGTATTTCTCTCCAAAGAAGGTATTAAAAGTTGGGGTGGGTGCATGTGTTACACGAAGGCACAGCATACATGAAAAAATAGGTTAAGTTGTTTAAAATACTTGTACTCCTTAGAATTTTTCTACACTCCTTGGATTTTCTCTTCTGAAGTCTGTATGAACCTTAGATTTTGTAACTTTGTTTGCAGTTCCTATAGAGATGTTTAAAAATTTTGGGATACTGTCTGGCTCAGACATGAAATACCCTGGAACCGATCTTGGCTCGGTTCTGTTGTCAGGGTAACTGATCAGTCGATTTTATTTCAGGGAAGTCCGGTATTTTCTTTTCTCCCATTCAATCGGTCATTCCAAGAATTATTGCAGTCTTGTTTGTCCTTCCGCTCTTACAGATGAAGTTTCTTCCCTACAAGTTTTGGAACCTTCGAAAGTAGGAAATCTACTGAGGGTCTTTCTTGTCTCAGCCACACAATAGTTCTTTGGGGAATTAGATTTTCTTTTAAAACATAAGATGTAGCTTTAGATATAATAAACGGTGAACGTACCTTTGTTGGGTATGTATATCTTACCTTTTTTCTCAGTCAAATGTAAACTTTGAAACTTCTTTCCTTTTCTATTAATTATTTCACTTTTTTAACAGGTAGAAATATTAGCTTTTTTACACTCTTTTTTATTAATACAGTCGACGCTCGTTTTTACGAACTCGTAGGGAACACCCAAATAGTTCGTAAAATAGAAAGTTCGTAAAATAGAAAAACACCAAAAATTATATGAAAACGTATATTATTTATGTCTATTTTTATCAAACTGACCCCTCTTCATAGATGAAGCAGTATTTCAAGATTATTTATTATTTAATAAATTTATACCTGTATTTTTAAATATACAAGAAATAAATGCAAATTTATGCACTAAAAATTATTTTAGTACACATACGTTACTATGCTTTGAAAATATTACATATGAAAACACAAACTGTATTAGCACTTAGTAGATGAAAATACATATTGAAAACATAGATAAAAAATTAGGAATGGAAATAATCACGTATCTTTTTTTAAAAAATCACATTTTGAAAAATATATGTTTCCAATTGATCAATGGTAACCTTTACTACGTTTACCTTTCACAGTTATTGTTCCCTTCAAGAAGTTCCTTAATCCTGACAATCACTACTGGAAATTGTTGCTATACCCCCCCCCCCCCCTCCCTCCGAAATAGATTGGGGAAAACAGAACGTTTTTGGAATGCACCTGATGTCTCATTGTATCTGTATAGAGTTTAACTGACATTGGCACTGCATTCCGATACTTAAAAAAAAAAAAAAAATCCTGAAGTACGAAAACTGAGTTCGCAAAAAAGAGATTTTCATAATCTGTAGTTCGCAAATGGGAGCGAAAAATTACATTGATTCTATGGGAGCATATTCGGGACCACTCTATAGTTCGTAAAAAAGAGGTTCTTAAAAACGAGAGTCTACTGTAGTTGAATAAAAATATTTTTCTTCATAAAGCACAAATACACAGCCTTTGATCAATTGTTTATTTCCCAGTAACATATAGCAAAGAATATTTTTAATGATGCAGATGGTGATTAAATCCTATTCTGAATTTATGCCATATAGGTTTTATCTTTTTTCATTTAAATTCAAGTTATAAAGTCAAAATTGTTACAAAAATGTGTGAACACCTTCTGTAGATATGATATGTAAATTTTCTGTAACATTAAGAAATTTATAATAAGCCCTATTTAATTAAATGTTTTTGTAAAAGCAATTAATTTCAAATGTAATATTCTAACTGTTTTCAAAAGCCTTTGAAATTGCTCCAATTTTTCAATGGTTTGACCTACATTTTTTATACTTATGGAATCATAAGATTCCACATTTTAAAATGGGTATAAGCCCTGCTTACTTAATATTAATAATTTCAACACATTTTACACTAAATAAACACTCAAAAGGGTTAATGTATTAATATTATTGTTTTAAAGTATTCCATTTATCTGCAAAAAGTGTGTTGTAGCTTTTTGAATGAGTAAGCACATGTCATATTTTTTATGCATGTATGTTATACTATTATAAATGCAAGAAAATTAATGATTGTAATAAGAGACAAGTTAGACAAATAATTTTATGCATCTGTAATAAAAAAAAATGATATTTTTATGCCATTAATGAAGATACAAAGTAGAAAATCATGTTTGTCATAAAATTTAAAACAGTGTGTTCACTAAAAAGTTAAATAAAGAAAACATTTTATTTTTACCTTTCCAAAAGAGATTCTGAAGAGGCTGCACTCATTGTGCTACTGGGTAAATTTTTCCCATAAACAGTACTATATTTAAAAGGATGGCTAAATGAGTGTTTCTTCAACATGCTTTTTACAAGAATCTGAAAATAAAATGCATAAAGCATATTTGTCGCAATTTTAAAACACTGTTTTTATCATGAATAATATACAGGATGAAAATTATCTTTATACTTTAAAAGAGAAACAAAGTTATGTTACTTGTATATATAAAGAGCTTATTATTATTTCCTTGTGTAATTGTTTAACTGCAATCTCACAATCTTTCAAAAGTACATTATAATCAAAGATAAATTTTAGATATGAATTTTAATAACGGAAACTCTTTGTACATAAGTCCAATAAAATAATATTTATCAGACAGAAAATGTTGCATATAAGTTAACTGAAGGTCCAGTCTCAATAAATCAGCTGTTTTAGTGGAAACAATAACAATTGTTTTGTTTTTAATTTTCATTAGAAAACTTTAATATCTCGTAACTTGCATTTTGTTAATTAACTTGTTTTACACACGAGTCCTTCAAACATATAAATATTATTTCAAATAGAAATCACTAATGTTTGTGTCTCTCATTTCTCCCGCCTTAAATGAAGTGAAGCATCTCAAATACAATGAGTACTTAATTCTTCAGCTATCATCTCTTCGGACTTTTTAAAATGATGTGGATACATGAAAAAGATTGTTTACTAAACCCCATTTCATGGTTGATTCAATGTCTTGTGTAATTAATGGTAGACATATTTAAATGTTTTAAACAATGTTGCTGAAGAAAAAGATTTTCATATTTTTTCATTGATTGAATTATTGAATACACAAAGTTGTAAGTAAAAAATAGTAGTATTTGAAATTTTAAATGTATTGAAACTAACATTAGAGCATCATACATAATATATTAGGTTGTAACGGAAGTTTTCCGCCAAATCACCGTTACATAATACTAATTATAATATATACAATTAACTGTAATTTTATATATAACCACCCTTCCGCCAAACCTTCACAGTGTCATATGATAGAACACTAGTACCTAAAGCTGTACACTTTATTCGATGAAATTCTGTAGCTGATTTTTTGCAACAGAACTGGAAGTAAATGATGGTTCTAATCTGGTAGCATGATAGTTCCATTTCAGACATCTTATACATAGTGATAACGATATTTTTTTACAAATTTCACAACACAGTGTTGTAAAGCAAGTCTCTTTCTTTCAAATTCCAAAAATCGTTCGACAAAATATGAGCAAATACTTCAACGCGAATTGTTTGCACAGAACGTATTAGCTCTGGTGGAAAACTTTCGTTACAACCTGATATTAAAAATAGATAGGTCTCATACATTAAGGTGACCAGACTTCCCACTTTTAAATTTAATGTCCTAGTATTCGGACACTTTTCTTAAATATCACACTTTTAGATGAAATTCCACTATCCCAGCTTCCTCAAATTTTATTTATGTAACAAAAAATGAACAAGCTACGAAAGAAGGAATTACAAGAAATTCTATGAAAAATCTGGATTCCACCTATCTATTGGGAAACTATAAAAAACCATCGGACTAAAATAAAAAAGTATTCAGCATTACAGTACTGAAAAATCACTGTCAAATTTAAACTGAATATATATATATATATATCTTAAGAATAAATGAGTTGCACATTTAGAAAAAAATCTTTTTGGAAATTATCAATGTAAATCCCATTTATTTTTTTTACCCCTATTTTTATATCCAGATATCTTGTTGCCTTATTCCAAAATTATAATAATATGTAATTCACTTATTTATATTTTGTGTGAGGAGGAGGAGGGGGGTGTAATATACACCTTAAATGATTATTTTGACTTTCTTGACTGACATTTTTACTACAAGGATAATATTCTTCCGACTTTTCGTAAATTTTTGAGGAAAATTTTGATTTTTATCTGTAAAAAAAAAAAAAAAAAAAAAAAAAAAAAAAGACTTTTACCCTTTTTTTCTTTTTTTTTTTTTTTTTTTTTTTGGCAGCGAAAAAATGCGCCAAACGAGACATATCGCGCCAGAATTGCATCGCATTTTCTCCGCCGTTCTTTGACGACGTTCGCGTTTTTTTCGCGATTTTTTGACACACTGTAAAAAAAAAAAAAAACTGAAATCCTACTGGAACGGAAATTTTTCTGTAATTTATGGGGGCGGGGGGGATATTTCCGTAAAAATACGGAAATAGTACCGGCGTCTAGATTGCCAGTAGAATTTTTGTTTTTTAGTCCGTTTTTTTACAGTGCTGAATTGACGTATTTTCCTCGATCTTTTGACGAAAATCGCGTTTTTTCCCGCTTTCCTTTGACGAAACTCGTGTTTTTTAGCGGCCATTTCACGAAATTTGCGTTTTCCGCGATCCTTTGCCGAAATTAGTTTTTTTTCTACACGATCTTTTAGCGAAATTCGCTTTTTCCCCCGCGATCTTTTGACGAAATTCGCGTTTTTTCCTCGATCTTTTGACAAAATTCGCGTTTTTTCGCGGTCTTTTTACGGAATTCGCGTTTTTTTTCGCGATCGTTTGACGAATTTAGCTTATTTTTTTGCAGCCTTTTGACGATTTACGTTTTTTTCCGCTATCCTTTAAACTAAATTCGTGTTTTTTCAGTGGCCCTTTCACGAAATTTGCGTTTTTCCGCGATCCTTTGCCAAAATTAGTTTTTTCTTCACGATCTTTTGACGAATTTCGCGTTTTTTCCGCAATCTTTTGGCGAAAAGCGCGTTTTTTCCGCGATCTTTTGACGAAATTCGCGTTTTTTTCGCGATCTTTTGACGGAATTCGCGTTTTTCCTGCGCCCATTTGACGAAATCCACATTTTTTTCGAGCCCTTTAACAAAATTTGTGTTTTTTGCCTGTTTTGTGCAAAATAGGATTTCGCGCGCTGTCTTTTAGTTTTTTACCAAATTTTAGCTTACGCGTACTTTCAGACTTTTTGTTCTTTACCCTCTCTCATGCCTGTTACTATGTCTCTTGGTTTTTTGTTATTAATTAAAAAAATATATAACGATACTTTATAGGTACCTATATTTTAAACAATATTATTATAATTGGTTGGTAATAAAATAAAAATTTTGAATGTATCATAACATGCTTATTATTAAAAAAAAATAGATTGCAATTAATTATTAGCTGTGTTAAATACAAATGTTATGCAAAACATACTATTAACATTTTTACTATTATTACTAGTTGCATTATTATTACTAGTTGCATCATCTATGCACTGAGAAATTTGTTTTTAAGAAATAAAGAAAATTAAACTTGTACTTCTTTATGACATTGTTTTATTTTTTTAAACACATTGAAAATGTTTTGAAAATCAAAGTAATTTTCAAAACAAATAATTAAATAAATGACTTTATGTTTGTTTTCTTTTACCTATTCTTTATTAAGATTTTGCAGCATATCAAGTGACTATCATGCCATTATGATACATCGGTATACAATGAAACCTTGAAATTTCATCGATCAAGTCTTCAACAGCTTAAGGATGTTGGTCAGCGAGATCATAAATTCCCCTCAATAATGTCAAACCTATGGTCATAAGACGCATTTGTATTTTTAAAATATTTCATCAGGAAATTAATACTTTTTTCTTTGTGTTTATCTTAAATAATGAAACTTTCTTTTTTAATTGATAAAATATCTCGAAAGTATAGTACAGTACAGCCCTGATTATCCGCGGAATTGGGTGGCAAGGGCACCGCGGATAACCCTTAAAAGACTGAAAATGGAGTGGAAACACGAAAAAAAAAAAGAAAATTCAACTTAAAAACTATATTTCAGTGTACAAAAAACATAATAAAACGTTTAAAATACATTTGTACAGTACATCAGAAACCTTTGCTTTACACCTAAATCACTAAAATAAAGAACAGTAAACAAGAAACAATGCCATACATACTGTACAAAAAGAGCTGAGTTACACTTAAAAAAAAATCAGTCACTTGTTTTTGCTTTGGAAACACCTTTTCTTTATCCTAAATTGTAAACTATTATTTTTCTTTTAGTATGGAATAATTTTTCTCTCGAAAATCAAGTTATTCTTGATATGATCTCCTGGAATTTATCATAATAGTCTTAAGAGTAAAATATTTTAATTGCTGTGTTTACGTTTGGTTAATGAAATCAAGAAAAGACATCAAGACTTTATATCTGATATTTCAAACATGGCAGCCGAATCTAGATATATTCTTCTATTACTTTCGAATGCATGAATTTTTCTGTTTATATTTATTTGTACGGCTTATTGTATTTTTCTTGCTGTTGGCTTGAATAAATAAATAAATTAATTAAAAAAAAAAAAAAAATTCGCTTCGCGGATAAACCGCACCGCGGATCATCCGCTCGCGGATATTCGGGGCTTTACCGTATACTTAATTTAATATTGTACGTGTTAAAATCTTAGAGAGGCTGACGAACTGTGAGAAAGATTTTAACACTTCAAATAAAGTTAAATTTATATTTTAGAAATATTTTGACATCTTAAAAAAAAAAAAAATCTTTTAAGAAATATACACAGAAAAAAGAAGTTAAAAATATTAATTTTTCGGGAAGATATTTTAAGATTGCATTCCAAGTCCATAGGTTTAACATTAGAGAGGGGAATCTGAGACCTGACTAACCAACATCCTTAAGTATAAATGAAATAATCACTTAACACTAGAAAGACGGGGAATTTTACTCAAATTTTATAAAGATATTTCCTGCCAGAATTTTTATTTTAAATTATTTCCTTATTTATCTAACTTGTTTTTTTCCCTTTTACCTTTTAAAAAAGTTTTATAAAAAAAAAAAAATTATGGTTTGAACCTAAATATATTCCTTTAGTAGCGGTCAAAATGACCGCTCGCCGTCTTTCTAGTGTTGAGCTCAGAGGCCGAAGACCAGATTTATGCATTGTCCCCAGGCAGCAAAATCTAAGGGTGAGAGTCAACAACTAAAGTTTTGAAATTACTATTTTTTAATTTTGAAAAGTTCAAAAAATTTGAAATGCAGATTTGATAAGCTTTTACTTATTTACATACAAGTTGAAAAAGGGATGATTTTTTATTTTGTCAAGAGTGAGAATCTATATCACAAAACAATGTTTCTGATTAACAGTTTAAAAAGATAGTGATTAAATAACTGAAGTAGTGATAAACAGGCTGGCTGAAATAAAAACTAAGCATAACAAATGTTATTAATAGCAAAAAAAGCAGAAAATAAAATTTCTGTGTTAGAAAAGTTCAATTTTTCCTAAGTCAAATTTATATTAAGTATGTAATATATTATAATAGTATTTTGTACATATATACATGTGCATTTTAATGTTCATGCATGTGCAATTTTCCTGCCAAAAATATAAATTTAACGAATGTGCATTTATTAGCATTCAACCATTGCCTTACTGTTCTTAACTGCTCTGCCCAACAAGCGCAAAACGTTCTGACACATTTACAAATTCATTTTTTAACGGAAAGATATAAAATTGGAAAGCCTGGCCATGGAAGCGATTTGGATTTGAACTGTTTATTCCATTTTTTGATCAATCAATTATCCATTGAGTTATAAGCGATTTCGATCACGTGACAAACCCGTTTTTCGGCCGCTCTTGAGTGATTTTTCTACTTTCGCGCGGAAATTCGGTTCAAAATGCTCTCTTTGGCAATATTTTCTGAAAGATCTATTGCGTTTGCAAACAAATGGAAAAAACAGCTGGATAACATAGTTTCTGAACAACACCACCAGCTAGTTTCATGCATTTTCGAACAGAAATAAATTAAAACCTATGTCAGGAAGTTACCCTTTTGATTTGAGCGCAAGCGCAGCCTTAAATAGGAAGGGGGACACGTTTGATTGGATCATCACCAATGACCAATGCATGCATAGAATGAGAACCCATTCTTACTAATTTATCTGTTAACATAGTCCAAAAATTAAGTTTTAAATCAATTTCAATAAGTGCATAGCATAAATTAGGGCCAAATTTATTTGAGGTAATTCAGTCTTTTAGGAACCCAGAACTTGTCAATTGAATAACTGAAAATAAAATGCATTTGTGGGTGGTAACGCCATCTCTTGGCAAGAAACTGCACAAAAATAAAAATTACGTAGTTATAATAATAATAATAATAATAATAAAGAATGAGTGAGAGAAGTGATGAAACACTTCAGATTCAATAAATTTCATAATCTCAATCGAAACTAAATCAAATTAGCTGCTTGTCTTATGTGATACATAAAAGTAATGTCCATTGGCAAAATTGCAGATTAAAAATATATAAACATTTTGAAGGAGTCTGGTGTTCAAAAAATATTTCTAAATCCATATCCAAACATTATTTTAGATGAATTTTAATGTACATTAAATATATATAATTAAATTATCGTCAATAATTTAATTAAATGTGGCATTACAGTAATTAAATTAAATATTTTAACTTTTATAACTATTTACATTTTTATATACTTTTTAACTAATATATTTGAATTGAATATTTTAATTGTTAAATAATATAATATTATAAAAATTTCTGATTGATGTATGCATAGTTGTCCCTTGTTTTAACACTATTTTCTTTGTTTCCCTTACATTTAAACAACATTTCTCCCTTTTTCCTGAAGGAAAAAATAAAAAAAAATTTTTATTCTTCTACAAAACTTGCCGATATAAGATACCAAGAATTTCATGAACTTTTGTGCATTTGGCACTAAGAACAAGTTTTTCCATGTTTAGGGTTAAGAAATGCCGAAAATTAATAAGATTTAAAGTATCATAACTCAGTAAGGTTTGGTTGTACAAAAGTTGAATTTTTACTGTTTTACTTGTTAGAGCAGAGATAAAGTTTTCTAAACATAACTTATTAAGACACATGTACCATATAAAAATTTTAATTTCAGAATCCTTTGAAAGATAAGTATTTTAACATAAATAGATATTTATATGATAGCCTATAAAAGTTTTAATTTCAGGATCGATTGAAAAATAAGTATTTTAACATAAACAGATATTTATATGATGAAGAACAACACTTGAAACATTTTTGCAATTCAAACTATACCTCTAAAACTAACAGTTTAAGAATTAGCTATTGTTCACATAAATACTGCGTAATATTCCTTAAGCTACATAAAAAACAGATAGAATAAATGAAAATATTACAAATTTTCAACAACTCTTCTTTAAAGAAATTTTCCCTCTTGCAGAATTAAAAAAAAAAAGAAGTCCGAAGAGTTTTTTTTTTTTTTTTTTTTTTTTTGTAAAAAAAATCACGTTTATCAAAATTGATCAGAATTTAGAAAACCTTCTACCATAGGTATTTTTCTGAGTAGCTAAACAGGCTTCACACTTTTCTCGAAATTGAATACCACTTTTACTGAATAGTAATATTGGCCTTATTTAATGACAGAAATTCCGAAGATTACTTTATTCAGAAATTGTGGATTGAAGTTCAAGAACCGTTCAAAAGCTGTGTGACAGTGAAAGAGAAAAGCAATTCACCATTAATTAGAAGAATGCAGTTATTTTTATGCCAAAACACAATATCAGAAAAGCGCCGGTTTGACCTGAACCCCGCTTGTGGAAGATTCTTGGTATTGATTAGAATCGGATTTGAATGTGGAATTTGTCAAATTATGCAATTAGTGCCAACTTGGCCTTATTATTATTATTTTTTTAATGTATTTTCGCAAGCATCGAAAGATTGGTGATAATTTAGTGTGTAATGTCTATACAGAAGTATTACTGTACTTAAGAGTATGAAGGAATGAAAAGTTTCTAAAAAGTTTTATATATATATATATATATATATATATATAGTTAAAAAATTCCAATAGTTATTTCAAGCATTACCACAAACTGTAATATATATGTATATATATATATACATATATATATATATATATTAGCCGCCTTTGGCGACCAATTTGGCCTCCCTTAAATGTATGCTAAACATTGTATCATGTTACTTTCACTCATAGTTTAATTTACTTGATCAATCCTTCGCCAAATCGAAAGATTCTGATACAGAAATCATGAACTCGGTATTTTTATGTTAGCCGGGCGCAGGTGATAAATTGCCAAACATTGTTTCCCTCGTACTTTTTCGCATTTCGTTAATTTAATGTAAAATATAATACTTTCACTCATTTTATTTAAAATACATAACTTTAATTTAAAACTGAAATATTTAAAATTTATAGCTCTGAATTATTTCTTAAAAAAAAAAAAAAAAAAAAAGAAAGAAAAGAAAAGAAAAGTAATAAATAATACCATGAACCACGACATTTAATTTCAACATCAAAGCTTTGTTTTAATTTACCACACGAAAAATTATTTATGACAGTCGCATGAAATGACAATTATAAAATTGATGACATGATGGCGTTGGAACAATATTTGGCGATTTATCACCTGCGACGGCTAACATTAAATTACCAAATTGGCCGCCTGGCATGTAAAAAGTGAAACGGTCAACCCATTACTGTTGATGACAGTTACATGACTTAGGCTTTTATTATAGAGATTTATCACCTGTGAGGGCTAACATTAAATTACCAAATTGGCCGCCTGACATGTAAAAAGTGAAACGGTCAACCCATTAATGTTGATGACAGTTACATGACTTAGGCTTTTATTATAGAGATTTATTACCTGTGAGGGCTAACATTAAATTACCAAATTGGCCGCCTGACATGTAAAAAGTGAAACGGTCAACCCATTACTGTTGATGACAGTTACATGACTTAGGCTTTTATTATAGAGATTTATCACCTGTGAGGGCTAACATTAAATTACCAAATTGGCCGCCTGACATGTAAAAAGTGAAACGGTCAACCCATTACTGTTGATGACAGTTACATGACTTAGGCTTTTATTATAGAGATACATTCAGTTCTGATGTGAGACAGGAGCTGTCGATCACACTTCTAAGCCACCTTCTAATCATTTATAATAATAGATATTTCATAGGCAATACTGAAGAAGTTTGAGAAGTCAAAGAATGTGAAATTACTAATTAAATTACTTGAATTTTGCAGAAGCCAAGCCACTGTAATCTAACTCAAATCTACGAAAAGTAACTTTTGTGAGCCATAGTCTAATGATTATTAATTCTTAAAGTATATGGTATATAATATGTAAGAACAATAATGAATTATGATATATACTGATACAATAGTGTGGCAAGAAGTTTTCGTATGATTCTTGTTACTAACTTTCAGATTATAGATATTTATATGTATAACAACACATTTATTTGTGCGCAGATGTATAGCGGAGAACGAAAATTTTGCAAAATCCTTTGGGAAAACAGCACTGAAGTATCTTTTTTTCCGGGAACTACTGCAAAGATTTCAAGGATTTTAAAAATAGTTTTGGCAGTAACTAAACCATAAATTGATCGTTGAGTAAAAAATAATCTGTAAGAAAAAAATAAAAGTTTCACGATTTCTCAAAAAAAAAACTTTTTTTTTTAAAAAAAACTTTTTCGGGACATTCTTTTTGATATCAGTAATAAATTAAAGTAATATTTGCCTTAGTTAATGAAGGCTTTTCCGTTATTAAATAATTAAAGGTAACTTAAAAAAAAAGTAGTATAGAATAAAACTCTTGTGTTAAATTAAAAACCCGAATGTGTTAAATTAACGTTGCTAATAAGAAATTAATTTTCCAGAAACACAAAACGATAGAAATATACCTAATATTTATATAAATACATGTTATTGAAATTGCTTTAGTAGTTCCCGAAGAAATATACGTCAATATTAACCATTTTATATAGGATTACGCAACTATTTTACCCCGATTTCTTAATATTAATGTATATCAAACAATATATAACTTAATAGTATAAATGTAGATGGCAGCACTAAAAATTGCTTTATTTGAAAGAGAAGAGTAATCTAGAATAATGTGATTTTAGTGTCTTTATTATTTTTATTAACTTTCACATTTTGTCGCACATTTATAAATTATGTAATTTTGTAAGACAAAATATTTTTATTGATTTTGAATTTTAAATGTTTTACGTACAATAATAAATGTATAAAGTCTATGGCTTTTGATTTTAAATGTAGATGGCAGCACCAAATACATATACCATGCTGATTAATACGTCTTACAATCAGGGCTACGGAGTCGGTGGGAAAATGGATGACTCCGACTCCGGGAATTTTAACAGAACCGACTCCGACTCTTTCGCTCAAAAATGGGCTGACTCCGACAACGCAGACCTGTGTCCTGATTCTGCCCTTCTCGGAACGGGTTACTTTCTCGTAATGCGCCAACGAAGTGATATTTTCCAATTCTGCCCCTAACGTGTTGGAATTATTTCCCATTCACTGGGGTTGCTTCGTCGTAATTCATCCCGACTGCAATCAGCAGCCGGAAAGCATTACTTGGGTCGGTTTAAGATGGCGTCTCTGTATATCAAGAGATATGCATCTCTTGTAAATGAGGATAGATAGACCTAATTTTTGTTAAATGTATATTCACATTGTACTATTGTTACTATTAGTATTCAGTTTTGTTAGGTTCATTACTAGAAATAGTTTTACCTTAAATTAAATGTAAATTAATTGTGGGAGAAGCATAGTTTTTCAATTATTTGCCTAATACAGCTTGTATTTTAAAACTTATATTAAAAAAAAAAAAAAAAAAAAAATCTTTATGCTAAAATATATTTTTGAGGTTAAAACTTATTGCACTAATCCAAAAGTGCAATTACAAATAATTTTTGCTTAAATAATCCCTTGATTTTGATCTAAACAATAAAAAATATATAATAATGTATATATACATAATGTATAATATATAATGTTATAATATATAATGTAACATAATTATGAGTGAAACTTAATTTTCCAATTATTTGGCTGATAGAGCTTGTCTTTTAAAGCTTGTATTCAAAATAATAATAATAATAATAATCCTAAATAATGCATTTGAGAAGATTAAAACTTATTGTACTAATCCAAAAATGTAATTACAAATATTTTTTGTATAAATAATTTCTTGATTTTACTCTAAATAATAATAAATATTATATCATTGTAAATGTAAGATAATCACGACTGAAGCATAATTTTTGAATTATATTTGACTGATATAGCTGGTATTTTAAAGCTCGTATTAAAAACTTTCATGCTGAAATATATTTTTGAGAAGATTAAAACTTGATGTAATCCAAAAGTATAATTAAAAATAGTTTTGCTTAAATCCGTTTATTTTATTCTAATAATAAAAATTAAAATATAAATGTAAAATAATTATGAGAAAGCATAAAGTTTCAATTAATTGGCCTAGAGATTTACCATAGCTTGTATTTTAAAACTTGTATACATAAAAAAAAGCTTGTATTAAAAAAGTTAGTACAATAAATTGTAATTACATAAAAAAAAAAAAAAAAACCCTTCATGGTAAAATATATTTTTGAGAAGATTAAAACTTGCTGTAATAATTCAAGAGAGTATTTACAAATAATTTTTGTTTAAATAATTCCTTGATTTTACTTTAAATAGCAATAAAAAATTATGTACCGTATTTTATGGAAGAAACGCCGCACCCGTCGTAAACGCCGCACTCCTCAAATTGGCCTGAATACGCTTAAAAATATCGTAAACGCCGCACCCGTTGTAAACGCCGCATCCATCGGAACGCAACTTTTGTCGACAGCCTCACATTGACCTAATTTTAATCAAAGCTTTCTGAGCAGTGTAGGATGCCTCGTTCTTAATATCTTAAGATGTGTATAGTTTTATTTAAAATATTTCAATCCGATTTTAAGTATTTTTATGAATTTTTAAATTAAGGAAACTCAGTTGGTATTTAAAGAACATCGTAAACGCAGCACTTAGAAAAAAATTAACTTTTAATCTCGTAAACGCCGCGGCGTTTCTTCCATAAAATACGGTAATTGTAAAATAATTATGAGTATGCATTATTTTTCAATTATTTGGCTGATACAGCCTGTATTTTAAAACTTGTAAAAAAAAAAAAAGAAAAAGAAAAAGAAAGCTTGTATTGAAAAAATTAGTTTAATAAAGCGTACTCACATAAAAAAAAGACTTTATGATAAATTTATATTTGAATTAATACAGTAAGTTTTAATCTTCACAAAAGAGTAATTACAAATAGTTTTTGTTTAAATAATCCCTCGATTTTAATCTAAATATTAATAAAAAATTATATACCGTATATACTCGCGCATAAGTCGACCCCCCCCCCCCCCTCCTCCCAATTCTTAAGCAAAATTTTGAAAAAAATTGAATTTTCGTGTATAAGTCTAACCACATTTCTGGTAGCATGTTGAAAAATAATTTGTAATCGAGGATAGAAAAATTAAAAAAAAATTTCATTAAATTAGTAACTTTTTTACGTTTCTAATCAGATTTTTTTTTTAATTCAACGTTTTAAACCTGTATAATTATATATAACCGAAGAAGCTTAAACTATTTTGAAACCTATTCACATCAATTCAATTATACTTAAAAAGATAAAATTCTTTCAAAAATCCATTCAGGCATTATTTAGAAGGGTAAACAACTTCTTAGACTGCTAAAATATAGTACTTCTTTGTATTATAGGAATTTTAACCTTTAACTGATGGACTAAAATTTGTCACACAACTGATGTGATCCGGTCTCTCAGACCCCTCGAATAAAATGAATAAAAAAAAATAACTCAAATGGTTGAATTAATTAAATTTTGTCCTAACAATATCGTTGTACTTCTCTTAGGAGCATGTGAATTAAATTGCATTCAAAAAGTATTTTATTCATATTATTTAACTTCCGTACAGAAAAGTAAAAAGCTGTAAAAGTGTTTACAGCTGGGAGTCGCGGGGTCTGGGAGACCGCGTGACATCAGTTAAAGGTTAAGAAAGATATCTAGAAGCATTCTAAAGTTGGATTCTTTTTAAAAAGGGGATTAAAATGCTGAAAGGAATATATTGAAGGGTTTTTTCTCCCACGAGAAAATGGGTGGAAAACAATTACAGGGACATTGAGCTTTGTTTGTCAGTCACTTGGAAATGACCATTGTCCGCTTTTATCTCTCATGTAATTACTTAAAAGACTGAAAAAAAAAACAATCGCAGTAGTCTGTGATTTTTTTTTTTTTACTTTCTCGTGTATAAGTCGATCCCCCATTTTCAACGCCCAAATTTTGTCTAAAATTCTTCGACTTATACACAAGTATATAAGGTAATTGTGAATGTAAAATAATTATTATGCGTGAAACATAAATTTTCAATTATTTGGCTGATATAACTTGTATTTTAAAGCTTATATTGAAAAAAAAAAAAAAAACTTCATGCTAAAATATAATTTTATAATTTTTAGAAGATTAAAAATTGTACTAATTTAAAAGTGTAATTGCAAAAAGCTTTTGTTTAAATAATCCCTTAATTTTACTCTAAGTAATATTAAAAATTATATAATTGTATCAAAACTTCGTAAAGATTATTTATAACTTACCACCTATTAAAACTTTACACACTGTTTATAGCGATATTATATAATTCACTTTATATTAATCTATAAAAAATCAATATATAATCATAGTGCCAATTAAAGGTCTCTTTTTAAAGGGGTAGCACGTAAACACACATGTTCGTGTTTCAGATAAAGAGACCACATGTGTCCTTGGAAGCGATTGGTCGAAATTCTAGTCGAAACTCGTTGACCTTGTAATTGAGAGGTCAAACGCTGCTCCCCTATTCCGTTTGGGGCAGAATTGGAACTTGTTGAACATCGGTATGGATTACGTGAATCGGAGGTTTCCTACTCGGCTAGTTCCGTTAAGGGCAGAATCAGGACACTGCTTGTAAAATGGACGACTCCGATTCCGACTCCGGGAATTTTAACAGATCCGACTCCGCAGTCCTGCTTATAATGATTGAAATTTTAAATAAATTTTGCTATTTCTTGATATCTCGTTCTTTTAATTTTCACAAACTAAAAACAAAATAATGAATATAAAAGGAAAAAGACTGACAAAAATCGTTAATAAAC
This sequence comes from Maratus speciosus, assembly GCA_963932465.1. Lineage (NCBI taxonomy): Eukaryota > Metazoa > Arthropoda > Arachnida > Araneae > Salticidae > Maratus > Maratus speciosus. The sequence goes on from OZ010786.1 coordinate 308,529,542, forward strand.
TGACTTTAGTTAAAACTTTATTTACTCATAAGTAATGTGAAATTTTACTAAAGTTTAAAACTTTGTATTATGTGCTAGAAAAGGGAAGGGAGAGGGTCTACGACTACGATGTGTAATTTACAAGTAAATATAAAATGAAGCAATTGTTTGAAATATAAATTGGAAAATTATAAACATTTTTGCGCTTGTTTCTCATATGAAAATTATTTTGCAATTATTGTTCAAACCCATTAAAAGAAAATTATTAATTAAGGAAACATAAGCAGTTTCAAATATTTTAACTTTACCAGTCACGGAAACATTGCTATATTCACATTAAAATACTTTCTTGAAATTGCCCTTTTTTTTTACTTCTGTGATCAATATAGACGCCAACAAATTCTATAATCAATATAACCGCCTGCCAATAAATTCTGTGATCAATATAGCCGCCAGTAAATTAACTTATTACTGATAAGAGTTGCTGCTGTTAAATACGAAATTGCCGTTAATTTAAACTAATATTACATTTAAGAAGTTTTATTAATGAATTTCAACACTGACAGTACAAAGTATTTCAAAAGTAAGTAAACATTTACTTTTACCATAACTAAATTCTCTACTATTTTTAAATTAGTAAAATCAAAGTATATTTAAATTAAAACTAATTTATACAAAAAATCTTTCATTCTGAATGTATTTCCTAACTTATTCGCTACCATACGACGTTCCTAAATTGTCCTCTACGATATGGCGGGATTGTAACTTTTGTAAAGATTATTAATTAAGCATAAGTAAATACAAAATTCTTTACACATTTCAAATACATTTTGAGCAACAGTTGTGTTTAGTTTCAATTTAATTAATAAAAATAAATGACTATGCGTTACGATAGGGTTAAAAATTCTTTTTGATAGTTGGTTTTTGATCGTAAGCTTCAAAAATAAATTAAAATAGAAGTAAAGTTTGCTAATGAGAAGGAATATTCGACGCCGCGAATATTTGAACAAATATTGCTTTTAAGAAGGCTCTTGAGCGATCCTCCCCGATCCTGAAATCCCATGTTAACTTATAGGAATATTGAAATAGGTAATTACTCATTATTTAATATAATTATCAAAATAAGGTTTTCACCATAAGAAAGTAGACGTTCGATGCCGACTTAGTGCGTTCTTAAAAATTGTTTCCTTAAATAAAAAGTATTTTTAAGAAAACTGTGAAAATTTCCTAAAGTAGACATTTCAAACTTCATAGGTTTTTTTTTACTTAAAATTTAAGGAGGTATTTTTTAAAACGCAATTTGTTGGTATCGGACGTCTACTTTCTGATGCTGAAAACTTTATTTTGATAATTATATATTAAATAATGAATAAGTACCTATTTAAATTTTCCCAACGTTCGAGAAAAAGTGGAGAAAAAAAAACCTTGATAGATGATGGCTGTTCTCAAATTCAAAGTGACTACTTTCTGACACAACTCTCAATTTATTTTTGGATTTATTTTAAAATTGGCATACATTCTAATTCAGAAACTTTGAAAACGAATGGCGTTTTCCATTTTTACTTTCTTCTACCTTTACAAGAAGAAAGTATTGGATTAGTGAAAATTTTCTACGGATTTACACCTTTTAGGGGTCAGAGATCCCGAAAAACATGTTTTTACAAAATGTCTGCCTGTCTGTATGTGACACAAATTTTGTGGGCGCTCTATCCCAAGAACTAATGCACGGAATTTAATAAAAATGTATATTCAGGTAGACCCTGATATAAATTGATTCTCATTAGTTTTTGGTGTAAATCGCCCAACAGGTGGCACTGCTACGCTACATTTTTCACGATTTCCGCAATGGCTCTATCTCAAGAACTAATGCACGGATTTTCATAAAACTTCAGATTCAGTCTCTGATTGGAGTTTGTGCTGTTTACGTTTTGGTGTAAATCGCCCAACAGGTGGCGCTGCTATGCTACATTTTGCAGGATTTACACGATTACCGAAATAGCTCTATCTGAAGAACTAATACACACATTTTAACAAACTTTAGATTCAGTTAGTCCTTGATATGAATTGATGCTGATTACGTGTTGGTGTAAATCGCGCAATAGGTGGCGCTGCTATTTGTCATGATTTCCGCAATGGCTCTATCTCAAGAACTAATGCACGAATTTTCATCTAACTTCAGATTTCGTTAGACGGTGACACAAGTTGTTGCTAAGAGTCTACTTCAGTCATGCGAAAAGACCCGTTCGCTAATGCTATTCCTATGGAAGAAATTTATAAAGATATCTCGGTCGCATTTCAATATTTTTTGATGATTTTTTTTTTTTTTTTTTTTTTTTTTTTTTCTTTCAGTGGCTAGCTGAGGTCGATCTGTAAAAAGGCCGTTTTTTATTTTTTCGATTTTCATTGGGGACTTTTTTCAAGAAGATGCTTTCATTTTAGGAACCGGTTCTGAAAATGAAAGTGTCCTGATTAAAAATACCTGTAAACGAAACGGAAAAAGTAGAAAATGGCCTGCATACAGATCGACCTCAGATAATTACACCTGCAAAAAGGACCACTGCAAAAAAAAAAAAAAAAAAAAAAAAAAATTAATTATCTAAAAATATTGAAATGCGACCAAGATATCTTTATAAATTTCTTCCATAGGAATAGCATTAGCGAACGGGTCTTTTCGCGTGACTGAAGTAGGCTCTTAAGCTGTTAAAGAGATCTCAATTTCTCTTCGCTAATGTTAAACCCATGGGAGTGGAATGTATTCGTGTTTTTAAAATATCCCATCAGGAAACTCATATTATTCATTTATTTTTTCTGTGTATTGTTAACCCCACAACTACCGGAAATTTTACTCAAGTTTTATCAAAATATTCTGCACCAGAATTTTTATTTATAGCTATTTAACTTTAACTATTTATTATTGTCTGGTTTATATCTACCCTATATAAATAAAATCCTAATGAAACGAATTTATGAAACGGAAGTATGGGTTGGGTTGGGTTGATTTTTGACGGCCAATTATCTACACGAGGGATATAAGTCCGGGGGGGGGGGAAGTGCCCTCTGTGGGGGTCTTTCTAAGGGAACCTAATCCGTATTAACGGATGGAAAATCCACGGTCCGAAGAAAAAAACGGAAGTATGAATCGACTGATTAAACAACTGATTATGTTTCACGGCGATTTCTCCTAAAATATGGAATACTTTGCGATGAAATTAACACCAAAAATCAATATTGATCTGCAGATTTCAAAACTGATATTAAAATTTTTAAATTCGAATTAGTTTTCAAAATATTAATTTTTTTCTAATTTTATATACATTTTTCTAATGATGGCATCTCAAATTTTAATCAAAGATATATATATATTTTTTATTGTTACAGAAAAGGTTGACATGGCAACCCGGCTATTGTTGTTTATTGGATAATAAATGTTTATTTACTTTTATTTCTTTTTACAAATTATATAAATTATTTTGTTCAATGATTATTAATTATTTTTTTGATATTTCCTTTAGAAAATAACAGAAAATAATTAAGAAATACAGTACTACTTAGTTATTCCGTCGACCAATTTCGCCAAATTATATAAATCGCCAAAACACTAGCCAAATTATACAAATTGATATAATTTTTATTTTAAATAACGAAAGAACAAATAAATTAGTATAACATTAATAAATATACGAATAAAACGTCGAAATAAAAATTATTTAATGACGTAAACATGTGTAACTTGCTTAAAGTCAAGTGAATGTGACATTTACGATCAACCATTATTGGCATTTAATCTTATAGTTTGGCGATAGATTTTTGGTCGTCGGGATATCTAAGGAATACCAAAAATGCATATGTAACTGATATTTGAAAACGAGGTTTTCGCCAAATTTTCGTAAAAAAATAAAAATCACGCCAAACCTGCGGTGCGTATCTGTCCAAATATTACCACTCGAAAAAAAAAAAAAAAAAAAAAAAAAAAATGCAAACTGGCTAAAATCGCGCCAATATGGGGCATTATATGACATTTGTTCCAAACTTTCATATGAAAGGCGAAGGGATCAGATCCTATTTGTTTATGGCATTTGATGACTTGAACTATTATAATATAGATGAAATGATGGCGATAGAATAATATTTGACGACTTATCACCTGTGCCTGGCTAACATTAAAGTACCAAAATGGCACCTAGAGTATAAAAAGCGAAGTGGTCCGTCTGGAACTGTTGATGATAGTCACATGACTTAGGTTATTGTTATAGAGATTGTTTTAAAATACCGGAGACAAAGACTTAGTATACTTAATTTATTTTACTTTAGCTTCTTTTCAAATGTTTACCTGATTCTCTTTAATCAAAAACGAAAACAACCATTGGATGTCTTAACAGCAACTGATTCGCCCTTAAATTTTTGCAATCAAAGGGAATTGAATGGAAACCCGTTTACAGGGAGATCTGCACAGCTTTTTTCAGTATAATTCAATCTTCTCTAATATTTTTAAAACCCATCAGATTAGCGTGTTTTTAGATTCTGCGGTATCTGAACGGGGGTTGGCGAGCATACGTTGCAGGGGGCAGAGCCCCCTAGTATTATATAAAATTATATTATTAAAAAAAAAAAATTCTTGTTTGAATAAATATTTTGGATGTACTTGTCGGGTCCATTGGACCAGTCTGGTAGGCGTAGAGTTAAAGGATGTTTCTTTCTTTTTTTAGTCCAAAAAATATTTCTAAAATACAATGTTTATCAATAATAATTTAATATTTTACGTGTTAAAATATTAGAAAATCTGACGAGCTGTGGATAAGATTTTAACACTTAAAAAAAAATTAAGTTTATATTTTAGAAATATTTTGACAACTGGAAAAATAAAAGAGGCATCCTTTAAGAAGAGTACAGATATAAAAAGAAGTTGCAAATATTAATTTCCTCAAGATATATTTTAAAAGTTACGAAAACATTCCAGGTCCCTAGGAAAGTTTGAGAACCACCGACAAACACACCCTTAAGAGAGTGAAAAAATAAAATGTATTCGATGCCGACATTTCTGGATGAATATTTGCTTGATAATCGCAGAGTACTTTAAAAAGAGTATAGCAAAAATAATTACTATTATTTTAGAAATCTTCTGAAAGATATTATTTCATTTATTTATCTATTTTTCATTATTTATCCGTACGAAAAAGAAAAAAGAAATTGAAAAACAATTGGATTTGATTTTTGCTCTACTACTTAACTTCTTAGGAGGTATAGCAATATTTTCTGTGGCGCTACATAATTATATTTATAAAAAAATAGCATGAATTTGTAGGTTTGCTGCAATTATTCGACATCAAATTTGTAATGTTTAGTTATCCTAAATGTACATTACTTACAAGAGTATCGAGTTTTGGAACTGACTGTATGGATTGCTTAACCTCTTCCTCGGTTACGTCAACAGGTCTGCAGTTTTCTTCTTCAGACGGCAGAGGACTGATTCCATTTTTGGTTACCCAGTTATCTTCCTAAAATAATAAAGTATTAGAAATAAATAAAATGGCATAAATTGCATTCATTGTAATTCTGATAGCAAGTCAATATTGATTATGTTGAGGACCAATTTTGCATTCATTACGAATACTTCCGATGCTTGCAAATATCGATTAAATATTGGCTTTCCTCTGAAAATGTTTGCAAGGAAACACCAATAATGTATCAGAAATGTTAGTTTTACACTGGAAATATTGTCGATGGCATGGTGAAATATTACTTTCCAATATATTGGTGCAATATTAAAATATAATCATCCAAATGTTGGCACAATATTTCATAATTTATGTGTGATTTTGTTTTATAATGTTTGAGCAATATTAGCCAAGATAAAGATAATATAAAAAATATTGATCCAGTATTATTTTATTTCAATGTTGAAGAAACCAATTACTTAAAATTTTTGCGTGATTAGACTTATCTTGCTAAAAGTTACATTTCAGATTTCACAACAATTTAGTGAATTTATGACTATTTATAAAAATCACTTCAAAATATCAAAATACTCAATAATTGCTATAAGTGATAAACAGAAATCTTTAAAAAAAGGAAAACACCTTTATTTATTTACATTTCGACATGTTTCATTGCATCAGACGTCAATATTCTCAAAAAAAAAAAAAAAAAAAAAAAAAAAGATAAAAATATTTTCGCAAAAATTCAAATTGGAAAACTAGTAAACAAAAACAATAATCACGCGAACACAAGCATAATTAAAATTAACTGCAATATTAAAAATGGAAATTTGTGAACATGAGTTATTTTACATTATTGTTTCATGATTCTGTGTAGCATTTCTTTCCAAATTTTAGGGAGCTCCATGGATGCTGAATCATTGCAAATATTCTCATTGCGTAAGATCTTTATTGATTCTCTGATGATGGATGGAAAATAAGATCTTGATGGATAAATTGTTCTACTATTAAAATCTATTTGTAAAGGTTCTCTGTTATACAGTCTGGCCAGAGCTGTAGTTTTCTTGTTGTATTTGATGTCTGCTGTATGTTCTTTGATCCTAGTTTTTTGCTTTCTATTTGTCATTCCTATATAAAATTGCACTGTTCAATCTTCTTTGATGAAAGGTGTTTCAAAGCATATACCCCTGATAATTGATTTGGTTCTATTGGGCCTATTTTCTTACATAATATGTTTTTTAATTTTGCGGATGGTTTTGCAACAATGGAGATATTGTATTTATTGAGTTTATATTTCAATCTTTCGAAAAAACCAGGAAAATTTTGCAAAGATAATAACTTGGAATTTTGTACTTTGAAATTACCCCTCTTTTATTCCTCAAGATCCTAATTAATTTGTTTATTGTGCTTTCTTTATAGTCGTTGTTTCTTGCAATGGCATTTATTTTATTTATTTCGTTGTCTAACTGCTCCGGGGTACAAACATGGAAAACTCTTTTGATAGAATGCCTAAATACAGATCTGCATTTAGGCATTCTATTCTGCACTGTTTGCCTAGATTTAAACTTTTTTCCGGGTCGAACTTTTAGTTGTTATATAACTTTTAGTTGTTATTAACTTTCAGTTGTTATACTTTTAGTGTAACTGCGTCGGGCCCAAACAATTTTTTCCACGGGCCGGGTCGGGCTCTGGCTGAAATTTTAACTTTTATACCCGGCCGGGCCGTGACGAATTTTATTCCCATAAGTCGGGCTTGGCCCGAGCCTGGAAATTTCGGCCCGTGCAGACCTCTATGACCAAGTAACTCTTATCTTTAAAAATGGTGAATGACTGAACTGTTTGTTTGCTGCAGATTTTTAACATTGTAGAGACTCAATAAATAAAGATATCAACTTTTATAGTTGGACTCAAATTTAACGCTTCACAACTTTAAAATTCATAACTTTTTAAAATTTATTATTTTTTAAGCGTCACTAATTTATCAACTTTTTAAAGTTTAATAAGTTTCTAAAATCAAAAACTACGCGACTCCCGTTCCCAAAATTTCTGCGAAATTCGGGACATTTGGTCAACTTATCTATTATGTGTAAAGACGGCATTAGGCGAGGACTAGAGGTAGAATGCTGTAACGTATCGGGTAAACAGGTTTAACCTCGACCGCGGATCGGATAGGGTTGACGCTAATTTTTTTTTTGTTTTGTTTCGGACCGGGTTGACTTAATTGTATTAAAATATGGATTAATTTTCTTTCATTTCAAGTTCTAATTTGAATATTTCGGATTCGAATTGGCATTAAGCAAAAGTTTCGGGTTCGGGTAGCGTACAACCCGACACGTGAAGGACTCTACTATGTGGTACCAGTTACTCCCACCCCCTCCCCCTCTTCCAAGAAATGTGATAGTTCAAAATGTAGCAGTCACTACATGTCATAGACTCAAAGAGAAAAAAAAAATCAGAAATTACACGAAAGCTAAAATAATTTGTCAGTTTTGTTTAAAACGAAAACATTAGCATTAAATAACTACTTTAATCACAGAAATGAATGGTTATCAATACTTGCGAAAATCTTGCTACTGCAACATTTTCAAAGAGGTACATATTTATCACCAATGAGTACATAGACTAAATTTAAAAATATACATGAGAATAAATCTGTATCAATTGCTTTTCAGCTGTGCTTAACAAGAACAAAAGAAATTTTTGTCCCTCCCCTTTTCTCAAGGAAGTTAGGAAGTTTTGAAATGGCGTCCCCGATCAGACAGTTATATGAAATGCCATACCCAATATGACGATCATCTTAAATCTGGCAACATTGATACTATTGAATATTTCCTAGATCAGTACATTTGCAGTTTGCTATCGATCAGAGAAAAGAAAAAAAAAAGAATTGAACTACCCATATTCATATACTATATTAAAATTAAATGACTTACCCTAATTCCTTTCAAATTTATCCGCTGCTTAGGATCTTTTTCTAACATTCTACTCAACAGATGTTTCAAATCGTCACTTATGCTGCATCTAAAAATCAATGAATGAAAAAAAGGTAAATATTATATATTTTTCCTTTATGCAGTATAATTAGAAAAACAGAATTTATTTTGCATAATTACATTGGTGTATTTTATATTTTGAACTACAAAATTTTCAGTTTTTTCTCATAATGTACACTGTTAAAAATTTGGTAGAAACCTTTCACCAGAAAATGGTGCTGAAAAAGTTACCACCATAAGATGGCAAAATCGTGTTCCAAATTTTGGTGCTCAAATTGAACCACGAATTGTAAAATGTGAAACAAGAACCGGTAAAATGTAAAGATATTAAAGTAAAAATAGTTTAACTCAACCCCCTCTTTTATAAGCACTCAATAGTTATCTTGAAAATACCGCCTAATTTTTTGACTGCAATTTATGTTTTTTTTGCAAACATTTCCCGTTACAACACATTAATTTTCGTTGGCAACGAACTCGATTGTGAAAAATTCACTGTTTTTTTAACGTTTGGTAGAAAGCTCAAATAAATTAATTTATTAAAAAATGTATAATTTTTGATCTGTTTGATTTTTAAGAAACGGAACAGGAAAGAAAACTGAAACATTATTTAAACTATCTTTTTAGGATTTCTAAGTTGATTTCACAACGTGTAATCGTAAATTAATTACTATTTAACTATCAATTGATAAAAGCGCGCTTTTTTAAATATCACAGTTTTCCTTTTTATTTATTTATTTATTTATTTATTCAATTCCTACTAATAGTTCACACTCTCCCTATATTTATTTATTTATTTATTTATATATATATCTTGTTCAAATTTTCAATCGTTAATAAAATACTTATTATTCATCCTATCACGTTGAAATACATTTTCTTAAACTTGTACTGGATGGCAATTGATGTTAATACAGTTTTTTCAAATATTAATTCATTAATTAAATTTTAAATAATTAATTTTAGTTTTACATGGGAGACAAAATGGCGGCCGCTGGTTATTGAAGCATTTAATGCATCTTCATATCTATAAGGGGTGTTACCATAAGGGGGACCCTGTTCTGTCGCCAAATACCGCCAAGTTTGTCGCCAACTTGGCGATATATCGCCAAATTTGGCGGCCAAAATGAGTCGCCAAAAGTGACGCCAACTTGGCGATATCTCTAATATTTCGCCAAATTCCCATAGACTTCCATTGTAAACCTACTTGCTTATAGAAAATCAACAAATTGAGATATTATAATGCAACAAAAACTAACATTAGCTTAAGGGATTATATTAAATTTTTCTTTGATGACCTAAGTAGGAATAGACTTTAAAAACAAAATTTTTATATTACTTGTTTCTACTTTTAAGTCTTTAAAACGTTTCATTGTTGCAGTTTCACAGCGCTTTAGCATGCTTTGTCGAGCATTTATGGGCTCATAATTAAATCAATTATTTTTCACCTCCCTGACAATTTTAAGAGTTACAGAGAATATTTGACGACTTACCACAAGTGGCGGACTCATTGCAAAATGTCTTAAAATTAACGTATTAATTAATAATTAATTTGTAAAAGTATTAAAAGGCTTTATTGTCATCGGAAATACACCTTTTTTGCATAATTTTGATTATTCTAGTATATCTGGACGTGAATTAAAAAGCGATTGTAAAATTCAGCCTTTACACACAAAAACCAGGTTGAGTTAAATAAAAGAGTACAATAAAATGGCGCCAGTCATCATTTGAAAACAAGGACTAATCACACCGGGACCTTAGTTTAAAGTGAAAACCACATTATACCAATTGAGAGTTCATGGGATTAAAATAATCATGAAATCGAGGAATATTATTCTAAAAACTAAAACTATGGACTAAAAAGCAACACAGACCACCCAGAATTTAATTTAGGGCAGACTACCATGAATTAAATATATGGCAGACCACCCGGAATTGAATTTATGGCCGGACATATAAAAGTTCTGTGATGAATAATAAGGGGAATGAGTAAAAATTTATAACACCGTGTTGAGGAAAGGATGATTCCCAGGACACGCATCCAATGAGACAAATAAAAATAAACAAGCACAGTCCCAAAAGGGGACATAATGATTTGGGAAGGAGAATCACATAGTCACATGCTCCAATCACGGACAGTTAATTTATCTGATCCCGCATAAATTCGAAATATCCACTGAAGGCAGGAAAGGAGGAGGCAGATTTGTTCCGACTGGACAGAAAAAAAAAATAGAGGAGAACTGTGAAGAATAAATTATCTAAAATAAAATGTTACAATTTTTACAGCTTGAAAAAAGAAGTCAGTTTCATATGAAATGTTTTCAAGGTAGTTATGTGTAAAATGTGGTTCCAATGCAGTGCCTATTTTTGTTGTGTGCAGCAGAGAGTATTAGAATATCCCTCAGCAAGATGTGGATTACCTGGACCTTACCTCTTGTGACACTACGGTGCTAGATTCTCCTAATTAAAAGGTATTACTTTTCTTATTCCCCTTCTGCCTCTAGGAACTTAGTATTATGCATTTAATTGAGATCAGACATTTGGCAGTCACGGAATCGAGTTGCGTAATTATATATATATATGGAAAATAATGGCAATTAAGCCAAATATGTTAATTAATTTAAAATGAAAAATCATCCAAAGAAAATTATTTGCATAATCAGTATGCAGCAATTTGTATATAATATTTAATTTAATTAGCCTCGAGCTAATTTTCTTTCGATGTACGCTATATGGATCATTATATATGTTATGTGTTGTTTTATATGTTTTCTTGTAAATAAACTTCATTTTGTATTTTAAATTGTGTAAAAATCTAATCTTTGGTATTATGTGTTATCTTACTTTTAATATAGTAGAAATGAACATCAAAAGGTTTACAGCTTCATAAGGAATCTTGTCGTAAAATTACACAGCGCAAGATTACTAAGGTTTATATTACTAAGCCCTTCGGGACGAGCGTCATTTACAGAATTTTTAATCTTTTGTCACCGGTTATTAAAAACAGAAAATTTTGCCTAATTGAATCGGGAAAATGCTCGGGTTAAATATGGCAAAATTTACAATAAAACTTTACTGGTGAGAATAATCACGGATTCTGAGCACCTTACGCAGCACGAATACCGGTCGCTCGTCCCCAAGGAGTTAAAGGTTATTAATTGAACTATCTTTGAAAATTTTATATAAAAAATATAGGTTAATTTAGGTAAATATTTAGGATTAATGGAGAATTTGTTTCTTTATCCAAGATTCCCAGGAACCAGGTACGATCACATATTATTTGATAAATAAATTAGTCTTTTCAAGGTTAACTAAATTGATGCACAAAAGTATTGGTGAGGTGATATAGATATAGGGATTTATGAGAGCTAGTGAAGTTATCAAGAGTCAAAATAGATTTCCCGGAGATGACTGGTGATAATATAAACATACTTCGAATTGCAAAATGTATATAAATCAAGTGCAGTTTTTAGATATGGCATTTGTTGTACAAAGGGCTGTATATGTATGAAAATACGAAATTTAATTTTTATATGGCTCCCTTTTCCTATAACCTATATTTAGAAAAAAGTTACCCTGGATCTAAAACAGGTATTTAAAAACAATCCCGTTCTTTTACGACGAAATCTTACCGAGTTACGATACTTTGAATTGCATGAAATTTCGGTGTTTTCTGGCACTAAAAACGGAAAGACCGCAAAAAGTACCGAAATAATACCGGAAAAAGCTGAAATTTCGTAAAATTAAAAATATCGAAACTTTTGGCCCTAATGAATTGGAATTTGGTATCTTGACATGAATGTCCACGAGGATTAAAAATATTTTATCAAAATAACATGTTACTGTTGAAAATGTAAAATATAGTTAAAATTTTAATATGTAGACTGTCTCCAAATCTTAATTCATCCATATCAGTTAATAGTATAAACATCTTTGTTTTTCTTTACGATAAATGGTGCTCAAAATGGTATAGGTGGTACTTTTTTTTTTCAAGTGACTGTATATAGCATCCCTTTCTTTTATTTTGATATATAAAAGGATGTAAAGTAACTGAAAAAATAAAAATATATTTCGCAAGAATAACAGTTTCGTGGCAAATTACAAATTCTACATATAATGTTAAGTAATGCATTTTATTTTGTCTTAGAATTAAAATAAATCTGAAAAGAACTTACATTTCCGGGAAATTCACAGGAGATGATTTAATCTTGGTGTATAGAGCCAAGATATTCGAGTCCTGAAATGGAACATCCCCGTACACGAAGCAATACAGACAGATCCCCATCTGCCAAATGTCTAGAGCCTGTTACCGAGAAGTAGAGAAAAAGGAATTACAATTTCCAAAGTATAATATTACATTTTCTGACAGACTATATAATATTACATTGGATTATTTTTTACTATATCTTTCAATGAATTTTGACAGAGCAAACAAGAACCCAAAAAGCAGAGCGAAAAGTATTAGAAAACTAGCTGACGTAGGAACCCGATGTGATGCATTTGCATTGCATGAGATATTTCAATTTTTTTGGGAAATGTCTACAGTCTATTATCGAAAAGTAGAGAAAATGGAATAATAATTTTCCCGTTACAATACTGAATTTTGTTATAGACTTATATTACATTGGATTGTTTTGTACAATATCTTTCAATGAATTTTTATTAAGCAAACAAGAACCCAAAAAGCAGAGTAAATTGCATTAGAAAACTACCCGGCGTAGCAACCCCATGCATTGATATGCATAGCATGCGATCTTTTGATTTTTTTTGGAGAAAAATAAATCTAACTTAATTCTGCATTTAGAAAATATTAATTAATTAATTATTCTAAATATCTTATGATAAGTAAGAAATTACGTTTACAGCGTAAATGAACTGAAAATCGAAAATCACATTTTGTAAGTTACTTAAGTTGATTCAATTACAATAGAATGCATTTATCATACCGGTAATAAAATTCCATTGGTCGAGAGGATTTTGTAGAAAAATTTGGAGTGCTTGCCTTTATTGCTAATGTTTGTTACTTGTCCAACTTTTCTAAGCGAATTCGTGCAGGCGAGTATCGCCTATTTCTGTAGTGTGGGTTGCTATGGTTTGGACAAAACTTTCAAACTGAGCCTTCAGACTCCATGCTCAAAACTCTGTGTTCTATCGCAGCCAATCGTTTATACATTTAAAACCTTTATGCTCTGCAGTACTTTTAAGTACCATTAAATAAAATGCAAAATAAAATTTATTTAATTCGTCTACTTATAAAAATAGATGGTACTTTTCATACAAAATACTTTGCTGGATCACATTCGGTAAGCACAGCGAAACAGTCGAAGCTAAATATTTTTTTAATGTGGTAATTTTCTCAACCATTTACATGGATTTAGCTTTTCTCCTATTAAAAAAAATGCTTTGCGAAAAATTTGCAATTACAAAACACTTCTCAGTTACACATGGGATCGCAATGCATTTATTTATATTGTTCTTGTAAGAATTGTGAGGTTTCCATAACAGTATTTTTTGTAAATTAATCTAATTATTCTTGTAAATACACTGGTTATCAAAAAATTAAAGAAAAGTCACAAAATGCTAATTTTCAAATACGCGAACACTCAAAAGGAAATAATATAATTCGAGTAATTACTATCTCTACAACACAGCTAGCCCATATGACATCTTATTCATGTCACACATGGTCACAGGTGTCACAGTCACTACGGTGAAGCAAAAAAATAGGAAGTTCCATACATCTCATTATGAGTCTCAAATGATCACTATAGGGGACTCCACTGAGAAGTCAATGTGACTGCTGCTTTGTGACGAGTGACCAGGTGACTTTACAATGTAGTTAAATTTTGACTCTCATGTGACTGTCATTTTTAGACTCAATTTCGTAGTCATCATGAACGTTGCATTATGATAAGTCAGAAAATAATATCATATTATAGTCACATAGAGACTTTTCCCAAAAGAGCACACTGGTGACTTCACAGTAGTCTCTCTGTCACCTGAAAGTCATCATGTGACTTTAATGTGACATCATTTGGTAACTTATCACAATGCAGCGTTCACGATGACTTTGAAATTGTGTCTACAAATGACAGTCACACGAGAGTCACAATGTAACTACATTGTAAAGTTACATGGTGACTCGTCACAAAGCAGCAGTCACAGTGACGTCTCAGTGGAGTCATATATAGTGATCATTTGAGACTCATAATGAGATGTATAGAATTTCCTATTTTTTTGCTTTACCGTAGTGACTGACACTTGTGACCATGTGTGGCATGAATGAGATGTTATATGGACTAGCTGTGTTGTAGAGATAGTAATTACTCGAATTATATTATTTCCTTTTGGGTGTTCATGTATTTGAAAATTAGCATTTTGTGACTTTTCCTTAATTTTTTCACACCAGTGTATTTTACAAAAAAAAAGTCTAACTACCGATTTATTAAATCAGTTTTTATTTTTTTATTTTTTAAAACTATCTAAAAATCAGATTGTTATTATATAAGTTGCTTTGGATATCTTCAGACATTAACGAAGATAATTACTGAAGTGGTGTAATTATCTTATTCATAATTCAGGATATAAACGGAGGGTTAAACAAATTCGAAATATGTAAACTTAAATGGTCCAGTAATATTCAAATTTTTCAGCTTTTTAATGACAATTTTAGTAAATGTGGAAATGATATCCACTCATATGAATAGTCTTTATACGACATTGTTTGAAAGAGGAATGTAAAATAATAAGAACGAAAAATCATGCGTCCAGCATAGATTATGAAACACTTTCTAACACATTCAGAAAAATATGTAAATTTATGAAGTTCAGTAATATTAAAATTTTTCAGCTTTTTAATGACAATTTTAGTAAATGTAGAAATGATATCCACTCATATGGATAGTCTTTATACGACATTGTTTAAAAGAGGAATGTAAAATAATAAGAAAGAAAAATCATGCGTCCAGCATAGATTATGAAACACTTTCTAACACATTCAGAAAAATATGTAAATTTATGAGGTTCAGTAATATTAAAATTTTTCAGCTTTTTAATGACAATTTTAGTAAATGTGGAAATGATATCCACTCATATGAATAGTCTTTATACGACATTGTTTGAAAGAGGAATGTAAAATAATAAGAACGAAAAATCATGCGTCCAGCATAGATTATGAAACACTTTCTAACACATTCAGAAAAATATGTAAATTTATGAGGTTCAGTAATATTAAAATTTTTCAGCTTTTTAATGACAATTTTAGTAAATGTGGAAATGATATCCACTCATATGGATAGTCTTTATACGACATTGTTTGAAAGAGGAATGTAAAATAATAAGAACGAAAAATCATGCGTCCAGCATAGATTATGAAACACTTTCTAACACATTCAGAAAAATATGTAAATTTATGAGGTTCAGTATTATTAAAATTTTTCAGCTTTTTAATGACAATTTTAGTAAATGTGGAAATGATATCCACTCATATGGATAGTCTTTATACGACATTGTTTGAAAGAGGAATGTAAAATAATAAGAACGAAAAATCATGCGTCCAGCATAGATTATGAAACACTTTCTAACACATTCAGAAAAATATGTAAATTTATGAGGTTCAGTAATATTAAAATTTTTCAGCTTTTTAATGACAATTTTAGTAAATGTAGAAATGATATCCACTCATATGAATAGTCTTTATACGACATTGTTTAAAAGAGGAATGTAAAATAATAAGAAAGAAAAATCATGCGTCCAGCATAGATTATGAAACACTTTCTAACACATTCAGAAAAATATGTAAATTTATGAGGTTCAGTAATATTAAAATTTTTCAGCTTTTTAATGACAATTTTAGTAAATGTGGAAATGATATCCACTCATATGAATAGTCTTCATACGACATTGTTTGAAAGAGAAATGTAAAATATATAAGAACGAAAAATCACGCGTCCAGCATAGATTATGAAACACTTTCTAACACATTCAGAATAATGTAACGAAACATCTCAGTTTATTAAGGTGAAAGATGATGTCTAAGATAACAATTCGGAAAACGCATAACACATTTGGAAACCCAATTTCTGCAATTACCATCAATAGCCTGCAAAAATATCTGAATGCTTTTGGGCATCCCTGTATATGATTTATAGATTTATATGTATACTAAATAGTATACTAAACGTTAGTTCAGTTAGAAAACGCATAGCACAGTTGAAAATTATCATTCAGCAATCTCCGTTAGTAAATGGTTCTTGAGTTTGTGCAGCCCTGTATATTATCTATAAAATTTATACACACCAAATACTATGTAAAAAAATAGTTAAATTTAAAAACGCATACTACAACTAAAAACGCAACTTCCAGCATTTATTGTACATATACGCTACTACAGCTAAATTCTTTTGTGTGTCCCTGTAAATGAACAGTAAATTCTATGCACGCTATATTCTACAGCAAGCACCTTGTAGTGCACTTTAGTGATATATATCAATTTCAATATATTGAAAATGATGTCACATCATTAAAATTACGGCAAAGAACTTTTCCTTATAGACCGTAATGTAACAGAATTCTTTTGAGTGTCTCTGAAAACGAACCGTAAATGCTACACGGTTCATTTTCAAAACCGAGCATGCCATAGTAAACTTCAATAACATATATGAATTTCATGGCAATCCGAGGATATTTACGCGAGTTAGAACACGGACAGACGGCAGAGAAACACATGTACAAATTCTGAATTTATGAGCACTTTTTAACTATGTTGAAAAGTGTTTAAAATCATTAATTGAAACAAACAAAGATGAAGAAATGTGTTCATCATTTCGGATAGCAGATGATATTCTATTATTTACCTTTTTAGGGTTTCGTTCATCTGACGAAACCCTATTCGTCTCACTCCTCTGTCTGTCTGTCCGTCTGCCACAGAGCCCGTTCTCAGAAACTATATATATTGGAGACTTGAAATTTTGCATACTTATAGCTGAACACCTCACATCAAATAACAAATCATAAAATTTTGAAAAAGTCTTATATTTGCCCGTCTGGGCTCTAACTTGTGTATTTTCAGCATTTTTTTCTAACTGAGCCCCTAATTAAGTTGGAAACTTGAAATTTTGCATACATATAGCTGAACACTTGCGATCACACGACAAACCATAAAAACTTCAAAAAGTCTTATATTTACCTCTCCGCTCTCTAACTTGTGTATTTTAAGCAATTTTTCTAACTCAGACCCTAATTAAGTTGGAGACTTGCAATTTTGCATATTTATAGCTGAACACTTGCGATCACACAACAAATCATAAAAAAAATCAAAAAGTCTTATATTTACCCCTCCGGTCTCTATATTGTGTATTTTAAGCAATTTTTCTAATCTCCACCTTTTTCACCCAGGAGGCACTTTTCTAACTTTTGCACCCCTCACGTGATATATTATTGCACAGCCCTTTGACGACTCTTTCATATTATGCACCATAGCCTTACATATTTTAGTTCCACTTTTTCCGTCAGGGGCGCCTATCTATCTCGGGAGCTATGGGCTCATCCCCTCGATTAATATATCTACGGATAGGTTGTAAAACGGAGTTTTGTTCGGATAGAGGTTTGTTTAGAATAGAGCGCTCCTCCTGGTTGCGAAATGTGGAACTAACAGATTTTGCAAAAGGATAAAGTAATTTGAAAGGAATATTAAACGAAACCCTCTGTGCGATATGTAATCACACTTATCCACTTGTTCTTTCATTTTTTTTTAATGAGGTTATTTTTTAAAATTTATATTAAAAAATAATAGCTTTAAAATGTATGCAATTTTTTAAATTCTGTGTACTTTTATAACATCCTCGGTTCCATAACAGGTGTTTTTTCCCCTGTAGTACTGCGTTTCCTATTCTACGAGCAGTAGTTGTGAAATGCAAACAGACAGTGAGATTTTAATATAATAAATTCACAAAAATAGAAAGAAGCGTAGAGAAAACTGAAATTTATTTAAAAAAAAAATCCCCAAAAACGTAGAAGATAGATAACTTCGAATTATAATTTGGACTGTTTGTGTGTTTTTAAATTGAAATATATCCACTTTTGGTCAATACCATGAAACAATATATGTTCAATTTACTGTGAAAATTATATTAAATGGGAAATTTTTAATTAATTTTCACATTTTAAAATATTCCCTTTACTTAATGAATTAAAAATTCTTTAATTAATAGTAACATTAATATGACTAACACTAATTACTGAAATTTCGATACATCGTGAAACAAAAAAAAATAGTTTTGTCTCATATGATTAAAAAGTCACTTCAGGAAAAATTATGCTTTTCAGAGAAAAAAAAAAATATTTGCATTATTTATTAAACTTTTAGTCTTGAAACACTTCTTAAACAACAACTAGAATTGTTTTTAGAATAACAATTTTTAAATCATTCAGACAATAAACTTAAATTATCTATTAGACAGTTTTCAATGAAGTTTACAAATGAAATAAAATTCAGAAACTATATTTACCTTTCCGCTATAGACTTCTCTTGTGCCTTAAAAGAAAAGAACCATGAATGTATTCACATTTAAATCAACAAGAAAACAAAATATTTTATTATGATTAAAATGGGAACATTTATTTGAAAAAAAAAAAAAAAAAAAATGACGAATGCTCCAAAAGAGTACAATATGTTCTGTCTCAATGGATTGGATCGATAAATTCATTAAATATCTTTCTTATGTTTTAAGTATAAAAAGACGTAGTATAAAAAAGTTTCTTATGTTTTAAGTATGAAAAGACGTAGAATAAAAAAGTTTAATTCGAAACAAAAAAGTTGTACATTTTTTTAAAGTATAAAGAAAAGGATAAATGAAAGTTTTTATAATTTCAAGCATCGAGCATGTCAAGTTCAATTAATGGATAAGTCTAAATGATTCATAATCAAAATTGTGCAGAGGAGAAAGTGAAGTTTTCACTAGAGATCGACCGAAAATTCGGTTTCGTTTTCGGTGAAAAATTTGTTTCACCGAAAATTCGTTCTCGGCGAAAATGCTGCTGAAAATTCAGCCGGACCGAAACTATCTGTATTCCGAAAATATCGTTTTTTCCTTCGGGAATCTTCAACATTACTCATTTATTTGAGCTGTATCGGTTGAATTGAGACACTCTTTATTTATTGTTATGAACTTCACTGTTTATAATCATCAGTCATAACTGACAAAAGACGTGAGTGCAAAGTATAAAGCATGTAATGCATATTGAAGACGCTTTTCACGTGCTCATTAAAATCCGCAAACTTAACAGTAATAAAATTTTTTTAACTTGAAACCACAGAAGTGTTTCGAATACTCTTTGAGAAAGTTCTAGTATAACAAATGATCATTTACACAAATCATTATAAAAGGTAAATCGCGGTATGTATACCTAAAACATTTTTTGAATTAGATGAAATTCGAATAAATTAGAAAAGCATTTTATGTCTTTGATGAATTAATTACATTTTATTTTATATAGCACTAAAAAGTTTTGCTCAGAGGTACAGAGAGCCAACTTGGGCCACACGTATAATTACACGTATAATAAATTAATATTTTTTTTAATGTATGTATGTATTAATTACTTCACAAACATTTTTGGACATCTTTGTTTTCGGCCGAAAATAGGAAGATTACTGAAATTCGGTTTCGGCCTTAAAAACCTGTTTCGGTTGATCCTTAGTTTTCACACACGGAAAAAGGAAAACAACAAGAACAACAACAACTGAAAATCCGTTTCTTTTTTTATTCAATCATTAGCAATCATTCTTTCCACAGTATTAAGGACCTACGCAAGTCGCACGACAGAACTCGCAAGCTATTGCTAATGATAGAGTCCTTTTCAAACTTCTCGTTTGCAATTCAATATTTTTACATGACTTTTTTTCATAGGATAGCTGAGATTCATGTTTAATCGCCCCCCCCCTTTTTTTTTCACTTTTCCAATTTTGGTAGCAGATTTTTGTTTTTTATGAAGGTATTTTCACTTTCGAGATCGGTTCCGAAATAGACAGTGGCGTTATAAAACATCTGCAACCAAAATCTAAAATGTAAAAGTGTCCTGCTAAAGATCGACTTCAGCTATACTGTGCTAAAATAAATCATTAAAAGATATTGAAATGCAAACAAGAAATTTGAAAAGAACCCTTCCATAGGTTTAACATTTGCAACTATATGTTAAACTTAAGGAAGAAATCTTTAGAGATTTCTCATTTGTATTTTAATATTTTTAAATGATTTTTTTTTTTTGCATAGGATACACGAGGTCGATATTTTATGTTGTGCTTTGTAATTTTTCGATTTTGGTTATAGTTTTTTTATATGACGATAGTTTCCCTTTCAGTACCGGTACCAATCGGTTCTAAAGGTGAAAGTAGTAGAAAGTAGTAGTAGTGAAAGAACTGATTCCAAAAAATGAAGGAAATCGTATAAATAAAAACTGTAACTAAAATCAAAATAGTACAAACGCACAACAAGAGATATTGACCTCAGGTATCCTATGCAAGAAAAAAAAATCAAATCAGATTTTAAATCGAAATAAACATTCAAATAATGAGTCAAATTAAAAACATAAATGCAGTCTGCACACCGCGAGTTTCTAATGAAAATCCTTTAAAAAAATTTAAATTCCTCTGTGCAGTCTTTGCTCCTACAAAACTTTTTTAATGGAACGATTTCGACCAACTTTAACATTAAATATCTTTTAAAATAATTCTTCTATTTCAAAACTGTCTGCTTCAACGTGTTTATCAAAAATTTCTCTATAATATTAACAATTTACATATTTTTGTATGCAGTAGTTTTCTTAATATTAGCGAAGAAGGACCTCCGGTCACAAAAAGTTCATTCACAGAGGCGGTGACAGCGTTAGTTACTTTTTTTTTTTAGAATAGAGAGATGAATTTTGGTGTATTTTCTAGTTTAGGAACAAGGAATTAAATTGCTTCATTTTGCAATGTTTTACCTATAAATTATCTAATGCATAACTGTCTAAATGTTTATGTGTTATAAAAAATATAATAACGTATTTTTAAGAGAAAACTGGCTAACTGCACTCAAGCTGCTAACCCTTCTATCAAGAAATGTACTATCCGTATATTGATAACATTGCCATCCCCCATCTCATTATTGATAGGCATAAATTGACAGTCTCTGAAATAAAATATTCACTTTCCCCACTAAACAATATGATTTTTTCTGATACTACTCATTAGTCTCAATTTCATACATACAGATGAAATTTTTAGATGTTTTCATCCAAGTAAGCAATATAATGGTTGGTTGGTTGTGTTTATGACGGTCAATTATCAACACGAGGGATATGGGCCCTAAGGGGGGGGGATGCCCTTCGTGGGGGTCTTTCTAAGGGAACCTAACCCATATTAACTCAAGGAAATCCTAGGTTCGAAGAAAACCACGAAAAACTCCAAACGATTAGGCCGACGAGCGCGATTGAATACGAACCCAACACCTCCCGTCTACTAGCTTCGAGAGCAGAACCTCTCGGCCACTGGTGGAGCAAGTAATATAATGGAATAGCTCTTTGTTTTTCATAAATGTGATATGTCTTTGATTATAGTCAATTGTAAACGGCCGAATCTTTATTATTATTATTATTATTATTTTTTTTCTATTATAGTGTCGCGAAATTCGGTTCAAAACATCAACAACATTTTCTGAAATATGTTTTACTTTTATAGAAAAATCAAGAAAATTGTTTGATTCTCCAGATCTGAATTCGAAATAGTCATAACAGTAGATATAAAAAGGATTCTGTATTTGTGTCAGTGAGGAATTTGAACTTTACAGCAGCCAAAAATAAATATACTATTTCCAGGTATTTATTTAGGGCTGTTTATCTAATGAATCGAGGTATAATAATAATAATAATAATTATAATAATTATAATAATAATAATTATTATTATTATTAGTGCTTTAGGTTGTGGATTTGTGTTATCACAAAGAGAGAAGCAATGCACATCGCTTTAATACAATCTTCTGTTTAATCACGTTATGATTATTTGACTTTAGAACCTATAATCGTCCATAAATTATCCCAATATATTAGTTTTTAATACATTTTATAGATAAATTTGGAAATTTATGTTAAAAAAAAAAACATTAAAAAAGTCTTGAATGTGAAGATGAGCTTTCGTGAAAAATTAAATTCACATTAAAAAAATCTTCAATGAAAAAAGAGAGAATGCAAATACAAATAAAAGGAAAAGAAGACCTATTAAAATACGAAAAGTTATTGAATTTTGCATAAATTAAAAAATACTTATTTTTGCAAGGAAGAGATATATGTTAAAGGATTGATATTAAGCTTCGATTTCCTAGTTTTCTTTAACATTCTTTTTTTAACTGAACAGGCCCAGAAAAGATTTACCAATTTCCACCCTAAGTGTAGTTCATGTAGCTGGGGTTTGAAGCTTTGAGTGCAGTTAATGAACATCCTTTATGGATAGACTGAAATTGTAAAATTACCTTTCAAAACTTCAGGGGCAACAAAAGCTGGTGTTCCCGCAGTGTCAGATAAAAAAGCGTCAACTCCTTCAAACTGATTGCAAACGCCGAAGTCAGAAATCTGAAAAACAAAAAAATATGTAAAATACATGGTAAGTTTGATTATATTTGTTTACTTTTTCCAAACTAAAACAAAATTCCGCTTTTAGTTTTAAACATATTACGCAAATATGGTAAAAAGTAAAAAAAAAAAAAAAAAAGATTAATGTTTCTGTTAAAAATTTTTATACTCTCATACAAACAAATATATACAGGTACATATTTAGATAATATTTAGAGATTGTTTGTTTCACAAATATGTGATCAAGTTTTAAAGGGTGGGAAAAAAATGCTTAAAAAATGATATTAATAAAGCGTCTACTTCTGAAAACGATACATTTTAGTGATAGCGGGTGCTGTATACGTTAGAGTTAAATATTGATAATTCTGTGGGGTAATGGATAATTCCCCGCTAGGATTCCGAAGAACATTCCTTGGAAATACACGGAATATCTCTATATTTGCATTTTGTTAAACGTATCAACGAAAAATGGTCCTATACGATGCAGAAAATATGTTAGTTAGACTTTCATAGTGCCCTACATCAGTCAAGATGCTTGCTATTTTCGACCTCTCATTCTTTGACAAAAATATTCATTTGAGAAATTTCTACCATAGCGTTTGAAATTTAGCCAAAAAGATGAGTTTAAAAAGCCCATTTATCTATTTAATTTTGTAACAACAACAAAAAAGAACATAAACAAATTGTACCCTTATTTGTTTCGAAGATTTGTTGCAAACGATACAACGGAAATTTGAGTTACTACCAGTGAAGCACAAAAATATGTTTCATTTTGTCATAAAAAACACAATTACTTATCTTTTTTACCCTTCAATGCTCGGGATATTATTTCTTTATGTTTTACATAAAAAAGACACTTTAAACTTAATAATGGGACTCCAGAGGTACCCCAAAAATATTTAAAAAAAATTTAAGCCACCCCCTTGTGGAGAGGGACGTCCTCCTTTTAAGGAAGTTGGGAGCGGTAAACTTGATCTCGTGGACGTTGTAGAAAGAAACAAACCCTATTACTACATTCGTATACTTCATTCAAATAATATCAGTAATTGTCAAATCCAAGACTTTTGCTTAAAGTAAAAATTCTCCAAAAATGAATACCACTTCCAGTTTTCAAAAATCAGTGTATGATTCAAAGGCTGCTAATGTTACAGAAATTTTCCATTCCTGCAGGTTTATGACTAATAGTGTCACATATTTATGTTGATGTCATTATTTGGAAGTAAATGGAAAATTTTTAATAGATAGCTTTCAAATATTCATTAAATTTAGTAATGAAAAAAAAATTATAAATATGTGTCTTCAATGCAAGGACGACGCGTGTTAAAGGGTTAAAAGTTTTATTTTATTAATTCTTAAGTTTGGCATTCTAAAACAATAAAAATAGTTAAAAAACATCTAAAACATCTAAAATCTGTTAAAGAACATCTAAAAATTGTTAAAAAACAAAACAAATGCAACTTAATTAACATGAATATATTTAACGTAACTAATATACTTTTGACTCTAGGGAAATATATATATATATATATAACCATTAATTAAACATTACTGACCACCAACAAAAATTGTGATAGTATGAATAAATTTACAGCAATACAGTGTCCCCAAACACACTGAATGGATACCAAAAACATAATATACAAGCTGCTATGTATAAAATAAAGTCCCTTGTACTATATAACAAGAATTAATATGGAAGAAATAAAGAATATGGATTTCGATAAAAATAATTGAAAAGCTTATATATTGAATTACGTGATCAAGAGTACAGAATTCAATTATATAAGCAAAATTAGTCGTTTTCTGTGAGAAAAAAGCTAAAAGCTGAATTTTTTTTCTCCTGTACTCTAACGACCAATATCACCAAAAGAATAGTTTCAAATGAAAACAGAATAATATTAAATGTTATGAAATGGAAAAAGCAATACAACCTTTTAAATATTTAATTTATAGCAAGGAAAAATAGTAAAATTACACAAAATACCTAATAAAGTCCCAGTTATTTTATCCAAATACGCATCAGCACATGGTATTCAAAAGCTCGATAAGTTTAAGGTTATTTTTACAGTTAACACAGATTTTAAAACCTCATGGATACAGTTAATCTATTTTGAAATACCGTCATAAATTCAATTAAAATAATATAAATAGAAATAGAAAATAATTACATAATAGGTAATCTCTTAACACTTTTAAATTTTTTATATTTCTTAACTAAAGTAAAAAATACCAAAACTATTAGTTTACATTATTGCAAATAGCATTTAGCTTCACCATGTGTTAAAAATTGATATTTTGGTGCTGCCATCTATGATATGAACTTGAAACGATTAAGCTATTATAAGCTAATACTATCATAATATACCAACTGTTATATCCCAACAAATTCTAATATAAAAATACCATATTATATTTCATTATTCAAATAAATATTAAATAAATACAAATGTTAATAGAATGATTACAATATATTCTACTACCATACCCAATTAATCTATACGGAAAATTTAAA
The DNA here is from genome assembly GCA_963932465.1 of Maratus speciosus. Taxonomy (NCBI): domain Eukaryota; kingdom Metazoa; phylum Arthropoda; class Arachnida; order Araneae; family Salticidae; genus Maratus; species Maratus speciosus. The sequence continues at coordinate 308,555,064 of OZ010786.1, forward strand.
TAATTTTAAAACAATAATAATATAATATAGCAATATGATATAGCACTAAATAAATTATATATAATAAAAAAATTATAAGAAATACTTTTAAATATAAAAAATAATTAACTAATAAAATGAACAGGAAGGGAAAAAAAATTGGATGTTGATATAATTATGTCAGTATCTACATTTCCCAATTGCCTAATGATAACAAGTAAATTGTGTGGTTTATTTTCATATTAACCATAAAAAAACTAAAGAATATGAATTTGGGATTAACATTCACATATAACCGATAATTAACCATTTAATACTAAGTTCAAAATTAAACAATATTAAAAAGTATAGAGGAATAATAAAAAACTAATAACCCAATTTTAATACAAACTGTAATAGCATTAGTTATATCAAATAAACTTATTATGCATATTATTCTCCATAAAGATGGTATACTATTAGAAATTAATATGATATTGTCCCGAGAAGACTAAAAATTAAAAACAAGTTAATTGTAACTTGATTAAATATTAATTAAGCTAAATAAATTCAATATGAATGGAAATAAAAATGTAACGTCACCTTATATATATAAAATATCGAATCAACCTCCATATAAAAAGTGTATTAGCAATGTAGTTATAACTCAAATGCCCCATCAGTTTTTTTTAAAATAAATTAGCCATTGCGTATTATCCAGACAACACCACCCTCCTCCGTACTCTAACATCTACCCACTCAACCGTCCTATAATATTTTTTTTATTATTTTACAATTTTTTTATATAAATATTTTCTTATTTTATAAGTTTTTTTGTAATTTTGTTTACACATGTCTTAATTTGCTTTTTAAAAAGATCATGTAAGTACTAATTGTATATTAAAGAATATATGAATTTTTTTTGGAAAACCTTGATTTAATGCATCATAAATTAGTTTTTTAATATTATTATTAATTAGATAGAAGAACATAAGCATTTTATTCTATATAAATGGTTAAGTATTATATTTCGATATACAGAATTATGAAGATATATATATAATATATATATATATATATATAGGGCGTTTGAAAAGCCTTTCACTGATTACAAAATTTGTTCATATCAGCTATATATAAGATAGATATGTGAAACTGGTGTGGATGTTGGAAAACTAACAAAGTTTATAAATAATATCATAAGACGTAAAGCAGTTTTTCACCTTGATTCAATGTAAAATAAATAATGTGAACATTAAAAAGGTCCACAATCTTACTTAAAAGGCGACTAAAGTAATGGAAAAGATGTTACAAGCTTAAAATTTACATTTTATTTTATTTAGACCTTTTAATGTTCACATTATTTATTCTAACAAAGTTTGTTTTGTTGCAGGCTTCCATGACTTGGCTGTACTGTAGCAGTGTCAGTATCCAGAAAACCGGAAACGTTCACAAATCAGGATAAAGCTCACGTTCTCCAGGCATAACCCATTAGGTTTTTTTCTATGGGGTTTTATCAAGGACAATGTCTACAAAAATCCTGTATCAGATCTTGCAACTCTGAGACAACGAATAGCTACAGTCATTAATTACATCGATCCCTAATATGATGTTGGATAATGTATGAATATAAACTATCTACTATATGTGCTACCAAGGGTAAAGCCTCAATGGTGCTCACGTCCGGACTTATTGATGTATGTTTATTGTTGCCCACTAAACTTGGTTTGTTTGCCACCGTTTCGGCACCAGTTTCACATGTCTATTTTATATCTAGCGGATATGAATAAATTTCATAATGAGGTAAATACTATCGGACATGGTGTATATATATATAATCTGTATTTAGTATAATGTTACAGTTATAATTTCTGCTAAATTTATTAAATTATTTATTTTATAGGATTAGATGATGATTTGTAATTATATTATGGCTATATATATATATATATACATAAATGTTACTTACTGTAAAATCCCGAAGTGTGGTAAATTCTAGCATTTACCAAAGTGAGTTGGTAAAAGCTTAAAATGCTCATATAAATTCTTCCAGTTCGTGTTTTTACCAAAGCATTTTGGTAAATGCTAGGATTTACAGACTCCTTTTGGTAAAAGTCCGAAATGAAGATGAGATTTGTATCGGGGCCGGGAAATGTGCATTTAACATATTGCACTTCCTTACGCTGATACACTATATGGCCATTAATGACCGGCAACTTTCAATTTAGACATTTTGTCGAATATTTAGAAATATACTTATCAGATTCTTCTGGAATTTCAGGATTAAAAATAACAGGTATGACCTCATATTTATCAATGTCGATTTGACAAGAGGGACAATTAGGGCATCAACTAAAAATCAAAGAAAAAAATAATACTTGGGATCACCCTGTAAAATAAAATACACGAAATGATCTATCGCTACAGAATATAAATAAACAGACATTGGGCAATATATGTATTCCTTTGTGTAAGAATAGCACGTATATTAATAGAGATATAGCGATTTAAAAAAATAAATAAATAAAAGAAATTTTTGCATGTTTTTTGCTTATAACATGCAGGATTTTCAACCAAATTTAACGCAAGTTTCAGAAAAATTGTCAAAATGTAGTAGACACAATATAGTGCAACTGGAATATAAATATATTAAATATTTAAGGAATGTGAGCAGTTGTATGAAATAATTTTTATCTGCGTATGCGCGAACGATAACAAGGATCTTTTTACAGAATTTAACAGTCAGCTCTATGGAGCAACTTATTAAAAAAATCCCGTCAAATATCATAAAAATTCAGAAAGATACCGGCGTTAAAGTGGGCTAATTTTTAGTTGCTCGCTAAAACTAGCAGAATGTTAAAGGATTGTCCACAAGTTGTCAATTTTAATTAATTTTCCTTTTTTATTGATGCTTTAGTTCTTCTTAGATAACCTCCAGAATGAGCCTATACCATGATAAAAAGAAGTATCAAAATCGAAGCATTTTTTCATATTTACTCGTTGATAGTCACTAAATTTCTGAAAGTCAGTTAATAAAAAAATTACAATTTGTGGAAAATTCCTTAACATTCAGCTGCTTTTAGAGAACAACTAAAAATTTGCTCACTCTAACGCCGATATCATTCTGAATTTTTGCGATATTTGACTGTATGTTTTTTAATAAGTTGCTCCATAGAGTTGACTTTTAAATTATGTAAAATGATCCTTGTTATCGTTCGCGCATGCGTAGATAAAAAAATATTTCATACAACTGCTCATATTTCCTAAAATATTTAATATATTTATATTCCTATTACACTGTATTGTTTCTACTATATTTTATCAATTTTTCTGAAACCAGCGTTAACTTTGGTTGAAAACCTTAAGCAAAAAACATGCAAGAATATTTTTTTTTTAAATAAATCGCTATATCTCTATTAATATGCGTGCTATTCTTACACAAATGAATACACATATTGCACAATGTCTGTTTATTTATATTCTGTAGCGATAGATCATTTCGTGCATTTTATTTTACAGGGTGATACCAAGTATTATTTTTTTCCTTTGATTTTTTGTTACCCCTCCTAATTGCCCCCCTTATCAAATCGACATGGCTAAATATGATGTCATATCTGTTCTCTTTAATCCTGAAATTCCAGAAGAATCTGTCAAGTATATTTCTAAATATTCGACAAAATGTCTAAAATTGAAAGTTGCCGGTCATTAATGGCCATATAGTGTATAAAGTATATTCAACAGAAAACTTAATTATTTTATGCATTTAATCCTCCTTCACTCAAAAAAATCATAAAACATTTTCCGCATAATGTCACATATTTTTTTCAACAAAATAAAGAAAACGCAAAATACCGGGTGTCCCAAAAAGGACTGACTGATTTTAAAATTCAATAACTTGCAAACGGTGACAGATATTTAAAAAATTCTTGCAGGAGGGTTATGCATAAGGTCAAAAGTTTTATTACAGTGATTTTCGATTTTAGTTCGAATTACAAACAACAGATGGCGCTGTAAGCAATAGTCGCTAAATACAGGCTCGATTTCTGGTCCTTTCTCTTGTTCCATGCTGAAAAAGGAGATGGAAATGTATTATCCGGGCCACGAAGTACCAAAAATCGATCCTGAATTCAGCGTCTATTGATCGCAGCGCCATCTATTGTTTGTAATTCGAACTAAAATTGAAAATCACTGTAATAAAACTTTTGACCTTATGCATAACCCTCCTGCAAGAATTTTTTAAATATCTGTCACCGTTTGCAAGTTATTGAATTTTAAAACCAGTCACTCCTTTTTGGGACATCCGGTATATTGTCTCAAAAACAAACTGATTCTAAATTGTAGCCGCTCACACCTGTTTTAATCTGAAGTTAAGATGCAGATGACGCGAATAGAGAAATACACGCTCTAATAAACAGGCAGTTTCGACCCTTAATTAGGACTTTTGCCAAAAAGGAACGGTAAATCCTAGCATTTACCGAAATGGTTTTGTGAACACCTGAAATGGAAGCGTTTAAAAGTTTATTTCGGGTTTTTACCAAATCACTTTGGTGAATGACAGTATTTACCAGTAAACCTAGTAGATCGGGAAGCGGCTGCACAAACCATTATCTCATCGAGTTGACGACTGAAATTCCAGGATTAGACAGAACTCGATTAGCATGTTAAAACGCAAATGGTCTGTCAAGTCATATCTTGGTGGAAAGCACCTCGGATTTTAGTGATTGGCTGGTAGGTTTAACATCGTGTTTTGCTGCTCCCAGTCCTACTTGTTTTCCTACCTTTGGGTGCAAGAAAACTCAATGATAAACCTACCGATCAACCACTAAAATCTGGTCTACAGGTGTTTTCAACTAAGATAGACCAATTGCATTTTAATATACTAATCCGGTGCTGTCTAATCCTGAAATTTCAGTCATCAACTCGATGAAGTGTTGTTCTGTACAGCCGTATCGCGGTCTATAGGATTTATCAGATTTCAGGTTTTGACAGTAACATATACTGGGTATCCCAAAAATCACGGGTCTATTTAGAAAATGAATAAAAAAAAAATGGCAAGCGATATAAATGAATCGTTTATTGCAATGTACTTGGGAAAACAGAAAATTTTGAGTACTAACAGAATGATATTTAAGTAATATGGATCTATTTATATAAAATCCAAGTCTCTGTATGTCCCTCACAATTCCGGTTGGACCGCCTCATTGGCCATGTCAGGGTTAGGCTTCCTGTGGAGAAATCGGTAACAGCTTCAACAATGAATAATAGTTGAAAAGTACTAATGTCAGGGTTGCCACAATAGCGCCAAATTTGGACCAACTTGGCAAAATATCGCCAAATTTGGCGACAAAAAGAAGTTGCCATATATGAAGCCAACTTGGCCATAGCTAGCTAATTTGGAGAAATTCCCATTGAAAATCCATTGATCTTTCATAATCGAGCTCACCGCCATTTAATTTAAACTCTGCGCATTGAAGAGTTTTTCTTCAAAATCTATGGGTCAAAATTTAAAGTGTAATATACGAAAATGTACATCTTTACATCTTCATTTCGATGCTACTAACAAAATACCGCCACTAGACGGCGTTGTGCTATCTGAGCGCCTAATTGCCCAATTTTAATGGGCTTTACATAGCCGAATATATAAATTTAATTCTCAGTATCCTTTGAATATAGGGGCCTTGGCGAAATAGAGAAAACTGCCTTCGCGAAGAACAAAATCTGGCAACATATTTCCGTATTTTAAAATGTGTTATTTTCATCTATCACTGCGGAACACGCGAGAATAACTGCTCATATTCTTACATATGTGCCGAATATAACTTTATATTTCATTTTCCGTCATTTTTGACGGGCTATCTTTCTAGTTTAATATAAAAATAATAGAAATAAAATAACATAAATTTTCAAATAAACCCATCACTTTTGGGACACATGTTATATACATTATTTCTTTCATAATCCATGTTACTTAAAAACAATTCTTTTCAGAAAACATAGCTTTTCGAATTGTGTCAGCAGTTCACAATAATCATGCGAAATAATATAATCCCACACTTTTCTGAAGTTAACTTCAGTATTTTCTAAAGAGATATAACAAATGTTCAACAAACCAATATCCGATCATCATCACTGAGCAAGAGGTTGGACGGCTTAATATCTCGGTGCACTATTTTTTGGTAGTGGACTGAAAAAGAAAACAAAAACAAATGAACGGCGTTAAGTCTCTTTATACGTCCTTCAATAAAGCTACGTAGGGATTACGTAGCTCAGTGAAAAACAAATGGGAAGAAATATTATTATTAAAGAAAGTTTAATATTACATGAAGAGCACTTACGGTATTCTATTCCCATAACAATATCTCGGAAGTACTGCCACGCCTTCATCTCGGGTAAAGGATTACTTGTAGGCACGTTTATTACAGGGCTGCGGGGGAAAAAAAGAAAAATCCAGTAAAGTATTAAATGAGATGCCGTAGTAGAATAATACTAAAAAATATTATTCATGTAACAAAAATTATTTTAAAAAACCTTTTTATTCGTTATTCAAACATAAAGAATAAAACAGACTGGGAAACCTCCCAATTAGGGGCACGCATAGGACCAGCTATTTTGTCCCTTAAATACAGGTTAATTTAAAGTGTTTGGCTGAAAAAATAAATAATATTGTTCTACATGCATGTAATATATTTTAATTTTTTAACTTATCTCAAATCTATTGTAAATTCTTCATCCCATTTAATACAATTTATTTCCTTTAATTTATTATTTTCCATTTACAATGCGTATCTTTTATTCTTTTTACATTTCCCTATTCAAAATTTGTTTTAGACGCACGCCAACATTTTTTTCCTCCCTGAAATCATTCGATTTCAGAATATTCTTTTTCTTGATCATGAACTTTTTTCGAAGGAAGCTTTGGTGTATTCGCGCGTTTTTTGGAGACTTTTTGCTTCTTTTCTCCATCCGCCAAATTCAGCTCTGCTATTGGCTAAAGCTTTGTGCATTGCAGATTTTTCTATTCTTACGCTCTAACCAATAAATTACTTGCACTGGATCAGAATAGAACTAACTATATGTGAATTTTTTTAGTCTGATAAAGCCACGTCAACCTATTTTGCCGTAGAATATTAACATCTCTTATCTCTCCAAAGATTCTTGTATATGTTATTTCGACTACTAATAAATTGTTTCCTGTCAAACCAGACTATTGGGAAAATCCTAATGGTTTTCATCTTTATTGACCCGACTGATCCTTTGAACGACTGTATTGTGTCTATTGAAAGCTGAGGATTTAATATTTTGACATTACTAGAACGAAATCATGACACACATAAATACGTAATGTCACTTACATTCGATCAAGATATCGATGATGGCAGATAAAAAAAAAGGATAATAATAATAATAATTCAAAAGTTTGTACCTTAATTAACTTAATAATGTGTATTTATTTAAAACTAGTAATTATTATTAGTTTAATACTATCGGTTATTTATTATTAAGGTATTCGAACGAATACATACAAATGTGAGTACTTACATGTGTTTATTAATTCACTTAAATGAGTTTGTCTTGTAAATTTCCTTTAGCGAACATTCTTCTCTATATGATAAGTTTACTAACAAATTTAATCCTTCATTGTCATTTATATATTGAAAACACCTACACTTAAAAAAGGAATTTTGTATACTTTTAAAATTAATTATTTAATTTTTGAAACAACTACTCTGTTGTTTTTTATTAAAAAAGACAAAAGTTCCTAATCTAGGAAAGTGTAATAACACCACGTACGAAAATATACAATAATACCTTCAGAGTTACTCACGACTCCGAAAAACGTTCTTTACATTTAGCAACTTCATAAACTAATATATTTTATAGATTTGAAGAAACATTTATAATAAAAATTAAATTTAAAAAATAAAAAAACCCGACTGTGTAAAAAGCGATCTAATTAATTATTTCCTATCAATGTGAAACTAGTGGGTCGTCCGGAAAGTCGTGTCCGTTTGGAAAAATCAATTCGTACCGAAAAATTCTGCCCGGTAATTATTAGACATTAGATATCAGAATGAATAGCTAATAATTAAATGATAGAATTTTCCGGTTCGAATTGATTTTCCCAATCGGATACGACTTTCCGAACGTCCTAATATTTTTTATATTACTTACCTATTTTTTTTTATTATCTACTTGTATTGATGACTTTTAAGTTGTATTTAATTGTTAGTTTCTATCTATAAATGCTGTTTTGATGGGCCTATAGATCTCTATGAAGTTTAGAGTTGCAGTAAAGCTAGAGATCCTACATACACAACTTCCATGTTGTGTAATATTTGAACGGAGCTTCTGACTGTAAAATAGTCAATGAAACATCGTCTTCATTTTGAAAGACCTATCCAATGATATACCACTCAAAAGGGCGCGTAAAAATTTTTTTTCGCCTCTACCGCCATTTTGTATTTTACGTCCGCCCTTTTGAATTTATAAAAAGTAAACCTAGCCTATAACCTTGGCCGTTCAAGTATTACGTAAGCATATTTTTAGTCATTTTGTACCCCTCCCTTCCCCTTGTAAGGAAAAATAAGCAAATACTAGACCCCCCCCCCCCCCAATTTGCTTACGCAAGATTTTATGACATTCTAATATCAACACTATTTGCCATAAAAAATTACAGTTAGCGATAAATTGCATTATTAATCCAGCAAATTTATATAAACAGACACATAGGGGTTGTGGTATTGAAGGGGAAAAAATCGGTTTAATGTATTGTTACTTATGGCATTAAACAATTCATAGAATACAAAATAGTTTTTATATATTATTATTTATCGCATTCAACAACAACAGCAACAAAAACTTTAAGAAATACAACCGGCTCTAACTTATTTAGGCACATAACTAAAAATTTTAACAAGAATCATAGGAATATTATGTGTTTGGCGTTCACATTTTTAGTCTGGTGTCCAAGATCTTTCAATCCATGTTTCTGCATTGTCTATTATTAAGTTTTCAATGTAGTGGTGGGCTGGAATGATCCTCGTTTCCAGTCCTTGTTTACTCCATATCTTTTTTCTCAAATCGTTCAACATCCGCAGAACGCTCATCTAAATAATGCTCTTTTGTTTTTTGTTGTTAAACTATAGTTGCTTCGTTGTCTAATGCTTAAGTAAGAATTTTCGTGACCCCCCTCTCCCCCTTGCCAGCAAAAATAAGCAGACACTGGACCCCTCCCTCCCCCACTTACTGCTTACGTAATACTTGAACGACCCCCATCGGACGGTTAAGACGTATCGATAGAGGCCTCATTCATTAAAATCTATCCAGCCGTTGGGATGTTCCGAGGGTATAAAGAAATCCACATACCCAGATACGCGTGAAACACATAACCCTTCTTGGCAGTCGGGTAAAAACAAAGTCCCTTTTGCTGCCACAGATTTTCGGAAACGTTCCAGAGGTGTTTTTATAGTGTATTAATCAGTTTTCTCAACCTAGCATATCGGTCTTTTAGATACTATCAATTTTTTAAGTACGCATTTTCATTTTTAACAAACAATTTTTAGGATAAACGTGATAAATTAACACCATCAACATTAACATTAAAGTTAATATTATTTTGTTAATCTTAAGGTCCAAATAGACGCATCATTTCTGTCATATTTCATATAGCATATTAGCGTCTTTTTGTGATCACGCTATGTTTTCCATCTTTAATGGCTTTAAAAGGAAACTGAAGGATATCCTGCCATTGGTAAACCTTTCCTTCAGGTCGATCTAATCTTATATGCTGACCCATTGTTGAATGTTTCTGTGCTTTTGTAAATAAACCGCAAAAGGGTGAAAAAGAATACTGTTCCTGGAAAAGTGTTGAATGATGGCAAAACAAGCATTTGAACGCAGCCTTATATATACGATATGTGGTTATTTAATAACAAGACTAATATCTCTACCGACGAACTGCGCACGCGCCAAATTTGTACGACCAATAGTTGTATAGTGCAAAGCCTCCTGTATCTATTATCGCCTCTAAATTGGCTGTATTCCAATTAGTCTGGCTGTGACCTGGCTGTTAATCGTTCTTATAGTCTCATTTCCAATAGAATCGAAATTTTATTTTAAATAACAGAAATATATCAAAACAGCCAAAAGTCCAGTAATGTACACCCTCTGTTCCAGTAGTGGGCATCCCATAAAAAGTAATAAATATAATTGTTTTTATGACTGTATTTAGAACAAGAATTTAATGAATACATACTAATGAAACAAAATAGTTATTTTCAAATAAATTTAACAATAAGGATACCAGTAATTAATAAAATATTTGTGATAATCATTTACTGTTTGCATCAATTATTGTAATTATCAGAAGATCAATGTTTTAATTATTTTAGATGGACAGTTTAAAATACTAAATATCAGGCAATTACAGCTATCAAATTATTGAAACAGTGGGGGATTTAAAAGGTAATTAAAAAAAAAGTATTGGAATGTTGGTGTTTAGTTTTGTCTCACTATTTTTAACAATTAATCTTCCAGAGACTACTTGATATATCATTTATAATAATTAATATTACAAATATGAAAGAAATGATATTGTGAGTTGAATATTTTAAATGTTAAGTAAAATAATTTCAAAATAAAACGGTAGAACTGACGTTTGAGGCCACTGATCTGCATATTTACTAGTTTCATGAATATTGCCTATAAATTAATGAATATTACTTTTTTTTTGGTCAGAAGTGAATAAGGAAACATTTAAGACAGAAAATAGATTCACAGAAAAACAGCAAAACTTTGAAACATTAATTTCTGCTTCCTAATTGGTTTGATTAAAAGTGTCAACAATAATCCAGTTTTATAAAACATGCAAGGGGAAATTATAAAAAAATAATTAAAGTTAAATATTTATTAGTTATTTTTTTATGAACCAAAAACATCAAGGGGTGTCCGTTACTGGTAGGGTGTCCATTACTGGCACATCTACCCTATTTAAAATTTCAGATCACTCGGAAGGCTGTAACATCATTAAAATACACTTGCAATAATTTTTTCCCATTGGCCGTAATGTTACGGAAAGCTTTTGACTGTCCCTGTAATTAAACAATACATCCGATTTTCATAAAATTTGAAATGACTCGACAAAATTTTGAAAGAATTATATACTTAAAATTTCAGCCCATTCCGTTGGGTAGTTTTTGCTCTGTTATATGCGGGCGGACGGACAGACAGACGGGCATACAGACGAATTGAACGACGACTATAGATGCTATATTCGACGGATGAAAAGGTTTAAAAGAGCCGATTGACTGAATTTATAAAAAAATAACAAAAATAATCACAATAATGAATCAATATTTAATAAACAAATTTCCAATCTTGATGTCAATCTGAGCCCGAGATGCATTTGTACCGGCCTTCGTCTAAACGGAACCAATTTGTAAACCTCTACGAGCGATAGATTTTCCTAGTCTTTTTCAACATCTCCACCCCCTCACACATCTTTCTTTTATTAATACGAGTCGAAACCCGTCGAATTCAATGGATGAAAAGGTTTAAAAGAACCGATTGACTGAATTTATAAAAAAATAACAAAAATAATTACAATAATGAATCAATATTTAATAAATAAATTTCCAATCTTGATGTCAAGTTTGCCAGTTACAATTTTACATGTAAACATTTGCGCTCTGTTCATGAAGTTCTAATCTGAGTGCCGCCGAAATCAAGAAATTTATGAGAACTTTTAGACGCACTCGCAATAAAAATATCTAATCAAAAACAACTCGTTGTAAATGATACCGCCAAGCCACAAACCTAAAACGTCAGTCATAAAAAAGAAGTGATATCACATAAAAAGAAGCGATATAGAAGTGCATACTACGAGTGCTGTGTAAAAATCTATCACTACTCATAATGTTTCCAAAGGACTCGGAGTGAGGTACAGTATGTGAAACCTGCTTGCGACCTGCAGACTTGTATAATGTTTGTTCTTCCTGCACTTACATATGACTATTTGTTTAACAATTTTCTTCTTGAATTACTGATCCCATTAAATTGTGAAAAGTTGAAGCTTGTGCTGTTTATATGCCCATTCTTATTTAACATCATGGGATCGAATTGTTGGTTTTATTTACCATTATTTGAACAAGAAATACCACTTTTACGCGGAGGATTTTCTAAGTAAACATGTAATAAAGATTTTGAGTTTGTGAAATATTAATATAAAATAATGGTCATATGAATATTACTAACAATACACCTAATAATAGACGTTAACTAAATAAGATATATTGCAGTAAAGCCTGCGTAAACGGAATTGCACATGGCAGGGGGTAAAATCTGTTCTAGTAAGGCTTCTGTTACAATGGTATTATATAATATTCCTTATGTTGGAAACACGACATTTTACGTTTAAGGAATAATTCTGTCATGACCTACAAATATTTATAAGAGTGATAAAATAAGAATTTAAAATTAATTTTTTCGACTTCCACAATTTTTCGAAATTGATATAGGTACTGCATATATTAAATATACGCCTGCAGGTCGCCAAGCAGTTTTCACATACTGTACCTCACTCCGAGTCCTTTGGAAACATTATGAGTAGTGACAGATTTTTACACGGCACTCGTAGTAGGCACTTCTATATCGCTTCTTTTTATGTGATATCACTTCTTTTTATGACTGACGTTTTAGGTTTGTGGCTTGGCGGTAACATTTACAACGAGTTGTTTTTGATTAGATATCATTTCTTTTAGCCTCCGTGGCCGAGTGGTTAAGACACCACGCTGCTAATCGCTTTAGAGCGTAGGAGGCTTTCGGGTTCGACTCCCGCTGGCTCCATTGCACACTCTTTGTAGAGCTCCCGGATGTAAAAATTCTCTGTGTAAGGTATCTTTTTGTAAGGTATTTCATTTGCATCATACATATTCCATTTTAATTCAGAAAAAAAAGATAAACGAAAGATGATAGAAGCAAAAAAATAATTTAATAGTGATGCTATAAACTTTTCAAAAGTGTTATATGCATATCTAGTAAGACATAATGTTGGACTTTTTTTTAAATAATTCAAAACCATTTTATCGATCCTTACAAATCTCAGAAGCAATCATTTATTTTTTAGATATGATAAAATCTGTCGAAGTAACCTTAAATACTTTTTGCTGTTGTTCAATAAGCTATATGGCGATTCATTAATTAACTCAGCAAGGAATTTATCCTAATAACTTTTCAAAAACTGCCTTTACATACTCAAAATTCACATCATTTTACGCAAAATATATAAAGACTTAAAAACAGATTGAATAATGATCATTTGTTTTATCACCGGACGTGCTTGAAGTAATTTTTTAATAAAATCAGTTTTTTTTATTTCAGGAAATCCAACGTCCCTCCGATAAGCGCGGCAGAAACTCAGATTATTTTATTAAACTTTTACTTTTTTCTTTTTAAATAGTTTCATAAGCTCTAACACATGTTGAGTTTTCTGAATTTCCAATGCATGTACTTTCTAAATTCCTATATATATATATTTTTTTTACGTGACTAACAGGACATACTAAGTCGTATGCTTTCCATGTATTTTCTCATATATTTCGAATAATTTATCCGATAAATTACATTCATTTCAATAAAAGTTCAGAATTCGATATTTCATCGTTATCAAATGACTTTCCCAAATTTCTGTCATATTTGTAAATTTTTAAGTAGCTCTATATTCTGATTAAAAATTAACTAAAAGCTATTGGCATATTGATAGCATTCTTTAATTAACAAGTCCAATATGAGAGTGATTAGTTTAATACATCCTCTTATTAATCTTTTTAACTCTTTGAGGAGCCGTTTGCAGTTTGCAAACGGTTAATTTTAATGCCTAAATTTCCAAATGGCACCAGTAAATTTTTAGTACTGTTTCGATTTCATAATATTCTTGGGGGGGGGGGGGGAGGGAACTGTTGATTATTTTCAAATAAATCTGTTTGTTAATTGCAGTGCGAATTAATTATTTGAACATTTTTTAATCAAAAATGTCTTGCCCCTGAAAGGGTTAAATGAAAAGTAAAACGAAAAATTTCAATAAAACTGCCAAAAATTCATTTGATATAAAAGGATTGTAAAAAAAATGAAAAAAAAATTGTGTAATAAAAAACCAGACTGACTGTATTACCTTTGTTTAAATTGAATAAATTGCAAAATTTGGAATGTTGAAAAAAATATTTGAGTATATGTGCGTTTTAGTATAAAACCAATACATAAGAGAACATTTACCCGCTTATTTCAATATGATAGACAGTAATCCTTAAGTTCTGCCGAATTGTTTTCATGACTATAAGTACTCTGTGATTCACTAAAGTGCTTACATTATCTTTCTGAGCACGTTCTGTGGTTCCTCCGTAGTCGGTGTTCACATAGAATCTTTCCATAATCGAGATCCACTGGCCACTTTTATAATCTAGTTTCTCCTCAAATATCAGCCGGACATTCCGCGATGATTATTGTGCGCAGAACTTTCGTCCAAAATCATTCCGATTTCGTGCAAAGTAAAATTTCATTTAATTGTTATCTAAATTTTGTGTGCAAAAATACCCATAGTATTGGAATTTTAAAAGGGTGTGTGCTAAAATCTAGAAGCATTTTTAATAAAGTGGATAATAGAAACATCTTTCATAAAGTAGAAACCTGGATTGTTGAGCTTTTAGATTAACAAATTGAATTCATATTCAACTTTCAAGTAACATGATAAATTTTTTTAGAGATTGAAATAGTACAAATTCATTAAAATACATGCCACTCAGTAAATATCCATCGGTTGTAGTGTAATCAAGATCTTCTAAGTGACCATGTAAACGAACAGTAAATGTCTCAATGCCGCCTTACAATACGGAGCTTAACTGGGTCAAATGCAATAACATCTACCCTATTAGAATCCGTGCGCGTATCTATCAATGTAACCTCACAAACTCGTAAACCACAGGGCGCAGCGCTACGAAATTTGGCACACGGGTTGCTTGAGAGCTTATGAACGATTGGGGCCAAAAAATTTAAAAAAATTAAATCGATTTTTTTTATGTTTTTGACGAATATTTGCCTTTTTTATGTTCAACAAGTAATCGCGCGAGTTCTAACCCGTTTTAAATGTTTACCGCAATGTTAGATATAAGGACAAGATAGATATAAGGACGTTGTTAATGTTAGATATAAGGACGCCTAAATGTGATGACGCCTAAATGCGATAATGTTCTTTTACTTAAAATCTTAATTCAAGAATTATAAATAAATGCTGTGTAATGAGGCATCCGATCTTAATGAACAGAACCCGAAACATTTTTCTGCATTTAAAACTTTAAAAAAAAAAAATCTTCAATCAAATAGACATCGTTCATTTTATTGCGCTCCCGTGTTTCGCAAATGCGACAAAAATTCCCGAAATTGGCTCACAGGTTTTCTTTTCTAACTTTGAAGCTCAAATAACCTTATGAACATCAAGAACCACGTTGCCGATTTCGATTACATGACTAGTTAAACTTAAGAAAAGACGACCAGTTTTCAGATTACAATTTAAAATAGTCTACGCATTTTGGAGACTGTTTTATGCAAGTACTTAATAGCTACATAGAGTGCTGTAAATGCGTAGACACATTTAGGAGATTAACTAGGTACGTTTATATGGTATTTTTCATATATTGTATTAAAATTATGTTTAAAGCAAATATTATTTATAACCCGTTCAGGATCGGCATCCTTTACACGAATTTTATTCGTTTGGTACAACTTTTTGTTAATTATTTGACTTAACTTTATAAATCACGAAAATGTCGTAATTAAATAAAGTAAATTTTACTTTTCTTTTTTACTGGTTTCAAACTCAATCGTTTTAATCACTTTTTGAGGGTGCATATATGCACCCATGGTCCCAAACGTGTTAATTAAGCTGTGTTGAGTCAGAATAATCCTCCATTAATGTTTTTCTTTAATCAGGCACTTAAATATGTATTTTAAGATGATCGAAATAGAAAAATACGCTGATTTAAAAATTTTAATTTAAAAAAAGGTATAAGAAACGCGGTATATGTTCCACTAACAAAATATAGACACATGATTTTGGAATTTGCAATAATTTTATATGATGGAAATTCAGGAAAATCTTGTGTAAATTGGAAACTCTTAAATAATGTTTATTTTAATGCGGTTAAGTAAGTTAATTTTACCAACATTATACGATTCGGTAGTTTAAATGCTTTATCTGATTAAAACATGATGCAATTGAGTTATGCGCTGGTTTAGGAGACCATAAATTTTGTCAGCACTTTTTTTTTTTAAATCTGATATCTTAATTCTGTTTTCACTTTTTACTTATTACAATTGACATTTTCTACCTTCAAATTAGAAAACGATAAAAAATAAATAAAACTAATTATCTAAATGAGTATTTGTTTCCATATACGTGTTTTTAGGTACAGAAAATGTTCAATTTTTTTAAAGTGCAAGAAAAATGAAGAAGAATGTGTGTGTATGTGGGGGGGGGGGGGGACAGAATGTCAGGCACATTGCTTCTCTTTGGCTTAATCAGAATTATTAGGAATATTGTACGTTTTTATCTATTTATAAGGCTAATGTATTTATCATGTGACATTTTATAATAAATAAAGTTATACGTAATAAATATTCTGGTTAACAATATTATAAATATCTTGTAAATATCCTTTTAACCCGTAAACTCCACACTAATGCGAATTCGCACCGACCGAAATGTCGGTGCTATTTAAAACATGCTTTAATTAATTCGTATTTTTCATTAACAAAATAAGACTTTTGATAAAATCCGATATCTCATTTCGATTTCTTATTAAATTTCGTACATGAATCATGTTGTTATATTTCATTATCACTAGATCGTGAGCAAAATTATGCGGAGTTGAAGTTACGAAAACCCAAATCGTACTAGTGTAGAAATTATGGGTTAATATTCACGCGCGAATTCCGCGAATTTTAAACGAAGTTTTTCGCAACAATTATTTAATTGTAGTTATAGCCATAGCTCTGTGGGAAGGAGGGATGATAATTATTTATATTAGAAACAAAGCATTATACGCAACATTCAAATAATAACACGAAGCTTTTGCATATTAGCACTGTAAAATTGTGCATCTCAGTTAAAGTTTTATTATTTAAATTGCTATTAAATAAAATTTATTTAGTAGTTCAATAATAAGCTATGTTATCTTTCAATTTTATGCATTTCAACTCTGTATTAAGCCTTAACTGATGTTAGCGATCTCGCAGACCCCTACATTTTTCAATTTTCGCAGTTAAACTTGTAATTTCCAGTTAAGCTATGAATACTGGTGAAATTTTCTTTCATTATGAGCTATAGAACTATTGCTAGACATTCTGAATATTTGAAGTTTAATTATAATAGTCCTGTACTAGTTTACAGAAACAGTACCTGTGAGTTAATAGAGCCTTTCAGCCATCTTTTAATCAAACGGTCTCGGAGAACACACGCAGTAGTTACGCGACAATTTCTGTCACAGCAGTTAAGGGTTAAGTAATTCCAAAAAATAATTGCAATTAACCCTCAACTGCTGTGAGTGCTTCTTTTTTTAATTTTCATAGTTTAACTTGTAATTTCCAGTTTAACTATCGATACAGTAAATTTTTGCTTCATTTGGAGTCCAAGTACAACTGTTTGAGATGTTTGAAAAGCAAGATTTTATTAGAAATATTACTCTACAAACAGTTTAGTGCAAAATCAGTATTTTATGATTAATCGCGACTTTTATTCATCTTTCATTCGAATGATTTCGCAGACTGCTCACAATTGTTATATGACAATTTTCTGCAACAGCTGTTAAGGGTTAAATGAACTTTTGCAGATGAATTCTCGTGTGTAAAATGCATTATTACGTTTCGGGCTATAGACATCTCATTCAGGTTTTAACTGCCGTAAATGCAACAAAAATTACCTAAACGCGAACGACAATCGTATATTGTGGTTTTATACTACAGATAATTATTAAATTTATACAAAGCAAGTTAGTTTTGAACTATAGCTACAGTATTCAGTAATTTGCTGCTTAATATAATATATATTTATATAATAAAATGCCAAATACAGTAAAACCTCCCTAAAGAGACCACGTTCTAGTAATGGAGGTCATATTTAAATCTAGATTTTAACTGTTGAAAAAAGGTAACGACTAATGTTACTAAAATTTATTTTTCACATTAGGGAAAAATATGAAAATTTAAGTATAAGAACAAATGTTAATTAGATAAATTAAGTACAGCAGAGTTTTAAAAATATGCATTTGCTTTGATTTTACCGTTTTCTCTTTTATAACTTTTGTTACCAAGTCCTTTCGAAGTTCAGTAAATAAATGCATTTTTTTCTGGACGGGAACAAATAATGACGATTTCATTAATTTATCTATTCCTTTGAGAGTCTCCTGACAGAATAGAGCGGCGGAGTTTATTGACCGTTATTCTTAATTTGTCATCAGAGTTAAATTCATTGCCTAATTCATTGTCTAAAAAGGCACAAAGGTGTTTAAACACTTAAAAGTTATCGGAATAAAAAAAATTTCTAAACTTAGTTTAGAAGTTTGATGAATAATGCGCTCTCCGGAATTATTTTTCTAATAAAACATTCTTCAAGTGACCAGGAAAAAACGGAATTTGTTTTATTTTCTTCAAAGAAATGGATCTTTCATGGAGTTAGTTCTACTGGGATGGTCTCTGAAGGGAGGTAAAATTAGTATTGAGTCTATGGGAATAAATTTCGTTCCATGAAAAAATGGTCGTTCAGGGAGGTGGTCGCTTAATGGATGTGGTCGCACAGAGAGGTTTCATTCTATACCCTAAATGCGACAAAACTATGGGGAATCGTATCGCATTTAGGCACAATGACCTTACACATTACGTACGCCACGCAGCTCACATGGAAATATAAGTACAGATATTATTACGTACGCCACGCTGAAATATACGAATAAATTACTTTAAACTGGTATAAATCAAAAACTAATTAATATTTTTACTTGAAACTTTCAAAGGTTTGAACTACTCATAAAAACAGTTAAAATGTCGTAAAGCGCGTAAAAATCCGATAGTTACACATTGCTGTAGCCCTGTCAACAGATTTGGACGGAACAAGAATTTAAAAAGTGCAAAAAACAGCACTTTTAAAATCGCATTTACTAAAAACCTATTCGCCGGATTCCACTTTACTTTCGTTTTCTGAGTCACGTGGCACGTCCCATTCAATAGAATCAAGAATTTTGTTTTTATTATAAATAGTACTCGAGCTATAGATATGTCAAAATCCCGTTTTGGTCAGTCCGGAAAATATAAACTAGACAGAGTACTAAAAAAATCTTGAAAAATCGTTTGGCATCAATTGGCGGAAATTCCTTTCACTTATGGTTCATTGCACTCTTGTTTCTTTTGCTTGGCGAGAAACTCTGTCGAGTTTCTATGATCTAGTTTTATCAAAGAAACTACTCATTTCATTTTCACTTGAGAAAAAAAAAATATTGAAATGTAACAGCTTTAAAAGTAAAAATGCGTTATTTTATATAGTGACGTAATTTTCTGTTCAAAAGTTTTTAAAAAGTTATTTTTTATTGCAATACAAAAATGGCATCTGCAATGATATGGTAATTTTCATTGTTTCCCTTCTCTCTTCATCAATATAAGAAACATGGTTGCCACCAATGTGAAGAAATTTCATAAAGACCTTTTAAAATTAAACTATAAAAATGGGATTATTTAAAAAAATAGTGAGTGCGGGCACTTCTACATATAAAGTGCTTTCATTAAAATAAATAAATAAATAAATAAAAATCGGTTCAGTAGAATGCTTAGGCCTGAAGACTAAAAATACAGCCTTATCTTTTAAATATATAGATTATAATTAAATGGAAACGACGTGGTTTTCAGACATATTTTCATTTGTGCATACCAAGGATCCTGCTATCTATATTATAAAGGACAAACATATCTGTGCGTAACGCATACGTCATTCTGAGAATGGCAACACTTTCAAATTTGAAATGAATTTTCGTTTTGCCATTTTCGCTGCTGAAAATTTTTAAACTTCTACAAATCGCACATTTTCAGTTTTTATACCGTCGTATAAGGAAAAAAATGTACTTTTAAATTCAATTTGTTTGAAAGCTGCATCTTAATTTATTTTTGAGATATTAATTTTTTTCTAGTTTTTAGTACCAATTTTGTAATTGTGGCAACAGAAGTACTCCATTTCTATTAAAAGTCATGGAGGAAAGAGATAGATGGAGTTGCAGTATGCCTTAAAAAAGGTTTGCAATATGAAACCATTTATCGCTCAAATTTAAACGCCCAAGAAAGCCCAAACAAAACAAGCACGTGGAAGTGATTTTGCATTAATAAGAGAAATTCAAAGAGATGAATCACAGCTGAAGCCATTTTAAGAAAAAATGGTACATTTTTTAAAGGGCCTTTGTTGTGTTGTTGTTTATTAAAATAAATGCTTGCTTTTAAAATAATTGGAATTGTAAAATTAGCAATAAATAAATGTCAAAATAAGATTAAATAAAATATTGAAAGGGCCAATCCATTTCAAGTGGTCCAGCACTGGTTGCTCAACCATTTTTAAAAAATCTGAAATTTTTTGTACAAAAACCCTAACTTGATGGAAGTTCAAAATGACTATTATTTTAATTTTATTAATTTTTGTTTGTGCATGGCGGCCATCTTTGTTTCATCGTCTGCAGCAATTTTCTCACAAGAAGGGTTTACCGAATTGTAAATAATTCATCATTTATTTATCCATTTGGTAATGGAGTAGTTTCTGAAACTAACAGCTTATTGGTAAAATTTAAGCATAAAGTTTCCGTTTTTTTCCAAAAATTGTCCGTTTACAAGAGGAAATTTTTCTAGCAAGGAAAACTGTCAACATGACATAATTTTTTTTTTACAAATAGGCCGAAAGTACTTGTACTCACACACCGGGATCCAGATCTGAGACTTGCTTTCTGTTCGCTAAAAAAAATCCCAATTTTTTCAAAAATGACAAAAATCGCACTTTTCAGGCTTTGATATCTCTGATATCTCTGGTGGGGCACGATATAAAAATATGAAATTTTTTTTAATAAGAGTATTGTATGGTAGTGTTATGCACAAGAAATTTCAGGATGGAGATTTGACTACAAGCTGAGATATGGCAAAGGCAACATGTCAAAACAATACTGCCAAACTATTGTTTTGTTGTAGTTACAGCTAAGTATTTATCTCAGAGTGTCACTTAAATTTATGTTTTTGATTATCTTTAAATAATAGTAACAGAAAATAAAGCCCTTTGCAAAGCTTAACAATTAATTAAAAAAGAATTATCATTTTGTATGATTTCAGTAATTTTTGCTGTAAGTAATTTTAGTAACTAAAAGAAACCTCAGCACTTTTACATAAAGAAAAAATTTTTTTATACAAGACCTGAGACAAAAACAACATAGGGAAAAAGAAAAGCTGTTAATGTTGTCATACTTGTTGAGACATGATCAAACGTGTCAAAACACATCCTTGCTTGTTGGTTCAAAAACCACAATTTTGATCTTTCTCAAAATTTTATTTGTAGGAACCAAGTCTTTTCATCTCTTGATAACTTGATTGAAGATCTTGGCCCTGCTGGCTCATAGAAATATACTTTGAAATCACTATGTGCAAGTCTCAATTCATTAATAATTCCTATCTTATTTCTTATGCAAAAATGTGATTTTTCTGCAGTATAAATTTTGAAAAGGCTTTGGATATCTTTACTTTCTGAAAATTACTTGAGGCTGATGCATGGTAACATCGCATAATGTTTCATTTACAGGAACATACTTATGGTAAGAACAAGTTTCAAGGACTGGCAAGCAGCATTAAAATTGTGGTTTTTAAACCAACAAGCAGGAATGTGTTTTGACACGTTTGATCATGTCTTAACAAGTATGCCAACATTAACAGCTTTTCCCTTTCCCTATTCTGTTTTTGTCTCAGGTCTTGTATATATATATATGTATATATATATATATATATGTAAAAGTGCTGAGGTTTCTTTTAGTTACTAAAATTACAACAAAAATTACTGAAACCATACAAAATGTAGGCCTTGGGAATAATTATTTTTTAAATTAATTTCAAAAGGCTTTATTTTCTGTTACTATTATTTAAAGATAATCTAAAAAATAAATTTAAATGATACTCTGAGATAAATACTTAGCTGTGACTACAACAAAACAATAGTTTGGCAGTATTGTTTTGACATGTTGCCCTTTCCATATCTCAGCTTGTAGTCATATCTCCATCCTGAAATTTCTTGTGCATAACACTACCATACAATACTCTTACAGAAAAAAATTTCAGATTTTTATCTCGTGCCCCACCAGAGATATCAACGTCTGAAAAGTGCAATTTTTGTCATTTTCGAAAAATTTGGGATTTTTTTTAGCAAAGAGGAAGCAAGTCTCAGATCTGGAACTCGGCTTGTGAGTACAAGTACTTTCGGCCTATTTGTAAAAAAAATTATGTCATGTAGACAGTTTTCCTTGCTTGAAAAATTTCCTCCTGTAAACGGACAAATTTTGGAAAAAACTGAAAATTTATGCCTAAATTTTACCAATAAGCAATTAGTTTCGGAAACTACTCCATTACCAAATTTTTAGCCCAATGTATTCTGTACAAATTGCTTTAATCCGCACTTGAATTGGATAAATAAATGATGAATTATTTACAATTCCGTAGACCTTCTTGTGAGAAAATTGCTGCAGACGATGAAACAAAGATGGCCGCCATGCACAAACAAAAATTAATAAAATTAAAATAATAGTCATTTTGAACTTCCATCATGTTAGGGTTGTTGTACAAAAAATTTCAGATTTTTTAAAAATGGTCGAGGAACGAATTAATGATTTTCTGGACCACTTGAAATGGATTGACCCGAAAACATCTGATGAAAACTAAAAATTGTATTATTAAAAGTTTTCTTTCTTTAACCCTTTCCAACATAGATGAAAAATGTTTGTCTTCGGTTTGTATGGCCTTCTGGCCGAGCTCTAACTCTTGTAAATATACTGGGATCTCCGTGCATTTTTTATATGTTATTGACGTTTACTACAGCGTGATCGCTATTGAAAAAAAAAAATGTGTGGCACTTATAGTACATTTGCATGGGCGGTAAAAAGTATTCTGTTACATTACGGTCAATGGGAAAATCGTTTCAAGTGCATTTTAATGATGCTAAACAACTTAAAACATAAAGAAATTGATATGCATTTATAAAGTGCAGTAAAACACGCATTTCGTAGAATATGGGGTTTGCAAAGCATTTATTATTCATTTACAGGGCACACAAAAGAATTCCATTATATAATGATATATGGGGGTGGGGGACTGTTTACAGCGATATTATGTTACTGAAATATAATGGAATATACATAAATTACTCAGATTTACTACAATGTACTTGCAGTGAAATATGATGTGCATAGCATTTATCGTTCATTTACAAGGACACACAAAAGATTCGGATACACTACTGTATCTAAAGTACTTGTCAGTATGTCACACAAATTTTGTGGGCGCTCTATCACAAGAACTATTGCACGGAATTTAATAAAAAAATATATTCATGTAGCCCCTAATATAAATTGGTGTTGATTAGTTTTTGGTGTAAATCACCCAACAGGTGGCGCTGCTATGCTGCATTTTTCGCGATTTCAGCAGTAGTTGTATCTCAAGAACTAATACACGGATTTTCATCAAACTTCAGTTTCAGTTGGTCCTCAATATGAGTTGGTGCTGATTACGTTTTGGTGTAAATCGCCCAACAGGTGGCGCTGCTATGCTGCATTTTCTGGGATTTACACGATTTTCGCAATAGCTCTATTTCAAGAACTGATGTATGGATTTTCTTTAAACTTCAGATTAAGTTAGTCCTTGATATGACTTGGTGCTGATTGCGTGTTGGTATAAATCGCCCATCAGGTGGCGTTGCTGTGCGGCATTTTTCACGATTTCCGCAATAGCTCTATCAAGAACTAATGCACCAATTTTCCTCTAACCTCAGAGTTAGATGTTAACACAAGTTGTTGCTGACTAGATTTTGGTGTTAATCGTCCAATAGGTGGCGCTGCTACGCTAGAATTTTCATGATTTTCGCAATGGCTCTATCTCAAAATTTAATGCACGGATTCTCACCAAACTTCAGATTCAGTTTAACGTTGACATATGTTGTTGTTTGGTGGTTTTGGTGTAAAGCACCAAATAGGTGGTGCTACTAGGCTGCAGTTTGCTGGATTTACACGATTTCAGCGATGGTCATATCTCAAGAACTAATGCACGGAATTTCGTATCTTTAGAATCCTCATGATGGGTATAGGCTGCCATTTAATTTTGGCAGTGTGCTAGCGAATCTTGAAGTATTAACATGTATAAGATAGAAGAAAGTTTTGGAATTGGTATAGATGGAAGTTTTTTTTTTTTTTTTTTTTTTTTTTTTGTGTGTGTGTGTGCCAATTTTCTGAAAAGAAAAAGTTATTCTTGAGAAATGCATAACAATTTTGTGAAAAATAAAACTTTGTATCGAAAGCTCAAGTCCAATTACTCAAATGCGAGCTAAGCATTTATTGATAATAATTTCATTCTTACAGCTAAAATTTTCCTATCAGGTGAACTTATTTTTTTTGCATATAATAATGTTTCAGAACTCAAGTACTTCAAACTAATTAATGAAATTTCTTTGATGGAATGAAATTTTATAATTGCGCTTCAAATAGGCCACCATTTTTGACTGCATCAATCGCTACTAATGTAATTAAACGTCTTTATTTGTTTTTAACAGCATATTAATAATTGCATGTAAATAGATAAAATATAATGATGAAAGCATTCTTTTAAAATTATATATGAAAACTTAAATTACAAATACTAATCGAAAATCTAGATTTTCGAGAGCAAACGATTTTATGATAATAATGAAAGAGTGTTACCCTTTCAAGTAAAATCTTAAAAGACGTTCTGATATTTATATTTAAAATACATAGGATTAAATAATCAAATAATTGATATATCAGGATCTTTGATACATTCTGATCTAGTACTACATTCTATAACAGCGCATAAATCATTTTTTATCGAAATTTTAATCATAACTCGAATAACAATTTCCGACGGTAGAAAATGAAAGCAAAGAAATACAGGTTTAAACCGATTTGAATTGATAGGCGTTTCAAAGCACGTGGTTTTGTTTGGGCTTTCTGTAGTGGATTTTAGGGTTACTTTTTTGGCGTCACCTCCAGCCAGCTTACTGCACCTCCATCTATCCCATTCCTCCATGATTAAAAGTAAAGGGAAAACAGTCGATTATTGTATTTTTTTGTTGCCATTTCTTCATAAAAATAGAAATTAAAATACATGCTCATACTATGTCAAAAATACCGTCTGAATCCGGTGAATTTTGGTTTTATTTCTTTTCTATTCATCAATTAAATGTTTCTTAGTTTATAGCAAAAATATTTTACAAATGATATAGCACTTTCTCTTTACGAAAACGTATTTTAAATAACTGTGTGACTTTCCTTCACAATTACTTATTTTGTATCAGAAAGCTGAAAGAATGCAATTTTATTTATCCGTGTGTAATAATATTTTCCGAATTTCGAAAAAATGATTTCAGATAATGATTTCTGAGAAAACATGAAGCTATTATAGTGAAGGCATATGTAACATTAAATATCCGATTTTTTCCCCCCCGAGTTTCTTGAATGACCATATTACTTTTTGTTGTGTTTGTGTATTAGTCTGCGATAATGACGTCATTTGAATACTTTTCTATAGATGTAGGACTGACTACAAAATTTAAGAATTCTAGAAGCTCTACATAGATATTGTTTAAGACTGGATCATAAAAGTGGACTGCTTTTTAGCAGATGCAAATGACGTCATTTTATAAAAAAGAGTTTTTTTTAATTCTTAAAACTGAAATGTGTTTTGTAGAAATACGTCATCTCACCAAAGCTGCTTTGAAATTCTTCATAGGTGACAAAACTTCTTTTAAAAACAACGTAATCGAAATTACAGGCTGATAAAGAGCAATGTTTTACAAAAATTTATAGTGTCTTTGTAGAAGAGCAGCGACATACAATGTGCATGCTCAGTTTGGAAGCCTTTGTTCAAAAAATAGTGACATATATTAAAGAAATTGATGATTATCGCCTGGATGAATTCGCTTCGTAGAATTATATAAGCAAATAATGAGGACCTTGGCTATAATTTGAGGTTTCAAATAATATCAGGTTCCCCATGTTTTTTTCCAAAATTCTCTTGACTAATAAAATTTTACTTTTATTCTTTAAGACACTCTACTATATTTTTATTACACAAGGCTGTTTTTTAATCATCTGCCATGAACTTTCTACTGAACCAATTTCACTAATATTTTCTTAATTAAAAGCTGTTCATTTGTATATGTGACCGCACTAGCCGTTTTTTTAATATCCCCACTGTATTTAATTGTGTAATGTATTTGTATGTGTATTATAATGTGAAATGTGTAATGTATTTAATTAAAAAAATATTTTATAAAGTTTCTTCAAAATGATCGTAATTAGATAGCTTTCATTATTGTAGAATTGAGAGAATAATGAGGTTTATTTATTTTTATACATGCCATTTTTTGATAAAAATAAATATATATATATATATTCTATGATTTAAATTTCATTGTATAGGGTTAAGTGGCGCAAAATGCCCATTAGGGACATATTGCTCCAAAATATTTTGAATGGAAATGACATACTGCTTTTGAAAAGAATAAAGTTTCACATTTTTTTTCTTCTGCATGAGTGCTGATACTAATTTTGAGACACTAGGAAAAGGGCTTAAGTACGTGAAAATGACGTCATATTTAAAAGAAAACGACGAACCTCTTACAAGGAGAGGGCCAACCTTGTTAATCACCGATTTTGATTATTTTAATATATGTTGTAGGGTAGCGACCTCTTAGTGTCAGGTTCAACGGATTTTATCCAACGCTCCTTAGTTCTTGAGAAACCGGGGAGGGGGGGTGTCTAATAATAGTACGCAACTTAAATACTTACTTTGCAACCGCAATGATAGGTTGGTAGTAGCTCAGTTGGTATAGCGTTTGCCGGCTGATCCGCGGGCCCGGGTTCGATACCTGAATCCGCTACATTTGTTTTTCTCATTTTTTGTTTTATAACTATACTTGTAAGTATAATTAATAATCTCATTGTCAATTAAAATTTATAATATTGTATACCAATTATAATTTTAACCTATTTAATTTTTTACTTTTAACTAAATAGTTGTATAAAACATCATAAAACTGTTAATTTTTTAAAAATCACTTTTAAAAATGTATTTCATATATTCTTTATCGATGCAATGATATTGAGCAATTGTGTCAATTCGTGATTTTAAAGAAACATCATTTACGCATTGCTTTAACAAAGGAAGTCAGTGCGATAATACTATTACTGTGTTTTTAAAGTAACAAGCATAATTATATTAAAAATTAGTATCAGAATTAAATTGCAACCGATTTTTTACTTATTAAAGATTTTTAAATTTGTAATACGTATGCTTGCGCTTTCAATTATTTTGCTTTCACCTTTAGCTTCTTTCTGCTTTTATTTTTATTTTATTTGAATATTCTTTTATTTTATCATAACTAGATGGCACCACAACAGATTTTGTCACGATTTTGGAATTTTTATCGTTCAATAATAGATCCAATTTCTTTTTAAACCTGTTTAAACGATGAGAAATAATAATTTAAAAATAAAAAATGATAAATTTAAGTTTGTTAACATTATAATAAAACGTATGATATTAAAATTTGTAATTGAAATTATTAAATTATAATTACAAGTATATTTATAAAACAAAAAATGAGAAAAACAAATGTAGCGCGTTCGGGTATCGAACCCACACCCGCAGATCAGCCAGCGAACGCCGTACCAACTGAGCTACTGAGCTACTACCAACTTATCATTGTTGTTGCAATGTAAGTATTTAAGTTGTGTACGATTAATAGACCCCCCCCGGTTTCTCAAGAACTAGGGAGCGTTGTATAAAATCCGTTGAACCTGACACTAAGGGGTCGCTACCCTACAACATATATTAAAATAATCAAAATCTGTGATTAACAAGGTTGGCCCTCTCCTTGTAAGAGGTTCGTCGTTTTCTTTTAAATATGACGTCATTTTCACGTACTTAAGCCCTTTTCCTAGTGTCTCAAAATTAGTATTAGCACTCATGCAGAAGAAAAAAAATGTGAAACTTTATTCTTTTCAAAAGCAGTATGTCATTTCCATTCAAAATATTTTGGAGCAATATATATTACATACATATATTAAAATAACACAATTTTGGGTGCCCCTATGGGATCTCCTATTTCGGGTTTTTTAGCAGAGTTTAAAATGAGACCTTTTGAAGAGAATATTTTCGTAAAGTTTAAGAGAGTTCCTAAATTTTGGAAGAGGTATGTTGATGATGTGTTTTTAATTTGGGAGGAGGGAGGTTGAGTCTTTTATTGATTTTGTTGATGAAGTTAACAAACTAGATGGGAATATTCAGTTTACTTTTGAATTAGAAAATGACCATGCTCTTTCATTTTTAGACGTGTGCCTTATGAGAGAGGGGTCTGTTTTAAAAAGAAAAGTTTATAGGAAGGATATTAGTAGTCAGCATATTATTCCAAATTCAGCGTATTCACCTTTTGGGTATAAATTCTCAACGTTCAGGTTCATGGTTAATCGTGCGTTTAATATTTGTTCAGAGGATTTTTTGGACGAGGAGTTGAATTATATTTTCAATATTGCTAAAGTAAATGGTTACAAAAGAGAGAAGATTAATAATTTGATTAAAAATTATAAGTGTAAAGATCATTCGCAGGTTAATTGTACTTTGGTTGATAAGGCGTGCGAGAGGGGGAGGTTAATAGGTTTAAAAGTTTATCGTTTCCATATATCAAGGGTAATTTTGAGAGACTTAAAAGTAAATTAATGAAGTTTAAGTTAGAATCAGTTGCTAAACCACCTCCTAAGTTGAAACATCTTCTGTACAGACCTTTTGATCCGGTTGCACAGGATGATCTCGCAGGGGTGTATGAAATTCCATATGAGAATGAGGGAGGGATATTAATTATTATATTGGTATGACAGGTAGAAAGTTTGGGATTAGGAGGAAAGAGCATGAATCTGATATAAAATTTGGTAGGGATAAGACTGCGTTATCAAGGCTGTTTTTAAAGAGGGGGGTTAATATTTGTTTCAGAGATAGTAGATTAGTGTTTGTTTCGAGTTTATACCGCAAGTCAATCATCCGGGAATCTATTGAGATATATTCTAGGAGGGATACTGTGTGTAATGATTCTTTATCCTTTGATATTCCAATTTTATGGTTGGAATTCCTTAATAAATACTTAAAAAGGGAGTCTGATAGAGGGAGCCGAGGTAGCGTAGGCTATTTGAGATCATAGAGGGCGCAATGTTTGCATTTTTATGTTTTTTGGTTTTTAGATTATTTTTTGGTACCCAGTGTCATTCATTTCTATTGATTATGTGTGTGTTATGATTACGGTTTTTACTATTAAACCGAAACATGTCAACATATTTTTATTTTTATTTGTGACACCTATTTAAGTAAAATAAATGTATGTTTTTATTTATATAGGTAAACAGATTGACTAGGAGATCCAACTCGGGCTTCCTTGGATACAGAATAGAGGTTTGGAATAATTTGAAAACTCTAATAGATTTTTTACGTTTAATATATTTTTTTAGATGGCCCACTAACAATACCAAAAATTATTTTTATATGAGAAATAGCAAATATGAATTAAAATAAAGTTTTGGAACTTATTAAAATCGGAATTAATATACAAAGAATTAATATACTTTCATATTGGCATCGTACAAGGCGTCAATAACCAAAGAAATCGCCAAATATCGCAACTTACAGCGTTTTTGATTATGATAATTTCAATTGTTGAAGCGTGTAGTTATATTACATGTCTTAAATTTGAGTTTTATTTATATTTATTATTTTATTTATTTATGGATGAATTTTTAATTTCTTCATGGAATATGAGCAGGAAACAAATACTGAACTATTAATTTAAGTGCAAATGGATTTAACTTTCGTAATCTTCTGCAAGCGATACAGATGGATTTTTTTTAAAAAATCATCCAATAAAATTATTTTTAAAACCATAAAAAATGAGTCATATGTGATACAGTTTTCAAACAAATTGAATTTGAAAATGTGGGATGTTACTGCAATAAAAATTAATAAAAGCAAAATTTAATCGTCTGCTGTTGCCAACGTCAAAACAACGTCAGCGTTACGCACGGACACTTTTTTCCTTTATAATATACAGTAGAGCACCAATTATCGGAACTCCAATTAACCGAACCTTCAATTATCCGGACAGTCTATTTCTCTCTCTCTCCCAAAATAAATAAAATAAATTAACCGAGCTTCCATTTATCTGAACAACATCCATTTATTATATTCTCTCAGAAAAATTTGTTAATGATGATGAGATTTTAAGTGGAAAAAAAATTGAAGAAATGAAAACGAATGCTTTGAAAATGACCCACACTGTAAAAAAAATACTGCCAGTTTTCCGGTAGGAATCGGAAAATAGTTGCCCTTATCGTACCTGAATAATTTCTGACCCAACTCGGAATAAAATCCGTAAAAATAAGGAAATAGTCAGTAAAACGGTATTTTACGGATTTTATTTCGATTTTGCGGATTTTATTCCGAGCTGGGTTGAAAATTATTCCGGTACGATAAGGGCAACTATTTTTCCGATTCCTACCGGAAAACTGGCATTATTTTTTTTTACAGTGCAGGTCCATCACATAACACCCTTGAATGTTTGGAAACAGCTATGAAATGGCTCGAACGGCAGATGAACGGTTATCCTATTCAGCTAACTCATTTAAGAAGAATTCGAGATATGGCAGCATTGGAAAGAACGTCTTCTTTAAAGCAAGCAACAATCGAAAGCTTTTTTGCTTAAGAAAAAAGAAAAAAAAATTAAATGATAAAAAAAAAAAACTTTTTAAAAACACGCTAGCACTAACTGGTGCTGGCAGTCCTAAGCCTGGATGAAGTGTGAAGGTTTTAGTATAGTCAGGAACATCCCTTAAATTGTCTGTCCATTTATCCGAACTAGGGTCGGTCCCGACTTATTCGGATAATCGGCGCCATACTGTAGATAGCTTAGTTATTAGATGGGTTTTTTTTTTCTTTTTTCTTTTTTGCTTTACTGAGCGTAACATCTATAGTAGTATAATTATCTAAGAACATTTTTATTATTGGCTAATCTAAAACATATGTATTTCAAGGTTGATCAATGAAAGTTTTATTAGTTCAATTAACCTAAAAGGATATTCCAGGATATCAATTAATCAATAACTCAGCATATACTGCGCATTTCAAACGAAGCAAAGTAATCAGCTAAAGTTGTTTTGCGATAAATTTAATTATAGTATAAATCATTAGTTAGTATTATTCCATTTTCATAATAAGTAACTATTAAATAAGTCATTATTTCCCTCCCTTATTTCATTTACATAATGGCATCAAAATAACATTACACATTTATTATGTCATTTACTGTATATGAAATTTCTCAGATTGCTTTCGTTAATCTTGTTACAAGCATTTTTCTCTAAAGAGAGGGTTTTTCTTAGTTTTTTTTCAAAAGTTTGTGGTTTTTAATCGCATTATTCTAAAAAAAAAAATGTTAAATCCTTTGAGTTTAAAAATATGAATATATTACGATTTTATTGTAATTTAATGCAATTACATAGTATTTAGGGGTAGTATTGTTTTACGCCATGAATTTTAAGACTTTTCTTGATTTAAAAAAAAAAAGTAGAAATACGAAGCGTTTACAAAAATAGATTGACACTAATTTACAATATCGGGTGAGTCAAAAGTTCGTCAAAATTTTAAAACCTCATAAAAAAGGGAAGAAATTATGATAAAGAAATGCGGTTTGTAAGAAAGGGCTCACAAGGTAAGTCAGATTTTTTTTTAGCGGCAAAAAAAAGAAGCAATTTAACAAATTACAACGACCATTTGGAAAATGATTTTTTCAAAGACTAAAATTTAAGACATAAAAAATCGCACGGAGTTGATCATACATTACGTACGCCATGGATTAAACCTTAATAGTGTTATTACGCGTAAAAATTGCAAGCGACAAAATTCGCCTGCGACTCGTCAGATTTCCTGAAACTTACGTATTATCCAAGCATTTCATTGGCTGTTCGGGAAAAGGCTTTTCCATCTTAGAAATCTGACGACCCATTTTAAATGAAATTTCATTTTTAAACTTCCAAACATCCCACAATATTACTTTTTACACCGTCGTATAGGGGAAAAAATGTACTTTTAAATGTAATTTATTTGAAAGCTGTATCTCAATTTGTTTCTGAGTTATTAATTTTTTTTTGTAGTTTTTATTACTTTTTTGTCATAGTAGCAACAGAAGTATCCATCTCTGTTGAAAGTAAAGGGAAAATACATACTGTATAGACTAATCAGAAAACGAAGAAAATGCGGATTCAACCAATAAAACGCCTCAGATATGTTTTTGATTTCATACCCTGACAAAGAACAATAACCATTTTTCCAAATGGTTAATATATATATATATATATATATATAACATTATTTAGCTGGTTATTTGTATCTTTTGTCTTTAATAGGATATTTTATGAAAATTTGGTGGTTTTCATGCGTTTATATGGATTTATCGTCCGCAATATGCTAGTGAATTAGTGATATTGTGCTTGATTTTGTATTACTAGTTAAAGGTTCCATCTTTATTTTGTATAATGTCAGTGTTATGAATTGTAGCTGAATTTCTTATTTAATTTTAGTAATAGGAAATCGATGATGATTTGTAATTATATAATGGTTATATATATACATAAAGAGCGCTGACGACCCGAAACACAATGAACAGGACAACAATACGCTCCATTCATTTTTTCTTCCATTAACAAATGTTAAACATGACATCCAGAACATTTACGACACAACTGTTGTCCTGTTCATTGTGTTTTGTGTCGTCAGCGTCTAGATGCGATTTTTTAACTAAAAATGTTTTTGCTGTTAAAAGAAATCCGACTACCTTGTGACGAGCCCTTTCTTGCAAACCGCACTCCTTTATCATAATTTCTTCCTTTTTTATGAGTTTTTAAAGTTTTAACAAACTTTTAGTTCACCCGGTGCATAAAGAGTAGTTTTTTTTAGTTGATATATTAAAAAATGGCGGGTTGATGGGCGGCAGCGCTTCGAAAAAAGATGATCAAACGGTGGGCACTAGAACTCATCGTAGACTGAAGAGGACTCGGCACTGCCCCCCCCCCCCCTTCCAAAAAATAAAGAATTAATAAGTAAAATAAAATAAAATAAATAAATAAATAAATAAATTATTATAAACTTTACGAAAAATATTTTTAGATATCATTATGTAAATGCTAAATAGAGTAGTTCACATCACGTGACTTTTGTCGGAGAACAATGAAGAAAGCTATAGGACACACAAATAGAAAATTCATTGATAAAGGTAGCGATAGCTGTCCTACAGCAGCAGTAAAAACCTGTTCGTGACGTCACCTTGCACAGCTCTATACCAATTATTAATAAAAAATCTTTTAAAAATAAAATTATTTTTTTCACCAAATTTAAAACGCTTATTTTATTTTAAATTTTCATCTGACTATTTATTATTATTATTTTTTAATAGATTTCAGGATCGGATTTTTTTTAATGCATAGTTTTACGGAAAAATGTAATAACTTAAATACAAGCAGGAAAAAACAGAAAATGACTAGGTTTACACATATGATTTTTTAAAAATAAGTTATCAAAATATTAAAAATCCTATCCTTAAATGTCTTGGACATGGTATGATGTCCAACTAGAAAAAAAAAAAATTGAAACCTTTCATTCATACAAAAGCGTTCTCGGCGGCGAAAAATTTACATATTTTGAAAAAAAAAAAATTAAGGAAGGGTGTAAAATTAATTGAAAAACTTATAAATTTATGTTGTTTTTTATCGCTTCAAATATTTAAAAATATTTTTTTTTTGTTGTTGTTGTTAAATTTGGTCACATATTACGTCAAAAATCTGCAGCAGCGTTGATATGTACCAAAATGTCCGCACTCCATAGGCAGCATCCTAACTGCCTGTAGAAACAAACAGACAAAAGAAAAATTAATATCGCATTTTCTTCTTTTAAAATAAGGTTGTAGCTAAGGGTTATCGGCTCAAATTTTGGAATTTATGAAAAATCAAAAAATTGCGCTATTTTGAATTTTTTTTTTCATTTTTCGCCTAAAATTTTGACATTGGAAAAATATAAGAAACTAGGGGGCTCAGCCCCCTGCAAGCTACGCTCGCCAACCCCCGTTCAGACACTGTAGAATCTAAAAGCACGCTAATCTGATCGGTTTTAAAAAGATTAGAGAAGACTGAATTATACTGAAAAAACCTGTAGCGATCTCCCTGTAAACGGGTTTCCATTCAATTCACTTTGATTGCAAAAATTTAAGGTAGAATCAGTTGCTGTTAAGACATCCAATGGTTGTTTTCGTGTTTGGTTAAAGAAGATCAGTTAAACATTTGAAAAGAAGCTAAAATAAAATGAATTAAGTAAACAGAGTCTTTGTCTCTCGGTATTTTTTAACAGCGTTATAAAACGATTGACATAATACAATTCTTTAACCCCTTGCCCTTCAAGGGCGGTGGTTCATTTTTAGACCACTTAATTTTAATTCTTAAATGCCACATTAGCACCAGAATATTGGGATGGAAATTTCCCTTTTATTAAGTAAGTGAACAAAAGCATTTTTGTATATCGAAATTTGCTTGAAAATTCTGGTGCCATTCACTAATTTCAAGATTTTACGAATAGAAGTGCCTTGTCCGTGAAAGGGTTAAACGCATATTAATGTTAATTATTTTAAAGTTTCCTTTCCCTTTTAATATTCACGTGTAAATGCAACTTTCAAGACATAATTTTCAATATTTTCCTGCTTTTAACACGTACTCATTTAATAGTAATTTTAAAGTTTTTTTTTTCTGTTTTTAATAGTCACGTGAAAATAAATTTTTAATCGTTAGGAAATATTATTCTTCGCGCTGTTTTTAAAATTGAAAAGAATCTCTATAATAATAGCCTAAGTCATGTGACTATCATCAACAGCTCCAGGTGGATCCCTTCGCTTTTTATATTCCAGGCGGCCATTTTGGTACTTTAATGTTAGCCAGCCACAGGTGTGATAAGTCGCCGAATATTATTCTATCCCCATTATTTCGTTTTATATTATAATAGTCCAAGTTATGTAACTGCCATAAACAACGGGCTGATTTCTTCGCTTTTCATAAGAAAGGTTTCCATTTTGATTAAAGAATCAAAATTATTTTTTCGAATAAAACTACATAAAAGTTGCCATGATCACAAAGAATTCCTCGGACTTTTATGTTAGCTGGGTGAAAATCTCGCCAATAGCTTTTTTTTAACTCGCCAGTTAGCATTTTTTTATTTTTCGAGTGGTAAATTAAAACGGTGCTACTTGGTTATCCCATCGACCAAAATTCTGTCGCCAAACTATAAGATTAAATGCCAATGATGGTTGATCGTAAATGTCACATTCACTTGACTTTAAGGAAGTTACACATGTTCACGCCATCATGTGATTTTTATTTCGACGTTTTATTTGTATTTTTATTAATGTTATACTAATTTATTTGTTCTTTTGTTATTTAAAAAAAAATGCCAATTTGTATAATTTGGCTATTTATATAATTTGGCGAAATTGGTCGACGGGAGAAGTAATAACATTAAAACGTTGCTTTAAAGTGGAAATTAAATCTCATGATTTGTTGCATTGTCACATACGCACCGGGTTTGGCATGATTTTTTTTTTTTTTTTTTTACGACAATTTGGCGAAAACCTCGTTTTCAAATACCTGTTACATATGTATTTTTAAATTATTTTCTGTTATTTTTAAAATGAAATAACAATTAAAAAAATTAATTAATAACTATAGAACAAAACAATTTATAACATTTTTTGTAAATAAAAAGAAAATAAATTCAAAAAACATTTATTATTAAATAAGCAACAATAGCCGGGTTACCATGTCAGGAAAAATAACGCCATTTTGGCGCCAATTAGGTACTCTGTTGCGTATATGACATCTGTGTCTAATATTTTTCTTTTCGTTTCGTTTAAAAAAAAGAATGAAGTAAAAGTCATTTATTTTAAAGGTTTCAATTTTAAATGAAAGTTTTGTATTAAATAAAATGATAATGAAATACAAATTGAATTCTGAATAAAAGTAACATGATGCATTTCTTAGCATACATTCAAGGGAGGCCAAACTCGTCGCCAAATTAATTTAAAATAACCTTTTCTAAAATATGAAAAAAAATATCTGTTATGATTAAAATTTGAGTTGCCATGATTAGAAAAAAGTATTTAAAATTAGAAAAAAATTAATATTTCGAAAACTAATTCTAATTTAAAATTCTAATACCAGTTTTGAGATCTGTGGATCAATACGGATTTGTGGTGTTAATTTCATCGCAAAGTATTCCATATTTTAGGAGAAATCGCCGTGAAACATAATCAGTTGTTTAATCAGTCGTTTCATAGAATCGTTACATAAATTCTTTTCAATTCGATTCATTAGGATTTTATATATATAGGGTAGGTAAAAACTTAAAAATGGTTCGATGGCCCTTTGAAAATTTAATTATGCGTAGATGAGCGCAAACTTTATACAAAAACGTTAAAAATTGTTGAACGCCTTTGTAAAAAGGGGAGTGCAATGTCATGCGATCATTTAATTCGATTGGTAAAGAGGATTTTGGCCAAAATTAGTAAGTCTCCATTATCGCTAAGCCAATGTTTGATGTCTCACTCGTCTAACTAAATTTTCCACAAAAGTTTCCAATCTAAATATGAACCAAGTGCGTATGTCACCTTTTTCTTATTTATAACGACATTCCTCTGGCATGATTCAATTGAATGTGAATAACAATGAAGAATTGTCACCAAAAACACCTTGTTGTTACCAAACCATCTTCGCTAATTACGCTAACTGGCGAGAAGGTGAAAAAAAAAAGGCGTGGTAATAACAAGAGTACTTTTGCATAGCTAGTCCTCGATTTAGAAATAATCACTTGAATTGCTTTGGTTTTTGGTTTAAAATTGCTTGTGTTATTTATTTTTTAAATTATTATAACGATAAAATAAAAACTTACGGTTAAGTTCTGCCTTGCCTAGGAAATTTCTTATACCTCTAATTAAAAAAAAAAAAAAAAAAAAAAAAAAAAAAAAAAAAAAAACAGACAGAAAACTGCCTAATATAGAAGAAAGTTTTACAAAAACTTGGTGTAACCCATTGTTACTCAAAATTCAGAAAATATTTCCACTATTCTCAGAAACCACTCGAGAAAGAACTAATCATAATCCTCAGAAAACAATAGAATTTCGAAGTTTATAAAAACGTTTCTGAAATAAAGGGGTCCTTTTGATACCTGTAAATTTCAGAAAATATGTTTGTATTAATTTCGAACGTTTATATTAATTTTGTTTTTCGAGGTCTCTGACTATTTGAATTCCTAAAGGAAAGAAGGGGAAAGTTTCCAGAAATGGGGCAACTATGTAGTTACACCGAACTTTCATAACCGGCTCTTCCTTATCAAAAAACATTTCCCTATTTTTTTACAGCGTATTCTACAATATTTTATACATAATCTAGTTGTTATTACTGCACGTATTTAAAATTTTCAAGAAAATGCTAATTATACCTCTTTAGTGCTAACATGTCGATTACTTTTTGTTTTGCAGTTTTATATTATAGTTTATTCAAAATGAACAGAGATTGAAAGCAAATAAAAAGCATGTGCGAATTTTAATGTGTTGGCTACAATCAATGCCAATCAAGATCATCGTTGTTTTTCTATAGAAAAATTAGTTTACTATCTGCTATTACGACAGCGATTGGTGCTTGATCATTTAAAATGGATAAATGAAGACAAATATGTTACGATTATTTGCAACATTCAGACGAAAACTGAAGTCATAAACATAAATTGCTCTCTGTAACTCTCTTAGAATACTCATGGAAAACCACTCACAAATTCCAAATTCAGGAACTTTTATCAATACAATTCTACTACTTATCTAGTAGATAAATACTGAAACAAATATATTAGAACAGCTGTTTGTAGTGGTCATTAGCCGCTCTGCCATGGATCGAAGACATTAGGGTTTCTCCATTAACTGGAAAACAGAGTTATCCGTTCGAAACACTTTATTATAGGTCAATAGAGTACAATACAAGTAAGCATCCGCCACAGTTCTGTAAAATTTTTAGACACTTTCACTATTAAAACCTTAGAAGTTAGTCATGTCATGTCATCATGAATTGCAAAAAAAAAGATGTTTATTCAAAAAGATGTTACGACATCGTTCTATATTCTGAGAACTTTTTTCCTAACAGCAGACGCAGTATTTGTAAGACAACGGGCGACACGACAATTCTGGGCTCCGTACTCATGCTTCGACATTTGTAGAACGGTTCGTAGGATTATTTACGGCACTGCGGTACTGTTTACTTTGAGTTTCTCTTCATCTTGAATAAACTATAGACTATACTAAAACATTATATTACTATTCCTAAAAGAGTTTTTATAACATAGAAAAAATGTTGTTTTTATCTGAAAAGGAAATTGTATAAAGAAATTATATAATATAAAACTATCATTATGCATAAAAAAAAATAATCCTCCTGTCGATCTATTCAATTTTTAATAAAACTTAATAAAAAATCAATTTCAAATGTCATATACATAAAATATAATTCGATACTCACCCCCTTTGGACAAGTTCAAAAACTGAAAGAAAAAAGAAAAGAAAAAAGTTGTTTAATTTTGTATTAAAAACACCCACAAATATACAAAATAGCTGTGAATATAGCAAAAAATACTTTTATCAGCAGAAAATATATTTATCTACTTTTGCAACTCTTTAAAATTTAATAAAACATATTCACATTTAGAAAAAAATACCATTTGAAAACATTCTCCCAAGCAGACTTGAACAAAAAATTCTATCCTAAATAATTTCAGCACTGTTTTTAAAATTTGCATTTAAAATACTTCCCTACTATCTTTAGAAAAATGTTTAGATGTTAGTAAACATCGTTCAGTAAATCTACATGCTTTATTTGAAATGAAAGTCACACACGAAAAAGGCTTTTACTTTCAGCGAAAATTGAAAATAATTTATTTGTGTTTGCTAAATTATTTCTCTTAACCCCTTGAGGGGCAAGCAAAAATGATTTTAAATATTGATTTCTCACCGGAATAATCGAAAAATTTTATTTTTAAATAAGGAAAAGCAATTTTTCAACGATTTTCGCCCAAAGTTAAAAATATAAAATTTAGTAAAAATTTTCTGTATGAATCTTACTTAAATTAGGTGGGTTATTATTTATCCCACCGCCCCTCAAGGTGTTAAGCTTTTGAATACAGGTTTGGGACGCGGTACGTCCCAGCGAGTATTTTTTTTACTCTATTCGTACCACTTATTGAAAAATATTCTCTACCGTACAATTATACTAATATATTTTCAAAATAGATCTAAAAAGAAAGGAATTTGTTTGTAAATTGTGTAACTGAATATAAAAATTGTACAGTAAATTTCCGATTATCCGTCACTCACGGAACCGACGGTATGACGGATAATCAAAAGACAGTACAAGAGATACATTTCTGTTTGTTAGTTTATAAAAAAGAATATTTAAACGCTTTTTTTAATCTGCTGTGTACTTTCGTTAATAAAAAGCACAATTGATAAAAAAAAAATCAATTAAGGATACAAATTTTGAATTTTACAGAATAAGTATGTAGCAACCCGTTTTCATTCAAAGTAATCCGTTATACATTTTTCTTTGCGTTTTGATTCCTTTTTTACTGAAGTAAGTTTATATTAATTGTACGTAGTAAAACTACTTGGGTTAAATTGACTTCCTCTTGCATCTCAAACTAATTATGTACTTAGCGAGAGTAGTCTTAATTTTTGCATGACTGGCTCCTGGATCACCATTCCCTGATTCATCATATTCATCCGCTTCAGGTTTCTCAGGAATCAAAACATTTTGAATAATTTCGTCATCCGTTAATTTTTGATAATCATCTAATTCTTGTCACAATCAAGCCAGTCTGTGATTTCATCCACAGCAATATTTTATAAACATTGTATGTTTGACACCAATGTCAATATCACCAAATCATCACTAATGTTACGACAATGTTCCTTTTCTGAGATATATATGAGCTGTTCAGTGCATAAATCGGTTAACTCCATCAAAGGAAAATGTTCAGTATAAACAGTTAAAGTTATCGTAAACTATAAAAATATTGTATCTATATAATATTTTTTCTCGGGATATTTTGATTGAATTCATTAATTTTCTTTTATTCAAGGGTAACTTTTTATCACTGTATAAATATATAGAAAATTTTCAATGTTCCTTTGTTTTAAAAAAACGCCACTTGAAATGGAGTTAGTCGGATTGTCTTCTGAACGCCTCATATATAAATAGGGGAAGAGACGGTGACGGTTAACCGAGGTTGGTGGTAGATAGAGTGACGGTTAATCGGAAGTTTACTGTAGTCAGTCTTTTCCAATAATCGAAAGGTTAAACAGAACTAATATTAATTGTTATTTTAAATTAGCAATTATACCTATCTTTTCAGAAATAAAAATAAATAAATAAATAACATAATTAAATAATAATTTATTTACTTTCACGATAATTTTAATGTAATTGTGTATTACACATTCTTTAAAATTATTTTTTGTTCGCCATTTTTTTTTTTATTCCGTCGCACGTACTGTATCTATCTATATTATAAAGGACAAACATATCTGTGCGTAACGCATACGTCATTTTGCGAATGGCAGCACTTTGAAATTTGAAAAGAAATTTCGGTTTTTGCAATTTTCTCTACTGCAAATTTTTAAACTTCTAAACATCGTACATTTTAAATTTTTACACCTTCGTTCAGAGAAAAAAATGTGCTTTTAAATGCAATTTGTTTGAAATCTGTATCTTAATTTGTTTTTGAGATATTAATTTTTTTGTAGTTTTTAATACAAATTTTGTAATCGTGGCAACTGAAGTACTCCATTTATATTGAAAGTAAAGGGAAAATATTCATGGTTTATTATTTTTATTCATTATATCTTTATTGATGCCATTTTCACATTACAAATAAAAGTAACTTTTTTATAATTTTTGAACAGAAAATGATGTCAGACATTAAAAAAAAAACACGCATTCTTCTTCATAAATCAGCTACATTTTAATATTTTTAGATTACGCTGATAAATGAGTTTGAGCAAAGCCGCCTCAAGACTACAAGCCAGACACGCCCTTCATTCCCCCCCCATGTGACGTCACAGCCCGGGGCTGGCTAACTGCCAACGCGCCAGCCCCGAACATTTGAATTTTGTATCTTCCTATTTTAGGTGCACGTGCGTTTTACTTAGCCTAATAACATATTTTTTCCCAGGTAAGTTTTATTTTCAAATTATATATATATGCTATCAGCACAAGTTTTATTTATTGTGTTCAAAATCTTTTTTTTTTAATTTCTTTGAAATAAAATAACTAGCAAATCCTAGTACGATTCTATCAATAATACCGTATCTCAAAACGAAACGATATTATTGTAGTTCCGTTTCTTTCCACATACAGCAATAATTTAAAATGGCAAACATCCCTAAATCGTGTCAAGACTTATATCATTTAATTTGTATCTTGTCACACCATCCTCTCTTTATAATCTGTTCTGTTTTCTCTAATTCATTAGAGTGACCTTTAATTAACGCCCATTTATTAAAAGACACTTGTTGTGTGAATAGTAACTCGGGTTATTTTGTATGCAGAATTAGTTGGACTTAAATTTGACAACAAATTTATGTATTTATATATATATATATATTCATACTTAAAAATTTAAATATTCTAGAAATTTTCATAAAAGTCGCTGTGAATACATAGCATTTTTATCTTGTTTACTTCTTTTA
Source organism: Maratus speciosus (assembly GCA_963932465.1). Lineage (NCBI taxonomy): Eukaryota > Metazoa > Arthropoda > Arachnida > Araneae > Salticidae > Maratus > Maratus speciosus. The sequence continues at coordinate 308,597,212 of OZ010786.1, forward strand.
AAGCAAACCCCGATCGATATACTTGTATCAATTTATTGTTGTTTTTTAATCTTAAACGTTTGCTATCTTAATAAAAATTATTTTTATAATTTTTTGTTAAATTATAAATGCTTATGTACTGTGTAAATACAGCTATGGGGATAATGTTTTTGAATCTCTCTATTTTTGCCACAACTGTAAACAATTTATTTACAAGACTAGAGGAAGGGTTGTTAGTACCCTTATGGAAAACAGTAGTCCCCCCCCCCCCCCACACACACACACACCTTCTTCGCAAAAATCCTATGTGTTTTCATATACATTTTAATGTTTAATTAAAAATTACAATAAATAAAATTATTATTCCATAATTATAAATTTACTTTTAGATCTAGTCAGGAAATACTTTTCATCTCATAAAAATTGATTATTTTAAGCTTAAAAGATGTGAACAAACATTTAAGAACCCACATAACATTATTTTGGAAATGAAATATTTTCGTGGAAGGTTTTGGTGTTTTTCGATGTTTTTTTTTATCAACTATTACCTAAACATTCGAGGAAAATGAACATAAATTAGGAATATTTTAATTCCAATTGATGAAAGTCTTTTCTTTCTTTCTTTTATTTTTCTCTTCATATGTCAATACATTTTTTAAAAAATCTATTGCTTGTACCTTGCATAATATATCAAACTAATACAAAACTAAATAATAATTTTCTGTTTCATGAACTTGTGTTGTTTTACTATTATGACAGTTTTATGTTTTTTAATTTAATGGATTTTATGTGAAAATTACCCATTTCTGATAAGTAAAGTTTACAATACGAAAATTTATTTATAAGAATACTTAATTTCATGTATACTTTAATTTTACTATTTATTATATGCAGGTTTCAAATCACTTAATATTTAATAGGATATTTACTGTATAATTTCAAGCCCAATTAAAAATAAAAATAGAACACAACTTGAATTTGTTTTCATTTAACATTCACTTTTCTTCCACTTTAATTTAATTTTTAAATGTGGGTTTTGATTGGCATACTTATTGTTATTTATTTATTTTGAAATAATTGAAAGCAAAATAATTCAATTTATGTGTTTAAACTGCAAATTTATATATATATGCAATAATGTATAATGTCTTGTTTTTGAATATATACCAAATAGATAATTGATATTGTTTCTGAATTTCAAAGTAGAATAAATAATAAAAACTGTCAAATAAATTTAATACTTGGGGTTTTTTTTTCATTAACGAACGAATTTTCTTTAATGTATCTTTAATTCTGATGCACATTTTCATTGACACAGTGATATTATTTCATAAATATTGTTTTTGTGTTATCGTTATTATTGTTTCGAGTGATCGAAATTGATTAAAAAGCACTTAATTAGCGTCTTTAAACTATAAGTTTTTATTTTTCCCCCATATGCTGTGATAATAAGTTGAAATATGGAGGAAAGAATTAATGTTTTAAATAAGGCATGTGCTCTCCACGGCTGATCTAAGCCCCGCGTCGTGACGTCACGAAACCTTGTGTTTGGCTTGTAGTCTTGAGGCGGCTTTGGTTTGAGGCGCTCGGCAAAATGATTCAGTGAGTAAAAATGATATATTTAAAACAAAACGATCATTTTTTTGATAAAACTAAATATTTGACCAATACTATAAATGGCCAATACTATAACAACTAAAGGCAAATTTCTGAATTTTTTTTTTCGCGGGTACTAAGATTAGAACTTAAAGTTTGTGCGAATGTTCACATGGAAAGTTGCATCGGACGTCGTGACTTTAAGTTTGGAAATACATTCATTAATAATCTGTTGCGCGTTAAAATACTTTCAAATTGTGAATTTGAGTGGTGCGTATGTAAATTATGAGAATGTGAAAATAACGTACAGTTTAGATTTTATGGGAGAAAATTTTATGATGTGACAAAGCGAAATCCTTTTTACTGATTTTTCATCCCGTAAAAACAAACATAAGAGCTCCATCGATAACTTCATCATAATTACTGATCTTGATTACGTAATCTAATACAGTTTAATTTTTCAATAATTTAAGCAGTTGAAGTTTGAAGAAATAATATTTTGATAATTTTAGGTAAAAAATATTATTTGTTTTAAGAGTTGGACAACCAATGTAAGATGATTTTTTTATTGTAATTATTTTTGTAGGTTTATTATAAATTCAATCTGACAGTTCCTTTCAAACGTTTTAGTACGTCGAATTTCGACGGGTTCCAACTCGTTATATTAAAATCTGACTGTCTGTTGTATTTTACCACTCCTCCGAGAGTAGAGAACGTTAGGTTATAAAATCAAGCCAGTTATTCGCATGGATCCGAGGATGTCATGTAAACTAATTTTAAATGTTTAAATTAGAATTAGCTTCCGATACATTAATTTTTGCCCTTTTTAGGGACATTTTTGTAAAGTTGGCTACTAGATTACTTCCTTTCTGTGAATAAAAGGGAAAGAAGAACGATGATGTGGGGGCATTGTGGGTGTTATCAGATTTTTATTGACCTTATTTTCTAATTAAAATTGAAAAGAGAAAATATCTTTTATTTGAATAAACAGTGAAATTTAGAATGTACTTTATATAGAAATAACGAATCTTGCATCTTACAGAATTACGTGATTTTTAATACAAAACGTTAATTGTGCAAATGGTTAAAGTGTAGTGCTCTTTTAAGATTTCTTACTTGGAATTAAATATTTAATAAAATTAATGTTAAAAATCGTTTTCTAAATATAGAATAATACTGAACAATACTAGATAATATATTTTTCGTGAGAAAGCAATAGATCTCATGCTATGCTAAAGCAACACATCCGTTGCCACACAGCTAGCAATTTTGGAAAAATAGCATTGGGAAATTGATTAATAAAGTTCAAATGATAACAAATTTTTCATTATGAAAAGAAACGTATGTGAAATAAATAAAGCCATTGCCTTGCAATTGCCTTTAAAAAATGGAAAAATTGTAGTTTTTTACGATTACAAAAAATTTAAAAAAAAATTAACAGACAGTGGAAAAACTGATTTTAAGTTGGCTTGTAATGTCATTCCAAAAAAGTAGTTAAATAATGAAAAAAAAAAAAAACATTGGCTGACCTTAGTTGCCTAAGAAGTATAACAGAACACTGAAGAATGGAGTTGGGTTGATATTTGACGGCCAATTATCTACACGAGGGATATGGGCCCGGGGGGGAGTGCCCTCCGTGGGGGTCTTTCTAAGGGAACTTAATCCGTATTAACGCATGGAAGATCCACGGCTCGAAGAAAACCACGAAAACTCCGAACGATTAGGCCGACGGGCGCGATTGGGATCGAACCCAGCACCTCCCGTCTACCAGCTTCGAGAGCAGAACCTCTCGGCCACTGGTGGGGCCCACTGAAGAATGGAATTAGTCTAGAAATGTTTGACTGAGTTTAGCCTTGATTATTTCTGCCTTGCCGTGCATTTGAGACATTTTTGAGATCTCGTTATTCGAATGTTATTTCTGAAAATTTATATTACATTGAGCCGCATTTAGTCAAAATTATTTTCGTTTAACAATAAGTTAGAAACTTTTTATTTGGAGTAGTTTTAGATCGCCGTTTTAGAATATCTGCCAGTGTAAATTTCTGTACTTTCTGGAAAATTTTGAGAATAAATTAGACTATCCAAAGTATTAATTTCCTTATCGGTTTTTAATCAAAGAAACCCTGAATTTCAGAACATACTTGCTAAGTTTGCTGTGTGTTTCTAACTTTAAGGATCATGCCCACTAAAAATAGTAACCACAATGCGTTCTTCCATAGATGACATGTCATCTTCACTCTGTCTCAGAGGTTTTTGCTTTTATACTCATTTTTTTTATTATTGAATGAGCTAAAACCTTGCTCGGTGAATCGGTTGCAGGCGCTACTGTCATCTTTTGCACACGAGTGTTAAACAGACCGGGGTTTAAAGTGGAATCGATCGGATTCCAGTACAAACATCTATGCCTGAGTCGGGATTTGAATCAGGTATATTTTGTCTAAGCGCCTCCTAACCGCTAGTAGATAGGTGTTCGAATGAGCTATGACGTATGAGGCACATATCATTTCAGTAGTGTAGGAGGGTGTATATATTTATGGAACACCAATGATGCATCCAGGACAGCAGGCCTAATGATGTATAGCTGAATTTTGAAATAAGCGATTTTTAATCTACTTATGGGTACAATATACCCATTTTCATACACGGAAAAAACTGTTTTGTTGAAATTACTAAATTTAGATTCATATAGCTGCATCCAAATGTTTTGGCTGGAATGACCAAATTTTGGGTGGACTAACCAAACGATTTGTTGAATTAACAAAATAAATTGGTTAATCTAATCAAAATTTAATCATTCCAACCAAAATATTTGGATGGAGCTATATGAACCAAAATTTAGTAATTTCAACAAAACAGTTTTTTCCGTGTAATCATACATAAGAACAACCCAAACCATTTCTCAAGTCTTGTAAAACAAAATAGTGTGGATCATGTCTGGCGAAAATAGTAACGGTTTATAACGTTTATGGGTTCGAAATAGTAAAAAAAGTAACAAAAAGTTCATTTACTTGCCTATAATATTTAATAATGTATATATCACATTTTAAAGAGAAAATAGTTTTCGAAAACATACTCCCACGCAGATTTTAACAAAACGTCCTACCTTAAATTATTTCGACACTGTTTTCTAAATTTGTATTCAAAATATTCTCTACTGATTCTGAAAGAGTGTTGGCAAACATCTTTTAAATAAATTTGCATGTTTTTGTTCTTTATTTGAAAGGGGAGTCACGTACGGAAAAAAATATTTTGCTTTAAATGACAACAGAGATTTGAATGCAAAATTATTATAATTTTCAGTTGAGTTGTGCTTGCTCAAATAATACCTTTTTCACGAAAAGTAATCTAAGTAATTTCAGTCGAACCTCGTTATCCCGACACTCTAATGACCAGAAAAAAGTGTCGTCATAAGCGGAGTGTCGCGGTAAAGTTGGAGGAAAATATGTTTATAAAAAGTTGTATTTTTAATTAATTTAAGACAATTTTAAATTCATAACTGTTGTTGTAGTTTTAAGCAATAAGACATTATTATTAAACAAAATTAACATGAAAACAAAATTGAAAACAATAAAAATCAGATGTATGATGACTTGTTTTTTATTGTTACTTAAAATATTGTTAAATTAAGGTTTAATTATCCCTAGATGAGCTTCCCACAATTATTTTTTCCATATTATGCAATGCAATGCTTCGGTTTTAGTCGGATGTAAAACGCCGTGTATTCACAAGAAAGCATCGCCTGACCAGAACAAAAAGACCGCGAATAGACTGATTCGTCTATCTGGAGCTTAAGTGATTTATTCATAGTGTGTGGGTTTGTTTATTCAGATAAAGGATTGAAGTAAAATCTCTCATTTATCTCAATGGGTGTTTTAGACTCTTTTGAGAAAAGTTTGGATAAGACATTTATTTCTTATCGCTTAATTTCCGTGCTTATAAGATGGGTTATGAAAAATGGACAATTTTCCAAAACCGTCGGGATATACGGAGTTGAAAATCATTCAACGACGTAAAATCCGGAGTTTATTTACATTAAAACCATATACACAAAATAGGGATTTTGAAAAACTGTCGTGATAAGCGGAGTGACGTGAAAACCGGGTGTCGGGATAACGAGGTCCGGCTGTATTTTAATTGACATATTTTTATTACATTTTCATTTTTTTTAAATTCATTTTTCATTCATTTCAAAGTTGCAACGAATTTTACAAATATTTCATTACATCTGTACTTAAACTGCCGCAGTATCTGAGATAAAGATGCCATTTTAATGCGACTATATAATACCAGAGAAAGTCATCTGTGTTATGTAATTTACAAACTATTAATATATAGATTTGTTTTTGAGTTATCACGTTTTGCGGAAATGTCAATTTTTCACATAATTTTGACTATCTTTCACTTTGAAAGAGTATTTCTGTGTAATTGCTAAAATATTTACATATTTTTCAAAGTTCTAATTTGAATGTCATCATAGAAAATTGGTATAAAGAGAAAATTTTTAAATTTTCAAAATTACCTCCGAAAGTGTGTGGATACCTTAAAAAAAAAAAATCTGTGCCGAGTTCACCCCCAACATCCGAAACGACACAATTTTGAAATTAATTTGAGCATACTCACAGGTTGAGACATCACAACACCATCTAATGATGAAAAATTTTCATATTTTTAAAATACTTTAAGAAATCTATAAATCTCTTGATAAACAAATCATTTACTTCATCTTTTATTTATTATAGTTAATAAACTTTTAAGTTTAAACACTGAGACATCAAATTTGGGCGCTAGGTAAATAAAATTTTAAAGAAATTAATAAAATTATTTAGAAATTTTGTACTTACCCATGTATAAGTTATCTTCATCAGGATCATCTAAAACCTGAAAAGATAAGAATAATAAATTTTTTTACTAAAGTAAAAAAAAAAAAGACAACAACAGAAAAAAACATAAATTTTAGTGCCACGACCTGATTTTGTCTATACATAAGCTATTTATATCACTGCCCGTTACCTATACTAATGAATGTAGTAGTTTGAGGGAATGCTAGTACTATGTGTCAATATGTAGATACAGTGAGCAAAAAAAGTATTTGCACACCAGGTAAATTTGTTGTAGCATATGTATAAATAAATAAAAAGCAACTAAGAATTAAAAATACCAACACTTTTACAAAACAAATAAACATATTTAATATCTGACTTAATAATTATATTTAAAATATGAAAACATAAAAAGTAGCATTTGAACTGTCAAAAAAATATTTGCACACTAGCAATAAAAATAGAACTAGAGGAATTATTTATAAGTTAAAAACAGTGCTAATATTTAGCTTGTAATCGTCTGGGTATTGATTCTATTAATTTGTGACATGTTTCACTGCTGATTTGTAGCCATTCTTCCCTAAGAGCTTGCTTAAGTTCTGATTTGTTAGAAATTTTCTTTTTCCTTATTTTCACATCCAAAATATGCCATAAATTTTCAATCGGATTGAGCTCTGGTGATTGTGGTGGCGTTTTCAATTGATTTTTTACATTATAAAGCAACCATAACCTCGTAATATATGCAGTGTGTTTCGGATCGTTATCCTGTTGGAAATAATATGAATTAGGAATTCCTAATTTCAGAGCACTATTAGATAAATGATCTCGCAATATATTAATATATTGTATTGCCTTCAATAAAGGTCATTTCGCAAACTCCGTTAAAAGACATACATCCACAAATCATTACATGACCACCGCCATGTTTTACAGTTAGTTTCAAGTTTTTAATTTGAAGAGAAGTATTTGGCTTTTGCCATACAGTTTTCTTACCATCTGAGCCAAAAATATTGAACTTGCTTTCATCGGAAAAAATAACAGTTTTCCAAAATTCTAGTGGTTTGCTGACATAAGCTTCTGCAAATTCAAGTCTTTTCACCCTATTTGTTTCACTAATAAATGGTTTTTTTCGAGGGTCTCTTCCTCGAATATTTGCATCATGAAGAATATTTCTAATTGATTGTGGTGTAACTATTGTTCCCGACTTTGAAGCGACATCAACAGCCAATTCTCGAGCACTTAGAAAAGGGTTTTTTAAAGATTCTTTTTTGATGGCTCTCCTTTGCCTGGTATTTAGCTTTCTTGGACGCCCAGCTCGTGGCTTATTTATTGTCGAACCAGTTTCTTTTTTCTTCTTAATTACATAACGAACACTAGAAAAGTTTAGATTTAATTTTTTACCTATTCCTTGGTAACTTAATCCATAATTGTGAAGAAATATAATCTTCTCACGGGTAGCAACAGACAGTTCACACGTTTTCAGCGCCATTAGAACAAAAACTCCCCAGAATCCCTGCTCCAGTTATTATATTACGTGACTTTAAAGTGCGGGGCTAATGTACTGCGGGACTAATATGCTAAACATTTGCATAATGTTCACATTTAATGCCTTTTTTAACAGTCAATGCTTCTTGTGCAAATACTTTTCTGGTATGAGAAAATATTAATTTATTTTTTAAAATGTGTAATATTACTGTTTAAGGAAAATGGGTAGTTATTTTTATTTTCTTCTTATTTAAATAAATGAATAATTAAGAGAATAGTACCAAACTTGCTTTCTATGGTTACTTCTGCAAAAAATCGTTTGCGTGCAAATACTTTTTTTGCTCACTGTACGTTCAAAGCAGTTTATAACTTTTTAAGGAAAAAAAAGCCATTTATTAGTATTTTTTACAACGAAAATCACATTTTTAAAATTTTCCCACAAAATAAAAAACGCTACAGACAATTTAATAATATCTAGCGGAAAATATTTGTACGAAGTCTCAGAACTTTATTTATGTAGATGCGGAACTTAAAAAATTACATTCTGAGATAATGGAACAAATCCTTAGATAACCAAAGACAGTAGAACATAAACAAGTCTGAAATTGTATGTCAAACGTGGCAAATAAGGTGCGTTCATACTGTAACTAGTTTTTATAAATATTCAGATCTAGGTGCAGTAGCTGTTGCACTCTTATGCAAAAATGCATGAATACAAAATTTATTACGATTATATATATATATATATATATATATATATATATATATTAAATTCAGTAATACGGAACTAATATGACTCCATCTTAAATATGACGTAATCACCATGCCAACATAGAATGGAACATAGCCGTATCATGGGATATCAATGAATTAATTATGCATGATAGAATTTAATAGAATGAAGGAAATTTTTATTAATATCTTTTTAAGTTTTGATTCCATTTCCGATAAAATTTGAAATGGCTCGACAAAATTTTGCGACGATCATATATATTAAATTTCAAACCACTCGGTTGGGTAGTTTTTGCGCTGTTGTATGCGGACAGACAGACAGACTGACGGATCAGACGACAACTATATGTGCTACGTATTTATACAATTACGAACGCACCTAAAAAAAGGGCTACGTATATTTTTTGATCTAATTATTGTAGTTACATGGAGTTTGCGTCATTTTATTCAAAATTCTTTAAAATATTTTTTTAATTTTTGTGTCTCAGGTTTAGGTATATTTAGAGAAATTTGGTACGACTAAATCAAGCTTAACCCATTTGTACCTGAATTTTTATTTTCTCAAATTTGTTGGTGAAATCACTTTAAAATGTTACAAAATGAACTGGAAAAAAAAAAAAAATTACGCTTTTTTTTAAAAATTTATTTGATAAAATGTAAACATACTAAATATGGGAATATGCATAATATTTGTAATAGTATAATATGCATAATCATATGTTTTGTCTAAATTTATATAAAATAAGATTTTAAATTGTATATTATGTACTATAATTAGTATTTTTATAAATTACTAAAAAAAAAAAATTTTTTTTTCTTTACAGAGACTATTAACATTATAAGAGTTATAATAAACTAAGAGTAATCGTATTTGAGGCTTAAAAACAATTTGTTTCATAATCATCTTGAAAAAGACTTTATATGAATAACTATCCTTTAAATGGCTAATAAAAATTTGTACCCGTTCGTGCCTTGCGCCCTTTATTTTATACGTTACAAAAATGCATAAAAAATAAGCTTGAACATGTAGTTTCAGAATTAAAAAAAATACGTATTTCAAAGAAGTCGAAAATCTAAGATTATAACTTATTTATTTGGATGACTGGCATAAAAAACACAAATAAACTTACTTTTTACATTTCGCCATCTTGAAAAATGAAAAATCTATAAACTCAGAAAAAAGCCTTCACTTTAAGCAAATAAATACCCATCTTATGGTGTCATCTCTCGGTAACAGATAAAGACATTTATACTAGATAATTATTTCATACAATTTTCATGTTATATAGAAGAAGAAAATTATACAAATTTATTAAAATTCGAAGCGTCCCAAAATGGGAAGCTAGGCATAAATGGGTTAAGGATAATTCAAAATTAATAAACTCCAAACTTAAGAATTGGATTCTACAGACAGTTTATAGAAAGCGCAGATATTCTATAGAAGGCACGCATATTATGCAAGCTTCTAAATAAGAATGAAGTTCAATTTAACTTTTTCAACAGTAAAAGAGAAGAAAAAAAATAAAGAAATCGAAAGTCAGATTAAAATCTGGACCATACCTTGTCTGAGATTAAACTTTTTGCTGCATCATACTTTCATACATTGAATATTTTTATTTTATTTGACGATACTTCACAAAAATATAAACGCCACTATATTATTATTATTATAAATTTCCACTCGAATATTTTGTATAAAAATGATAAATTTGAACTCAAATAGATTTGAAATGTATACAGGGTTTCGGATGTTTGTCTTTTATTTAAGCTAACTTGCTTATCACATAGGGGGTTCCATAAAGGAAGCTTGAACTTTAAAAATTCAATAGTTCCTTAACTATATTAAACTTAAAGATAAATATGTAACAGATTTCAAGGTAACCCATAAATATTTTATAGAGTAACTTAAAAAATAGTTTGACTTTCTATCAACAGATGGTATTGCGATATCTCAACCTGCAAGAATATTCAAACTAACGTGTAATGCTGCATAAAATGTACTCAGTTTTTACTCTTCATTTGCTTTAGCCCAATAGCAGCTTGATATGTAAAGAGAAGGGTAGTATTTTGAAGTTATTTTGACTATTCTTGTACATTGAGAAACTGCAACGCCAGCTACTGACAAAAATTTGAATTTTTAAAAAGAATTACAGCATACAAAATTTATGAGCTACTTCATAAACATTCATTTTTACATTTATCATTACGAAACTATTGAATTAAAAAAATTGTGCGTCTTTTTTTTTCTAGGGAGGGGATAACTTATACCTTTAAAACTAAGATAAAATAATTGCAAGTTTTTATTTTTTATTTTTTAAAATAATAACCGTGGTTAGACTTAAAATAAGAGGAAAAAACTGTAAAATATATTAAGAATCAAACAAATTAAAAGATAAGTGACACTTCTCTATTCAATCTCCAAAGATAATTATGCTTCATTAAGGATGAATACTCATTCTCACAAGAGAAATCAATAGCCTTTGTTCGTTAAAATTAATGGTGATTGTCCGAAATACCACCATTCATTTCTCCTTTAATTGATGAGAAAGAATGGGTATTCATTTAATTTTTCAAACTCAGACTGTATTTAGACTACCAAATTACAAAAAAGAGAGAAAAAGAAATAATATATTACTGCAACGATAGAATAATAAATAAATTATTTTAAAAGGTGATCATACGAATTTTAGTACAGTAGAAAAATAAATAAAAGTTTAATTTGATTTGTTTTAACATACCCAATATTCATTATTCACAGAGTTAATTATATCTAGAATCGTTTAACATTAATAATGAAATATTTTACAACGTGAAATAACTATAAAGAAAAATCCACTCTTTAATATCCTTGTTTTTTTACTTTGTGACAACATGAATGGCTACTTTTTTATTAGGGTACTCTAGTGGATGAGTGAGTTTTTGTGATTTTATGCGCGATCGTGTTGAACTGAATGGCTAACATTTGTGCGTGAATGAGATATCTACTCAATTAGGCCGGGATCCAGATACATTTTTTGCTGTTAGCGAAACAAGATTGAGCAATCGGAAGCCTGCATTTTTGCAAAAAGCGCGCAAAAATGCAGGCTTCGGATTGGTCAATCTCGTTTCGCTAACAGCAAAAAATCGATCTGGATCTTGGCCTGTGTTTCTTTAACTTTCGCAAAGTGCGTATGAATCCCCGGAATTGGTTGTCACGGTTATTTTACAATGTGAAATAGCTAGAGTAAAGGACAATCCTTTTTATAATATCCTTTTTTTTTTACTTTCCGACAGTATAAATGGCTCCTTTTTTATAAGTGTACTCTAGTGGATGATTGATTTTTTGTGATTTTATTTGCGATAAACTTCTTGAACTGAATGGCAAACATGTGTGCGTGAATGAGAAACCTACTACGTGTTTCGCAAAGTGCATATGGATCCCCGGAATTATTGGTGGTCACGGTTATTTTACAAAGGTATGTTAATTAAATGACTGTAATTCAGTAGTGACTATACAGGGTATTACCGAATTCGACCTACAAATTCAAAGAGGTGACAGTAGTCATCAAAAGGATGAAAAATTACCATAGATCATGAGGTAGCAAAACACGTATTTAATAAAATATACAGGGTGTTCTGCCCTAACTCAATTTGGGTTGAAGGAAATAACTTTAAAAAAACTGAAGTATTGTATAACAAAACTTTTAATAGACATTACCACCTTTGTTGTAAATGTGATAATATTAAAAAAATGTGGTAGAAGTTTCCATTATACGCGCCAGCTGTATGCAATTGACACTCCACATTTTGGATTGCGATTATCAGTTCATACGGTAGCATCGATTGCGTATGAGCACCCTATTTTTACAGAACTTTTCGTGATTTTATAACATCACACACAAAACAAGCTACATATCGTTCCATTTTCATTGCAATGTTTTTATTTCTCAAAATTACTACCGTCAACACATGTTCAATTCGGATGAAACACCCCGTATTTGTGACTAAATAAGTGGTTTGCGACCCCATGTTCTATGGCAATTTTTCATCCTCATGATGCCTACCATCACCCCTCTGAATTTGTCGATCGAATTCGGCAACACCCTGTATGAAGAAAGGCGTTAGCAGGAAACTTCAGGAAATTTGCAGCGGATCTCGCCGATAAGGTATTCTCAGCTGCGAAACTGTTCGTGAAAGTTTCCCGGAGTTCGATGTGTTGGAGTTTTTGATTGGCACGTGGACAGTGGATTTACTACACATATACTGGTGCTGGCAGTGTTTTCATCTTCTAAGAATAAAGGGATATTTAGGTTCGCGGAGTCTATGGAGTTGTGTAAAATTAAGGGGACCATGGACCTTTATTTGAACAAAAATCGACCCCAAAATTATTTTTGTGTGTATCATTATTCTCCAATTTGTACTACGCCATTCGTGGAAAACCGCATGCAGATGCGATTATTTTATGCAAAGTTATAAGCGTTTTAATTTTTTTCACAAAAACATTTTTGGCCTTTTAATATACTTTAAATCTGTTTTTCTCAATACTGATGTATCAGCTTTTTTTTTTAATTTTTGAAATGCTCTTTGCTACTTAATTTTTGATCAAAATTCATGAAATTGATAAGACAGAATCATGATATTGCTTTAAAAGAAACTGTATATGCATTTTAAAATTCGAGTTCATTAAGACAATTAAACTTCATTTTTAACTTATTATAAGACAGAATTTTGATGAAAATCGATATGGAATTCAGAAAAATATCTCTAAAAAATTAACTATTGAAGGGATTAAAAAATCGATAAACAGATTTGTTTGTAATAGAGTGTTATGTGCTTAAAATCTAAAATCGGAGAAATATCTAAAAAATTAAGACTCAAGGAACATTTTAAAATTTCATTTAAACATTTAAAAATATCTTAAAATTATAATAAGATTGGAATTTTTTTAAGGTGTTGGTGAAATGTATATTTGCACAAAATTACAAATCTCTATTATGAAAATTAAAATAATTTTTTTTAAACGTCCACCATCCCCTTAAGTAAGTATTGGGTTTCTAGAAAAGTAAATTGCTCTAAAAACCTTGGGAATTTAATGTAGATATTTAATTTTAACGGATGGGAAGAAGTCCTTATACGTGTACTTGGGACCGTCGAGAATGAACTCTTGTTACTCCACTGCTCTTCGTCTTTTTTTAAAAAGTAATTTAATGCATTATTTTTTGTTTTAAATTGGTATCATGTCTTCATTTGAAGCTAACAGCCTGAAGCAGTGGTCTGAATAGCAGTGGTCTGAATAATTCATAATTTTTTAATATAAATATCATCAGATGAAAGAACTCATCATTAATTTCTTACTGGTTTAGCTGATCCACATTTTCAAATACTCGTTTATTAATATAAACACACCTGTCTACTTTAACTTTCCTATGGCAATAACACTTTAGTAAATACATGCAGCGATTCTACTTGTTTTAACCAAGTTTTCCATTTTGCACTAAAGAAACAGTATCAGAAGCTTTTTAACAATTTTATGCTAATTTTTAAGAGAACTTTACAAAAGAAGCTTCTGGCCGTTATGTATGTGTGTATGTATCTACTCAATTTCATAAAAAACTACTTAGCGCATTTCAATGCAATTCTTTTACATTACAATCCTTCTACACCAGTGCGGGTTTTAAGCTAACAGAATTCATTGCATCGTAGATAGTTTTTTTTACAGGATAACATCATATTTAATATATGATTCTGTAATACATTTCAAACCTGAGTGATGAGCAATAGATTGCCATTATAAAATGAGAGAGGTAGAGCACGGGAAAATAGACTTGATTGGTCGAAAAGATTTTTGACAAAATCCTGAGCGATGAGTAGTCAGAGTGTCTTTATATATACGATATCTAATCTATAACCAGAAAATGCCACCTTTTGGTTATAAAATAAACTATTCCAAAATCCCTTTTGTGTTTATTGAAAAAAAGGTCGGCTGCATTTTCAATAAAAAAAGAAAGATAGAAAGAAAGAAATTGCATCATATTATCTTCAACAGTATGTGAATTATTGAATTTTTTATTTTTCCCGCCTTTTAGATAACGTGGTACATAAATTATTCATATAAATTCTATTGAATCATTTTTTTTCGTTAAATACACCTCTGAACTTTCACTGTACAAAAATATATAATGAATAATAAGATAACAAAAATCATTTTGAGAAGAAAGAAAATTTAAGTGCGAAACTTACCATGTGAAGAAAAACAATTACCTTATCTCTTTTAAAGCTGAATTGATACACACGCCAGTAGGAATAATACAGCTACTAAAATCTCATTCAATTCAACTGGCATTTCATTAAAGGAGCGTAAAAATTTTGCTTCAAAGCGTAATAAAAATCTTTTAAATTAAAAGTAAACGCTAATGCATATAGTTATTTAAAAAACGATATATTTTTTCAGGCGATATGGAAGAAAAAGAAGAAAGGCAGCTGATTTGAAAAACATATAAAATAAATTATGTGATGCCAGTGAAACAATATTTTAGGTTGATTTCATTAGAAATCTATCTACAGGTTGTCCCCGAATTCATGGGCCAAGCTATAAGGGAAGGTAAAGTACACATAAAGAAGCTATTTTGGTAAAACAATGTGGCGTCGGAAATGAAAAGTTTTGACGAAAACCAATAAATGCGGAGGAAATAAAAACAAGCGTTTTATTGACATAACAGTTACAGTAAGTGCTCAAATGTGCCACAACCAACATCGATACGTACCTGGCAACGTCTAGCAAGTGATTGGCGTACCTTTTCGAAGGTTTCAGATGTCTTATCTATGAGACATCAGTTATTTCTGATGAGGACCTCATTGCAAGACTTTCAGTCGTAGCTGCAAATGCTCGTGAAACACTTGGAATCTACAAAAAGGTATGCCAATCGCTTGATAGACGCTGCCAGTGGCACATTTGAGCACTTACTGTAATTGTTATATCAATAAAACACTGGTTTTCATTTTTTCCGCATTTCTTCGTTTTCGGCAAAACTTTTCATTTCCGACCTCACATTGCTATACCAAAATTGCTTTGTATACCTCTACCTTCCCTTTCAGTTTGTTGGCACCCTGTATATATATATATGTGCGTATAATGCAAATCTTGTCATCACGATAACGTTTGTATTACTGAATCAATTCGAACCTAATTGGGAGAATGTACTGATCTTGCCAGTATCTTGGATGAGCTCAATAACTAAGTTTGTAGTTTTAATAGTTCGTTTACAGGGACATACAAAAGCAATTCAAAATTTATTTTCAAGGTAACATTCGAAATACTGAAATACTAAACCAAATCGAATCTGTTGTGTCGAATCCAGTATATTGATCTTGCCAGTATCTTGTGTGGTTATCTAATCAAGCATGTAACTCCTATAGTTCTCTGGTGGTGGTGCACAAACACAAAATATGCAAAACTTATCAGGATAATGTCTGAAATATGGAATGAATTCAAACCTAATTAGGACAGTCTATTGATCTAGCAAGTATCTTGGATGAATTCGTGAATCAAGTATGCTCCTCTTATAGTTCGTTTTCAGCCTATGAGCGATTTTTAATGTATGATTTCAACACAGTTTTTTAATATAATTACTCGCGAACGAAGGGTAAAAGGACTAAGGTAATGACGTAAAAGGAATGAGGCCAATTTGTTTAATACCTATTAAATGTGATGTTAAAAAAAAATCTTCTAACTGAGCCGGAAAGACATAAGTATTGCGACAAAAATATTTAATGAAATTTCAAAATAAAATTAATTCAATCGATGCATTATTTAATTTATAATAATATTAATATAATTTATATTTAAAAATAATAATTAATATAATAATTTATATTTAAAAAATAATGTATTGTTTTTCCCAGTTTCCAACAGTAGCGAACGGATTCAATGTCTTATGCGTTTTTTTTAAATCACTTAAAGATAAAAGGATATAGCCTGTGAGAAGAAAGTGCAGAGAGCAGTCGAAAAATATATTTGCAATCAATCCAGGAATTCCACTTCTGAAGGCATAGATTATTTTCCTAAGCGCGTCAGTGCATCAATATAAATTATATATAGGTGTTATGTTACAAATTAACTGTGATTCAAATATTCTGTAATTTACTTTTCGTACCTTAGATATTCTTAAGATATGATCGTAGTTTTTTTTTTTTTTTTTCATTTTGGCAAACCATACATAAATGTACACGTTATCAGTTGCTACGCTAATATAAACTTACACGTTATCAGTTACTTCGGAAACAAAAGGCTACATACGATGGTTATGGCACTCGGTTGAAAATTTAAAATGTACATTTTTCTCTAAATTAAAACTAATTTTTTATATTCTGGGAGATTTAACAGAAAAGGTAAAGCAGAACAAATGTGAGTATGAAATTCATATTGCTATAGATATAGGTTTAGTTTATCATCTTCATTATGATTTTAGTTCTAAATGCGTAATATACTTATTTATTAAAACGTACGAGGACAACGAGTATGTGCAAATTTATAATAAAGCTTATTTTCCGTACACCGAATGTGATTGTCTTACTTTTTTCACAAATTGTCATAAAGTACGTTTCTTGACGTTTGTTTTTTTTAAATTTACAGTAGGCACACACACACACACACACACACACACACAAAAAAAAAAAAAAAAAAAAAAAAAAAAAATCCAGTCTTCCGCTCTAAATGTCCCAGGGTGAATATTGGATACAGGAATGTTCAGGATTGGATACATATGATATATTCTTTCATTAGATTTGTGTTATGCCTCTTCAATTGCTCGAAATACAAAATTTCATTATTCTATCTAGAAAACATAGCCCCACCAGTGGCTGAGAGGTTCTGCTCCCGAAGCTGGTAGACGGGAGGTGTTGGGTTCGAACCCAATCGCGCCCGTCGGCCTAATCGTTCGGAGTTTTCGTGGTTTTCTTCGAGCCGTGGATTTCCATGCGTTAATACGGATTAGGTTCCCTTAGAAAGACCTCCACGGAAGGCACTCCCCCTAGGGCCTATATCCCTCGTGTAGATAATTGGCCGTCAACAATCAACCCAACCCAACCCTATCTAGAAAACATATTAAATGTGAGTACCATGTTCGGGAACTGTGTAAATATTGAGAAGCGCATTTTAAAACTGAAATATGCAATAACATTATGGTATTATTACTAAACATTTAAAAGTTAGGTTTTATTTTAAAATATAGATTACAACTTATAACAAAATAAACTGCATTAAATTATAAGGAACTTTGTACGAATTAAACCGGCTCTTTTATTTTCTTGCACTTTGAAGTTTTGGCCATCTTTCAGATTTCCCACCCCCTGCCGTTCATGGAACGACGATTTACAGCAGTGCAGAATTTATTCACTCTTAATGAGAATATTGGTATATATTAATTCCATTAATTTTCCTTGCATAATATATGTTTAGCATAATTTATGCCGTGTAAATTAATTAACAAATTTCCACATTAATAAAACTTGTTTTACTTACTTCGTATAGTTTAACAACATTTAGATGGTTGAGCTTCTTTAAAATGGCGATTTCTCTGTAAATTTGCTCGAGGGGTGTTATTCGCGTCTTTTTTCCATCTCTGGAAGGAGGCATTCGGCCTAAAAAGTAAAAAATAAAAAATGAAGAACATATATTACCATTTAAATAAAGAATAAAAATTAATTTTAATTATTTATTAATTGAATTGGTTTGAAGGAAAAACACTGATGTTTGAAGAAAAATATAACTTAATGAAAATATAATGATTATGTAAGTCATTCAAGAAAACTGAACTTTGCATACTATCACAGATAATAAATCGGAAATTGTACGTCAAACGTGGCAAATGAGGTGCGTTCGTCTACAATTAGTTTAATAAATATTTAGATCTTGGTGCAGTAGCTGTTGCACTATTACGCAAAAACGCATGAATACAAAATTTATTGCGATTATATATATTAAATTCAGTAATACGGAAATAATATGACACCATCTTAAATAGAACGTCATCACCCTGACAACCTAGAATCATTACCTATCATGGGATATCAGTGAATTAGGTATGTGTGATAGTATTTAATAGGATGAAGAAAACGTTTATTAGTATCTTTTTAAGTTTTGATTCGATTTTCATAAAATTTGAAACGATTCGACAGAATTCTGCAACGATTATATATGAGATACATTTACACATGAAGTATACGATTATATATAATTTCAAACCACTCGGTTGGGTAGTTTTTTTCGCTGTTACATGCAGACAGACGGACAGGCCAGACAACGACTATAGGTGCTACATATTTTTATAATTACGAATGCACTTAAAAAACTGCTGCTTGAAGAAAAATATAATGATTATGTAAGTCATATTCAAGAACATTGAACTTTGCATAACATTATAGATAAACATGATTCGAACTTCTAGACAAAAAAAAATATTGCTCGATTTTTTAAAATTAAATTATGCAGTAATTATTAAAGTTTCTCTTTGAAAGAGCCAGAAAAAGAAAATTACTGGGCCAAAAGTTACTTAGAAATATTACAAAAGAGCCTTTAGGATTTCATATCCTAAAAAAAGCCAAAAAGTCACCATCACCAGAAAGAAATAGCGCTGCATGCTGTATTCAAATCCAGGGGTGTTGTCTTTATGGCATATGAGTATTTATGGTAATTCGCACTGGACTGCAAACGGATTACCTTTCGAAAATATCACTTTTCCAATTTATGCAAATTAGCAATAGATTCTTAAAAATAAACTGCAAGCAACAAAATAAATAGATTAAAAAAAAGAAAAAAAAGGACACTCGTAACATGATTATTTTTATTTATAAAGCTGAGCATTTTCTGCATAATTTTCAGTTGTTGCCTGTCAGCGGTGAATTTATCGTTGAAAGACATAACTTTATTCGTAAAGCACTATTATTAGTGTTATAGTATTGAACGGTTAATACATTGAAATATTATTGAAACTTAAGCGTCAAAACTTTGTGAAAATAATGAAGAATTTTGAAGAGACAGGAGTCTTCCCGTAAAAACTCAGCAATATGTTGCATTGTGGAAGGAGCAACAAAGTAAAGTACACACGGAATTTGAAGCAGTGGTGTTTTACGTCAAAAGGAATTACCATTCAGTATTGTGCAAAAAGTCGTTCGTAAAATGCTGCATTACTACTATCCCTACAAAATCAGATGTGTTCAACAATTTAAATCTACTGGTTCTGCTCCAACAGTAAACTACTTTTGCACGTTCATTGCACGTTTGGAGATTGATAATGCTTGCCACTGGAACGTGTTATGGATGGATGAGACCATTTTCACTCACCATTTGTGGATGAGACCATTTTCACTTAGGCTCTATGTAATTTCAATTGGCTTCTCAAGGTCCGTTTACCTGTCCTTATTTTAAATTAGTTACCTTAGGTTCTTACCTTAGGTTGACTAATAGTTTTTTCCCTCACCCTACTTGAGATAAGTAGAAAGCTTTGTTCCTTGTTCGATGACAGCAGTGTGGAAAATGGGATAAGGGCCTCGCTTCTTTTAATGCTAGGTTAACTAATGGGAGAAGTGGGAAGGACGGATGTCCTTGAGAAGCCAATTAAAATTACATAGAGTATAGTTCGGGACATCAACACACATAACTTCAGGATTTGCGTACAAAAATCTTTAACACTGACCATCACATCCCAATGACACCTGCATTTAACCAAAGTCACTGCCTGGTGTAGATTTATTCACACTTTCATAATTGGACCATTCTTCTTTGAATAACAATCTCTAGCAGGACCAATCGCATGCTCCTAAACTGTAGCTACGGATGCATGTTACGAAGATTTGCTGTATTAGATCTTCAACAACACGACATTTTAGGCATTTTCCTGAAGATAAATCACTTTTTTTGCAAGCAGTGTTTAATTTCTCGAAATTGAAACATTTTAGAACAGAAATAATATAGTAATTTTATAAAAATATTTAAAAAGTACGTTATGATTCCAATATATGAGATTTAAATCCTTTTAGCATTTTTTCCCCCATAAAACATTTCTAAAATTCAAATAGAAATAATGATTGAAAGTAAAGAATTTCTTTCCAAATCTGATTGCGAAAAAAAATTGCTTTATCTCAATAAAATCACGAGATTTTATTCTCAAATTTATAATCATGCTTGTGCTTCTTTCAATTATTTTCGTGTTATTAAATATATACTATATATATTTTACCTCTTAGGATTTTTAAATACTGTGATGATTCCACTAGATTAATTTTAACACAATTATTCTAATTGGTAAATAAATCATATTAGATGTAAATTTTCAACTGGGCGAAAAATGTCCGGACCAAGATTCGAACCAGGGACCTCCTGGCTGAAGCCGCCAGAGCTCTACCATCTTAGCTATCCCGAACGAATCTGGTGGAACTTTTTCACCCAGCAAATCTTAATGATTATAGCAATTGGTCTGAAACCTGGTTCAGTTCAACAGAATAAATCACAGGTAATGGAACTCCAGAAATCGCTGGATGCGTAATTACACTAGATTAATTTTAACACAATTATTCTAATTGGTAAATAAATCATATTAGATGTAAATTTCCAACTGGGCAAGAAATGACCGGACCAGGATTCGAACCACGGATCTCCTGACTGAAGCCGCCAGTGCTCTACCATCTGAGCTATCCCGGACGAATCTGGTGGAACTTTTTCAACCAGCTAACTTTAAGGATTATAGCAGCTAGCTGGGTGAAAAAGTTCCACCAGATTCGTCCGGGGTAGTTCAGATGGTAGAGCACTGGCGGCTTCCGCGAGGAGATCCCTGGTTCGAATCTTGGTCCGGACATTTTTCGCCCAGTTGGAAATTTACATCTAACTGTGATGATTCTTTAAAAATATTATTTAACACTTAGAAATAATTGAAGATTTACAATTAATTAACTCGTGAAATAACGTAATCTGTCAGTAATCCAACTGAAAAATACAGAATTGTTTCAGTAATCTATTTCATTAACTCATAAATTTGTCTTAGAATGCATTTGTGAAAAGAAAAATGTCTTTAGCAATTCCGAATCTCATCATTCTTAATTAAATTTCGCAAGTAAATTGTACCTAAACTTGTATGATTTACAAATCAATAAAAATTTAAATAGTTTTGATAAAACTTTTACTTGGCGAGGAAGTAATACTGACAGGATATGATCCATAATTAGAATTCAAGAACATAAAATATTTTTCTTTTTCAATAAGTAATTTTCAGATGAAACAATAAACCCCTCAAGGCTAATGAAGCGTTTAATTAAAATGCTTTATAAAAGACTGTATTTTTCAGTCTTAAATTAAAATTTATGAGACGAAGTTTTTAGTTTTTTCTTAAACAAATTGATTTTCATGATGACATCCCTATTTTGGTGTAAATAATTGATTGTAAAAGTAATATGATTTGTGAGGTTTTAGATACTTAATTTAATGTCCACCTCTAAGAATTTCAACAGATTTTGCCTCTAAAACTTTAGAGGATTTTCTAAAATTCGGATGATTCTTGTCTGATAAATTATGAAGACTATCTGAAAAGGATTACTAGTAAAAACTTAACTCACTTAAAGTACAGTACATTTTCTTTTCAAGAAGTACTTTTCAGGTGAATCGGATAAACATCTCATGCATAATGACGCGCTTAATTAAGATGTAATGTTTATAATATAGGGTAAGCGGAGGGAATTGAGGACTGGTAGTTATCGGGTACTAGTTTTTTTTTTTTTTTTTTTTTTTTTTTTTTTTTTTTTTTTAATACAGCTCCTTTTTGTTTCAGGAAAACTACAAACACATGTCACATTCTATTGCTCCTATTCTTTTTCAAAAATGTCGTTTGTCCCTATCATTAGAGTTTCGTTCATCTGACGAAACCCTATTCGTTTCGCTCCTATGTCTGTCTGTCTGTCCGTCACAAAGCCCGTTCTCAGAAACTACGTACGTTGGAGATTTGAAATTTTGCATACATATAGCTGAACACCTCACATCAAACGACAAATCATAAAATTCTGGAAAAGTCTTATATTTAACCCCCTGGTCTCTAACTTGCGTATTTTAAGCTTTTTTTCTGACTGAACCCCTCATTAAGTTGAATACTTGAAATTTTGCATACTTATAGCTGAACACCTTACATCAAACGACGAATCAAAAATTTTTGAAAAAGTCATATATTTAACCCTCTGGGCTCTAACTTGTGTATTTTAAGCTTTTTTGCATACTTATAGCTGAGCAGCTAATATCAAACGACAAATCATAAAATTTTTGAAAAAGTCTTATATTTAACCCTCTGGGCTCTAACTTGTGTATTTTAAGCTTTTTTTTCTACCTGATCCCCTAATTAAGTTGGAGACTTGAAATTTTGCATACTTATAGCTGAGCAGCTAACATCAAACGAAAAATCATAAAATTTTTGAAAAAGCCTTATATTTAACCCTCTGGGCTCTAACTTGTGTATCTTATGCTTTTTTTTCTAACTGAGACCCTAATTAAATTGAATACTTTAAATTTTAACCACTTATAGATGAACACCTCACATCAAACGATGAATCATAAAATTTGGAAAAAGTCTTATATTTAATCCTCTGGGCTCTAACTTGTGTATTTTAAGCTTTTTTTTTTTCTAATTGAGCCCCTAATTAAGTTGAAGACTTGAAAATTTTGCATAATTATAGCTGAACACTTGCGATCACACGACAAATCATAAAAATTTCAAAAAGTATTATATTTCCCCCCCCCCCCCCCCCCCCCGGTTTCTAACTTGTGTATTTTAAGCAATTTTTCTAAGCTCCCCCCATTGCACCCAGTGGGTACTTTTCTAACTTTTGCCGACACCCCTTTGACCACTCTTTCATATTATGCACATAGCCTTACATGTTTCAGTTCCACTTTTTACCGCCAGGGGGCGCCGACCTATCTCGGATGCTATGGGCCCGATCCCTTCGGCTAATATATCTACGGATAGGTTGTAAAACGGAGTTTCGTTCGGATAGAGGTTTGTGTATAATAGAGTGTGCCCCTGGTTGCGAAATATGGAATTAACAGATTTTGCAAAAGAATAAAGTGTTTTGAAAGGAATGTTAAACGAAATCCTCTGTGCGATTTCTGATCACACTTACCCACTTGTTTTTAACTTTCCAACATAGTTGAAAAGTGTTTATGAATTAGGTTTGTCTGTCCGTTCTTTAACTCTCGTAAATATAATCGGATTGCCATGAAACTGATGTATGTTATTGGGGTTTATGTTAGGTATTGAAAAGGAAGTATTTAGCATTTTCGGTTCATTTACAGGGCCACTCAAAAGAATTCCGTTACATTACAGTGTATGGAGAAAATCGTTTGCCGTATATTACAGTATTTTAAACATGCTGAAATTGATATACATCATTGATGTATACTACAAGATTTTTACTATAGAATATGGTGTGAATAATTCGTATCGTTTATTTACAGGAACACACAAAAGTATTTAGGTACAGAAGGAAATGAGCAATAATTGAACTATTGAAGCCTACGGACAATAATTGCTGGAAGTGCGTTTTCAGTTGTAGTATGCGTTTTTAAATTTAACTATTTTTTAAATGTTACTTGGTGCGTATAAATTCTGTAGATCATATACAGGGTCTCGGAAAAGTTCTCAACAACAGCTATTTACTGGCGGAAATTGCTGAGTGGAAATTTTCCCCTGTGCGTTTAACTGAACTAACTTTTAGTATACTATGTATAGTATGCATACATATCTGTAGATCATACACAAGGCTGATAAAAAAAAATCGTATATTTAACGACTATTCATGGTAATAGCAGAAATCGGGTTTTCAAATGCGTTATGCATTTTCCAAATTGTTCATTTAGACGTAGATTGTATTAGACTAATTGAGCCTAATCAATATATATTTCAAAATGTATTGCTACCAATTGACTAAATTTTCTAATAGTTTTATTATTATGTAAATTTTTCATTACAACTTCCACAGGCTATGAACTTATTCTAGTATGGAAAATAACTAATCTGTACAGTCCATAAACTTTGCAAAACTACTACGGACTAAAATTATTACTTATTTACAACTTTCCTTTAGATTCTGTTGACCTAAAAGGTTTTAGCTAGGGGTCGACCAAAAATTCGGTTTCGTCTTCGACTCAAAATCTGAGTACCACCAAAAATTCGTTTTCTTCAAAAATGCGGCCAAAATTTCCAAAAGTTTTGTTTCTTCCTTCGAAAATTTTCCGCATTATTCATTGATTTGAACTGAATCGGATCAAATGAGACACTTTTTATTTATTGCTATGAACTTCACTGTTTAGAATGAGCACTTATGACTGTCTCAAGACGTGAGTGCAAATTATAAATAATCAATGCATGTATGACTAAACTTTGATGACGCTTTTCAGGTACCCATTAAAAGCTGCAGACTCAACAGTTATACGAAATGGTTAGTTTGTAACCGCAGAAGTGTTTCGAATACTCAGTGGGGAAGTTCTAATACAACAGATGATCATTTACAAAAATCATCATAAAAGATAAATCGAAGTACGTATACCTAAAACATTTTTTAATTAGATGAAATTCGTATAAATAGAAAAGTCGTTGATGAATTAATTACTTTTTATCTTATAGGAAAATAAAAAACGTTTGATCAGAGGAACACAGAGCTAACATAGTATAATTGCACACACGTATAATTAATTAATAATTATGTATATTTATGTATGTAGTAATTACTTAAAATTTTTTTGGACATTTTGGTTTTCGTTTTCGGCCGAAAATAGGAAGATGACCGAAATTCGTTTTCGGTTACGGTTTGGGTCTTAAAAACCTGTTTTGGTCGATCTTTAGTTTTTTGCTACTTGGTTTTGCCAATTAGAAATTTAGTAATTCCCCTTCTTATTTTCGTCCTTTATTTTTTCGCTTTTTCTGGAAAATTGTTTGTTCTATCGTCGTTTTGATTAATATTTTCACAATTTTCTGTGACCAAGCTTTATATTAAAATTACTTCGAGCGTTTAAATTAAATTGCAATTTTTTGCTAGATGATTTGAAATTTTAACTCAGGTTTGTTGAAAAAACAAACTTGAAATGAATGGATAAAGTCTTCAAGGCTAATGAGGTTTTAATTAAAACGTGTTGTTTCAAGAAAAAAGTATTTACCGTTCTTAAATTGATATCTAAAAAAAAGACGAACATATTTTTTTCAAACACGATTTCTTTTTATTATCTTAGAATTTCCCATTACCGTTAAATTAAGTGAAATTATAAGCTTATAATCTCGATTTTGTCGCTGAAGAAATTCAGAAGTACTTTTGAATACATTTCTTGATTTTCGTTAAAAATATTTCTTCATTTGACTGTCGTGTATGAATTCAATTAATTATAATTAATTCATTTGTATGAATTGCGCACTATATCTTTTCAGTCAAATATTATTTTGTACTAGAATAGTTATTTATTAAAATGTACCTTCTTGTGATACATAATGTGGTACACTCATACGCACACATACACACACACATGACATGACACATATATGTAATACTAGTAAAATCCGCGGCTTTGTACGCGTAGTTTTCGAAATGTGCCAAGTGGTATTTGTGTGCTTTTTAAATGAATGTGGAATTAATTAATTAACAAATATTGTCTGAAATTTCTTAGAAATAGTGATTTACAACTTTTTTAGAACGTTTTTCGCTCATTCCACATTTTTAAATTTCTAATTTTTTTAGAAAAAATTCTTAGCAAGCCCTATGTCAAATTTCAAATTTCTAGTCCCTTCAGTATCACAAATATCGTAAGTTTAGAAATTTTTGTTCTACTTTAAGCTTTTAAATTTCGAATAAAAAAAACTCTTCTGTGCGAGAATTTGCGTCTTAAAAGTAACAGCCATGTCAAGTTTCAGTTTTCTATCCTTAACAATTCCATATAAATAGCAATTTAAAAGGCTTTTAGAACGATTTTAGCGCATTTTATCCTTTTGAATTTCGATTTTTTTAAAACTGTTCAGTGCGAGCATTTACATAGTAAAAGTAACAGCCATGTCAAGTTTCAGGTTTCTATCCTTAACAATTCCATAGAAATCGTAATTTAAAAAGGTTTTAGAGCGCTTTTAGCACTTTTCATCCTTTTGAATTTCGATTTTTTAAAACTGTTGTTCAGTGCGAACATTTACATCATAAAAGTAACATCCATGTCAAGTTTCAGGTTTCTATCCTTAACAATTCAATATAAATCGTAATTTAAAAGGCTTTTAGTACGCTTTTAGCGCATTTCATCTTTTTAAATTTCGATTTTTTTAACTGTTCAGTGCGAGCATTTACATCCTAAAAGTAACGGTCACGTCAAGTTTCAGGTTTCTATTCTTAACAATTCCACAGAAATCGTAATTTAAAAGGCTTTTAGAACGCTTTTAGTGCATTTCATCCTTTTGAATTTCGATTTTTTTAAAAACTGTTCAGTGCGGGCATTTACATCCTAAAAGTGACGGTCACGTTAAGTTTCAGGTTTCTATCCTTAACAATTCCATATAAATCGTAATTTAAAAGGCTTTTAGCACGCTTTTAGCGCATTTCATCCTTTTGAATTTCGACTTTTTTTAACTGATCAATGTGAGCATTTACACCATAAAAGTAACATCCATGTCAAGTTTCAGGTTTCTATCCTTAACAATTCAATATAAATCGTAATTTAAAAGGCTTTTAGTACGCTTTTAGCGCATTTCATCTTTTTAAATTTCGATTTTTTTAACTGTTCAGTGAGAGCATTTACATCCTAAAAGTAACGGTCACGTCAAGTTTCAGGTTTCTATTCTTAACAATTCCACAGAAATCGTAATTTAAAAAGGTTTTAGAACGCTTTTAGCGCTTTTCATCCTTTTGAATTTCGATTTTTTTTTAAATGTAGTTCAGTGCGAACATTTACATCATAAAAGTAACATCCATGTCAAGTTTCAGGTATCTATCCTTAACAATTCCATATAAATCGTAATTTAAAAGGCTTTTAGCACGCTTTTAGCGCATTTCATCCTTTTGAATTTCGACTTTTTTTAACTGATCAATGTGAGCATTTACACCATAAAAGTAACAGCCACGTCAAGTTTCAGGGCTCTATCCTTAACAATCCCATAGAAATCATAATTTAAAAGGCTTTTTGAACGTTTTTAGCGCCTTTCATGCTTTTGAATTTCAAGTTTTTCTAACTTTTCAGTGCGAACATTTACATCATAAAAGTAACAGCCATGACAAGTTTCAGGTTTCTATCCTTAATAACTCCATAGAAATCGTAATTTAGAAGGCTTTTAGAACGTTTTTAGCCCATTTCATCCTTTTGAATTTTAATTTTTTAACTGTTCAAGAAGAGCATTTAGATCAAAAAAGTAACAGCCATGTCAAATTTCAAGTTTCTATCCTTAATAATTCCATATAAATCGTAATTTAAAAGGCTTTTAGCGCATTTCATCCTTTTGAATTTCGATTTTTTTGTTCAGTGCGAGCATTTACATCATAAAAGTAACAGCCATGTCAAATTCTATAACAAAGTTTCTATGGCTAACGATTCCATAGAAATCCCAATTTTATCGTTTTTAGAACGTTTTCAGCTCATTTCACCCTTTTAAATTTCGAAGAAAAAAAAAACATTCTTAGTGAGCGTTTGAAACTTAAAAATAACCGGCATGCCAGATTTCTCGTTTCTAGCCTCCCCTCCAAGCGTCTTGAGGGCTTTCCTGCCCATAAAAATGCTTATAAAAATAATCTTAATTAAAATTTTCTTTCCCTGTTTGTTTCTAAAATACAATTCATGCCCCTTTATTTGATACATTTCTTGAAATACAATTATGTTGAGAATATTTTTGTCACAACAGATTAAAGTTGTTTTGGGGAAACGAAAAAATGCGTCCAAACCGCTCAGAGGGTTAAGTATTAAAGGAAATCGTATTTTAGAACGTTTTTTCCTCCTGTACCCTTTTGAATTTTTTAAAAACTATTCTACGCGTGCATTTGTATCTTAAAAGTAGCAGTCATGTCAAATTTCAAGTTTATATCCTTAAGAATTCCATAGAAATCGAAATTTAGAACATTTTTAGAACGCTTTTCGCGCATTTCGCCCTTTTAAATTTCGAATTTTTTAGAAACCGTTCTTAGACAGCATTTACAACTTATAAGTATCCTTAGGTGCAGTGGCACTGACATAAAGTATAGCCTATATTGAAACAGATGCTATCACTATTAATTTTCTATCATTGTTTTTGAAATCGGTTTGGAAGTTTCACAGATAACCTCCTAGAAACGAGCGTTATTTCTTTATAACATCAGTATAGATAGTTACCAATCTTCATAAAAAAAATCAGATAAAAATATTTTGAGCCTATATATAAAATATAGCTGCCAATTTTCCGTTTTCTTTCATTTTCAGCAAAGTATTATGTAGAACGTGTACTTCAAATATTCCCCATTTCATTATTAATTTTATTTCCATCGATTTAAAGTATAACAAAATAATAATTAAGACGCTTTAGTCATTGAAAATTAATTACTTTCACGCAAAATTAATTACTTTAGATGAAACGGATATTCATAGAAGTTTGACATAATCTAATATATGAAAATTTTAAACATGTTGAGATATTTCCTTTACAAATTATCAGGCAATTTTTAAGATTTTGAAATGCTTCCTTTTCAGCTTATTAGAAAAATTTTTAGATAGCGGAAAACGTTTACGGATTTAAGCCGAAATATCTCAAGATATACGTGAAGTAGACAAAATGGGTTTTTGAAACATATTGAAGCTTAAAGTAATTAAAATCATCGGAGTAAATTGGGTAGCATCTTCAAATAGATTTGGTAGAGATATATGAAACAGATTTGAAATCTTTTCATAGATTATTTTCTTTGATTCTCATGAATCCAGAAAAATACTTTACATATAGATAAAGTATTTATACCTATAAATACCTATATATAACATATAAAGTATTTACATATATCTACCCTATATATATAAAATCCTAATGAAACGAATTTATGAAACGGATATCATGAAACGATTGAAATGTAACGAATTTACGAAACGATTCTATGAAACGACTGATTAAACATCTGATTATGTTTCACGGCGATTTCTCCTAAAATACGGAATATTTTGCGATGAAATAAACACCAAAATTCCGTATTGATCCGCAGATCTCAAAACCGGTATTAGAATTTTTAAATTCGAATTAGTTTCCGAAATATTAATTTTTTTCTAATTTTATATACTTTTCTCTAATGACGGCAACTCAAATTTTAATCATAATTTTAATCAAATTTTAATCATTTCAATCTCTCCTTTCGTACTAAGTGAGCGTTAGGAAATATGTACACATTTACATTCGAAAAACACGTTTTTCTTTAATATTTTTAACAATATCTGAAATTGCGACCTTAATTTTGAACAAAAATATTAATGTGAGTATTAATTTTATTAAGAATTTTAATCTCCATAATATATGTAATGGCAAATTTTTTACATAGTTAGCTGTTTTGAGATATTGTTAAGGTAATCTGGTCTCTTCTATCTTGAATCTCTTGATTAGTGATTAAGGCAAAATTTTGAAATGGAATTGCGACCTTAATTTTGAGCAAATATATTAATGTGGGTGCTCATTTTATTCAAAATTTTATGCTCTACAACATTTGTACTGACAATGTTTTTGATAGACTTAGTTGTTTTGAGATATTCTTAGGTAACTTGGTCTCTCCGGACTTCAAGTTCTTGATTAACGATTAAGGCAAAATTTTGAAATTAGAATTTCGACCTTAATTTTGAACAAAATACTAATGTGGGTGCTCATTTTATTCAGAATTTTATGCTCTACAACATTTGCATAGACAATGTTTTTGATAGAATTAACTATTTTGAGATATTGTAAAAAATATTAAGGAAAAACATGTTTTTCGAATGTAAATACGTACATATTTCCTAACGCTCACTTGGTACGAGGGGGAAAACATAGAATATTCATTTTAGACGTAATCTGGAGGGATTAAAACGATTTCCAGTTTTCCCCTAATTAATTCTGAATTCAATCCTGTGACCATGGGGCTAAAACTTTAAAGTAAAATTGTGACCTTAATATTCAACAAAAGTATTAAGTGTAGGTAGTCATTTTATTCAGAATTTTAAGCTCTACAACATTTGTATTGACAATGTTTTTGAAAAAAATAGTGATTTTGAGATAGTGTTATGGTATTTAAAAAAAACGTGTTTTTTGACTATAAATCAATGTATAATTCCTAACGCTCACCTAGTACGAGGGGAAAAACGTAGCGTATTCATTCTAGACCTAAACTGAAGGGGTTAAAACAATTTCCAGCTTTCCCCTAATTATTTCCGAATTGAACTCCCAAACCACTGGGCTAAAAGTATTTTTTGAAGAAATAAGAGTACAGAGAGTCAGGCAATTGTTATTTATAGATAGATAGATAGGTATATTTATAGTATATATATATATATGAACGGTGGCAGTGTTCTAACTGTTAAATATAAAAAAAAAATATGGAGGCTCTCTAAAAAAAGGGTAAAATCACAGATTACAAATTCACCAGGTCAAATAGCTTCAATTTTATATGATTCTAGTTAACTATTAATAAAAAAAACCCATATAGAATCAAGTATTTTGTGAAAGAATAGAGAACTGGTGGTGAGGCTCTTATTGTTTTCTGAATTCATAAAATTTTATGAAAAATATCTAATATATTTTAAAATGTAAATACAAAAAAAAAAAAAAAAATCACCTTTTCAATTGACAATTCCAAAAAAATTAATTAATAAATAAAAGATAAAGTAATTTTTCAACAACGATTGTCATATGTAATTACTATTAGGAAACATAGCTTACCAACTTATAAATTTTTAATAGCTGTACCCTAGAAGAAATCCCTTACACCCTGGTTGATCCGCTGCTGAACAAAATGTAAAAGAAATATTGGATCATTTAAGTTGATGAAAACTAACTATAGGACCTAAGGTTAAGTGGGACAACTGGACCATGATTTTACAATGTAACTCTGGAGACTCAGGCAATTCAGCTTCCAAAAGCTAACGTTCATTTGAATTAAAGTCTGAACCTTTGTAAATGTGTTCAGTTAGGTTCACTCTACCAGAGAGAAACTTACAAAATTACATTTTAATGTCAAAAAAAAAAAAAAAAAAAATATCTATGTATATATGTATATTATCTTTCTTTCTTCATGGGTCCGGTTGCCCGCAGGTAGATGTGTGTTTCACATGCGTTTTTTTTTTTTTTTTTTTTTAATATGGCGTATCCGGTCCTGTTCAAAAAAGTGTAAACAACTTAAAAAAATTAAACCAGGCAGATCATATAAATTATATATTAACTAAAGAGCGTTGAACCCTTTGCTAGCAAGGTGTCTAAAAAAAGCACCAAATGCAAAATTATTACATTTATTTACACAAAAAACATAAGAATTAAGAAACTACTTATGTACTTCTGTATAGATAATATGCATAAAAGTTACATGGGTATTTTAGGGAAAAAATAATCAGGATAAATCTATGAACAAACTGGTACGTAAGTACTTAAGTATATCATTCTTTTTTTTATTTACCTCAATAAAAGTTCGATAAGTCCAATAAATCTGTAGAGAATGTAACCATGTTTTTATAGTGAACAGAATTATTTTTTATTGCTTTCGACAATTTTTTAATAATCTCATTTTGTCTTAATGTACGCCTCTTCATCTATATTGTAAAATTTCGAGGTTTGGCTATCTCACTTAAGAAAATTGCTTTGATACCCGCCAATATGCTTTTATTTTTCAAGTGTATTACGTAATTTTAGTAAGGTATTACATAATTTTATTTATTGCAAGCAAAAAAAACAATGGAGACATTAATTTCCTGTAGTAAGAGAAATTAAAAAAAATATTTATAACTGTTGGGATAATTAAATCCCACATGATCCAGTTACCCTATTCTTGAAAAATTTATGGGGTAACTGGAACAGCGGCCTTACATTTGAAACATGAAGTAAATATGTGTAGCTACCTAATAATAATAATTAAAAATCTTACGATACTCATCAGCGTACATGTAAATAAAAACTAAATTAAAAACACATTACAAATTATTCCCAACGTTTCGTGCTCTTTCTAACGAGCCATCATCAGGGGAGAGAGTCCTTGACATCCTCGAAGTGAAGTTTCAAACAGCCGAAATGTTTTCAGTTGTGATGTCGTGAAAGTGACTGTGCTGTTTGAAACTTCGCTTCGAGGAGGTCAAGGACTCTCTCCCCTGATGATGGCTCGTTAGAAAGAGCACGAAACGTTGGGAATAATTTGTAATGTGTTTTTAATTTAGTTTTTATTTACATGTACGCTGATGAGTATCGTAAGATTTTTAATTATTAAATTTTGACAGCGTAAGTCCAAGTTTTTCCTTATTGTACCTAATAATATTAATGTATTTATATGGCCTAATCTTTTAAAAAAGGATTGTTTAATAAAAGTACTTACCGTATTTTAATAAAAAAGCCGCTAGGAAGTTTAACCAAATCGACGTGGTTTTTTAAAAAAGAAACCTAAATTATCGGCAACCTATCACAACAAAGACAGAGTTATGATTGAGTTTACACACGTTGTTTTAAGAAATAGAGATGGGAGTGCAATGTTGACAAAAGTTAACTTAAAAAACACCATTGTTTTTTTTATAAAATAGCCCAGTTACCACAGCTTACCTTATGATTAACTGTTATTTTTATTACTAAGATGCTAAAACTGTATTTAACTTTATACATTTTCTGCTTTCTCTGAAGAATTCTCTAACTTTTTTAAAATCTAAATTTGTTACTTTCTACGTCCCTATGTTTTCTTTTTTTACACTTTTTTATTTAACTCAAACTGGTTTTTGTATGTCAAGATGCAATTTTGGAATAGATTTTTAATCCACTCCCTGATATGCTAGAATTATAAAAAATATTTACAAAGATGTGTTTTCGATGATAAGACAACATTTTAATACTTTTACAACTTAATTATTAATTAATACATTAATTTTAAGGCGTTTTCCAATTAGACCGCCACAGTTGTTAAATCGCCAGAAAGTCCCAGTAACACGTACAGTTAATTGCATGGGAGATGAAAAAAAAATGGATTTAATTATGCGACAAAATATGCCAAAGCACTGTAAAAGTGAAACAATGAAACATTTTAAAGACTTAAAAGTAGAAAAGAATTTATAGCTAAACTAGTATGTTGTGGCCATCACAAAACTTTCTTCTATTTCATACATGTCAATACTTCAAAATTCGCTATCAAAGCGAAAATTAATTCGCTATCAAAGCGCCAAATTAAATGACAATCTGTGCTCATCATGAGAATTCTAAAAAGATGAAATTCCGTGCATTAGTTCTCGAGGTACTACTGTCGCTGAAATCGTGTAAATCCAGCAAAATGCAGCATTGCAGCGCCACCTATTGGGTTATTTACACCCAAACCTAATTATCATCAATTTATGTCAACGTCTAACTGAATATGAAGTTTGAGGGAAATTCGTGCATTAGTTCTTGAGATAAAGCTATTGCGCAAATCATGACAAATACAGCATAGCAGCGCCACCTGTTGAGCGATTTACACCAACACATAATCAGAAGCAATATTAATCAAGTTATACATAACTTTGAAGTTTGATGAAAATTCGTGCATTAGTTCTTGAGATAGATCTATTGAGGAAATAGTGCAAAATGCAGCACAGCAGCGCCACCTATTGGGCGATTTACACCAACACGTAGTTAGCATCATTTCGTATCAAAGAGTAACTGAATCTGAAGTTTGATGAAAATGTGTCCATTAGTTCTTGGGATAGAGCTATTGCAGAAATCGTGTAAATCCTGCAAAATGCAGCATAGCAGCTCCACCTTTTGGGCGATTTACACCAAAACGTAAACAGCATCCATTCATGTCAAGGACTAACGGAACCTGAAGTTTTATGAAAATCCGTGCATTAATTCTTGCGATACAGCTATTGCGGAAATCGGGAAAAAGGCAGCATAGCAGCGCCACCTGTTGAGCGATTTATACCAAAAACTAATCAGCACCAATTTATATCAGGGACTACTTGAATATAAATTTTTATTAAATTCCGTGCATTAGTTCTTGAACTAGAGCGCCCACAAAATTTGTGTCACACACAGACAGACAGACTCGCAGACAGACATTTTGTAAAAACATATTTTTCGGGTTCTCTGACCCCTAAAACGTGTAAATCCGTCGAAAACCGGAATTCGAAAATTTTCATGAATCCAATACTTTCTTCTTGTAAAGATAGAAGAAAGTAAAAATGAAGAGTGTAACATGAAAAAATATACGTTTTTATCAATTTATAGTTAAATATTAATTAATTTACGATTGTACGCTGAGAAATCAATTTATAAATTAAAAAAAGATAACTCAAATAATGTTTCATTTTTTCTTTCCTGTTCCCTTTTTTATAAATTAAACAGAGGGAAAATTATGTATTTTTTAATAAATTCATTTGCTTGAGTTTTCTAGTAAACATATTAAAAGCAGTGAATTTTTCATAATCGAGTTCGTTTCCAAAGACAAATTAATGTATTGTAACGGGAATGTTTGGCAAAACACACGAATTACAGTAAAAAAATTAGGTAGTATTTTAAAGCCATTGAATGCTTATAAAAAGCGTGTTTTTAAAAAACTATTTCTACTTTTATTATATCTTTCTTCCAGAAGTAATAATGTATATGTATATATATCTATATATATCTGTAGGATATTACTTTATAAACAATTTCCACCTGTGTAAATATTTTTGACATTTTTTATATCATTCCTAAACGATATACATAAACCCTGATACTAATTATATTTTCTTTTCAGAGTTAAAACTTTATGTACTGAATTATGAATTCATGAAAATTTTATCTTCTAAAACATTTTTCGTGAATTTTTGAAACTACATTAGAAGATTTACATAATGATAAATTTTAGAAGGATTGAAGGATTTAGAAGGATTAATAAAGTTCGCATTTATAGGGATTTTGTGCAATATTTAAAACCCTACTCAAATCTTTTATTTTAAATACTTTTTTTGGTATATTGTAGAATTAGGAAATGTACAAATATAATGTATAATAATGTTCTTACAACATAAATATAGAAATAATTCCCAATTGAAAAATCTCCCCCCCCCCCCCTAACACCAACGCCAAGAAAGCTGAAAAGATGCAAAGGCAAAAGAAATCATCCTTTAGAAAATATTTTTATTTTGTGTAACCAATAATGCTTTTGGAACAAGACATACTGTTAAAAATTTTGCACCATTCTGGCAGGTCATTCGGCCATTTTTTGAAAAAACGGTTTCATAACCATAATTTAACTATATTCTGACCATGAAATGGTGGTCATATTATGGTCAGAATAGTGTTAAATTACGGTTGTGTAACCCTTTTCGGAAAAAACGGTCAAATGACCTGCTAGAATGCTGCAAATTTTTAACAGTGCACAGTAATGCATCTATTAAACAAAATTGGAACATAAGACACAAGTTTTATTCTTCACAATAATAGGAAATTTTGTCAAATTTTGTTTGTGAAATCAAAAGTTTTTTAACGAGGAGACTGAAGAAACGCACCAGATCGAATTACTTAGTTTGTAATAAATTAAGTACAAAACTTAGAATATAATCAATTTTTTATACGTTTATTTTTTTTTTCTCTTCACGTGTTATGCATCTATGGTATAGATTTTTTCCTATCTTTCTCATTCTTTTATTCCACTATTAGAAGTGATATTTTATAAAAATGCTTGCAGCTGCTTTGTCTCAGTTCAATAAATTTCACGAAGAATTTCTTATTATTTGATGAATAATACATTAGGAATTTCTACAGCATTGTTATACTTATTGATATTTTCGCAATATGTACTCAGGTTTTAAGTGCATAAGGTTATAAAAAAAGGCGGATACTTATTATTAGCGAATCTTAGAGCTGAAAGATTGCATTCTAGAATGCAATAGATAAAAAAGATACTAAAACGCAAACTTCAATGTGTAACAATGCCTATACGT
This sequence comes from Maratus speciosus, assembly GCA_963932465.1. Lineage (NCBI taxonomy): Eukaryota > Metazoa > Arthropoda > Arachnida > Araneae > Salticidae > Maratus > Maratus speciosus. Next base: position 308,633,911 of record OZ010786.1, read on the forward strand.
AAGTTTTATCGTGAAAGCCTTATGAATATGAATAGCGTATAATATGTAAAATTTATTTATTATGTAAGTTTATGTTTTTTTTTTTTTTCAGTTCTACAAAAGAAGTTACAAAGAAAGAATTGAGTTTATGTAATGTAAAAAAGAGAACTAACTGTTTCTGTTACACTTTACGAAAATATAACATAACCTCTTTGAAGATATTAACGATTTAAAAAAAAATCCCTGCCGGCTCGGCCAAGAAGCACAGATATATTTCGAAGTTAAGTGCTAATTTCACAAACAAAAACCAAATCAAGGTTAGAGATAAACCCAGTTTAATAATTTTATCTGGCCGCTTTTGACGAGTTTTTGATTAAAATTTTTTTGGCAACAGTTGGTTATATTAGAATAATTTTAATACGATAATTTTTTTTTTCAACCCCTATTTTTTTCATCCATTGAGAATATTTTTAGTAATATCATCCATCAGTAGAGTTCATCTTATCAAAAACTTATTACTACAGAAGTTATAGATAATATTAAGAAGATTTATATAATAAATTTAAACCATGTGGTGATTGTTTCATTAAATGAACCACACACTATATTTTAACTATTCCCAGTTTAGCATTTTTTATCTGGCCGCTTTTGACGAGTTTTTAATTTAATTTTTTTTTTGTAACAGTTGGTTTTATCAGAATCATTTTAATATGATAATTTGTTTTTTCAACCTCTATTTTTTTCATCCATTGAGAACATTTTTAGTAATATCATCCATCAGCAGAGTTCATCTTATCAAAAACTTATTACTACAGAAGTTATAAATAATAATAAGAAGATTTATATAATAAATTTAAACCGTGTGGTGATTGTTTCATTAAATGAAATACAGACTTTATTTTAAATTCGGGCTTTCTTTTTATTGAGACACACGCACATTTGCAGCCCTATATACGGCATCTCTGAAGGGTGTCAAAAATTGCCATCGCGCCAATGATACTTTTTATCGTCTTAGTGGCGGATTAACGGAGATGTGATTTTTTTCTTCTTTATCTCCCCCGCCTTTTCTTTTCTTTTTGTTCTTTTGCTGTAATAGTTGGTCCTATCAAAATCTTGTCAATGCAAAAGTTGTAGATAATATAAAGAAGATTTATAATAAATTTAAGATGATTTGATAACTTGTGAATTGACGAGATTATTAATTTTTTTTCTCCCCCCCCCCCTTTTGTTTATTATTTATTTATTTACTGTAAGAGTTGGTCCTATCAAAAAATTACAATATAAAAGTTGCAAATAATATTAAGAAGATTTATAATAAATTTAAGTGGATTTGATATCTTGTGAAATGACTAAGTTATGAATTTTTTTTCTTCTTAAAACCCTATTTTTGCCCCTTGATATATGTATACATATACAAATATAATTACATATATATGTATATATAAGTGTGTATGTGTGTGTATGTATATATATATATATATATATGTACATATATGTTTGTATATATATATATATATGTGTACATATAAGTATGTGTATATATATATATATAAATATATATAACCATTAATTAGACATTACTGACCACCATCAATAATTGTGATAGCATGAATGAATTTACATCTATACAGTGTCCCCAATACACTGAATGGATACAAAAACATAACATAATAAACAAGCTGCAAAGTATAAAATAAAAGTCCCTTGTACTATATAACAAAAATTAATAATGAAGAAAAAGAGAAGAAAATGGATTTCAATAAAAATAATTGAAAAGCTTATATATTGAATCACGTTTTCAAGAGTACAGAACTCAATTATACAAGCAAAATCGGTCGTTTTCTGTGAGAAAAAAAAAGCTAAAAGCTGAAAAAAAAATTTCCCCTGTACTCTAACGACCAATAGAACCAGAAGAATGGTTTCAAACTGAAAACAGAATAAAATTAAATGCTATGAAATGGAAAAAGCAATATAGCCTTTTATATAATTAATTTATATCAAGGAAAAATAGTAATATTACACAAAATACCTAATAAAATCCCAGTTATTATCTGCAAATACACATCAGCACATCGTATCATCCATAAGTACGATAATTTTAAGGTTATTTTTACAGTTAAGTTAACACAAATTTTAAAACCTAATATATACAGTTAATCAATTTTGATATACCATGATATATATATATATATATATACACATATGTGTGTGTGTGTGTGTGTGTTTGTGCATATAACACTGGCGCCCGGCTAACCGAAAAGTACCAAATTTTATTTAATTCGTCTACGAATAAAAGTAGATGGTGTTTTTCATACAAAATCTTCGCTGTATCACATTCAGTAAGCACAGCGAAAATGTGGATGTTCTCTCAACCCTTTACATGGATTTAGCTTTCCTCTTATTAAAAAATGCTTTACGAAACTACAAAACACTTCTCAGTTACGGATAGAATCACAATACATTTATTCATATCGTTCTTGTAAGAACTGTGAGGTTTCCATAACAGTATTTTTTGTTCATTAATCTCATTATTCTTGTAAATATTAAAAAAAGTTTCTAACTACCGATTTATTAAATCAGTTTTATTTAAAAATCTATCTAAAAATCAAATTGTTATTATATAAGTTGTTTTGTATATATTCACTGTAAAAAAAAAGGACTAAAATGCGGAAATTGTACTGGCAATCGAGATGCCAGTACTATTTCCGTATTTTAACGGAATTTTTCCCCCGTAAATTACAGAAAAAATTCCGTTTTTCTTGAATTTACGGGGGAAATTTTACGTTAAAATACGGAAATAGTACTGGCGTCTCGATTGCCAGTACAATTTCCGTATTTTAGTCTTTTTTTTTACAGGGTTCAGACATTAACGAAGATAATTATTGAAGACGAGTAAATTTTTTATTTATAATTCGGGACATAAAGGGTTAACATGCTTGTGAAAATTGATAGCCTCTGAAAAACGATATGTCTTGTCGAGAAAACTGATTCTATAGAAACTACTAGAAACCAGAACTTCACTATAGAAACCAGTAGATTTTTTTTTTAACCGAACAGAAGGGGGAAAAATGGTATCAGAAATGCTAGTTTAATCTCGGATATCTTTTGATTTCTGAAGATAAAGGAATGCTTTTCCTGTACCATGGTTAACTCGGAAGATGATATGTTACAATTTCTTAAAGTTTTACTAGATCCATAAACATTTCTCTTTTTTTTTCCCTTTTACCGTGTGTGAAAATATTATGAAAGTTAAAAGGATTATAAATTATAAATAATGGAGTGGAAAAAAATGGAATGGAAATAAATAACTGTTAATATACTGACTACTTATTGTTTGTAATTTATTGTATTGGTCATTTTTTGCCCAAATTATATTATTATATTTAGAAATCGGAAATAAATTTTAAGATCTGGTTTCAGTATTTTGCTGCAATTGAATTTCCCTTGAAGCAATCTGAATCCACTCAATTATAAATTGATAATAATATTAAAATTAATATTAATAGAATTCTACCAGAGACCGATAATTGGCTATATTAATGAAGCATCTGAAATAAAGAGTAAATGATCCTTTTACACATAGAAAAGTTTGACTTTAGTTTAGAAATATCTTCAAGTGCGCAAATCTTTAACAGGAACAAACAATTGTCAATATAGTTTAAAGAAAAGAGTATATTTTAAAGTTTAGTTCATAATACTAATAAAATAAACGTTACACATTTGCAATGCAATTAATAAACGAAATATATAATAAATCAGGCCATTTTTAAAATATGATAATCGCTAAAGTTGTCAAATTTTGTTTATGATGTCAAAATATACACTGCTCAAAACAATTAGGGGAGCACATGGTTTTAACGAAATTATGCAAATATTTACACCGATAAGTAACGTAAAATAAAACATCCATAATTTAAAGTGCTGTAGAAAACAGATAAAGAAAACTTCAGCACGTAAATTAAAGTTTATGACGTCAAAAACTGGAAAAGGGTAATAAGTGCAGAAATCGGGATTTTACAGAAACGTCTGTTTCACTGCCTTAGTTGTAAAATTTAATTGCTCTGCTTGTTTTGAGAAAAGGTGGCTTGAAAATGTCACAACAACATGATTTACCGCAATCCATGGCTTGGCGTGTTATCGGGACAGTTGAATTTGGGGAATCACAACGAAGTGTAGTGGACGCTATTGGAGTAGCAAGAAGTGTCCATGAAAGGCTGTGGAATCGATTCCAAGACACATGGAATGGTAGTCATCGACAAGTGCAAGGTCGAAAATGTGCTAACACAGAAACTGATGACCGATGTATCCTGTTAACAGACCGTCGGGACGGAACGGGCAATGCTACTCAGCTGCAAACACAGTTGTTCTTCGCCAAAGGACGAAGGGTGTCTAGCCAAACAGTCCAAAATAGGCTTCATCAGGGTGGTCTTTATGCACGTAAGCCAATGGACTGTATTACGTTGACCTCAAGCCACTGTGCGGCCCAAAAAAGGTGGGGAACTGAACATCGAGTTTGGAGGCAACGTTGTAGGAGTGAAATTCTGTTTATAGCCGAGTCCCGATTCAGTCTGGATGTGACATCTGATGTGTTTTGGCATGGAGAGAAAGAGGCACTGAAAATAATCCCACATTCGTTCGTGAAAGATCACCTTACAGCGAGGTGGGTTGATGCTCTTGGCTGGAATCAGCATAGGTGGACGTACGGGCCTGCATATCATTCGGAATGGCACTTTGACGGTCCAGAGTAATACAGACGAGATACCGAGACCTCATGTCGTATTTTATGTTGCAGTAATTAGTGATTTCTTTTTTTCCATGCATGATAATGCCAGACTTTATACAGTTCGTCTTGTGGAAAACATGCTTGAAGATAAAACAATACAGCGTATGGAATGACCAGCATGCTCTCCTGACCTAAATCCGATGGAGCATGTTTGGGACATACTCAGATGACGCATTGCTGCAAGACCGAGGCCTCCTTTTACTGTCCGGGACTTGGAGATTGCAATTCTTGAGCAGTGGAAGAGTATTCTCCAAAGTCTTATCGATAACCTCATCGCATCCATGGAAAACAGGTGTGCAGCAATCTTAGCTGTTCGAGGAGACCACACACCATATTAAAAATCTTACATTCTAAACAATGCTTTTTTTTAATGATTTACATGAAACCAAATTGTTGCCCAAACCATCTTTTCATGTTCTTTTCATCTTTTCAAAAAATAAAAGCCCCCTTACCATTTTTTTGCGTCTTTTTTTATGTATTGCGCATTGCTACACGTGTACTATCCATTTTATGCCCATATATTGATGTTTTGCACTGTACTCTTTACTTTTTTGCTTGCTCCCCTAATTTTTTGAGCTGTGTATTTTATACTAGTAGGCTTCGCCGGCTTTGCAGGTCGGTTTCGCTAAACGAACCTAGAATCAAAGCATACATATCGGTAAATTGCAACCAGTGTTTTACAGCAATCTGGATCTTTAGCTGGAATGTCCTTCCACATTGCTGAAAATGATATGAACGTCATTGCACTATTATATTTTCTCATGTGTCAGACGGATTCTCAGCTGTTAAGGACCAACTCTTTTAGTTGATCATTTACACTAGAATGGGGTAAAGGACGATATAACGATATGCGATATACTAAAACCATCCCTAAAAAAATCTAACTAACAATGCAAGTCCCATAAATAATTCGTTCAGTAGAACTTTTCAAATAGGCTAATCTTGCATAATCGGATTTATGTGATTATAAAATCCCCCCCCCCCCCTCCATAATTTTATAACCAAGCAACGTTCTATGATATGCTATATGCTAAAACCTTCCCTGGAATATTATCTAACAGTGCAAACGCCATCAAAATCCATTCAGCAGAACCAAGGTTATAAGCTCCCGGAACAAAAATTCCATTTATAATTTATATATATACATATGGGAATGAACCCGGTCTTCCCAGGATACTGAATATAGGCGAAAAGCATCATATATACTATTTCCGATGTTAACATATTTTTTATCTTTGCACAATTTAAAGGGCACAGCAATGAATGCGGTGTTTTCTGACAGGTTTCTCAAGATACTTTTTACGTTGTATACTTATGCATCGTTAAAACACGATGTTTGATTAAAGAACATTGTAGTTAATCAAAAATTAATAAAACAAGCTGGAAATTGCTCGTCAAACGTGGCAAATGAGATGCGTTCGTACTATAAGTAATTTTATAAATATTTTTTGCACAGCATATTGTACTTAATGTATATTTTAGTGCACTTCATAAGTGCATATCAATTTCATTCTGTTCGAAAGGTTCTAACATCATTAAAATGCACTTGAATTAATTTTTTCCCATTGGCCTTAATGTAACTGAAAACTTTTGACTGTCCCTGTAATTAAACTATGCATCCGATTTTCATAAAATTTGAAATGACACGACAAAATTTTGCAACAATTATATATTTAAAATTTCAGACCATTCGGTTGGGTAGTTTTTGGTCTGTTATATGTGGACGGACGGACTGAACGACGACTATGGGTGATAAGTATTTATATAATTACGAACGCACCTAAAAAGTATCAGCAAATAATCTCAAAGATTACGGCGAGAAAGCTTCGCACTGGTCTACTGTTAATAGCCGAAGAAATCTCCAAAGATAGCTATTTAAAATCAACCTTTTTGATTCTGTTCATTTCATTGGTGGAAGCGATTACATGTCCTAAATTTGTGTTTTATTTATATTTTATTGTTTTATTTATTGATTGATGAACGTTTAAATTTCGTTATGGAATATAAACTAGAAACAAATGATGAGCTATTTATATTAACAAGTTGAGTGCCACGGTGACTGACACTGAAGCTGAAAAATTTACAATGTTTTAAGTAATTTTTAAGAAAGTATAATCCTGTAATAAATAAAAGGTAAGTCAATTTTAAATGAATGTTCAGTAATTACTTAAAATAATATATATATATATATATATATTTAGTTTTATATCATATTTTAGACCGTCAGTCATCGTGAATGACGCGTTCTAAAAGGAAAGTTCAATGTCAGTCACCGGTGACTGACGTGGCGCTTAACGTGTTAATTTAAGTGCAAACGAATTTATTTACTGTAATTGTCTGTACGCTATAGTGATAGATTTGAAAAAAAAATTTCATGCTTGAAAATTATTTTAAAAACAATAAAAATTGAGTAAATTACGATACAGTTTTAAAGCAAATTACGATATGACTTACAAAGAAATTGCACTTTAAAGTACATTTTTCCTTATTCGACGGTGTAAAAATTGAAAATGTGCAGTATTTAGAAGTTTAAAAAATTGGAATAAAAGTTAAATTTAATCGTCTGCTGTTACCACCATCCAAATGACGTCAGCGTTACCGACGGGCATGTTTGTCCTTTACAATATAGATAGTAGAAGTAGATGGATCCTTATGAAAAATATCACATCGAACTACTTAATTTATAATAAATTCAGACAAGCTTAGAGGACAACAATCAATTTTATACTTTCAGTTAGCTTTATGTGCCTTGCATCTTGTATCGATTTTTTCTCGTTGTTCCCATTCGTTTATTCCATTTTTCGAACTGATATTTTATAAATTGCTTGCAGCTGTTTTCTTCGAGTTAAATATCTCTCTCGAAGAAATTCTCACATTAGAAATTTTTTGGTAGTACCATTATACTTATTGATATTTTCGCAATATGTACTCAAGTTTCAAATTTATAAGATTATAAAAGTAAACCGATACTTACAATTAGTGAATCTCCGTGTTTCTATATTTCATTGTAGAACAGAAGAAAATGAAATATGAACGCAAACTGTAGTGTATAATATTAATTACAAATAAAAGTTTTACTGTGTAAGATTAATGAACATCAATAACATAGAGAACGTAAAATTTATTTACTTAGAAAGCTTACCCAAAATATACCGTTTCTTAGAAAGAACTAACAAAAGGAAGGAATAATTCATGTTGAAGTACTGGGAATTGATTAAGTTGAGAAAACTGCAAGTTTTAAAATAATGGAGTAGATAAATTAATTTTCCCTTTCGTTATTTTATTTATTTATTTATTTTGAAGAAACGGGATATTTTGGATAAACTTTCGAAGTAAATAAATTTCATATTTTATATTTTAACTGTTTATCGTGTTTCTTCAAAAGAAATAACAAAAGGAAGAAATAATTCACATTGAAGTATAGCGAATTGTGAAAGTTAAGAGAACTGTAAGTTATAAAATAATGGATCATGTTAATTAATTTTCCCTTTCGTTATTTTACTTATTTATTTATTTATTTATTTATTATTCATATTATTATTTAGAAACAGGATATTTTGGTTAAATTTTCGAAGTGAATAAATTTTATATTTTGTATTTTAACTTGTTTTAAATGTTTCTTTAACTGTATTTTAACTGTTACTATACTGATTGTTTATTATTTGTATTCTTCCTTTTTTGCTCTATATATTATTACTAGAAAGGTAGCCCGTCAAAAATGACAGAAATTTAGATATAAAGATTTATACAACTCATGTGCAAGAATATGAGTTTTCTCGCTTGTTCCGCAGTGATAGATGAAAATAACACATTTTAAGAACGAAACACATTTATAAAAAACTGTGTACAGTAGAAGACCACTAATCTGCACAGTTTGGTTCCAAGTGTTATGCAGATTTGAGGCTTTTTGCAGTCATGTCTATTCAATCTTAGTTTACATTTTTTTAAATTCATATATTGGACAATTTAGATTGTTGAGCCTTAAAAATAAATAAATAACACACTTGAAGTAAGGTTAAAAACTATTAAATTATCGTATACGATTTCATGAAATGGTATTATAGAGTATTATATGTGTGTGCTTCACGATCTTGGTTACGACGTTAACGAAATTGGCTGCAACTTGTCATAATCCTAATAGTGTGGGCCGCTATAACAAAAAAGTAACCAGTTTTTAGTAAAATTTCTGATATAAAGTAGCTTTCAAAAACTTGTGTAAAATAGCAGGCCGTTCTCGTGTTATAGTCCTAGGAATAATATTTCTAACACTGAAGATTTTCCATGTATATATGGAATTTAGAAAAGCTTCTCAAAAAGAAAGGTCCTGAAATGACATTGTAATTCCTCTAACTTCAAAGTTTAATCGGGCCCTGATGTTGAGTACTGAAATCTAATAAATACAGTTATTTTGAATATTACAACAGAATTAAACAGTTAAACTTATTTAACTTAAACCCGCTGTTACTTCCTGATGTTATTATTTAGTATTAAGAAAGAAAATTATTTAAAATTTTCAACATGCATTTATGATTTTTTTCCGTCTTTAATAACTAAATAATGAAAAAATAGGCTTTTGTTCTGAGCTCATAAATATGACAATAAAATAATGTAACTAAGAGACATTGCAAAATTAAATCTTTGTGATTACAAACCATAAACAAACGATACCGCTACCATTTTACCCACTATGACGTCATTAGAATATTGCCCATTGATTGTTGGAGAACTTACTTTGTGAATGATCAATGATTTAATATTTTTGACCTTTCACGATGAATGAATCACTTGTGTTTGTTTAGGTTTATGGAATGAGATATTAAGCTGTGAAACTAATTTCAATTGAAGTTATCCAAGGATAAATGTATTTTTAATCGAAATTAAAAACAATGCTTTGATCTCGAAATAAAAAGTTTTAGTTTGTATAATTTGTTATTTCTTTTAATTATTTATTTAAGTACTTTTCCATTATAGCGCATTTTTAAAAAAAGCTTGGCGCGATTCGGGCATCAGAAAGTGAGATATGTTCCGAAAACATATAAACAGCTATGAAAAGAAATCTAATGAACTTTTATCTTTGTTTATATATGCACTTATATGCATAAAAAGTCGTTTCGGTACTTTTCGGTTAGCCGGGCGCCAGTGTTTTATATACATATTTATATACATACATATATGTAAATATACATATATTTACACATACAAATATTGTATATAAACACACATATATATATGTGAATATATATGTATATTTACATATATGTATGTATATAAATATGTATATAAAACACTGGCGCCCGGCTAACCGAAAAGTACCGTCGTTTCTAAATATATATAATTTTTTTGGTACTTTTCGGTTATTTGTATATAAAAAAATTTTATATACAAATTACGGCACAGATTTTAGATATGAACCGGGATACCTAACTGGCGCCAAAATGGTGTTATTTTGCCTGCTATGGTAACCCGGCTATTGTTTTTTATTTATTAATAAATTGTTTATTTACTTTTATTTTCTGTTTTTTTAATTATATATACTGCTTTGTTCTATATTTATTATTCAAACTTTTATTTATTTATAGTTATTTTCTTTTCAAAATGATAGCAAATAATTGAAAAAATATATAAGTAACTGGTATTCGAAAGCTAGATTTCTGCCAAATTGGCGTTGTAGAAAAATCACGCCAACCCCCATGCGTATATGACACCTGTGCAGAAATTACTTCTGTTTCTTTATAAAAATGGGTAAATTGCTTTTTTTATATTAAATTGTCGACACAGATGTCATATACGCCCATATTGGCGCGATTTTTTTTTGACGCCGATGCCATATACGCACCGGGTACTTAACTGGCGCCAAAGTGTCGTTATTTTGCATGTAATGGTAACCCGAATGTTGTTTATGCTGTTGATGTTTTCGCCAAATTGGCGTCGGAAAAAAATCGCGCCAATATGGGGCGTATATGACATCTGTGCCAAATTGTATACATATCGAAAAAATTGCTTGTGAGTATGAAGCAGTAAATAGGTTCCCAGAAAATACGTTGGCAAACTTCTTTCTCGCCAAGAAACTTTTCTCCGAAGTATTGTACTTAAGCAGTGATTGCTAGAAATGCATTTTTAATTATGATATGCGCTTTTATGTTTTACTACATTTATGCATACTATACTGTGTGTATAAATGCTACAGATCATATGCAGGGCTACACAAAAGAATTCGTAAGGGTTACTGAGTATGAGAGTAAATTGCTTAAAGGTGGTTTTTAAAGGAGTTATGCATTTTTACGCTGAACTACATTTAGTTTCCTAAGAAAAGTTTGTAGAATATAGATAAAATGATATACATGGTCACGCAAAGAATTGGATACATAACTGCCTATGGATGATAATATCTGGAAATATGATTTCAGTAGTTTTAAGAGTAGTTTAAATTAAATTTTAGCTAAAAAGTGGCATGTAATAACGGTACTATTGGCTATGGACGGTAACTGCTGAAATCAATTTTTAATTTTTTTTATGCGTTTTCTAAAATGTTTTCGGCACAGATGTCATATTCGCCCCATATTGGCGCGATTTTTTTCTGACGCCAATATCATATAGGCAATGGGTACTTAACTTGCGCCAAAGTGTCGTTATTTTGCTTGATGTGGTAACCCGGATTATGTTGTTTATGCTGTTGATGTTTTCGCCAAATTGGCAACCGAAAAAAATCGTGCCAATATGGGGCGAATATGACATCTGTGCCATGTTTTCTTAGTTATCTTGGTACTTTTTAGTTATCCCGTCGATCAAATTACTGTCGCCAAATTGTAAAATTAATTGCCAATAATGGTTCCCATTAATTAATTAATTAAATGCCAATAATGGCCAATAAAACCATTAATTCGACGTTTTATTTGTATTTTTATTAATGTTTTACTATTGATTTGGCGATTTATATAATTTGGCGAAATTGGTCGACGGGATATCTAAGAAGTAATGTTATCTTATTTACCTTATTTCCCTAAATATCGAAGTTTTGTTAAAGCATTTAGGATGTGTTGGAAAGTGTTTCATATTCTATGCTTAACGCATGATTTTTCTTTCTTTTGTAGTCTTATTTTGCATTTATTTTATTCTTAATTTTTTAGTCTTTTACTGCTTTATAGAAACTTTGGCACAGTTGCCATATACGTATCATATATTGGCGCGATTTTTTTCCGACGCCAATTTGGCGAAAACATCAACAGCATAAACAACAACATCCGGATAACATATCAAGCAAAATTACGACACTTTGGCGCCAGTTAAGTACCCGTTGTGCATATGACATTGGCGTCAGAAAAAAATCGCGCCAATATGGGGCGAGTATATGACATCTGTGCCGAAACTTTGATATTTAATGTTTAAACTCTACGCTCCACTCCCCTTGCATATAGTACACATTATAACACGTATAACGCAAAATAATAGCCAGTTTGGTTCTTTACCACTGTAGGGGCTTTGGCATTTTTTTTTATAAAGCTTGGTGTAATTTGGGGATCAGAAAGTGAGATTTGGGTACTTTTCCGTTGTGCGGACACCATTGTCGCCAAGCGTAATAGTTGGCGCAAAATTGTGAATTGAAGCATTTGAAAAATAAAAGAAAAACCGTTGTCGATACTAAAATGAGCATTTAAAAAATATAACATTTGAAAATTCCAGACTTTTACGAACTATTTCATCAAATCACAAATATATACTTAAAATAAGTGAACAAATAACTGCTGTAAAATAAAGCAATAAAATAAAACTCATATTAAACTGCTTGCATAAAATTACAAATATCTTTTAGCATTTTGAAATAATTGGCGCATTAGCATACATTTTGGCATGGTGTCCGTATAACGGAAAAATATCGAGATTTGTTGTCAAATCATATAAACAGCTATGAAAACAAATTTGATAAGCGTTTTTGTTTGTTTTATATGTATATTATTGATGTTTTTATGTACAAATTACATCTGTTTCTGTATAAAATTAGAGAAAAGGCTTTTTTATGTTAAATAAATCGTATAAATATCGAAAAAAATGCGTGTGTATATAAAATGAAACAGTGAATAGGTTCCCGGAAAATATGTTACCAAATTTCCTTTTTCGCCAAGGCACCTATACTGTAAAAGTACCTAAAGCACATTAAAATCTCGCAGTTAGGAGCTCACACAGTACACCGTTGTTTATTGGTGGTTATTTTATTAGTAGCATCGGGAGGAAGATGTAAAGATGTACTTTAAATTCTCACCCATAGATTTCGAAAAAATATCTTAAAAGAGTGAAGTTTAAATTAAATTTCGGTGACCTCATTATGAAAGATTAATGGTTTTAAATGGGAATTTCACCAAATTAGTCAGCTATCGCCAGGTTGGTTAACATTTGGCGCTACTGTGGTAAACCTGCATTAATACTTTTCAACAATTACTCATTTCAATGAGGCGGTCCTACCGGAATAGTGAGGGACACACAGAGACTTGGATTTTATATAAATAGATGCGCACGAATTGTAAATGTATTTTAAGACCTAGTTGCCGAATTTTGGGATAATTGACTTTCATTTGAAACATTTTTTACATTTTCTACAACGCGGGATAACCCACCATTGGCATAGGCTTCCAGATCCCGCGTTGCAAGTTTATTCAAAAAAAAAAAAATTACAATATTATTTAACAATAGTTTTAACAATAAGAATTAAAGGTAATAGTACAAATAATAATAATAGTAATTATAAATATAATAATAAAAGTAATAATAGAACAGATGAGCTGAGCGCTTTACAGACGAAAATGTGTATTATTTTTTTTCATTTGAAACAATATGAATTCACACAATTATAATATTAAGGGGGTCAGTTTACCTCAAAATTGGTCAAAATGCCGATTTTTATATTAAATGAAAGCCCATTTAATCGTAAATAATTTGACAACTCACTTTTACCCATACAGTAGGGGAGACCGGGGCTAGTAGTGACATTTTCGACATTTTTCATATTTACTGTAAGATTTGAACTGAAGCAAAACAGATAGTGTATCATATCATTAGAGTAAATCTTATGTAACATATTTATAAAACTACTATTAACATTATTAACGTTTTTCATAACACAAAATGAATTCTGCGTAACCTAGAAATTTGTCACTACTAACTCCCGCTACGGGGCAAGTTGCGACATGCTTGGGGCACATTGTGACACATAAATGACAAATACAAGTACATTGTAATTGTAACATATACAAATTATGCAAGAAAGGCGATTAAATGGGATATGTTAAAACAAGAATGAGAAATTTATTCATTTATAACGTTCTTAACACAATAAAACCCTTTCATGCTTTAATAATATTGAAAATAAAATGAAAATAAAATAGTTAAATTGTTAAAACTTGTAAACTCTTAGTCCTTTATAAAGATAGTTTTAGAGACACTTAGCAATAAGAAGAAAAAAACTGTCTTAATCAGGAAAGAAATAAAAAGTAAGCAAACATTACAAGCCATTGCGGTTTTGTATAACCTCACAAACAGTTTCGTTTTAGAAACGATTAAAAACATTTTAAACCGATAACTTCGTTTCTTAAGGCCGAATTCAGGCTTCAAAAATCACAAATTAGCGATCTGACAGAAAACGATTTCCGGATTGCGCACACATTTGCGAGTGATTTGCGATCTCAAATTTTGTGATCGCTAATTTGTGGTTTGAACTTTCCAGAACATGAACGGATTTTATTACACGGATGCCTCACTCGCCTTTTGCGCCTTTAAATGGTAATTTTGTTTAGGTCGATGTTTCTTAAGGGTACAAAAAATGTTAAACCCGTGTAACAAAAGGTTAAGTTAGATTCCGACCCTTATTTCGTTTAACAATATTGCATACAGCGCCATTCGCCACTCCTCGTGGCGAGCATTTGAACTTCTTTTTTTTGGGCGGGAAATAAATTCTCATAACCTCCTTTAAACTATTACCAAGTTTTATAACATTTGATCCAGTAGTTTTCCTTTTATGACCATTTCAAAGTGGAACTTTAATTATAACCCCCCCCCCCCTATAAATTATGTTTATGTATGAATATAATTCATAAGCAGCCTTAAAAAAAACATCAGATCGAACTACTTAAATTTATAATAAATTTAGACAAGCTTAGAAAACAATAATCAATTTTTTTATACTTCCAGTTATTTTACGCACATCTATCTCTTTATGTGCCATGCATCTAGTATCGATTTTCTCCTTTATTCTCATTCTTTTATTCCATTATTCGAGCTGATATTTTATAAAACTGCTTGCAGCAGCTTCCTTCGAGATAGATGCATCTCTCGAGAAAATTCTAAATTTTTGGTGAATAGGAAGAATTATTAGGAAATATTATTGATATTTTCGCAATATATACTCAGGTTTCAAATTTACAGGTTTTTAAAACAAGACCGGTATTTATGATTAGCAAACCTTAGCATTGCACTGTTACATGTAGAATATAGCAGAAGAAAATAAATTGTACAGTTTTGCAATGAACTTGATAAATGAAACATATACTGTCGATCGGGGATACTTTGGTCCTGGCGGGGTTACTTTGGTCCAGCCCATAAAAAAAGATTTTATTCTTTGTATTGAACAAACAATACAAGATAACTTGGAGTTTTTGCCCTTGAAAAATAATTATAGAGTATTTGAATAGTTTGGGGGTAATTTAATTTTTTTAAGGGCAACACTGAATGTTTTGTAAACAACTGTTTTCGTGTGTAGATTTTAACTCTCCAAACTTTCTATTGTGAAACAATCTTGATAAGAGCTACAAATAAAGTAAGTATCAAAATATTACCTTTAGTAACCTGTAACCCATGCGTGATCATAATTTTTCCTTTAACTTTTTATTTTGACAGAAATGCTTACGTTTTCATAAAGCTAGCATGAAAACTAGTATTTCGGGGCTACTTTGTGCCAGGCCTGTTTTGGTCCGAAAATAGCCCCAATTACTTAGAACACTTACTTTTGTACAACCAAATCTCTTAAAACATGTTTTAAGTAATTTTTTTTTTAATGTTACTGTTGCAAAATGTAACATTAATTGAAAGAAATTAACTTGAAACTGGTATGAATGAATAAGAACAAAAGAACTTCTTAAAACACCATCAAAAACTTTTAATTGCGCTAGGCCTTTCGAAAGATCTGAGTCTTTCTTCGTCAGGCGCAAAAAAGACGTGCTTCTGCTATTAAAGCATTTGAGTCTTGCTGCTGCTTTCATAGTAGAAGAACGTCTTCTTTGCGCCTGACTAAGAAAGACTCAGATCTTTCGAAAGGCCTAGCGCAATTAAAAGTTTTTATGGTGCTTTAAGAAGTTCTTTTGTTCTTGTTACATTAATTGTTTTTGTTCCAGTTGCTGAGGATAACATGACGAAAACTGTTTCTCGTTTCTTTAATATTAACAATTGGTTAATTGAAGAGCTAAGTGGAAGAACATGTTAAGTAACAAAAAATACATTTCAAGAAATTTGAGGTGAAAGTTTTTGCTGTAAATTTTAATGATTTATTTTCTGTTTGATACTATGTGTTTAAAATATTAACAGGTATGGTACTAAACTCTTTCAGTAAAACTTTTTCATATTTAATTTTCGAATATTAAAAATTATTAATATTATTGACATTATTAAATATTAATATATTAAATATTAATGAATAATGTCTTAAATCTTCAAAACTAAATAGAATCTTAGTATTTTAGCTTCACCATGTGATAGGATACCTCATAACGCTTTCATCCAAAAGATTAAAAAAAAAAAAATAGAAAATGTAGTATAGCATGTTCATCCACTCAGCTCTTCAGTTGTGTTTAACTGTTAAAAAAAAAAAAAACAACAACAAAAAAAAAATTTGTTTATCTGGTTTGCAGTGTTAATTTATTAGCAAGTGCTATTGCAAGGGTTTTCCATAAAAATGTATTCATTTACATATAAATTTTTTCATTTTATATTAAACTAAGTGGATGGACCAAAGAAGCCCCTAGCAGGGGCTACTTTGTTCCAAAATTTAAAAAATAGTTAAAAAATAAAAATAAAAAAATTCCTCTTTAACCCTTTCAGGGGCGGTGGCTAGATGGTCTAGCAACCTAATTTTAATTCCAAAACTGACTACTGGCACCAAGAATATTTTAATAAAAAGTTGCTTTTGTAATTAAAGTGCAAAATAGCGTTTTGTTATTTAGTAAGAAATTCGTTTGACTATTCTGGTGTCAGTCAATTATTTTATCAGTTTACGAACAGAATTTCTCTGCCCCTGAAAGGGTTAAAACCATACAGTTTGCTTCATTGTTTTATGTTAATTGTTTACAACTCCATTTCGACGTTGAAAAATCACATATAATATTTTTTAATAATGGAAGTGTGAGTGGAACCAGGAAAAAGTGGCCCAAAGTAGCCCCCGTTCGACGGTAATAAATCGGGCTATGTTTTCTATGATAATAACGAAAGTTTTAAAATTACATTTATGTATGAATATAATTTGTAAGCAACTTTACAAAAACATCAGATGGAACTACTTAAATTTATAATAAATTCAGACCAGCTTGGAGAACAGTAATATATATTATTTTTTTACCCTACTGCCAAGAAGGGTTATGTGTTTGACGCGTATCTGGGTATGTGGATTTCTTTATACCCTCGAAACATCCCAACGGCTGGATGGATTTTAATGAATGAGGTCTCTATCGATTCGCCTTAACCATCCGATGGATATAGGCAAGGTATTGTTTTCATAAATTCAAAATGGCGGGCCGTAAAATACAAAATGTTGGTAGAGACGAAAAAATGTTTTACGCACCCTATTGAGTGGCATATCATTGGATAGGTCTTTCAAAATGAAGTCGATGTTTCATTGACTATTTTAGAGTCAGAAGCTCCGTTTAAATATTACACAACCTGGAAGTTGTGTAAGTAGGATCTCTAGCTTGACTGCAACTCTAACTTTCATAGACATCTATAGGTCTCATCAAAACAGTGTTTATAGATAGAAACCAACAATTAAACACAACTTAAAAGTCACCAATACAAGTAAATAAAAAAATAGGTAAGTAATATAAAAAAATAGTTTCACATTAATGAGAAATAATTAATTAGTTCGCTTTTTATGCAGTCGGGTTTTTTGATTTTTTAAATTTAAATGTTACTTGTTTATACTTCCAGTTATTTTACGAACATCTATCTCTCTATGTGCCATGCATCTAATATAGGTTTCCCTCTTATTCTCATTCTTTTATTCGATTATTGGAGCTGATAATTTATAAAACTGTTTGCAGCAGCTTCCTTCGCAAATGCATCTCTCGAGAAAATTCTAAATTTTTGGCGAATAAGAAATATGATTAGTTCATTAGGAAAAATTATTGATATTTTTGTAATACTCAGGTTTTAAATTTATAAGGTTGTAAAACAAGACCGGTATTTATTATTAAAGAATGTTATCAATGCAATTTTGCATCGTAGAGTATAGTAGAAGAAAATGGAGCTAGAAGGCAAACTGGAATGTGTAACGCTAATCACAAATAAAAGTTGTACTATGTAAGATTTATGAATATAAATAAAATAAAGAATATAAAATTTATTTACTTCGAAAGTTTACTCAAAAAATCCCGTTTCTTCAAAAGAAAAAAAAAACGAAAAAGAAAATTAATTCACATGGAATTACTGAGAATTGTGAAAGTTAAAGAGAATTAAAAATTATAAAAAATAATGGAATACATTATCACTGTTACTACACTAATTATCTATTTATTTGCATATTGAACTTCTATAATGCCGACAATCTACAACTGGAATTTTGCAGCATCTCAAAGCAGTGTTTAACCGGATAAGGGGAAAATATACTTTTTATTAATTTCAAGACTTTTAGGACATTTTTATATCGAATATTTCCTTACATACTTGTATTTTTTCAATATGTATTCAGGTTCAAAATTTATAAGATTATAAAAGAAGAACGGTATTTATTATTAGTGTTGAAATGTTGCATTCTGTGTTACTAGCTACCAAAATGAATTAGGAACACAAAAATTTTATACTTACCTATAGTTTTGATAAATAAATGCGTAAGTTTTGTGAATATGAATAACACATAGAATGTAAAATTTATTTATTGTGTTATTATATTAATTTATATACTCAGAATTTTCTGTTTCTTCGAAAGAAATAACGAAACAAATAATATAATCCACAAGAAAATATCAAGAATCATAAAAATAAAGAGGAATACAATTTACAAAACAATGGAATACGTCATAGTTATAAAGTTATAATTGTTACGACATTGAATGATTAGTATTTGCATTTATTAAAATTCCAAAATTTGCTAAAACATTGACACACTGCTCAAAAAAATTAGGAGAGCAAGCAAAAAAGTGAAGAGAACAGTGCAAAACAGCAATGTATGGGCATAAAATGGATAGTACACGTGTAGCAATGCGCAATACATAAAAAAAGATTTTAAAAAATGGTAAGGGAGTTTTTATTTTTTGAAAAGATGAAAAGAACATGAAAAGATGGTTTAGGACAACAATTTGTTTCCATGTAAATCATAAAAAACATGAATCACGAACGAATATGGGATTATATTGAGTGCCTTTTTCTCTCCATGCCAAAACACATCAGATGTCACATCCAGACTGAATCGGGACTCATCTGTAAACAGAATTTCACTCCAACAACGTTGCCTCCAAACTCGATGTTCAGTTCCCCACCTTCTTTGGGCCGCACAGTGGCTGGAGGTCAACGGAATACAGTCCATTGGCTTACGTGCATAGAGACCACACAGATGAAGCCTATTTTGGACTGTTTGGCTGGACACCCTTCGTCCTTTGGCCAAGAACAACTGTGTTTGCAGCTGAGTAGCATTGCCCGTTCCGTCTCGACGAGCTGTTAACAGGATATATCGGTCATCAGTTTCTGTGTTAGCACATTTTCGACGTTGCACTTGTCGATGACTACCATTCCATCTGTCTTGGAATCGATTCTATAACCTTTCATGGACACTTCTTGCGACTCCAACACCGTTCACTACACTTCGTTGTGTTTCTCCAAATTCAACTGTCCCGATAACACGCCAAGCCATGGATTGCGGTAAATCATGTTGTTGTGACATTTTCAAGCCACCTTTTTACAAAACACAAGCTGAGCAATTGAATTTTACAACTGAGGCAGTGAAACAAACTTTCCTGGAAAATCTCGATTTCTACACTTATCACCTTTTTCCAGTTTTTAGGTAGATTTCGTATGAAATACTACCTATTGGGATCATTCCTATGTTGGAATTTCCGAAAATTTTTTTCAGATCTACACCGATCATGACCCCTAGAACCCAAAACCACTCCCAGTAAAAAACTTTATCTATCTATCTATCTATCCATATATATATATATATATAACTTTCTTCTGAACACGATAACTTTCGTAATTCTGCACCAATCTCTTCCAAACTGATACATAAAATCAATGGGCATAAAATCTCGGTCACGTTCGTTAAGGGGCAAAATCGGACCAAGGGGATGGAAAATCGGGGGGGGTGGGGGGTTGTGAAAACAGAAAACCCCCCATAACTTCTTAATTTTTGTACATATCAAATCAGTTTAAAGTTTTTATTACTTCTAAAAATAGTGCCAAAAATTTATGTATCAGAGATTTTTGATAAAGTTAAAAATGGGCTCAAAGGGAGTAAAAAATAGGGTTTTTGGGAGAAAAAAATTCATAACTTCGTCAATTCTCAAGATATCAAATCCAATTAATTTTATTATAAATCCTCTTAATATTATCTACAACTTTTATATCGAGAAGTTTTTGATAGGACCAATTTATCGCAAAAAAATTAAAAACGAAAACAAAAAGGGGGGAGTTGAAGAAGAAAAAAATCCACAACTTCGTCAATTCAAAAGATATAAAATCCCCATGAATTTATCATATATCTTCTTAATATTGTCTACAACATCTATATAGACAAGTTTTGGATAGGACCAATTCTTATAGCAAAAACAAATTAAAAATACATAGGGGTTGAAGAAAAAAATTATCTTAGTAAGGGTGTATTCAAATCCAGCACCGTGCAAAAGGGGGGGGGGGGGGCGAAGGGGCGCTCGCCCCGGGCGCAGAGATTTAGGGGGCGCCAAATTTAAACTATCAACTCGGTTTTTAATTTGTTAATTTTGACCGTTGATTATTTTTTTGGATTTTTTTTCTTCAAGGTCATTCTTTTTCTCTTTTTATTTGTAAAAAAATATACATATTATATGCAGATCTGGGATTCCCCCCCCCCCCCCCAATGTAATTACATACATTTTTATTTTCATTTATACATTTTTCATATATACATTTATGTTATTGCATCATCTCCTACCCTAACTCCAAAAAGAAATTTCTGACTAAGGAAAGGACTCAGGGGCCTCGCTAAGGGGGGAGGGGGGGGGGGCTCCCCCTCGAACATTCGCGAATGTTATTACACTTGGCAAATTTACAAACTTAGTTGGCAAATTTGTTTAAAATTTTAATAAAAACTATAATATATTTTGTATTTCTGACAGACTTGGCAAAAATTTCAAAAGTAATTGGGAGTATTATTAAACTTTTATAAAATAAGAACTACATTACATTTTCTAACTGTGGTAAGTCGGCAAAATTATAAAACGAGTTGGCATTGCCAATGAAATTTGACTTGGCAATTTAAGGCCCTCTCTTCCACCAATAAAAAGTCTTAGTGATGGCATTGAAAGGACTTTTTTCAAAACTTGTGTTAGGTTTTTGTAAGTCTCTTTTTAGTAGAACATTCTACTTCATTTATAAGTAAACTTTTTTATTGGATCTACATTTTTCCTTGAATTATAATAGTAAGTTCATATTTACTTGTCATTAAGTTCTTTAAATTTGGTCGTTTTAGGATGTACTTTTGTAATATCTTATTACAGTGTTTCTCAAACTTTTGCACTCTGACCCCCCCCCCCCCCCTTTTATATCGTCTACGAAACTGGTGCACGCTCCCACCCACCAATAATAATGAATTTTACCTAATTATGCGAGGCATTTTCTTTCTTTCTTTTTTTAATTTTCCTTTTTTTCTTAAGAAATAAAATAAATTACTGAAAATATAATTTTTTCATTTTGGTAAATCTGCTAGTTATTTATCTAAATTTACTCCAAAATGTAAGAAGTTGAAAAACAATTAGCATTTTCCACGTTTTGTATCTTATAATACATATTTTAAAAGAATACTTTTTGAGGGAATTTATTGATATATAAATGTAATTTGACTTTGAATTTTTTAAAGCACATTTTGAAATGCTCATACATATATATGTATATATATATATATATATATATGTATAAATATATAGTTTTGTAAAATAATAATAATAATAATAAAACGTTAACACCCGTATGGTCCCTTAACAGATTTGTTTTCTACTTCTGTTCATATACTGACGATTTTTGTAATGGGTCTAAATTTAGCCGATATCTTTTGCTGTTGAGGAATCATTCTGGATAAAATGTAAAACTGCAGGTAATTTTAAATTTCAACACCCTCATATGTATAATATTAACAAAGTTTAATCGAATTTATTATAAATTGAATGTTGGTCTCATGGTTTTATAACTCAGAGATTTACACTTTCCTTTCTTTTTTCTTCTTCATAATAGCACGAACCAATTTTAGGGCATTTCGTTTTCAAAAAGATAATTCACGTCATAGATTTTTTTAAACAAAAATAAGTTTTGTCCTCTTTAAATATGGTAATGATTAACATCAATTGATGACGGTTCTCAAAATGTGGGGTGTGACCACTAGGGGCACATTATATGCTGAAGAAGACGCGAGATATTTCCGAAGAGTTAAAATGTAAAAACAAATTCCTTTACATTATTATTATAAATTTGGCAGCGTATAGCTACCAAATTTAGCTATGTAGTTTAGCTGTATCAAGTTTAGCTATGAAGTATTTATTATTATTATTATTATTATTTTGTTATTCATTCTACTCAATTCAGTGTTATTACATTTCCCTACTCGGTGGTATATGATTCAACCGGTACGGGTAAACTGGTTGCTAAAACCTTTTTCTAATCATATTTTAATTTTTTCATAAAATAATCATTACATTCTTTTATGAAATTATCATAACTCTATAAAAGATTAATTTCAACACAAATATTCAATTGGTAAATAAATCATAACAATTGTAAATTTCCAAGTGGGTCAAAAAGTCCGATCTAGAATTCGAACCAGAGATTAAGGGAGCTGATTAAATTATCATACCAGATGCTGTGTTCGTTTAAGGTCAGTTGGGTGAATTAGTCCTCCAGATTTGTCCGAAATGGCTCAGTTGATTGAGCACTGGCGGCTTCAGCCAAGACTTCCCTGGTTCGAATCCTGGACCGGACTTTTTCATGCACTTGAAAATTTACAACTGTTATCATACCCCTGCTTTATAGAAATTATTGTACCCATATGTTAATTATTGGAGCATATTTGAGTCCCATTACTCTTCTGACCCGGAAATCTTGAAAAGAAGAAAGAAAATTCGCTTTTTTCTGACAGATTTCATTTTAACATTAACATTAAAATAAAGTTATATAAAAATTTTTGAAAAGTTTTGTTTGTTGTTTGTTTTAAAAATTCCCCTCGCTGCCGATTTTTTTTTCTTTTTTTGCTTCTCTACTGCACATGAGGTACAATAATATTTAAAGCGGTCCTGCAACCCCAAATGAGTTTGATACCTCTGAAGAATGGAGCTATTTAACAGGAATTAACAGGAGGAGACAAAAAGTGTAGTGTCTACCGGATGCGAGTGAATAACGGACGAGGTAGTCACAAGATGATGGTTGTTGTTGTTTTACATCGGAACAGAGCCTGATTAACGCAGGATTCAACTTCCACAAATAGAAATTTCTGCATTATTTAGCACAGAAATTCTGCATGAATAAGGCAAAAATTCTTATTCAAATTTACATGTAGAAATTTGCCCTAGCGGTAACCAAATTCACTGACATTGACTGGAGGATTTTTTATGTAGTCAAAATATGGCGGAACCACGGAGTCTGGCTATCGTGGGGCAAACTTCCACCAGAAAAAAAGAATCAATAATTTTGCGTTAATTAAGATAGAAATTCTGCATGAAAAAGGCTTTTAAAAAAGGAGGACGTTTCCATTAAAATTTACTGGTGGAAGATCCCCGATTGTAATCTGGCCCTGCGGAACCGGTTAGAGTTAAAATTTCACCACTTTTAAGATATGTCAATTCCTCATAGTTCCATGCTCTGAACTACTCTTAAGAGTTCAAGGGTGACTACGAAGCTCCTGATGTAAGTGACAATTTAAATTAAAGTGAAGGATTTCGTGTTACATAGATAGAGGCTATCGACACCATAATCGAGCAGCTGAACTGGGAGATTCCCCAAACTGCGAAATGTATCACAAGATTTTGAGATTTTGACTGGTGCGAATCTAAAATCTGTTAACGAAAATCTATTAAAGTAAATATTGCATGGATCTTGCTAATAAATATACTGCTGATGTAAATGAACTAGAATTGATAAGCGCACAATAATAATTTGCAACATCGGATGCAAATTTTTATAAAATAGATCATTTAGAAATCTGTCAACTGCTCCGTAATTTTGACTTAACAGGGAATTACAAAAACATGGAGACAGTGGACAGAATTTTTCTAAGCATTCCGTAACCACCGCATCAGCAGAAATGTCTGGATTTACTTTCTATCGAATTCAGTATTACGCAATCTTTAGGTATAAAAAAATAATAGGCGATTTCGTTACCCTTAAAGCGAGAAAAATAAAATGGTAGTAAATGTATCTGCTCGATATTATATATTTTTATTTTATGTTAATTAAACCATTGCATTCATTATCTTCCTTAATTATAGTACAGAAATTATAATTTATTTTCATCTTTTAAATTATGTTCTACTGGGGTTTTTTCTTTATTTTTCAGTACTTATTTGTTAAAGGGGGCATTCGTGTCCTACTTGCTTGTTAGCGATTTTTATCTTGCGAATTTTCCCATTGTCTCCAACTCAAATACTAACAACAAATGAAAATGATTAGAAAAAAACGGTGGAAAAACATCTCCTCTTATGTTATTTAGTTTTTTCGGAATTTTTAAATTAAAATTAAATCCTTTTAAAATTCTAAAATACACACGAAATATTTATTCAATAGAATTTATTTTTATTTCAGCTCTTTATCAAGTTTGTGACCCCTGTCACAAAGAGACGGAGGGGGATGGGGGGGGGGGGGCGCCAAATTTAAACTTCGCCCCGGGCGCCGTTTTCTCTTCGCACGGCCCTGTTCAAATCCAAACTGTTTATTTTCTGACTCATTTTACAATTCAATTTTGCTCTCAAAGTCTTCCAATTGGTACGTTTTCTTACTCAGAAACTATATAATGTACCGTAATGGTTGATTTTTTAATAGAGGCAGAATATATTTTAAAAAATGCTGTTAAAAAGGGCATTTTGAACCGAATTTACCAAAGCGGATTGAGTTGGAAAAATCATTGTATTAAGGATGCACTCAAATCCAAACTGCTTATTTTCTGGCTCATTTTTAGGTGCGTTCGTAATTATTGCCGAAACGTCAGTGAAGGCTTACTGTGGAGACACGAAAAGTTTTGATTTCCGTTTGTCTGTCTGTCTGTCTGTCTGTCCGTCTGTTCCGCGATAACTGCCGCAAAAAGCATCCGATCGGCTTGAAATTAATGTGGCATGTTGATGAGGTACTCGGACTTAGCTGTATGGTTTTTGGTTAAATTTGGTTCATTCGTTCGGGAAATATAGAACATTTTATTTTGCTCTGTAATGCTTTTCAATGGCAAGTCAGACGATTTTCAAATTTTCATTTGTTGAAAGAAATGGCTCATATAAAAAATGGATTTAAATGGTAAATTTTTGATGCTGAAATTTGTAAATAAGAGTAGTAAATTATTCCTATTAGTTTGCAATTTTGTCAAA
Source organism: Maratus speciosus (assembly GCA_963932465.1). NCBI lineage: Eukaryota > Metazoa > Arthropoda > Arachnida > Araneae > Salticidae > Maratus > Maratus speciosus. The sequence goes on from OZ010786.1 coordinate 308,659,669, forward strand.
ACATTTGTCAGAGCTTTTAAATTAGGTGTATAACTTATGATGGAATTTTATACATGTGTTCGAATAATATAAAACATTTTATTTTATGAATTTACTTATATTTCATTTTTTTTCTTTTAACCGTTGCGTAGCAACTATATCTCATCTAAAAATATCATGAATGTGAAAGTATGTATGGTTTTTAAAGTCAAATCAAAGTTTAAAGGAATGAATTAATGAATGCCTTTGTATAGATATTTGCATATAGATTGATTTAAACGCAGAAATGAAAATAGTATTTATATACTATATAGAATAATATTTATATTTATGTATTCAACTATTTTGATTATAAAGGAAAAAGTTCGTTATTTTCATACAGAATAAACTGGCATTATTCTATTAAACTTTATAAACTTTATTGTTGCCAAAAAAAAAAAAAAAAAAAAAAAGGGGAATAACAATTTCTCCCAAAGAGTTCATTTTAATTTGTAAGATTTTCACGTGCAAAGGGAAAATGCAGCAAATTACAAATAATAAAAAGATAAATAGGACAGGAATGAATACATATAAACATTTCACACCAAATACCACCTAAATTAATTTTTGTAGTGGTATTTTCCCACACTACGAAGAAAGATTCCTGGATTTACACGATTTTACTTGGCCTTCCTTTTCTCATTGGTTGCGATTTCATTTTCGCAATTGCGTATATTAATTGGCACAAAATTTTACATTTTTGTGACTGAGGCATATGTAAGGCCATACAAATAAGAAATTCCGTATTGTTTCCTATAAAATGTGATAAAGTGTTGGTTAACTATATATGTTTCTATTAAGAGGAGCAGGGCTGCCAAGCGTCCGGCGTTCTGGATACCAGTATTTTAATACAAAAAATGTTACTTTATTTAATTGAAACATTTGCGCGATTTAAAAGAACAACATTTTCTGTAAGGTAATAATGTTGTGCAAAAAGCCTGAGACGTGCCATGTCTGGTGGTGAGTGAAATGTTTTATTTAATGCATTTATCTCTATTTTAATGCTACGTGAACAACGTCCCGTGTAACAGCTTGTAGAGTGTAAAATAAATTATTAAAATAATCCCTATTACGAAAAATGAAACAAAATGCCCGGCTAAGGGAAATAAAAGGTTAGTTAACCTTTCGTAATTTGACCTGAACACAGGTGTGCATCAAATTTCAACGGTGTTTGTAACATCACGATTTTAAGTTAAATGTGGATACTATTAAAAGGCTATCACAAAAAATACTTAACGGCGCCATATCACGTTTATCTATATAGTCAATTGGAAGTGGACACGGTGATGAATTATTAACCGTTAGGTTTAGAACTCCCCCTACTTTAGGGTGATTTTAGTAAGTTAATGCTATCGAGTACATTTTTAGATATTTAGATTAGATCTTAGATATAAATATTGCAGAATGGTAATCAAAATTATTATTAGATTTCTAAATTAAATGTCTCAGTTTACATTTCCAAAAGTTCTTTATCCATTAGATACAGATGTTTGTGGTTAGCAGGCAAGTAAATACTTCTGTATGGATATTAGGATAACGTAAAATGCTTGACCAAATTGTTGCTTATCCTTATAAATCGCAGTGTAAAAATGAATCTAAGATATAGGATAATCATTAACTCAATCAATAGAAAATTACAAATGCAAAATAAATTACACAACGGGGGGTTCAGGGGGGGTTGGCACCCCCCTGAAGAAATTTGCTTTATTATATAAAAATTAGTAGAATAAGTAGCTCGTGAGAATTTCAGAATATCATTACATAACAACGTGTTTAATTTAACGCTTCTAATGTCTGAAACCATCGAAATATTTTTTTCTCCTTCTATAAATGTTTGTGTAATTTAAAAGTTTAAATTTTGTTTTTGTAGAAAGATTAATATTAAGCAAAATTTGCTAAAAACAATAAGTTGCAGAGATGACGTTGAGGCTCTTGATCTGCAGATTTACTAGTATAAATACGTAGCACCTATAGTCGTCGTTCAGTCCGTCTGTCTGTCCGTCCGTCTGTCCGTCCTTCTGTCTGTCCGTCCGCATATAATAGAGCAAAAACTACCCAACCGAATGGTCTGAAATTTTAAATATATGATTGTTGTAAAATTTTATCGAGCCATTTCAAATTTTATGAAAATCGGATGTATAGTTAAATTACAGGGACAGTCAAAAGTTTTTCTTTACATTACGGCCAATGGGAAAAATTATTGCACGTGCATTTTAATGATGTTAAAGCTTTCCGAATGGTCTCAAATTTTAAACATATAATTATTGCGACATTTTGTCGAGCCATTTCAAATTTTATGAAAATCGGATGTATAGTTTAATTACAGGGATAGTCAAAAGTTTTTCTTTACATTAAAGCCAATGGGAAAAATTATTGCAAGTGCATTTTAATGATGTTACAGCTTTCCGAATGGGCTGAAATTTTAAATATATAATTGCTGCAAAATTTTGTCGAGCCATTTCAAATTTCATGAAAATCGGATGTATAGCTTAATTACAGGGACAGTCAAAAGTTTTCCGTTACATTAAGGGGAATGGGAAAAAAATTATTGCAAGTGCATTTTAATGATGTTACAGACTATTCACTTATGAATTGCAAATAAATACACATTCAGTACAATATGGGGTGCAAAAAATAACTATAAAACTAGTTATAGTACGAACGCACCTCATTTGCCACGTTTGACGAGCAATTTCCAACTTGTTAAATTTATTTTTGTTCTCAAACGCATTTAATTGGTAGATTCGCTTGTTCAGAAACTATATAATGTACCGTAATGATCGATTTTTTGATAGAGGCAGAATATATTTCAAAAAATGATATGAAAGTGGGCATTTTGAACGGAATTTCTCGAAGCGACTGTGTTAGAAACGAAAAATAGTGTCCTTCTGAGAAAATAATTGTTTATATATCAAGTTTTAATTAATTGAACAAAAAATAAAAACACAGGTCGCTTATAAATCTCTTCAAAAATCACGTCAGCTAGTTTCATATATATTTTTTTTATTATTAAAAATGAATCTGGAATTATGCCAGAAAATTTCGAGGTGTGAGCATGGAAAAGTATTTTTTTTTAATACCGCCCTAACTTGATTCTGATAAAACCAGCTACTATTATATAAAAATGAAATAAAAACTCGTCAAAAGCGGCTAGATAAAATTGTTAAAGTGGATTTATCTCTAATCATGATTTAGTTTTTGTTTGTGAAATTAGTATATTTGACTTCGAAATCTACCTCTGCCTGTAGGCCAGGGGCGGATACAGAGAATCGTTTTTTTTTTTTTTTGGGGGGGGGGGGGGGTCGATATCGAGTGACATATAATCAACGTAGTCATAATTTCTGTAGCTCAAATCCTTCCTTGCAGTTAATTATTAAATGAATATGAAATTAATGCGATTTAAAAATATTACAGACTCTTGATTATCCGACATCCGATTAACCGAAACACTCGGTTATCCATCACTCTTATTTTATAATCTCGACCTCTCCTCAAAATATCGTTTATTGTTACTTATTAGGTCGTAAAATTGAAAACGTTATAACAGTATTTATTTATTAAATGCCTTTTTTTTTTCTTTTTCTGTTTACTCTTATACTATGGTAATTATTTATCTTATTTTTTGTTCTTTTAGTTATATTGAAGAACGTAGTAACACAAGCCTGCAATGATTGTCTTTTTTAACTTTTGATAATTGATTTTGATGTAAGACTTTTTAAAAATTTGCGATTTATGTGAAATCCTGACGTGATGGCATGGTACAAAATGAAGGTCATTTTTGGATTCAGCGCTAAAAAATACATAAGAACCAATTACCGAAAGCTGAAAAACATAATCATCACATCCATTTTTTAATATCAGATTTCTGAAAGAGGATAATCTCTGAAAAAAGATCCCCTTCAGAAATCTGACGGGCCTTTAACATCCTAGAAAGTCAAAATGTGTCATCTACGTGGTGTGTTAGAGGTCTGCACGGGCCGGGGCCCTGGCCGGCCCGTTTGTAATTTTTACAGTTCTCGTCCCTGCCCGGCCCGTACAAAAATCAGTGAAACAGGCCCGGCCCGGCCCGACTCAATTTCTACAAAAATAAATGCGTTTTTTCTCGACATACAGTGATGGAACAGTGTAGAACTAGAGAATAAGTTGACACCGCTAAAATTTATTAGTATTCTTCGTCTTATTTAAGGATAGAATTCTGAGATTTTTCAATGTAAAGAATACTAAAAAAAGTTAGTGGTAACAATCGCCTAACTGCTGCGCCACTGTTCCATCACTGGACATACAATTAAGATTCTTTTAATGAATACTACATACATATTTATGGGAACATTTTACAGTATATTTTAGATTACTATGTGTTCGCAAAACAGAAAACACACAACAGTAAACATTAACGATTACTTACAGTGTTTTAGTCATCGTCCCTAAAGACATTTCAAAATTCCAATAAGGATTCCTTAAAACGTCAATGTAATTCAGAATAAAGGATTAAAAACATGATAACTTTTGAAGCTGTATAATAAAAAGTAGATTTGTGAAAATATTTCTCTCATTTTTAAGGCTTTTCTCAAATCCAAAGGAGCTACATATCGACACATTTATGAATTAATTTCTTTTTGGAAACGCGTAAGATTGGCAGGTATTCTTATTCAGAAACTATGTAAATACCGTCTTTTTCATAGATAAAAGCAATATATCTTTCTCTGAAAATACTGCCAAAGTTAGCGTTTTGAATCGAATTTCCGGAAGCGATAGCACAGGAAAGGAGGAAAACGTACAGTCAGGTGACAAGAATCTCTGCTATCTCTGTAACTAATTTATCAAATATGGAGAAAGCTATTCGTTTCCAAATGCTTTCAATAGTCATGCCTGTCAATTTTATGCCTTTATAATTAAAAATGAGCCAGAACATGTGTCTGAAAGTTTCGCATTGTTGAGCAGTGAATATGAGAACCCCTTAAGGTATATTTCCAAAGATACTGTTAACAGAAATTCATTATCACTATTAATAATTTTACAAAACACAATGCCTGTCCTACACATCCTGAGATCGATTAAGACCAGTTCCATCCCGGCACGAGTCTGCTGAAAAAAAAATTAAACCCGGAATCAGATGTCTTGTAACTGTACGATGCGGATCTCTACGATGGACATGCTATATATCTGTATTGATGTTATTAAAATCGCATTGGCTCGTGACGCACATTTATAATTCTCGAGAAAATCGTATTCATTAAAAATGGCTCGTATATCGGTTCGATTACTTTTTTATCGGCCTGGCCCGGCCCTGCAGGCCCGTTCAATTTTGTCTGTCGGCCCGGCCCGTTTAAAAAAGTTGTCCTAATTCTGCCGGCCCGTTGGAAAATTCGTCTTCATTCCGCCGGCCCGGCCCGCGGGCCAAGCCCGGACCCATGCAGACCTCTATGGTGTGTATACCTCTTCACTGGCGCGGATCCAAGGAAGGGGGGGGGGTGATCGCCCCTCCCCTTTGGATCAAAAAATACAAATCCACCGCGAATTTCGACATATGGTAGCAGAAAAAACTATTTTGTCAATCGTTCGCAAGTCAAAAAATCGCACAAAAAATGCGAATTTCGTCAAAGGATCACGCAAAAAACATGAATTTCGTCAAAGGATCAAGCAAAAACGTGAATTTCATCAAAAAAGCGCGGAAAAAACGTGAATTTCGCCAAAAAATCGGACATTTCATCAAAGGACCACAAAAAAACGCGAATTTCGTAAAGGACCACGAAAAAAACGCGAATTACGTCAAAGGATCGTAGAAAAAACGCGAATTTCGTCAAAGGAACGGAGAAAAAAAAAGCTAATTTTGCCAAGCAATTGCGGAAAAAACGCTAATTTCGTGAAAGAATTGCGCAAAAAACGCTAATTTCGCTAAAGAATCGCACAAAAAACGCTACTTTCGTCAACAGATCTCGGAAAAAATGCGAATTTTGTCAAAGAATCGTGAAAAAAAATACGCGAATTTCGTCATAGAGCCGCGGAAAAAACGCACAATTAGCACCAGGAGATTTCCCTAGGTGCGCATCCACGGGGGGGGGGGGCATCGATCGGGGCGGTCGCCGCCCCCCAACATATAAATCCAATGCTTTTAACGGCAGTTTTCGCGGAACAAACAGACAAGCAAACGAAAACACTTTTCGGGTGTCATTGGTAAACCTCACTGACGTTTCGGCAGTTAGTGAACAAAATAGGATTATGTCCTGTCAAAAGGCATATGGCGCCATAATTTTTTACACTAATGGGTTGAGGTGGAGACGATGCCACTTCGTGTACCTTTTGTTGAATCTCTACAACAGAAATTGGAACGTTATTTGGATCCCTTTGAAGTGTTGAAACTTTTTCGTTCTTTCAAAGAAGCTGCAATTCTAATTTCTGAATAATGATATTTTCGAGGAGTGCTTTATTGTTTGAGAAAAGAATGGGATTCATAGCAATTTCCAAAGAAAGAAAGAAACAAGAAAAAGAAGGGTCCTTTGAAAAATCCAAGCATCTTAATGTTTTCTGAAGAAAATCAATAATGTGTAAAAAATATACTGTTATTGCCACCCACATTGGTAAATTTCAAGGGTATTTCATGAATGAAAAAAAAGGAAGGATTATGTCCTAATCCTAGTTAGTTAAAAGCTAAAATGCGTATGGTGTGTTGATTTCTTAAAAACCAACTTAGTAATTTGTTCTTCCCTTCTTTGCCCCGATCTAACCCCCCCCCCCCCCCCCCCGGTGGATGCGCACCTAGGGGAATCTCCTCCCGGTGCTAATTGTGCGTTAATTTTGGCAACCCTTTGACGAAATTCGCGTTTTTTCAGAGATTCTTTGGCGAAATTAGCGCATTTTTTTCGCGATTCTTTGAAGAAATTCGCATTTTTTCAGAGATCTGTTGACGAAATTAGCGTTTTTTGCGCGATTCTTTCGCAAAATTAGCGCTTTTTACGCAATTCTTTGACGAAATTCGCGTTTTTGCGATCCTTTGACGAAATTGGCGTTTTTTGTGCGATCCTTTGACGAAATTTGCGTTCCTTTTGCGATCCTTTTACCTGCGAACGATTGATGAAATTGATTTTTTCGGCGACCCTTTGTCGAAATGCGCGACAATCGGCGAATTCCCCCCCCCCCCCCCCCCCCCGCCGTGGATCCGCGCCTGCTGTAGGCCGGCCCGGCAGGGATTTTTTACGTCATAAACTTTAATTTACGCGTGAAGTTTTCTTTATCTGTTTGCTACAGCACTTTAAATTACGGATGTTTTATTTTACGTTACTTATCGGTGTAAATATTTGCGTAATTTCGTTAAAACCATGTGCTCCCCTAATTGTTTTGAGCAATGTATATGTACAAATTGAAAATTATTTTTAAAACTGTGTCTGTACTTTGCCTATATTTTCTTCTATTTGAAGCAGTTAGGTAGATTTCGTATGAAATACTATACCTATTACATTCTCCCCTATGTTGGAATTTCTCAAACATTTTGCAGATTTACACCGATCATAACCCCTAGAACTCAAAACCACCCTCAGTAAAAAACTTTGTCTATCTACCTATCTATTTATCTATCTATATATGTATCACTTTCTTCTGGACATTATAACTTCCACAATTATGCGCAAATCTCTTTCAAATTGATACATAAATCAAGGAGCATAAAATCTCGGTCAAGTGCGTTAATGGGCAAAAGCGGACCAAGGGGATTGAAATAGGGAGGGGTTTTGTGAAAACCGAAAAAGCCTCATAACTTCTTAATTTTTGTACATATGAAATCAGTTTAAAGTTTTTATTACTTCTAAAAATAGGGCCAAAAATTTATGTATCACAGATTTTTGATTAACTTAAAAATGGGCTCAAGGAGCGCAAAAATAGGGTTTTTGGAAGAAAAAAAAATCATAACTTCGTCAATTCTCAAGATATCAAATCCAATTAATTTTATTATAAATCTCCTTAATATTATCTACAACTTTTATATTTACAAATTTTTGACAGGACCAATTCGTAACGCAAAAAAAAATTAAAACAAAAATTAAAGCAAAAACAAAAAGGGGGTTTGAAGAAGAAAAAAATCCATAACTCCGTCAATTCACAAGATATAAAATCTCCATGAATTTATCATATATCTTCTTAATATTGTGTACAACATTTACAATGACAAGTTTTTGATAGGACCAATTTTTACAGCAAAAACAAATTAAAAATACATAGTGGTTGAAGAAAAAAATCATTTTATTAAGGGTGTATTCAAATCCAAACTGCTTATTTTCTTACTCATTTTTAAATTCATTTTTGTCCTCAAACGCATCCAATTGTTAGATTCTCTTATTCAGAAACTATACAATGTACCGTAATGATCGATTTTTTGATAGAGGCAGAATATATTTCAAAAAATGATGTCAAAGTGGGCATTTTGAACAGAATTTCCCGAAGCGATTGTGTTAGAACCGAAAAATATTGTCCTACTGAGAAAATAATTGTTCATAAATCAAGTTTTAATTAATTGAACGAAAAATAAAAACACAGGTCGTTTATAAATCTCTTAAAATATCACGTCAGCAAGTTTAATATTTTTTCTATTAAAAATGAATCTGAAAATGCGCCAGAAAATTTCGAGTTGTTGAGCATGGAAAAGTACTTTTTTGAATACCTCCTTAACATGTTTCTGATAAAACCAGCTATTATATAAAAATGAAATAAAAACTCGTCAATAGCGACCAGATAAAATTGTTAAAGTGGATAAATCTTTAATCATGATTTAGTTTTTGTTGGTGAAATTAGTAGTATACTTAACTTCGAAATCTACCTCTGCCTGTGGGCCGGCTCGGCAGGGATTTTTTGAATTTTTGCAAAAGCTCCCTGATGCAGAAGCAATATTAAAATTAAGGTTAGTTGGGGTAACTGGACCCACGAGGTAACTGGGCCATAGGCTATTTTATAAAAAACTGTTGGTGTTTTTTAAGTTTTAGCTTTTGTGAACAATGCCCCTTAATCTCTACTTCCTAAAACAACGTGTATCAATTCAATCATAACTCTCACTTTGCTATGATAGGTTGTCAAAAATTTACGTTTCTTTTCTTAAAAACAACGTCAATATGGTTGAACTTCCTCGGATTTTTATTAAAATACTGTAAGTACTTTTATTAAACAATCTTTTTTTTTAAAGATTAGATATATAACTACATTAATATTATTAGGTATCTATACATATTTACTTCATGTTTCAAATGTAAGCCCGGTGTCCCAGTTACCCCATAAATTTTTCAAGAATGGGGTAACTGGACCATGCTGGATCCAGTTACCCTAATAGTTATAAATGATTTTTTTGTGTTTCTCTTACTACGGGAAGTAAATTTCTCCATTGTTTTTTGCTCACAATAACGATAATGATAGAATACCTTATTAAAATTACGTAATGAAAAAAAAAAACATATTGAGTGGTATCAAACCAAATTTCTTGACCCCTTGAGAGGCGGTGATGCCGTTATGGCATCACTTAATTTTAATTCCTAATTGCCACATTGGCACCTGAATTTTATATTGAAAATTTCACCTTTTTTAAGTACGCGAAAATATACTTTTACTTGTTTTCAGATAGATTCTCTTGTAAATATTAGTGTCAGTAAATTACTTCAACATTTTACGAATGCAAGTACCTTGCCCCTGAAAGTGAGATAGCCAGACCTTGAAATTGTACTATAACCAGGGGTCGCATTCTATAGGGAAACTTTTATCGTTCCTACTACTATTTTGAAAATAATATCTTCATCGCACCTTTCTTTAAGGGTTCTGGTAGGAACAATAAAATTTTCCCTATATAATGCGACCCCTGGATAAAGATAAAGTACTTACGTAGCCGTTTGTTCATAGATTTACCTTGCTATTTTTTCCCTTAAAATACCCATGTGACTTTTATAATTATTATCTATACTGAAGTACATAAGTACTTACTTAAGTTTTATGTTTTTGGTATAAATAAATCTAATATTTTCACTTTTAGTGCTTTTTTAGACATATTGACAGCAAACGTTTCCCTTACAACGCTGTTTATTGACATATAATTTACATGATCTGCCTGGTTTAAAATTTTTTTAAGTTGTTTACACTTTTTCAAACAGGACCCTATATCCGATATGAAAAAATATAAACGCGTGTGGAACATAGACCTCCCCTGGTCCAGTCACCCCATTTTTTGGGGCAACTGGACCCATGAAGAAAGAAAGATGAAATATGCATATTTTTATATTTTTAAATATTAAAATGTAATTTTGAGCATTTCTGTCTGATAAAGGGAACCTAACTGAACACATTTACAGAAGTTCAGACTTTAATTCAAATAAACATTAGCTTTTTGAAGCTGAATTGTCAGAAGCTCAGAAGTCACATTGTAAAATCATGGCCCAGTTACCCCAACTAACCTTATATCTAAAATTGTCAGTTGGTTATATTAATGAAGTATTTGAAATAAACAGCATATGCCAAATTACTCATGTACAAACTTCATGATGTTTGAATTTATGTTAAAAGTATTCTTAAGTACACAAGTCATTTTCAAGAATGTATATTTGTCAATATGATTTGAAACGCAGTATGCATTTTCAATGTTTGGTTCACAGACTTTAATTTTTCTATCTCCAGTCAACCAAATGAAATATTCAGAATAAATTTGAAACTGTCCTCTGTAACAAGATTTCTATTCTTAATTCAATCGACAATTTTTAAAGCATTTAGAATTATAAAACAATCAGTTGTATTTTACTGAAACATATTATGTCAAAGGTTACAAATATATTCTTTTGCGAAATTTGTTTAATTTTGTAATATGGAGAAGCATTATCATATTTAGAGATAATTTTTAACATTCAAATAAATTTCAAAAATTTCTAATAAATTCGATGTTGTAAATAGCATACTAACTGATAAAATTACAAATGTGTAATTTTTTGCATTATTTTAAAAATGTTGTTTTAAAATAACAATTAATGCATTGGCGAAGAAAACAAAGCATAAATAAATACAAAAGTAAAAATAGATTAAAAAACCCGCTTTTATAAGCATTCAATATTTATCTATAGTAATAAAACAAAGTTTCCTCTGTCCGTGTGTGTGTCTGTGTGCAATGGCTAGCAAAATCTACGGAACGTACCGGGCTAAAACTTTTTTGTGGGGACTTTTTGACCCAAAGTGTCTCTTGATGCACATAAATTTCAGAATTTTAAATTTCTAATAATTAGTTGAGAAATTAATTAAAAACCCAAATTAGAAGATTGGAAAAGTATTCATAATTCAACAAAAGCATAGATTTTTATCAAAAGGAAGAACATTTCTTCGAAAACTGGAATAGAGGGGAAGGGGTTAATAGAATTACAGCGCTGCCAGGGCGATAAATGTACTGGACTTTTTTAAAAAAAGGGTTGTATCTTAAATTCAACTAGGCTAAAAACTCGAAAATTGCAGAACCAGACACAGAAAAATCCCCTTTGAGAAATTCTAAAAATTATTCCGCTGCGGTTTCAGGAAGTCGAAAAATCTACGAAAAATGGATTTATAAAGAAATCTTTTTTTTTTTTCCTTGAAAGAAAGATTCGAAGTCTCTACCACGGACGCCAGGTGTTCATTGCAGACAACCGACTTCATTAGCCTTTCATTAGTGGACATTTTCGAATGAATATAACAATTTTAAAATATTAAATTTATAGTTTTAATTTTTATGCATCCAGATGTAGAATTTTTCGCTGATTTCAGATATGTAAATTTCTTCACGGTAGCTTAATTACAACCTTAGATATTAATTATTATTTCATTAACTGGATGATTTCTTTGAAACTCTCATTTGAAGCCAGTCTCTCAAACCGCAAACGGATTTGGTAGATTTCATATGAAATACTACATATTGCATTCTCCCCTATGATGGAATTTCTGAAATTTTTTTACAGATCTACAAGAACCCAAAACCACCCTCAGTAAAAAACCTTACATATCTATCTATGTATCTCTCTCCCTATATATATATGTATATCACTTTTTATGGACACGATAACTTCTATAATTCTGCACAAATCTTTTCCAAACTGATACATAAAATCAAGGAGCATAAAATCTCGGTCAAGTTCGTTAATGGGCAAAATCGGACCAAGGGGGTGGAAATAGGGAGGGGTTTCGTAAAAAACGAAAAACCCCTTAACTTCTTAATTATAATACATATAGAATCAGTTTAAAGTTATTATTACTTCTAAAAAAAAGGGCCAAAATTTTATGTATGACAGGTTTTTGATCAAATTAAAAATGGGCTTAAGGGGCGAAAAAATAGGGTTTTGGGAAGAAAAAAATTCATAACTTCGTCAATTCTGAAGATATCAAATACAATTAAATTTATTATAAATCCTCTTAATATTATCTACAACTTTTATATCGAGAAGTTTTTGATAGGACCAATTTGTCGCAAAAAAATTAAAAACGAAAACAAAAAGGGGGGAGTTGAAGAAGAAAAAAATCCACAACTTCGTCAATTCACAAGATATCAAATCCGTATGAATTTATTATATATATTCTTAATATTATCTACTATTGACAAGTTTTTGAGATCACGAATGCTTACAGCAAAAACAAATTAAAAATTCCTATAGGTTAAAGAAAAAAATATCGTATTAAGGATATACTCAAATCCAAACTGCTTATTTTCTGACTCATTTTTGTTCTCAAACGCATCCAATTGGTAGGTTCTCTTATTCAGAAACTATATAATGTGCCGTAATGGTCTATTTTTTGATGGAGGCAAAATATATTTCAAAAAATGATGTCAAAGTGGGCATTTTGAACCGAATTTCCCGAAGCGATTGTGTTGGAAACGAAAAATATCGTCCTACTGAGAAAGTAATTGTTTATAAATCAAGTTCTGATTAATTGAACGAAAAATAAAAACACAAGTCGCTTATAAATCTCTTCAAAAATCACGTCAGAAAGTTATGTTTTTTTCTTTTAAAAATGAATTTAAAAATGTGTCAGAATATTTCGAGTTGTTGAGCATGGGAAAATATTTTTTGAAAACTGCCTTAACATGATTGTGATAAAACCAGCTCTTATATAAAAATAAAATTAAAAACTCTTTAAAAGCGGCAAGATAAAATTTTTAAAGTGGGTTTACCTCTAACCCTTCACTGCACGACGTGCCCCATTTGGCACATACCTAAAAACACTGAAATTCTTATTATGTGCCATGGATTTGACCATGTCAGATGGCTGCATTTACAAAAATTAGAATTTGTTCTTCGGAAGCAAAAAAAAAAAAAAAAAGATTCGATCAAGCTATTAAGGTAAAATTTACTTTCATTGTTTTTAGTGAAGACTTAAAAATATTAATATAAAATTAGTTGCAAGTGTTAAGGAGTATTAAGCAGATAATATTAATTAATTTAAGCTCATTCAGTAGTAAAATATAGCAATACAATATTTTAAAACACTAATTGTGTTGTGTACATAGGGTACACGCCATAAAATATCAAATTTTAGCTGAAAATTTGAAATTTTTTTTTACTATTTTTCCCATTATTAGACCGATATATAGATTTCAAATAACTTTTTTCATAAAAATAGAAAAAGTCGTGCAGTGAAGGGCTAATCATGATTTAGTTTTTGTTGGTGAAATTAGTACTTAACTTCGAAATCTACCTGCGCCTGTAGGCCGAGCCGGCAAAGATTTTTTATACTACGATTCTTTGGAACGTCATCAATTTTTTTTAAATACATCATTTAGAGATTTTACGCGGTTAAGCATCTAGCCCTATCTTTAAACGCTGTTTAATAATATCTAAATTTTATAAAAATAGATCCGCAACTTTTTCTTTTATAAAAAAATTTGATTTAAAAAAAGGAAATTATATGCTTTGTTGAAACGTGAATTTGTTAAAATTAAGAAAACTGACAAACAGATGGATTTGGAACTTTCAGATAGTTTATAACACATAATAAAGTTTTTAAAGAGTAGGGGGCATCAAATTTCGGGAAGGGGGAACAGGGGGCAATAAAGTTTTTTTAGGGGGGTCGATAAAATATTAAAAATCGTTTTCACCGTTTCAGATGGGGATTTTTGACGGAGCCCTGGGATAAATATTATACTTATTTAATGTAAAATTTCAAAAGTGTACTTATCACTTTTTTCGAATAGTAATTTCAACAAGTATCTTAAAGTCCTTTCTTAAGTCCGTCATCCTCTTGACTAATATATATACGGGTAGGTTGTTTAACGGAGTTTCGTTCAGAAAAAGTTTTGTTAAGAATAAAGTTCGCATCCTGGTAGTGGAATGTGGAACTAGAGGTCAAACTGTTCAACGAAGTCAAACGAACAACTCTGAAGCTGGAAGAAAAGATACACTCGTTCCTCTTCACCGAAACTTTAAAATTAGGTTTCGTTAATGGTTTGAATTAAGCTAACAAAATTGTAACAGTTAAGCAGAGTTTTTTTGGCTCATTTTAATCAGATTTGTGTTTGTTTTGTTAAAGATTTGATTGTATATCCCAATAAAAATATAACTATATCTAATATATAAAACTATATTATTGTTGTGGTTTTTATCTGCATATTTTATTTATAAAACAATTATCAAAAGTATGTAAATGCGTATCAAACGCGTTAGTATGTTCACAAATCTAATATTTGAAATTTCTTACGTAAGTGCGAATTTACGTAAGTCGAGTATTACGTAAGTCGAGGGATGCCTGTACGTACATGGAGCATTTAAAAAAAAATTATGAATATTCCTGTTTGAAAAGACGTCGAAAATTTAGGATTTATGAAAGGTTTTGTTCGAAAAGAAATCGAAAATTTTGCATAAATAACATTTTAATTAACATTAGCCTGCTTCTTTAATTCCATTCTAAAATTTCCCTTAGATGTTGCTTCATTTTGACGTTTACCATCATATGTATCTTGATTATAAAGTAAATTGAGATAGTCGCATTTGAATTTTTTATAGCGTGTTAGCTATTTTGATAAAATTTCAAAAGAATTTAAATCAAATCTATCAGTTTTCCAAAATGTATGGCATTAATAAATAATCTTTTGTAAAATACTACGTTTTTATTTAGCCTTTTATCTAAAAATCTTTAAAAGAAATTATTAAATATAGCTTTCCTCTTAAAATTATGATCCCGAATATGATCATTTACTTTAATTCTGTCATGAATTTTCTGAAAGTATTATACCTATATTCGATATTATATTATCAAACATTTATAACATAGACTATAAAATTCATAGTTCTAATAATTTTCTTTATGTTCTATTCAGAATATTTTCAAAAGAACATGGAAGAATCGAAAGAGAAACTTTCCTCTTAACTTAAGTGCAAAAGCTGTTTGAGATTGGCATGTAGCCAAGATTTTTGCAGTTTTCAATGATGGACATTGTCGCTACGTATCCGGGATGAAACACTTTGTCCGCTAATATGTAGCTAAAATGAATCTGTTAAACTGTCACATTACATGCTGAGATAATAGATTAGGTAGAGCTAAATCGAAAGGCGCTTTTGTCAAGAATGCATGACATAGTAAATAAAGCAAGAGACATTCAGTTAACGGGTAAAATACGATGAGTTATTTTAAACAATTTAAAGAATAAATTAAGAAATAGAAATAATAAAATATTATATTGAGATTTATTCGGAAGCTATAGCAATGTATTTTATAAGTAATACCTATAGGAGTCGAAACCCGTCGAATTCGACGAATGAAAATTTAAAAAAAAAAATGATTGACTGAATTTATAAAAAAATAACAAAAATAATTATAACAATTAATCAATATTATATTTTTAACTAAAAATTAATTTCAACTTCTCAAATTATTGAAAAATTAAGCTTTATTCTTATACGTAATCAGTAACATGCAATTAAGGTAATGAAATTATGAAATTATTAATTGAGGTTTTGATCTTTGTATTACGTAATGAAAAATCAACTGAAATTTCTCTACTATGTCACAATCATAATTTTTGTTTTCAACGAAATCTAAAAGCATCTTTTTCACTGTTGCAAAATTTACATGCATACTTTTCATATTCATATTCACTATTTAAAAAATATTTTAACGTGCACTAGATAAATATAGACTAAATATAGTTCCAAAGTTTTACAGTTTTTTTCTAACTTTTACCGAACCCCACATGTGACATATTGTTGGAAAGGCTTGTGATTACTTATTCATGCTATGCACACAGAGCCTCTCCCCCCAAATTTGCCCCCCGGGGCATCACTGGTGTCCGCTAAATTTAGAAAAGTGCTTCCCTGGAAGGCAAATTGGGTGGAGGGGCTCAGGATGCGCATAACATGAATAAGTGGTCACAGGTCACAGTCCTTTCCAACAACATGTCACATGTGGGGCTCGATAAAATATAGAAAAATGCCCCCCTTTGGCGCCCTATCGCACCTCCTGGAATACATCCTCCCCCTCTTTTTGAAATACCGTTTGCAGAAATGTGTTACTGTGCACGGTGACTATATAGAAAAAGACTAATACAATGTAGCAATATCATAAATTTTACTCAATTATTTCTATGTGAGGGCAAAAACGTATTGATACACCCTCGTATAGATAATGGGAGATCTGGTATTTTTGGTATAAAATCAGGAAAATTACTTCAAACAAAAATGCACTATATAAGAACACTATTTAGTGAAAAATAACACAACTGAACCTTAATTTTCGTTCTGTATTGTGATAATATTTCAACAGATTGTCTTTAATTTATCAGAAATATAAGGAAATCATGAAAAGAGTTAGAAGTATATTGTAATTTAGTCAGTGATACTATGATTGGATCAGTTACATGATGTCAGCTACATTCCAAAATATCAAGCATCTGTCACAGTATTACTTGGCACGGATGGTGAACTTTGATGGTGGTGGCTTCGAACAGTTATTGTGATCTCATCGCATTATTCAGAAAGCAAGTTGAAAAATTCATTCAAATATGTTAAAGCTATGTTAAAGTTATGATTGAATATTTAGGTTTGGCTTGAACTTTTTGGAAAACTCATTTTATAAATGTATAGTAATAGAAAATTTAAATTAATTGTTTTTTAGGGTTTCGTTCATCTCACGAAACCCTTTAAGGTCTCGCTTCACTGTCTGTCCGTCCGTCCGTCACAGCGTCGCGTCGTACTCGGAAACTATTTTAGTTACAGACTTGATTTTTGCTTACATAGAACTGAATATATCTATCCTTCCCAAAATCGCCCCACCAGTGGCCGAGAGGTTCTACTCTCGAAGCAGGTAGACGGGAAGTGCTGGGTTCGAACCCAATCGCACCCGTCGGCCTAATCGTTCAGAGTTTTCCTTGGTTTTCTTCGAACCTTGGATTTCCATGCGTAAATACGTGTTAGATTCCTTTAGAAAGACCCCACACGGAGGGCACTCCCCCTCGGTCTTATATCCCACGTGCAGATAATCGGCCGTCATAAATAACACTAACACACCTATCCAAAATCATAAAAGTTTGAAAATCCTTATATTATTTTAATTAAGGGAATTTGTTCTTTTTCGATTTCAAAACATAATCTTAAATTCAGCAAATATCCCCGATCGCTGGTGGCGTCGTGGTTACGCATATGTCTCCCACCCAGTTGATTGTGGGTTCGAAGCTCTCAGCGGATCTTTAAAATTTTGATTTTATTATTACACTTCATTTTCAGATGGATTTAATTAAAAGAAATCTCCTTTTTTTTGGCAGTTTTAAAGGCTTATTTATTTATTTACTTTTTTTTTTACGCAGCGATAATTTTTAAAATCTTTTTTTTTATTTCAGACATAGAAAGAAAATCTGGAATTTCAAACTAGAACCAGTATTTTTTATTACTGCTGCCATCTACTTGCCATTTTTTGAAATAATAGGGCAACTTTTGAAAGGTTTTTTGAAATAATAGAGCAACTTTTGAAAAAAAAGTTTCTTTATTATTTTGAATTTTAATAAATGTTAACTTCCTTTTTTTGGCACAATCTATGAGTGTTTGGAAAGTCAAACAATTAATACGGATTATTTGAACATTTTAAATATGTTTTAAACGAATTTTTGCTTTTAAAACTTTTATATTTTATTTATACCTGCACTAAGTTTTTGAAATTGCTGAATTTAAAAATGTTTGGATTTTTTAATATTATTTAAATAATTTTTCTTGAATATTTTTAGTTTGATTTAAAAATATTTTTCGAATTATTTTTAAATTAAATGTTAATAGTGCTGCCATTTATCTAAGGATTTAATAATTATAAATTAACAATTTTGATTTATTAATTTAAGGATAAAGTGTTTTAAAAGATATATTAAACGAAACCCTCTGTGCGATCTGCGATCACACTTACCCACTTGTTAGAAATTAACTATTACAATGCTATTGTTTGATAAATATATATTATTAAACTGTTTGTAATTTTCCATTTATTTATTAAATTCTACTATATGCGCAACCATACACACGTGGATCTGGCAGAATATATCGTTTAAATAATATGCAAAAGTTTAAAATTATATATTTCTTCATCTTTCGTTTTTATATACCATATTTTTTATTTTATTTTACTTTTTTGAATAGAAAGGATCACATTTGCACGAATCTTGCATCACATTGTACGCTAATAATGCTGGAATGTGAGAAAATGTTATAAGCATCCTCTTCAGTATACTTTGGAGATAAGAAAAAAAACCCGAATAAATTTAAACGTAAATAATAATTTCACTAAACGAAACTTGGGTCATTTTTTAAAGGTTGGTGCAATATCCTATATCGACACTGGAAAAAACGTTACGTTTTTAACACGTAACGTACACATTTTTACGTAAACATTTACGTTAATTAGCTTTATGACATGCTAATTAGACAAGCCGAATTTTAATACGTTAATGAAGCAGCCTGTACCGAGGATAATTCAATAAAATTAATCTTTTTAATTTTTTATTTTGTTTCTCCGCATCCATGTCGATTTTTTATATGCGTACATTGTTGTTTTTGTTAAAAAAAAATCCTTGGAGGCCCAAGTCCCCATTTTCAGCAGATAATTTTACTTAAATTTAAGAAATGTCAAAGCATTTTTGAGTATTATATCTTTTTATAATAAATTCGAGTATTTAAATTTAAGTCTCAAGAGTAAAAATGTGAAAAACAGTGTACTCATTTTCGAAAAAAATGTAATCAAAATTGAGACTTTTGGTAATATTTTTAACAGTGTCTGAACCGAGACAGACTTTCCTTTAAAGAGGTTCAAACGAAAGAAGGATTTTCTGTACTTAAATTGCTTGCAGTAGTAACAACAAAAATCTATTTTTTTTCGTCTGTTTTGAAAGTTGCAGCATTATTTTTGCCTTAAAAAATGTACGTACTTTAGCTTTGTGACATGGTAATTATTCGAGCCGAATTTTAATAAGTTAATGAAGCAACCTGTACCGAGGGTAATTCAATAAGCTTAATTTTTCTTATAATTTATTCAGCATCCATGTCGATTTTTGATATACGTACACTGTAAAAAAATTCCTTGGAGGTCTAGGTCCTCATTTTTAGTAGATAATTTTACTTAAATTTAAGAAAAATGAACTAATTTTTGAGTGTTATCGCTTTTTATAATAAATTCTAATATTTAAGCCTCAATAGTATTAAAATGTGAAGAACACGTGTACTCATTTTTGAAAGAAGTCTACTCAAAAATGAGGATCCGAATCTTTTAGGAGTATTTTTTTTTTCACCTCTCTCTGAGCCGTGCCAAGCCTTTCTTTAAAAAAGGCCCAAAGGAAAAAAGTTTCTCAGTATCTAAATTATTTGCAGCAGTTACAGCAAAAATCTTCTTTTTTGTGTGGTTTGAAAGTTGCAGCATTATTTTTTGCATTAAACAGTAAGTTATAAAAATTACTCTTTTTTAATGTATCCAAACAAAACTTCCCCCTCCTCAACTCCTAAAAATATAGGTGATGCAAATTGTACAATAAATCATTAACAATTTTATGAACCACTATGATCTAATACTCTAAATTAGGATTTCAAGATTTTCAACTTATCTTTGAAATCTTCTAAGCAAATAAACAGCATGGATTTATACATAATCTCAATACTTTTAGTTCTTTCCTGAATTATTAAAAAAAAAAAAAACCTCTTTTGATATGTTTTTAGATCGGCTGAACTTTTTTTCCCATTAAAAAATAATTTATAACTATGTCCTTTTTTGAGATATCCAAATAAGACGGCCCTTTGAAGTAGGTGATGGGAATTTTAGAATTTAGTTTAACAGTTTCTGGATAAACATGAAGCGAACTATGATCTAGCACTCCAAATTCCGTCTTGACATTTTCACCTTGCTTTTTTATCACATTTTTAACTTTTCAAGGCAATTTAAATAGTATGCATTGATACAGAATCTCAGTTGGATGTATCGGAATATTTTTAAAACATTAAATACACAAAGAAATACTTGTATCTAATGGTTTGAACTGAATGTATAATATCTTGCAACATTGGCAATAATTATATTGTAATCCTTAATAATGCCGCATTTGACTAGATTTTAAACATTAGGTAGCACATACTGAAGAAGGAGAAAATTGATTTCATGGAAAAACACGTTTTCCCATTTTTGGTGGCAGAAATCTCCAAAAATTTATAAAATTTAAAGTTTCATAACTCAACAAGCTTTGGTCGCAGAAGAATATAATTTTTACTATTTTACTTGTTAGAGCATCGAGAGAGTTTTCCTATATATAACTTATAGGACCTCATGAAAAATTAAATTTCGTAACTTTTTAAAAAATTAGTATTTACATAAGTAGATTTTTGTATGATAGAGAACAAAATTAGTAAAATTTTTTGCAACTGGAACTATATCCCTAAAAGTAAATTTTTTACTTGTACTGCCCGAGAAAGACTGCTCAGACTAGGAATTGAGTCTGTAGAGCATAAATGTCCCTCCCGGTCCCCTTTATTGAGGTCTTAAAAAATACAAATTTCAGCCGAAGCTGAGCCCTCCAATACGCGCGTCAGATGGCGGAGTGATATATACCAGATATAAATAAATGTTACAGTAGCAAAGTTTGTGAAACAACAATAAGAACATTAAATAATACAATATTATACAAAGTAAGACAATATATACAAAGCTGGTGCGACCCGACGTTGGGTACTGAATAAGGGGGAATCCAAGTCCCTGTCTCAGTGATGGAGTAAAACTGAAAGGTCACATACGAAGCTGAAGATGTTTTTAAGCTTTGAGAGTAGGGCGCGATAAAATATTTGCTAGCCAACCATCTGGAAGAACAGGAGGACGGCGGATATGCTAGCGAGTAAAAGTAAAGGTTTAGGGATAGGTATATTTGTGAATCATAAAAAGGGACACCTTGTACAGTATGTAAAAAATGTGAATGTATAGAGAATGAATAAAATACAAATTACAGAAATGCAAAATATTGAAATGTAATGAATAAAAATGTAAGACACAGAAAAATTCATAGAACTATATTATTTCTTATATGATGTATTTTATTTAAATTAAAAAAAAATCATGCGAGTTCCGATATACAAGGTGGGCATAATTTAATTGACAGTACTCAAAGTGTTCTGTGGCGTGATCTAATTGAGAGAATGGCGCCAAATTTTGTGGCAAGATTAAACAAGACGGATGACGAAGGATTCCACGAAAAAAAAATAGTTCCAAAAGTCACTGCTTGGGGAATATGTGGCGCTGTGTAATAAAAAAGAGAGTTTTCAAAAATGCAGAATCAATACTGAAATAAAATTACCTTTTATTTAGTACATTTAACGATTTAATTCAAGTTCAATATGTCAACAATTAAAAAAAAAGCTAAAACTTTATATAAACACTGATATAGGCACTTTATCTGCAATTTCACTTACTGTGTACCAAAGAAAGCAGCAGCAGAAGAAGAACTTCTTTATTCAAATTTCACGTTACATTCTTTGGCCCAGTGCCATCTTGTTGGGCTTTTAAAGGCAATGTGTTACTTTTAGAAACCATTTGATTGAAAGTTAAGTGCAATAATATATCTTTCTTTAGTCGAACGAGTGTTAACTTGTCAAATTCTTTTATTTCAACCAGTGCAACGTGTCAGCCGTTCTTCGTGCTTTTAGAACGCACAAAACAAATGCGTAAAGGTAACAGTCCTTTGTCAGTTAATGGTTTAAAAGCAATGGTTGCGAAGTTTAAGAAAACAGGTTCTCTGAAGGTTCAGTCAGGCAGCGGACGAAGACCCGTACCACAGGATACAATGGAAGAAGTTGCAACAGCGATTGTCGGACACAACAAAAGATAATATTGCTGCCACTTACAACGCTCGTGGGGCAGCTCGGAATCTGGATATGCCTTATAGTAGGCTATGGAAAGTGTTACGAAAGATTATCCACTTCTATCCGTAGAAGATCAGCAGTGTACAAGAGTTACGTCACACCGACCATGATAAACGATTGATTTTTGCTCTCACCTTTTTTACAAAAATTTAGGTGGACGTTGCTTGGCCGAGGAAAATCTTATGGGGGGACGAAACCCACTTTCACCTGAATGGAACTGTAAATACCCAGAATTACCGAATTTGGGATACAAATCACCAAATGCATTCATCGAAATTTCCTTACATTCACCAAAGGTAACTGTTTGGTGTGGTTTCACATCGAAAATGATCATAGGTCCATTATTCTATGAGAGCATCACCCCAACAGGACAGGTAACCTGTTCTGTTTCCGGAGAGAAATATCGCCAAACAATTCTGTCATTCCGGCACTTCAGCAAGGACAATGCCGGGATAAAATCATTTTCATGCAAGATGGAGCCCCTCCACACTTCGCTATACGGGTACAGCCGCTGTTTCGACAGAAATTCACATAAGAAAGAGTCATTAGCCACTACTTTCCAAATGCATGGCCACTTCTGTCCCCTGATCTTATCCCGTGCGACTTCTGGCTATGGGGTTACCTAAAGTCCAAGGTCTATCACGGAGTTGTCCAGGATCTGGCTATGCTGAAGGATAACATAACATGGAGTATACGGGAGATTCCTGCAGACATCTGACATTCTGCTGTAGTGCGTGCTGTGCACAGAATGCAATATGTGGTCCACAAAAAAAGCGGCCACATTTAACCTGATTTGAATGTGCTAAATAAAAGGTCATTTTATTTCAGCATTAATTCTGCATTTTTTAAAACTCTCTTTTCTATTACACAGCGCCACATATTCCCTCAGAGGTGACTTTTGGAACTATTTTTTCCCGGAATCCTTCCTCCTCTGTGTCGTTTAATCTTCCCACAAAATTTGGCGCCACTCTCTCAATTAGGTCGTGCTATAAAATACTCTGTGTACTGTAAGTTTATTTATGGCCACCTCGTACATACTTTGTCCCAAATGAGAGCAATATCTCGATTTTATCTTTCTTATTTTCACGTTAAATTCATAGTTAGGGGGAATTTCGTCGTCTTCAAAAGGCGAATATTTTTCTTTATAAAAGAATATAAAATAAATCATTTTCATTGACTATTCGCAATTTCCAAAAAGAGTTTTGTCTTTAATAAAGATTTTTTTTTGCTCAGGTATGAATGTCATTTATCTTCTTATTCAGACATCAGCACAATGAATGTCAGTAGAGAGGAAATGGGACAAAAAAATCCCTGCCGGCCCGGCCTACAGGCAGAGGTAGATTTCGAAGTCAAATATACTAATTTCACAAACAAAAACTAAATCATGATTATAGATAAATCCACTTTAACAATTTTATCTGGCCGCTCTTGACGAGTTTTTATTTCATTTTCATATAATAGCTGGTTTTATCAGAATCATGTTAGGGCGGTATTCAAAAAAATACTTTTCCATGCTCAACAACTCGAAATTTTCTGGCATAATTCCAGATTCATTTTTAATTAAAAAAAAATATGAAACTTGCTGACGTGATTTTTGAAGAGATTTATAAGCGACCTGTGTTTTTATTTTTTGTTCAGTTAATTAAAACTTGATATATAAACAATTATTTTCTCAGAAGGACAATATTTTTCTTTTCTAACACAATCGCTTCGGGAAATTCCGTTCAAAATGCCCACTTTAACATCATTTTTTGAAATATATTTTGTCTCTATCTAAAAATCGATTATTACGGTACATTATATAGTTTCTGAATAAGCGAATCTACCAGTTAAATGCGTTTGAGAGCAAAAATGAATTTAAAAAGCAGTCAGAAAACAAGCAGTTTGGATTTAAGCGCATCCTTAATACAATGATTTTTCCAACACAATCCGCTTCGGTAAATTCGGTTCAAAATGCTCTTTTTAACAGCATTTAAAAAAATATATTCTGCCCCTATCAGAAAATCGACCATTACGGTACATTATATAGTTTCTGAGTAAGAAAACGTACCAATTGGAAGCCTTTGAGAGCAAAAATGAATTGTAAAATGAGTCAGAAAATAAGCAGTTTGGATTTGAATACACCCTTACTAAGATCATTTTTTACTTCAACCGGTATGTATTTTTAATTTGTTTTTGCTCTAAGAATTGGTCCTATCCAAAACTTGTCTATATAGATGTTGTAGACAATATTAAGAAGATATATGATAAATTCATGGGGATTTTATATCTTTTGAATTGACGGAGTTATGGATTTTTTTCTTCTTCAAACCCCCTTTTTGTTTTCGTTTTTAATTTTTTTTTTGCGGTACGAATTGGTCCTATCAAAAACTTGTGAATATAAAAGTTGTAGATAATGTTAAGGAGATTCATGATAAAATTAATTGGATTTGATATCTTGAGAATTGACGAAGTTATGGATTTTTTTCTTCTTCAAACGCCCTTTTTGTTTTCGTTTTTAATTTTTTTTTGCGGTACGAATTGCTCCTATCAAAAACTTGTGAATATAAAAGTTTTAGATAATGTTAAGGAGATTTATAATAAAATTAATTGAATTTGATATCCTGAGAACTGACGAAGTTATGATTTTTTTTCTCCCAAAAACCCTATTTTTTGCGCCCCTTGAGCCTATTTTTAACTTTATCAAAAATCTGTGATACATAAATTTTTGGCCCTATTTTTAGAAGTAATAAAAACTTTAAACTGATTTGATATGTACAAAAATTAAGAAGTTATGGGGGTTTTCTGTTTTCACAAAACCCCTCCCTATTTCCGTCCCCTTGGTCCGATTTTGCCCATTAACGAACTTGACCGAGATTTTATGCCCATTGATTTTATGTATCAGTTTGGAAGAGATTGGTGCAGAATTACGAAAGTTATCGTGTCCAGAAGAAAGTGATATATATATATATATAGATAGATAGATAGATAGATAGATAGATATAAAGTTTTTTACTGAGGGTGGTTTTGGGTTCTAGGGGTCATGATCGGTGTAGATCTGCAAAAATTTTTCAGAAATTCCAACATAGGAACGATCCCAATAGGTAGTATTTCATACGAAATCTACCTAAAATTCTAGCGTTAATGTTTTACTGATGAGACTTTTACTGAAGAAGAAAGTCAACGAAGCATTTGTCTTCAGCAAACATTATAAAAATAATCAGCATTAATTGTTGTCGTTATCTATACAAATAATATCAACTTTAATGTATTTTTATTTATCTGTTTTCAAACACATCGTTCATCGCATAGGAAATGTATTCATTGAAATGAAAGAAAATTGCTTTTATTTACTTTTGTGCAACGCAAATTAAAGCTTTCGTACTTAAAAATAATACAAAAAACATAACATTAACTTTAAAAGTTTTAATCTAAAAACGTTCAATAACCAGATTCTAGTTTTTCAAAAACTTTCAACACATTCTACATCATCTGCAGTAGAAATTACACGAATAAAGTAATGATATAAAGTAAGTTATTATGAAAATAAGTTGAAACTGGTGTGAATTAATACGAACTAAAAGATCTTCTTAAAACACCATCAAAACCTGAACACACAAAAAATCATGCGTTCAGGACAGACTATGAAAGACTTTCCACTTGATGGTGTTTTAAGATCTTTAGTTAGGAAGTTATTATGGCTTTTTCTTTTACGAATATCTTTTTATCGAATTATTTTATTATTATTTTTATTATTTTTTTTTATAGAAGAACCACAGCTTTGGCCAGATTATGCAGCGAAGAACCTTTACAGATTGAATTTAAAAATAGCAAGTTAATTTATCCATCAAGATTTTATTTACCATCCGTAGTCCGAGAATCAATAGAAATATTTTTACGCAACGAGAATATTTGCAATGGTTCTGTGTCCCTTGATTTACCTAGAATTTGGAAAGAGATACTAAGTAATTGTAGAAACAATAGTAAAAATTAATCCACACTCGCAAATAGCCAAGTTAATTTTATTTTATTTTATGTTTTGCAATGTTTTTCAGTATGCTTGATGTCTCGTGACATTGTTTACCATGTTGTTTTTAAATTATGTGAAAATAATCCACGCTCGCAAATAGCTAATTTAATTTTAATTTTATTTTATGGTTGCAATATTTTCATTATGCTTCATGTCTCGTGACATTGTTTACTGTATTATTGTTTTTAAGTTATGTGAAAATATTTTCTATTATGATTGATTTTGAAAATGTCGCCGATTGTGCGATGAAACGATCGTAAGTCTTAATAAAGATATTTTATCCCTTTTTATAGCATTATTTAACTTAATTTGTTTATAAGTGATTATTATACATGTTTTTATCTTTAACCCTTAAATGCCGGGTGTTGCTTTTCGGCAACATACCCAATTTAGGCTCTAAAATACTATTAGAATAATATTGAAGCTATAATACCTAATGTTGCCAATAAAATACATCCTGAAAATATTTTTAAATCGATTTTCAAAATGTAGATGGCAACACTTGTACTGTTTAAGAATAAAGATAAATTTATTTTTTCAATTGTTGCTACTTGTTCCTTTTGTTTTGTTTGGGAGCTTGCAAAATACTCTATTTTGTTCTGCAGTGAGCAAGTATAATTTATTTCTTTTTATAGTTCCTAAAATTCTTATGTGTTTAATATTATACAATTTTATCAAGGAAAATTATTTTTTCAATTAAAGACCAGTATTGCCGATTAGTAACAAACTGTTTTTTAGACGTAAACCATACTTAAAACAAAATATGATTTTTTTAAGTATTTTTCCCATGATTTATTTAAAAAATGAAAACCGAAAAACATTATCACAATGATTTTTGAAAAATCAGGCATTTAAGGGTTAAATATACAGTAAAGGAAAACATAAGATTAAATATAAAGAACTTCATAAAACTTTGTATTAATCCGTAAAACAATTAATATGTATTACATAAACTAAACAAGAACGAAAAATCATGCGTTCAAGATAGACTATGAAACACTTTCCAACGCATTCAGAATAAAGTAACAGAACGTTACAATTTATTAAGGTTAAAAATGTCTAAATAAAGAATTTAGAAAATGCATAACGCATTTGAAAACTCAATTTCTTAAATTACTATGATTAGTATGAAAAATATACAATTTTTTTGTGCAGCCCTGTATATGATCCATAGATTCATATGTATAAACAAGGCTCGAAATGGAAAAAGCCACGAACCGGAACGATATTTCAAAATTATTGTCGACTTTTTTTTTTTTTTTTTTTTTTTTTTTTAATGAAAGTACAGTAAAGTTCCGATTATCTGAGTCCCGCTTAACCGAGTTTCCGCTTTAACCGAGTTATTTTCTTCTGATGGACTGATGGCTTCCATTTCGATGAAACAGCCATCATAAATGAAGTGTTAGGTGAAGATGAAAGAGCAGTCGTAAAAAGTTAGAACTCTGATTTTCTGGTACGAATGGGGAAAAAAATGGCCATAAAAAAAAAAAAAATAAATAAAAAAAAAAAAAAAAATTATGGCCATTTTTTTCCCCATTCTGACCAGAAAATCAGAGTTCTAACTTTTTACGGCTGCTCTTTCATCTTCACCTAACACTTCATTTGTAATGGCTGTTTCATCATAATGGAAGTCATCAGTCCATCAGAAGAAAATGATCCATTCCAAAGGTATAAGTTCGATTGAAAAAAACAATTTCATTCCCGGTATTTCTTAAAAATAACGGAAATGTACATCCAAGAAATGTTACTAGTACCATAAAAAGGATTGAAAGTGAAAATTTATATTTCATCTCCTTAGTAGGTGACAATTTGTGTAAATTCGGTTTATACGAGTTTCTTGCTTATCCGAGGTGAGCTTGGTCCCCAATTAACTCGGATAATCGGGACTTTACTGTATAGCAAATTTATATTTAACCGTACAAAAACAAATTTTAAAAAATGCATTCAAGATTTTAAATAATTAGAAAAAATGTTACAGAGAGCATAGAAGCTATACCTATGAAACTGTAATAATATTTTTTAATAATTCCACGAACCGGAACAATATTTTCCATACTTTCACGAACCGGAACACTATTTGTCACAATTTCACGAAGCGGAACATTGTTCCGGTTTGCTCCGGTACATTTCGAGCCCTGTGTATAAATCAAAAACGCATTTCCAGCAATTACTCTTTATAGGTAGTACTGTTGACAAATACTTTAGTGAGTCCTGTAAATGAACGATAAATTATATGCACATCTATATTCTACAATAAGCGTTTTGTAACACGCCTCAGTGATACATAAAAATTTCAATATATTTAAAATAGTGTACTATCATAAAAATATTCCGCCAACGATTTTTCCCCATAGCCAGTAATGTAACGGAATTATTTTGAGTGTTCCTGTAAATAAACCGTTAATGCTACAGACTTCATTTCCAATACCAAACATGCCACAGTAAACACCAGTAACATATATCAATTTCATGGGAATCTGACTATATTGACGCGAGTTAGAGCACTTGCGAGGCAGACAAACCGAATTCATAAAAACTTTTCAACTATGTTGGAAAGTGTTAAAAAAGAATATTCGAATTTAACTATGGATACTGTTTCCAAAATAAAAGAATTTGTGCCGATTTTACTCTCTCTTTACTTATTTTCACGTAAAATCTATACGTATGAGATATTCCATTGCCTTCAATGGGCAAGTAATTTCCTTTATAAAAGAAGACATAATAAATAACTTTCACAGACAATTCGTCATTTCCAAAAAGAGTTTTATCGTCAGAAAAGACATCCTTTTGCTCAGGTATGAATGTCATTTATCTTCTTATTCAGACATCGGTACAATGAATGTGAACGGGAAGGAAATGGCACAAAAAATTCTACCGATAAGATATAAATTATGAGATTTCTATATAAAAGGAAAGGTAACAGATCAATTCAGTACAATGATAGGCGTTCATTTTTACCATTAGTCCATTTAATTCATTTATTTGTCTATCTATTTGTTTACACACACACGTGTATATATATATATATATATATATATATCTTAGCAAAGCACTAGACAGGGAACAATGGAACAGTTTTGGGGAGCCTACATTCAGCAGTAGTGAATTGAAAACGGTTCATGATGCTGCTGATGATATATACAGTATGCCCACTAAAATCCCTTGCTACCCTCTTAACCTCGGAACGGCTGCTGCTATATTCATAAAAGTGGTATCTAGGTATAATAAAGTAGCCATGCACTACTGAATGAAAACGCCTACTGCACCACCTGGTGGAAAACTGCGGAGTTAGCATTCCTATCTCGAAAATGGAAAGAGATAGGGAAAAAAATGATTTACAAAGTTATAGAGCATCATCGATTTAGGACGAAAAGACAACTTGTGGACATTAATGCGAAGAATAGAACGGTTAAAACGTACATTTGTTTTTTCGTAATTTCCTACACTGTGACGTCAAGAAACTTGAACGGAAGGAGAAATGATTATCTTTCGGACAAATGTGCATTGCAGCCAGGGTTTGCCCAAGTGGGCCCGCCCGGGTTTTTTCGGACGGGCCCACTTAAATTTTTTTTCATGTTTTCACAACTGTAACATTATTTAATCTAAGGTATGAGGATAGGTGAAGACTGGAAAATAGGGTTAATAGTCAGTGGCTGTTAGACAGGGTTTGACCACGTGGGCCCAGCCCGAAAAAACCTGCCCAGGTTTTTTTGGGCGGACTCACTTTAAAAAGCCAATTGTGGGTTTTTTCAAATTTTCTTGTGCTTTCACAGCTGTATCATTATTTAATCTAAGGTATGAGAATGCAAAGATAAATGCCAGTTTAAATATACAGTAAACTCTGTCCAAGGCAGAATCGATCGGGACCGAGAAAATTTTCCGTAGTAGACAATATTCCGCCTTAGACAAATTTTACTCTATGTCTATGGATTCGCAGGGACTTGAAAATCTTTCAGAGTTAGACAGATTTCCATCTTGTGCAAAGTCCGCCTTACAGAGAGTTAACTGTATTTCAAAAGAACCAGATTTAAAGGAATTTCTAAGCAGAGATAAAATGACCGAAAAAGAAATTAGGTGCAAAGAAGGAAGATTTTCGTGCCTGTAATCTAAAATGTATCCAAATGCTTTACATCTTAATGCATGCAAAAAGATGGCACTTGAGCCCCATCCTGATTGTTTGCATTGTTACAGCTCTTAAGCTTAATCATCCCATTTATTATCCTGCTTCAATGTTCAATGAAAGTGTTATAGGAGTTTTCAGCACAAAAATGGTTCAGATTATGGCAAAAAAGAGTTAAACAGATAAGTTTCCTCTTGGATTTTGTAAGTTTTTCTTTTCTTTACATTCAGTACCAGCTACCTCTGCTTCAATCAAACAATACTTTTCTACATTAGGTCTGGTTTGGAGGAAGTTACGTAATCATTTTGGAGTTGATAAAGCAGCAAAATTAGTAATAGAGTATTGAAAAATTAAATACAATTATCACTGACACTGACTTCCATGACAATCTAATTTAACATTTAATACTAATGCAATATATATGTAGCAAATTTTGTATAAATATGTAGCAAATATATTATTACAAATCCCATTTCTTTTTCTTTATTTAAAGTCTTCAACTAATTTCTGTTTTAAAGTGAATGAAAGAAACTACACTGCTCAAAAAAATTAGGGGAGCAAGCAAAAAAGTGAAGAGAACAGTGCAGACAGCCATGTATGGGAATAAAATGATAATACACGTGTATCAATCCGCAATACAGAAAAAAAGACGCAACAAATTTGTAAGGGAGCTTTTATTCTTTGAAAAGATAGACAGAACATAAAAAGATGGTTTAGGGCAACAATTTGGTTACATGTAAATGATAAAAAAAAGTATTGTTTAGAAATGATGCAAGATTATTAATATGGCGTGTGGTCTCCTCGAACAGCTAAGAATGCTGCATACGTGTTTTATATGGATGCAATGAGGTTATTGATAAGGCTTTGGGGAATTCTGTTCCACTGCTCAAGAATTGCAATCTCCAAGTCCCGGACAGTAAAAGGAGGCCTTGGTATTGCAGCAATGCATCGTCTGAGTATATCCCAAACATGCTCAATCGGATTTAGGTCAGGAGAGCATGCTGGTCATTCCATACGCTGTATTGTTTCAGCTTCAAGCATGTTTTCTACAAGACGAGCTGTATGAGATCTGGCATTATCATGCATGGAAAAAAAAGAAATCACTACCTAATTGCTGCAACATAAAATACGACATGAGGTCTCTCGTCTGTATAACTTCAGACCGTGAAAGTGCCATTCCGAATGATATGTACGTTCACCTATGCTGATTCTAGCACATAGCATCAAGCCACCTCGTCTGTAATTTGATCGTTCACGAACGGAGTTGGAATTATTTTGAGTGCCTCTTTCTCTCCATGCCAAAGCACATCAGATGGTACATCCAGACTGAATCGGGACTCGTCTGTAAACAGAATTTGACTCGAATAATGTTGCCCCCCAAACTCGATGTTCAGCTGCCCACCTTCTTTGGGCCGCACAGTTGCTTGAGATCAAAGGAATACAGACCATTGCCTTACGCGCATAGAGACCACCCTGATGAAGCTTATTTTGGACTGTTTGGTTGGACACCCTTCGTCCTGTGGCAAAGAACAACTGTGTTTGCAGCAGAGTAGCATTGTCCGCTCCGTCTCGACGAGCTGGTAACAGGATATATCGCTCATCAGTTTCTGTGGTAGCACATGGGCAACTTTGCCCTTCTCAATGTCTACCATTCCATGTGTCTTGGAATCGATTCCACACCATTGCATCGACACTGCTTGCGAATCCAACAGCGTCCGCTATACTTCGTTGTGTTTCCCCAGATACAACTGTCCCGATAACATGCTAAGGCATGGATTCCGGTTATTCACATTGTTGTGATATTTTCAAGTCACCTTTTCTCAAAACACAAGCTGTGCAATTGAATTTTACAACTGAGAGTGTGAAACAGACGTTTCTGCAAAATCCCGATTTCTGCACTTATCTCCTTTTTCTATTTTTTGACGTCATAAACTTTAATTTGCATGTGAAATTTTTTTCATCTGTTTTCTACTATGCTTTAAATTATGGATGCTTTATTCTACGGTACTTGTCGATGTAAACATCTGCGTAATTTTGTTAAAACCATGTGCTCCCCTAATTGTTTTGAGCAGTGTATATAAATTTAGCATGTTTAACTTAAGATAAGAATTATATAAAGAAATCCAGTCGTGGTTCACTTAATATATCCTTAGTGCAGCAAACTAGTCCCATGAGATACAGATGTACCTTTTAAATTAATTTGATTTTTTTTCTTTTTATATATTTTTTGTTAATTCATAATTAATGCAAAATTATGCCCAGGTTTCACTGATAAATGGAGAGTTTAGGTATTATGCATATGAAAATTAGAAGTTTAAGGTGTTCACCAAAAAAACTCAATAAAGCCCGAAAAAACCCGGGTTTTAGTCAAGTGGGCTCGGTGGGTTGGGTTTTTTCGAAAAAACCCGGGTTTTTTCTAACCGTGATTGCAGCTGACGGTGAGAAGTTTGAACAGCTCAAATAAAGGTATATTGCTATAACTAGTTGTTTGTTTTCTTTCTACGATCATTTTGTCACGTCACAGTGCAGGAAATCACGAAAAACCGAAACCTCTCTATTCTTCACATTAAAGTCCACAAAGTGTCTTTTCGTACTAAATCGATGAAGATTACAACTATGCAAATCACTTTTTTCCCTATCTCGTTCCGTTTTCGAGTTAGGAATGTAAACTCCGCAGTTTAACACTAGGTGGCGCCGTAGGCTGTTTCATTCAGTAGCGCATGGCTACTTTATTTTACCTAGACACCACTTTTATGAATATAGCAGCTACCGTTCCGAAGTTAAGATGGTGGCCAGGGACTTTAGTGGGCATACTGTATATATATGCGGAAGTGAGTTTCAAAACTCGCCTTATCCAGAAAATGAAAATTTTGGAAATCGAGAAAAACCCCTAACTGCATCCATTGGTTTTTAATTTAAACCTAGATTTTACAATGCCAGAAAAACAGGATAAAATATTTTTTTGCAGATTGTAGTGTTTTTGACACAGTTTTACGATAACAGAAATAGAGTATATATATATATATATATATATATATATATATATATATATATATAATTTTTTTTTTTCAGATTTGTAGCGTTTTTTCGATGCAGGTTACCACTCGAATAGAATGATAGAGAAAACACAACTTTTTCGATTTTGAAAAAGATGAATTTTGAAACTCATGTCGCTATATATATAGTATACAGAGTTCGTAAATATAAAGATATTATGAAAATATCAAAAATATCCGATATTTTGATACATATCCGATATTTTCGATATATATCCGATATTTTCAAAATATTCAACTTAGTAATAATTATAAATATTTTCAGACTAATATAAATTAGAAACTAAAACATACTGAATTTAGCATAAAAAAGTTAATAAAACAGTATTCTAAATGCATTTGTTTTCATTTATGTAACAAAATTGAAGATCAACTAAATGAAAGCAGACACAACTTGCTATTTGCACTCACAAAAAGCAATCTATGGGATTAATTATCAAGTTTCCAGAATATTTTGTTTTATACAACAAAATTATATACGATATACTTCGTTTTTATTGAAAAATTTGAATATAAATATAAGCTTGAGTCCTTTTTCATTCTCAAACCTGTTGTGTAGTTTAAACTAAAGGAAACCAAAACCAGAAAAGATTCTATGAAGCAGTAAATAACTTTTCGAAACAAGACAGTTTATCTTTCAGTAGCTGTTTTAAGTAAATATTGTCCCACATAATCATTGGTTCTACATTCTGCATTTAAAAATTCAGCTTCAAATGTAAAGCTGGGAAAATGACACATCGTCTCAAATGACACTCAATGACACATCGTCTTCATTTTGAAAGACCTATGCTATGATATGTTACTCAATAGTGTGCATAATTTTTTTTGTCTCTACCACCATTTTGTATTTTACGACCGCCATTTTGAATTTATAAAAACAAAATCTAGCCTATAACCATCGGACGGTTAAGACGAATCGATAGAGACCCCATTGATTAAAATCCATCCAGCCTTTGGGATGTTTCGAGGTTAAAAAAAATCCACATACCCAGATACGCGTGAAACACATAACCCTTCTTGGAAGTCGGGTAAAAAAGAACAACAAAATGACAAAAAACATTAAGCTTTTTTGACATTTCGGCATAAACGAGGACTTATCATGCTTTTGTACTTTCTTTCCATGCATCTGGATTATATTATAGATTTTCCCCAGATATTGGTCATTCCCTTGCACAATTGGATGAATGACTATAGGTATACCATATATGTTTTAGCGTTCCGTACTTAAAAAGTAAAATCGGAATCATTGTAAGATATTTCGAGTGTCTGTCTGTAACAGCCATTTTTCTCGAAAGCTATGGAACGTGGAAAGTTCAAATATATCAGAGTTATAAAAACGATTGGCCCACATATTTATAGATTATTAGCAGTGTTGAATTCAGACACATTTTCCAAGAGGGATTTCTGTGGTTCCGGGGTGAGGGGTATTATAGAGTTGCAGAGGACAACTGCACTTTTTGACCATAAAAAACACAAGCTCTCAAAACTTCCGGGGGGCCATCCAATTGCTCTGGGAGGGGGAATGTCCCTTCCGGGCCATCCCCTGAATTCAATACTAATTATTAGCCTTTCACAAACATTTTTAGGAAAAAATTACGGCGATAATTAAGTTACTTGATTTTTTTAAAAATCTTGTTGGATATCATTCAAAAGACCTCGTAACACCGAATTCAAAGATATATTTGTTTTAATTTTAGACATTATATTTTCAGAGGCATCGTCAAAAATTTATTCAAAAAATATGCCCCCCCCCCCCTTCCTTATTTCCAAATCACCTGAAAATAAATGTACGAAAAAATTATGGGGAGTAGGAGTTTATTAAAACCTTGCAAGAAAGCTATAGTGATTATCCTATGTCACATAGTTTTTAAGAAAATCACATTATTCCCTTATACACAAACACAGTGGGGGAGTTGAGGGACCGCTCGAACTACCTATAGACCTGGAATCGTCAAGGACTGTAGATAATGATTTTAAAAAGAAATTGTCACTAATTATCTAGTTATATTCCCTATCAGTTCGTGCATGTTTTGAGAGATCTGGACTAAATTTGTCGCTTTGATATGTATAAAAAGACTCCTATGAAAACTAAACGAACTATATGAACCGCTATTTTAAACTATATGTAACAAAAATACGGTTTTCGGATATTCCAGGCATGCAAAGCTATGTGTCAAGAGTTCTCCTTGTGATATTAAAAGAGGTATTACCTCGGAAGTTTTCAGAGAGTGTAGAGTTATTGTCAAAAGTGCATTGCAAACGACATCATAGGTATGTAAAACATTTTATTTATTCAAAGAACTTGCACCAAATAAGGCCGTACTCTTAATAAGGATATACACTTAATAAGGCCATCAACTTATATCTTGTAGAGAACTGTCTCAAACCGACATATGGCAGCAAATACGTGACACTTTATGTGTACATGAAATGCGTGGATAGTTTCGCCGGCAACCGATATCGGCTTTATTTTAGACGTCATTTTGGAAACACTGAATCTTTCAACACGTCGTTGTTAAAAACAGTAAGTAAACATTTTAAAGAAACCAGTGTAAATTATTCGTTGAATTTTTCAGTCTTTCCATTATGTGCGAGATACTTTAACGATCTTTTAGAATTTATATTCAAATATTCTGTATTTTTAATACTTGTGTTTGAAAGTGAAATATGTGAAAAACAGAAGTCCCCTTATAAGGTATTGCTTCATTTGCCAAAAGAGACGTGTTTTAAATATGCATCTTTGTTCAAAGTGCATAAGGTATGTCCATGAAGAATATGTAGAACGGACTCGAATGGACATAAGTACTTTTATGTAAAACCTTTTTTACCCAAATGTGAATAACTCCATTTGAATTTCTTCATAAAATAATAATGCCTTTATTTTGACTGTTTTATACCAACATATTTCATTTTCAACAGTTAAACTGTGCTAGTTAAAACCAGTTTCTTTATTTTTTTATTATTCTGGTGTCATACCTGTAAAATATCTGTTAATTAAAGTATGTACTTTGACAATTATGGCCTTATTTCGAACACATGCTCTTAACAAGTCAAAAATTGTACGTCAAACGTGGCAAATGAGGTGCGTTCATATTATAACTAGTTTTATAAATATTCAGATCTTGGTGAAATTGCTTTTGCATTCTTATGCAAAAATGCATGAATACAAAGTTTATTACGGTTATATATATTAAATTCAGTAATAAGGAAATAATGTATGACCATCTTAAATATGACGTAATCACCATGACATCCTGGAATCTTTACCTATCATGAGATATCATTGAGAGGA
This sequence comes from Maratus speciosus, assembly GCA_963932465.1. NCBI lineage: Eukaryota > Metazoa > Arthropoda > Arachnida > Araneae > Salticidae > Maratus > Maratus speciosus. The sequence continues at coordinate 308,696,498 of OZ010786.1, forward strand.
TTTAATAGAATAAAGAAAACTTTTATTATCTTTTTAAGTTTTCATTTGATTTTCATAAAATTTGAAATGACTCGACAAGCTTCTGGAACGATTATATATATTAAATTTCAAACCATTCTGTTGGATAATTTTTGCGCTGTTATAAGTGGACAGACGGACGAACCAGACGACGACTATAGGTGCTACGTCTTTATATAAATACTAGATGGTACCCGTCAAGATTTGACGGTAAATAACTTGGATGTTTCATTAGAAAAGTTCTTGAATTTTTAATGAATTGCTTTTAAATTAATTATTGAAATTGTGACAAATTTCTATATTGCATAAGGGATTCCTATTTCTTTAAAGCGATAGAGGGTACAGTCAGCCAAACCTATTCACTGAAATCACAGAATTTTAACTTTATAATTTACAACCAATTATGCTTCTTTTTACCAGAAATGTAACTAAAAATAGTGGGTAGAGCATTTATTTTTATTTACTATGGTCTCATTTTTTCGAAAAAATAACAGTATTTATTTTTATTTATGTATTATGATTTTTTAACTACATGACCATTAAAAGCTGCCATGAATTTTATTTTTATCAGTTTCATTCTTTAAAAGCCCAAATTTGAAACTTGAAGCAGCATATAATTTTTATTACTTGAATTTCATTTTACATTTTATACATTTTTTAAATATTAAGCAATGGATATCAAGGTAATTTTTTAAATAGTTCTTATATGAATATCTTTCTTTTTTCCGTTTTCTTTTTTTAAGGAAAAGAATGCAAACTTTTCTTTCTGACACACGCACACATATATTCTTGATAATGGTCAGAAGATATAACAAAAATTGTAGATCAGCTCAATTTATTTAATTGATAATTACATTTAAAATATTTTAGCTTAAATATTTTAAAAATAAAATTATTATTATTATTATTTTAAATATTGTTCAACGTTAAATTTTATTTAATTATAAAGCATTCAAATAATAATAATAATAAAATAAAAATCATATAACTTCTCCTCCTAATAAAATATAATGTCATTATTGAAATAACTTATCGCGAAAAATATTACGGAAATCAATTTGCCGGGCGTTGGGTTCGAACCTGCTATCGACTACAAAATATCGGCGCTTTAACCTGCTGCTTTACACCTCTCAGCCACCGAGAACTCGTTTTCAATCCCTCTAAATTGAACAGAATTAATGCATGTGCAGATGTCCCGAAATGGGTCTACTTAAAATTTTACCTTTGCGTTTTAATTATGATGTTTTTATAGTTTTTGAAGGTTTTAAAAAACTGAAGAAAGATAGATGTTATACATTGTAGATTAAAAAAGGCAGTTGTTCGACTTATAATACGGCATCGGAATGCTTAAGCCTAACCTGGCCGAAATAAAATGGCTGATTTTAACGAAAGATTATCAAGATCCGGATGAGTTCACTCCGGAAGCGTTATACACTTTGCGCCATTATATATATAATGAACGCACCTAAAAAGGCCATTTTAAAGTGTCTTTTTTCTTGAACTTTCCTGAACAAAATTCAACAGTGACAAGGGTATGCATGATTTAATATTGTAAAAAATATATAAATATTACATACGATAACAAGTAAAATGTTAATGAGGATATAACACATTTTATTGTGATCAGGATTTTAAGATGGATCCTCCGGATTCTTAAGTAAAAATCTTGTTTAATACAACTTTCACCGAACTATGGTTATACTATTGTGCATAACATTATACTTCATTAAAACAAGCCAGAAGATCAAAATCAACAAAGTATTTCTCTCATGAGTTAAAAAAGTTATCCTTTTGTCGAAAAGATTATTATAATATTTTAACATCATAAACATTTTATTTAAGGAAAAAAAAGAGCCCTTTAATAAAAAGGAGAACCGGAAACAGAAGAGTAAAACAATATTTATTTTACACTTTGTGAAAGAAATGAAAAATGTACATTAATAATAAAACCCGTTAAATCTTTTATTTTATTAAAAAACTTGTAACCTTAAAAAAATCATCTGACAATTTTTTTTTTACTTTTAATGAAATATAAATATTTCAATGAGATAAGGAATTAAAGTTTCTTTCAAAGAATAATTTAGAGCTTTAAAAGGAAAATAAAATCAATAAAAATAAATTTCAAAAGATATTTTATTGAAGTCAAGGAAATTTATAAAGAACTCATAATCAGAGATAGATTTGTATTATTTATTCATTTCAAAACACGTCAAGAAGAAGTAAACACTAATAAAAATTCTTGTATTCCTTTTAAGTTAAGAATATATAAGCATTTTTGAGCTTATTTACAAAATAAAACAAGACTGATAATATAACTTAAAAGTTGTTCAAAGTAGCTTCATAAAATCAAAGCTTTCAATGTTTTAAAGAACACTGCCTACACGATTTCATTTAAATGTTGATTTTTGTAAATAAAATTTTATTTTAATTTGTTCTAGTATGTTTCATTTAATTAAATAGCAGAGACATCTATAAAGAGTTCAAAAGAATTTACATGTCATCAATATTAAAATTAAAAGATAGTTTTCTACGCTTATTCCTTTGTTTTAGAGAGCAATCTTTTTCTCGGTAATTGCAGTAAGCTTCTTATAAATAAAAATATACATTTTTCTACATTCATAATATAGTTTTTCAAAATATAACATCAAATCTTTTGCTTAATATGATTATATATAATTTAGTTTTGAATAAAAATATTTTCCCAAATCTTTCGCTTAACATGAGTAGTATAATTTAGTTTTGAATAAAAATATTTTATCTTTATTTCCTAGTAACTTTTACACTTTTATAAAAAATAAAGATATCTGTCTTTCATCCGCATCACGAGAAGATAGACTCTTCTAATGAGGTTGTCGACAATGTATCGGCACCTTCCACTTTCTAAAAAAGGGCGCGAGAATTGGGAAAATGCCTCACAGTATAAACAAATTATGTGGAAAAAAAACTGATTTAAAAAATAAAAATAAAATCCAACACAGGGCATTGATACAGGTCTAAAGAAACTGCAGTCAACGTGTTAAGTAAGACTCTTTTGTTTATGACTATATTCATCGGACCTTATGGTCAAACCATTATACATTTAACGGTATTATACATTTAACGGTATATATAAATATTAAACAGACATACATACAATAAATACAATAATCCCAACTGGAGTGAAAAATTGGCCAGAGCCAGGAATCGAACCCGGGACTACAGCATTTCAGGTTGTCGCTCTAACCACTGAGCTACTCCGGCCGATACCTAGGTCTGCAATTTTTCACTAATAAACCATGTTGGGGAAGTCAACAGCCATCTATACGACAGCCTTTCATGACCGGACAACGATGAATAGATTTTGCTATTAGATCGATCTACGATGTATAATAAATCACACACACTACAATATATAATAAAAAGAAAATTGCCTAGTTAAACTGATGGCATTGAGCTCACAAGCTATTCACACTAATTGTATATTATACTCTTATTTCAAAGAATAATGCCCATCGAAAAATAAAAGAAGGGATTAGTGCCCGTTGCCCCTGTTTATACATAATCAAAGAACCTCCAAATCTAATGAGGGAAGCTCCTTAACATAATAAACTGGTATACAAAATTTGAAACAAATCAGATAATTCCGCATGAAAAAACCATTTCGCTAAATTAAGGTGGGGGGGGGGGGTTATTAGCTCCCCATTTCTCCTTTTATGCTGAACCAATCAACCTTCAAATCTAATCAGAATAACTCCTTATCAGAATGAACATAGAAAAAAAATTAAGCTAAATTAGGTAATTCTGCATGAAAACCCATTTATCTAAATTAAAGGGGAGGGGCCCCCTTTCCCCTTTTATACTTAACCAATGAACCACCAAATCAAATGAAGGAAGTCATATCGGAATAAACTGGTATATCAAATTTGAAGCAAATCGACTAATTCTGTATGAAAAACACAATTATCTAAATTAAGGGGAGACTAGCCCCCCTTTTCCCCTTAATTAAGTAATGAGCCTCCAAATCTAATCAGGGAAGCTCCTTAACATAATAAACCGATATACCAAATTTGGAGCAAATCGAATATTTCTCCATGAAAAACCCATTTAACTAAATTAAGAGGGGGGGACTAGCCCCCTTTCCCCCCTTTATCCTTAACCAATGAACCCCAAAAACGAATTAGGGAAGTGCCTTATCAGAATGAACCTAGAAAAAAAATTTGAAGCAAATCGGATACTTCTATCTAGAGTTATCGTGTAACGTACAAACGTCCGTTACGTAATTACGTACATACGTACGTAACGTCATACAGAACCGGCGGGCACATAAGCTCTCAGTATTTGATAGCCTGTGAGCTAATAAAGTACATAATCACGCCTGCATTCAACTGTTAAAAACGGTATATATAAATATTAAACAGCCATCGATGTGATAGTAAAATCTATTCATCGTTGTCCGGTCATCCAAGGGTGTCGTATAGATGGCTGGTGACTTCCCCGATATCGTTAATTAGTGAAAAATGGCAGACCTAGGTATCGGCCGGAGTAGCTCAGTGGTTAGAGCAACACCCTGGAATGATGTGGTCCCGGTTCGATTCCTGACTCTTTCTAATTTTTCACTCCAGTTGGGATTATTGTATTTATTGTATGTCTGTTTAATATATATACCGTTAACAGTTGAATGCAGGCGTGATTGTGTGTTTTATTATACAGTGTGTCCACGTATAACGTGACCGACCTTAATTTTCGCAACCGTTGCTCCTAGATGCACACTTCCAATTACAAAAATGGTTAAAATTAGGTGCAGGGTTAAGATAAAAAAAAGTTTGAAGCGAAAAAACAATTTAGTGAAGACTTACAGAATCTAAATTTTTATACGGTCCCCCGGTCCTATAAGTTATATTTAGTAAGATTTCCCTGTTACACTGGCAAGTAAGGCAGAAAAAGTCCCGTTACTCTACGATTAAAATTGACCGAGTAATAGCTGTTTAAAGTTGGAGTATATTTTTTGCTGCATATTAGGGGTCATTCACAAATTTAGTAGAAATATAATTTCGTCAGATATATTAAAGAAATGGCTGAGAGTAAAATTAGCATTGCAATATAAATTTGAAATCTTTAATCATTTTGACATATTACTGCAAAATGTACAATTTGTACTGAACGAGATGTATAAGAAGATAAAAATAACAGATTTTTTGTTAAATAAAAGGATGAAAAACAACGGCCTCAATTCTTTACAAAATGATACATATTTTTAAATGCTGTTAGATTACACTGACTTTCAAATTTTGGGTTGTGGCTTCGATTCTTGTGTATTTTTTAGCACTGAATCCGAAAATGACCTTCATTTTAGACCATCACATCAGGAATTTTCTCAAATCGTAAATTTCAAAGTTAAAAAGCTAAAAGTTAAAATGGATCACCCCTCCCCTCCCAACCTCATCGGATTCCCGAGCTGTTTAGCTGTAAGAAACACAGTATAAGCCAAAAAATTTAATAAATTATTGAATTAAATAACATTAAACTCAATAAAAAAGTCTTACATCTATTTTATAGTATCAGATTTTTTGCTATTTCTTAACCTTGAAATTTACGATTTCCGAAATTTTTTGACATGACGGTTAAAAGTGAAGGTAATTTTTTGATTCAGCTTTAAAATATACATAAAATGTAATTATAAATGTTAAAAAACACTACCATCGCAGGTTGATGTTATCTAATCTAAAACTCTTTCTTAAACTTCTTAACGGTATTCTATCCGAATTTTTTGTGTTATCCTCTAATATAAGTATGTATAAGATGGTAAGATTTGAAAATCATAATAATATTGCATTGTCATCGGATTTAAGTCAGTTATGTAAAATTTAACTTCGATCGGACATTTGAAAGTTAAAGTTCGAGTACAAATTTTAAACTGGAAAGGCGACCATTGCAAGTTAAATAAAACCTTATGAAAATAACATAATTTTAGTTAAAAGAAATCATAGCCTCAAATCCTTACAAAATAAAACATATGTTTTATTTTAACTAATTATTTTAACTAATCTGAAATTTAACTAATAAAAGTTAATCGTAATATTTGTACGATTTCTTTCAAAGCGCAGATACCTTGTAATAAGTTTAAATACTTTATATACGACCCCTGAAAGCATGGTCGAGATCATCTGTTTTGATATGCAAAAAAGTGATATAAGTCGTGCATTTCAAAGTTTCATAACTCGGTGAATTTTAATGTTAAATGAATGGGACTTTTTTTGTTTTACTTGTTAGTGAAACAGTAAATTTTTACTAAATATCACTTATAGGACCGAGGGACCGTATAAAAATTTAAATTTCGTAATTTTTCACTAAATGTTTTTCTTGACCCAAATCGCTTTACAAATAATTCTTTACCTTATTTAAACTATTTTTGTAATTGAAAGTATGCATCTAGGACCAACGGTTGCGAAAATAAAGTTCGGTCAGTTTATACGTGGACATACTGTATATTGTAGTGTGTGTGTTTCATTATACATATCGTTATACTTCATTAAAACAAATCAGAAGATCAAAATCAACAAAGTATTTCTTTTGTGCGTTAAAAGAAAAAAAAATTATACCTTTGTGAAACAAAGATTATTATAGTATTTTAACGACATAAATATTTTATTTAAGTAAAAAAGGTTCTTTAATAAAGAGGGGAACCGGAAGCAAAAGAGTAAAACGATATTTATTTTACATTTTGTGAAAGAATTGAAAAATATACATGATGTACCCGTTAAATCTTTTGTTTTATTAAAGAACTTCTAAACTTAAAAAAAAAAAATAATAATAATAATTTGTCGGATACACATATTTTTACATTTAACGAAATTTAAATATTTCAATTAATTTAGAGCCCTAAAATAAAAGTAAGATCAATGAAAATAAACTTCAAAAGATGTCTTTCGGAAGTCTAGGAAATTTCTAAAGAACTCATAAACAGAGTTACATTTGTATTATTTATTCATTTGAAAACACGTGTGGAAGAACTAAACACCAATAAAAATTCTCGTATTCCCTTTGAGTTAAGAATTTATAAGCATTCCTAAGCTTATTTACAAAATAAAACAACATTGATAATTTAAGTTAGCTTAAAAGTTGTTCACTTTCATAAAATCGAAGCCTTCAGTGTTTTAAAGAATACTGCCTACGCGATTTGATTTAAATGTTGATTAATGTAAATAAAGTCTTACTTTAATGTGTTCCAGTATGTTTCATTTAATTAAATAGCAGAGACATCTATATAGAATTCAGAAGTATTTACATGTAATCAATAATAAATTAAAAGAATAGTTTTCTACACTTATTTATTTGTCTTAACTGACAATCTTTTTCTCGGTAATTGCAGTAAGCCTCTTATAAATAAAAATATACGTTCTTTCTATATTCATAATATATTTTTTTCAAAATATTGGGAGTACAAATTAGTTCAGTCCGATTTTTTTGTGTTCAAATATGCATTTATTTCAAAACAAAATGAATGCACAGATTAAGGGTGTATTCGAAAAAATATTTTTCCGCCCTCAACAGCTCGAAATTTTCTGAGACATTTTCAGACTCATTTTTAAAATTAAAAAAATAACTTGCTGAGGTGATTTTTGAAAAGATGTATTAGAGGCCATGTGATTTCCTTTTTCGCTCCTTAATTAGAATTTGAGTATTAAACAATTATTTTCTCAGTATGACCATTTTTTTTCGTTCCCAGCTCTCTCGCTTCGGAAAATTCGGTTCAAAACGACAACTTTGACAGCACTTTTTGGTATATGTTCTGCCTTTATCAAAAAATCGACATGCGCGGCACATTATATAGTTTCTGAATAAGAGAAACTGCCAATTTGATGCGTTTGAGAGCAAAAATGAATCAGAAAATAAGCAGTTTGGACTGGAATACACCCTTAATCAAAGTATTGTCCATCGCTGGCTACTACTTTTTGCCACCTCTCAGACAAATTTCGGATTCAATCTCGAGAAAATAACTCATCTTTTGAGGCGATCTAACTTTGGAGCCAATTTTCGATTTCTGCGAAAGAAGCGATCTAGTGACCTGCTAAATCGTACTGCATCGGTCGGAACAACCAGTAATCAGAAGGAGCATTGTCCGGATCATACGACGAGTGCAGTAAAATATCCCACTTGAGCGTTTCGAAATAATTTTTTAAGATTTTTTGCGAAAAATCACCCTTCAATGTCTCTCGATTTCAGTTCATAAGGCACAAATGAAACCATTAATAGAGAGGAACTAACATATCCTTAAAGTAGTGAAGCTTCAACTGTAACCGCTTTCGAAAGGGCTGATTACCTCAGGCGGAAACTTCCACCAGTAAATTTTTATAGAATTTTTCTGCGTATTTAAAGGTTTTATTAATGCAACATTTCAGTCATAAGTAATGGCAGAAAAAGATTTGAATTTTTACTGGTGGAAGTTTACTTTTGTGGTAGTCAGGCGCTATGTTCCCGCCCCATTGTGACAACTGATGAAACAAACTGACTGTTTTACCAGACAAACTGACAACAGTAAAAATAAATAGAAGTTTTTACCATATTTGTGATAAAATATTTCCATCAATAAGACGCTTAAATTAGGCAACATTTTCTTTTTAATTTTACTGGTGGGAAGTTTGCCCCGACGCTATTCAGAAACTGTAGATCCGATTTAAAAAAGCAGCCACCATCTTGTGACAACATCCTCAGTAACTTCACTCGCAACTCGTAGACCGTACACTATATGTCTCCTCCTCTTTATTCATAACTCCATTAATTACCTGGCTTTTGAATCATTCCCGTGGATTTCAATCGTACGGAAACGGCTCGTTGACTCATTCTCAATGATTCCGCAAGATTCTCTTGAGACTCGGATCTTCATCCAATAATGCCTCTGAATTTTTCTCTCCGATTTTTTTTTTTTTTTTTGGTTGCCCAGAGCAAGGTTTCTCTCCAACGTTGAAATCACCATTCTTGAAACGTCGAAACCATTCCCCACATGATTTATCACTTGGTGCAGTGCCACTATAAACTTCCACAAGCATTCGATGGGCTTCAGCTGCACTTTTCTTCCAATTAAAGCAGAAAACTAAAACCTCCCGCAAATACTGCTTAGTTAACACAAAATTTGACATATTCAACACAGTAAAAAAACAAGGTTTTTGTACGAAACTCAAAGTGATAAAAACTGAATATTATTGACAGATGCCTAACCCCTCTGAAACCACCGAAATCAATTGTCATTATAAAACATCCAGAACAGCCGGCGCCATCTTTTGAATACGAACCGAACTCATTTGTAAACCCAATATACTATCGCATCTTTTTCTTAATATAAGTAGTGTAATTTAGTTTTGAATAAAAATATCACAACTTTAAAAATATTAAATATATTTTTGAGAAACTTTCAACAGATTAGCTCCATTTTACGCGAAATGTGGTCAGTATTACCGTATGTCCTGTCAACTACATTCTGAATTACAGAGCGAAAAATACAGTGCAATTTGGGCATGGATCGTAAACATTTATGCATTTCTCACGAAGTCATCATATTTCACCTAAATCAAAGCAGTTCTTTTGAAATTTGCGATAAAATATCTTCATTACTGTTAAAATTATGAACGTGAATCTGACTTCAGTTTGAAATAGATACCCTACATTTTTGACAGTATAAGAACATTCCAACTCCTGGTGTCCTGAACAAAAATTATTTCGTGAAAAGACCGCAGTTACTTTGCGGAGAAGTCGGCCGCGCACCCATTGTAGATCTCTATACTATTTCAACATTTGACCCGAAAGGTATCACCAGATCCGATCACGGAAGATATCACCGAAAAAATTTAAGAGCTAAATTCAATAAGTTTAAGCCATCAACCAACTGAACCTGTAAGGTTAGGGCGTTCAATACGTCTGAAGTCCGCGGCGGCTTCGAAATCATTATAGTTCATATTTTCTATTACGATCAGCTTTAATACCTTGTATTACCCCTAACAAGTTTTAATAATAATTTGAGAAAAAAACCCTGTATTTTGACTATTCACTGTACTATAATATCGATTCCTTGTTCTCAAGTTTTTTCGTTTTGATCTTTTTGCTTTAACAGACATTTATTCGATCTTGACAACGTAATCGAACTTATATTTTCGTTTCACACACACGCCCAAATTATATATGTTCGTGACTTTTACAGCCTTTTCAAATATACTTTAGAGATAATCACACAAATTTCTTATGTAAAAAATGTTTAAAAAATTCACATTATAGTAAAAAATGCCTGCCGGCCCGGCCTACAGGCGGAGGTAGATTTCGAAGTTAAGTATACTAATTTCACCAACAAAAACTAAATCATGATTAGAGATTTAACCACTTTAACAATTTTATCTGGTCGCTTTTGACAAGTTTTTATTTCATTTTTATATAATAGCTGGTTTTATCAGAATCATGTTAAGGAGGTATTCAAAAAAGTACTTTTCCATGCTCAACAACTCGAAATTTTCTGGCAGATTTTCAGATTCATTTATAATAGAAAAAATATTAAACTTGCTGACGTGATTTTTGAAGTGATTTATAAGCGACCTGTGTTTTTATTTTTCGTTCAATTAATTAAAACTTGATTTATGAACAATTATTTTCTCAGTAGGACAATATTTTTCGTTTCTAACACAATCGCTTCGGGAAATTCTGTTCAAAATGCCCAATTTGACATATTTTTCTGAAATATATTCTGCCTCTATCAAAAAATCGATCATTACGGTACATTGTATAGTTTCTGTATAAGAGAATCTACCAAAAATGAATTTAAAAATGAGTCAGAAAATAAGCAGTTTGGATTTGAATACACCTTTAATAAGATGATTTTTTTCTTCAACCGCTATGTATTTTTAATTTGTTTTTGCTGCAAGAATTGGTCCTATCAAAAACTTGTCTATATAAATGTTGTAGACCATATTAAGAAGATATATAATAAATTCATGGGGATTTTATATCTTGTGAATTGACGGAGTTATGGATTTTTTTCTTCTTCAACCTCCCCTTTTTGTTTTCGTTTTTAATTTTTTTTTGCGTTACGAATTGGTCCTACCAAAAACTTTTGAGTGTAAAAGTTGTAGATAATATTAAGGAGATTTATAATAAAATTAATTGGATTTGATATCTTGAGAATTGACGAAGTTATGATTTTTTTCTCCCAAAAACCCTATTTTTTGCGCCCCCTGAGCCCATTTTTAAGTTGATCAGAAATCTGTGATACATAAATTTTTGGCCTTATTTTTAGAAGTAATAAACACTTTAAACTGATTTGACATGTACAAAAATTAAGAAGTTATGGGGTTTTTTCAGTTTTCACAAAACCACTCTTTACTTCCATCCCCTTGGTACGATTTTGCCCATTAACGAACTTGACTAAGATTTTATGCCCCTTGATTTTATGTATCAGTTTGGAAGAGATTTGTGCAGAATTGTGGAAGTTATCGTGTCCAGAAGAAAGTGATATATATATATATATATATCGATAGATACATATATATATAAAGTTTAAAACCTTATATGTTTTTATGTGTGTGAGCGTGTATATGTGTATGTATATATGCTTATATATTGTATAGACATATATAGAAAAAAAATACGGGGTATCATGCATTTAACATCATAAATTTTCACATATTGATTCATCATATAAGGATATATTTTACTATCTCAATTTCCTCATTGCTTTTTAAATTTTCACAGTTACATAATACAAGGCTATATTTTACTATCTCAAATATTCCTCATCTCTTTAAATGTTATTTATATTCTCATTTTTTATATTACAATATTTTGTCTTTAAAATAGTTAATTTAATCAATTGCCCTTATACTTATTTTTATATAATTCTTTCTTTCTTTCTTTTCTTTCTCTATTAATTTATTCCTATCCTTTTTTATTTTGTTTTCACTCAGTAATTATTAAGTTTACTCATATTTTTTCATTCTACTTCAACTAAAAGTTAATCTAAGTCTTTTCTTGATTTCTTCAATCAATTTCATTCCTTTTTTTTTTTTTTTTTTTTTTTTTTTTTGGCTAAAGATGGCAACACTAAACATTAATGTTATTAATCCAGTTCCAATTTACATTTTTCCTTTCTCACACCAGATGGCAGCACAGTTATGGGCTTCAGTCAAATGCTCAACTATAGCTCACATGTTAAATTAGTCTTAACTATGTTTCCATCCCGATATGCTGTAGTTTTGACTTATTTTGTAATTCAGGTATGGTGCTCTAATGGTTTTTAATATCCTGTGTGAGGTGTATCTTTCTTTAGATGTCTTAGATTTTTATTATCTTTTTTCTGTAATGTTTGCGTTATAAGGAGCTAAATTTTGTCATTTTAGGCTTAATGCCGACAAAATTGGATGAAATAACGCATCTTCTATGAATGAACTCACAAGCTCCTCTGATTATTCTGTGAGTCATTCATAGTTTCTTATATTGCATACTGGTTTCCTGTGTTCATTTCTAAATCATCTTTAGACCTTTACCAATTTCTTTATATATTTGTGAATTCAAATTTATTATATATATATATATATAAAGTTTTTTACTGAGGGTGGTTTTGGGTTCTAGGGATCATGATCGGTGTAGATCTGCAAAAATTTTTCAGAAATTCCAACATAGGGGAGAATTTAATAGGTAGTATTTCATACGAAATCTACCTAAAAAATAGTTGTATACAGTCGTACCCGCTTAAGACGCTTACGGTTAACACGCAATCCCGCTTATTACGGGGATTTTTTTCGGTCCCTTGAACATCGTCGTCCATAAAACTAACGCAAAAATGTCCCGTTTAATACGCAGACGGTTACTACGTGATCCGGCTTAATACGAAGATTTTTTTCGGTCCCTTGAACATCATCGTCCATAACACTAACGCAAAATGTCCTGTTTAATACGCGATAAAATTTCGATCCCTCGAGGCAAAAAATCTCGCCCAATACGCAAATTCAATGAGAATTTCTTCTCTCTTCTCCATTGTTGCCAATTTAGAGATATATTTTTGTTCAGATATCTACCAGTATTTTCGAATAGTGTTATTCGCCTTTCCTGGGTTGTATATTTCTTTTATGTTTTTTTATGTTTTGCTTATTTTTTTCCCATGCTAACAATATTTTTTCACAGAAAGGCTAATAAGCATAGTTTTTCTCATTATAAAAAATTAAGGACTAATTATAAGATTACTCATTATTATAAGCAAAAAATATGATTTTTAAAGCTGGCTTATTCTGCAAAAATTTTAGACTTTTAGTTTGTGTTAAACAAAATTAGGCTAGCAGAAAAATTATTTTTTTTTCTGGTTGTAACATATTAATATACACTAAAGTCATATTTGAACTCTTTTTGTTCAGGTATTATTTTAACCGTCTCGTTGAAACCACATGTCACCCACATCTACCGTATCTTGCAATTTAGGCACAAATGATGCAAAATTGAAATCTTGCATGAATTTTGGGACACCCGGCAAAGCCGTGGAGGCCATTTACACGATATTCTATTCCATACATAACTCTATACTGTGTACTTTATGAACCGCATACTGTGTACTTTAATTTTTTTTAAGAATTAAAAATTAAAAATTTTTAATTACAAATCTGTGTTTTCTATCAAAATTACTTCTTGCGTGAATTTTGGGACACCTGTAGAAAATCCGCTTATTTTATACTATTGAGGAAGCAGGTTGTAGTCCTCTCAGGGATACACATTATGTTTTTTATGTTTGAAATAACGTAACATCAATAAAATGAACCGCAAGCGATTTTTCTCGATGGGTCATAATGTAACAGAATTATTTTGCGTGTCCCTGTAAACGAACTATACCTTCTACACACTTCATTTTCAATACTGAGCATTCCATAGTAAACCTCAATCTAATATATATATATATATATAGTCTGTCTTTCTGTAATTCTATACAAATCCACAATTTTGAAGCCATAATTGTGAAATGTTACGTACATGTGTATTAAAACACGGCCGAGGCAACTAAAGCAATCCGGAATCGAAATAATTCATACTTAATTTCTAACTGATACAAAACCACCAGTTTAACAGAAATTCCTATCAAATTTAAACATTTTTCATTATAGTAGTCGCCAAGAATTAAAATCCACAATAAAATTTCTTACTACAACAATTACTTTTTTATTGCAAGATTTCTACATGAAAAATGAAAATGAAATAAATAGTTTGACGAATTTTAAAAAAGGTGAATATTACGGTATAACATTTCTATTGCAAGATTTCCACGTGAAAAATGAAAATGAAATAAATAGTTTGACGAATTTAAAAAGAAGTGAATATTACGTAATATTGGAAATATAATGGACGTCAGCATGTGAGTATATAACATAACATGTGTTTGAAAAAACGCATTGAAACATGATAAAAATCCGATTATGGAAATATTGCCATATTTTAACTGCTTTTTTTTTATTGTATGTTTTATATTGTATGCTTAATTTTGAAATTGATTTTTTAAAACAAACATTCTTAAAATTCCGAGCAACGCCGGGTACTTTAGCTAGTAACATATAAAAATTTCATGACAATTAGAATATATATACGAGAATTGGAGCATGGGGAGACGACAGACAGACAAATCGAATTCATAAACACTTTTCAACTACCAGGTATCCTAAAACAGACGGACTGATTTTAAAATTCAATCACTTGCAAATGGTGATAGCTATTTAAATAAATTTTGCCGGAGGGTTATGTAAGATGTCAAGAGTTTTTATGCTGCGATTGAAAGTTTTATTTACAAATAGCAGCAATAAACGGCACTGCAAACAACATGAACTAAATACAGGCTCGATTTTTCGGCCTCTCTCTTCACCAATGCGAAAAAAGGAGATTAAAATGTAGTGAATGGACCTCAAAGTACCAGAAATCGGGTATGGAATTAGCACCTATTTATCGCAGCGCCATCTATTGCTGGTAATTAAACTAAAATCGAGAATCACAGTAAAAAAATACTGACATCATACATAATCCTCTTGCAAGAATATTTTAAATATCTGTCACCATTTGCAAGTTATTGAATTTTAAAATCAATCAGTCCTTTTTAGGACACCCGGTATGTTGTAAAGCGTTAAAAATACCTTTATTCCTGGACATAAAAATTTAATTAATAGCCGATATATGAATAAAAATATTTCTCATGCACAAAAACGCAAAGCGTTAAAAATACCTTTGTTCCTGGACATTAAAGAATTTAATTAATTGCCGATCTATGAATAAAGGCATTTTTCATGCATAAAAACGCATTAAAAAAGTCTTTTCAGCAGTGCCACTTTTCGAAAAAGTGTTCATTATTGTATAATATTAAGTGAGAAAAGATGCTTCAATGAAAATTAAAAAAGTTCTTTAGAGTAAAATTTTTTTTTTTTTTTTTTTTTTTTACTAGGGAGCATTTTAGAGAATAACTAAATATTTAGTCTTGCTGTGAAAAAAAATACTGAACAAAATCTTCTAAACGATTGAATAGTTATATTTTATTAAGTGAGAAAAGGTTTATTCTTATTTCGGCCAAACACATCGAACCAGGTCTATAACAGTTGTAAGGAGATAGATAGAAGGAATATTACTCAACTATCTAATGAGTTATGCCAGGTACCTATCCTCATCCCCACCTTTGACTTTTTCGGATGGAAAGGAAGGATATATATCGATTTCTCATTTCTATTGCTCTTCTTTCACTCTGAGAATTATCGCACCGCTCAGGCGAAATACTACCTAGAACCCAGCGAGAGAATTGAATAGGGTGCTTCAAGAAAAATTTCTTTGAGTAAGGAAATATTAAAAAGCTCTTTTTTCCTTTTTTTTTTTTGACATTTTGTCAGTTTTTTTCTTATAAAGTTCTTAAGTAAATTTTAACTGAAAAGCTCAGAAAACTAGTTTCAGTTTTTAAATTTACTTTTAAAATGTTCAATGTTAATTTTTTGGGGATTTTCATCTTTAATATTTATGAATGGTTAGACTAACAGCAAGTTAGATTAGATTACCACCTTCGTCTTGCATATTTAGTGTTCTTCTAGATGCTTTTGTGGAATGTATGTACAAATTATCTATATTTCTATGGGTTTTTTTTCCCTTATGTTTTATTATTCCAATGCATAATATCGGCAGAGATAGACTATTTTTGGCAAATTTTCCAGTCTATCATATGAAAAAATGCATTTATTATCGACAGATGGTGCCCTGCGACTAACGATTAGACATCCACCTGTCGCTTTGGTTTTTTAAAATTTCTTTCAAATTTTGATATCTAAATTCAAATTGTTATTAAAATTTATAATTTTTGACAAATCTGCCTGTGGATTATTATATGCCATCTCAAAATTTGGAGTTTAAGTCACTTTATTGTTCGAATATGTTAGTTTTTTAACTGCATATTATGTACTAGCTGAAATACCTGGCGTTGCTCGGGGTTTTAAACATGGTTGATTAGAAAAATCAATTTTAAAATTAAGCACCGTACGGACTTATGAATCTCACGCAATTATGCTCCCTTTTTTAATATATTGAAAGCCTTGAGAAATTTTGATTTATACCAGTATTTAAAAAAATGTTCCTAAGCGTAAATATATATAGTCTTGATTCTTGAAAAAAAAAATTGAAAAAGAAATGTAAATTCATGAAAACCCCTTCATGATATCACTTTCTCTTGTAAAAGCCATGCATTAACCCTATATTCGTTTTAAATATGAGGCAATACGTGAATTAACCTATATTATTCACAAGTAAAAAGAAATGGCGCATCTAGTATTTGTCGAGAATTAAATAAAAGTCATGCACACGTGACATCATAATTCACTTTTATAATTTAACAGTATAATAAGGCTATTACAATTTGGGACTCGTGCTATAACCAATAACACGTCAGGACACATTGCCGTTATCATGATCTTTTTACGCGTGAAGGTTTGTCTATTGTACTCCATTGTAAAAATCGGTAATTTTTTTAATTCAATATTTGAAAAACAGCATAATCATTAGATTTGAAATTTATTGTTAAAATAACCTTAAACTTATCGTGCTTTTGGATACCATGTGCAGGAGTATATTTGTATAAAAACTGGGATTTTATTCGGTATGTTGTGTAATATTACTATTTTTTCATGCTATAAATTAAATATTTAAAGGTTTTATTCTTTTTTCCATTACATGACATTTAATTATTCTGTTGTAGAATATTTAACAATATCCTTATTTTGACAAATTCTGGTGTTATTAAAATCCCCCCTCTTTATATATATATATATAACATTGTATGCTTTCATCTTAAAATTATTAATTTTCTTCAATTATATCCCCCCTTTTTCAAGGAAAAATGTCAGACAAAATTTGCATAGTTTAAGAATATTACTTAATGCCAGAGAATTCCTTTTTCTCAGTTTCAGATCTAGAAAAACACGTATTATTTCAGTGGAAAGAAATACTAGGATACGTGTAATCTTTTATCTGAGAACGTAAACACAGGCAAGATGTCCCGTCCCTTTCTTTTTTCAAGAAAAATGCGAAACTCCTCGTTTAACTTTGGATTTAGGCAGCTGTTGGAAACGGTCAAGTATTTCCCCCATTATAGAGCGGTGTTACCATAGCAACGCCAGCTCGTAAAATCAAAACACCCTCAGTCTGCCTTTGTAATGTCACATAGGATGCAGTAAAAACGTGTTTTCCATGTGAATTTCATACACCTCTTTTACTACGTTCGTTATCACAGCCTAAAAGCCTGCTTGGGTGACCAGCCAGATATATAAAATTTTATGAGCCTTTTAAGTAAAATGCTTGGTGCAATTTTATAACCCTCCTTTTAAAAGTTATTGTCAAACAGACAATTTGGGAGATTTTATGGGCAACTGCCGTGGGAAATAGACAGTTTGCCTGGCATTTAAAGATGGGTGGCCCATTAGAAAAATGTGTAGGGTGGAAAGTGGACAACACACCCTTTTAGCTAAATGGTTGAACCCTACCAGGTTAGTGAATAGGAGCGTCTGACGTCAGCAAGTAAGAGTGCACGTGTGAAATTTTATTACACGATACGGGGAATAAGTTAGTTAAGGCAGGAGTTTTCGGTGAAAAAGGATGTGATTTTTTTCTCTTAGTGAGTGAGGGTAGGGGGGAAAGGAGGCTTTCGTTTAGCCCTCCCCCTGACCAGTGGTCAGACGATGTTTTTCGAATTTGTAAAAACCGAGGAGAGAAGAAGATAGTCTCTCAAGAAAACGGACGTGTCAGATGGTCCTGCGATCTTTGAAAGAATTTTTTTTTACCCAGCGTGGGTGCAGCGGCAACCATGATTGATCCCACTCGCACCGGTGGAACAGGATTCTTTAACATTGAAGATTTGGAGGCTCATGTTGTCTTAAGAAACTAAGAGAAGAAAAAAAAAAAAACCTATGAACATTCTCCGAAATTGGCGAAAAACAGTCAGCATGTGCTTGTCATCGCCTTGATTGCAGAATTCAGGTAAGTCTGAGGAGGTTCGCAGCATAGAAATTGGATTTGTGTGTGTAATGAAATCGTCGAGGAAATAAAGATTTAGTGCATCTTCACTGAAAGTGGATAGGTGATCCTTTGAACGTTTTTTTTTTACGAACTATCTGTGATATCCGTGTTTACCCTGGGTTTAAAGAAAGAGTTAATATGGATAAAAATAGCTTCAATGGGAGAATACCAACATCCATTCGTCTAAAGAAAAGTATACGCCGATCGACCTTGTCTCCACCCTATTAGAAGGACTGCCAAACAGATTAAAAAAAAATAAATAAGGAAGAGTAAAATGATGTTATAGCCTGCACCTTCTCTTGAATTGCCTTTAATGTAAGTAGAATTTTCTGTGCTGTTTTGATTATCTCTTACATATTTATTCATGTCAAAAGTATTAGAAGGAATCGAAATACCCTCGCAATTTGTTGTGTTAAAATGGCTATTTTAAAGTGAGAACTATTTTGAGATATTCTTTGCTAAGTAACTGATTGCGTTTTTGTTGTATTGAAAATTTTCTGCAATATGATAATAGTTAAACGAGTCTTTTAAATTAAAAACTATTTTGAGTTAAACCCTGTCATGTATCTAATTGATTTTTTTATACTGAAACTTCACTGCAAAATATTGGCAAAAATAATATTAAATTCTGAATAAGATCTGAAGTTTAATAAAATGATGTCAAATGTATTGCTCTGCTTTGCTCACTTCTCTTTCAACTAAATTAATCTCTAAAATAAAAAAAAAGAAAAGGGTTTTAATCTCATTAGTAAATGAAATAAATACTAAAGAATCTTAAGATCTCTTAACTCTGTATCAGTAGTAAGATTAAGTATTAAAGGAGGAATACTGTGCGAAATGAATTGAGGGTTTTGTTACCTTTTTTCTTATTAATGGCTTTTATACTTACTATGCATTTCCCTTTCATTTTATGAGTGTTATGTGGATTAATTTTAATGTGTGTTACCCTTCTTATCAACTTATTTTTCTGGTTATACTTATGCTGGTTCTTAAGTCTTTAAATTAAGGAGTTAGGTAATATGGTAACAGGATCCATTTTAGACGGAAATTCAGTCGCACATATGTTCCCTCAGTAAAGAAAAAAAAATAAAGTATTATATATAAGTAATCAACTTCTGAAAAGAGTAAGCATTGTTTCAAGAAAAAAAAAAAAAAAAACTATGAATACTGAAATCTAGATAACCACTGGAATAATTAATACAAATTTTGATACATAAATGAGTGGCTTGAGAAAGAATTTTGTCAGAAGTGAAAGTCATCGGATTTTATGGTTTTCAATGCTAATTACACTATACGATTATTTGGCCCCTGGATTTGAGAGTATAAGTGCAGTCACAATCTTGATATTAAATCCTTTTAAATTATTAAAACATATTATTTGATATAATGCGGACTCAAGAGTTTGCCTTTCGGTTGTGAGGTTCTGTGGTAATCAATTTAGCTTTTCTTATTTTATTGTGAATGCATTGTATTCTCAAATTCAGAAGTGTTGGTAGTTTTCTATTCATAAGTTGTGAATGGTTGAGGATGTTGTTACTGTTAAATAATTAAGGTTTAATTTCACATTTCTAATAGTAATTTTTTGATTTACTTTAAGTTAGTTTATGCATTTCCTCTTTGTTTTGTTTTTTTTTTCTATTGGTAATTATTCTAAGAGTTTTTTTTTAAATCAAATCAGTATCTTTCTAAGCATATTGCTTATTTTTATTTTTCCTCTTTTTGTAACAACATCCAGGTGTTGGTAAACTGTTCACACCTTGTTTAAAAATTTAAGGTCATGCTAATATCATTAGTGACAGTTAATTGAGTAAATTAAAAGTGGTGTGTAATTAGGAGAAGAGAAAACGACCCAACAAGAATGGTACCGTGACATTTAGTCCTGGTCTGTTGTTTTTGAAATTTTGTTGCATTTTTATATAAACATATGTGAAAGGTAAGTGTGTGGTTCTGTACTACTGATTGAGGATTGCTGTGGATATTTTTTTTCCATACTGGTGTAATTTTAAGAGTTTTCTTGGTATTTATTTTTATGAATTTACTTTTCTGTGAATAGTTACACCCCTCTTGAAATTTTCTTGTACTAATTATGGCTACTGACGAGCACATCAAAGATTTTGCACTTGTCCAAAAGAAGAATGCACTTATGGAAAATATTTCCTCCATTCCACCTTTTAGCGGTGAGGCAAATTCAGTGCCCTTCAATGAATTTTTTGAAAAATTTGATAGTTTGGCTAATTTTTTCAAATGGGAAGAGGAAGAAAAAAAGTTTGCTTTGTTTAGTAGAGTAAATGGGGGAGCAGCTAGATTATATAAGCTTAATAAGGGAAAAACAGTAGATGATATTATAAAAATTTTTAAGGAAAGATATAACCACCATATCACTCCGGATGTAGCACTCTCGAATTTTTTCAGTTTCAAGCAAACACCCCATATGTCTGTGCAGGATTTCTATGATAGGGCATATGATATGTCGCTTAAAGCGTTGGATATTGATGGGCTGCAGGGTGATGTAGTAGAAAAAAACAGGAATGCTATTTTGCACTC
The DNA here is from genome assembly GCA_963932465.1 of Maratus speciosus. Lineage (NCBI taxonomy): Eukaryota > Metazoa > Arthropoda > Arachnida > Araneae > Salticidae > Maratus > Maratus speciosus. The sequence goes on from OZ010786.1 coordinate 308,717,582, forward strand.
GATGCTCCTTGGTAACCTTTCCCCTGAAATTAGGAGGGGGGTTATCACAAAAAATCCACAGACACCCGAAGAAATCCTCAGAGTTGCGCTTTTAGAAGAAAAGGCATGTAGGAGTGTTAGTGTAAACCCTTTCTACAATCTGCAAAATGACGTTAGTACCCCTTTTACACCTCAGTGTGTACAACAAAGTGTAGCGTGTGCCGCTGTGCACCCAAAAAGCGAATCGAAACAGTCACAGCAGGAAATAAATAAACTAAGAGAACAGGTAGAATTACTCACAGCGAAAATCGAAAGTTTGGTGCAAAGTAATGATAAACGGAGCGAGGTGCAGAGCCAGGAAAGAACAAATATGCGTAATTTTTCGTGTTACATCTGTTCTGAGATAGGCCACTTTGCACGAGATTGCCCGCAAGCTAGGTATCAAAACAATTATGGTAGGGGCAGGTTTAGTAACTATAGGGGCCGTGGGGGCTATGACAACAATTATCGAGGGTATCCTGGCCAGCCTGATAATACTTATTTTAGGGAAAATAGAGACAGAAATGATTATAATTATAATGGTAGAGATAGACAGGACTTTAACTATAGGGGAACTAGGGGTAGAAGTGGTAATAACAATAGGGGCAGAAATGATTATAGTGGTAGGGATAGGAATGATTATAGCAATAGGGATACTGATAATCAAGGGAATAGTAATAGGGATCAAACGAATAATGTAAATGTAAATCAACCTAGCAGTGACAGCAATACACAGGGTGCTCCTAAAGTACCTTTAAACTAAATAAGGCTGGATCTGAAATGGTCGGACTGATCCCCCAGAAGCCGAACGACTCCACCCCAGTATATAGTGTTTTTTCCCCACAAGTGTACAGTCTCCCAGTGACGAGTATGATTGTAAATAATAAAACTATCACTGCATTATGCGATTCTGGATCTGCGATAAATCTTTTGAGTAGTGCTATGCTAAATTTTTTTTGGAGAGTAACGTAGAGGAATGTTGCACACCCATTGTGACTGTAACTGCCGAGAAAATGAATCTAAATCAATGTGTGGTAGCAACGTTTAAAATTAATGATATTCTGTGCAGTGCTAAATTTTTTGTTGTCCCAGGGAAACTGGCGGATGAATTTTCTGCCATTTTAGGAATGCCTTTTTAAAAAAAGTACAGAGTTACCATTGATTGTTCAAATAATACTGTCAGTCTTAAAAGCTCTGAACAAACACAAGGTAAACAAACAACTGAAGACCAGGATCATTCCAAAGTTGAGGAAAATTCAGGTTGCCATAGTATTAGCACAGTAACCGAGGATGTAGAAAAGTGTCAGAATAGTACCAAATTGTGTCAAAACTTTGTAAATAATGCTGTAAATAATTCAAGTAAATGTAATTGTAAATGTAAATGTAATATAGCAAAAATGTGTACAAATTGTGGGAAATTTACTTGTGAGAACTACCAGTGCAAAAGTGTAAACAAAGCTAATAGTGAACAAAAAGTAGCCTGTAGTAGTGGTATAGAGGTAGTTCAGGGTACCATAAGTAATGAGAAGGAAGAATTAGGTAATAGAGGGCAAAAGAAGTTCCTAAATGAAAGTAATAGTGACTTGCAAAGGGAGAAAATCACCGAGGAAGTTGAGAGTACCATAGATAACCACAATATACCACAAACTACTCATGTTCACCAAGTAAACCTTATCTCGCAAGACACAGGTAGGATACAGCAAGGAGTAGATAAAAAGAAACCTGATGCGGTGCAAATTGCTGATATTGAGGAGGATTTAAGTGGTGACAATGAGAATAGTGAAAGTGAAAATAAAGTTAATGAAAATGAGAGTAATGACAAAACCATCATAGGTATAGCCGCATTATGTGATAAAATAACAATCCCTCCCCAAACTAAAATTTTGACAAATGTTAAGTGTAGTAAAGAATTAAATGTAAGCGTAAATGATCCTATTATGTTAGAAGCCCTTGCTAGGAGTTTGCATCAAGGCCTCCTTATTTCCAGAACCATTTGCACACAAGAGCATGGTATATTTTTATCTTTTGCTAATTTTTCAGACAATATGATTCACTTAAATAAAGGAACGTTTGTAGCTAAAATTCTTAAATGTACAGATAACTTAAATTTAACTCATGATGAATGTAATTTAACTTCAAGTAAATGTGATTCAACTCCAAATAAATGTAACTTAACCTGTAATGTAAATTTTGACACCCGAATAGCAGATTTTGATCACGCTGATTTAAAGTGGAGTTCAGAAATTAATTTGGATCACTTAACACCTCCTTTAAAAACTCAAATGCAAGAATTCCTTGATAAAAATAAAGATGTGTTTGCAGCCTCTGTACTCGATTTACCCGGATGTGACACAATTCCCCATACTATAAACTTAACTTCTGACAAACCGGTTCGCTGCAAAGCTTATAGAGTTCCCTACAAACTGCGCCAGGAAATGGAGGATCAATTGAATATTTTGTTAGAAGCTAATATTTTGTCACCTTCAATGTCAGAATTTGCCTCTCCTGTCATCTTAGTGAAAAAAACAGATGGTAGTTATCGCCTAGCTGTCGATTTTCGAAAGCTTAACAAGAATTTGGTAAAAGATGCGTACCCTATTCCTAATATCACAGACTCTGTAGATTCTTTGTCAGGTGCTAAATATTTTTCAACTCTTGATCTCACGAGTGGGTTTTTCAACAAGTTATTAGACCTGAGGACAAGCATAAGACAGCCATTATAACACATAAAGGATTATTTGAGTGGTCCCGCAACTGCTTCGGTTTGGCGAATTCTGGTAATTCGTTCCAAAGACTTATGAATGCCATTTTTGGGGACCTAGGAAACTTGGGTATTTTGGTCTACATTGATGATATAGTGGTCTCGTCGAAAGACATTGAGTCTCACATCAAGAAACTCAATCTTGTATTTGAAAGGCTTCGCCAACACAAACTGAAACTTAAACCTAGCAAATGTAAATTTTTAACAGATAAAATTCAATATCTTGGTTTTGAAATTCATAGTGGCAAAGTGTCTCCCATTAATAAAAATATTGAAATTATTGAAAAATTGCAACCTCCTACTACTCGTAAAGGTGTCAGATCTTTTATCGGCACACTTTCTTTTTACAGGCGTTTTATCCCAGATTTTACTAAAAGAGCAATTAATTTAATAGATTTAACTAAAGAAACTGGGCCTTTTGTCTGGAATGAGGCAGCCCAAAAGGAATTTGAGGATCTTAAGCAAGCGCTTATCTCAAAACCATGTCTCACCTTGCCAGATTTTAACAAAGAATTCATTATATATACAGATGCAAGTAGTGAATCTCTAGGGGAAGTCCTTTCACAACTTGACGAGAACAAGATGATACACCCTGTTGCCTTTGCTAGCAGGAGACTCAAAGATGCTGAGGTAAGATATTCGGCCACTGAGAGGGAGCTTCTCGCTCTTGTCTGGGCCACTGCCCATTTTAAATGCTACCTTGCCAACACTCATTTCACCATTTATACAGATCATGCACCACTAACTTTCATGTTAAAGATTCAAGACCCGACGTCACGAATGGCAAAATGGATTTGTACTCTATCAGACTATAACTTTACTATAAGTTATGTCCGTGGTAAATGTAATAGTGTGGCAGACTTTTTATCCCGTTTTATTAAGGTAGACGAGCCTACATGTGCAGTCAGCTGCAATTTCAATATTCAAGTTGCTAAAGAGACATCCTTTGAACCATACTCCAACCTTATAGAAAAAATTAGTGAATGCCAAAAAGCGGACAAGAAGTGTTGTGAGATTGTAAAGAAATTAGAGCAAGGTTTGGAAATTTCACCTAAATACATGAAGTTTTTTTTTAGAGATGATATCCTAGTATGTGAAGATACGAGAGATTCTTTAATTGTAAATAATCCTATCAAATTAGTTGTTCCTAAAGCATTAATTGTACAAGTATTCACTCTAACACATGACTCTCTAGCTGCCTGTCATCAGGGGTTCCAAAAAACGATTGACCGCATCCGTGAGCATTTTTACTGGCCGGGGATGTCGTCAGATGTCAAGCACCTAGTGGAATCATGTATTAGCTGCCAAGAAAAAAGAGCCCATAAGGCAAACCATCTTGCACCACTGCAACGTCTTCCCACCCCCCAATTCCCTCTTAATAAAGTACACTTAGATATAATTGGAGTCTTACCACTGACCTTTTCTGGAAATAAGTATATAATTACCTACATTGACTCGTTTACAAAGTGGCCAGAAGCATATGCTGTCAGTTCGGTCACATCTGATGTGATAGCAGACACTTTGGCTGATTTCATATCGCGATATGGAGCACCGTGTTATATTACAACAGATAATGGTAAAAACTTAATATCAGAAGCAATTGAACATGTGTACAATATGTTTGGCATAAAGCATATCAGAACAACTTCCTATCATGCTTCTAGCAATGGCCAGATCGAACGCCAAAATCGTACATTAAAAAATGCACTCTCTCATATTGTGAATGAAAATCAATCTGACTGGGATACTAAGCTCAAATTTGCCCTTCTTGCAATGCGTACTGCTGTACACTCTTCAACAAAACTTACTCCGGCAGCCGTAATGTATGGAAGAAACCTAAACCTTCCCTATAGTCTATTTTCACAACCACCTAGAATCAATTACAACGATGCACCATCTTTTTGTGAACTCATAATCCCCGCCCTTCAAAAAGTGTATGCTGAAGTTCACAACAATCTTATTTCAGTAGCTGAGAAGCAAGAAAAGTACAGAGAGAAAACAGCAGTTTGTAAAAATCTAAAAGTGGGTGATCTTGTGTGGCTTTACACACCTAAAATTGAGCCAGGTCATACAAAAAAATTAAGTAAGTTAAATAATGGTCCTTTCACTATAATAGAGCAGTTAAATGATGTTAATTTTAAAATCGCGCTAGTTGCTAACCCGAAAAATACTCAAGTTGTGCATATTGACAGGCTCACTTTATTCAAAAACAGAACGATTGCAGACCAAAACAATCCACAACAACAACAAACGACTAATGGGGATTCGATTCACAGTCCGCCCATCGATGAAACAGAACCGATTCAGAGTAGCGAGCGAGCAACCCACCCCCGCACTAGTAGACGTAGGAGATGCTATGCATGGGTACCGCCCCCTGTAATGCAACGTAATGTAAGTGAAAGCACCAGGGAAATCGAAACTAATCAAAATAGAGGCAGTACTCCCGATGACGCACGTAGGGATCCAACGGAAATTGTTGCTCTTTCCCCGCAAACGCAGGAAGCTCCGGGAGGAATAGAATCGCAAACAGAGATTGCACCGGGAGGGGAATGTTTAGGTTGCTCACCAGATGCATCTAGCGTTGCTGAAAGGGTCAGGGACGAAATTGATCATCCAGATAGCAACAATGCAGGGACGTCGGGTGATTCGATACGAACTGTCGCGACATCGAAACGCGTCAGTCGATCCAGGTCGACTACACGAACCGAATATTCGTTTCGGGATAGAAGTGTGCGACCAGATTATAGGGAGTAACGATTTTATTTATTGTTTTTTTTAATGTTTTCTGTACATATATTTTAATTAATTTGTATTTATATGTGTTTTAATCTGTTTTTAGGTAAATGTATTTAATTTAAAACTCAATATCGGAAATGTTGAAGCTTCAAAATGGGTTTGTTTTGATTTGTCGTCCGTAAATATTAGTAGCAGTTTTTGGAGCTTTATATGTCCTATTTGGAAAAATTCTCATGTTTTGTGTTATATTATGGCCTGCATACCGTTCCGCACCAGTTTTCTAAAAAGTTTTTAGCCAATTTTAGCCAAAATTTAAGCTAATTTTGGGGAGTTTGAAATTTTCAGGTGTGTTTCGAAAATTAGGTGCTGCAACTGAAGCGATATGTTTAAATGTCTACTTACGTTTAGTTATGTGTATTTTGTATTGTGTATCCAATATCTTTGACATAGATATCCTTTTTTTTTCTCTCTGAAATAAATAAATTTTGGGGTATTTTGCAAAATTTTCGGAATGGTATTATGTTTATACTTCTCTGTGTTTTTGATGTGAGTTATCTACTGCCATACTAGCACACGCTCATGTTCTTTATGCTTTACATGTTTTATTTTCTTTAGCTGTAAATATGAGTATATGTATAAATTCTCCTTATTTATTTTATTATTATTCTTTCCTGTTAATTTTTTTTCTTCTTTGATTAAATTTGGTAGGCGTGTTTATTGGATGATTGTAGACAATACATCACCATCCTTGCATTGTTTGTGTAGTTTATTTTTGCCTTTTTCTAATTTTTTCTAAGCTATGGGTAGTGTATTCCTAGTAGTACAGAACTGCAGACATACACTGTTTGCACAAATGGTCTGTAAGTGCATTTGTAAATTTCAAGTTAAAACCCCACCCTTTGGACAATGAACTTTTTCACGATAGGGGTTACAAAATTTTTTTTTCACAGTACAAATTTTACACACTCTGTAATGTTATTGATGCTTTTCTATTTAATCATATGTATGTATATAATATCATATTAATGCTGTAAGTTAGTTTCAATGATCTTTTTTTAAGTTATGAATCAGATACTGTTATGTGTTTTGCAAAAGATTTGATTTTTTTGTTTATGTGTATGCATCTGCATCTCCAGCCTGTGTCTAATTGATGTTTATGCATATGTGTAAGTACCGGTTGGCAGTCCTTCATATATTTATTCCTCCACATTAATTTAAATTTCTCTATTTTAGAATTTTTTTAGGCTCAATTGCAGATGTAATGGGCATGTATGGTCAGGTGTGGTGTTCATTCAGTAAGAATACTAGTAATACTAAAATGAGAGTTCACTGTCTACATGTTTAGGTCAAAAGTATAAATAGGTAAAATTATAGATAAATATTATGTTGTGCAGATAACTTTGTGCTAGTGTGACGGCTGGGATTGGGATTCAGCTGGCTGTGGATTACTTTTATGGCTTAATATTTAACTTTTTTTTGGTTTATTCAACTTAAAGTTCCTGTCTGTTAAGGAAGTATTCAGGTAATCGATTCGTTGTAAGCAGCTCATATTGCACATTCCGGACTGTGCAGAGTGGTGTGTCAGGTACGTAGTGCTTCGAGACTCTTCGAGTCGCTGTTTGATTTGTTCGAGTATCAAGTGCTCATGTCGATGATACCCCAGCATTGCAATGGACACACTAATATTTTCGCTTCTCCCAATTTTTTAATTTAATATCCTTAGTTAACTTACTTTGAGTGGAAAAATTGAGTTCTCCGCTGGGAGTTTAGTTTTCGTTTACCTTTCCAAAAAAAAAAAAAAAAAAAAATGTGTTTTAGAAATTTTTTTTGTTTTTTTTCTTCAAGATAGGGGAGCCATGTTGTAGAATATTTAACAATATCCTTATTTTGACAAATTCTGGTGTTATTAAAATCCCCCCTCTTTATATATATATATAACATTGTATGCTTTCATCTTAAAATTATTAATTTTCTTCAATTATATCCCCCCTTTTTCAAGGAAAAATATCAGACAAAATTTGCATAGTTTAAGAATATTACTTAATGCCAGAGAATTCCTTTTTCTCAGTTTCAGATCTAGAAAAACACGTATTATTTCAGTGGAAAGAAATACTAGGATACGTGTAATCTTTTATCTGAGAACGTAAACACAGGCAAGATGTCCCGTCCCTTTTTTTTTTCAAGAAAAATGCGAAACTCCTCGTTTAACTTTGGATTTAGGCAGCTGTTGGAAACGGTCAAGTATTTCCCCCATTATAGAGCGGTGTTACCATAGCAACGCCAGCTCGTAAAATCAAAACACCCTCAGTCTGCCTTTGTAATGTCACATAGGATGCAGTAAAAACGTGTTTTCCATGTGAATTTCATACACCTCTTTTACTACGTTCGTTATCACAGCCTAAAAGCCTGCTTGGGTGGCCAGCCATATATATAAAATTTTATGAGCCTTTTAAGTAAAATGCTTGGTGCAATTTTATAACCCTCCTTTTAAAAGTTATTGTCAAACAGACAATTTGGGAGATTTTATGGGCAACTGCCGTGGGAAATAGATAGTTTGCCTGGCATTTAAAGATGGGTGGCCCATTAGAAAAATGTGTAGGGTGGAAAGTGGACAACACACCCTTTTAGCTAAATGGTTGAACCCTACCAGGTTAGTGAATAGGAGCGTCTGACGTCAGCAAGTAAGAGTGCACGTGTGAAATTTTATTACACGATACGGGGAATAAGTTAGTTAAGGCAGGAGTTTTCGGTGAAAAAGGATGTGATTTTTTTCTCTTAGTGAGTGAGGGTAGGGGGGAAAGGAGGCTTTCGTTTAGCCCTCCCCCTGACCAGTGGTCAGACGATGTTTTTCGAATTTGTAAAAACCGAGGAGAGAAGAAGATAGTCTCTCAAGAAAACGGACGTGTCAGATGGTCCTGCGATCTTTGAAAGAATTTTTTTTTACCCAGCGTGGGTGCAGCGGCAACCATGATTGATCCCACTCGCACCGGTGGAACAGGATTCTTTAACATTGAAGATTTGGAGGCTCATGTTGTCTTAAGAAACTAAGAGAAGAAAAAAAAAACCTATGAACATTCTCCGAAATTGGCGAAAAACAGTCAGCATGTGCTTGTCATCGCCTTGATTGCAGAATTCAGGTACGTCTGAGGAGGTTCGCAGCATAGAAATTGGATTTGTGTGTGTAATGAAATCGTCGAGGAAATAAAGATTTAGTGCATCTTCACTGAAAGTGGATAGGTGATCCTTTGAACGTTTTTTTTTTTTTTTACGAACTATCTGTGATATCCGTGTTTACCCTGGGTTTAAAGAAAGAGTTAATATGGACAAAAATAGCTTCAATGGGAGAATACCAACATCCATTCGTCTAAAGAAAAGTATACGCCGATCGACCTTGTCTCCACCCTATTAGAAGGACTGCCAAACAGATTAAAAAAAATAAATAAGGAAGAGTAAAATGATGTTATAGCCTGCACCTTCTCTTGAATTGCCTTTAATGTAAGTAGAATTTTCTGTGCTGTTTTGATTATCTCTTACATATTTATTCATGTCAAAAGTATTAGAAGGAATCGAAATACCCTCGCAATTTGTTGTGTTAAAATGGCTATTTTAAAGTGAGAACTATTTTGAGATATTCTTTGCTAAGTAACTGATTGCGTTTTTGTTGTATTGAAAATTTTCTGCAATATGATAATAGTTAAACGAGTCTTTTAAATTAAAAACTATTTTGAGTTAAACCCTGTCATGTATCTAATTGATTTTTTTATACTGAAACTTCACTGCAAAATATTGGCAAAAATAATATTAAATTCTGAATAAGATCTGAAGTTTAATAAAATGATGTCAAATGTATTGCTCTGCTTTGCTCACTTCTCTTTCAACTAAATTAATCTCTAAAATAAAAAAAAAAAGAAAAGGGTTTTAATCTCATTAGTAAATGAAATAAATACTAAAGAATCTTAAGATCTCTTAACTCTGTATCAGTAGTAAGATTAAGTATTAAAGGAGGAATACTGTGCGAAATGAATTGAGGGTTTTGTTACCTTTTTTCTTATTAATGGCTTTTATACTTACTATGCATTTCCCTTTCATTTTATGAGTGTTATGTGGATTAATTTTAATGTGTGTTACCCTTCTTATCAACTTATTTTTCTGGTTATACTTATGCTGGTTCTTAAGTCTTTAAATTAAGGAGTTAGGTAATATGGTAACAGGATCCATTTTAGACGGAAATTCAGTCGCACATATGTTCCCTCAGTAAAGAAAAAAAAAATAAAGTATTATATATAAGTAATCAACTTCTGAAAAGAGTAAGCATTGTTTCAAGAAAAAAAAAAAAACTATGAATACTGAAATCTAGATAGCCACTGGAATAATTAATACAAATTTTGATACATAAATGAGTGGCTTGAGAAAGAATTTTGTCAGAAGTGAAAGTCATCAGATTTTATGGTTTTCAATGCTAATTACACTATACGATTATTTGGCCCCTGGATTTGAGAGTATAAGTGCAGTCACAATCTTGATATTAAATCCTTTTAAATTATTAAAACATATTATTTGATATAATGCGGACTCAAGAGTTTGCCTTTCGGTTGTGAGGTTCTGTGGTAATCAATTTAGCTTTTCTTATTTTATTGTGAATGCATTGTATTCTCAAATTCAGAAGTGTTGGTAGTTTTCTCTTCATAAGTTGTGAATGGTTGAGGATGTTGTTACTGTTAAATAATTAAGGTTTAATTTCACATTTCTAATAGTAATTTTTTGATTTACTTTAAGTTAGTTTATGCATTTCCTCTTTGTTTTTTTTGTTTTTCTATTGGTAATTATTCTAAGAGTTTTTTTTTTAATCAAATCAGTATCTTTCTAAGCATATTGCTTATATTTATTTTTCCTCTTTTTGTAACAACATCCAGGTGTTGGTAAACTGTTCACACCTTGTTTAAAAATTTAAGGTCAGGCTAATATCATTAGTGACAGTTAATTGAGTAAATTAAAAGTGGTGTGTAATTAGGAGAAGAGAAAACGACCCAACAATTCTGTTTTCATATTGAAACTATTCTCTTGGTAATATTGGTCGTTTTAGTACAGGAGAAATTTTTTTTTTCAGCTTTTAGCTTTTTTTCGCACAGAAAACGACTGATTTACTTATATCATTAAATTCTGTACTCTTGATAACGTAATTCAATATATAAGCTTTTCAATTTTATTTATCGGTATCCATATTCTTCCTTTTTTTTCTTCCATATTAATTCTTGTAAAATAGTATATAAGGCACTTTATTTTATACATAGCATTTTGTATATTATATGTTTTTGGTATCCATATTAAGTGTGATGGGGGAAACTGTATTATTGTCATTTGATTCATACTATCGCGATTTTGATGGTGGTCGGTAATGTTTAAGTAATGGTTATATATATATATATATATATATATATATATATATATATATAAGAAGTACAATTTTTTACCTTTCTAACGCAGTTTGTCTAACAATTTTCTGACAAATACTTTTTAAGCTGTTAATTCTTTCAGTAACTTCAAATGTTTCATTTTCCGAGATTAATTTCTGGCAACGATTGGCGAAAAAGGTCAGTCGTCAGCAACGCGTAGCTTTTTATTAAAGAGGATTCTTTATATAAATTACTTTTTATTAAAGAGGATTCTTTATATAAATTACTTTTTATTAAAGAGGATTCTTTATATAAATTAAACATATGTAATCTTAACACTAGAGATTTTTGTCAGATTTTGCTAAGAGAACTTGCTAGATGTCTTATGACTTTCAACAGTATTATATACAGTGTGTCCGCAAAGTTAGGGTGCACTTTTGACCGGCCACAGGAAATCAATGAAACAAGATAGAAACGTGAAACACTCACCAAATAAAAGAAAACCTTTTTAAGTTTCATACTTGTTCAGTACAGTTCGATGTGGCCTGTGTTGAAACAGAGAATCACAGACGTCCTTAACTGTGTGTGGGAGGAACTTGAATACCGTTTAGATGTGTGTAGGGAAACAAATAGAGGCCTCAGCAAACTGCACTGAACAGGTATGAAACTTGGAAAGTTTTTCTTTTATTTGGTAAGGATTTCACATTTCCATCTTGTTTCGTTGTTTTCCTGAGATCGGTCAAAAGTGCACCATACCATGACTTTACGGACACACTGTATATATATGTGTGTTAAATTGAAAGTATAGAATTATACACACAAAATAATATCTGACTTGCATTTTAAAATTCTGAAATTAAACATAATTAAGATATTACAATAAACACTGCATGATAAGTTACTCCTTTGGGCCTTATTTATTTCCTATAACATAGAGAATTATCTAAAAAAAAGTTTTTTCCTGTATTACAGGTTTTCCTGTATACAGGATACAGAACAATAAACAACATTTTAAATAATATGTTTTAGGAAGAGCACAGCAATTATAACAAAAATTTTCAAATACAGTCATACTTGTTTAAAAAGAGCTCGGCTAAAACGAGAACACAGTTAAAACGAGCAGTTTGCACGTTAAGAATTGTTATCAAGGCCTTTCGAGTCCACTTTTTTTCTCAATTTTGAGAAAAAAGGTACTTTTGCGTTAATAACGTTAATTAATAGCTATCGAAATACAGTTACTGAAGTTTAACGAATGTGTCATTGCCTGAAATTTAACGATTGTAGTTGTTTTGCATACTATTCAATTCACATTCATGTGATAATAGGGTAAGGAAGAGTTTTTGGAGACGTTTGGAAAATATCGTATTGTAACATGATGTAACAGATATTGCAACTTTCTAATATTTTTTTTGTTTTATCACATATGGTTCGATCACAAAAGTAATCTATATTTAAAATTGAAAGAGTGGAAGTCATAATAACAAAAGCATGGACCTATACAAGAATTTCTCCATGTAGATATGACAAAAGTAATTGTTAAGACAAAATATTAATCAATGAAAAGAAATGTGCTATTAATAGTACGCCAGACCTGAACGGGTTAAATTGTGTAGTTTTTCGCGCATTTCACGAGTTACAAAAGCGGAATCACGGATAATACGAGCACAATACATGCTTATTTTAATGTGATTTTCGCTCATTTCACGAGTTGCAAAAGCGGAATTACGGATAATACGAACAAAACATTTGTTTATTTTAATGTGATTTTCGCGCATTTCACGAGTGACAAAAGCGGAATTACGGATAATACGAACAAAACATTTGTTTATTTTAATGTGATTTTCGCGCATTTCACGAGTGACAAAAGCGGAATCTCGGATAATACGAGCACAACACATGTTTATTTTAATGTGATTTTCGCTCATTTCACGAGTTGCAAAAGCGGAATCACGGATAATACGAACAAAACATTTGTTTATTTTAATGTGATTTTCGCGCATTTCACGAGTGACAAAAGCGGGATCTCGGATAATACGAACAAAATATTTGTTTATTTTAATGTGATTTTCGCTCATTTCACGAGTTGCAAAAGCGGAATCACGGATAATACGAACAAAACATTTGTTTATTTTAATGTGATTTTCGCGCATTTCACGAGTGACAAAAGCGGAATCTCGGATAATACGAGCACAACACATGTTTATTTTAATGTGATTTTCGCTCATTTCAACGAACAAAACATTTGTTTATTTTAATGTGATTTTCGCGCATTTCACGAGTGACAAAAGCGGAATCTCGGATAATACAAGCACAACACATGTTTATTTTAATGTGATTTTCGCTCATTTCACGAGTTGCAAAAGCGGAATCACGGATAATACGAACAAAACATTTGTTTATTTTAATGTGATTTTCGCGCATTTCACGAGTGACAAAAGCGGAATCTCAGATAATACGAACAAAACATTTGTATATTTTAATGTGATTTTCGCTCATTTCACGAGTTGCAAAAGCGGAATCACTGATAATACGAACAAAACATTTGTTTATTTTAATGTGATTTTCGCGCATTTCACGAGTGACAAAGCGGAATCACGGATAATACGAACAAAACATTTGTTTATTTTAATGTGATTTTCGCGAATTTCACGAGTGACAAAAGCGGAATCTCGGATAATACGAGCACAACACATGTTTATTTTAATGTGATTTTCGCTCATTTCACGAGTTGCAAAAGCGGAATCACGGATAATACGAACAAAACATTTGTTTATTTTAATGTGATTTTCGCGCATTTCACGAGTGACAAAAGCGGAATCTCAGATAATACGAACAAAACATTTGTTTATTTTAATGTGATTTTCGCTCATTTCACGAGTTGCAAAAGCGGAATCACGGATAATACGAACAAAACATTTGCTTATTTTAATGTGATTTTCGCGCATTTCACGAGTGACAAAAGCGGAATTACGGATAATACGAACAAAACATTTGTTTATTTTAATGTGATTTTCGCGCATTTCACGAGTCACAAAAGCGGAATCACGGATAATACGAACAAAACATTTGTTTATTTTAATGTGATTTTCGCGCATTTCACGAGTGACAAAAGCGGGATCTCGGATAATACGAACAAAATATTTGTTTATTTTAATGTGATTTTCGCTCATTTCACGAGTTGCAAAAGCGGAATCACGGATAATACGAACAAAACATTTGTTTATTTTAATGTGATTTTCGCGCATTTCACGAGTGACAAAAGCGGAATCTCGGATAATACGAGCACAACACATGTTTATTTTAATGTGATTTTCACTCATTTCAACGAACAAAACATTTGTTTATTTTAATGTGATTTTCGCGCATTTCACGAGTGACAAAAGCGGAATCTCAGATAATACGAGCACAACACATGTTTATTTTAATGTGATTTTCGCTCATTTCACGAGTTGCAAAAGCGGAATCACGGATAATACGAACAAAACATTTGTTCATTTTAATGTGATTTTCGCGCATTTCACGAGTGACAAAAGCGGAATCTCGGATAATACGAACAAAACATTTGTTTATTTTAATGTGATTTTCGCTCATTTCACGAGTTGCAAAAGCGGAATCACGGATAATACGAACAAAACATTTGTTTATTTTAATGTGATTTTCGCTCATTTCACGAGTTGCAAAAGCGGGATCTTGGATAATACGAACAAAACATTTGTTTATTTTAATGTGATTTTCGCTCATTTCACTAGTTGCAAAAGCGGAATCACGGATAATACGAACAAAACATTTGTTTATTTTAATGTGATTTTCGCGCATTTCACGAGTGACAAAAGCGGAATCTCGGATATTGCGAGCACAACACATGTTTATTTTAATGTGATTTTCGCTCATTTCACGAGTTGCAAAAGCGGAATCACGGATAATACGAACAAAACATTTGTTTATTTTAATGTGATTTTCGCGCATTTCACGAGTGACAAAAGCGGAATCTCGGATAATACGAGCACAACACATGTTTATTTTAATGTGATTTTCGCTCATTTCACGAGTTGCAAAAGCGGAATCACGGATAATACGAACAAAACATTTGTTTATTTTAATGTGATTTTCGGAGAACATTAGTGTAGAATTATGAAAGACATCCTTTCCTTATCTAACACTGTTTTATCTAATCAATAATATTTTTACGTTACAAATGTCTGACAACATGTAGTAATTTATAAGATTTATCAGGCATAATTTCAATCTTTAAGAGGGGGTTTTGCCTGTAGAGCGCTGAAAGAAGCATGTTTTTTAGCAATTTTTTTTCTCTAGAATAGGAATGTATATTTTAGCTTCGGGTTTTTTGCATGTTATTTGTTATCATGTGAATAAAAAAAAAAAAGTAAAAAAAAAAAATTGATGATGTGGCTCGAGTTGCGTGGGTGGATGCCCAAGCGTGCGCGCTGTACACTTCCATTCGGGATGGATCCGACAGATCGCCTAAGTCGTTTGCAATCAATTTCCTTTAAAGATTATGAAATTAGATAATGTAGTCTGGAGTCCCAACCACATTGAGTTCAAAAAGTTAAAAATTAACAAAATGGCAGCGGTTTGGAAAAAAAATGTCCATTTCTAAACCGTTTTTTTCACATTTCGGCGTGCTTCTAAAAATATTTATTTTTTTATAAAAATGGCTGAAAGTGGTCCAAGCTCCAATAAATTATATCATCTTTAAGTTAAAAAAAATAGCAAGGTCGGTTTAATAGTTTTTGCGTTCTGATCCCTCCCAGTTTGAAAAAAGTCATTTTGCTTAAAGCACATTTATAGTGCTCCAAAACGGTGTAAGCCTACGGACGCGTTGTGCTAAAGCACTAAATAACTACGTAAGGACTTTGAATGCGGCCAAATCGTTGTACTCGGGCAATCTGCAGACTATAGGGAATAGAAAAATGCAAAAGCAGAAAAATAGATTTTTTAAACCGTAAAAAAAGCAATCCCCCCTTAAGGAAACCCACCCTCTTTCCCCCACCTTAGAAATGCAAAGAAATGTTCCAAAGTCTTAAAAAAAAAAAAAGAAAGAAAGAGATGAGATAATTTCAAATACCATCCTTTAAAAGATTAACAACCGATCTATGAAAATGAAAAAAAAGAACACAGAAGAAAACCTTTATTTATTTAAATACGGACTTTGGGCCATATTAATCAGCCTTTTCATATCTCCGATAGCACTTTTAAAATGAAAAGCATATGTGAAACCAATAGATAGAAAATTGAAGTGACTTATGTAATGTTAGTCGAAATTTTACGGAAACAAAGAAGTGACCAGTTTCATTACTGTACGTCATTCATGTCCTGTGGGATTACTAGTTCTTTAGAGGCGTTTACTTCAGTACTGTGATTTTGTCTACAGAAAAGACCCGTCTAAAGAAAATGACTCTCACATACGTAAGACTGGATAATTTATGTTAACTTTATGATATAAAGTAAATTTTAACAGGGAGATAATTAAAGCAATTATTAGTAGTAATTCGTTTAATTTACGTGTTTTTTATAAACGATTTCAATATCTTCACAGGGTAACGGTTAATACGATGAATTTTATAATTCCGTTCCTTCTGGTATTGACCGAAATCAACTGTAATAAATAGGGTCATCGAAGAAGGTGTATCTGATTTTAAAAATGAATTGATCAGTTTCAACTGACGTCACACACTAGCAACCAGGTTGGCAAACGTGTGAATGTTTTTTGTTTGCCTCCCAAATTTCCCGAGTTTCTCCACTTGCATTGATTGAGCGCTAAAAGATCAGTGATTTTGATTGGTTGGTGGAAACTTGGGGGGGGGGGGCATGTGGTCACGTGGTTGAAACTGATCTATTGCATGGGATATACAATCAATTGGTAGGAAACCAACGTGAAATTGTAGAACATCTGAAAGAGTTTTGGGAGTGGTGGTTGCGTTGACCTTAACGTGACTGAGCGCATGCACCGACGCCACTTCGTGACACGATGCCATTTCACTCATCAGTCAGTTCATAGCAATCTGTTGAGTGTACAGCAGAAAATGCAGTAGGTGTTTTGGTACGCTGAGTTAAAATCTGTTATTGTGGCACAACGTCATTTTCGCAGTACGTATGGAGAAGATCTACCTACAAACGAAATCATTGTTCGTTGGTCTAATCAGTTTAAAGAAACTAGAAAAGTAAACATCAAGAATTCTCCAGGCTGGCTATGCACATCGGAAGAGAATGTGTTTTCTATGTAAAAACACCACACACACACACAGATTTTTCCATTCTATCAGTGTAAAAAATAAATGGTTTACCTTTATTATCTTAGTCTTAATTATTTTAATTCGAAATCAGTGACACCTTTTTCGACGACCCTGCAATTTTTGTTGAAATTATGGAAGTTGTGAGACATGGAAAAACAGCAACCACGTTTTTTCGCGACTTTAACGTCATTTATTTATAAAAGAAATTTAAAATTGTATTTAAAATAGCAAGCACTTTAGAAAATGATGACATATAATACAGCTTTACTTAAAGAAACTGCTGAACTAAAGTACTAAGAGAATGAATATTTTCCTTTTATATTATTAAGTGTGAAGCGTTACCTGCTTTTTTCTGTCAAATACATGGAATCAAGTCTGTAACAACACAAAGGTAAAACTGAATATTTTATGTTAACTTTATGATATTCAGTAAAATTTAGTATTGTGATAATTAAAGCAATTATTAGTAGTAATTAGTTTAATTATGTGTTTTTTTTTTTTAATTTTTTAATATTTTCACAGAGTAGCGATTAATAGGATGAGTTTTATAACTCCGTTCCGTCTCTTATTAACGGATTCGGCTATAATATATATTTTGTTGAAATTATGAAAGTTTTAAGGTATGGAAAAACAGAAACTACGTTTTTTTTCTGCTTTAACGTCATTTATTTATAAAAGAAATTTAAATCTTTCTTTAAAATTGCAAGCATTTTAGGAAATGATAAGATAAATTTCACTTAAAGAAACTGGGAAACTAAAGTTCTAAGCGATTGAATATTTTAATTTTATAATACTAAGTGTGAAGAACACATGGAATCAAGCCTGTAACAATTGTGATGAAATACAAAGAATATTACTCCATAACTCTCTAATGAGTTTTGCAAGACATCTTTATCCCCATCCATGACTTTTTCGGATGGGAAGAAAGAATGGATATTGATTTCTTATTTCTATTGCTCTTCTTTTTCTACACTCCAGAGAGCTTTCGTATCTTTCGGGTAAAATATTACAGAGAGCCTAAGGCTGCTTTGGCTTAAAAAAAATTGCATTGACTATTGAACTATTCAGATACATTTTACTACATTTTATCAGGTCTTTCGTCATAAAGTTTTTTAAAATATCGTTTTAAAGGAACTTGATAAAACCAGTTTCAGTTTTGAAATTACTTAAAAAAAATCGTTTGTTATAGATATTAAAATTGAATTCTACACAAACACACACAAAAATGTCATTGTATTCTACGTTTGGGAAATTAAATATAAATGATAATTAAAATAAAAGTTGTATACGAAATTATTCGCTTTAAACTTTATGTATTTGATTATAATATGACTAGCACTCATTTTTGTCAAGACAAAATTATTTTTATAAAAAAAATATATCATTGATAGCAAAACAACACAAAGT
Source organism: Maratus speciosus (assembly GCA_963932465.1). NCBI lineage: Eukaryota > Metazoa > Arthropoda > Arachnida > Araneae > Salticidae > Maratus > Maratus speciosus. The sequence continues at coordinate 308,736,151 of OZ010786.1, forward strand.
AAGTAATATGTCACCGATATTTGTGATAAATTATTCGAGGAAAAAACATTTATAGTTCCGTTGAAAACGTGAAATAATATTCGAAATGGGAGCTGTTAGATACAACAACAATAAATACGTTTTTCAAGAAATGAAATTAACGAGAATTTCAGAATTATATAGCATTTTATTTCAAAAATTAAACACAAAATTAAAATTTCTACTGAAAATTAAATATATCTTCGTTTGAGATTTCAGAGATTTGGTTTAATAAATACTGAGTCTAACAGCAAAAAAATTCTGAACTATGTTTTCGATTGAATAGTTATGGGAACGTCCATTCGTTACTCTTGTGATAATTAGAGCAAATTTTCATATATAATTCCAATTATTTTATTACAAAATATAATTAAGATAAAAATTGATATAACCAGCTAAATACCACCGTATTCCACACACAAACATATATCTAATTTGTAACAAAAAGCATTTTACTTATGCATATATTATATGACTCTTGTGACACTCTGGTCACAAAAGTAACAAAATTTTGATTGATTATATAGACAAGGGAAATGCTTTTTGTTACAAATTAGATATATTTTATGCGAGTGGAACATAATTGTATTTAACTAGTTATATCAATTTTTGTTTTAATTACATTTTGTAATACATTTGGTTACATTTTGTAATTGGAAGTATTTGAGAAAATTTGCTCTAATGGTCACAAGAGTAACAATGGACGTTCCCTTATGTTTTATTAAGTGTGAAAAGGTTTATGCTTATTCGAGTTAAATACATCGAACCAAGCTTGTAATATTTGTAAGGCGATACAAGAAATGCCACTCAAATTTTTAAGGGATTTTGCCCAGTACTTCGATTAAATTTTGCCTTCATTCCCTCCTTTTACTTTTTCGGATAATAAGGATGACGAGATATCGATTTTTTACTTCCACTGCTTTTCTTTCATTACACTCCTGAGTGTTATTTCCCCGTTCCACAATGGTTCCAAAAGCCAAAAAAAAAAAAAAAAAAAAAGATCAAAATATGAAAATCTCTACGAATGAATATGAAAGTTAGTATTTCAGAGATTTAATTTTGGTGATTACAAATTTGATATTGAAAAGCAAAAATTCAATATGGTGTATGAAACGGACAAAAAAATTGATGAAATAAAATAAGAATATAATATATGGTTTTAAAAACAAGTAAAATTTAAAGTTTAAAAAAAAAAAAAAAGAAAAAAAAAAAAGAAAACATTGCTGATGGCAAAACTAATGTCAATAAAAAAATTCAATGATGAAAATTCAAAATGGGAGATTCAATCTGGTGGACAAAATTAAAAAAAAAAATGGTGAAATCCAATAAAATTATAGTTTGTGTAAATTTCTTTTGCTTCCAGTAAATTTATTTTTTGATTAATTTGTAAAATTCTCTTGAACAGTCTTCGTTTAAAGTTTAAAATATTTTTCGCGAGTAGAAATATTGTTTCCTTATGAATATTACTACATTTATTGCCATATATGGAACAATATGCAACTGGGTTGAAATCATCTGCAAAAAAATAGCGGATATTTTTCCAAACTGGTCGACAACACACAAAACAAACAAATAAACAAACAAAAAATAATGTCTTCAAAATTAAATTAATTGAAAATAGAATTGTATATTCTATTTTTTTTATGAATATTATAATCGTGAATTACTACCTAACAAATATGCTATATTTATTATTTTTAAACTTAATGAAGTTATATTAACTATACGATAATGGGAACAAATAAATATGTAATTTATTTCGAAATAAATGAAGTTATATTAATTATAAGATAATCGGAACAAAGAAATATGCATTTAATTTATTTCGAAACAAACTGTACAAAAAAAGGTATTGAATATTTACGTATTTTGCAGATTTCTTGTAAAAAAATTGCAAATAAGGCAATTAATAGAAAAATGTGAAACAAAACTAGAGAACACAACGGGCAGCTGTTTTAGGAGGTAGCAAAAAAAGTGCTCCTCCCCCTCAAGTTTCCTGGAAACAGGAACCTTAAGGTAAATAATCAAAATTATGGCTTTAATTATACTTAACTAGGTGGGCTACGCTCACCAACCCCTGGCGTAATCGCTTCGCGATTTCGTTCGGTATCGCGAAGCAATCCCTATTTTCTAGCCAACCCCAGACGTAATTGTTTCGCGTTTCCATTCAGGATCGGTTCGCGATCCCTTATTTTCTATGCATTCAGTTTTTAGATTCCAAACGCAGATGACCCCCTCCTTCTCTTAGTTAATGGGAATTATCTTCTTTCTGTAAAAATCATTTTTGTCATCGACCCCTAAATCCCCCCCCCCTCCCCCCCAAAAAAAACAACAACAGAAGTCTATCGAAATGCAGGAGATTATTCCCTTTCTCCGTCCATCCTATCTAAATTCTCTACTTTGGTTTTCGCCAAGCATGATTCCCGCTAAGAAAAGACAGAAAGCTCTGACCAATCAGATGCGTTTCGCGGTAGCTAAGCAGATTTTCATAGGTCCATTTCCAAACCTTTTGGCCCATTTCCAAATCGTTACTATATATATATATATATATATATATATATAGAAAGATTTTTTAAAAGATATTTTTATTATAGAATAAACATGGATAATTTAATACAATTTCATTACTATTTATTTTTGTTTACCGATGTAATTTCTAGCTAACAAACTGCTCAAGGGAGCTTCTAAAAATCCCTAGAAGATAAGCAAGCTGTCAATGATGTTGAAGGTGGTTAACTGAAATCGCCAGAGTCCCATAGGAAATATTTCAAATGAAAATCAAATTTCAAATTATTTTTGCTTAAAAGGCGCAAAGACCAACTTAGTGAAAAAGATTCCATGCCGGGAATCGAACCCGGGTCATCAGTATAGCGCACTGACGTTCTACCGCTAAACCACATGGAACGATACCCAGCCTGGAACTTCTCACTATTACAAGTTGGCAAGGCTACAAACGCAGCACAATAAAATATTCACTCAACAATTCATGGTCAAGTAAAAGGATTAAATTTTGCGGGCCGTCACTCTAGCAAATTTGATAAAAGGCTAACTGAAGATACTGTTGATAATATTAAGTTTAACAGCTATGTAAATGTTGAGTATGAGGGTGAATTCTCTAGGTACTATTGTTACTATAAAAGTGGATAAAGAAGTCGAAATAAGCACAATGGTAATGAGTAGTTCCAAAAATTTAAAAAGATCAGACCAGTGCAATAAAGTATTTTATGGAAAGAGTAAAACTAAAGACGTACCTGATAACTTACCAGTTTTATTTTTTGATAAACTAAAACAGAATTTTTGTAAAATGAAAGAAGTAAATAAATAACCACATAGAAACAACAACAACAAAAAAGAAACCATTAATTAATTTTTCTAATTTACATTACATATAACTGAAAAACAAAAGTAAGAATGACTGCTATGCATTAGCACAATTGTTAAATACCAGTAACATAAATTGTTTATTATAAAATTGTATTTTTAAAATAATCTGTCAGTAACTAAATTCATTGATTAGCTTAAAAATAATTTATTTTTAAAATTTTGTCTGTCCTTGATTTTATAATAGGCTTGCAGTAATTATGGTTATCTTAAAAAATCTGGAATCGAAAAAATTTAAAAATTTAGAAAAAAAAACTAAAGATTATTTTTCCAATGTTAGAAAAATATTTTCTGATTATTTTGAGATTTTTTTAATCTTTTTAGTTTTAATCTTTGATTTCTTTAACAGAATATAATTTCCACGAAGGAATGACAACACAAATTTTTAATTAAATACATGTTACGATGACTGGATTCGATGCGTATAAACTAAGAATTAAAAGATCGATAGTTTAATAATAAAAAGAAACAAAAATCAGATTAAACTAAATTTGTGTTCTATTTATTAAGTCAGTGCCTCCAAAAATATTGACAAAACACATAACTGTATAGAAAAGTATACGTGACTGGCGCTATAAAATTGGCACGTACAGACATAACATATTCTTGCAGTTTTTCTTCCATTTCCCACTTGTTTCGATGATAGGTTTAGTTGTATTCTTTTTTAGCATTTATGTTTTTCCTTTAAGAGTTTCTAAGAAAAGAAATAAAAGCATGGTTCTGGTCATCGCAAATTTCCTTTTATAATCATTGTAATACATATTAAATTATGACTTTATTCTGAAATATCAAATTAAACTATATGTTGTGCAATTCTCATTATTGTTTCATATCTCTATTCACAAGTTTTTTGAAGCTGATTCCCTGTGATTAAAATCTGTACTCTTTTCCATATCAACATTTCTTTGGTATAAACAATAAGTTAAACGACTCTTTTTAGTAATATTCATTTTTTAAAAACCCTGGATCCCGTGTTTACGCAATCACATAATAATTGGATTTCTTCTTCTTATTTTTCCCCTATCAAAATCTAGCTTAGTTATAGCAATAAAATATATTTTTTTAGGGTTTCGTACTTAAAAAGTCAAAACGGAACCATTATAAGATCACTCCCGTCTGTTTGTCCGTTTGTCACAGCCATTTATTTTGCTCGTAAGCTATGGAACGGGGAAAGTTCAAATTAGCTTAAGTACCAAAACCCCACTTATTTATAGATTACTAGCAAACCCCGCGGCTTTGCTCGCGTAATATTTGAAATATGCCAAGTGATATTTATCTGTCTAATTTTTATTAAAAGGTACTAACTAAATTTTTATTTCATTGAAAGGTAATATTTTATTTTATTAAAAGGTAATATTTTATTTTATTAAAAGGTACTTATTACTTTTAGGAAAAATTCAAAAATTACTATTTAAAACACAGTTTGACTAAACATCATTATTACACTGCATTAGGCAGAAATGAGTCTTAAATTAATAAAACGAAATAAAACTAAATAAATGATAATTTAGAAAATATTTTGAAACTTTTGTGCTCAATTAATACGCTCATTTCAGTATTCATTTGAAGTTTTGAATATTTTAGAAACCATCTTATTATATCTTAAAATTAACCATCATGTCAAATTCCAAGTCCTACCACCTCTCTCAACATAAAGGGCTATGTTGAAACAGGAACTGTCACCATTAATTTGCCAACATTAATTTTGAAATCTGGTTTGTTTTTTCCTTATATTCCACAGAAACGTAATTTAGAAAGCTTTTAAAGCCCTTTTTTAGAACGTTTGTTGTTCCTGTGAACCCGAGGTGGTAGAGTCACCGGCATAAAATATAGCCTATGTAGGATCAGAGACGGTTACCATTGATTCGCAACTATTACTTTTATAATCGGTTTATATTCACTGAAATTGCATAAAATCTCAATTTAGAACTTTTTTAGAATGCTTTTCGCACCTCCCCTTCGCTTCACCCTTTTTTAATTCGAATTTATTTTCGACGTTCCTTAGAGGGCATTTATATTTTATAAGTAACTACCATGTCATATTTAAAATTTCTAGCCTTTTCAGTATCACAGAAATCGCAATTTAGAAAGTTTTTAGCTCCTGCAACCCTCTGGTGGTAGTGGAACAGACATAAAATATAGCTTATGTTTGAGCAGGTTCTATCACCAAAATTTGTCATCATTATTTTTTTAATCGGTTTGGTATTTTATAAGTTTGCTTAAAAATTGTAATTTATAACGCTTTTCGCATACTTCATCTTTTTAAATTTGGAATTTTCTTTCGACTGTTCTTAATAAACAGTTGCATCTTGTAAGTAAATACCATGCCATACTTTAAAGTGTTAGACCCCTCAGTTGTGCAAAAAACGCAAATTAGAACATGTTTTGCTTTTGCAACCCTCAGATGGTAGCGACAGCAACATAAAAATATAACCTATGTTATAGCAGGGACTGTCACCATTGATTTGCAACCATTACTTTTGAAATAGCTTTCGCATTTCCTTAGATTGAGTAGAAATCGCAATTTAGAACGTTTTTAGGATGCTTTTCGCGCATTTTCACCCCTTTTTAAATTTCCAATTTTTTCGAAACTGTTCTTAAAGATCATTTATATCTAATAAATATGTACCTTGCCTAATTTTAAGTTGCTAGCCCCTACCGATCACAAAAATCGAAATTTAGAACGCTTTTTTTCTCCTGCAACGTCTTGGTGATAGTGATACCGACATAAAATAGCGTCTATGTTAGAGCAGAGGCTGTCAGAATCAATTTCCTACCATTACGTTTGAAATCAGATTCATTCTTCCTGAGATATTGCCGACTAATCGGCATTTAGAACGTTTTTAGAACGCTTTTCACGCATTTTGCTCCTGCATCTCCTCTGGGGTAGTAGAAACAGATATAAAATATAGCCTATCTTGAGGCAAGATCTGTCACCATCATTTTTACACCATTATATTTGAAATCGGTTCAGTACTTCCTGAGATTGCATAGAAATCGCTATTTATAAAGTTTTTTTACAACGCTTTTTGAGCATTTTGACACCCTTTTAAATTTCGATTTTTTTAGGAAATATCCTTAGAGATCATTGATATCTTACAACTAACTACCATTCCAAATTTCACGATTCTAGGCCCTTTCGTAACGTAAAAGCCGCAATTTAGAACGTTTTTCTCCTTCACCCCCTTTGGGGTAGTGGCACCGACATAAAACACCGCCTATGTTGGAGCAAGGGTTGTCACCATCATTTTGACGCCATTATTTTTTAGATCGGTTTGGTATTTCTTGAGATTGTGTAGAAACCACCATTAGAACGTTTTTTAGAACGCTTTTCGTGCATTTTCACCCTTTTTTAAATTTCGAATTGTTTAAGAGCTGTTCTTAGAAATACTTTATATCTAATAAGTAGCTAATATTTCAAATTTCATATTTCTAGGCCCTTCGGTAACGTAAAAATCGCATTTTTAGAACGTTTTTTGCTCATGCACCCACTTTCGGGTAGTGGCACCGTCATAAAACGCAGCCTATGTTGGAGCAAGTGTTGTCACCATCATTTTGACACCAATACTTTTTAAATCGGTTTGGTATTTCCTGAGATTGTGTAGAAACTACCATTTAGAACGTTTTTCAGAACGCTTTTTGCCCATTTTCACCCCTTTTAAATTTCGAATTGTTTAAGAACTGTTCTTAGACATCATTTATATCTTATAAGTAGCTATCATGCCAAATTCCATGTATCTGAGCCCTTCAGCAACACAAAAATCGCAATTTCGAACGTTTTTTTTGCTCCTGCACCCCCTTTAGGGGTAGTGGCACCGACATAAAACATAGCCAATGTTGGAGCAAGTGTTGTCACCATCATTTTGAAACGAATATTTTTTAAATCGGTTTGGTATTTCCTGAGATTGTGTAGAAACTACATTTAGAACGTTTTTCAGAACGCTTTTTGCCCATTTTCACCCCTTTTAAATTTCGAATTGTTTAAGAACTGTTCTTAGACATCATTTATATCTTATAAGTAGCTATCATGCCAAATTCCATGTATCTGAGCCCTTCAGTAACACAAAAATCGCAATTTCGAACGTTTTTTTGCTCCTGCACCCCCTTTAGGGGTAGTGGCACCGACATAAAACATAGCCAATGTTGGAACAAGTGTTGTCACTATCATTTTGAAACCAATATTTTTTAAATCGGTTTGGTATTTCCTGAGATAGTGTAGAAACCACCATTTAGAACGTTTTTCAGAACGCTTTTTGCCCATTTTCACCCCTTTTAAATTTCGAATTGTTTAAGAACTGTTCTTAGACATCATTTATATCTTATAAGTAGCTAATATTCGAAATTTCATATTTCTAGGCACTTCAGTAACGCTAAAATCGCATTTTTAGAACGTTTTTTGCTCCTACACCCCCTTTGGGGTAGTGGCACCGACATAAGATATAGCCTATGTTCTAAGTTGGACTAACACCATCATTTTGATACCATTACTTTTGGAATCGGTTCGGTAGTTCTAGAGCTTACCTCCTACAAATAAACAATTTTTTCCTCTTTATAATAGGAGTATAGATAGATTATAAATATATTTAAGAAAAATGCAGGGGTGGCTAATTCAGTTACTTGAAAAAAAAATCTTTGTATATCGTGTGGGGGTATTGTGTGAAAGCTTTCGTAACGCCGAACTCAAAAATACATTTCTTTTAATTTTAGGTATTATATTTTCAGAGATATCGCCGGAAATGTAATGCTAAAATATGTCCTCCCCCCTCTATTTCCGAATCTACTGAAACTAAAATTATGAAAAAAGTTAACCCAAACCTTGCAGGAAAACTATAGCGATTACCATATGGTCACATAGTTTTTGAGAAAATCGCATTTTTCCGTTACACACAAGATTCGATTTGCGGGCGTTCAGGGAAGGAGTTGAGGAGCGCTGGGGGCAGAAGTATCGTCGTAGAAGTATAAAAGGATCGTTGATAATGATTTTCGAAAAAAAATGTCGGTAATTAGCCACGATATTAACCCTTAAAGACACGGACGGTTTGGATATACATAAAGACACGGCCGGCGTACTTTATGCGGCTTTTAAAGCCTAGATAACAACTTTTAATGATATATTTGTGTAATGCAATGCCCAGTTACTAATTCATATATTTATTGTACGGAAACCCCTAATGAGCGAGTAATACTCGCAATTGACCGGTTATTAAAATATTGAAATACCTTTAGTAGCTTCAGAGAAAAAAAAAGAAAAGAAATAGAAAAATACATGAGTTTACGCAGGAGATTCAATCTGCCCCATAGATTGTAGTTTTGTTTGCTTGACCGGAATGAGTACTTATTTTTGTCTATAACTGATTTATTTTTATCTATAATTTTGGTTCAACTTGAGAAAATCGGTTGCGTTTCACTTTTCTTTTCTTGCAGCTGTCTCCTTACAAGACGATGGGACAAACTTTAAAAATTGGTCGATCACAATTCATCAAACAATTTTAGTACAGAGAATCAGTGATACAATCTATTAAGCAGTCTAAAATACAAGGTATCTCACTCCAATTCGAACTCGTATTTCTGTTCGTGATATTAACAATAATGAAGATATTGTAATGAAATTTACAACAGACTTTGTGCGAAATGCGATAATATTACAAAACGCACTGTTGTACCGAAGTTCCTTGCTAAGGATTTTCTATAATTCTGTTCTCTTATGTGGAATTTTCTCAAAAGGCCAATATACATAATTATTTTTATAAAAATTTCAATATGCAGCATGAAAATTTCACAATGAAATTTCAATATATTTCTTCATTTCGCCTTCGATGTGTCATGACTTATTTACTCTGAATACAATCGTGCATATCTCTGCCTCCAAAAACACGCGCCCCACCAGTGACCGAGAGATTCTGCTCTCAAAGCTGGTAGACGGGAGGTGCTGGGTTCGATCCCAATCGCGCCCGTCGGCCTAATCGTTCGGAGTTTTCGTGGTTTTCTTCGAACCTTGGTTCTCCAAGCGTTAATACGGGTTAGGTTCCCTTAGAAAGACCTCCACGGAAGGCACTCTCCCCCCCTCCCCCTTAGGGCCTATATCCCACGTGCTGATAATTGGCCGACAAAATACAACCAACCAAATCAAAAACACGCGTAATATGAGTAAAAGTGTTTTTGAAGACAGTGTCAATTCAGAGAAATGTTTTTTGAAAATTTTATGATATTGAGGATAAAGGTTTTAAATAATGATGCAACAATACTTTGTCGCATCGTTATGTGAACAAGAGTAGTAATACTCATCATGAAATCTATAAATATATCATTTAGTTGCCACGCTTAGAGTGCATGAATTAGCAGAAAAAATATTTTCAACTGTTATCTTAAGTATGGTCCTTTAAAGCTGCGGAATGTACACATCTATTTATAATTTGACAACCAATTATTAAAAAGGAAAGATAATTCATATCGGTAATATTTTCTATCTTGGGAATTCTATTGGTAATAAAAAAATGTTTTTATTTGTGTATTTTTAATAATCGTTATATTAATTAATAATTAGTATAATATAAAGCACATTTAAAAAAATACACATGTGCTTAATGTTTGGCCTTTTACAAAGTATCATATAAAACAAAAAGTAGCGAAATACATAAATTATAACAATACTAACGTATAAAAAAATGAATCACAAGTTTACTAAATGGTGTATACAGAATGTTGTAAAGTTTCAGTAACAAAGATTAAATTAAAATTATAACACCGACGGTTCAGTCATCATCTACGACTATCTTCAGGAAAGAGTTGTTACATTGCTTTTAAAATTTTGATGACAGTTAATTAAAATTCATTAAAACTTTAAAAGCTATTTAACAACTGATTCCTGAAGATGGTCATAGATGATGACCGAAACATCGATTTTTATAATTTTAATTTAATGTTTGTTTAGTTTTTAATTTTACAACATTCTGTATACACCATTTAGTAAATTTGTGATTTATATAATTTTCATGTTAATATTGTAACTTTTTAATGGTGGAAATGTCTAGCTTACTTATTACATAAATTATTGTTCGAGATATGCCTAAATAATGAACGTTTATCTTTAACATCGATTGGTTTATTTTTCATTCATTTATATCTTATTAACTTACCATTCAAAATTGGTGCTAATTTGTATTTTATTTTTATTTTTGACATGAGGAACATAAAAATGCAACAAAATTGTGGTGTTGCTATTGAACTTTTGAAGTTAGGTTTACTTTTAATGTATAAGTGACCCCTTAGTACCAGATAAAACACATATTGTCATGAAGAACTTTACACGAATTAAGACAAAACTTGTTTTTCTTGAAATAATTAAAACTGAAGCTATAGCAATCGTTCAATTTTTTTTTTATATATACTGTTTGTTCCTTTTAGAAAATGTCGCGTCTAGTTCAGTGGACTCAGATGGTGTCCGAAATACTCTCTACTTCATTTTAAAAGTTTGTCCTACCTCTTTTAAACACCCTGTGTATGTTTATAAATAAAAAGTACTATAATTTATTGCATTTTAGAAAGCAAAAATTATTTTTGTATACATTTCATAAAAGGAGCAGGAAATGAATGTCACGAAAATTCCAAGAACACATCTGATATAGATAACATCTACATGTATTAATATATGACGATCACACTGAAATTTTTGAGATAAGGCCAAATGGTACAAATCAAACTTACCAACTCTTGGTTGTGTTCAAGGTAGTTCCCTCCAAGATCGATGCACTTTTGCAGGTGGATTTTTCAAAGATTAAATGCCTCAAGCGATCCATTTCTCGGAATAGATAAAACATATGCTTTTATAGCCTCATCAATCTCATCTTCGAAATGTAAACGGCGCCTACTTAATTTTCTTTTAATTTAAAATATTTGAAAGTTAGATCAGAAAGATCAGGAGAATAGAGTGGATGTTCTATCACTTTGATGTTTCTTTGTTCAAGAAACTCGGCTGAAATCCTGAAATCCTTGTTGAATGAGAAGATGCAGCGTCATAGTGAAGTAAGAGCCCCCTAACATTCAACCCTTGACGATTTTCTGGAAGTCACTTTGTAGTGCGACAATTAGCGCTGTAAGTATATTCTGTCCCTCTAGTTTTATGGTGTGGAGATTCCTTTATTTATCCACTAGTTAATAAAGGAATCTAGCTTAGAATAAAACCTAAATTTCTCTACTTCTGAAAGAAGAACCCAGATTGAGAGCGGAAGTAATGTTCTCATAAAGATTACAGAAGTGGTAACCCATTTCCTCCCAGACTTCTACAAATGACGTTATACAAAGGATAAACCCTCATAAAATTCTCAAGTATAACGTTACACCGACACATACGAATCTATAAATCTCTGGTGCTAGAGAAACTCTTGAAATCCACAGCATATAAATACAGCAGCAAAAGAGGCCCAAATTGGGATAGTATTTTCAGCTTTTGTTAGAATAGCATTTCTGAATAACGTTGTGAGCGTTGATTTTAGCGGGCAAACTGCCCAGGTTGCGTAAAAGATTATTTTTACGGACGTTTTCAAATAAGACTAGAGTACTGGATCGTACTATACCTCTTGTGCCGAAATCCATTTTGCAGGCAATTGATCTGCGAAATTGTTTGACAATTTGTGAACATTAACTGTTCTTCTAATTATTTGTTTGTGACTGTCATCGTGCAGTGTATTTACTGTACCGTTACTGTGAACAAATGTTCGTGCGTTAACCAGGTACCGTGATAAACTATTTTTTAGATGCAGTTCCTCTTGAAAAATTATGTCTAGCTGCAGATCCAATGTTAAATTGCTTCTTTATTATTTGGTAGGTGCAGTGATTATCATAAATTAACATTTTTCATACGACCTACACATTTTCTGGAAATATAGCTTACAAAGATCTTTCTGCGTGTTCTTCACCCAGGAGATAATTTCGACCTCTTCTAAGTTGTATAAACCATCTAAATGTAGTGGTACGAAATGAAGAAATGAAACGTCATTTCCATATGCTAATTTTAGACGTTCAATGCGTTCTTCTTGATTTGGTTCCACTTTAAAATAACAGAACTACATAGTACGGTAATGTTCTCGCGGCAATTCTATTTTCTCTTCTTTCAAAATTTATTCTATGATAGCTAATTTGCAATTTTTGCCGCAAATTATCGTTTACGGACATAAAAGTGTTCAAATTTAAATATCCGAAAAAAATATATTTCTTTCTTTTGGGTGCATGTCGTCAGGCCCTATCTCAAAAATTTTAGTGATGACCTCGTATAACATTGCAGTGTCTTTCTATGATTTATAGAAAACCACCCATTTTTAAGTTCAATTGCATTCTTAGACGACGCGACGCATAGTCAAAAATTACATAATTTTTTTTTTTGTCTATTAGTTCGCACGAAATAGATAAAAAAATGGTTACATAACAAACACTAAACTTATCAGTGAGAAATAGAGAATACTTTTGGCTACGATCTGCAGGTTTTAGCATTCCGATATCTAAAATACTTTTCGAGAAAACATGTAAAAATCGGAAAAATCAATCAGTTCACCAATTTTTCAATACTAAAAAATTCTGAAACCAATCTGGGGTTCATTTGCAAATCTTCAATGGACAATTTAAGCAAATTGCATAACAAACACTTTCGCATCGTTCGCAATAACCTCCCGCTATCTCCGGAATACCAAAATAGGTAGAAACCTTAATTCTCCTACCTTTAGGAAATGAGTTGTTAACCTTTCCTAATTAACATTTTTAAATGATTATAATTACATTTTCAGCTTATGACTTATGCGTTTTAATTTAAAAACTGGTTTGGTAAGTATTTTCTTCCCTAAAACTAGGAAAGTCATTCAAAATACTCAGCACAAAGGGTTACTATGCAGCTAGTATGGAGCAATTGTATTTTCCAAAGGATATGAAATAATAATTTTATCTGAAAATTGCCTGTATATTAAAAATCTAATTTTCTTTTAACAAAAGATTTATTCAAGCTTTCCACAAGGTTTTCAAATGGTCTGAGTAATTTTCTGCATGTATTCGTATCAAAACCACATTTTAATAAAAATGAAATATCAAAAAAGACATAGAGACCGTCTTCTGCTTTAAAAATGTTCTTTTCTATTAAATGAAAAGGTTTTCCATCAAAACTTTAAGCATTTAATTATAATCTATTTTTCTTATTCAAAACAAATTAAATTAAAAATATAAAGCACGACTGTGTCATCCTTTTCTTCTGTTTGTTTTTAGTAATAATTTCATGCAGTATTTTTCTATGACATATGTAGGAAGTTTGGGTATTATGGAATAGCAGTTTATTCTTATTTCTATGTCAACATAAAAGAATTGATACATTAAAAGTTAGTAAACAACAAACTTTTACTATTTCTTAACACATTTTTAAAGCGTTTTAAGTAGAAGAAAAAATTTATTACACTAATTATAATTAACCAATATATCAAATTAATTATGTCTCAAATATTATTTAGATTTTTTAAAAATATGCACTTTTCTGGTAATGGCAACCAGTTGGGTAATACGAAATAGCGTCACAAGGACTATTAACCCTTTGTGACTCAACAACTCCGATTTGAAAAATATTTACTCAGATGTTAGTTTACATCATTTTAATAAGCCTGTAAAAAAAATAAACAAATTTAAAACTTAAAACTGAAAAAATTATTGGCTAAAATGTACTTTTTTCACACCTACAACAAACGGAAATTTACATACTTCTCATAAATATTGTCCATTTTCTAATACAAAAAATTGTAAAGTATACAAAATTACCTTTAAAAAATTTCGGACGGCTTTTCGGACGGCTACAGCTTTTTAATTTCACATAATTTACAAACTTAATTTTAACAATATCGACGTGAAATTCCACAAATGATAAAAGAAACTTTGATATGAAAAATTAATTCAGTATCGCCGTCTGATGTGAATTCTATGATCAATTAATATTAACTGCTGTGTTAGGAAATAGGAATAATAAATAAAATCGTGTTTTAAAGCTTAATGTGTGAGTAACATTGACTTTTGTTTATGTTGCAGGTCTGCAACACGGTGATACAAAAGGTTAAAATGCAAGAAAAAATAAGATTTAAAAGAATAACCAAAATTATTTAATGAATAAACCTTAGTACATCATCAATAAATCATCAGATTCTTAGAAAAGTTACTTTAATTTTTAGACTCGTCTGGGAATAGTTGCCTCGCTGATATTCCCTATGACCCGTACACCATCTTGAAAAACAAATCCTCTTCATTCATGAACAAGTTAGGATAGAGGAAAACTGACTAACACAGTAATAAATATAACTGTTCAACTTTATACAGAAATTAGCTAACATCATTGACAATGAGATTTTATAACTAATACGGATTTCATAAAATTTACCTGCAAAAAACCGCAAAAATTGAGAATGCAGATTTAATTTTACCGCGTCGCTCCAACAGCGGGTATCCAAACAGAACTAAGTGCAGAGCCTCATGGGAGTACTAGGAAGTCGTATGGCAGGTTTACGCTTGGTTGCAACACCGTATGGGCCAGATATTGATGTATTCCATATTGTCCGGCCATCCCATAATACCCGATTTGGTTGTATGATGTTTTATGGCACAAAATCCCACAGGGATCTGCGCCAACCCATAATACCCGAACTTCCTCTATAATTGTACAACATATGACACCCTGATTTCTTGCTTTTTAAATAAAACAAGTTGGAAATTGCACGTCAAACGTGGCAAATGAGGGGCGTTCGTACTATAACTAGTTTTATAAACGTTTTTTGACCCGCATATTGTACTGAATATATATTTTAGTGCACTTCATAAGTGCATATCAATTTCATTCTGTTCGAAAGGCTGTAACATCATTAAAATGCACTTGAAATAATTTTTTCTCATTCGCCGTAATGTAACGGAAAACTTTTGACTGTCCCTGTAATTAACTATACATTCGATTTTTATAAAATTTGAAATGACTCGACAAAATTTTGCACCAATTTTATATTTAAAATTTCAGACCATTCGGTTAGGTTGTTTTTGCTCTGCTATATGCGGGCGGTTCGGACAGACAGACAGACGGGCAGAACGACGACTATAGGTACTACGTATTTAAATAACTATTATGAACGCACCTAAAAAGTAATTTTTATGTATCTTCAGGAGGAGGAATGGAAGAAACAAGTTATGAAAGTAACTCAAACACAGGTGGTATTCGTGGGATATACAAAAACAAACAAAAAACAAAATTCTATTTTACACTTCAGGGGAAATAACGGTAATATTAAATTTTTTCTTGTTTCATGAAAATCTGTTTTTCTTTTAACAAGCTATCTATTCAAACTTTCTTTGGAGGTTTAAAATTGTTGGAGTAATTTTCTCCATGCATTCATAATAAAACTTAAAATGTATAGAAACTGAAATAAGGAGAAATGTGAACAAACTACTGCAGGCTTTAGAAATGTTTGTTTTTATTAAGGGAAGTTATTTTCTGTCAAAACTTTAGCTTTCAGGTAAGATTTTCTTTTCTTATTACTAAAAGAAAAAGAAAATATAAGAAATAAAAAGAGACAAAGAAAGAGAGAAAATCAAGCAAATAAAGTGATCTCGTGTATTCTATTGCTTTCTTCTGTTTATACAATAATCTAAAATGTGGGGATTATGGGTTTGCGATTATTATAGTTATCTCTGTTATTAAATAAATAATATTTAAATTAGAAATGTAAATCGAGTAATTGTTAGTTATACTGTGGTTATGAATATATCGTTAGATGTATATGTCAATATGGTATGGTTATGAATATATCGTGAGATACATATGTCAATATGGTATGGTTGTGTAATCATTTCGTCTCAAAATCACGTGATTTTTAACGAAACGGAAACTCTCAAATATTTCACAAAACTGTTTCCTCACTCACGGCCAGACTCAATACATTTTAAGGAAACAGTTCCGGTAACTGTTTGCAGAGGGGCGCCTACTGTACTTTCTCAAATCCTGCGATTTCAGTAAACAGATTACGTTTGTTTATTTTATTCTTGTCACAATTTATTTAAAAAATAGTTCTTTTTAGCACTTTTCAGGGAACGCTGAAGTAAAAGTATTGTTTCTGGATTAGTTATTTTTGTGGCTGTTAAAGTTTTCAGGAACGTTTATTATCTTTTGTTGTTGTTGTTGTTGTTCGTTATAGTTTAATTCGAAAAGGATAAATTTCCTGTGTTTTACAAAATCGATCAAAAAGAAAATTTAGTCAATTAAATTTCAAAATTCCAGGAGCTGTTTTTCATTTAAGAAATATATTCATATCAAATTTAAAATATGTATATGTATACACAATCAAATTTAAAATATGTATAATGGATCCCTCTGTCCTTTATATATAGTAAAGTGTTAAAATCTTAACCAACATCTGAAATTGATAAAATCTCCCCAATATGCACTTCAAAATTTGTTATTTCTGAGCAACAAATTAGCCAGACTATATTCTAATCATTTATTGAGCAAAGCAAATTTCTCCAATAAATTATATTAATCAAGCCATATTCTAATTATTCATTAACCACAGAAAAACCATATTAATAAATTAGCCTTATTAATTAAAACTTGCAGGAATTATAATAGCACCTACAAAATTACAATCTACCTTATAAAAATAAAATCCCATAGCAAAGTCCACTACGTGCATGTAAAATCGCATCCATGCAAGGTCCCAATGACAAGATAGGTAAAGCAATGGACTTTCACACCCAAAGTACTGAGTTCGAACCACCTTGAAGAAAAAGATAAACGACATAATATTTCCCCTGTCAACAAAAACAGATGCTTCTAAAATGCTCAATAGATGGCACCACCAGTTCTTTTTTTCCTTTTCGAACAAGCACTTTTGACAAAACTTGTATCCGCAAACAAGTAAAAAAAAATGATTACCTCAATTTGACGAAGTATTAGCTCGGAGCATTTCACAGGAAACGGTTTCGTCAAAGACGAAGAAAATTTCGTGAAAACTGAGTATCCACTTCTGAGAGTGTGGTTATATTCATATGTCTGTATGGTACGGTTATGTCTATAATTGGTCCATTACAACATAACGTTAGATGCTTTCTGATCTTTAGTAAATTATGAATTTATTTTTTATGCATTACATTTTTTTACGTTCCATTATTTTTTATGCATTCGCATTATGGAGAATGAAATGAGTAAGCTATGAAAGTGCCGCGAACCTATCTGATGCACTCATGATATACAGTAAATGCATATGCCGCACCATAATAAGATATAACCGTAAAATTAAATTTTTTCTATCTATTACAAGTTTAATTTTCTTTTAACTAGATATTTATTCATACTCTCTTCAAGGTTTTAAAATTTCCTAAGCAATTTTCTGCCTGCTTTCATATTAAAATCTGAACTTTACAGAAAATGAAATAACGAAAAACATAAAGAGATCGTCCGCATGGATTAAAAGTGTTTACTTCTATTAAAATAAACTATTGTCTGTCAAAACTTTGAGTTTTTAACTACAGTTTTCCTTTTTTATGTATAAAAAAGCTAGGAATTAAAGCACCATGGAGAATTATTTAAAATGTTGTGACTATCGGTTTGCAGTTGCTATGGTTATGTCTGTTATTGAATATATTATATTCAACTTAGAAATGTAAATTACAGAATTGTGTTTTAGTTTTTTTTAAAGGGAACATATTATTTAAACACATTTCTTTAACTTTCCGTGCAACAGCTTCTGAACGTAGATATTTCCACGGGATGGATAAATTTTACACATGCTTTTAAAAATATTTTTCCATTTCAAAAATTATTTGAAAATTTTTAATTTTGATTTAAGTTGTATAAAAGGATTTGATAAAGTTAAATTAAAAAAAAAATCCTTTATTTAGAAAAAATTTATTTAAATTGATACAGAGAGTAAAGTGGGGAAAATTATTGGGTAAATGTTTACTTAACTCGTGGAAAGGATGTATTTATTAACCAAGAAATTTATAAGATAAAATTTCATGAATTTAATTTTTTTATAAATACAAATTAAAATGTAAGAAATTTTCAGAAGTGCAATGCTTTTATTTTCAACCTAGATTAACTCTATAAGAGTAGAAAAAGTTCTTAGGTAAATTTGGTAAAACCTGTGGAAGGGATAGATATAGGATATATTTTTTTAACTTGAAAAATTACTAGGCTAAGTTTCATATTTTAATTTATAAATGCAAATTGAGATATAAGAAATTTTTCAAAATGCGATACATTTTCACAATCAATTAACTCTACAAGAGTAGACAAAGCTTTTAGGTAAATTTGTTATAACCTGTGGAAGGGATAGCTATAGGATATATTTTTTATCTTGAAAAATTACTAGGCTAAGTTTCATATTTTAATTTATAAATGCAAATTGAGATATAAGAAATTTTTCAAAGTACTATACATTTTAACAATCAATTAACTTTATTAGAAATAGATTTTAATATAGAAATACAAAAAACTTTATACGATTTTAATTTAATTTTTAATTTTAAGCTATGAGGTATTCGCTACAGCTTTTGCCGGCATGATCTCAAATGATCTCAAAATGGCGTTATTTCCTTGGAACAACCTTCCTCCACGAGGAAAAAAGGCAGAACCCCTTTATACGATTTAAAGTTGAATAGTTACCCTGAAAGGTTTTGTTTTCGCATTTTTATGGAACTTCTTCGTGCACACACGGATACTCCTCCACCCTTCCAACGTATGAAAGTTAATAAATTCGTAAGCATTCCGTATTACAAAGGTATTTCAGAGAAGATTTTGCATTTTTTGAAACCACTTGGCATTCACATGTCCTTCATCCCACAAAAACCACTTAAGCATCTTTTATGCAATCTTAAGCATCGATATCCAATCTCACAGTTTAAAGATGTTATTTATGGAATTCCGTGCAAACAGTGTAATGCAGCCTACATAGGTGAAACCAGCCGTACACTTGAAACTAGACTTAAGGAGGATAAACATGCTTTTAGAAATAAAAATTTAAATTCTAAAATTGTTGACCACGCCATGAAAACTGATCATTTTCCGAGTTTTGAGAATGCTTACATAATTAGATCAGGCTGCAGCATTTATGCAAGTCGTATGTTTTTGGAAGCTTGGTGCACGAGAACTGCTGATAAAGCAATTAACGAGGCTGCATCTCTACCAATAGAATATTCAGTTTTGTTTTAACTATAATTTTTTGGCAACTTGATGTAATGTTTTTCTATTTGTTGAACTTTAAAACCTAGTACTCATCGGGCCCAATAGGGTCAAACACAACAACAACAACAACAACACAACAACCTAGTATGACTTTTACGTTAGGAATTAGCTGATGAGGGATTCAGAATGAATCCGAAACGTCCTTTTATATTGTTTTTAGTGTTTTTATCTTATAATGTAATGTATTGTCTGTTATTTTGGAAAGTTTTTATAACTTTATTAAGCTTTAGTGCCACTCATTTGAGTATTATTTTGCCTCCATTTTGCTTCCAGAGAAAGTTATAGAAGAAGAAAAGAATGCCCATTTGAATTGAATATATAAGTGAAACTTCGGAATAGGATTATCCTAGAGAACAATATTTTAGCGACTTTTCTATGACAGGTGAATTACAGTGACTCCCAGTGACTCAAATCTATCAGAACAATTAACCCTATCAGAATAGAAAAAGTTGTTAGGAAAATTTTACACAATGGATGGATGTTTATAGGATATAATTTTTAACTTCAAAACTTATCAGGCAAAGTTTTACATTTCCTTTTATAAATGCAAATAGAGATAAAAGAAATGTTCCAAAGTGCAATACATTTTCATCATCGATTAACCTCATTAAGCGTCACTATCCCTCATTTGAGTATTATTTTGTCTCCATCTTGCTTCCTAAGAAAATTACAGAATAACAAACGAATGCTCACTTGAATAGAATACAGGGTGCCAATAAAAGAATGTCCCAGTTTCAATGGTATATTATAATAGTTTGATTTAGACTGTACAACAAATCATACATCAAATTGAAGGTAAACTAACCTAGCTTTTCTTACAAATGTTCAATATGTGCACCTTTAGTTATACGGTCCACATCCAACATAATGTCCAATTCTTCCCACACTTCGTTAACAAGTCCGGAGTAATGGAAGCAATAGCCTCTTCAATTCTGTGTCTCAACTCCGGCAAATCATTAGGTAGCGACGGAACGTAGACACGATCTTTTAAAAAGCCCCCAAAAGAGAAAGTTGCATGGCCCTAACGGCTTTTAAATATTCAGCCCAGCAATATCGCTTAACGCTCAGGAGTCGCCATAATACCTTAGCAATTTTTTATGAGAGGCGACTCACAGTGACTTATACCGAATTTATAATCAATTTCATGCATATTATTTCAATACGGGTTTTATCCATAATTAAAACACAGAATCTTCAATATGACTGATCATATTGCCATTACCTCATATAAGTCTCTTAACTAATGTACTACTGCAAGGTAATGACACTTTATGGTTCTACAGAGAGACTAAAAAAATATTGAACAGACTTTAACCCATTACTCGTTGGTGTTGCGTTCAAGCAACGGTAAAAATAAATCCGCAAGTTTAATTTATTTATCTGCCCACCACTATTTTTCAATTAAAAAATTACCCTTACTTAAAAGCAAAAAACTGTACGATGAAATAAAGCGAAAAATATCTTTCAGGATTTTTGGTGGCAAACGCCGTTCAGCTAAAAAATTGAAAAACTCAATATCAAAGTTTTGGCGGTTAATCGGTTAAGAGATGGTAGTGAACACAAAAATAAATTATTTTTGAATGAGAAAGTTCATAACCCATTCTTTTTATTCAAATATATACGAAATCTTACCCCAATTCGAACACAACTATAGTTCATAACTTTAACGAAAATAAAGATATTTGAAAACAATTTTCAACATACTTACTTTGGAGGTGAAATGAAATGACATCAATAACTCCGGAGTTGAATTCATAATTTTTTCTCCAGGAGGAATTTCTGAACCTCTCGGGGGAAACTTGCACAATTGTTAAGCATAAAATCTCAAATATTACGCTGGGGGCATCCCTTGGGTCACCTCCTGAATTCAACATTCATTGACTATTTCTCGACGAGCTCCCGTATAAAGTATTTAATATTTTAGCATCAGTAATTTAAAAATAGAAAAGATTGCCTAATGTAATCGCAGAAGTACTGCGATTAAATAAAGTAAAATTTACTCTTGTAAGTAATGCTTAGAAAAATGCTGAACTGTAAGCACGTAATAAGTCCCGTAAACACATCGCACATCTCGAGGTGTTAAAAGTGATAGGAGTGTATAGCATTTCAGTAAGTGAATCATGAAATGTTATGTAAACATATTCATAAATATGGAGCATCTACACTGTAATTTTTTTTTTCTCAAATTAACAGAAAAAAAACTGTCAATTTTGGAGCCAGTTGAAAAACCGTTTAATTTACATAAAATATCTTTAATTTATTCATTAGAATAATTTTTTCTGTAAGAAATATATATATATATATATTTATTTATTTATTTTATTTATTTATTTATTTATTTTATTTATTTATTTATTTTATTTATTTTTTTTTTTTTTTGTAAAAATTACCAAATCCACATCTTTTACAGGAAAATACTTTTTTCTTTAAAACAGTTTTTCAGTAAAATTACAGGTTCTTTACAGTGCAGTTCATCGCTCTTTGAATCAGCATGTTAGTGTTCTATCATTTCTCATGATATCCTTACATTCCCCACAGATAAAGGTTGTACAGTCGGACCTCATTATCCCGACACTCGGTTATCACGTCACTCGGCTTATCACGTCAGTTTTTCAAAGTCCCGATAATCTGTATATGATTTTAATGTAAATAAACTCTGGGTTTTACGTCATTAAATAATTTTAAACTCCGGATATCCCGAAGGTTTAAGAAAATTGCCCATTTTTCATAATCCATCTTAAGCACGGAAATTAAGCGGTAAGAAATGTCTTGGCCAAACTTTTCACAAAAGTGTCTAAAATACCCATTGAGATAAATGAGAAATTTTACTTCAATCCTTTATCTGAGTAAATAAACCCACACACTGTGAATGACCCACTTAAGCTCCAGATAGACGTATCAGTTTACTCGCTGTCTTTTTGTTCTGGTCAGGCGGCGCTTTCTTGTGGTTACACGGCCATTTTCATCAGACTAAAACTGAAGGATTGTATTGCATTGAAATGATCAGAAATTATCTAACACCCATTTCTGAAACAACGAATATCATTGTATAATGTTGAAAAAATAATCATAGGAAGCACATCTAGGGATAAGCAAACCTTAATTCAACAATGTTTCATGTAACAATACAAAAACAAGTTATCCTAAATCTGATTTTTATTCTTTTTAATTTTTTTTGTGTTTATTTTGTTTAATAATAATGTTTTATTGCTTAAAACTGCAAGAACAGTTATGAATTTAAAATTGTCTTAAATTAATTAAAAATACAGCTTTTTATAAACACATTTTTCTCCAACTCCAGTTACCGCGACACTCCGCTTATGACGACACTTTTCTTCTGGTCATTAGAGTGTCGGGATAACGAGGTTTGACTGTATTTGAAATTTTATTAAAGTATCTTTATTATTGTTAAAATTATGAAAAATGTGAATTCTTATTCGAGAGAGAGGCACCTTGTATTTTTGACTGAAAAAATGGATTTTAATCCTAATTTCCTACATAAAAATTGTGTGTCGTAGTACAACTACCACCTTTTAAAGTTTGTATAATCTTTTTTGAATCCCCTTGTATATGTTAGAATTAGTTATCAACTGCAAAATCCATGCAGAAAAAATAATACCATTTTATCGTAAAAGAAGGAAATTCAAAACTATTAAAAATAAATCAGGAGCGTTTAGGAAAATAATACTTTCTGAAAATATTTACTTAATGTGTTTTCGATTCAGTAGAAAATCCTCAAGAAAAATAAAAAATGTATACTGTAATCTCGTATGAATGTAAATTACATTCCTTAGAAAAAATATCTTTCTTAGGTCTTTAAAAGATGATGATACCATAAAATGATATTATGATGCTTTAGAATTTTTATTTAAATTTATAAAAAAAACTAGAATACGGAGCAAAGTAAACTGAAGTTATTTTAATTATCAAGCCCATTAACGATAAATGCTGAAACATATTCTTCTTACATAAAAAATAAATAAATAAATAAAATAAATATCCTTAAAAATATTGCGTGATTGTATCTGAAAAATAAACTAAATTAGCAATACTTTATGCAAATGATTTCCATTTGTCGTAAATAGGGTGTTTTATTATTGCTGGAATTATTTCAGAGAAACATTTAACCGCTTGTTTGTACTAATAATTAGTCGTGTGACAAAATTGATAACAATGCATAAACGAAAGAAAATATTTCTTTTTCGGCATTTTTTTTTTTTTTTAATTAGAAAGAGACGGGTAAACATTTATTTGTATAATTTGTTGCTTATGCGTGTGGCAAAATCGAAAGTAATTAATTGCGAAATAGGTTTGTTACTAACTGTGCGATTTTTCTTGATTTTGTTGTTTAAAATATGATTTAGTAAAAGCAGAAGAAAAAGAATGCTTTGATAAACATGGACTAAAAATTCCGCTCCTCGACATGCAACACATAATAAACAAAACTGTTTCAAAAATTATGTGATTGTTTAAAAAGACCAAAAGAGACTATTACTGATATTTTTTACAAAAGATCACGCATATTATACATATTATATGTACCTTTGTTTACTACATACATCAACAATACGAGGTCTAAAAATCGAATAGGAAATATGGAAAGAATAACGCTAAAAAAATTTAGAAGTAATTCATTCTAACTGTGGTATAGAGAGTACTTGTATTTAGTTTTTGCAATAAAATGTTTGCACGAAATGTGCAGCTATGATTTAAAACTGATGGCGTCTATACAAAATAAGAACGAAAAATCATGTGTCCAGCATAGATTATGGAACACTTTCCAAGACATTCAGAATACTGCAAAAAACTTTAAAATTTATTAAGTTGAAAGATGTCTCAATAAACAATTTAGAAAATTCATAACGCATTTGAAAACACAATTTCTGCAATTGACACGAGTGGTCCCAAAAATATCCGAATTTTTTGTGCACCCCTGTGCTGATCCATATATGGGACATTCTCACAATCTTTTGACTTTTAAATCCTTGAATAATAATTTTTATTTTAGTACATATTCTTGTGTTTTTTTTTTTTTTAATACATATACTGGGAAACATCCCATTGCATGACTGCATAACAATATTAACGAGATAAGTAAGTTTTGGACGATGTTGGGGGAAAAATATCCAGGGTCCAAATATCCAGGAAATTCCTATACCGTCCCGTGTCCCTGATGCTGATTTTTAAGTTTGGGGCTATCTGTATAAAGTTGTTTCAATGAAAGTAATTCGATGTCATTTTTTTCCTAAACTGGGATTATTATTTTATATAAATATGTAGCAAAAAATTAATCTGCACACATTTTTACGGTTGTTATTATTTTTTGAACTCTGTCCCTGGGTTTTAGATTCCTTACCGTCCCTCTTCTAAAATTATACAGAAAATCACTTCAGATGCAGCCACAGAATTTTTTTTCAATTTTTTTCTCATTCAGAAATGCTAGAGAAAGAATGTCTAAAATTTTTTGACAGGAAATTTACTGCAGAATTTAAATCAGCATTTAAACATCAATTTCAAGCATCGCGTCTTTATTGGTAGTCTTACAGTACCCAAGGTTTATTCCTGCACTTTTCGAGGTAAATTAATTTTTATTTTATTTAATCCAATGTAAATAACTGTTTTGAAAAATCGATGAACATTGTGGCTATCACTTAGTCTTAACATGATTTGCCTAAAAATAGTGGTAATTTTCCTTACCGTCCCATCCTCACCATCCCTTTTTCTTCCCATTACCGTCCTATTTTCCTATACCATCCCCCATTTTTTTCTTCCCTCCCTTCTTTAACAGCCCTTTAAGACAATGTTATATCAAAATTTTGTACTAAAAATACTACATTTTTATTATTTCTTATTTGAACGTCCTGTGGGTACTATGCAAATTCATTATAAGTAAAAATTTAGAAGAAAATAAAAGTTATAATAGTAAAATGGTAAGGAAAATTAAACTCGTAAGTTTAACTTAAACCTCAGTTAAATAAAAAAAATTTCACAGCTGACAATTTTTTCTTTATTTTGAATCATTAAGGCATTCGTCTATCAGCTTAAAATGTTATTTTAGCAAGTTTAATTTCACCAGATTTTTATTCCCAAGAGTCAAAAGATTGTGAGAATGCCCCATATTCAGATATATATTACATAGTATGCTAAACGTTAGTTCAATTAAATGAATAGCACAACTGAAATTTCCCATACAGTAATTTCCTTCGATAAACGGAAATACACTTGGGATCTTTTGTGTAGTCCTGAATATGACCTATAGAATTTATGCAGACGAAGTAATGTGCAAACACACAGTTAAATTTTAAAATAGGTATCACAACTGAAAACGCATTTCCAGCAGTTATTCCTCATAGACAGTACTGTAGGGAAACACTTTTGTGTGTCCCTGTAAACACTCTAAATCGAAATGTCTTAAATTCAGACACTTAAGTGTCTGAAACGGAGTGTTCAATTTTCAGACATTTTAAAATGTCTGAATTTTTCCAGACACTTTTTGCGTCTGAATTTTAGACACTTCAAACGTCAGAATCGCAGCCATTTTTTTAAAGCATTATACGTAGCCATGTTTGACCACGTTGATCCTGGAAAAATATATGGCCATTATTCTGCCCTACTCTCCCCCCCCCCCCCCCCACACAGCCTGATTTTAGGGGCTCCAAAATATGGTATGCAATTTTCATAAAGCTGATAATTGAAATCTTTTTCGACATTGTACTGATTATAATCAATATTTTGAATTTATAGAGTAGAATAAGATTAAAAATTAAAATATTTGTCACAATACAGTAAAACCTCTCAATAGTAGGCACATTAGAACCATGGAATTTGTTCGCCATTCGGAAGTGTCTGTTTTTCTGAGGTAAAAAAATATAAAATATGTGCATGTTCTTAATAAAAAATGTGCTTCTTAAATAGTTGTGTCCTCTATGTAGGAGTGTCCGTTATGGAGATTTTACAACAAAACTTTCATAGGACAATTTTCTTCAGCGAACACTGACCTTTTTCAAGATAAATACATTTTTTTTTACCTCATAAAAGCGAACACAATCGAATAGCAGGCAAATTCAACGTTCCAAAACGCGTTCAATTCGCGAGGTAGCCGCGATTGAGAGTTTTTACTGTATTTAATTTTTTATTTAGTTTTTAATCTAATTCTACTTTTAAAGTTCAAAATGCTGATTATAATCAATACAATGTTGAAACACATTTAAAATATAAGCTTAAAAAAAAAATTCCATATCGAATTTGGAGCACGTAAAATCGTAGGGGGGGGGGGGGGGGTCTGCCCATGCTTTAATCAGGCCCTCCTTCTGGAAAAAGTCCAACCCTGTATTATGATTCGATAAATGTACGTGTCAGTTTTAAGTGCAAAATCTAGCTATATGCAAATAAATATTTTATAAAAATCTACCTCTTTACTTTGTATTCATTTTTAATTTCAAATTACTTTTTAACTAAAAGTAATCAAAAAATCAATATTATATAATTATTTCAAATGAAATATATCTGTATATTTTTACCGCATTCTTACAATTACGTTAACGGTACATGATTACATGAATTTAAGAATCTAAAAATAATCATTAAAATTTAACAAAGTGACTAGAGATAACGCGAGATCCTTTTTCTAAATCTTTGTTGACATCAACAAATTTTTTTCTGCTTCAACGTCTACATTAGTCACGTCAATTTCCGTTCAAACAATCAAATCGTGAAGCTGTGGTTTTGACTTTTGAATCATAAAATGATTATATGTTGACTATTTTCAGTATGGCAAATGGGATATTTCTAAAATACTCGGAAACACTAAAATTATATCAAAGGGAAATCTTTTAATTAGAATGACCGGATTTAATGAGTTTTATCAGTCAAAACATTTTAAAATAAATAAATGAACACAAGTAATTCGCTGTATTAAATATATGGGGGAATCAATGAATGGAAGGATGTTCGAACTATATTCTTTTTTAAAATTTATGATGTACACACTATGAGGCAGAAGAAAACTTCATTAGACAAGAAAAGCATAAATAATAAATAAAAGCAGCTATTAACAGGAATGTTTACTATAAATGCTTTTGAATTCCAGTACATAACACATAATAAATCTATCAGAAATGTAAAAATCGATGTAAACATTACAAATGCTGCCGCATTAAATGCTTATAAAAATATTGTTATACGTAAATAAATAATTAAAAAGGGTACTTCAGGGTAATAATTACACCAAAAAAATACTATTAAGGTAGTCTTTATGGTAATTAAGAAGTATGAGCCAATCAACAGGCGATGTCACTGCGATTTTTAAAGTAATGGCTACATAAGAAAAGGCTTAGGAAGGTGTAAAATTAATAAATTCAGTAACCGCTAATATACACCATGCAGAGACACCAAAATTTATTTTAAAGATAACATTGGATAGAAAATAATACAGAAATATGATTGCAGATGATTTGAAGAGTAGAAATTTAAATATTAGCAAAATAAAATTTTAACATGGAAATACCATAGGCAAAATGCTTTGAACATATTTTGGCATAACTCAGGAACTAATAAAGCTATTGACTCGCGTGAGATCTTCATTTAAAGAGAAAACAATCACAGAGAGTTTTAAATAACCTGGGAAAAGGTCTGATTATTCCAAAAGCACATTCGCCCAGAGGACGTCCGGATTGGAGGCTACTTTAGTATCCGTTAGTTAGGCAGACTTTGATATTTAAAAAATAAAATCCCCTTGCACATCCGGCTAGCTCTGTTAAAAGAATGGAAAATGTCCATCCTGAAAACATAGCCCGCCAGACAACAGTTCTCTTTACAAATTTGACGAGATGAAGAACACTGTATTAGTTTTATAGATAAATATTAATACGGAGTACCACTATGTCGATAGAAATTAAATCCCGGAACTTCACATTCCGCAAAAAACAATCAAGTCAAAATAAATTATTAGTTAAAATGTACGCGTACATAAAAACAAGCATTCAGTTTGAATTACAAACGAACATCGAGTTCGAAAGGAAGACGCATGCGCAATTGAGAGTGCCCCCTGGTGAATGCGGAGCGGAGTTACAAAGTGTCTTAAAATTAGACACTTGCAGATTTTTTAGACACTTTTATCAGTTCGTGTACACTATGATCATAGTAAGACACTTAGGTGTTTTAAATTAAGACATCTATTGTGACTGAATTTTCAGATTCAGACACTTAAGTGTCTGAAATTCTTTTTCAGTCACATATGCATCTTAATTTAAGACGCCTTTATTTGCAGTGAATGAACGATAAATTTTATGCACATCAGATTCTACAGTAAGCGTTTTGTAGTAGAACTCAGTGATACGAAAACAAATTTCAATATATTTAAACTGCTGCAATATCATAATGAAGAAAACGAATATTTTTTCCAATTGCATTAAATGATATTCAAGACCGCAGTAGCACAGTTGAAGTTTATTCCAACAGAGCGAAAAATGTCCAGACCAAGAGTCGAACCTGGCGTGCCGTGCCAATGCTTTACCTGTTAAGCTATCCGGACGATACCTGGCTGACATAATTCACTATAACAAATAATAAGAGTGAATTATGTCAGCCAGCTACTCTGAATCAACTTATTTTATTGTGTGTTTAAACGTTGTTTTTAAATAATTTATATTTCCACCCAAGTTCTGTATTTACTATTATCCAAAAGATATTCGTTCTTTTTAGGTGCGTTCGTAATTATATAAATACGTAGCACCTATAGTCGTCGTTCAGTCCGTCTGTCTGTCCGTCCGTCTGTCCGTCCGTCTGTCCGTCCGTCCGTCTGTCTGTCCGTCCGCATATAATAGAGCAAAAACTACCCAACCGAATGGTCTGAAATTTTAAATATATGATTGTTGTAAAATTGTGTCGAGCCATTTCAAATTTTATGAAAATCGGATGTATAGTTAAATTACAGGGACAGTCAAAAGCTTTTCTTTACATTACGGCCAATGGGAAAAATTATTGCACGTGCATTTTAATGATGTTAAAGCTTTCCGAATGGTCTCAAATTTTAAACATATAATTATTGCGACATTTTGTCGAGCCATTTCAAATTTTATGAAAATCGGATGTATAGTTTAATTACAGGGACAGTCAAAAGTTTTTCTTTACATTAAAGCCAATGGGAAAAATTATTGCAAGTGCATTTTAATGATGTTACAGCTGTCCGAATGGGCTGAAATTTTAAATATATAATTGCTGCAAAATTTTGTTGAGCCATTTCGAATTTAATGAAAATCGGATGTATAGCTTAATTACAGGGACAGTCAAAAGTTTTCCGTTACATTAAGGGGAATGGGGAAAAATTATTGCAAGTGCATTTTAATGATGTTACAGACTATGCACTTATGAATTGCAAATAAATACACATTCAGTACAATATGGGGTGCAAAAAATAATTATAAAACTAGTTATAGTACGAACGCACCTCATTTGCCACGTTTAACGAGCAATTTCCAACTTGTTAGGTGCGTTCGTAATTATATAAATACGTAGCACCTATAGTCGTCGTTCAGTCCGTCTGTCTGTCCGTCCGTCTGTCCGTCCGTCTGTCCGCCCGTCTGTCTGTCCGTCCGCATATAATAGAGCAAAAACTACCCAACCGAATGGTCTGAAATTTTAAATATATGATTGTTGTAAAATTTTGTCGAGCCATTTCAAATTTTATGAAAATCGGATGTATAGTTAAATTACAGGGACAGTCAAAAGCTTTTCTTTACATTACGGCCAATGGGAAAAATTATTGCACGTGCATTTTAATGATGTTAAAGCTTTCCGAATGGTCTCAAATTTTAAACATATAATTATTGCGACATTTTGTCGAGCCATTTCAAATTTTATGAAAATCGGATGTATAGTTTAATTACAGGGACAGTCAAAAGTTTTTCTTTACATTAAAGCCAATGGGAAAAATTATTGCAAGTGCATTTTAATGATGTTACAGCTGTCCGAATGGGCTGAAATTTTAAATATATAATTGCTGCAAAATTTTGTTGAGCCATTTCGAATTTAATGAAAATCGGATGTATAGCTTAATTACAGGGACAGTCAAAAGTTTTCCGTTACATTAAGGGGAATGGGGAAAAATTATTGCAAGTGCATTTTAATGATGTTACAGACTATGCACTTATGAATTGCAAATAAATACACATTCAGTACAATATGGGGTGCAAAAAATAATTATAAAACTAGTTATAGTACGAA
Source organism: Maratus speciosus (assembly GCA_963932465.1). Taxonomy (NCBI): domain Eukaryota; kingdom Metazoa; phylum Arthropoda; class Arachnida; order Araneae; family Salticidae; genus Maratus; species Maratus speciosus. The sequence continues at coordinate 308,767,013 of OZ010786.1, forward strand.
CGCACCTCATTTGCCACGTTTGACGAGCAATTTCCAACTTGTTCAATTTGTTGACGGTCCCCTATGGGGTTTCGGGAAAAAATCTTCACGGAACACCTGGAGTTTCACGATAATTCCTCATGTATTTTTCCATATATTTAAGAAAACGTCAAAAATCGCAAGTGACCGGTCACCTTTGGCCATATAGTGTATATGATTTGTTGTAAATAGCCTAATTTAAACCGGTATAATATACCATTAAAATTGGGACTTTTTTTATGAACACCCTATATTAGGTACATTTTTCATTGTTCTTTAAACTGCAAGAGTTTGTAGTAAAAACACATAACAACTTGACAGTTAACCAGTAGATAATAAATCTTATATAACCTCCCCCTTTTTTTTAAAAGAAATTACCTCTAAATTAATAACACTGGTCGTCAAAAAAATTAAAAAATGTCTTCCCTGCAAAACAAATGCATTTTGGCGCCGACCAGTGTAATTTAAAAAATGAGATGTCACAAAAGGGAGGAATAAAGCAAGTCGAAAATTGTACGACAAACATGGCAAATGATGTGCGTTCGTACTATAACTAGATTTATAAATATTCAGATATTGGTGCAATAGCTGTTGCACTCTTATGCAAAAATGCATGACTACAAAATTTATTACGATTATACGTATATTAAACTAAGTAATACGGAAATAATAGGACTCAATCTTAAATAGGACTTAATCACCATACCTAGAATCATTACCTATCATGGGATATCATTGAATTAATTACGCATGATAGGATTTAATAGAATGAAGAAAACTTTTATTAATATCTTTTTAAGTTTTTATTCGATTTTCATAAAATTTGAAACGACTCGACAAAATTCTGCAAGGCTGTTTGCAAAGAGCCGGATTTCTCAATTAGCCTACGACATATATATTAAATTTCAAGCCATTCGGTTGGGTAGTTTTTGCGCTGTTATATGTGGATAGTAAGACAGACCAGACGACGACTATAGGTTCTACGCATTTATATAATTAGAAACGCACCTAAAAATGAGCTGTCGCAAAAGGGGGGGGGGGGGGAGGTCTCTATCGAGTATGGCAACGTGTGAAGTAGGGGAAAGAGGAGTAAAAAAAAACCACCGAAATTTCTGTGACGTAATAACTGGTTGACCTCTTATTTGTGTATCTAATGATAAAAATGTCATTCCTTTCACTTTACGTTGTACTCAGTTCGATCAGACTTTAAAGTGAGACTAATTGTCAATTATCTGGTAAATTACTGAACTGAACTAAATTTATCAGTTAAAATTTCCAGTTTAACCTGTTCACTCCCTAGATCACACATATGGGGACTACCGTTTTTACCCGTTTTATTAATGATACTCGATCATAACTGCAATTTGAATCTCAGAATGATATGCTTCGATGTCTAATATTCGAAACAGTGCAAATAGATTAAAATGTTTGAAGTCAAATCGGAAAAGAAATAATTCAATAATAATAAATAATGTTACATTAATACTCAATAGACAAGAGGTTAAAACAGAATCTTCCTAGAGGAAACATTTTTTGGTGTAATTAAGTTAAGTTTTCATAATTATATAAATACGTAGCACCTACAGTCGTCATCTGGTCTAACCGTCTGTCCGCATATAACAGCTCAAAAACGACCCAAACAAATGGTTTGAAATTTAATATATATAATCATTTACAGAATTTTGTCGAGTCATTTCAAATTTTATGAAAATTGAACCAAAACTTAAAAAGATATTAATAAAAGTTTTCTTCACTCTATTAAATCCGATCATAAGTAATTAATTCCATGGTGAATACATTCTATTTAAGATGGAGTCCTATCATTTTCGTATTACTGAATTTAATATATATAATCGTAATAAATAATGTATTAATGCATTTTTGCCTGAGAGTGTAACAGCTATTGCATCAACATCTGAATATTTATAAAAGTAGTTATAGTACAAACGCACCTCATTTACCATGGTTGACCTACAAATTCAGACTTGTTTAGTCTAATTTAGTTTTTGATGTAAAACCACACACAAATTACAATACGTTTTAATTTGCAGTAGAAGCGTTAATTTAAGCAAATGATGTTAATTTAAAAACCGTAATTATTAAGATCTTTCCAGACATTTTTTTCCACACTTCGCTATATACAGTAAATTTTCAGTTGCCATTCCTGAATTAAAGTGAGTAAATTTGCACGAAAACCTTTAAAGTATCACGATCTTTCAAAGGCACAAAAGAAAATATATTTCTTTCTAAGAATGTAATTTATATGCATATGAGGTACGTTATATCATTTTTATTCTATTCTCATAAATATTGAAGAATAAATATTAATAATAAAAAAAAATCAAAGTTTAGGAGCATTTTTGAGAAAGTGTTTAGATTTTCCCTAAACACATGTTTTTTTTATAGTTCAGAATTCCTCCATTTACGATAAAAGGGCCCGATTGAAATAAATCAGCTTCGTTTAAAATTTGGGAGGCTTGCCAAGAAGAGAAAAGATGAAGCTAAAACCATAAATATACTAAAAGTGTTCAGCCGAGCGTAAATCTTAAAGTGTTGTACTTTAAGTACGTCAAGTAACATCCAAGAATATAAGATGAATTTAGTAATTTCACGTAGAAAATCCATACATAATAAGAATAAATTCCGAGGCATTTTAATTTAAATAAAATGGAAAAACATATCAGAACTAGTTGAAAGTAGATTATAATAATAGAAATAACTGTTACCAATAATGTTTTTGAAATAACTCTTAATAATACTAATTTTATAAAATGAAATATGTCCATTACTTGTATAGGATTTAAGAATATCAAAAATTGAAGATTCAAAATTATTTTGTAAACACTTTATGCTACAGTTTTTTAAAGATAAACAAGATGTGTTGAATTAGTATTAATATCTTTCGACTTTTAGAAAAAGTAAAACTTCATTTTATTCTACATTTAAAAAAAGAGTTATTTTATTAAATTTCTTACAATAGGTTTGGAATCATGTTTACAGGATAGCTGCTAAATACTGTTGCAAATATTCAGTCACTTTATTTTACAGATATAAAATAGAAAATTATAACCACTCCAATATGATGCACATCAGAAATGAAACTTTATATTGAAATAATTTTATTAGAATCGATCGCCATCTTTATAAATTATTTAAGACAATCTCTTACGCCTTTGTCCGATTACGGAACTAATCATTTTAAGAGGTAATATCTATCCCTTCACGCAATATGGAACGTTTGAGAGAGTTCAAACTTCTGTGTTGTTTAGCATTTACTTTAGCTTCTAAAATCCGCACGATGCAAAAATCTAAAGAATTAAGGTCAGGTAAAGAAGGCGGTCAATCTGCTTGCATGATAAACTTCGGACAATTGACATGGAGCCAAGCATGTGTTAATTTAACTCGGTGGGAAGGTGCAGAATCTTGCTGAAATATCCAATTCTTTTTATGATACAATCTGTCAGCATGTGCCAGATATGTTAATCTGGCACATCTTAATAATCTGTTAATAAATGAAAATGTTCAGATGTTCTTTATATATATATATATATATATACATATATAACAACTTTACCTAAAGAACTTAACTAATAATATTTCAATTGTAAGTCTGATGATTTATTAGTTAAAGGCTAAACGATAATTATCATCATTAGAGTTTGAAAAATTGCAGAAAAGAAGTTCACCTTTTTATCAGCTTTATAAAATCATAATCATTCTTGTCTATATACTTTTGACTCCGTTTTCTTAGAACATTGTTTACTGGCTTTTCAATTATTGTTTTCGAATGTACTATTTTATCTCACGTAGGATATCCGGTTTTACTCTCAAGAGAATGTGGATCGAAATCGAGTCCTAAATATGCATTTTTAAATACTAGCAATAGTCTCATTCTGGGAAATATATAAGAACCATGACAAACGGACAAAATGCCCTGCACACGACGCTTATATAAATACCTATATTTACATAAATACCTATATCTACTAACTTATAAGTTGATAGAATAATGAACTATACATTAAAAATAACAAAAATCTTAGATATTCATGATAGCATAGTTTTAATTTGAGGATACAATAGCATTGTTGAAACAGCAGTAATATGTAGAAAAGCTGTCCCGCACGAGATATGAAATGACCCTTTAAAAAATGCAAAGTTCTCCACATTTTAGATTCTAGACCTGATTAATCTGACCATTTCAGGGCCATTCCATGAAAAACCGAAAAAATGTTCTGCGCGTGACACTTACATAAATACCTGATCTATTAAATTATAAGTTGTTAAAATATAAATTATACATTAATAATAATAAAAACTCCTAGATATTCATATTGGCATAGTTGTTTTAATTTGAGGACATAACAACATTGTTAAAACAGCAGCAATATGTAGAAAAACTAGGGCCATTCCATGAAAAACCGAAAAAATGTCCTGTCAATGACACTTACATAAATACCTATATCATAGCTGCCAAGTTTTACGCATTTTTGCTAATACCTATATCATAGCTGTCAAGTTTTACGCATTTTTGCTACCACTAAAATTTGATAGAGATTTTCGTCTTGTCTAATCGCGAGATTTTCCCGATTAAATAAGACAACATTTACTATAAAAATTTTATTGGTAAGAAGAAAGCGTAAAAGTTGGCAGCTATGCCTATATGTTAGAAGCGTAAAAATAACAATACTTCTTCCTTGAAGCATTTCATATTTATAAAAATTTTAAAAATATTGTTAATTGTGAATTCGCTATTCCCACATTATCAGATTGTTGGAAATATTACAAAAAAACTTCTTTCTCTTAATCCCCCCCCCCCCTTACTACTTCGATCCCATTTCCCATCTATATTCCTATTGGCTGTCACCAGCAATCCTCTGTTTTGCTATTGGTTAATAAACCTTTAACTTGAATCCCCACTACTCCTATATATGTGAGAAAATTTCCGCCATCGTTAACACTGAGGAAGGTATGCTATATGCTACCGAAACCGGTATGCTTAAAATTTAAAATTTTTGGTGATTTTACGTTGTTATTTTTACGCTTCTATTATATTTCACCAAGATCCTTCTTCATAATTATGCCTATATGTATTAATTTATGAGTTGTTAAAATATAAACTATACATTAATAATAATAAAACATCCTAGATTTTCATATTAGAATAGTTGTTTTAATTGGAGGATATAATAACATTGTTAAAACAGCAGTAATATGTAGTAAAGCTGTTCCACACTTGAGATGGGATGGCCCATTAAATGTGCTACGCATAATACTATAAAGAGTTTCAAATGTGTTCATATTTAAGAAATTTGAAAGCTAGAAAAATTAAAACAAAAAAAAAGAAACATTAAACTTTTAAACACAGAAACTATATAAATTCCAGTATGAAGATATATTAATGGCCGTTTCTCCTTCTGGCCTAAAGCCAAATATTTCAACGATTAGCCACTAGAGGGGTACTCAACTTAAGTCTGAAGACAACTGAGATATCCAGTTTTCCCTGGCTATATGGTTTACCATCTTTTTCATCTATAAAGTGACTTAAATGAAAATCACATAAATTTTATTTTGGAGATCATGTGAGTTTTAGTCAATTCTAGCATTTTCTCAATTAAAATGCATTTTTTCAATGTCATCAAACATTTTCATAAGTGCATTTTCACAAGTGTGGATTTTCATAAGTGAAAGCAACTTGTCCTTTATCTATTAACAGGAATAATGTGGGTGGAATGAAAAGTATTTGAAAAATACATTTTGACACATTTATAGAAGAATATTTCAATTCTATGATATAGTTTAAATTTATATTTGTGACAGTTTATATTTGTGGGCTTTTTGTGACACTGAACCTGGCAACACTATATCCGATGCATTTACAAATACACACATCCATACCTGATCGTGATTGGAACTCAGCATCTCTTGTGCCACAGCCCTAACCATTAGACTAGAAGATGGGCTTTTAATTATAGGAAAACGTAGAAAAATGTGTTAATCCCTTTTTTTAATTAGTGTACCAGAAATTAATTTTCTATCGAAATGTCTTGAACTAAAATTTCTTAATTTGACCAATTTCTTGCTAATGGTGAGAAAATGCACTGTTTTCTCAAGTAATCTTTTTCATGTGAAAATAATGCTTGGATCAGTAAACATATTCTTATAAAAAACCATCACATTTATTTTAACTAATTAATTTTTATCGATTACCAGTCGCAAATTTTTAAATTAAAAAAAAATGGGAAATTATATTAGGTAGTTTTCATTACAAAAAGTTACTATTGCAGCCGTTCGGAGGAAAGCGATTAAAAAAAAAGTTTGGTATATTTTCATCGATCATGACCCCCAGACCCCGAAACCACCCTCCGTTCAAAAGTTGATATATATCAGCGACCATTTATACTCTCCCCCTCGTCCTTTATTTTTTCGTAAGTGTTATGATGCTCGGTGCAAGACATGTCCATACGCTTCTCAGACACAAATTGTCTCAGATCCTAATTATTCAAGTTTTCGTAAAGCATTTAATGTTATATAAAATGCAACTTATGTAATATGAAATATATTGGTGAAACATCAGGTCCAATTCATAAACGTATCAATCATCATCGTTCAGACTCTAATAATAACAAAGCAAAAAATATACAATCTACAGCTGAAATTCAACATTTTCATAAATATCAATTTAAAAATACCACAATTGAAATCCTTCAAATTCTAAAAAATAAATCAGAACTTCTTTATATGGAATCATCATATATGAAATATTACAACACAATTTATCCTTATGGACTTAACAGTGAAGTATTTAACAGACCTGTCAAAGTCTTCACATCTATAAATAACAATATTGATTATTTTCCAATTTATCCTACTCTTAATCATAATTTAAATTGTAAAACAACACGTAATAAACGAGGAAAGGGTTCATCATCAGTTCTGGTTTCCAAAAAATCTATCACTAAACAAATAAATGATCTTCAAAGTAAATATTTAGAGAATTATAACTGGTTGTTAATTCGAAAAAACATCTTTGCTATTAAAAAGAAACAGATTGTACAACATTTAAATGTATTTCCAAGTAAATCTTTCTCTAAACATTTCTCTGATATTTATTTTGACCTCATTATGACTAGGGTTAATCTTTTAAATATTAATTTACAAAAAAAAAAAAAAACATAAAATTCAAAACATGAATACTCAAATGATAATTACTTTTTCTAATCACATATTTAATAAAATTAATATCAATTCTATAATTAATGATAAAAATTGTTTTTTTCCCATTAATAATCTTCATATATCAAAAACCTTTAAATATCCGAATACAATTGGTAGAAAGATTTTTAACTACAATACATTTTCAAAAAATACATCTGCTGCAAGTAATTTTCCGTGTAAATGCAATGACCCCACTCTAAAAAAATACATAAACAATGATCATGGACATATAATCACTGGAAATCTTGATATTGTTAATGATTTTAAATTGAAACAACTAATGGGTTATGGTACTAAATATAGACTTCCATCTAAATTTAATGTTAAATCTATTATCAAACAGTTTACATATGATACTGATATTTTTATTTATAAAATTTCTATTTCTTATAATAAGCCTATTGAATATTTTAATCAATGGGAAATATTAGTAATTGAAAAATTAACTATGGCTTTAAAAAATAATATTGCTGATTTGGTTTCTATTAATACAAAGCATTTTTTCCAACAAATTACTAAATTACAAAAAAAAACTACGTTATTACATATGTAGACAAATCTCCTAATAATTATGCTATTATATGTAAATCTTATTATCACCAACTTCTTACAAATTGTATTTCTTCTAATAAGTCATTTCAAAAAACTAATGAAAATGTAATTGTAAATAATCGTAAAATTCGAAGTTATTATAAACTATTAAATATTTTATCTACTAACTTTAATTATCCATATTTAGTTCTTATTCCCAAATTTCATAAAACTCCAATTAAATTTAGGACTGTAACTATTGGTTGCAATACATATAATAATAAAGCCAATAAACTTCTCTTAAAAATTCTTAATCAATTATATGTACTTACTACAAACAATGATAATACACATTGTATAAAAAATAGCTATCAACTTGTCAATATTTAAAAAAATCTTCATTGTGTATATAATATAACGACATATGACTTCAAAGATCTTTTTAATAATATAGACCTATTAGATTTACATAAAATTATAAATGCATTATTTAAAAAGTATTATAAAAAACTGGAATTACCATCTAATATAGATATTGCATATTTTAAATCTTTAACAAACTTCATTATCTATAATAATTATATATTGCAAGATAACACTTTATATTTACAGCATGTCAGTATACCACAAGGCGGTTGTACATCTAGTTTACTATCAGACTTATACTTATATCATTATGAACGTAATTTTACTAATAATAATCTACATTTATATCGTTATATTGATGACATAATTTTAATTGATACTGATCAATCTGCAATTACTCAATTTCCAGTAGATTATCCCACTAATTTGGAATTAACGGAAAACCTTTTATCTAACAATACAATTAACTTCTTAGATCTTAAAATTACAATAAAAGACAACAAAACAATCACAGATTTATATGATAAACGTAAAGAATTTAAATTCAAAGTTAATACTTTTACAAATTTTAAATCTTGTTTACATTATTCTGTATTTCGAAATATAATACTTAATCATTTATATAGAATAAAATGTTTATGTTCTTCTCCTCTAATTAAGAATAATATTAAAAAACTAATTTATGATGCATTAAATCATGGTTTTCCTAAAAAATTCATATATTCATTAATATACAATTAGTACTTTACTTACATGATCTTTTAAAACAAATTAACACATGCGTAAACAAAATTACAAAAAAAATTATAAAAAAAAAATCTATAAAAAATTAAAAATTGTAAAATAATATAAAAAAATTATTATAGTTTGGATGGGTGGGTAGATGTTAGAGTACGGAGGAGGGTGGTGTTGTCTGGATAATACGCAATGGTTAATTTTAAAAAAATGGGGCTTTTGTATTATTACTATATTTTTGATACGTATTTTATTAGGATTTTGATTTGATATTTTATACGTAATTGGTGACTTTCATTAATATTATATTTAGCTTAATTTTTGTTTAATCTTATTTACAATCATTTGTTATTAAATTTTAATTTACTAAGGACAATATCATATCAATTACTAATAGTATGCCATTTTTATAGTGATTAATATACATACAAGTATATTTAATATAAATAAAGTTATACTGTATGTATTAAAATTGGGTAATTATTATTATTATTATTCCTCTATTCTTTTTAATATTGATCTATTTTCACTTTGTGTTATAAAATTTATTATCGGTTTAATGTTTTTAAATGTCCCACATTCATACTTTTAGGATTTTTATGGATGTATGAAAATAATCCACACACTATATTTGAGATTTTTAGGTAATGGGAAATTAAGTATCTGATAATCTTCTATATACTTCCATATGTTTTTTATTTCCTGTTCATTTTATAATTATCTTATATATAATAGTTTTTATTAAAGATTTTTATATTATTTTTAATAATTATTTATATTAATTATTATTGAATTTATTTTGTTTTATAGCATATAGCTATATGCTATATATTATCAATGTTATAGAATTATTTAAATTCTTAGTGTAGTTTAAATGAGTTAGATAATAGAATATTTTGCATGCTTTTTTTTTAATTTTATTAACAATAGTTTTTTTTAAAGTACATAGTGTGGTTTATATTAGGTTTATAATTATCTATATATAAGGATATGTTTGGTTTTGCTGTTAATAAAATTTTTACATTCAAAAGCTTACAATTGTTTATCTTGTGACATTTGAATAATAAAAGTACTACTAGATGGCAGCACCAAAATTTGTCTTTTGACGATAAGTTTTAAATTTTGCTTTTTCCAGCTCCTTTTCAGTTATAATTTACTACACCAGGTGGATTTTTTAGCTAAATTTTGACGATATTGTTAAATAGTAATTAATTAATTTAATAGTGCATTTTAGTTATTTTAAATAATGTAATTACTTTCTATTTATTTTATTTTATATTATATTAAATGTATTTATCATGGTATTTCAAAATGTATTAACTGCATCCTTTGGTATCAATTACTGTGATTTCTTAACTGTTTTATTCACCTTAATCTTTACGATATTTTGGTAGCCATGTGCGCGTAGATATATTGAAAAATACTGAAATATTAATCGGTATGTTGTTTATTATTTCTATTTTATATCCTATAAATATTTAAACAGGTTTTATTGTTTTTTCCATTTCATATTAATTGTTTCTACTCTGTTTTCATTTTTAATCAATTCACTTGATTTTAATGGTTGTTTGGGCACAGGGAAAAGTAATTTTTAGCTTTAGTTTATTTTTCTCACAGAAAACACCCATATTGCTTATATCATTGAATTCTGTGCCCTTGATAACGTAATTAAATATATAAGCTTTTCCATTACGGTTTTTGATGGTGGTAGGTTATGTTTAATTAATGGTTATATATATATATATATATATATGTATATATATCTGATCTTTGTCACACTGTAACTCTCGTATTTATGAACCGATTTGGATGAAACTCGGTGTGTACATAGTACATACCAATGTCTCGACCGAGTTCGTTGGTCAGCTTCATCCGCCATCTTGTTTCAAAATGGCGGCCATTTAAAAAATTTTAAAAATTTAAAATTTGAAATGTGGTACCAAAAAATTGAAAATTGAAAAATATTTTTTTATTATGTGTTTGACCTTGATACAAAGATTCCGAAGCAGTTTTTGTTTCGTCTATATCTTTAAAAATGGCTGAGTTATAGCACTTTGAATTTCTAGCGTGGCTGACATTTTGAAATGTCCTGATTTTTGTCACGCGATAACAGGCGTATTCATGAACGGATATGGATGTACCTTAGTGTGTACAAAGTACATACCAATGTCTCGACCGAGTTCGTTGGACAGCTTCATCCGCCATCTTGTTTCAAATTGGCGGCCATTTAAAAAATTTAAAATGAGGCACAAAAATATTAGAAATTGAAAAAGATTTTTTTCTTATGTGTTTGAAGATTGATACAAAGATTCCGGAGAATTTTTTGTTTTGTCTATATCTTTGTTTTGTCCATAAAATGGCTGAGTTATAGCGCTTTAATTTTCTAGCATGGCTGACATTTTGAAACGATCTGATTTTTGTCACGCGATAATACGCGTATTTATATACCGATTTGGATGTGACAAGGCGTGTGCATAGTACATAGAAATGTCTTGATCGAGTTCGTTGGCCAGCATCATCCACCATTTTGTTTCAAAATGGCGGCCTTTTAAAATTTTTAAAAAAATTAAAAATTAAAATTGAGGTACAAAAAAATTAGAAATTGAAAAAGATTTTTTTTCTTGTGTGTTTGAACTTGATACAAAGATTCCGGAGCATTTTTTTCTTCTCTATCTTAAAAAACGGTTCAGTTATAGCACTTTGAAATTCTAGTGTGGCTGACATTTTGAAACGATCTGATTTTTGTCATGCGATAACACGCGTATTTATGAACTGATTTTGATATAACTTGGTGTGTACATAGAACATACTAATGTCTCGACCGAGTACGTTTGCGAACTTCATCCGTCATCTTGTTTCAAAATGGCGGCCATTTAAAAATTTAAAAAAAAATTAAAATTTAAAATGAGGTACAAAAAAAATTAGAAATTGAAAAAGATTTTTTTCTTATGTGTTTGGCCTTGATACAAAGATTTCGGAGCAGTTTTCGTTTCGTCCATATCTTAAAAAATGGCTGAGTTATAGCACTTTTAAATTCTAGCATGGCTGACATTTTGAAACGATCTGATTTTTGTCACGCGATAACACGCGTATTTATGAACCGATTAGGATGTGGCAAGGCATGTGCATAGTACATAGGAATCTCTCGGCCGAGTTCTTTTGTTAACTTCATCCGCCATCTTGTTTCAAAATGGCGGCCATTTAAAAATTAAAAAACAATTTAAATTTAAAATGAGGTACAAAAAAATTAGAAATTGAAAAAGATTTTTTTCTTATGTGTTTGAGCTTGATACAAAGTCTCCGGAGCATTTTTTGTTTTGTTTTTGTCTAAAAGAATGGCTGAGATATAGCAGTTTGAATTTCTAATGTGGGTGGCATTTTGAAAAATCTTATTTTTTGCCTGCAACAGCACTCGTATATATCAATCGATTTAGATGTGAGTGAGCATATGTACAGGAATTACTAAGGTCTTGACCAAGTTCATTTCGTTAGCTTTGTTGTAGCCATTATGTTATTTTAAAATGGCGGGCACTTCAAGATATCACCCAATTTGGCGACCAAATATAAATCACTTTATATAAAACCAGCTTTGATAACGCTGATTAATTTCGCGAAATTCTCATTTATATTCAGTATTGACAAAAATTAGTATTTAATCTTCTATAATAGGGTTCCACTAATTTGAGCTCCTTGTGTTTGAATAATATAAGCTGGCTTTGAAAAAATAAGGAATATGAAAGCTACCTCTTCCTCCCGGCACTGGTCGGAAGGACTTTTTTTTTAAACTCAATCTAAAAAATACAATTGCGCTATACATAATAATAACTGGTATGATATTTTCATAAAATATTAAAATTTTAATTTCCATGAATTTCTATTCAATTTAGAAAGAATTTATGCCAGTCATAGTTTAGTTTCACTGTTTTACCAATATGTAATTACAGCAAGTTTTTTTTTTTTTTTTTTTTTTTTTTTTTTTTTTTTTTTTTTTTTATAATGATTAGTGCTAGTGGTGTGTTTTTGTATCGTTTTATAATTCTTAAACTAATAAAGATATTTTCTCTTCAAAATTTTGTCAGTAGTTTGACTTTATTATCATAAAAAATTAGTATGAAGCAAAAGTTTAAATAATAAGTTACTGCGTCAAATGGATTAATGCAAAAAAATAAAAAGTCTCTTTTTTAACGCATTAAAGGTGAACTGGTTTATAAAAAGAAGCAGACTACCAACTGACATGCACATGACTGATATCTCATTTTCTAGTGATTTTTATATTTGAAACTTAAAACGTGTCAGAAAAAGTCTGCGCGCAAGAAGTCAAATGATCTTATTTATTCTGCATAAAATAAAAGAAAGACATAGAAGATAAAGAAAAAAAGGCAATGCATTTTTTATTTGTTCAAATGTATTTTCGTCATTCAAATAATGGAACTTGAGAACTTTTAGTAAAAGGACGAAATAAATTCATGATTGAAAAAGTATTTGATTATTCAAATAATCAAGGTCAATATTAAAGATCCTGTGGCATGTTGCCTATTTAAAAAAATGTACTTAATACTTTTTTGATATTTCTTTTTCCTTGTATTTAAAGTAAATATTTAATCATTATGAATAAAAGCAAATATTCAAAATCTACATATATCATTCTCAGTCATTATATTTAAACACACGTTAGCCATTCATTCAAATCAAATTTTCAATCTGCACTATGCAGAATTGCGGTACAACCATCGACATTATAATTAAACAAGAGGGATAATAACTAATTTTAAACAATTTTCTGATATGAAACATTCAAAATCTCATTCATCTCATATTATACAACAATTATTGCTTTTATTAAGGTGAATTATGGGCAAAAATAAATACCAACATTGATGTACATGAATATTAAAATCTTCTCTTTTTTTCTATTTAAGAAGCGAATTGAGAAACAAAACAATAGATGCCTTTTCAGATGTTTCAAACCATTGTTTCATGATGCAATTATCCTTAATTTATTGCAGCATACTATTATTAAAAAAATGAAGAATTTATCAATCAAAATTTTATGAAGAAGATATGAGGCATTCTCAGATTCTCACAACATTTTAACTTTCAAGAATAAAAATCTGGTGAAATTAAACTTAATAAAAGAACATTTTAAACTGAAAGACGAATGCCTTAATAATTCAAAAAAAAAAAAAAAAAAAAAAAAAAAAAAAGAAAGAAATAATGGTCAGCAGCGACGATTTTTTAAATTAAACAGAAGTTTAAGTTAAACTTGAGAATTTAATTTTCCTTACAATTTTACCTAACTTTTTATTTTCTTCTAAATTTTTACTTATAATGAATTTGCATAGTACCCACAGAACATTCAAATAAGAAATAATAACAATGCATTACTTTTAGTACAAAATTTTGGTATAACATTGCCTTAAAGGGATATTAAGGAAGGGATTGTAAGGATAAAAAGGGGACGGTAAGAAAAAAAAAGGGACGGTAAGGAAAATTACCACCTATGTTTAGGTAAATTATGTTAAGATCACAATTTTCATTGATTTTTAGCGTTAGTTACTTACATTGGATTAAATTAAAAAAAAAATAATTTACCTCGAAAAGGGAAGGAATAAATCTTAGGAATGGTAAGACTACCAATAAAACCACGATTCCTGAAATTGATATTTAAATGCTGATTTAAATTCTGCAGTAAACTTCCTGTCAAAGAATTTTCACTATTCTTTTCTCTAGCATACCTCTGCATGAGCAAAAAGTTGAAAAAAATTCTGCGGCTGCATCTGATGTGATTTTCTGTATAATTATTGCAAGAGGGACGGTAAGGAATGTAAAATGAAGGGACAGAGTTAAAAAAAAAATAATAACAACCGTAAAAATGTGTGCAGGGCTTTTTTTTTTTTTTTTTTTTTTTGGCTACATATTTATATAAAACAATAGTCCCAGTTTCAGAAAAAAATTACATGGAATTACTTTTATTGAAAAAATTTTACACAGATAGCTCCAAACTTAAAAATTAGCATCAGAGACACGGGACAGTAAGGATTTTCCTGGAACATTTGAACCCCCAACATCGTTCAAAACTTATTTATCTCGTTAATATTGTTACACAGTCATGCAATGGGATGTTTTTCAACATAAGAAATAAAAATAAACCCCAAGAATATGCACATGCACTAAAATAAACAGTATTATTCAGGGTATTATTCAGTCCAAATTATGTGAGAATGCCTCATATTTAGATGTATAAAGTGACTTAAAAAATAAAAATAAATGCTAACATCTTATACATTAAAATCTGACTCTATGCATGGTTGTATTTCACATCTACTCATTCCAAAATCTGATGAAGTTCTAATTGAAATAAATAACATTTATTCGTAAGAATCTGAAGATGTTATGATAACCCTCGAAATTTCGAAATTTAAATTAATTTCCTAGTTATTATTACATTTTCCCCTTTTAATGAAATTTCTGCTATATCTTCGAATGGTGGAAGTTGGTTTATTATAGTTGTGAAGAATAGGGAGAAAAAGAGAAATGATGAAACTTACTGTGTTTTTATTATTTTGCATTAAAATTAAATAAATTGCATATTTTATTTGAATAGATAGCGTTTAATACTGTTTTCAAAAGACCTTAAAAGTATAACGATTTTGTGAGTTAAATTTACATCATATTTTAATAAATTTAAAATTTTACTGGAACAGGAAGACAAAAAAAGCGGAACAGCGGCTTCAAAATGGGGACATAAAAATACAGGAAAGCCTATCAAAACAGAATCTGGTTATAACGGGAAACCTGTCCTAAACGTAGAAATTTGTTTGTCTTTACGCCTACGGTAGGAAAATAATACAATTATACCTACTAAGATAGTGGTCCGTTAACCCTTTCAGTCCCATACATTACATGTTTATGCTAAAATTCTGAAATTCTTAAAATAGGTTGATTTTATACTCAATATAAGAAATAATAAAATAATTTTTTTTTCATTTTTTAATTAAAATTAAATAATAATAAAAATAGTAAATAATAATTTATAAAAATAAATAATAAATAAAATTTATTAAAATATTTATATAAACTAGACAAAATAAATTATTGAAACATATTTTAATATAAAAAAATAAAAATATTTATTAATTATAAAGTCTGTATAAAAGAATGTTATTCATGTCTCGTTTTACGAAATGAACTGAATCTCATATCAGAAATATTAAAATCATTTCTTTGCATAGTGCTGTCATCTATTGAAGAGGAACAATTTTTTTTAATCTATTGGGGATTATACATAGCTTTTATTTCCGTTATTTGAAATAATATAGGAGCATCCGGATATATAGAAAATAAATAAGGAATGTCATGATTCCATTTGGAGTCGCAGGGTGTGAAAGGGTTAAAAACTGAATTTTCATCTGTCCCTTGAGATTTCGTCTTAGGAAGTTTTATTATAGTAGAAAAACACAAGCTTTTTATAGAGTAAAACCTGTGAAAGCGAAATCGCAAGGGATTGATACAAAATTACAATGTAGCAGGTATAATTGTATAGTATTACAACTCTAGGGAGAATGAAATTGTTAGTTTTAAAACAGAATTCTGTTATTAGGTTCCATTTACACAGAATTTACTGAAAAGAGTGCAATAAAACTTGTAAAAACATAATAGCTGGGAACTACTAAACTTCCGCTAGAGGCAGGTGTTTATGTAGTCCATTTACGTAGTTAGACTTGTATGGGGTTTCTTTCTAAAGGACTATCAAAATTTTCCGTTATAGACATGTTCTAACGCTATTGTTTTTACTGAATTATGTTCCACTTGATGCAGCCTAATGAATAGCTAGAACGACTCTAAAAGAAATTTAAACGAATTCGTGCAGGCGTCCAGTTACGAGGGACATATTTTGGAGACCCTGAAAATCGGGACATCTGGCAACACTAGTCGGACACAATTTTAAACTCGTTTTGGTTTGTTTAGACCTTGTGTGCAAAAGATAACATTAGAGCCTCCAAACAACCTTTAAATAAAATGTTTTTAAAGCTTTTAACTCGGAATATCAATTTGATATTGCGTTCAGAATTTCTTTATAGCCTTTTTATCAAATGTCTTCAAATTTTAATGGTTCATAAATATTACAATTTTCTATAGACGGATTCCGAAATCTTTTGCATAAATACATATTTAATACAAACATACAACAGTATAACTCCGTTCTTAGAAGTCGGTTAAAAAGAATTTAGAAATATTAATTTGGTATCAAAGTGTTCAGAACTAAAATGATTTTTATTTAATACAAAAATTGGAAATTCGATACTTTACTCGCTTAAGATGAACTATCTCTTTGAGTTTTTAACATTTTCTTCTTTTTTTAAAAATTATCTCATAAAGTAAAATTTAGGGGGAATATTTTTTAAATGTTTCGTTCGAGCATTATTTTTATAGTTTCCTAGTCGCGTAAGGTACAAAATTGAATAATATACCTATTCATATTCCAGGTCTATTTTTTAGGAGGTGAGGGATATTTAGGGTAAAAAAGGGAGTTGAAATACTATTATTTGCATAGGGTGGGCTTTTTTTAGAGATATGGTTTTGAAATTGGCAACACTGTTTCTAGTCACAATCAGTTTGACAGCTTACAGATGATGAATGCTCAATATGTTTTGCCATTTCACCATGAATAGATTTACGACAGAACAACACTTTCAAATGGTCCAAAACACCACCAGTTTATTTCGGGAGGCATTCGGTGAGCGCATAATTTCGCGTAATAGACCTGTGAACTGGCCTATTATTTTCTGAGGGGATATGTGAAGTCGCTGGTCTACGCCGATAAACAACAGACGTTGGGCCACTTGAAAATCAACATTGGCTGCGTTATCACTGATATACGGCCCCAGCTGCTCGATAAAGTGGTCGAAAATTGAACTTCCAGATTACGTTGCATTCGAGCCAGCCGCGGCGCCCATATGCCCAAAAGCATTTTTAATCACTAATGGCATAAAATAATTTATTTAATAAAACCAATATCATGATCATAAACCCGTAAATATACTGGCCATATAGCTAAAAATACCCCGTTTATTTGCAATTATATGTTTAAATAATAATGTAACGCGCGTCACCCGTTTCAAAAATAGACTCTACTGGCAGTCACGTGACCGGCTTCCATGAGCTCTGCCGAATAAGAAATGCTGTTAGTTGTATTTTTGTTCTGTTTTGAGTTGTGCTAATATGTAGAAGGTATATTAGCGCCAGTTATTGCTTTTATGTGTACGTGTGATGTTCTATTTGTTATGTGCCGTCTTACCAAGAAGAAATAGAAAATATTTAAAAAGCTACCCCAAGAAATTGATATCTTTAAATAATGTGAAATTTCTGTGTGATTTGAATTTGAGCTAGCCCGACAATTGGCTACCCAACGTTTGGCCACTAATTCGAAGGAAAATGTTCTCATCTTATTTCTACAAAAAGCATGATATTTTAATCAGTGTCGTTTTCAAAAATCATGCAGAAAAAAAAATCGCACGACCGGTTGTCGTAAGCTTGTGAGGTATGTTCGCCATGTTCTATAGATTAATTTTTGTTTCGTTACCGTTACCCTTTCCATGTATCGTCTTTACAGCATGTGATATGTGTTCTTATTTTAGAAGGTTAAAGTTCTGCAAATTGTTTCGTTTACGACTAAGAAAAATGCTACGATATGAGTTTTTTTAAAAACCTTTCAATTCATTTGTTCACATATGCCTACAGTTACTTATTCTACAAAATTTATTTATTCAACAATATATTTTCAACAAGTAAGCGATTTTTAAAAAAAAGAATGGATCCATATGTTGTTTAATAAAAAGAATGCATTCTTGACATTATTCTTCGTAACATTCTCGATATTTTTCATATACGTAACATTCTTGATATTCTAAAAATTCTTAATATTTTTGACATTATTAATTTGAATTCATTTTATTATCTTCCATTCATTTATGTATTGTATATTTCCCCTTTCCCCCTCCCTCAGCCATTATTTTGCAGTTTACTTCTGATTCTTTTCATGTATGTTTAATTTTTAATTTGTTTAAGTAAGATATTTTTCGATTCATATAAAAAAAGGAGGAGAGGAAGCGAAAGAAATAAATATTCATTTACGTTCGTTGATTTTTTTAAATTTTCTTTTTAAAAGAGGAATAGAAACTGTTGTCAGTCAAATATAGGTTGTTAAAATGTTATTTATAATTTTATCGCAATTCTCATAAAGATACGTGTTTATTTATTTATTTATTTTTATTATTGGTTTTTGTAAGAGAATTGATTACTATTTTTATTTAAGTGTTTGTTATTAATTAAATGTTAAACGTAAGTATTTAATTTGAGTTCCTGATTTACTGATGAAAAAAAAACACCTTGAATGTGTTTTTAAAAACAGAATGAGTAAGTTTTTGCATTTATGGTTTGTTTATAAAAGAAACTTTCTTTTCTTTTGAAGCTATATTGGATGAAACTGATATTAAGCAGTCTTGGTAATATAATAATAATATTGGTTGAAAATTTAATTATTCAATTATGTGTTTGATATTATTTAGAATATTGTTTGTAAATGTTAACTATTCAGTAAATGGTTTTATATTGGTTAAAATGTTGTTTTGAATAAGTGTCGCGTTATGGCCATCCAGTTAATTTATACCAGCAGGGATTTAAAGTTTGTTTTGTTTGTAGTAAGAGTTTTGTTAAGGTTAAAGATTACTATTTTGTTTCATTAAAGTCTTGTTTATATGAGTTGTAACGGTAAAGCTCACGTTGGGGAATAATTTAAACGAATTTTCGGCATTTTTGGGGTACTCGTTTTGTTGTTTTGCTAAAGTTTAAAATGTCTGAACTTAATAAAGCTCGTAAAGAGGATTTATATCAGGTTGCGTTAGAAAGGAATTTAGATGTGCAACTCTCTATGACAGTTGTCAAATTGCGTGAAAAAATTAAATCTTCCTCTCGTACGAAGTTGATTTTGTAAATTCATTAGTCAGAAACCAAATTTCGACTCGCGAGGAAGAACATCGGAGGCGAGACTTAGAGAAAAAACAAAAAGCAGCAGAGTTAGAACAGCGTAAACTGGAATTAGAAGAAAAACATAGAGCGGGCACAGAGCGGAAGAATTAAAGTTAAAACAGCTTCAGATGAATTTTGAGCTTGAGAAGGTCAAGTTACACGCTCAGAGCCAAATTGCTTCCAGTGGAGCGGCAAATGGTAATGCAGCAGGGGTAATGTCTCACCCGGAGAGTAAGATAGATATCCAAAAGCTGTTGCCTACATTCAGGCCAGAAACTGATGATGTAACCTTGTTTTTGGTGCTCCTGGAACGTCAGCTAAAGCTCTCGAAGGTACCAGAGCATCTATGGGCTTCGAATTTACTCAGTGTTGTATCATCTTCTATCTCTACGTTCATCGCTCGTGAATCAGAAGAAAACGCTTCAAAGTTTTCACATGTTAATGATTTACTTCTAAAGAGGTTTAAAATTAGTGCCGAAAAGTTTAGACAGCTGTTCTTTACTCATCGCAAGCCCAAGGAAATTACTTGGCGAGATTATTATTTCGAACTTCGAGTTTATTTTGAAAACTGGCTTAAAGAATTAACTGTAACGTCTTTTGAAGCTCTTCAGGATCTTATTATAGCTGATCAAATGAAAAGGCCCATGCCTGTTGAATGCAAACAACATATGTTAGATGATTGGGAAAATTTAAATTCGTCAGTCGACCTTGCAAAAAATTAGATGCGTATGATATTATAAGATCTACGTTCCCTAAAAGAGATCCGGTTGTACCCCAAGATATCTCCCCCACCCCGGGATTGCACTTATACTCTAAAGCGAAAGCTGGGTTCCTGGGGCGGTCATCCCTGTCATCCCTGTACCCTAAGATAAAAAAGTTTTCTCGTCGAGAAAATAATTGGATGCAGAGTAAGTCTCCAAAAGAAGACAAATCTCCACCTAAGTTTGCTAATCGACGCATAGAATCCGATATTGTTTGCTATGGTTGTGGTAAATTGGGATTTATAAAGTAGAAATGCCCAGATTGTTCCCCTACGGTTAAAAAACAAACTGTGCAAGCACATCGTCTTCAGCTGTATAGTTTAAATACACCAGCAGTTTCAGCTCCAAATGTGCCTATCACGATCTCCAATAAGATGTTGGTCTGTGCAGATACGGGAGCGAATAGTTCTATTGAGGGAGAACGTATGTATGAATTATTTGTAAAAACTGGTGTTACCCTGAACCCTCATACTAATGATATAACATTAGCTGACGGAATTACGGTAGCTAGAGTCACTTTGTCTGCCACTGTGCCCGTAGAGATTGAAGGCCGAGTCTTCGAAACGGAGTTCATTGTATTATCAGATGCCAAGGGTAATAGAACTCTTTTAGGTATGGATTTCTTGCATAATGCTAACATAGTGTTAGATACTGCCAACAAAACATGGCATTTTAATGATAAACCTCAGGAAAAGTTTTGTTTTGTAGATGAATACGAAAAAGAAAATGGTACGTCAGCTGGTGCGGTCGAAGTCAGTCCGTACGTTTTACGTGAAGATGAAGGTAAAAATCTAAATTCCGATGAAAGGCACAAACTTAATGATCTTCTGAAAAGGTATGAAAAATGTTTTCAACCAGGGGGAGAGGCAACCCCATTTGTAGAGAATCGTATAAATACAGGTGATAGTGCTCCTGTTGCTGTACCACCTTATCGGATGACTCCTGCTAAGAAAGAAATTCTTAAAAAGGAAATAGATAATCTTCTAGCTCAAGGAATCATAGAAGAATGTGAATCACTTTATGCTTCGCCGGTGGTTCTCGTACCAAAGCCGAATGGAAGTATAAGACTATGCATAGATTATCGAAAATTAAATGCAGTTAGAGTATCAGATAAATATCCATTACCTCGAATGGACGACCTTTTACATGAAGCCAAGCATACTTCTTACATGTCAACTTTAGATCTTCGGTCTGGGTATCACCAAGTTCAAGTCTACCCACCAGATCAAGATAAAACTGCATTTGTTTGCCCTTTTGGAACTTATCGTTTTTTAAAGATGCCTTTGGGACTCAAAAATGCTCCTGCCACGTTTCAAAGATTGATAGATCAATTTAGAAGTGGTCTTAAGGATGTCCTTGCTTTATCGTACCTGGAAGACATCATCGTTTTGTCAGAAACGTTTGAGAAACATCTCTCAGATCTTACAGTTGTGTTCGAGAGACTCATTGAACTTGCAGAATTTCCTAACATCAGATATAAAGGAGATCAGTCCAATAATGGTAAGTTTTGAGGTTTAGGTTATTGTAATAACAGTTAGATCACCTAATATTGAATAGTAAGGAAGAAAATCCTATAAATTGTCCCATTAGTGTCTACTTTGGAGGTTATATTTAAGTTATTGCACATCGGTAGGATTACCTAATACCGGATAGTAAGGAGGTCAACCACATATATTGCACAAAGAAGATGAGCAAAGGAAAAGAGGCATCAAGTGTCTTACAAGGAGAGGGCCAACCTTGTTAATCACAAATTTTGATTATTTTAATATATGTTGTAGGGTAGAGACCCCTTAATGTCAGGTTCAACGGATTTTATCCAACGCTCCTTAGTTCTTGGGAAACCGGGGGGGGGGGTCTAATAATAGTACACAACTTAAATACTTACATTGAAACCGCAGTGACATGTTGGTCGTAGCTCAGTTGGTATGGCGTTCGCTGGCTGATCTGCGGTTCCGGGTTCGGTACCCGAACGCGCTACTTTTGTTTTTCTCCTTTTTTGTTTTATAAATATACTTGTAATTATAATTTAACAATTTCAATTACAAATTTTAATATCATACAGTAATTATAATGTTAACAAACTTAAATTTGTCATTTTTTATTTTTAAACTATTATTTCTCATTTTTTAAAGAGGTTTAAAAAGAAATTAAATCTATTATTGAATGATAAAAATTCCAAAATCGTGACAAAATCTGTTGAGGTGCCATCTAGTTATGATAAAGTAAAAGAATATTCAAATAAAATAAAAATAAAAGCAGAAAGAAGATAAAGGTGCAAGGAAAATAATTGAAAGCGCAAGTATACAAATTTAAAAATCTTTAATATGCAAAAAATCGGTTGTAATTTAATTTTGATGCTAATTTTTATTATAATTGCTTGTTAGTTTAAAAACAAAATAATAGTATTATCGCATGGACGTCCTTTGTTAAAGCAATGCGTAAACGATGTTTCTTTAAAATCACGGATTGATACAATTGCTCAATATCATTGCATCGATAAAGAATATATGAAATACATTTTAAAAGTTATTTTTAAAAAAATTAAGTTTTATGATGTTTTATACAACTATTTAGTTAAGAGTAAAAAATTAAATAGGTTAATATTATAATTGATATACAATATTATAAATTTTAATTGACAATGAGATTATTAATTATACTTACAGGTATATTTCTATAACAAAAAATGAGAAAAACAAATGTAGCGCATTCAGGCATCGAACCCGGGCATCAGCCGGCAAACGCCATACAAACTGATCTACGCCCAACCTATCATTGCGGTTGCAAAGTAAGTATTTAAGTTGTGTACTATTATTACACCCCCGGTTTCTCAAGAACTAAGGAGTGTTGGATAAAATCCGTTGAACCTGACACTAAGGGGTCTCTACCCTACAACATATATTAAAATAATCAAAATCTGTGATTAATAAGGTTGGCCCTCTCCTTGTTAGATGAGTTGGCGAGTTCTGACGATAAAAGTTGGAATATCTTTGTATGTGATTTTTGAAGTTAATGAAGTTATAATATAGTATGCTTCATACAGTTTTCTTCGATATGTTCAAGTACAAAATTCATGTGACATTACTCAATATAGTATGTAACTAAAATGCAATTTATAAACTAACTTAAGAGTTTGAATTTCCTGTTTAAATTAAAATCCTATATTAGGAATCTATATTACCTGATATAACATTTTTTTTTCAATGTAAAAATTCCACTTTTTTATGAAACTTTTTAGTATTATTTTTACAGTTCTTTTTTTTTTTTTTATTCAGACGTTATCATTCGCTCTCAAAGTAAATATTATTCAAAACTTTCTGAAATAGTTTGCTGAAATTTTTTTTAAATAGTAAGATTTCTAAAAATGAAGTGAAGTTTTACTAAAGTTTCAGTTGACATCTCCCCTACCCTTTTTGCATTATTAAGTGCTTTTCGTATATATCGAATTCATTATTATATTAGATATTACAAGACAAATGTAGAGAAGATACGATGCAGCAGTTTTATATATCAGCAGTCGGAAATAAAACTTATCCTTCTACAATAAAAGGAAAACCCACTGCTTATATTTTTTGCACTTTCTTGAAATATTTTTCTTACAATGAAATATTCAAGCTTTGAAAGAAATTTTACAGATGAGACCCATTTGCTAAATTCGGCATTCTACCAAAATAAACATTTCACAGTAAATCACAAATATATTTTGTTGGCACTAACACTGGCTGCCATATCCAATCTATTGTGAGATTATTGGACATTGCAAAAGATAATAATAAAGACCAGCGCGGAACAGTTTACCATTATTTACAATCTTACTAAGAGTTCAACTGCATGCTGTAGTTTAAATTGAGTTTTATATCATTATTTTATTGTATAATACCTACTTGTTCTTTTATTTTAAGTATATATTTACCTATTAAATAAAATAGTTTGTGAAAGTTCGTAATTTTCCAAATGTTATATGTTTTAAATGTTCCCTGTTGCACCAACAATGCTAATCTTTTTAGTGTAGAGAAGAATACACACAACAGTTTTATATATCAGCAATAGGAAACAAAATTTGTTCTACAATAAAAGCAAAACCCGCTGCTTACATTTTTTTCCCCACTTCCTTGAAATAATTTTCTTACAATGAAATATTCAAGCTCTGAAAGAAATTTTACAGACCTGAGCCATTTGGTAAATTTGGCATTCTGCCAAAATAAAGAAAATGGTGCGTGAAAACGAAAAGAACTAGATGATTATTAGCTCGCCAATAATATTTATTCCTTGATGCTATTTTCTTACGCACGCTGTTTTTAACAATGGTTTTCATGCTTAATTTCCGTTTTCTCTGAAAAACCGCTTTCGGGGAACAAAAAAATTAATATTTTGTTTACAAATAATCATTTTTACAGAAGAAAGCACATTTTCTTTTTAACGAGCAACTTAAAAATAGCGAATAACCATAAAGCATATTCTGTGTACATTCTCATAAAAACTCTATCGAAATACGAATAAGTATAAACGATGAGTCTTTTTAAATTGGACCTTATTTAGTAATTTAAAAATGTCAAATACTGTTAAGTTATATTGTATATTAGAATTTTAAAAAAATCTAAAGATATATGAATGAGCATAAAAAAATTCATATTTTGAAAATCATTCTTAGTTCATATGAGATGTTAATTTCCAACTGAGCGAGAAATGTCCGGACCAGGATTCGAAACAGGGATCTTCTTGGCTGTAACCGCCAATGGTCTAACAACTGAGCTATCCCGGAAGAATCTGGTGAACCTTATTCATTCAGCTAACGTTATTGATTAAAACATCTGGTCTGATATCTGAATCAGCTCAAGAGAATAAATCGCAGGCAATCGAACTCCAGAAAATGCTGGATACGTAATTACTTGGCTGAATTCAGCCCAGAAGATCCTTGGTTCGAATCCTGGTCGGGAAATTTTTCGCCGAGTTGGAAATTTACATCTCCTATGATTTATTTACCAATTAGAATATTTGTGATAAAGTGATTCTTAGCTACATCTGAAAGAAAGTTTACGGACCTGAGCCATTTGCTAAATTCGGTGTTCTGCCAAAATAAAGAAAGTGGTGTGTGAAAACGAAAAGAACAGGATGATTATTAGCTCGTCAATAATATTTATTCCCTGATGCTATTTTCTTACGCACGCTGTTTTTAAAAATGGTTTTCATGCTTAATTTCCGTTTTCTTGGGAAAACCGCTTTCGGAAGACTAGAAAATTAATATTCTGTTTACAAACAATCATTCTTAAAGAAGAAAGCGCGTTTTGTTTTTAACGAGTAATTTAAAAATATCGAATAACGATAAAGCCTATTCTGTGTACATTCCCATAAAAACTATATCGAAATACCAATAAGTATATAAGCGATGAGTCTTTTGAAAATGAACCTTATTTAGTACTTTAAAAATGTTAAATTATATTCTACATTATAATTTAAAGAAAAATCTAAGGAAATATGAATAAGCATAAAAAAATTAATCTTTTGAAAAGGATTCTTAGGTATTATTTTATAAATACTGGATAACGATGAACCGTATGATAGAATTTTCATTAAGTATAAACAATGAATTACTCAAATCTGATTTTTTTTAGTAATGTTTGGAGCGAAACTGTTGAATAAAAGAATTACAAGGAAAAATGTAAAAAAAATACGTAAGGGAATTTTTATTTCTTTTCAAATAGAAATACGAACAAGTCGGAAATTGTACGTTAAACGTGGCAAATGAGATGCGTTCAAACTATAACTGGTTTTATAAATATTCAGATCTTGGTGCAATAGCTGTTACACTCTCATGCGAAAATGCATTAACAAAAATTTATTAAGATTAAATATTTTAAATTAAGTAATACGAAAATAATATGACTCCATCTTAAATAAGGACGTAATCACCATGGCAACCTAGAATCATCAAATATCATGGGGTATCATTGAATTATACCAATTGAATATTTCCAACTGAGCAAACCAAAGCCGGGAATCAAACCCAGATCCTTGGCTTACATTGCCAATGCTCTACCGTTTAAGCCACCTTATGAATTCCATTCCCGGCTTTGGCATTTTTTCACTCAGTTGGAAATATTCAATTCGTATGATAACTTTACCAATCAGCATGATTGTGTTAAAAATAATAGTATATCATTGAATTAATTATCTATGATAGGATTTAATAGAATGGGGAAAACTTTTATTGATATATTTTTTTAATTTTGATTCGATTTGAGTTTTGACTCGATTTTGATTCGAGATTTCATAAAATTTGAAATGACTCGACAAATTCTGCAACGATTATGTATATTAAATTTCAAATTATTCGGTTGGGTAGTTTTTGCGCTGTTGTATGCGGATACACCGACAGACAGACGGACAGACCAGATAACGACTATAGGTGCTAAATAATTATATAATTACGAACGCACCAAAAAACGTTGCAATTACACATTATTTACCGAAAACTATATTTTTTGGAAGCGTTAAATTTTATTGAAATACTTTCTACTCTTCACGCTTTATCGTTTTGCTATTTCGAACATCAACTTAAATAGTTAAGCGGATCATTTGATTTAAACGAAAGTGTGGGCTATCAATACATTTACCACTTTTTGAGTTTATTTTTACGGCTGAATTTTTGAAGATATAAAGGATTCTAAGAATAGGAAAAAAGACGAATAGAAGAAGCTTAAAGCATCTTTTAAAAGTTTGTATGGTTATTTATCGGCAAAAAAGCGAGTTTCTCGACGGGGAAAACTTATTTTTGCTACGAGTTGATATTATCTTTTTCCTCCAGGAGAAAAAAAAATTACCTAAAAAACAAAATATTTTGAGTTTGTAGAAATTCGTATTGTCCTGAATAGAATTTCTTAAAAAAAAAAAAAAAAAAAAAAAAATACAATATGTAACAAAGTTTTTTTCAAGTAGGGTAGCGTAAGGAAAACTGAAAATGCTTTACAATATCTTACTATTTTTTTTAACGAGTTCGAGTTCTTTAACAGCAACAGCCATAATAATTAAACGCTGTACGATTCTAGTAGTTTTGTAAAAACTCCAGAAGTTGATCTAAAAGTATGTTTACCCTTAAGGCAGGATTTATATTTTTCAACTTTATCCTCAAAATTTCTAAATTCTCAATAATAAGAGCTGTAAAAATAAAAACCTTCTAAAAGAAATCGCTGAAAAGTACAAATGAATCTAAGAAATATCTAATAAATTTTCTACGATAATTACAAATATTTTTGTCAGTTTTTGAATGAGCGATTCAGACTCATGTTTCTTCTCAGTTTCTTAAACATCGCGCGATATAACATCATGGTTAAGAAAATTAAAAATAGTAGTGTGAAAACGCTTACAATGACTTATTATGCATCGAAAACAACATTTTAGGAAGCGTTTAAATTTTATTTCAAACGTTCTCCGAATCTTCAAGGTTTATCTTTTTTACTATTTCCAAGAAGTTCTTATATAAACGGGTCATTTAACTTGAACAAAAAGTGTAAGATATTTGTAGTTATACCACTTTCTGAGTTTATTTTTACAGCTGATTTTTGGAAGAAATAATGAATTCTGCTGATAGAAAAGAAGACGGCCAGAAGAAGTTTAAATCATCTTTCAAAAGTTTGTGTGGGCATTTCTCAGCAAAAATGTGAATGAATGGAAAAAACTTATTTTTGTAACTGATTCACATTCTTTTCTTAACTTGTATTTTTTTTTTAAATAGCGGATTTTTTTAAACTAGTAGAAATTTACGTTATCATAAATATAAATTATTTAAACGAATGAAGTTTAATATACAACGTGTAAAAAAGTCTAAGAAGGTACAGTAGTCTACTATATAAACAGTAACTACCATTGTTTTATATTAATTTCTATATATTATTAATATACAGGGTGATTTCTTAATTCTGTTTCCCCTAAAATAGCTGGTGAACTGTGTTAGCTACAGCCATGATTGCAGTGTTTAGGTATAGAAAACGGGCATGCGACAATGATATAACTGGTTGAGCCACCAAGTGACAAACTGCAGAATTAGTGTTCAGATCTCGAAAACGGAACGTGATATGAGAGAAAAAATCTATTAAAAATTTGTAGAGTGTTCTAGCGTTATTAATTTTTCGAGATAATGGAATGAAGTCTTACGTGTAAAAGTAACTTTATTATGCGACCTGAAATGTAATTTTTCATATCCAATCACCAGCCAAAATACCGTGTTTACTCGCGTAATAGTCGCACTTTTTTTGCCAATTTTTCATTGTGATAGTCTAGGTGCGACTATTATGCGAGGAAATTTACTACACAATATTGTACACTCTAATGCATTACTGGTTATCACATTACTGGTATAAAAAAAAAAACACACATAATAAGATTTTAGTTACTAAAGGTTTCCAGATTATGTGCTGTTTATTAAATACAATTTTCCTTCTTACGGTAATATTTTTATAGACATAAAATTTACAGATAATCTTTGTGAAAATTTTAACAAAAAACTCTCAGAAAAAATCAATTTCACTGAAGGTATATCAGTACAACTAATATAATGTGAATCTGTATCTGAAGAATGGAGTGACCAGACCATGGGGATGGGGTATGTCAATGGGAGTAACAGAACACATGAATCCATTATGAGTACTAGTTCTGTGAAGAGAACAGCTGATGATTTTCTATTTTCTAAATAAAAGTCAAACACGCGACTGCGACTTTTATGCGAAGAAAATATTTTGACGATTTTTTCTGCTTCAAAACGGGGGTGCGACTATTATGCGAAGGCGACTATTACGTGAGTAAACACGGTAAGCCCCCAGTTGTCGCTAATGCAAAAGTGTGTCACTATAATGCAGACGCACATTCATTTATAAAAGTAAGAGATGTAGTAAGGTACACTTTATTCTGTTAAGAAAATTAAGTTAAGTAGACTCAATATGTATCCACCGTCCTGTCGCTAGCAATGTTTCATACAATCTCATGTGTTTTGATGGTGGACACATTGCACACAGCTTGATTTTTTTTATTAACCCTTTGTGATTGAACACCTCCTGTTTGAAAAATATTTACTCAGATGTTAGAATACATCATTTTAATCATGTAAAAAAAATTAGAACATAAAACTGAAAAAAATATTGACTAAAAGGTACTTTTCTTACACCTACAATAAACAGAAAATTCTATACTTCTAATAAATATTGTCCATTTTCTAATGAAAAATTATAAAATATACAAGATTATTTTTCAAAAAAGTCTATGTTTGGGCATCTCTAGCTTTTTGAATTTGACAAAATTTACGAAGTTCATTTTAGCAATATCGACGTGAAACTGCTCACATGATACAAAACAAACAAACAAAAAAAAAACTTTGGCATGAAAAATTATCTCAGTATCGCCGTCTGTTGAGAATTATGTGATCCATTTATATTAACTACTATATGTTGGGAAATAGGAGCAATAAATGGAATCGTGTCTTAAAGCTTACTGTGTAAGTAACATTGACTTTTGGGTATGTCGCAGATCTGCAACACGGTAATACAAAGCAGACCTGTCCAATCTTTCAGTAAGCAGGGGCTTACCTCAGCTCTTGGCACCCAATGAAGAGCGCAATTATTCACATGACTGAAAACATGCGGCAATATTATACCACAGTATTAGTATACACGCACGTCTTAACATAATGCAAACGAATCTTGCAGCTGTAGGCAAAAGGCCTCTGCGGTTCTGAAGTTATATGTATTAAATTTCAAATTATCCATTTTTCTATGAGCGGTCTACCTTAAAAATGTTTGTTGGGTAAGGTGCCAGAAACTGTAATCGCGTTTATAATTAACAACAATAACGAAAAATAACATGTAAATCAAAGGTATTGCTAGGTTTCTTTTAGGATATGGAAATACGCTTTGACTTGTTTTGGAAGCTAGAAGTTAGTTTTATAAAAAGTACAAAAAGAAAGACAGGCATCATAGAGACCACTCCATATGGATGGATCTAGAGAGATATTCTGGAAGTGCTTTCATAAATATAGATAACATTCTGCACTGTTTTATTAATTTTTCTAAGTAAATTGAAAAAAAAAAACCCTAAAACTTCAAATGTCAAGAAGGGAAAATTAAGCCCCTTTATCCCTCGTATAAAACAGCCAGTGGGCCTGTGTGACAACTGCAAAAGGAAAAAAGCTGAACATTCATATACATGTGTCTTCAAAGGTGAAAAATATTTATTTATTTGTTACTTCTCAACTATTAAAAGGAGCAATTTCCAATTGTTACCAAATTTAACCATCATAATTATACTTTATAAATAATAACTACAAATCGTGAAAATATGCATGATTAAATTTTCAAAGTATGTTTTTTGGTTTTTAATACGTTTTTACGTGTTTGTAAAATATTTATGATGCAAATACAATAGAAGCTCTTACGTCCGGCATTCTATGGTTCGGCACATTCTATAATTCGACCCTATAATATGACGAATAATAAAACAGTATTTGTCAGATATTTATACAATTTGCACACGTTGATAATGTAGGTGAACACACGCACAAAAAATTGCATTGACGTTCGATAATCCGGCAAAATCGCTATTTCGACACGGCTGTGGTCCCGAGCGTTCCGGATTAAAGAACTTCTACTATATTAAGGATTAAAAAAAATCAGTCTTTATAATGGCATTTTACTTCTAAAACGTATAATAACAGGAAATCTTCAAAAGGGCGCCAAGAAAATCTCCAAAGGGCGTCGCGCTGGACAGTCATGAGAGTTAAAATAAATCGTACTTTGCTTATATATCCCAGCTTTATTAGTAAATTATCTGCCTTATAGTGCCACAGCTCTGCGTGCAATAACCGGTGACATATTAAAGCTGGAGATTAGATATAAAAAATACATTTCAGGGCTTCTGATAACATTATTTAGATACACAAGATTTCATTTAATACTAAATAGAGAGAAATGAACAAATTTATAATCGACCTTTCTTTCATATCACGTACCGTTTTCGAGATAGGAACCATAATTCCGCATTTTAGAAGTAGGGTGCGCTGACTTCTCATAGTGTAAAGAGGTCCTACATAGGACAGCGATAACACATTGACGAAATGTCCGCCATTTTAGTTACACATTCGACGTATCGCCGTTGAACGGAATACAATTTCACCAGCTTTTGACACTTTCGCACCATTAAAATCATGAAAAAATCGTTCTATATCGCTTCAGAAATACATGCAAAACATAAATTTACCTGTACTTTTTACATTTTATTTAATTAGAATTCTGTGAAATGCATTTATTTTTATTTGGATGAAGTAGGGACTGTTTTCGAATTTATTTGGAAGTAATGAAAAATAAATTTTGATACTTTTAAACGGTAAGAGAGAAATACA
Source organism: Maratus speciosus (assembly GCA_963932465.1). Taxonomy (NCBI): domain Eukaryota; kingdom Metazoa; phylum Arthropoda; class Arachnida; order Araneae; family Salticidae; genus Maratus; species Maratus speciosus. The sequence continues at coordinate 308,799,053 of OZ010786.1, forward strand.
AAAATGTACTTTGTAGAATTCAGGTTTTCTTTTTTTAACTTTTGACCGTCTCTTAACAATACATATTAAAAACTCATTGTTTTCGCAGTATTTTGAAATAGCCGAATTTTTTTTCGGAAAGATCATACACATAGTCTACCATCTATTGTTTGTTTAAAAACGCCATTTTGCATGTAAACAAAACTTTCAAATAGCGGTCAGTAACTTACATTTTCAAAAAACGTAACTACTGCGAAAAGAATTTTTTCTAAGCATATTTTTTCGCTTTTCTTTTTCTTTTTTTTTTGTGCAACCAGCCTCTGCATTTACAGTAATTATTATTTTTATTACATTATCTGATTGAAAACCTTTATTTTTACAGTGTATAATTGCTAAGTTTTGTCCTTCTTTGCTGTATAATATAGTCTAATAATGATGATAATACTACTATTAATAAATGCAGAATATTTTTGAATAGCAAAGCAAGTGAAATATTTTACACATCAAAATATTTAAAATAGAAATAAAATAAAGTTTAAATTTATATACAAATTTTTACTTACCATATAAACCTGCTCTACGCATCAGCTTTTTCTTAGATAAAACTTTCATTGCCTATAACAAAATATATGAAATAAAAAATAATGAATTTAAAAAAATGTTATGAATATGATATAAATACTTTAAAATTATAATATGGTACAATTTGTGAAAAAAGGAAAAAAAAAATACACAATAAAATGTGAATATGAATATTGTAAACAGCTTAATTTTTCACAATTCTTTACAATAACCAAATTCACACACTATATATTTTCCAGATAAAAAAAATCTACAACAAATTCTTTCAAATTAATGTTTGTTAAATTTTGGAACTGAAAAAAAAATCAAATAGAAAACTTTGAAGAATTTAAATTATTTTATTACGAATGCAATATATTTGGAATAATGATAAGGAAAACCTTAATTTGAAGAACAAGAAAAGAAATAAGTACCAAACATGATTAAAGAAAACTATTTTTTAAAGTATGAAGATATTTAGGTATTTTTCCAATCTATTGTAAAGACGGTGGAAAAACGAATTTAAACGTTTCAAAAACGAAACATAATTAAAGCATTCAACTTTATACATGTTTCATATAAAATATGTTTTAAATATTGAGGAAGAAGGATCTTTTTTTGTAACAATAAGAAGCTTATTGCCGCGGCTTTACTTTTCAGTTTATATGGCTAGAAACACATTATCCACTCAATAAGATTAATGATTAATCAACAAGATTTATGACCTCAGACAATAGTTCATAAAAGGAACTGCGAATTTATTATTCTAAATGTTTTAACACATGATTAAAGAAAACTATTTTTTTTTAAGTATGAAGATATTTAGGTATTTTCCCAATCTATAGAAAAAAAGGTGAAAAAACGAATTTAAATGTTAAAAAAAGAAACATAATTAAAGCATTCAACGGTATACATGTTTCATATAAAATATTTGTAACATATTGGGGAAGAAAGATAATTTTTTGCAACAATAAAAAGCCACACATGGTTCGTTTGATACAGCATTGGCGGTATCAGTCAAGACATTCCTAGTTTAATTCCTGGCCCGGACTTTTTTCACCCACTTATGGAAGACGATAGTATTCCGAGTGACAGCCTTAAGCCTAAAATCGTATCGCAGAATGGTAGTAGAATGGCGGAACTCATTTATACAGCTAACTCGAGATCAAAGAAAACGAGAAAAGCTGCCTTTTAATACCTCAGCCAATATAGCTCACATTGTTCTGATTTTTTAAAAACAGTCTTATATCTGCAGTCTAATGCTATTCGGAATTTTTTAGATTTCTACGTGCAGTATATTTTGAGATCTTGATACACATTTTTAAAGAAAATTCGATGGTACAAGTTCCTAGCTTTTGTTTCTCAAAAATGACCAGGGCGATTTTTCTTTTAAATTAAAATATAATATGAATCTGTTTTAGATGAAGCGAATAAGACCTCACTTATTTCCAGGAAAACTCTTGTTTGTTATATAATCCGCATTTTTGCTCGAAAATGACCAGGGCGATTTTTTAAAAATTAATATATAATATGAACCTGTTTCAGATGAAACAAATAAGACTTCACTTGTTTCCAGGAAGACTCTTGTTCGTTATATAATTCGCATGAAAAATTGGACTATATTTTTTCGCCAATCTATGGGAATTTAAATGGTTTCTTTACGTCAAACTATCCATTTGCATACATTTCACTACGTTACTTTGGATACTATAACGCAAAAGAACCATTTACACAAATCTTACTTACGATTTTGAATAGCGTGACACAAAAGATAAATCAATTTATTGAAATAAATACATTTCAATGCATAGTATAGATTCAATGAAAGTGATATATTTAACAGTGAATTGGAAAATTAAACGTATTGTGTAGATGTCAAAATACATTTTAACCAAATCAAAAATAATTCAAAATGAATTTTAAAACAAACCTTTTAAAGCCACTTCAAGGCATCACTTAAATTTTATATCATATCTTTTAGCACTCATATTTTAAATTTATGAGAGGTGTAGAGGATAAAGCAAAAGCAAATAAAGTTTTATAAAGCTTTTCATGTTGAACATAACTTTTGCACATGCGATTACAAATAGAACAAAAATAAAATGATGAAATAAATAATACAGATATATATTTTTTAAGAAATAGCATAGCGTCACTCAAAATTTTATATAATTATTTTTAAGTTTCATATTTAAAATTATTAGAGCATAAGATAAAGTGCTGCGTCAGTAACTTTAAGCCGTTAAGGGTTTTTTGTATTGATATGTTCACAACTGTTATGATTTATTTACCAATTGGATAATTGTCTTAAAAATTAATCTAAATAAAAATATTGACACGGATTTACTTTTCAATTTATATGACTGAAAATACATAATACAATCAATAAGATTAATGATTAATCAACAAGATTTATGTACTCAGAAAATAATTCATAAAATATATTACGAAAAGGACGAAAGCAATGGAAGTGTTTTTACGGCTTTTAATCTCCTCAGACCCTTCCATTTCGAACTTACTTAAATTATGTAAATTTGTATAAATCAACTACGTAATTGCGTAAATTTATGTGAATAAATAACTTAAATTGCATTAATTACGTAAATTTGTATGCATAAATTCCGTAATTACGTAAATTTGTACGAACAAATTAGATAAATTACATTAATTACGTAAATCTGTATGACTAAATTACTTAATTGTCTTTTGAAATCTTAGATTTTGAATCGTAATTAGTATCCTACAAAGCACCTGAATACGAAATTTCATACAAATTGAATAACTTTCGAAACTTTTTAATTTTTAGTCCGCCATATTGGATCCACCATTTTGTTTTTTGGAATTTTAATTCATCCAATAACGTTTTTATATTTTGGCCAGATTTTCGGGATTTGGCCCTATTGTGCATCGCAAAGGTGATAAAGTTTGAGGAAGGGAAAACTCCGTTTTAAACCTGATACTTTTGATACTTCTGAGAGGACGACAATAAACTTTTTGTGTAGTACTTGGTCAACAAGGATCAACTCTGTTCTGTGTTCAGGGTGTATGTTGAAAATAATTTCACCAAACATAACTCAATTCATTTGTTGACTCTACTTCAACAAATGAACAGCAATCATCCAAGAAATATGCAAGTGTACATCTACTACATTTAAAGACATGTTACCTGTGAAGCTTTACATTAAATGCAAAATAATGTTTCTGTGTATTTGTATACATTTGTTGTTTTCTTCGTTTTACCTTTTGAATTTGGGGATTTTACAAGAGAAAAAAGATAAGAGAAAGAGAGACTACATGTAAATCTTCAAAGGGAACGCAAGAAAGTAAATCTTGAGAACCATTGTAACTAAGGTATTGCAAGTTCATATGTGCAAAAAGAATAATTGTCAAAAGTAAAATTTTTATTTTTTATTACTTTCTAATTTTATTTATTTGCTGGTAATCTCATAAGTAAAATTTATATCATCTCGAAATTAAGAAAATAAAGTTTTAAACAAACATGTAAAGTAAATACTCAAAAATTTAATTTCAATACATATAATGCATATTAGTTATCTTTCATATTTTACGAAGAAACAAATTTTTAAGAGGATTAAACAAACTTTGAAGTTAATAAGTACTATGAATAAGTGAATGCTTTTTGCGAAGTATTATAGAAAGCTAATAGAATGTTGCTTAGAAAAAAAATCATTGTAGGTGTAGGCGCATTAATTATTGGAAGTCATTATATAGTTCCCAGGAAGCAATCATTAAAAGAATTACAAAAGCATTTCGTCGTAAAAATTTTTGATGCATACGCTTTTGAAAGAACGTGAAGATTAAAACTGAAATAAAAGTAATTTACGAAAATTAGAAAAGAAATAAGTTAAAAGGAAATACTGTTTAAGTAATTATGATAGAAACTGTTTATGAGAAGAATTTTAGTTATTTAGTTAATCTTTCAAAGAGTTATTATTCCGGTTAAATATTATTATTTATAATCTTCCTTCAATGCTAATATAGTTTATGACAAACAAATCATGGATTAAAATATGAAATTTTCGACATGCGTTTCCTTTTTTTTTTTTTTTTTTTTTGTCAGAGTGTATATGATCTTTTCTTGTATTCAATCAGATTATATATTTTGCCAAATTTATAAATGTAGGAAGGACAGTTTGAACTAAAAGCAATATCATGAAGCAAGATGATTTAAACAGAAAACAAAATTGAAATAAAAAAATTACCGATAGAGAACGCAAACGCATCGTCCAGAAATATGCAAATGGGGATTACTATAAAAGAACTTATTATTTGGTGGATTCCTCATACAATTTAATCATCAATTTGGTATGTAGTAAATTTATAGAGCGAATGTTCTCTCATGGATTTCGTAAACGGGAAGGGCAATTTTCGAAAATTTCAATCGCAAGAACATCTACTGAAAAAAAATTATCTCCGATCTGCAATAACTTTATCTACATTCCAAATCATTGGATTCAATAAAATAAAAAATCCACCGAGTAGTCAATACTTTTATAACCACCTTCATTTGCGTACTTTTAAGAGATGCATCGTATTAGCACCCTTGATTGATGACTTTTTAAACTATTTTTGCTATAGTTTCACAATGCTATATCACAAATTTTGCTATAGGGTAACTTGAAGTGAGACGCCGTGTTGTACAAGATGCCGAATCATGTACTTTTCATATGCGCAGGCGCTGTACGGAAACCCTGCTCAGTTGTAAGGAAGAGGGTTCCCTGGTGATACTTTAATTTCCGTTTGCGGTCTTTTTTAAAAAAAATTAAATGGTACTTTTTTAATGCTTTTTCGTCTTAACACTTCTGGTAAGTGTCAAAAAACGTGACTTCTTTATTTGCCTATATAAGTCTTAGTTTAAACACCAGAGAAATAAAGCTGGGTATTTTTAGAGAGTACTCATAGGCGTAACCAGCCTCTTGAACGGGGGTGGGGGGGGGGGTGCCCAGACTTTTTAACCTGAACATGCTGGATACAAACGATATCTTATATAGTAAAACCTGCTAAAACGGAACCCCATAAAACCGGTCGAATTTCCGTTTTAGACGTTTTTATCTTAGAAGGTATAATTGTGTGATGGTATTTCTTTTAAAAGGGGCTCAAACGCAATTTTTGTTTGCGTGAGGAGGGATGAAAAGGGGTTCAAAACATTAAAACTAAATCTAATGGTAAAAAAACAAAGATATGTAAATGTCCTTGCATCAGAGACATAAGACAGTGATTAAGTGTGGTCACAAGTATAAAACCTTGTGGCACCCTAACTTCTTATAAAGATTAAAAAAGGTCTTTAATCATGCTGGAAACTTCTATAGGCACAGGGGAACACTGCATGAGATCTAAAATTATCTCAGTCAAAGTCTTACAGATGAAATTTGCCGGATGATAAATCTCAGATAATACAAGCGGAAAACCAGTACATACGCACGAAAGTTTTTCAGAATGTGACTCCATGACTTCTTAGGGATCACCGGAGGGACCCAAGAAACTTTGGAGGAAAGTCTATATAAACTGGGGAACAATTTTTAACTCAATTTCTGTTGACTTCGATTTTTCAGCTGTTTTTAAGTCAAAAAAGCGTGCTGATTTAAAAATTGCAATTAGTTTTCTTCTATCACGTCAAGTTTTTCTCTACAGCTTACGTTAATGTGACCACTTTACGTTGAATTGGGCGTGAGCCATAGGAAGAAAAAAGCTTCAGAACTCGCAGCATCAAGACTGCACAAGAAATTTTTGCTTGAAAAGGGAGCTAATGTATCCTACTTTCGATTAAGAAAAAGTGAATTTCTTCAATACTTTCGAAATAACGGTGGATTTGTTTTTTGCCATAGCGTACATGGTTTAGTGGAGCAGTTGGGAATTTCATCCTATACCGCAACTGAATAGCGATTGTTCATCGATAGATCAAAGAGGAGCTTGAAATGCGTACTCCTTCACAACGGAAATTTATTTGGAGCAGTCTAAGCCATCATTCAGTTTATTTCGCGAAGAATATGAGGACATAAAGAGAGCCATTGATTTATTGCACTATCGCATTCACGAGTGGATCATCTGTGTTGACCTCAATATGGTGTGCTTCTTGGCCAGTAACGTGGATATACCAAGTATCCATGTTTTTTGTGTATGTGGGACATCAGAACTCCTGAGAAGCATTAGTTACAGTCGAACTAGCCTCCAAGATATCAATTCAGACCTGAAGATCCAAATATTTTGCATCAGCCACTTGCCAACAGAAAAAACATCATATTTCCACCTCTGTATATAAAACTGGATCTAATGAAGCAGTTCGTGAAAGCTTTGTCATTTGAAGGAGACTGTTTCACGTATCTTATTTCAAAATTTCCAAACCTGTCTTTTGAAAAAATAAAGGCGGTATTTGACGGCCCACAGATTCGTCAGCTCATTAGAGATAAACATTTCATCAGAGCAATGACAGAACTCCAAAGAATGCTTAGTTGGCATCCAAAAACCTTGTCAAAGACTTTCTTGGAAATACGCGAGTAGAAAATTACACCGAAATTGTCCAGCAACTTTTAGAGAGTTTCAAAAGGCTTGGTTGCAACATGAACATCAGACTTCATTTTCTGCATAGCCATCTTGATGACTTCCCGGAAAATCTTGGTGCAGTCAGTGATGAGCAGGTTGAGCAATTTCATCAAGATTTGAAGCTCATGGAAGAATGGTATCAAGGCAGATGGGATGAACATATGATTGCTGACTATTGTTGGAGCATCAAGCGAGATTGTCCACAAATTGAACACTCCAGGAATAGCTACAAGCGAAAAATTTTACCTTAATATGTACTTTTTTCGTTTTGTAAAAGGATTTTACTACTTGTATAAAAACAATGTAGTGTATAGTAAGTATATACAGCCGTTGTATGAATAATATATTTGGTAATTTGTTCTTTATTTTCCTTTGTATCCACTATAAGTATGATTTTGGGTGTATCCTGTAGCTTAAAAAGTTGACGAGATAGAACAAAACTGTGGTCATTTTTGGATTTAGACGCCAATAATTAGCCAAAAAAGAGTGCCAGATCTAAGTCAACAAAATCTGTGTTCCCCAGTGTAATTATTATAATATTATAAATAATTACAATATTCATTAATACCGTAATTTCCTGCCGCGGATCAAACAATCATGTTTCGACCCAGAAATTTTATTTCGTTATTGAAGTTAAATGCGTATCGCGATTTAACAAGTTACGTTTTATGAAACAAGATTTCTGGGTCCGAACATAATTGTTTGATCCGCAGATTATAGGCCGGAAATTGAAATTACGGTAATTCATGTTTTTACCTCAGAATGTGTCGAATATATTAGGTAAAGCAGGTCATGATAATATACACTAAATTTTATCAAGATTATAAAAACTATACTATCATGATGCGACTGTAATAATAAAAATAGGTGCTTGTCTGTCTGCGTACGCGCGCGCGCTGAACTCTGAAAAAACAATGCAGCCCGCAAAGCCGTAAAATTTGACAGGATCTGTATGCCTGAACTCATGCCTGAACATATGGAAGACAATTTCTGGAATTTTTCAATTAATTTTTCATGCGATTTTTTTCGAATTTTGCGGCAATTTTTTCAAATTAGTAAAAAAAATCCGATTTCAATATTTTATCCAGTAAACTTTGTCTTCTTTTCAATAAAGTGTTTTCAAGATTCTTGCAGCGATTCTTAAAATTTTAACAATTTTTTAATGTTATTTTTAGAGGGGGTTTTTTCGCATTTCGGTGTGATTACTTTTCGACATTCCTAAAAGGAAATTTGGTTTTAATCTTTTATCCAATTAGTTAATTTCGTTCCTTGGGATTTTTTAATCTTTTCCGAATTTTTAATGCGCTTTTTAGCGAGGGTCAGTAGCACCAACTATGGACCCGTGGGGCACGAGCCCACCCAATAATTTGATCTCTCTGTCCATCTAATATACATTGATTTATTTTATTATTTATTTATTGAAATGAAATTTGATTTTATTGACGTTCTCAAAATAATTTTGTTTGAAAAATAAGTAGTAAAAGCTTCAATTGGACTTACAGGAGCACCGAAAGCCCCTTGAGCAGAATGCATAGTTAAATTTCTTTCAAGAACAAATTTTCCTGCCTATTTTGCCATATTTCTTAATGTCTTGAATTGATATTTAGGTATAAATGTATTGAGCATTTAGGTGACTAAAATGTATGTTTTTCTTCACATTTAGATTTTTGCACTTCCAATAGTTAGTAATGTTTATGTTATTTAAAACAAATATTAATGTATTTATAAGGAACAACTTATAGGTATATAATTTAATTACGCAATAATTCAAGATTCGCTTGTCTCGAGACAGAAGAGGTCGTAGCTTGCTCGGAAGTGCGTTGCCGAAGACAGTTCGACCCCCGCCCCCTCCCCTAATCCTAGATTTGTTTAATTCTATGTTCGTTTAAAAAAAACCCAACGAACGAAACTCCTCTAGTAATGAAGTTTTCTTTGAGGGACAGGGTTCGAAATAACGCGCGGGATCGCGCGATTTGTGCACAGAAAAGTAAAGTCCCGCATAATAAAAAATGCTGTGCAGTATTTCCTCCCTGCAAATTCTTTCACAGACCTGTGATTCTTCAGTGAGTATTTAAAAAAAATTTTTTGAAGTCCGCGATTTTTATTTCTTTAATTTCTCAAAATCAATTCATAAAGCTGTCCCGGAAAAATTTGAGAATTTCTTCAAACGATCGTGGAAAAATATCGAGAATTTCCAAAAAAGAGTGCAGAAAGTTTTCGCCAATATCATCTAAAGAATGCGCAAAAAAAGTACGAATTTCGATAAACGATTGACGAATTTTTTTTTAAATTTCGTCAAAATGTCGCGGAAAAGAGTAGAGAATTTTGTTAATTGGTATGGAAAGGTATCGAGAATTTTCCCGATCAGTCGCGCAAAACTATCCCGAATTTCGACAAATGATCTCCCTGTAATAAAATCCATTTCGTCAATCGGTCGCAACAGAAAATAAATTTCGTCAAAAGGATCGCGGTAAAAACGAGAATTTCGCCAAAGGATCGCAGAATGAAAGCGCGAATTTTGCCAAAAGATTGCGGTAAGAAAAAACGAATTTCATCAAAAGATCGTGGAAAGAAAACGCGAATTTCATCGAAGGATCGTGCTAAAGAAATGTCAATTTCGTCAAAATATCGCGGTAAAAAACACGAATTTTGTCAAAGGTTAGTGGTGAAAAGTACGGATTTCGACAAAATATCGCGTAGAAAGACGTGAATTTCGTCACGCGATTTTGGGAAAAAATTGTAAATATCATGAAATGATCGCAGAATAAAATCGTGAATTTGGTCAAAATTTACTGCACTGGGCTAAAAGGTTGAAACCTGGTTTCTTTTCCTACTTTCAAAAGAACGCCGTGAAACGAGAAATACTAAAAATCGTATAAAATTTTCAGAGGAAAAAAAATACTATATTGACTTGAAAGACTGCAACCATATTTATTCCTTTTACGCATGTCAAAATAGGGCCGCGAAACACGAAATTCAACCAACCAACCAATATCCAGATTAATTTGAATTATCTGTGCTATTATTTTTCATTTTCAAAGGAGGCAGGGTATGTGTACCCCCCCCCCTTTCCCCCGGCTAATCTCATTTTGGATTTATCGTTTCACATCTGCATTCCCTTTCGAATTTTTATTGCTTCTTTCTTAACTTTAAACTACCAAAGCAAACAGACAAATACTTTCTATCCTCTTCAAGAACTTGCGTTAATTTCTCAGGAAATTACAGAAACATGCAATAGAAAGAACGGCGATAAAAAAAAAAAAAATCTCCCACAAACAAAAGACGTCAAAGTGAGATTATAAAGCCACCTTTTTTGACTTACTATGACTAATACAGATTCTTGTAAATATTCTAGTTTTAAAAAAGATAAACATCATAATTTTCTTTAAAAAAAAAGAACGTGGGTCTCTTTTTAGGGTTTCGTTCATCTAACGAAACCCTATTCGTCTTGCTGCTCTGTCTATCTGTCTGTCCGTCACAGAGCCCATTCTCAGAAACTATATATGTTAGAGATTTGAAATTTTGCATACTTACAGCTGAACACCTCACATCAAACGACAAATCCTAAAATCTCGAAAAATTCTTATATTCAACCCTCTGGGCTCTAACTTGTGTATTTTAAGCTTTTTTTTCTAACTCAGCCCCTAATTAAGTTGGAGACTTGAAATTTTGCAAAATTATAGATAAGCACTTGCGATCAAACGACAAATCATAAAATTTCGAAATAATCTTATATTTAACCGTCTGGGCTCTAACTTGTGTATCTTAAGCTTTTTTTTCTAACTCAGCTCCTAATTAAGTTGAAGATTCGAAATTTTGCAAGATTATAGCTAAGCACTTGCGATCAAACGACAAATCATAAAATTTCGAAATAATCTTATATTTAACCCTCTGGGCTCTAACTTGTGTATTTTAAGCTTTTTTTTCTAACTCAGCCCCTAATTATGTTGAAGACTTGAAATAATTATAAAAATATGCAAAAATTTCTTTTTTTTTTTTTTACCTTTTTGTTTCATACCATTTCAGGTGCATTTTTTTGACGGAGCCCTCAGATATATGCTACTTATTAAATATAAATATGTCAAAAGTTAAATTACCACTATTTCCGAATAGTAATTTCAACAAACATCTTAAATTCTTGCTGAAGACCGCCACCCCCTCAAGTAACATATCTACTGATAGATTGTGTAAAGGAGTTCCGTTCAGATACGTTTTTGTTAAGAATAGAGTGCGCTCCCTGGTGATGGAATGTGGAACTAACAGACCGCGATTTCATTTAAAGTAGGAAATCTAAGAATGCGATCCGTTTTAAACTTTAAGATACTTTATAAAACATGATCAAAAAGTATAAAGAAGAATGGCGTGTAGCATTTCAAGGGGGGGGGGGTGAGGGAGGGGAGTGAACAAAATTAGGAAATATAGCTGGACGATCTGTTTGAAACTTTAATATAGCTTATAAAACATAACAAAAATTTTAAACATCAGGCCGCGTCAAAAATCATGGTGACCATGGTTACCCCCACTTCGCACCCCCCCTAAGGGGGGCACTTTTCTAAATTTGGCAGATACCCGTCATGTTGTAGCATTTCGGGGTGGGGGTGGGGGGCACGAACAACATTAGGAAATATAACAAGGCGAATCTGTTTGAAGCTTTACGATAGTTTAGGAAGGGTTTGCCAAAATTTAGAGGGTGTTCCATGCCGATAAATGTACTGGACGTTTTGAAAGGAATATTAAACGAAACCCTTTGTGCGATCTATGATCACACTTACCCATTTGTTCTTTTGTAGATTTCGATTTTTTAAAATAATTGTGCTTGAATCTGCGCAAGCGGGGGGGGGGGGGGTGCTCGGGCACCCCCCCCCCCCTGATTACGCCTATGATACTGGTACCTGACCTTTCTACAAAGCATAATTGGTAGTCGGTGCCCGCTTCCTCACGTCGGGGAGGTACCGGCGTCTTGTCCAATACTTTGAAGAGAGTCGACGAAAATTTTTGGAGGTAAGATGCCGGTTGTTATTCCTTGGGGTAAGATGCCGGCTATTTTCCGTTGCGGTTAAATGCCTGGCTGTTTCTTTATCTATATACAGTCGAATCTCTATATAACGAAATTAATTGTTCCAATCAAAAAATTCGTTATATAGAAAAATTCGTTATATAGAGAAAGTCCTCGAAAATTCTTATTTAGTGGGTAAACTTTGAAAAAAAATGTTTTTGTGGTGCCTCATCATTCGTAATCAAGATTTTAAAATGTTTAACTCTAAATATTGACTTGATATTGTGTTTTTTAAATTATTTAAACAGTTTAAAAATCGAAAAACAAATATTTATTTGAAAGCATAGTGAAAAATTGCATAAAGAAAACATATTTGTGTTAGGCAAAAATCTGTAATTTTTGGAAATTTTAACACTTTAACACGAATGCAGAATTGAATCGGGAATATTTTCCTTAATATAAAGTCCTCTTCCTATAACATGAAAGAAACTCGTTATTTGATTTCGCAAATTTTTTTTTTCTTGTTTTAAGTTTTAACTTTTACTCTCATTGTCGCTCTTTCCATTATTGTTAAAAGCGCTGTTTAAAATGTCTCTATCAGTGGGATATTGTGCAACAATTAGAAGCTTTTTCGGAACAAATGGAGAAAATTTTCTGAAAAATTCGTTATATGGAGATAGATATTTCGTTATATAAAGATTATTTTTAATGTAATCATGGGAAAAGTTACTGTTCCTACTAAAAATTCCTTATACAGAGAAATTCGTTATATGGAAGTTCGTTATAGAGAGAGCCGACTGTATATATTACACTAACGTACGGGGCACAGAAATCGCGATTATTTGTTATTGTTTAATGGCAACTCCCGAGAAACGCATCTCATTGGTTATTGTGTAAAAGTCCTTTGGCAGGATTTAGGGCGATCGGGTTTATTTAAGTTTCGCTCTTTCTCTGCAATTATGAAGCTTCAAAATATCATTTGAAATGCACGTAAAAGATCTCGGCGAATGCTTGAAAGTGAAGAAGAAGCCGAATTAAGAAGAGAAAATCGAAATAGATTGGATCGAGAACGCCGTCAAATACAGAGCATAAGCCATCGCTAAAATAGGCTTAATAACAGTAGCATGTACGCATCGCTTCTGAAATCCAAATTACTGATTTAAACATTCCGGGTCATAACTGTGGGACTTTGAGTGAAACGTGCAATTTCTGCAAAGCACTGTATTGGAAATGCGAATTAAACAGCAGCTAGAATTTTACAAAATGTTGTCACGACGTTAAAGTAATTTTGTCCCCCCCCCCCCCCCTTTCTGTATGGAGCTGCAATACAAATTTCAGGTTCGTTTAAGTATATTATTATGGTTCCACCAGGACCAGTGATAAATTCCGTTTTATGCAGGTTATTTAAATTGAACAAAGTATAATAGCATTTTGGGGGAAGGGGGAAGCTGGAACTGGTTTTTTTTTTCGTTTATTGCAGGATTCCGTTACAAACAGGCTGTACTCTATTAGAAAATAAATTTGCTGGATGGTACTTTTCTTTAAAAAATCTATATAGTAATATTTGCTTACAATTTTATTATTTCTTTTTCAGTATTACAATTTATGTAGTTTTGTAATTGTTTTTTCATCTAAAGACTTTAAATAAAAAATTAAATTATTGAAAGTATAATTAAATTTTAATTGAATTCATCAATTAATTTGAAATAAGAAAAAAGTATGAGACATATAAAAATTAAAAAACTTAACTTGTGACTTTACACAACTTTGGAATTGAACAAGAGTCAAGCCCTGGTAATTTGAACCTGCGATAAAAATTTCAGATTCATTCAAGAATATTATTACGAGCCCAGGCAACGCAGGGCGGGTCAGCTAGTTGTTTAAATTACTCTTGGCTATTAACTAACTTGTCAGGGATTTTAATTAGATAATTTAAATCAGTGATTAAATCGTGATTTTTAATCAACTGATTAAAAAAAATCATTGATTAAAATCATAAATTTTCTAAATGTTTAAACTGACATAAAGAAATATTAAAATCTAAAATGAATATAATTTGAAAGGTTTCTATACGTATTCTGCCTTATAAATAAACTTTATTGGCCTTATAAATAATTGGTTAATAAATATTAATTTTAATCATTGTTAAAATTTTTATGTTAAATGCAGTTATAAATAATTTTAATAAATGCAAATATCGGTAGTACTATATAATACAGTTTCACATAACTAGGGTCTTCTGCCCCCTACGTGCTACGCTCCCCAACCACCATCAGGACACCGCAGACTCTAAAAATACGCCAATTTGATCTGCTTTGAAAAGATAACGGATTAAATTTCCTACCAAGAATCAGAAGATGAGGATTTTTTTTTTTAAGTGAAGGAGAATCAGTGTTCAGAGGGTCTAGCAGAGTGCAATAAAACCTCTGAAAAATGTGATTGTATCAAATGCATTCAGTGAAACTGTTGGTTATATTAAAGTTACACAAAGTTCCTAAACAAATGTGCAGTCTGTGGCAGATTTGAGTTATAGCTGAAAAGAACAAAGTGTCATATGAAAAACACCAACAAAAAAAGCTGCAGTCTAAAGTACTTTAACACAGTAGCTGTATCGTATTTAACCTTATTATAATGTTTAAAAATAGGCATAGTTAATAGCCATAATTTTTTTAAATGTTAAGTAGTACATAACTTTTTTTTTTCAAATATTAGTTTGTCTTTTTATTAAAATGCCAACGTTTGTTACATTCACATTTTTGTAATTTCCTAACATTAAATAAGTTAACAACCTTAATGTGTCTAAAATATTAAAGTTACTTTTATTCGTCCCATTATGTTTTAAACTACTTCACAAAAATTATTGTTTACATTGAAACTCTACAAGGCACTTTACCTCTAGATAGTTGGCCATCTTATCCATAGGTATGGGTAAGATGCCGAAATGCAAGTGTTTACAAAAACAAAATTTTTGATGCTTTATATAATATGTGTAAAATGAAATAAGGTTTTAAATGATACATAAGGGTACAAACTTTAACAAGAAATCAATGAATAACAATAACAATAACATAAAGTCAAAAACTGTGGCATCTTCACCCAATTTACCCTATATACAGCAAAAATATACCGCATCTTGTCAATCCTTTTAATGCAAACCATGCTTCAATATCATTTTTAGCACTTTTCCCAAACTGAATTTTTGACTGCGAATGTTAAAAGTTTTTGGCGGTTTATACAGTGCTTGAAATTTTCAAGTTTCGAGTATTGTAGGGGAGATGGAGGATGAATGGGACATTTTCACAAAAATATTTATTTTAAATACTTTTTTAAATTTATGATCAGTATTATGTATCACATTTCATACATTAGGTATTTGACGACATCTATGCACAATATTTCGTCTAGATTATTATTATTCAGTAAAATATTATAAAATAAAAAAAAGCTCCTCTCTCTCCCAATCATCCCCATAGTAAGGATGGATGGGACACTAACAGGGATGGATGGGACACAAAAATTTTCCTCACTGTATTCAATGTTACCTAATTAAAATTTATAATTATAAAATTATATGTAATTATATTTGTAATATATGATCTTATAATATGCTTATTATATCTCAGCGTTGCTAATCACTTCTTTTACTATAGATTTAACTTGCAATGCAAACTTCGACTGTCTATCTGTTCCCTTTTCCCACTTACGAGGCATTTTAGATATGAAATGAAGGTGAAAAATATCTTTGAAATACGGCCTAGCTAAACTTTTCATTTACAACTTATTAATTAATATTAATTCAATGTTTCTTAGTATAATGCGCAAATGAAATTACGTTAGGGGAAGTGCGAGTGGGGATTTATTTTAGCACCAGTTCAAAATTCAACATAATTTCCCCCATTTGATCGATAAACATATACTATTTTTAACAATTTTATCTATTTTGATAAAGTTTCAATAGCAATTTTTTGATAAACTATTTAATCTTTATTATAATACAATAATTAGGATTCAATATAATTTTAAATAATAAACAAGCTATATAATAAGATACTGTTTAATAATAATAATTAATATAAATTATTAATTCATAAACCTATATAATATTTTTTAGTTAATAAATAAATGTTTTAACATATCTAGGAAGGAATGAGACTGCCCCATTCATCCCCATTTGAAGTTGTCCCAATCATTCCTTTCATACATAGATTCAATTGTCTGCCATTTTGCCTCAGATATTATTTTGTCACATTGATTAATATTTATCCATTTTAATTACCAATATTGAACTTTCAAGTAAATAACTACAGAATATCTTATTTGTTTATATTGTATAAAATATTTGACAACTTCAAATGTAAAAAAAAAAAGTTAGTTTTAAGCAGAGTTTCATAAACTGCAATTTTGCAAAAAAATGAAAACTGCCATGTGGTTTTGATTTTGGTTCTAAAGCACACTATGGTAGTGCCATATATGAGAATAGAAAGCAACTAAAAAAAAAAAAAAACGTTCATTGCCTGAAATATTGAGAATTTTCCATCCATACCTTGTCCCATTCATCCCCCAGCTCCCCTACTTCTTAAATTCATAAATAAAAGAAAAAAAAAGTAACTGCAAACTTATTATTCAGATACAGATGATTTTAATTTTTAATAACGCAGAACTATATTGTTCTACAATTATAAATAAAAATAGAATTAATTCTTATTTTTTCATACATTTTAACGACAGAGAACAGTGGATTAAGAAAAAAAGTTACATGCCCATTTAAGAATGTCGAACATATTCTATAGTACTATTGAAGTTGTCAACAAAATGTATTTTTATAATATTCAGTACACAGATTCAAGATTCAAATGTGTGGTATTTTTCTCGAGGCTGTATTAGATCGATATAAATTCATTTCAAATATTTTATCTGTAAGATTAATCTTATATAAATATAAAAGTGTCCAGGCTAGGATTCGAAACAGGGGCCTTTTGGCTGAAGTCGCCAATGCTCTACCAACTCAGATAGACCCACCAGTGGCTGAGAGGTTCTGTTCCCGAAGGTGGTAGACGGACGATGCTGGGTTCGAACCTAATCGCGCCCGTCAGCCTAACCGTTAGGAGTTTTCGTGGTTTTCTTCGAACCTTGGGAAACCTTGCGTAAATACGGGTTAGGTTCCCTTAGAAAGACCCCCATGGATGGGCCCTCCCTCTTGGGCCTATATCCCTCGAATCGGCCGTCAAAAATTCATTCAACTCAACCCAACTGAGATATCCCGGACAAACCTGGCAGACACATAATTCACCCAGAAACCTAATGACTATGACATCTGGTGTGATATGTGAATCAGCTAAGAAGAATAAATGAGAGGTAATGGAAACTCCAAGAAACGTTGGACAAGTAATTATATTCATGAAACGCAGGTAATATAACTCCAGAAAAACACTGTATACGTATTTACACATGAATAATTAAAGTTGTAAACAATTTGGATACTTTTTCGTCCACTTTGGAAAAATTACAACTTTAATTATTCATGTGCAAATACGTATCCAGCGTTTTTCTGGAGTTATATTTCCTGCGTTTTATGAATATAATAATTGTGGTAGTAAAATTGCACTGGTGTATATTAAAAGTCCTTTCTTTTCTCAAGCCTTTAACTTTTGAAAACGAACAGCTATTGCCATAAAAAGTAGCAACAGTGTACAATGAAGTGTGCATGTTCTATTTGATATGATTGCTTAGAGCGTCTCACAGTCGAAAAAGCAGAATATATAGCGTACGTATATCGAAAACTATATGAAATGTAGGAGAACAGTCAATTACTAAGTTGGAGAACAACATCTTTGTATAGTCCAAAAAGACCTTTCTCGCATACGAATGCTAAGAATAACACGATCATATGTTCGCGATTTCCAACAGTGTTACGTCACCAACCGCTTGAGCACCACCCTCTGAATACTAGGCGTGATTGCTGACACAAAAATAGTGGATGTCGTGGGCAGATTTTTGTTTACGTTTGTACGGTCACCTACGTTTAGACACCAGTATTTTCTAAAAGTTTTCTTTGACTTGTTTAATCTCAGAAAAAAAAAAAGCTGAAAAAACTTTTAAAAATTATTGGTCAGGCCTAGCATTCAAGAAGTGCTGGCTCGAGAGTAAAGCAACCAGTTGTCAATGGGGCTATTTCGTGTCGGTACTCAAACTGTTCAATCAATGGTGTTTTATGGTTTGATTTTGTATATTGAAAATAAGAATTGTCTCGTTTCTTTATGTAACATTTATTGAAATCGCGAACAAACAAACAAGTGTTGTACGTGTTCAATTCTTAGAATTCATGTGCAAAAGGAATTTTTTTGTTTTAAATCTATGTTACTTTGAAAGTGAGTATATTTCCTGTACCTCATATATTTTTTCAAGTTTGGCACAATAACTTGCTCTCTTGATTTTTATTCAAGGAGGTGCAGTAAACTATCTTATCGAATAGCGGATGGCCACTTTACTATACCTAAACACTATTGTTTGACTAGAACTCGAGTTGAACGTTTGTCATGGAAAAAATACACCAAAATTTTCGGGAACTTCGCACTAAAATTAAAAAAGTTCGTGTAATCCTCCTCCACAAAAAAAGGTAATAGCTTTCAATTTTTTCCCGACTGCCATGAAGGGTTATGTGTTTGATGCGTATCTGGGTATGTGTGAGGGTATGTGGATTTCTTTATACCCTCGAAACATCCCAACGGCTGGATGGATTTTAATGAATGAGGTCTCTATCAATTCGTCCTAACCGTCCGATGGTTATAGGCTAGATTTTGTTTTCATAAATTCAAAATGGCGGCCGTAAAATAAAAAATAGTGGTAGAGACAAAAAAAAATTACGCACCATATTGAGGGGCATATATTGGCATTGGATAGGTCTTTCAAAATGAAGACGATGTTTGCTAGACTATTTTACAGTCAGAAACTCGGTTTAAATAGTACACAACCTGAAAGCTATGTACGTAGGATCTCTAGCTTAACTGTAACCCTAACTTCCATAGACATCTATAGGCCTCATAAAAACTGTGTTTATAGATAGGAACTAACAATTAAACACAACTTAAAAGTCATCAATACAAGTAAATCAAAAAATAGGCAAGTAATATAAACTAAAAATTCGTCAGTAAAAAATTAAATTAAAAAAAAAAAAAAAAAAAAAAAACAGACTGCGTAAAAAGCGAACTAAAAAGAGGGAAACAAGATGACAAAGGAAAATAGTAGAGTGTTTAATGGAAATCCTTCTTTTTTTACTTAAGTAATTGCAGTCGGAGGCAAACATGTAGCTAGAAAGAGCCGCAGTACTTACCTAAACATGAATCTGATGCCCCCGACTGCAATTACTTAGGTAAAAATTGACATTGGGAAAAAATACACACTTTACTGTTTTCCTACGTCAACTTGTTTCCCACTTTTTAGTTTGATTTTTACGCAGTCAAGGTTTTTTATTTTTTAAATTTAATTTTTTATTCTTGTTGTAGTACATTCTGAACAATAAAATCATTATCCATACAGATAAATAAATATATAACATCTCTGATAATTCCATTTATTTCCAGGCTTTGCAATACGTTTTCTATGTGAATTATGTAAATTAATGTTTCAATCTAAATTAATATCAAGTATTATGTTAGGTCAAAATTATTTGTACTTCAACTTAATCTTTCATTCTGAAATACATTTTTAGTATTTGGAAATAAGCTTTTAGTTAATATGATTTCGTATTTCTCAGAATTAACAATCACTGGATTGCTGATTTGAAAAGTTTTAAATAGCATTCAATTTCTGATTTTCAAAATTTTACTAATTTGCCGTGTTCAACATTACGTTACTAAAAGAGCTCCGTTTTTATTCTTTAATTCTTTCTTCTCAAACATTGAAATGTTATTCGAAACTACAAAATTATTGCAGTGAAATCTTATAGTTAAATACTAGGGGTTAAATACTCCTTGTAATTCGAAATGACGTCAAATGCGCAGCGCACCCTTTTGACTCTTGAAGTCCACCGTAGCGGAGATTGTTTTGGGGCCTATAGCAACAATGACTGTCGCTCGAATGATCCTCATTTATACACAGAAATAGTTAGACAAACCAGACATAACAATTTTTATTTCTTCCCATTACATATATATGTAATTTTTTAAAACACAACCACATCCATGTCCTACCCAGGGATTCGAACCCGGGCCCTCAGCGGCGCAGCAGCCTCCGCTTACAGACCGTTTGGCGATTAGCGCACCCCTTTTAAAGGAAGTTTCAAAATGCACAAAATGTGTTAAGCAATCAATATATATATATATATATATATATATATATACCACTGCCAGACAAATTTAGCTTTTAAAATATACAAAACAGGTATAAATGAGGACATGTTTGAAATATTTATATTTAAATTAAAATATTTACCCCCCCCCCCCCACCCGCCTTAAGAAAAAAAAACTTTTACAAAAATAATTATTCTTACTGTATGCGGATGTAAGAGTCAATTTTAGCAGTATATTTGTTGTTTTAACGGCCACGCATGTGGATAATGCGGACAGTTCTATGTATCTGGACCCAAGACCTGATTTATGGCAAGCATTCCGGGAGTGTGCTCTGTCCCCCTTGGCCTCCCACTCAAAAAAAAAAAAAACGCGCCATTATGTTTCAAATCTAAATTTGAAAGTTGTTGACTTTCATTTGATAAACTTCTGTTGCCTTAAAAAGATTGAAAGCACTCTTTATAGGAAAATAAACTATCAGAAATTTAAAAAATGTTCCCGCAACAGAGTTAAACTTAAAAAAAAAAAAAATAGTACTGTGCGATCCCTCTCAATCTATCAATCATAAACAGTTTTGAGTGATTTTTATCTGACTTTTCTATCATAATCTAATACTGTGTAATATTTTTCTTTCTCTGAAATTAACCGTAAAGTCTTTTTAATGAGATAACTAAGTTCCTAATTAATGAAATTACTAAGATTTTAATTAATGAGATAACTAAGCTCCTAATTAACCATAAAGTACTTTTAATGAAATACTTCGAGGAATAAGCCCTACACTAGATTGAAAAGTAATTCGACAGGATTTTCAGGCGTCTGGAACTTTCTTCCTTTAAGCAAAATAATCACAGTTACGCTGTTATTTCCTCATATAGGTCACAAGAAAAAGAAAAATAAGGGCGAATGACCCACATAACATACCTGTTTCAGCATAATCAAATAAATGCAAGTAACAAAGTAACTTTATTGCTTTTTTGATCGATTTTTAGCAAGAAGGGTTAGAATTTATATAAAAAAACATGTAATAAATATAGGAGCAAACCCGATATACTCTATTTATGCGTACAATATATAATAATAAATATACCTCTATATTATAAAGAACAAACGTGTCCGTGCGTAACGCTGACGTCATTTTGACGGTGGCAATAGCAGACGATTAAATTTAATTTTTATTAACATTTATTGTAATTTTTTAAACGTCTAAATACCGCACATTTTCAATTTTTACACAGTCGAATATGGAAAAAAATTTACTTTCAAATGCAATTTGTCTGAAAATTATATCGCAATTTGTTTAAAAAATGTATCGCAATTTACTCACTTTTAATTGTTTTTGAAATAATTTTCAAGCATGGTTTTTTTATTTTTATCTATTTTTTTTTTCAAATTCATTTCTATCGCATGCAGAGGATTAAAAATAATAAAGTTATTTCCTGACGCGAGGCTAAAATGAAAGGGTCTCTTTTAATAACTTTAAAAACTTTATTTGAACGCATTTTTGCTAGTTTTCAGATGAATATAATTTTTGGTACACTGTAAAAAAAAAAAAAAAAAAAAAAAAAAGACGACTAAAAAACGGAGATTCTACTGGCAATCTAGACGCCAGTACTATTTCCGTATTTTTACGGAAATTTTTCCCCATAAATTACAGAAAAATTTCCGTTTTTCGGATTAAAAACGGAAAGTTTTCTGTAATTTATGAGAAAAAATTTCTGGAAAAAAAAAAAAAAAAAAAAAAAAAAACGGAAACAGTACTTGCATCTAGATTGCCAGTAGAATCTTCCTTATTAGTCCATTTTTTGTACAGTGTACTGTTAGTGGAGATTCTAAAAAAATATATTAAATTTACAAAATCTATTAAATTTATCAATTTACGTAAAAAAGAAAAAATATAGACCCGTGCGAAGCTTTCTCACCGCAATCTTTGAGATTATTTGCTGTTACATTTTTTCATTAATTTATTACTAGGTTGAGCAAAAAGTTCTGAAAAATTTGTGAAAGTTGCGTTGTTATGCGCACATTAACAACAAAAGCAACAAGGACAATTCTTTAAAGTAGAGACCATCATAGTCCACGACTTTCTGGCACCATTCTGCCAGATTCCGGATTTGCTGGCTTAGTTTGTCGCCGTTACCAGCACCTTTATTCTCATTGATCTCATCGACGGCTTCCAGAATCGATAGGCCTTTTCCTTAATAATGCCGGGTCAGCACACTTAAATCATACTGTTCAATAGGCATTTTGGAAACAAAGTTCCTGAACTCCCATAAATATACCACTAGTACTCCTATATATGATAAAAATTCTGGTAACTATTAGATTAAAAATTTCCCAGAACTTTTTGCTCAACCTAATAATATTATTATTTTAATCAAACAACTTGTTTTAACGGTATGTAAGTACAGTAATCCCTTAACATTCGCGAGGGTTAGGTTCGCGGATATCTCCGCGAATGTTGAGACTGTCTTCCCGTGCATAAAAGGCTAGGTTTAAAGATTTTTTTTTTAATTGAAAAAAAGCAATTGAAACGTAAATATATATTAGTTAAGCCTTAAAAAATGCTTGCTCAAAATAAATTTGAATAATTATAAACATATTGTACAAAGTTGAGTTGCTAGTTGATGACTGAAAAAAATTGTTGATATACGATTGTTTGGAAGAACAGATCTTTTGTTTATGAATTTTCATATAAGGAAAAGTTGCGGCCTCGATATCTCTTTTAAATTTAAGACTACTCACCAGTGAAGGATCGCATTCTATTGCTTTCTCAACACGTTGTTGCTGAAAATTTAAAATTTCCCATACAAAATTTTTCAGGAAATTTTTCATTTGCAATACAAAATTTTGAATTTCAGAAATTTTAGGATTTTTTTATTTTTAGCATCAAGTCATGTTTCGGATTTCTCGGAATTACTGATCTATATTTTGCCTCAATACAAAGGCTAAAATTCTCGAAATTTAGGCTATATCCAGTGTCAAATAGTTTACGCAATGGGTGAAACAAAGAGAGTTTACTTTGTAAAAAAAAAAAAAAAAACATTATTTACAAAACGAAATTCGCGAATAACCAAATTAATTATTCGCAAATTTTGAAATGTTCTTCATTTTTTACTTCGCGAATAATCAAAACTCGCGAACGTTAAATCCGCAAATGTTAAGGGATTACTGTATACTACGACAAGAGCCGCTTGCAGAACATTTCGAAAAATATCCCATTCATCGCTGTGCCTTTAATGTATGTTGTATACATGGATCACTTTTCCTTTAGTATTCTGAAAGCATAACTGAAGCATTTACAAAAATTGCGTGTGACTTTTACAAAACTTGCATTCAATAGAACTTGGCAGGCAGTTTTGTTTAGTTTAGAAAATTAAGTTAAGATTGTTCGCATAATAATTTTAATTCATATTCAGTATGAATTTCTTTAATTTCTCCCACGAAAACACACATACATAACTCATATTTTTCAGCATTTTTTTTTTTAATTCTTTTAATTTCTCTCACAAATTCACATATAGATAAGCTGCTTTTTCTGTATGTGTTTATTTATTTTTAAGCTTTAAAAATACATAAAATATAATACTTTGTTTTTAAAATGATAACATAGAACTAGATGAAGCATTTTAATATGCGGAATTGAATCCATTTGTGTCAGCAGAGATTCCAGATTTGAAAAGAAAAAAAAAAGACTAAGATACATTTTTTTACTGTTGTTTTCAGAATACAAATTTCGTACAATTTAAAGAGAAGAGCTAATTATTAAATATAAAGAAAGTCATATGATCATTAATTAACCCCTTTCCTGTGACGCCCGAAATCAGTTCGAGAAACGCAAATGCGCCAATTTCAGAATGCCCGACCTGAGTTCCGGCAAGAGAGAAATCGGTGGTTCAATTCTGTGAAGACCGAACACAATTCGTCCAATGCATAATATGTAATTTACTAGATCAATTTACGTGTATTGATCTTGCAAGTATCTTGAATGAGTTCATTAATGACATATGTAGCTCTTATACACTGCTCAAAACAATTAAAGGATATTGCAGTTTTAGGTGGATTTTGTATCTGGTAAGCTGTTTAGCTGATTGATACATGGTCGACAGACATAGTAGGTTATATGAGAATAAATTACACATGTTTGGCAGAAAAAATGCATTTTATTGCGCATTTGTGTACTAAAGGAAAAAAACACAATTTGTGCATATGAGAAAAAAAGAATAAGAAAAGGTGTTTTCTTCAAAGAAAATCATTTTCAGTAGGGGGTATGGTTTCCACGGGCGGCCAGCAACGCTGAACACCTTTGAGGCATGGACTCAATGAGGCTATTAATGACGAGTTGGGGTATTCTGCCCCACTCTTCCAGAAGAGCTCTTTCCAGTTCTTGGAGATTTTGTGGGGGTTGTTGGCGGCCAGAAACTCGTCTTCCTAGAGCGTCCCAAACGTGCTCGATAGGATTCATGTCTGGAGAACACGCTGGCCATTCCATTCGAACGATTCCTTCCTCGAAAAGGAAATCCTCCACCAGGTTTGCACGATGTGGCCTGCAGTTATCGTCCATTAAAATGAAGTTATCTCCGATTGCTGCAGCGTAAGGGACTATAATAGGTCTGAGGATCTCATCCCTATATCGGCGACCAGTCAGAGCTCCATCTCGAATGATGTAGAGGTCAGTGCGCCCGTCAATAGAGATGCCACCATACACCAACACTCCTCCACCGCCAAATCTGACACTTTCGTGCACGAACGCAGGATTATTCCTACTGCCACGGTCCCTCCAGATGAAAATACGCCTATTATCCGGATGCACAAAAAAAACGGGACTCGTCAGAAAACAGAATATTGCTCCATTCATTTCTCCTCCAGTTGACATGCTCGGTTGCCCACTCCCTGCGGTCGCGACGATGCCTTGATGTTAATCTAACACATACCATCGGTCGGCGAGCATACAGACCTACAGCATGGAGCCGGTTTCGGACAGACTGAGTTGAAATCGTGGTGCCTGTAGCCGAGCGAAGCTGTTGTTGGAGAAGAGTAGCGTTCATGGTTCGGTGTCTCCGAGCTGTTAACGCTAAATACCGATCTTCATTGGGCGTTGTTGCCCGTCTACGACCTTGCCCTGGTCTTCGGCCTGCACATCCACTCTCCAAAAAACGGTTCCAGATCCTGGAAATGACACTTTGTGACACCCCAATGGCTTGCGCTACTACGGCTTGAGTTTGGCCCCCTTCTAACCTACCAACAATTCTCAAAGCTTTTGAATCTGTCAAATGACTTCGCTGAGACATCATACTCATCGAAACAAAGTAATCACTGAATGCCGATCATCCTTGTCTTCATTCTCTTTTATCCAGTTGAAAGTCAAATTTCATTCGCTGCCGCTGAAGCGACGTTTTTGACGTCGAACTCAAAATTTGCATACTCCACAGTTTGAAAACCAGAAAAATTTGCATTTGTGATTCTCTTCTTCTATTTTCGGCAAAAAAATTTCGTTTATATCTTTATTTTATATAAAACTTCAAATATCCTTTAATTGTTTTGAGCAGTGTACTTTGTTAACAAGGACACGCAAAAGTGTTTGATGGCATTCATTGAATGGCTTGGGTTCAGACCTTGTTTGAGCGTAGGAAACATATTATAGACTATGGGCGATTTTTATATGTTATATTTATCTTGAAAGTTATGTCACTTGATTTATGTTGTTATAATTTGAGAAAACATTACTGTAATCCATTGACATTTCCCATATATGTGAAAATATCGAATATAGTAGTTATTTCGTTTAAAATTTTGTTAAACAAAAAAATCCACTTCTAACATTTTGATGATAATAACGAACAAAATTAAAGAGAACTTTTTTTTTTAATTTTTGGCACGTTTTTCTCAAATATATTTTACAGGCAAGGGGTTAAAAGATAGGGTACTACTTAATTATTCCGTCGACCAATTTCGCCAAATTATAAACCACCCGCCAAATTATACAAATTGATATAATTTTTATTTTGAATAACGAAAGAACAAATAAATTAGTATAACATTAATAAAAATACAAATAAAACGTCGAAATGTGCGTCAAGTGAATTTGACATTTGCGATCAACCATTATTGACATTTAATCTGATAGTCTGGCGATAGATTTTTGATCGAAGGGATAACCAAATAGCACCAAAGATAGCGTTAAAGAATTTATGTGCATAACATGAAAACCAGTGGCGTGGCGTCCGGTCATCGCTGGATGCGGCGATGACCAAACAATATTTTAAAACTCTTAATAAGCTTTTAAAACTCTACGATCCAGTTTAGCAGAACATTTGGAGTTCATGTATAAGTGAAGGTAAGATTTAAAGTTTCTTTTTTGAACATTCAACCATTGAATTTTAGAGTTAATAATTTTTCACCACAAACTTAAATAATTGCGATGACCACCGAAAATTTTCACGCCACGCCACTGATGAAAACGTATGTATGTTTACTAACTTCGTAAAATATAACAATAAATTTCTTCAATAAATTTGTGCTATTGACTAAACAAATAAATATTTAACAAATTTTAAATGAAATTTTAATCGTATATTCAAAAGAATATAAACAACTAATGACAAAAGTCAACATAGTACGAAAACGATAATTTTAAAGGCAAAATAACAAATGTGTAGATTTAAAGGTTTTGGGTCGCTGAATAAGTATTCAGGAAAATATGAGATATTTATTGAATAAAGTTTTACTGTGAATTTCTTTCAAGGAAAAATATCTCAGGATATAGAAGTTTTACGCCATAATAAGAAATTCTCATTTTGACTTCGAAATTCCCATTTTATTCGACTTGCCAGTTTTTTCTTTTCTCTTTTAAGTTTTCTTTATTTCTTTTTTTTTTAAACTTTAGGATGGCTTATTCAGCTCTAAAACTGTATCTTGAGTGTAATCTTGAGTTTCTTAACCCTTTTTTAGGGGTCTCAAGACTCTTAAGGGGTCTCAGGACTCTTAAAATTGGAAAGAATGAAAAAAAGACCATTTTCAACATATAATATCTTAAAATGTAATTGATTTTAAGACAAAATTTTATATTAGGATGAAAGATATAAGTATGTTCTTTCATTTCATGTATTTGAAAAATTACAAGATGCAGAATTAGAATTTACAGTGGGCTCAAAATGTCAGACATTTGACGAGCGGAAAATCGGCATAACAGATTATGCGTACGATTACAAAATAAATTTTGCAAGTAAAAGGAAAAGTTTGTGTCCTACTTATGCTTCACATTGTCATAATTACTCTGAACCTAAATAAATTTGTATTTAAAGCATTTTTCTATTTTTAATACAAAGTTGTATTTAGTTAATGCAAAATTTAGAAATTTTCAACAGTATAATCACCTATAAAGAATACATTTCTGAACAACAAGAAGGAAATTTTAGGTTCAGTTTATACAGACTAACATGAAACATATGTTTTGAAAATTTCATGAATTAAAATTCAGAAGTTTTTGAAATATCGTGCGCGTTATGCCCAAAAACGTCATTTGGAGAAAATCGACTTCAAAGTTTCTGAAACGCCGCTTCGGCTATTGAGCGTGTATAATTCTAAAAGCCATAACTTCTTTTCTAATAGGAATTTCAAGAAAACATTTATACCAAAATGTTCAGAAAAGATAGTAGTTTAATATATAAAAAAACTAAAATTTCGAAAATTTTAAAGTCCTGAGACCCCTTAAAATATCAAAATTTTCAAAATTTTAATTTTTTTAGATGTTGAGCTTTTATCTTTTCTGAACATTGATATAATTGTTTCCTTGAAAATCCTAATAGAACAGAAGTTATGGCTTTTAGAATTATACATGCTCAAATGCTGAAGCGGCGTTTCCGAAACTTTGAAGTCATTTTTCTTTAAATGACGTTTTTGGGGATAACGCGCACGATATCTCAAAAACTTTTGAATATTTTTTCACAAAATTTTTGAAACACCTGTTTCATGTTAGTTTGTATAAATTGAACCTAAAATTTCCTTTTTATAGTAATTTTTTTTAAGGTGATTATATTGTTGAAATTTTCGAAATTTTGCCTTACCTAAATACAACTTTGTATTAAAAATATAAAAATGCTTTATGCTCAAATGCTGAAGCGGCGTTTCCGAAACTTTGAAGTCATTTTTCTTTAAATGGCATTTTTGGGGATAACGCGCACGATATCTCAAAAATTTCTGAATATTTTTTCACGAAATTTTTGAAACATCTGTTTCATGTTAGTTTGTATAAATTGAACCTAAAATTTCCTTTTATAGTAATTTTTTTAAGGTGATTATATTGTTGAAATTTTCGAAATTTGCATTACCAACAACTTTGTATTAAAAATATAAAAATGCTTTAAATACAAATTTATTCAGATTAAGGGCAATTATTACAATCTAAAGTATAAGCAGGCACCAAAATTTCCCTTCTAGTTCCACAAGTTATTATGTAATCCTGCGCGTAACCTGTTATGCTAATTTTCTGCTCGTCAAATGTCTGACACTTTGGAGCCCCCTGTAAATACTAATTCTGCATTTTACATTTTTAAAAATATTTGAAATGAAAGAATATATTTATATCTTTCATTCCCAATTAAAATTGTGTCTTAAAATCAAATACATGTTATGATATTAACTGTTGAAAATGATCTTTTTTTTTTTTTTCATTTTTTCCAATTTTAAGAGTCCTGAGACCCCTTAAACAGAATAAGGACTTAAATACACAAAATCCCGTTAAAACGGAACTTGTATACGAGGGACTCACAACCATAGTAGATCAAGTCCATTTAAAAAGAGATAGTCAATTTAGAAGGTGCATAAAATCTGTTTTATTCACTCCCATAATGAAACAAGTCTCTAAACAAATGTCATATATGAGAAAGTAAGCGAAAAAAGGCTTGGTTCTTCACTGTGAGAGTAGATGACACAGATCTATGCACCTTCCATATGGAATACCTCACTTTTTTTTTTTTTTTTAATTATTTGGAAAAATGGTTATTGTCCTCTGTCAGGGTAGAAAATCAAAAACATATCTGAAGCGTTTTATTGGTTGAATCCGCATTTTATTCGTTTTCTGACTGGTCTATACAGTAATCTGTATTTTCCCTTTACTTTCAATAGAGATGGATACTTCTGTTGCCACTATGACAAAAAAGTAATAAAAACTACAAAGAAACAAATTGAGATACAGCTTTCAAACAAATTGCATTTAAAAGTACATTTTTTTTCTCTATACGACGGTGTAAAAAGCAATATTGTGGGATGTTTAGAAGTTTAAGAATGAAATTTCATTTAAAATGGGTCCAGGAATATCAATGTTTAATCCATGGCATACGTAATGAATGACCAGCTCCGTAGAAGTTTAAAAATTTACAGTACCGAAAAATGTAATCCATGGCGTACGTAATGTAGGATCAACTCCGTGTGATTTTTTATGTCTTAAATTTCAGTCTTTGAAAAAATCATTTTCCAAATGATCGTTGTAATTTGTTAAATTGCATTTTTTTTTTTTTTTCCAAAATGGACTTAGTCTACTATGGTTGTGAGCCCCTCATATAAAGCAATCCTGTTTCAACGGAAAATAACATTATTGTGCTGGCGAAAAGAATACAATTAAAATTGTCTGTTAAGAAGGAATTTGTATAAAACCAATTTTTTCTTCGGTTGCTAATTATTTTGTCTTAACAGACTTTACTGCATACATAAATAAGCAACGTAAATTAATAGGAAAAAAAGTAATATTTAATAAACAAATAAAACCGACTTCAAGGGATTTTTTCTTACCTTCGTGTTTTCTTAGCAACACTTTATTGTTATCCACAATGGAGTCCTGCACAGTTCAGGTTACCCGAACTGTCTCGACCCGATCTGAACCCGAAAAACAAATTTTGTTGAGCCGAACCAGATGTATAACCAAAATCGACCCAAATAAAAAGACAATTAATCCCAATAGAGAAAAATAGTCTATGTCTCAAATATTAATTTTGACGTTTATGTATAAAATTAACATACGCACACACATACACATCAAGGAAATCATAAAAGTCGCATAGGTTTAATATTAGCGGGGGGAATTGGGCATCTCACTTACCAAAACCCTTAAGATTGAGAATGGTTTTCATAAAACGCGAATGATCTTCTGTGGTTAAAAGTTATTAAAAAATAAAACCTGTTAGCTCACCCTGTGTAAATTTTTAATAAGTATTTCTATCAATTTTATTAATGGAAAACTTTACTTATCTTGTTGCTTCCGATGTTCCAATAACCTTACTACTGAAAGTCTTTTTCAATTAAAATAAAATCATTTTTGTCTTTTTATGCAAAACTATTCAACTGATAAAATGACTTTTTAAATAATTGCAATTTATCTAAAAAACAGAGCCATCTCACATAACATTGTCATCATAATTTTCTTTTTCATTTAAGGGGTCTGAAGACTCTTAAAATTGGGGGGAAAAAAGACCATTTTCAACATTTAATATCTTAAAATGTGTTCGATTTTAAGACACAATTTTTATTGGGATGAAAGATATAAGTATGTTCTTTCATTCTATGTATTTAAAAAATTGCAAGATGCAGAAATAGCATTTACAGGGAGCTAACTTACTCGCAGGATTACAAAATGAATATTGCAACTGGAATGAAAATTTTGGTGTCTACTTATACTTCAGATTGTAATAATTACCCTAAACTTAAATAAATTTGTATTTAAAGCATTTTTATACTTTTAATACAAAGTTGTATTTAGCTAATGCAAAATTAAAAAAAAATTCAATAGTATAATCGCCTAAAAATATTTTTTTTTTTTTGAACAATAAAAGGGCAATTTTAGGTTCAGTTTATACAGACTAACATGAAATATATATTTTGAAAATTTCATGAAAAAATATTCAAAAGTTTTTGAGATATCGGGCGCGTTATAGCCCCCCCCCCCCACCCCAAAAAAAAAGGTAAAAAATGACTTCAAACTTTGGGAGACGCCGCTTCAGCTATTGAACCGATACAATTCAAAAAGCCATAACTTCTGTTCTAATGGGAATTTAAAGGAAACACTTATATATAAATGTTCAGAAAATATAGGAATTTAATACTTTTTAAAAATTTGAAAACTTTAAGATCCCTGAGACCCCTTAATGACTCACACATAATCGCACTGAAACATTTTTTGTATAACACAATTATTACAAAAAATAAATAAATCACCTTGTGTTCCAAATATGAAAAACGAAAAACAGATTCAATAACAATTCTATGAATGACTATCACAAAAAAGAGGAGTATGCAAAAATATAAGTTATAATTAGTGTTTCCAGGTCCAGTGTTACAAAAAGCTGGACAGTTAGACACAGAAATTGGGACAAGGGCTTTTAAATAGGGACGAAAAAAATACAGTAAATACTATGAAAACCGAACCTGTCTATAACGGAATGCTGACTTAAACATAAAATCTCCATTTTCCCTCCGGTAAAAATACCATGCAATCTGCTAAGACAAAAGCCTGTTTAACTCTTTATCTACTGACGGTACTTATAAGTACCATTAAAGTAACTTGTTATAAAATTAATTTAATACATCGATTAGTAGTAATACAGTTTAGAATGGGTTATAGATGCATTACTTTATCTTGTTCCAAAAGCATTATTGGTTACACAAAACAAAAATATTTTTAAAAGGATGATTTCTTTTGCCTTTGCATCTTTTCAGCTTTCTTGAAGTTGGGTTGGGGGGGGGGGATTTTTTAATTTGGAAATGTTTCTATATTTCTATTGTAAGAGCATTATATTTGTACAGTTCCTAATTCTACACAATACTACGAAAAATATTTAAATTAAAAGATATGAGTGCGGTTATAAATATTGCACAGAATCCCTATAAATTCAAATTTAATTAATCCTTCCAAATCCTTCAATCCTTTTAAAACTTTCCCTTTTAATTTATTAAACGATTATGTAAATCTTCTAATGTTGTTTAAAAAATTCACGAAAAATGCTTTTGTAAATAAAATTTTCATGAATTCATAATTCAGTATATAAAGGTTTAAAAAGGGATTTTTCCTTTCCCTGGCGATTCAGTCTTAGAAGGTTTTATTATATTAAATAAACACAAGTCTTCTGCAGTAAAATCGGGACAAGGGCGTCTATATCGGGACATAAAAAGATAGAAAACCCTATGAAAACGAAAGCTGTCTAAAACGGAATCCTGTATTAAACGTAAAAACATCATTGTCCTTAAGGTAGGAATATCAAAGCTACAAAGACAAAAGCCTGTTTAAAGTGGAAATTTTCTCCTTCCGTTATGATTTCGCCTTAGCAGGTTTTATTATATTCAATAAACACAATAGTCTTATACAGTAAAACCTCTGCAAGCGGAATCTTTAGGGACAAAAGGGTAAAATTTCAATATAGGAATTTCGTCCAACTATGGATAAAATTCCAATTGTTCCGATCGTAATTTTTTAATTTAAAATGAGAATGCCATTATAAAAAGGCTCCGTTTACATAAAATTTACTGAACAAAGTACAGCCAGTGTTCTCGCTGACTATTCATCAGCGTTAGCAATTTGGTTAATCAGAAATAAAAAACACTCGCCAAATGAAGCAAAATGACAGTAAAATAAATTCGTCGTAAAAATTGAAATTGAAAATCCGATCTTTAACCTGCTTATAGTTTAGTTATTCATCTAAATTTAACTATCCGCTACAGAATCCGATTCTAAGCTATCCGATTTCTAAGAGAAAAAAGAGGAGGATGCAAAAATGTAAGTTATAATCTCCAAGTAAATGAGATATTCTGGAAAATAACGAATCCTAAGTTAGAACAGGTTTATTTTTAATTTTTATGGCTGAATTCAAACATCTGAAATATGATAAATAAAAGGGTGTATGTTTAAAAACGATTTCCCGTTTCAATTATTACCAAAATTATCAAACATTGAAAACAGACATCATTATCTAAATTAAATACTTAAATCATCAGGTTTTCAAATTTGGAAACTATAGAAACAAATTGAACAATTAAGTGAAAGTTAATTGAAATCCCTTTTCACCGATTTCTACCCGAAAAATATAAAAATAAATTGCACTTTCCAAGAAAATGAGATGTTCTGAAAAGTAAAGAATCCAAAATAATTGAAAGCCTTTTTTACCGATTTCTATGAGAAAAAAGAGGAGGATGCAAAAATATAAGTTATAATCTCCAAGAAAATGAGATATTCTGGAAAATATTCTGGAAAATTTCTAAGTTAGAACAGGCTTTTTGATTTCTATGGCTAAATTCAAATTTCTCAAGTATGATAACTAAAAGAATCTATGTTTAAAATCAATCTCACGTTTTTCAATTAACAAAATTATCAAACATCATTATGGAAACAAATGTCATTATCTAAATGAAATGCTTAAATCATCAGGTTATCAAATTACGAAACTATAGAAATAAATTCAACAATTAGGGGG
This sequence comes from Maratus speciosus, assembly GCA_963932465.1. Taxonomy (NCBI): domain Eukaryota; kingdom Metazoa; phylum Arthropoda; class Arachnida; order Araneae; family Salticidae; genus Maratus; species Maratus speciosus. Next base: position 308,832,889 of record OZ010786.1, read on the forward strand.
AAAGTAATAGAAATTCTTTTTCTCCTATATCTATCTCGAAAAGTAAAAAAATAAATTACACTTTCCAAGAAAATGAGATGTTCTGAAAAGTAATGAATCCAAAATACAATCAGTTTTTCTTTCGATCTTTGATGGCTGAAAATCAAATACCTGAAATACGACAAGTAGAAGGTTCTTTATCTAAAATTGATTTTCGTGTTTCACATCACATTTCCATCCTCTTAATGACAATTTAAAAAGTTTTCCCATTACAAAGAGCCTTACATTAAAAAGTATCTGGGAGTGAGTTCAATGAATTTTAAGTTTAAACTGAAATATACTTTAAATAATAATAAATGCATTATTTCGTGCTTTAGGAAAATAAATTTATAAATAAAGATAATAGAAAGTTATTACTTTAGTATATACAGGGTGACGAAAAAAATAATACCACACTTTCACACTTTAAAATTCATTAATTCATTAATTGTAATAAATAAAAAGATAAAGTAAATGACATGTTTAAAAGATATTTCATGAATTTGGTAACACTGTAATAATAATTTAAAAAATATTCAAATTTTAGTTAGTGGTGGGGCTGAGTTGTCTCACACTATAAGTATTTTTTTAGTGATTTAATACCTCAAAATGCAAATTACCTTTAACTTCTTTTGCGTTTCAACAGCTAAGAATGCAAAAGTGCAAAGACTGAATGTACCAAGTCCAGTTTTAGACGCTATTTTGAGCATTCTTATATTTTGTGACGATTTGTAAAACGCAAACTAAGCTCTCATTTATTCTTAATTATCAATATAATAATAGGTTATTAAGGATTTTGAAAAATAAAATGTAAATACCACAAGAAAACGTATAAAAACGATCAAAGAATTTCAAATAATCATGAAAAAGTACGCTCAATATCAGAATTTAAATACGCAGCAATGCTAAAAATATTTACAGCACTAAATTTAAAATCTGAAAAAAGGTACTAAAAATTATCTTTCTCAATTTGTGAAATTTTATTTTTGCTTATTTTTCTATATCACTAGTGGAACCTCGGCCTCTTCACATTCCGATTTTCCCAATTGAACCTCTTTCCAAACGCGATTGAGTTTTGGGGCCTGCACTGCCTTCGGCAGGGTGCACCCAGTCGGGCTATGCCTGCTCCGGTCACGATGTCACGAATAAACAAAATCTTTAATTACTGCGATATTTTATTTTTAGATGAAAATGTTTATGAATGATCTAGGGTTGGGCCTTTGGCAGCGTACGTACACAAATTACTAGTTTTCATCTTTAAAAAGTGTAACTTGTCTTATCTAAAAGGTACGCAGCGATCAACCGAGATTACATTGAAATTTTTCAGCATTGTGGTACACGGTTCTATAGGAACCGGTATGGCACCAACATTTTTCCAACTTGGATTCAATCAAGGAAGTGAGAAAATTAACAGGAAATTTCTTCTTTCCGTTTCAGAAAAAAACTCCATCGGTTTCATAGGCGTAACCAGGGGGGGTGCCCTGGGTGTCCGGGCACCCCCCCGCTTGCGCAAACTCAAGCACAATTATTTAAAAAAATCGAAATCTACAAAAGAAAAAAAGAAGAGTTTAATTAGTTTAGCAAATTAGCTTAGTTTAGAAAACTAACAGCCTAAGTTTTGAAATGTGATAAAAAAAGAAACCAGGTTCTTTTTTCTTTCTTTCTTTTTATAAGAAAATTATGTTGTTTATATTTTTTAAAACTAGAATATTTACAAGAATCTGTATTAGCCATAGTAAGTCAAAAATGTGGCTTTATAATCCCACTTTGACGTCTTTGGTTTGGAAGGGATTTTGTAACACTGTTCTTCCTATTTCATGTTTCTGCAATTTCATGAGAAATTAAGGGCTCATCCGCTCTGCTCAACAAGTGCAAAACGTTCTGACACATTTACAAATTCATTTTTTAACGGAAAGAAAAAGAAAGAAATTTTTTTTGGAAAGCCTGACCAGGGAAGCGATTTAGAATCGATCTGTGTTTTCCATTTTTTTGATCAATCAATTATGTATTGAGTTAGAAGCGATTTGGATCACATGACAAGCGCGTTTTTCGCCCTTTCTTGATTGCTCTTTCTCCTTTCGCGCGGGAATTCGATTCAAAACGCCCGCTTTGACACTATTTTCCGAAAGATCTATTGAGTTTGCAAAAAACCGAAAAAAAACCAGCTCGATGACATAGTTTCTGAACAATAACACCAGCTAGATTCATGCATTTCCGAACAAAAATAAATTAAAACTTATGTCACAAAGTTGCCCATTTGGATTTGAGAACAGCCTTAATGCAAGTTCTTGACGAGGATAGAAACTATTTGTCTCTTTGTTAAGCAAAATAATTTGAAAGGAAATGCAGATTTGAAACGATATTCTTAAGTGCGATTAGCTGGGGGAAATAGGAGAGAGTGTACAGACCCCGCCTCCTTTGAAAATGGAAAATAATAGCACAGAAAATTCAAACTAATCTGGGGTTTTTTGGTTGGATCAATTTCGTGTTTTGTGGTCATTTTTTGATATTCGTAAAAGGAATATGGTTGCAGTCTTTCAAGTCAATATAGTAATTTTTTTCCTCTGAAAATTTTTATACGATTTTTAAAATTTCTTCACGTTTCGCGGCGTTCTTTTGAAAGTAAGAAAAGAGAACCCGGTTTCAATCTTTTATCCCACTGCAGTAAATTTGGACCAAATTCGCGATTTTATTCTGCGATCATTTCATGATATTTACAATTTTTTTCCAAAATCGTTTGACGAAATTCACGTCTTTCTACGCGATTTTTTGTCGAAATCCGCACACCACTAGCCTTTGACAAAATTCGTATTTTTTTATAGCGATCCTTTTACGAAATTTGCATTTTTTACCGCTATATTTTGAAGAAATTGGCATTTCTTTAGCACGATCTTTTGACGAAAATCGTTTTTTCTTTCTGCGATCTTTAGACGAAATTCTCGCTTTTACCGCGATCCTTTGATGAAATTTATTTTCTGTTGCGGCCGATTGACGAAACTGATTTTTTTACAGGGGTCATTTGTCGAAACTCGCGATAGTTTTGCGCGACCGATCGGGAAAATCCTCAATATCTTTCTGTACCAATTAACAAAATTCTCTTACTCTTTTCCGCGACATTTTGACGAAATTTGCAAAAAATTTTTGTCAATCATTTATCGAAATTCGTAATTTTTTGCGCAATCTTTTGACGAATTTCGCGATTATTTTCTGCACTCTTTTATCGAAATTCCCGATATTTTTCCACGATCGTTTGAAGAAATTCTCAAAATTTTCCGGCGGCGATTTACGAATTGTCTTTGAAAAATTCCATACAAGAAATAAAAATCGCGGATTTAAAAATAAATTTAAAATACTCATTGAAGAATCACTGGTCTGTGAAAGAATTTGGTGGGGGGGAATACTGCAGAGCATTTTTTATTATGCGGGAATTTCCTTTTCTGTGTGCAAATCGCGCGATCCCGCTCGTTATTTCAAATCCTATCCCTCAAAAAAAAAGTTCATGACTAGTGGAGTTTCGTTGTTTTTTTTTTTTTTTTTTTTTTTTTTTTTTTTTTTTTATGAACGTAGAATTAAACAATTCTAGGATTGAAGTGGGGAGTGCCTTCGGCAACGTACTCCCGAGCAAGCTACGACCTCTCCTGTCTCGAAAGAAGCGAATCTTGAATTATTGCGTTTTTTATTTGGAGCCAAATTAAATTTTCAGCTTCCTTATAAGAATTGATTGATCATTCTCTCAATTCGAATTTAATCACGGTTATTGCAAAAATTACCGGAGAGTTTTTTCTGTTTCAAAAAAGGTAATAAAATCGCCTCAAAGCATGAAAACCACCGCTAAAAATCGCATTAAAAATTCGGAAAAGATTAAAAAACTACAGGGAACGAAATTAACTAATTGGGTAAAAGATTTAAACCGGATTCCTTTTAGGAATGTAAAAAAAAAAAAAAAAAAAATCACCACAAAATGCAAAAAAACCCTCTAAAAATTACATTAAAAATTGTTAAAAATTTAAAAATCTCTGTAAGAATCTCGAAAACACTTTATTGAAAAGAAGACAAAGTTTATACTGGATAAAATATTGAAATCGGATTCTTTTTTACAAATTAATAAAAAAAAATGCGCAAAATGCGAAAAAATTCGCGTAAAACATTAATTCTAAAATTCCAGAAATTGTCTTCTATATGCATGACTTCAGGCATATAAGTCCTGTCAAATCTTACGGCTGTGCGGGCTGCATTGTTTTTACAGAGTTCAGCGCTCGCGCATACACACACACATAGACAGACAAGCACCTATCTTTATTATTACAGTCGCTTCATGATAGTATAATTTTTATCCTTATAAAATTTAGTGTATATTATCATGACCTACTTAATATATTCGACACATTTTGTGGTAAAAACATGAATTACTGTAATTCCCGGATCAATTCCCGGATCCGCGGATCAAACAATTACGTTTGAACCCAGAAATCTTGTTCCATAAAACGTAACTTGTTAAATCATAATAAATATTTAACTTCAATAATGAAATAAAATTTCCGGATCGAGACATGGTTGTTTGATCCACGGATTATAGGCAGGAAATTACGATATTAATGAATATTATAATTACTTATAATAATAAAATAATTATTTGTATAGACTTTCCTTCAAAATTTCTTGGGTCCCTCCTGTGATCTCTAAGAAGTCATGGAGTCACATTCTGAAAAGCTTTCGTGCGTATGTACTGGTGTACTGCATGTATTATCTGAGATTTACCATCCTGCAAAATTTCATCTACAAGACTTTGATTGAGATAATTTTAGATCTCATGCAGTGTTCCCCTGTGCCTATAGAAGTTTCCAGCATGATTAAAGCCCTTTTTTAATCTTTATAAGAAGTTAGGGTGCCGAAAGATTTTACACTTGTGACCACTCTTAGTCACTGTCTTATGTCACTGCTGCAAGGAGATTTACATATATATATATATATATATACAGGGCTTAATTTCTAAGAAAAAAAGTACCGGAGCCTTAATATTATGTGGTACCGGTACTACAACTGTACCGTCCCCCCCCCCCCCGTCATTCCAATCTGTATATTTATATTTCGTATATTATTTGCAAAATTAAAGCATTTTTTTTTTCTTTAGCAAAATAATACATGAAAAAAATATCTATCATAATATACTTAGCTGTCAACTAATCCACTTTTTAGTTATGACTCCTTCCGAATAGTAATCTTTGCCTAGTTTTTGTGCTAATTAATTGCAGAATTCAGCGATTAAATAGGATAAGGATTATGATTCGGAAATAGTGTTAACATAAAAAAGGGATAGTTCGTAGCTATGCATTTTTTCATAAAAATGCATAGCTACGAATTGCACTGGTCTCCGGAGCTCTGTATTTATGAGCTCCGGTGAATTCCGACCAATATTTAAATATTTACTAAAAATAGAGAAGTACCGGAGCTGGGCTCCGGTGGGCTCCGGCGCAAATTAAGCGCTTTATACATTTCCTTTTTTGTCTTTTTTACCATTAGATCTAGTTTTGATGCTTTGAATCCCTTCTCATCCCTCCTCACGCAAACAAAAATCGCGTTTGAGCCCTTTTTAAAAGAAATACCATACAACTATACCTTCTAAGATGAAAACCTGTCCAAAACGGAAATTCGACCGGTTTTATGAGGTACCTTTTTAGCAGGTTTTACCATATAAGATATTGTTTGTATCCAACATGTTCAGGATAAGAAGCCTGGGCACCCCCCCGTTCAGAAGGCTGGTTACGCCTATGGGTTTACTTTCTTTAACATTTAATTAAAAAAGCAATTTCATTTAAATTTTTTCACATTTTCGGAAAGGACTTTAAAAAATCTCAGTACTGGAAAATTTTTATTGAAAAAAAGGGAAAAAAAATATATTGGACTACACGATTGACATCAAATTTACGAATGGAAAAATATCGTCGCAAAACACGAAAAAACGGTAAAAAATCTTATAAAAATTAATAAAAAATTGCGAAGAATTAAAAAGTGGCTGTAAAATTTTCGAATGAACTTTATTGATAAGAGAATAAAATTTATTATACCTAAAGCTTGAAACGAGACTCTTTTTATTAATGTGAACACCCCCCCCCCCCCTAATATCGCATAAAAAATTAAATAAAAACATTCAGCCAAAAAAATCTAAAAATTACATTTGAGGCGCATAATTTCAGACATATAGATACCCTCTTGCCAAATTGCGTAGCTCTGTGAGCAGCGCTCTCTATCAGAAAACAGCATACATATTTTTTTTATTATTATTATAAATTGATTCCTGTGTTAGAATTTGAAGAAACTATAACTAATAGCAATTTCTATTTGCTATACAGGATGATTCCTTAATTCCGTTTTGCCTCAAATAAGTGGTGAACCGAGTTACATACAGTCGTGAAAATGGTGTCTTGGTTTAGGCAAAACCAATGTGTACTACACGATGAGAAAACTCGCAGCACCCTTTAGCGACAAACTACCTAATCGGAGTTCCTATTTTGAAAACAGTACTTTATACGGGAAACAAGTCAGTTACAAAGCTGTAGGACGTCCTCTATTTATAAATTGACGTCTTACATGCAAAAATAACTTTATTAAAAACTTTGAAATGTAATCTATGTATATAAAATCACTTGCTTAAATACGCCTCTTAATTGCAAGCAGAAGTATGGCATTATACGACGGATGCAAATTTACTAATACAACTAACACATGTAAGCAAAACACAGTTTATTTTAATAAGAAAATTAAGTTAAGCATGCTCAATGTGACCACCGTTGGCAGAAATGCGTATCGATAGTGGGCATATTTAACAAGATTAAATTTGATTTCTTATTAAAAAGCATTGTTCCCTGTTTAGGTTTAGTTTTATTAGTAAATATGCATATGCCTTATTACTACATTTCCTGCATGTAATTAGTGAAGTATTTAAGTTAGATCTTTCACATACACAAATTTCTTTTCAAGTTTTCTAATACATTTAGTTTTTGACATGTAAGACACTACTTCATACTAAATCGAGGACACGCTACAACTTTGTAATTGAACTTTTTTCCCGAATCTCGTAACATTTTAGAAATAGGAATGCTATTTCTGCTCGTTACTGTAAGGGAAAGTAAACAGGTACAGTTTACTATACTTAGGCACCATTTTCATGGCCTGTAAATAACGTATCCATCGGTTGTTTGACGCGAGACGAAAATAAAGAATCCATCTGTATGACACCAGACTTATATTCATTTGAGTATAATTAGTAAAACAATACTGGTTGTACTGGGCCACACTATTGAAAAACTATTGTATTCATCAAAAATACGTCCAACGAGGTACCAATATTGGTTAAATATTGGCTTTACTTTAGAGGTATTAGCACTGAAACGCCCCTATTGCAAAAGTAGTGCCCTACTTCGGAAATATTTGCAATGATACATCAATATCAGACAAATATTGCCGTTATATTGAAAATATTGGCAACGAAATAAGAAATGTTTCTTAATACTATTTCTGCTTTATTGGTAAAACACATTAGTACACATCTTTATTGGTACACATCTCAATTTTGTGCAAGATTTCATGCCAGTATTTTCAATCTTTCATACAGTCAAAATTGTTACGCTACTACTGGTACCACTGAATAATAGTGGGCTCTCAATCTTTAAACTTTGTTTTACCCGTTATATTAATTACAAACAAAAAAGAAAACAAGAAAAATAATAGTACAAAATATACTTACGTAGTGCGTATTATCTTGTTCATTATACGCCAACTTGACAATGCCAAAAGAGCCCTAAAACAAAAAGTAATTTATGTGTTATTAGAGTGCATCATTTAAAAGTTTATCGAACAATAGCAGTAACAAAAATTTTACATATGTGGACGTGATTTTCAAAACTTGCGTTATAAAATATCTAAAAAAAAAAAAAAAAAAAACGTGTTTCCTCTATCAATCTATTCTATTGAAAAATCTACACAAAAAAACACAACAGTTTTATCTTGTGTTTCTGGCATTGTAAAATCTTGGTTTAGAATGAAAACCAATGAACGCAGTCTAAAGTTGTTCGCGATTTCCCAAAATTTAATTTTCTGGATAAAGCGAGTTTTGTCTTCATGTCTTCATATATAAATATTATTATTTAAAATAATAGTCGATAAACATCGGAAATGTAAATATGAAAAAAACATTTAAGAAAAAGGAATAATTTGAATAAAGCATTTCTTTCGCAAATACAATAATGAAATCCTAATACAAAATAAACTTTTCAGTAATAGGATTACAGTTTACTAAATCAAACGAAAAGTAAAATTTTCTCTTATTCTTTAAGTATTTCGATTTCCGCAAATTATGACATTCAAAAATACAATATTAATAAAAAATGCTTTTAAACTTTCAGTTTTCAATGTTATCCAATGGAAATTCCATCGAAAAAAAAATCAAGTTAAGATAACTTTTTCCATTTATAAAAATAATGAAAATAGGAAAATAAACAATTCTAGGAAGAAACAGTAAGCGTAATATAAAGCAATTTTAACGTATTTTAAAAATTTAGACTTGTGATATTTTATATAAATATTTAAATTACTTGAGAAATTAATTCTTAAAACATTTTTTTAAATGGCTTCTCGCATAATACTTATTAAAAGAAACGGATTAACACAATTTTATGTACAGTCTGTCTCAAAAAAATTGAGCACTTCCATAAAATGTTGTTTTATAAATAACGATTCAATCAAAACGACAATATTTGTTTGTTAGATTGTGTAAATGAATCATATCAATTTGAAAAAATATTTACATTGTCATAAATTTGAAAAAAAAAATCATAAAAATCATAAAAAAGTGTCTGCGTAGCTGCTCTGTTCTCTGTACTACAAGCACTGTTTTCACTTCATTTGTGTATTTTCACTGTGCAAGGCCATTTTCCGATGCAAAAAAATGCTGGTGCTGCCATTTGAAAGTTTCTAAATTTTGTCACTCTAACTGTAACTGTGAGAATACGATTAAAGTTTTTCATTTTATTCCCGGCGCGTACCGTAAAATATCCACATCTCAAGCTTAATACCCCCCCCCCCCCCCCCCCTCCCGCCTTTTTTTTTTTTAAGATTCCGCTCACTAGACCATCGTATATCGCAGACATGACTATCTTATTGAAACTTAAAGAGATATTTTGATTTAATCTATGCGCATTAAAAATACCGTCTTATACAGTAGAACGTGGATAATACGATATCATTCAAATAGAAGCATAGAAAAAATCGAATTTTTAAAATTCCCTGAAAATCGCAATATGTTGTTTAGGAACCGACTATAGTGAAGTGCATGTATAATGAATAATTTTCACGCTTTTCAGCTTCGTTATAAACAGTTTTCACTACATTTAAAAACTTAATTAAGGAAATAAACTGCAATAAAATTGGTTACACTTTACTGTGTATCGATTTAATACTGGTAAAATTTATTTCACAAAACAACTGCATTTTCAGGATTTCAGAGTCACAGAACAAATTTAAAACTTCCATAAATTATTTCTTACAGATAACATCATCTCATCAAGCTCGATAAAATCCATTTTAAAGTAAATTACGATGAGTTGTATTGCCAAAATACTCACTCTTACATTTAATTTTTTTTTCATTTAATTTCTTTAACGTTCTTTCTCGAATTTCTCAATCTATTTTCCTCCGATATTTCATCAAAATAGTATTTCATAATTTCAAGAATCGGAATTTTTAATAAGTAAAAATCTTACGATACTCATCAGCGTACATGTAAATAAAAACTATATTAAAAATACATTACAAATTATTCCCAACGTTTCGTGCTCTTTCTAACGAGCCATCTTCAGGGGACCTTGATCTCGAGGGGTCCTTGACCTCCTCGGAGCGAAGTTTCCAACAGCACATTCACTTTCACGACATCACAACTACGGGATTTTTATTCCGTAAAATTATGCCAATTAGAGTACGTTGAATGAAAATGACACGTATTTGCTTCCTTTAAAAAAATACTGATTGGAAGATTTAATTCTTACTACTTAAGAGGTCTCATAACTCTTAAAGCTTCAAAAAAACTTTTATTTTAATTTTTTTAGATGTTAATCTTCTATCTTTTCTGAGCATTTTAATATAACTGTTTCCTTCAAATTTTCTTTAGAACAGAAGTTATGGCTTTTAGAATTATACCCGCTCAATAGCTGAGGCGGCGTTTCCAAAACTTCATTTTTCTCCAAATGACGTTTTTAGGCATAACGCGCAGGATATCTCAAAAACTTCTTAATATTTTTTCATGAAATTTTCAAAACATACATTTCATGTTAATCTGTATAAACTGAACCAAAATTTTCTTTTTATTGTTCAAAAAAATATTTTTTAATAAATTATGTTGTTGAAATTTTCAAAATTTTGTATTAACTCAATACAACTTTGTATTAAAAATATAAAAATGCTTTAAATACAAATTTATTTAGGTTCAGAGTCATTATTACAATCTGAAGTATAAGTAGGCACCAAATTTTTTATTCTTGATGCAATATTTATTTTCTAATCGTGCGCGTAAGCTGTTATAACAATTTTCTGCTTTTCAAATGGATGATTATTTGGAGCCCCCTGTAAATGCTAATTCTGCATCTTGTAATTTTTTAAATACACAAAATGAAAGAACATACTTATATCTTTCATCTAAATAAAAATTGTGTTTTAAAATCATATACATTTTAAGATATTAAATGTTGAAAATGGTCTCTTTTTAACATTTTATCCTATTTTAAGAGCTTTGAGACCCCTTAAAGGAACACTGGAATCATTTTTATTTTTACATCAACAATATTTTATTTATCTTCTGGCATATGTGAATTTTTTTAAAAATAATATTCCATTAATTTCTCAGGATATTAATAGAATTTAATCCATTAATTCACAACGACATAATTCATGGCAAATATTCATGGCATTAATTACAAAGGCATATAGTATAGTAAAGTGATGACAGACGCCGCGGTCGAACAGATGCCGCAGACATTGTATTGGCGACACTAGCGCTCCCTAGGCCAAATTAAGAATTTCGTTGTGTGCCTAAGTGCTGTCTGTTGTGTTGTATGCGTTTCCACTGCTTAACTATTAGTATTCAAATATTTCTGCCTGCTTTTATGCTTCAAACCTACGAGGAAAGTTGCTAAAATTATTCTAATAAAGTTTTATTGCATGTTTTAAGCCAAATAAGCAGAGATTTCATTCCAAAACCAATTGCAACTGTAGAATAGATCATCGTAGAATACAGACATGTGCTTGCCTTTCTCACGCGTCGCCCACATGACACAAAATGGCGGCGCGGCATCTTACCCAACGCTGTGGGACAGATGCCGCACAGAGGTTGAGCGACAGATGCCGCAAAATATATTTTTGTTTTTCGGTTCAATAAATTCGTCACTGCGATTTAAGTACAGTCGAACCTCCATTTAACGAAGTCGCTAAATCCCGGAAAAAGGTTCGTTATATGGAAAATTCGTTAAATAGAGATTCACCTTTTAAAATACTTTAAACTATATAAAACAGATTTTAATTTCATAAACACTAAATATTTTTACTAAAAGTAATTAATCACTTTTTTAAATAAATTATATCGATTTGTTTTATTTATTTTACCCACCAATATCCATCATCAATTCATTTTTTTTTATGTGTTTAAATCTTTGAAATCGGCAAGGAAAACAAAACATTGTCCGGGAATACACTGTATTTTCTGTTTAAAGTAAATAGTTTTACATTAAAATTGACGAATTTTAATGACATTATCGTATTTATTATTATTATAACAAATAATTTTAACCATACATTAACATATACGTTCTTAAATTTAATTTCTAAAAAACTCTGTTAATTTTGCCTGAGTTTTTTATTTAAAAAAGTGCTTTCTCTCATAATATGTCTCGCATCTTTGAAATGCACCAAAAAACCCTTCATGAGTATTTTCTTCTAACTATAATCCACGTCGGATTGTTTCAAATGATTTTAGCATTTCATCATTTTTCATCATTCAAGTTTTGTTAATTCCTGCATAATGACCATTTCCATCATCATCATATTCGTCTTCATCGCAATTCATTGCTGTATTGTTTTATTTTCCACGCTGTCGAAAATATCCAATTTGGATAGTGTTTCTGAGGTCTCAATTTCAGAATTAAGTGAAATACAATCATCAATCAGCACATCATGGTTAATTTCTTCTTTTTTTCTCACTGTATCCACATTTTTTTAAACTTACTCTGAAGGATTTTCGCCTACGTCCTCCGTACTTACCGAATTCTCACTGCTGACAAAGAAGGCGCCTGGTAAAACCAGTTCAAGGCCATTGAACATCATAAAATGTGTTTAAAGAAAAAATAACTTTGAAATGTCCAGAAATATTTTGAGAAATGGGGAGGAAAAAAAAATTATCACAAGAAAAAGTTCGTTAAATAGAGAATGCACTTCGCAATTTGGAGGTTATTTTACAAAGAAATGCGCAAAATGTTCTTGGTTCCAAGGAAAAGTTCGCAAAATAGAGAAATTCGCAAAATAGAGGTTCGTTAAATAGAGGTCCGACTGTATAACTAACATTTAAATCAAGGTATATGCTACTTATCAAAATATTCTCAGCAACAATGCTGGTTCTCCATGTGTGAATAAGGAAAACATTGGCCCTTTACAAGTCTCACCATTTAAACTGTTAAACAAAATATCTCTTATCCCAATGGTCAAAAGGCCCATACAGCCAAGTAAGAGAAATCAAAAGGATGCAAATATTACAAGCAGAGAGTTTATAAACAATAAAAAAGAAGAATGAAATAAAAAGCAAAAGAAACTAGAAAGCGTCAAAGAACGACAGCTTGGTGGAAGTAAAATGTTTAAAAAACGGAAAGGAAATATCAATTTGAACACACCTTACTTGAGGAAGAAACTAAAATATGAGTCATCTTCCGATAATGGCGAATTTGTTCTTTTATAGATTTTGATGGCAGTATGTATTGGATTGGAATTTGATGACTCAGAATGTACTGATTGTGTCTGGAGTCTTATCAAGAAACAAAGTCTAAAGCGAGCAGGGTTCAGTGCATCAAATTCAATCGATAGCTGCATGACAAAGGCTCACTTTACTTTTGCAACGGGAAGTGTGATGTGATTGTGGGCGAATGGAAATACAAAATTAAAGAATGAGAGGAAAGGCAAAAAAAAAATAGACTAGGGCCCAAATAGAATATAACTAATGCTTACATTAAGAGCAAACTGCAATGTCCGCCTGGATGTAAACCAGTGATTTATATCTTTTTTGTAATTATGCTGTCTATTGTTTCCAGTAATTATGCTATCCATTCACGTAAATTCAAATGTTTTTCGTTTCATTTTCATTTTTTGTCTTAAGTTTATTTTTCGAGCTTACACTTTTTCAATTTCGTTAAACTTTTGACAATTTAGTGATATATATAATTTATGTAAGTTTACTGTTATTTATTTTCATTTTAAGTAGTTTGAGGAAATAAAAATGTGATTTATTTGAAAAAAAAATAAACAGCACAGCTTTTTTTCTCCATGCGGCATCTTACCCAGCACTTAAAAAATTATGTTAAAAAGGACGTTTGGAAAAATAATTATGCCTGCTTTATTAAGAGGGCTTTAACTTGTTTAACATAGAAATTAGATTCTAAAGGGTTTGTCAACGATTTCTGGTACTTAGTTTGCTGTTTTTTGCTTTATTGTACATTTTACAAGAAGAAAAGAAAAACTGCGGCATCTGTCTTCAATTTACTATATGTTTCTTTTGTTTAAAATCACGTATGGGTCAGTGACAAAAACGTCAATATTTTTATTTATGTAAATTTTTTCTATAAACAATTGATTGTTAAGGGAATTTATTGCGGTATGGTGGCTTACTCATAAATTTTCTGTTTTTAGAAGATTATTACAACAGGTAAAAGGACAGTATTTTAAAGATTTTAATTTAATTGTAATTTGGTAGTTCCTCGTATATCCAGCTATACGATTGCTTTTCAGTCATTGTTCGCGGCACAGGTATGCGCGGGGAAATGACGTGAAATTTCACAAGAAAGTAAAATCAAGCATCAAACATAGATCATGAAACACTTTCACTCACTTTCAGAATACTGTAATAAAATTTTACATTTTAATTATTTGAAAGATGATAACCAAAGTAAACGATTTATAAAGCGCATAATGCATTTCAAAAACCAATTTAAGAAATTGCCATTTACATTTAAAGTATTATATGAATTCATACATAAGTACTACATTGTATGCTAAAATTTAGTTGAATTAGGAAATGTATAACACAGTTGAAAATTCCCTTTAAGCAATCTCAATGAATAAATGGAACTGTACTTGATTTATTTTGTCCAACACTGTATATATATATGATAAAGATCATATATTTGTGTATTATTCTATTCAAAATTATTGTTTTTTCTATATTTATTTTCCTTTATTCAATTAACCCTTAAATGCGCGATTTTTTATTTTGTTTCGAAAAAATTATATATGATTCTCTGAAAGGTTTATTACACAGGAAAAATAACAAAAAAAAATTAGAGAACATTTTTCATTTAATACGTCAAGCTTTTCTTCTGTTGCACATCTGCAATACAAATAAAAACTACTGTCGTGTGGCTGTTTTACGCTAAAATATTGCAAATTAGTAAATATTTTAATAAGTATGTCTCAAAATACCTTATTTTATATAATTATTTATTTTATAAAACTTATCATTTAACCCTTTAATTCCCATGATAGAAAACGTCCTAGAAATTACATAGTTCAGAGAATCTGACTTTACACCAGAAAGTTTCAATGGTTAATTTTGCTTTATTTAAATACGGAATGTCTGTTATTAACCTTTCTACCCTGAATGGGTCTAATCGACCCTTGTCAATAATTCATTTCATTCGATTCGAACCAGAAATATTTTAGTAAAGTAAGATAATTAAAAGACACCGAAAAATAACATAAATAAGTACATTAAATAGTTTTTAAAGAAAATTTTGGTATGAAATGCTTTTATTAAGATTAAGTAAAATTTCAACAGGGTAGGAAGTTAATTAAAGCAAATATTGCTATTTTAATTTTCTGGTGGGAATTAGGTATATACGAATAAAAAAAATCTATTAAATTTAAAACACTGTTGTTTGCATATATGCAAAGCTGCGCACTTAATATATAAATCATATTTCATGAAAAAGAACTTTCCATTTCTTAACTAATGCCTGATAGTTTCTGAGAACGAGAATTTTTTTTATGGGACTTTGCGCAATTTTTGCGTCACTTTTGTACTAGCCGCTATCTACTGTTTGCAAGAAAAACTTTGTTCTTTTTAACTGGAAAGGTATAATCCGAGCATAAAATCTTTTCAATACAATCTATCTATCTATATTATAAAGGACAAACATATCTGTGCGTAACGCGTACGTCATTTTGCGAATGGTAACACTTTGAAATTTGAAATAAAATTTTGGTTTTGCAATTTTCTCTACTGCAAATTTTTAAACTTCTAAATATCGCACATTTTAAATTTTTGAACTGTTATATAAGAGGAAGAATATTCTTTTAAATGCAATTTGTTTGAAAGCTGTATCTCAATATATGATCAAACAAAATACAAATTTTTTAAGAATGGTGAATATGGATATGAGAAGTGCGTATGCAAATTTTGAGAAGGGGAAAATTGTTGTTTTTCATTCCGGAATACCAAGCATAAGAGCTTCAATTGATAACCACATTCTAATAACTGATCTTTATTATATTTTACTGATTAAGTATCTATATTATAAAGGACAAACGTATCTGTGCGTAACGCTGACGTCATTTTGCGAATGGCAACCCTTCACGATCAAATTTCGGTCTTGAAATTTTTGCTACTGCAATTTTTTAATCTTCTGATCATCGTACATTTTCAATTTGCGTCGCATAGGAAAAAATTGACTTTCAAATGCAATTTGTTTAAAAACTGTATCTTAATTGACTGATGTATTATGTTTTTTAAAATAATTTTTAAGCATGATTATTTTAAGTTTATCTTATCACGTGCCGCTTTCAATACGTAATAATAATAAACACTTTGCACATAAAGCAACAAACATTTTTCCGCATTTGTTTCTGACTATTTTTGCATAACGAAATTAATACTTCCTGCATAAACAAAAGAATAATATTAAAAAACCACCAATCTAACATATTTGTGAAAAACAAATGAACGAAATTATTACTTCTTTTATAAACAAATAAAAGAATAATATTGTAAAAACACAAATATAACATATTTGTAATCGTACAATTTAAATTTTTAGATCCCCAAGTAGGATTTTTTTGTTCAAATGGAATTTGTTTGCAAAGTTCATCTCAGTTTACTGATTGTCTATGGTTTTAAAAACAATTTTAAAGCATGAAATATTTTTTAATTTATCTATATCGCGCGGAGCTCGATTACGAAAAATTAACCCGTTTGCCCTTAAAACAAAATAAAGAGTTCATCATTTTCTTACAGCTAATATCCATTAAAAAAAACTTCCCTATGAATAAATAAAATAATATAAATAAAACACAAATTTAACATACATGTATAAGCTCTGAAATTATCAAAATGTAAAAGGAAGCCATAAGTAGCAAAATCTTGGTCAAATAACTCTTAGCGTGCGGCTAATAAGAAAATATCGCTTTTGATAAATTTAAAAAAATTATTTGATTGTAAAATTCGTATTTTCCATATGAAAAATGCTTTTTTTAATGTAAGTGGGCAATCTGAAAAAATTATTGCATATAAAAAAAATTATTAGTTAAAAAAAAAAAAAAAAAAAAAAAAAATCACCTATATTCTTTAAACCGGGAAGCCCGGGTACGATCACCTAGTATCTATAAAATATATACTAAACAAAACCTGTGGCTTTATGATCCCTGAAGGATCTGGGCCTACAGTGCCCCAAACCTGTTTACTTGAGCGTGGACACTGAGGCGCTGTACAGCATATGTCCCGGTCAGGTGGTCAGCTTAACGCGACACCGTCAGTATTTAGTTTTCGAGCAAGTTTGGTACTTATTTTATCGACCACAAAAGGTTGAAAGGTTGAATGAACCTGCCCAGCTGGGTGTCGAACTCGCGACCTGTTGCGCGGCAGACGGACGTGCTGACCACTACGCTACTGGGCTTCGTAGAATATATACACACCAAATTTTAATGCAAAATATTAGTTAAATAAAAAAATGCATAAAACAAGTGAAAGGACACTTCCAGCAAATATCTCTCATAGAGAGTACTGTAACCGAATTCTTTTGTGTGCGCCTGTAAATGAACCGTAAACACTGTGCATACCATGTTCTACAGTATGCAACTTGTAGTAAATTTCCGTGATGTATATCAATTGCCATATGTTTGAAACAGTGTACCACCATTAAAGTACAATGCGAACAATTGTCTTCTTAGATCATAATGTATAACATAATTTTTCATTGTGCCTGTAAACAAAGTACGAATTCTATAATCTTCCTTTACAATACCGAATATGTTATAGTAAACCTCAATAACATTTATTAGTTGCATGGCAATCCGAGTAATTAAGCCAGTTAGAGAGAGGGCGGACTGGCAAACCAAGCCGAATTTACAAACAATTTTTAAATATGTTGCAAAGTGTTTAAAATGATTTTTATATTTTAACTGTTCATATAAGTATTATTTACAAACATTTAGCATTTATAATTGATTGATAGCGTTCAGAATATAGTAAACGATTAAAAAAATCGCCGAGATCATTCTCAACACGTTGAATGTCACGTCAGTCACCGGTGACTGACACTGATCTTTCCGTTTAGGCCGCGTCAGTCATCTGTGACTGACACTTATAGATTCTGTAACGGGAGTCTTATTTCGTGGCCTAAACGGAAAGACAGACAAAATAGACTTGGCATTCAACGTGCTAATAGTTGTGATATTATTCTCTCCTACGACGGCTGAAAAATCACTGATTTTTTTGTTTTGAGAAATTTTGTTTTGGGAAAACATAAATAATTTATAGGGAGTTTATTTGAATATAGTTTATTTGAGCATAGCCGGATAAGCATTGGAAACATGCCTTTTAATCAAATTTCCTGATTTTTTCCTAGACGTAGCTACGTATCTGACAACATATTTCTCCTATTATCACCCTATAAATATTGATATTTAATGAGAAAAAAATGGTTTTTCGATTTTTTAAAAAACAGATTTTTTCAAAAACTACTGCACGGAATTTCATGCTATTAATTGAGGATATATAGATAAGAAAGACGCATAATTGGTAATTTTTTATAATTTTCTGTTCATAAAAACTGTATGAAATAGCGAAATAAAAATTTTAAAATATAAAAATCATAGCTTATGGTTATCCGAAAATTACCATTTTCTTGTAAAAAATTCCCCATGTGTACCCGTATATTCTATGTAAATGCCGAAAGTTTGCGTTGGGTACTACATATAAATATTTACAAAAATGTATATCAAAATTATAGAAATTCATTTTAAGGCGTTATTTGGGGCTATGCCCTTTCAGCAACTGATATACTTTTGATATTTTAAAAAGATATTATAAAAACAAACTTTTTTCCGCTGCCAAGTATTTCCGGAAACGTTTCCGAGTCGTTTTTATTTTTTACGGAAGAGGTTAAATTTGAGTCTATTTCATTTTTGTTAATTATTTACTAGAAAAAAAGTGAAACAAATTATTTATGTTTCTGTTGGACATAATGATACAATGTCACCCCTGAGTTATATAACAAAAACGACTCAAAAATGTTAATTTTAAATTATATACTTTAAAGTATTTACACTGCACAATAACAATTATTCAACGCTATAATAATTTTTATAATGCTTTTAACAGTTTGTAGAATTAATAATGACTAACTTATAAAGACAGACAAAAAAGGCCAGTCGGGCACATTGCAAGCAGTATTAACAACAGAGGTTATAACCTTCCTGTGATAACAAATCAGAACAAAAACAGACTTCACGACTTTAACTGCGTGTTATCACACGTAAATAACACAAAATAGGTCACCAAAAGACCAATAGAAGGCGCCAAATGGCATAAAAAGATCATGTAACTCCTGAGTTATACTACTATGCATTTAAGGGTGTATTCAAAAAAATACTTTTTTACCCTCAACAGTTCGAAATTTTCTGAGACATTACCAGACTAATTTTTAAAAGTAATAAACAATTGAATTTAAAAAATCAAAAAACCCGACTGCGTAAAAAGCGAACTAATTAATTATTTCTCATCAATGTGAAACTATTTTTTTTTCCAATTCCTACTATTAGCTCACACTCTTGCTATATATATCTTGTTCAAATTTTCAATCGTTAATAAAATACTTATTATTCATCCAATCAAGCTCAAATAAATTTTTTAAAAATTGCAGTGGATGACACTTGATGTTAATCTAGTTTTTTCAAATATTAATTAATTAATTTAATTTAATTAATTAATTTTAAATAATCGAGAGAGCCCTCTTCTTGATCAAGGCATTTTAAGCGCCACTCAAGAGGAAAGAAGAATGGGAGAAAAAAATGTCTCTTATTGACCTAAGTAGGAATTGACTTAAAATATTTCTTTTTTATATTACTTACCTATTTTTTTATTTACTTGTATTGATGACTTTTAAGCTGTGTTTAATTGTTAGTTTCTATCTATAAACACTGTTTTGATGAGGTCTATAGATGTCTATGATGGTTAGATTTGCAGTAAAGCTAGAGATCCTACATAAACAACTTCCAGGTTGTATAATATTTAAACGGGGCTTCTGACTGTAAAATAGTCAATGAAACATCGTCTTCATTTTGAAAGACCTATCCAATGATATGCCACTCAATAGGGTGCGTAATTTTTTTTTCATCTCTACCGCCATTTCGTATTTTACGGACGCAATTTTTGAATTTATAAAAACAAAACCTATCCTATAACCACCAGGCCGTTAAGACGAATTGATAAAGACCTCATTCATTAAAATCCATCAAGCCGTTGGGATGTTTCGAGGGTATAAAGAAATCCAAATACACAGATACGCGTGAAACACATAACCCTTCTTTTCAGTCGGGTAGAAACATGAAACTGGCTGAGGTGATTTTTGAAGAGATGTATAAGAGGCCGTATGATTTCATTTTTCACTCAGTTAATTAGAATTTGATTTTTAAACAATTATTTTCTCAGTATGACCATTTTTTTCATTCGTGGATCTCCCGCTTCGGAAAATTTGGTTCAAAATGCCAACTTTGACAGCATTTTTTGCAATATTTTCTGCATTTATCAAAAAATCGACAAGCACGGTACATTATGTAGTTTCTAAATGAGAGAATTTGGCATTTTGATGCATTTGAGAGCAAAAATGAATTTAAAAATAAATCAGAAAATAAGCAGTTTGGATTGGAATACACCCTTAAGGGTTAATAAGTTTCTGAAACCGGAATATCGGGTTTTATGATGCTATTTATTATTCAAATACAAATTTTGAGCTGCTTAAGTGAATTTATACACCTAAGGTTAACAAGAAATATTAATTTTAATGTTACTGTTAATGCTATTAATTAATAAATCCTGTTTGCCTGTAAAACATGTTTATTCAACATGAAAATGTTTACTTGAGAAAGAATAGCCTCCGAAAAACTTATACTCCGGGTTTAGAAACTGTCTAATACAATTTGAAAACCACTCAGAAACGTTTGCAAAAATCAGTGGCAGCAAAAGAAACTTTGTTTTTAGAAGTGCTTCTTTAAATCTCGAAAATATATTCATTTCTGAAGATAGACAAGTCTTTTCGAAATCATGGGAAACTCCGACGAGATTATTATAAATTTTAGTAGCTGGTTATATTATCTATGATACCCAGCGCTTCGAAACACGTATTGAATTTTGGCAAGCAGTATAACTTTGACGGTTTTCAATCGGATCGCCTCCGGATTTTAAGCATACATTCCCAACAGATTTCTCCAGAGAAGTACACACGATTATTACGATTCATGAAATATTTTTTTTTGTTTTTAATAATGTAGAAAATAAAATTTGTATACGAAAAATCTTAACAATTTTTTACATATTTTCCATTTTTCTTACAAATATCAATAGTTTTTCATGATCATGTATACTTTTCTTGCAAATTTGATGTCAAATAACAATTTTGTTGTAGCTGTTCGAAGTTAATTAGAGGATCGCCAATCCTGCAAGCCATGTACAGGGCTGCCACAGGCGACTGTTTTTTAATTATATCACCTACCATCATCTCCACACAAAAACCTTTCACATACACTTTAACAACATGTGAAAGAGAAATATACTGCAAAATTTATTTTTTAAAAATAGTGGTGCAAACAGAATATAAAAATAGTCTCCAGTGGCAGCCCTGTGTGGAGGATTACATTTTAAACATCCCCACATTGTAACAGCTTCAGCAACGCCATGTTGACCTTTAATAATGTACATATATATATATATGTGTGTGTGTGTGTGTGTGTGTGTGTGTATGTGTTAAAGATTATATTATAAATATCTTCAAAAAAATTTTCATTCCGATGCATATTAATAAATAAATAAATAAATAATCAGCGGTTTTTAAGGCGTCGTGGGTAGCGTTACCCCTTAAGAAGCAAAATAAATAAATAAATAAATAAATAAATTCTGACTTAACAACAACAAAATTTAATTTTAATTTTATCTGTCACACACACACACACATATATATATATATTTTAAATATGCGTGATAAAATTTTCATACCTTTTGTAGACTATATAATTCATAAATATAAAAAATATTTACTGTTTAAATATTATATTATCTATTTATCAAAATAGTTATACAACAGCGTGAGTGAGAAAGTACTTTCTTATTAAATTAATTTGATCCCTTTCAGCATTTTTTAAATAGGATGTTTAAATATTATTCCTTGAAACCTACTTTTCCATCAAAATCTTATCCTTGCATTCACCGAAATTGAATGAATTCTTTTGTAAACTGACAGCAAACCAAAGTCAAATGAAATATATTTCGAAAACACTCGAATTATTTATTTCGCTTTTGACGCATAGAATTTTATTTCTTATTTCATAGACCCTAAGGTAGTAAATTTTCATCTGTTTTGGATATTTGTAATTTATTATTTTGTGATATGTACCTAAAAAATAGAAATGAAATTTCATTAGAATGATTTGAATAAGGGAATTTTTTTTATTCATAACCGAGTATTGCAAACGTAGGAAAAAATATATTGAAATGTGTTCCGAAATATAATATTTGACTTTCAAATTATCACCGATGCTTTTATAACCTGATAATAAAAATATTGAAACACGATTTCACTTTATTATATTTGAATGTCAAAAGTTTAAAAGAAAAGTATCTTCTTAAAAAAAAAAAGTATCTAAAATAAAATTATATAAAAATAAGAAAGTGCGTAAATGAATTTAACTAAGGATCGATCAAAATAGGTTTTTAACACCGAATTTCGGTAATCTTTCTATTTTCGGTCGAAAAGGTAAACGAAAATGGTCCAATTTTTTTTTAAGTAGTTATTGGATACATAAATATACATCATTATAAATTAATTATATGTGTGGCCGAAGTTGTCTCTTTGTGCCTATGACCAAAATTTTTTATTTTCATATACATTAAAATGTAATTTATTCATCTACGACATAGAATGATTTTATAATTATACGAATTTCATCTAATTAGAAAATGTTTTAGGTATACATGCCTCGATTTATCCTTTATAATGATTTTCGTAAATGATCATCTGTTACACTAGAACTTTCTTAAAGAGTATTCGAAACATTTCTGCCGTTTCAAACTAAAAAAAATCTATTACTGTTAATTCTGAATCTTTTAATGATCACGTGAAAAGCGTCTTCAAAGTTTAGTCGTATATGCATTGCAGTTTTTCAGTTTTCATTATGGAAACATTAAATAATCTTGATATAAACACTTTATAAATTTATTTAAAAATGAAAAGTTTGCTTAATGGTATCAGTCATGCCATTCATGTAATTAATTATATTTATGTTGTTCATCGTGTTCCTTTTCCCATAACTAATAATAATTAATTAAATTATTAATTTTCGCAAAAATATTTTGTTCTAGTGAATCCCTTATTAAAATAAGTTCATGATAGAATTTGGCTTATTAATGGATTGGCATTCGGAATTGTAAATTTGTATGTTCCCAAAACTTTCCCAGTCACTGTATAGTTGTTTCTTTTCTTTTCATTTTACTTTTCGGACACATATAATTTAAGTAAGGTATTGTAATTTTGACCTATGTGTGAGAACATGATAGCGCTTGAATGATGCTTTCGATTGAACTGTCATTTGGCAAATAAGTTCTAGGTATCGAACTCTCATTTGGCTAATACGTTCTATAGGTCATTGTCGCTAAACAGTATACTTTTTCAAACAAATCAGACAATAGGTTTGTTATACATAAACCATTTTTAGACCATTATGACTAGATGTTATCAAAAAGTATTTTTTTATTATTATTCAATTATTCAATTAATTTTTTTATGCCTCACTTTCATACTATGTCGATGCAACAATGCTGTTTCTGCAGAACGTGACAGAATTTTTCGAAAAATAATTACAGCACATTTTATCAGTCAGAAAAAAAAGTTATGGGAATTTAAATATTGCATTTTATTGAAGAAAAAAAAGGCGAAAATCTGCATTTAAAATAACACAATGCTCCCATTATCATGTTTATTTAGGTAAATTCCATTTCAATATTTATTTTAATTTAGCCTTAATCTCAGTATGGGGCGGAATGAAAATTCATAAAAATAACGTCAAAATTTTAGAAAAGTATTTAGCTTTATGAATGGGAGTTTTCACCAGTGAAATCCTTTTCCCTTTGTAAAATTACGATCTTAGTTTTTATTTATTTTTAATTTGCTATTTATTTGAACGCACGGGTATTCTGAAAAATGCTTGGAAAAGTCAAGTAAAATCACTCCAGATAATGTTTTCTTTTTGGAAACATCCCAAATTATAATGGGCCGAAACAATATTACATAATTTGTTATTTTAAATGAATATTAACCATTTATTTAAAATAGTTAAGAAAATTAAACTTTGAACTAAGCTTTTTAAAAAATAAAATACTTAAACGCAAATGTAGAGAAATATTTGATTTTAAATGCACTCATTAAAATTGCTGAATTATATAAATATTTAAGCGAAAGAAAACATGTATGTAATTTGAAAAATAAAAAATGCACTACAAACAAAAGGTTTATTTTTTTTTTATTTTAATCAACAGATGAAGTAAGGAAAATAAAAGCAAAATGTGAAAGAAAGAAATATTTTTCATTCATTGTAAAGAATTTCTGCAAAATAATTACTGTAAAATCCCCAAAAATGGGATTTGCTCTGTAAAATTACTGCAAACGGTGAAACGTCCGTGAACTTACATATTTGTTAGCGTGCTTAGATTATAAATACTTGTCGTGTTTTACAGTGCTTAAATTATAAAATATTTCGTGATAAAATCCTCGTTCGTTTTGAAAAATACAACAACTTCAAAATACAAACAACTTCAAAAATATTTTGAAATAATGTGTACTTTTAATTATACATTTATTAAAATATTTATTCATAGTATGAGCATAGTATTTTTTTTCACTATTAATAGATTTTTTTGTTTCTTTTCAGTATTAATTATACTGTGTATTTAAATGTCATTTCTAAGAAACTATTATGCTAATCAAATTTATATCTTTATATTCACCGAAATTGAATATTTTTTTCTTAAACTGA
Organism: Maratus speciosus; assembly: GCA_963932465.1. Lineage (NCBI taxonomy): Eukaryota > Metazoa > Arthropoda > Arachnida > Araneae > Salticidae > Maratus > Maratus speciosus. The sequence goes on from OZ010786.1 coordinate 308,857,726, forward strand.
CAACAATGACAAGCCAAAATAAAATATATATTGATATGATTCAGATGTGTTCAGTTGACTTTTGACGTATTTTATTTTCGATTTCAAAGAGCAAGATAATCAATTTCCGTCTGTTTTTGATATTTGTAATTTATGCTTTTCAAATATTCAAAAGAAATGGAAATAAAATTTCATTAGTACGATTTGAAGATGGAAACTTCTATTGAGTTATTCCTGAGTGTTCTAAAATTCATATTGTGTCGTAGGAAAAGAGTATGAATACCAAAAGAATAAAATGTATTCAAAATCTTTTATTTTCTTTCAACTGTCATTGATACTATTGTATCAAAATGCTAAATATTTTGTCTGTATTTCAAAGAAACTTTCATCTATTATACTACTAATAAAAAGTTTGTGCGCGTGTGTTTGTCTATCTGTCTGTGAAGGCCAGGAAAATCTAACGCGCATAGAGGTATGAAAATTTGGAATAAAATAATGAAAGGCAGGTTCTGATGTACCTGAGACTGAGATTTTTCATTTTTTAAATAATTATCCGAGATATTAATTAAAACCAATTAAAGCTATTGAAAAGGGGTTTAAAAAGAAGTCACACGGAGCGTGCACAAACACTGTTCCGAAGCCGGCAAGCAGAGAAGGTCGAAAAATGCGAGATTGATATTTTTTTCATCCGCTATTCTAAACTCGCATCGGCCAGACCGTTTAAAATATCAAAAAAAAAAAAAAAAACGTCCACACCAAATTAAACATAGCATTTCTACGGTTAAAACGTCCCTATCCGATTCTAAAAATATTAACATTAACCCTTTCAAAAAAAAAATAAAAATAAAAATAAAGAAAGTTAAGATTTCGCGTTTTCCCTCCCTTTTTTCTAAGCTAGCATTGTGCTGAATTTTAAAGCTTTCAGCAAACTAAAACTAGCCACTTAAAGCTGAGATATATTCTTCTCTATGACGGTGCAACCGTTTTCAAAAATACAAATGTATAACCCTTTTGAAAAAATTTGAGACTGAGATCTCGTGGCTCCCGGCCACACTTTTTTTCCTAAATTAAAAGTAACTAAACGTCGGTATTTTAACACAGTCTGTTTGCACGTTCTCTGCACGCTTGATTTACATCACTTATAAAAATCTCGAAACAGTCAGACGTATTAATAATAATAATAATAATAAAATCTGTAAATTTTTCGCTCGGAACGTGAACACGCAGGCGACTTTTGATCATGTTTTTAAACTAACTATCCATATTTTTGCATGAAAATTTTAAGCAGGCTTCTGAAACGTTATACTCGTATTTATAATGCATAAAAATTTCAAAGAACTATTTTGTTTTCATTATAAACGAACCGACGCGTAAAAAAACAGTTACAATATTGTTTCACGAATTTTTTACACAAGTTTCAAAACCATTATATTTATAATTGATAACAGTTTCAAAGAGTATGGACAATAACAACTACTTTTTTTAATCTATTAAATGACCCTATTTGAAAAAAGTGTTCTTATAAGCAACTTTACCACGAAATATCAATATATTTTCATGACTTTTTTAAAGTCCTACAAATTTGAGGTTTATTTAAATTTATTATCACGGGCCGGTGTAAATATTTTAAATGAAATATTTCTTCATATAAAAACAATAATAAACTTATGTTAATGTAAATAAGCTCAAAGTAAGTTAAAAATATAAAAATTATTGTATTTCTTCTTAGACCAAACATATATATATATATCATAATGCACTAACACAAAGTTAAACAAATATTTCGTTATAAAAAAATAAACAGAAAATTTTACTAAGTAACAAGAAAATAATTTTTTAATTAAAATTCAAGTAAATAAAATAATCAAACAGAAATGTGAACACATATTTTGGTTTTAACTTTACTCACAACAAAATTAAAATTAGTATTGCATTTGAAACTTTATATGTAAAAAAACAAACGAAATAAACAGAACTCGAGTTGAGCGTTCACAGTGGAGTCTTTCCCGCTTTTAACAGTCAATTCGAACCTGACAAAAAAAAAAAAAAAAAAAAATTGTCAACCTGAAATCAGACCCGAATCAGGTACAATTCGACCCGAACCTGGAATGGAAGAATATTAATCCATATATTAATGCAATTATGGGAAAATAGTCTTCAATTATATCTCTACTATCAATTTTATGTTTTATATTGAAAAAATAATATATGTATATATATATTCATTAATGTTCAACTATATTTTTTTTTCATCTAAAATCTATTCTATACCTTTCTGAAAAATTGGGCCAACCCGAACCCGAACTGCAAGATTCAAATCCTGATCCGAAACCAAAACCAATAAAGTTAACCAGAACCCGGAATGAAAAAAAATAGCGTCAACGCTACCTGATCCAATCCGCGAAACGGGTTATCCGACACGATGCAGGAATGTAATATACAGCGGTATAGATTTGGCATATATATTATAAAACTCTGTATATACCCTCTGTTTCACAAGTAAAATTATGTATAAAACTTATTATTCGAAAAGCAACGATCATTAAGATGCGATTATTGAAGGAATTATTCAAGGAAGGTCATTAGGGTGGGTTCAGCTTTATTCCTTTCTTCTACCATTGTCTTAGCAGATTTATTTCACTGTAAACCGATCATACTAAATGTTCAAAGTTTAATAAACTTAAACTACAAACAAAAATATTTTATTTTAGACATTTGTACTTCTGTGGATTGGAAAAAACATTTTTTCAAATCATAAATAAGAAATATTTATTTATTTATACCTTAAAAAATAGATTAGCATTTTATCATTATTTGGAAAACTATTATGAATTAACCTTCCAATTTTTTTTCCAAATGCATTACAAAAGAACAACAACAACAACAAACAAATACAGTTTACACGTACAAAATATGGTTAATAACAGCTAATGTAATTACGATTTTCCCAGGGAGGAAGGCAATAATAAACAGCTACATCTGGTAATATTCTTTTATACTGCCTAAAAGACCCCACTCCCTCCACATACAGATACTCTTGTTTATTTATTTATTTATTTATTTATTTTTTGGTACGACTAGAATACTGGAAATAGAATATGTATCCATATTTAAAAGAAAATTGAAATAAAATATACTTCAGACGGAAGATTTTTTGTAAATCAATACATCAAGTGTGAAAAAAAAGAAACGCGGATTATAGTACGCGAAAAATATTATTTTTTACTTACACTATAAATAACGTAATAAATTGTGTGTCTTATTTTTAAGCTAAAAAATCCATAAATTCAAAAACTTTCATAAAACATTCTTTTAATTAACCCTTCATCAAAACATTTGTAAAAATATATCAAAAGTAACTTATTATTATTATTAGTTATTTATTTCATTAATAATTACATTGGATTGTTTAATCTTACTTCATGGAACGCATTATTATTAAAATTATATCTCTTCACTGGATAATGAAGAATCAAATCATATCTCAAAACTAAATAATTCATTCGGAAATTTAAAATAGTTAGAATATAAAATAAAATATATTTTGAAACGAATCAGATGCATTGAGTTTACGTTTGACGCATATTAGTAGGGTTTGAATTGTCGTGAAATATGGCTCCAGTTCGATTGACCTGCCAAGTTTGATATTTTTGTTGTATTTTGAAGGTTTTGACATATAGATTCTAAATATGTTAGGTGCCATTTTTTATGCGCATTTTTGGGGGGGGGGATTTTCAAGATGGCGTTCAAGATGGCTGCCATTTACTGACTTCTTTAATATTTGAGGCATATTATTGACCAATATGTCAAATTATATGTTTTCAGGGTCAAGAAATGCAAATATATAATAAAATTAGGAGTAAATTGAGTTTTTGAAGTGTTTTAAGCGATAGATGCAAATAAAGCACAAAAATATGAAAGACATTAGATATACTAGCGTTTTATTAACCAGTTATACACAACCAAAGTATTTAAATGAAATAACATAAATTATTGAACATATTGAACAAAATTATTAAAAACAGCATTTATACGTGTATACAGTACTGGGAAGTTATGTATCCTTTTCTGAATCACTGCTATCGCTTTGATGATATTGATAGTACTTTGTATTGTTGCAGTCTCTGAATTTGAAAAGGGCAGTACAAACCAGAGAACTCTTTAAGCAAGAACATTTCTCAACTGTACATGTTCTCTTACACTCATATTTCACAAGTTAAATAACTCCTTTGGGCGAAGGTAACTCCAGGCATTTGACTGCAGAAATTATTCCATCGCCATTTTGCCCCCAACCATTGCCAATAAGTGGGGGTATTGTAGGTCGAGGATTTATGTAGCCCTTTCCAATGGTGCAAATTAAGTTGGATCTTAGAATATGTGACTTCAGTGCTCCAAGGATCTATGGTAATTTCTCCACCTCGAAACTTTTAGTTCTGAAAAGGTGCCATCTTATCTCTCTTAAAAATTATTAGTTTTCAAAAAGTCCAGTCGGTGAATTTTTCAAACTACGACAGATTGGATAATGGATCAACATTAGGTTTCCCAAGTTCTTGAAAAGCTGTTATAATATTATCATCACACTAAAGATTGATATACACTTTTATCCACTTCTGTTTTGAAATGCCTACAAATTTTCCTGCCCAGTCTCCACCAGTATATGAATGTAAACATAGTAAACCTTTTGCTTTTATGAGCACCTATTACTCGACATCTTTGATTAATATTAATTTTTCTGTGTTTGTTGTCTTGACCAGTAACAAAATTGATTTCACTGCTTACTAGATGACATGAAACCAAGTCAATTAGCAATATGAAAATGTCAGTATCTTGCGAAAATACATTGATCTCATAATTATCATGATGGTTCACTATATCAAGTACATGAAGATGTATAATGGTGTCTGCTTCTTTATGTGTATGATCATATAATTCTGAATCGAAAACATTCGCGTGGTTACTGTATGCCTTACTGCCAAAAACGACAACAATTTTCTTCTCACTAGCAGCAAAAACCTGTAGTAATTTATTCCCGAGATACTCAGTCAGCTGTGATTTTGTTTCATTATGTGAAAGAACCGTCTTTAATGAAACCAACGTTATATTGGTACTATTTGTAATAGTAAATCTAATAGGTTCTGTCGCTCCCAATCTTTTCTTACTAGTTTGTTCCTTCAATGAATGCTCAAGGTATTGGTCAAATATTATTCCCCCTTCAATGTATCCGCTAGTCATTTTCATAATGATCTCGGTAAAAGCATTTGCGAAGTCTTAACAAGTTTTCATGGCAAGTGTCTTTTTTACTGTTTGTACGATTGCCATTCCATAATACAAATTTTTTCTATCGGAGAAGTAATCGAAGATTCTAATGATTCAAGCATGGGTGATCGATTATATTGCTCTATTTCTGCAATGAATGAACTTTTGTCAGATGGAATATGAAGATATCCATCAGAAGAAAATAATGATCTTGCTGTTACAGAACACTTGTAGTTTCCAATTTCATTTCTTAGGTTTGAAGACATTTGAGGTCTTTATTCCATAATAACAAGAAAACGAGCAAGAAGTTTCCTATCTTCTCGAATTAGTCTATCTCTTACAAACTCTTCGAATTCCAATTGGCCTTTTTGGTCGACGATTTAGAATATCATCCTTCGCAGATTCTGGAATTTTCATAGAGGATGCAACATTCATTAGTGTGGTATTATCTTGGAAAGGGTTTCCTCCACAATGATCCCGAATACTCTCCTTGACGATGGCTGCATTGTGAAAAACTCTTAGCGACATGGAAGTCCGAAGTTGATAGTGTTTCCTGGGCTGCTTCAAGACTTCATCTGGACAGTACTTTTCAAAGTAAGTTGAAACAATGCGTAATACTTCTGGTGCACACAATAAATACCTTTCGAGGGCGTTTTCATTCTGAGTTAAACCAATAACTCCACCAATGTTCTTCAGTTCTTTGATTTTCTGTTCCAAGTTCTGGTCTGAAAATAGTTTCGTAAACGGCACATTGGCTTTGGATACTGCAAAACAACCAGATTCGAGAGTATTCCATATTTCTTGATATGTTGTTTTAAGGTCCTTCATCTGTGCTATGTATACTGGAATGAGTCTGGCACAATGAAATAAGTCACGAGCAAAATAATACTTGATTTGTTCCTCAAATTACGCGAGATGCAATGCCCAATCTCCTTGACGAGTGGCACGGATGAAATGTAACAAAGATCCAAATTGGATCATATACTGTAGTAAGAACTTTGCCATATCACCACTGCATTGTGTAATATGTGGAAGACGATTTTTTTCAACTAGCACTTTGATCTCTTCAAACAAAGTTGTAGCTTCAATTTCACAATTGTGCAACTTCTCACGTAGCGAGTTGCATTTTTCTTGCAGGGAAATAATCTCTGTAGAATGTGGCAGTGTTTCAAAGAGAAGGTCGTAGCATGCCAAAACGATAGTCATGTGAAACTTTATGCCTTTAGTATATAAGTAATTTCGTAGTAAATTTATAAATAAATAAAAAATAACACAATTTATGCCCATATATTTGCATTTTTTGACCCCAAAAACATATAATTTGATATACTGGTCAATAATATCCCACAAATATTAAAAAAGTCAGTAAATGGCAGCCATCTTGGACGCCATCTTGAAAATCACCTCAAAAATGCGCAAGAAAAAAATGGCACCTAAGATATTTGGAATCTACATGTCAAAAGCTACAAAATTAAAAAAAATATATCAAACTTGGCACAAAAATCGAGCTGGAAAACATTTCAGACTCTACTATATACCAGTTTGTTTCAGATTTCAAAGGGCAAAATAATGAATTATGATTTGTTTTCGATGTTTGAAATATATGATTTTGTAATGTAATAAAGAAACGAAAATAAAATTTTATTAGAATGTCTTGAACAAAGGAAAGCTTTGAATTTATACTCGAATATTGTAAACGCATGGAAGAGAAATTTAAATATACACTGAAACATAATATTTTATTTTCAACTCTCACTGAAGCCTTTATATTTAAGTGTTGTTTTTTACTTTTGATTTCAAAGAACCTTTTATTATACTTGGATGTCAAAAGTTTAAATGCAAATTTCTTTCTTAAAAAGGAAAGGTATAAAGTTATATTATTGTAAGAAAATGTAAAACTGAAATAAAAAAAAGCATCTGTTATCATTTTGTGTTTAAAGTAAAACATATAAATGCATAATGAGCCAACAGAAAATTTGACTACGTATTTAGTTATTATGGAAGATAAATATCATTGAAAGTAGTAAAAAAGTTAGATTTTTAGGTAAAATTCCTTAAAATAAATGACTCATGCAAAGAGACATTTTAATATTAACTCTAATCTTAAAAATAACAAACATGTTTAAATTTTCTTTTCTTTTTTTTTTAAGTGAAACCGACATGTTTATAAGTTTACAAATAAAAGAAAATCAGAATATACTTCGAAAAAATATCTTCGTAAATCAAAAATATCAAGTGTGAGAAGAAAGCGCATATTACTTAAAAAAAAAAGAAAAATGAACTTTTACTGATATCATAAAAATGTTTGATAAATTCGACCCTAATAAACACATCGGAAATTGTACGTCAAACGTGGCAAATGAGGTGCGTTCGTACTATAACTAGTTTTATAAATATTCAGATCTTGGTGCAAGAGCTGTTGCACTCTTATGGAAAAAGGCATGAATACACAATTTATTACGATTCTATACATTAAATTTAGTAATAGGGAAATAATATGACTCCATCTTAAATAGGACGTAAACACCATGGCAATCTAGAGTCATTACCGATCATAGGATATCATTGAATTAATTACGTATGATAGAATTTAATGGAATAATCACCATATCAACCTAGAATCATTACCTATCATGAGATATCATTGAATTAATTACACATGATAGGATTTAATAGAATGGAGAAACTTTAATATCTTTTTAAGTTTTGATTCGATGTTCATAAAATTTTAAATGGCTCGACAAAATTCTGAAACGATTATATATATTAAATTTCAAACCATTCGGTTCGGTAGTTTTTGCGCTGTTATATGCGGACAGACGGACGGACCAGGCGATGACTATAGGGCCTACGTATTTATATAATTACGAACCCATGTGCGAACCTAAAAAGAGCCATGATTAAAAAAAGATATTCGCGCATAATGTTTTTAAACCCACGATATTTATCTAACAATATTAGAAACAATTTGTTTTAAAATTATGTTGAACCCTATTAGTATTACTCGAAGTGGATAGTTAAATCCTAGTACTACTTGCTCTGTCCGCTAAAATCCGACATATAATAAATTCATTCGTAAATACACAACGGCCACAATGAAGAAGAAAAAAATCTCAACTCAAAGAAGCTAGTTTTAAACAAAATAGCAATTTAACAAATTACAACGACCATTTGGAAAATGATTTTTTTCAAAGACTAAAATTTAAGACATAAAAAATCGTACGAAGTTGATCCTACATTACGTACGCCATGGATTAGACGATAACATCCCTGGAACCATCGTGAACAAATTTTAAAAGAAATTTCAGCTTTACAATTTTCGGTACTGTAAATTTTTAAACTTCTACGGAGCTGGTCATACGTTACGTACGCCATGAATTAAACATTAATAGTGTTATTACACGTTAAAATTGCAAGATTTCCTGAAACTTGCGTATTATCATTTCATTGGCTGTTCGGGAAAAGGCTTTTCTATCATCACATTTCCAAAAAATCTCACGACCAATTTTAAATAAATTTCATTCTTAAACTTCTTAAACATCCGACAATATTACTTTTTATACCGTCGGATAGAGAAAAAAATGCACTTTTAAATGCAATTTGTTTGAAAGCTGTATCTCAATTTGTTTCTGATTTATTATTTTTTTTGTAGTTTTTATTACTTTTTTGTCATAGTAGCAACACTCTGTTGTCCATCGTTGTTGAAACCAAAGGGAAATACAGATTACTGTATATACCAATCAGATAACGAATAAATCGCGGATTAAACCAATGAAAACGTTCAGATATGCTTTTGATTTCCTACCCTGACGAGAACAATAACCATTTTTCCAAATGGTTAATAAATTTTGGAATGAATCAGATGTTGTTTACTTTTGACGCATATACCAGTTCGTTTCCGATTTCAAAAGAGCGAAATAATAAATTATGATTTGTTTTGGACATTTGAAATGTAGGATTTTGTAATGTAATAAAGAAAAGAAAATAAAATTTTACTAGAAGTGCCCGTCAAGATTTGACGGCAAATAACTTGAATGTTTCATTAGAAAAATCCTTGAATTTTTAATTACAGTAGAACCTCTTTTATCCGAAACTCTTTTAACCGAAATTCTCAGTTAACCGAAATCCATTTTTAAAGCTTTTTTATTTTTACTATCACATTCCTTGTGTGCAAGATCCATTTTTAAAGCTTTTTTTTTTAACTATAATATTCTTTGGGTGCAAGCAATCCTTTCCGAACTACGAGTACATATCAATATTTTCGATCCCCTTTCTTAGAGTTTCCTTGAATTTAACTTGAACTCCCGTAAGCTGCGGAGTGGAACAAAGAAAACGAACAAATTAGCAATTCTGAAGCTTTTGAATGTTTTGCAAAAGGTTTGGCATGGCTGGAGCAGCAGAAAGACAGTGATACTGGGGAACTAATACTATTAAAAAACTACGTGATAGAGATTCAAAGTAAAGGCAATCGAAATTGCGACAAACAAAACATTTTTTCAAATTCTTGTGATACATGTGAAAGGTTACATAATTTCAAAATTAAAATTCAGGTAATTTATTCTTGTTTCTATATTGCTATTGCTTTATTTTTATTAAGCACTTGTTACCATAATAAGAAATATTGCATATATTTCTCCTTAATCTTAAAATGGAAGCATTCTCGATTATCCGAAAATTTCGATTTTCCGAAAGAGGGTCGGTCCCAATTACTTTGGATAATCGAGGTTCTACTGTAGTTGCTTTTAAATTAATTATTGAATGACGAATTACGTGATGAATTTCTATATTGCATAAGTGATTCCTATTTCTTTAACCCATTTTAGGCCGAGCATAGAAATGTTATAAAATGTGGATTTTTTAACAATTTTCATTGAAATATGTGTGTAAATTTTCATTGAAATATGCTTAAATTACATTCATTAAGACACAAAAAAAGTTTCGTGCATGAAAAATATTTTATTTAAGAAGTAAAATTGTGCGTATACGCACCATTGGCAAATCAATGAACAAATCATTCAGTTCAACAATTGTATTATAGTCGAATTTTTACATTTTTTTATGGAAATTTTCGAAACATTTTGGATGCAAATGGACTTATAACATATAAATCACACTAAATTTGCAACAAAACTCTGAAACTTTGCATAAAAAGTAGATTTTCGATTTTTGCCTATTTTTTCATGCATTCGGCCAATTGTGCGTTAACGCACCATTAAATTTAAATAGAAAATTTTAAGTTTGTTTATGACATTTGTTTTATTTTTATTTTATTTACAGAACTTGCATCTTTAATCAATTATAAAAACAAATGATTAATCTCAAGTGGAATAATTATACATTTTCAAAAAGTCGAATTTGTCAATAACCGTTTCAAATTAAAAAACTGGTGTATTTTAAAAATTGCTCAACATAAAGAGTTTACTCCAATTGAATTACTAATATTTTATAATGTCTTCAGAACCTTGGAAAATATCAGAAAAATAAAATTAGTGAACAATATACATCACGGTGTTAATAAAGAAATATTTATTGAAATGGTGCGTTTAAGCACTTTTGGCCGAAAATGGGTTAAGGCGATAGATGAATCTGTCAGTCTAACCTATTCAATGAAGTGAAAGAATTTTAAGTTTATAATTTACAAACAATTACGCTTGCTTTTTATCAGAAATGTACATAAAAATACCGGGTGGAGAATCTATTTTTACTTACTACGGCCTTATTTTGTTTTTGAAAAAATAATAATATTTATTTTCATTTATTTATTATTATTATTTTTTAAGTACACGACTATTAAAAGCTGCCATGAATCTTATTTTTATCTGTCTCATGATCTAAAAATCTAAATTTGAAACTTGATACAGCTAACGATTTATAAGATAAATTTTTTATTACTTGAATCTTATTTTACAATTGCACAAATTTTTTAAATATTAAACCTGGATATCAAGGTAACTTCTTTTATAGTTATACGAATATTTTTCTTTCGTTCCATTTTAATGATGACAAACTTTTCTTTCTGACACACTATATATTCTTGGTAATGGTTAGAAAATATAACGAAAACTGTACATCAGCCGAATTTATTTAATTGACATTACATGACATACATTATTTAATTACATGCAAAATATTTTAGCTTAAATATTTGAAATATAAAATCATTATTTTTTCAAAATATTATTGAGTGTTAAATTTTATTAAATTATAAAACATTCAAATAATAATAATAATAAAATAAAAATCCTTTAACTTCTCTTCCTAATAATATATGTCATTATTGAAATGAATTATCGACAAAAATACTACCCATTTTGCCAGGCTTGGGTTCGAATCTGCGTCCTCCACAAAAATACAGAGCTTTGAACTGCTGCTTTAACTCGCTACGCTAGCGGGAACTCGTTTTTCTTCCTTCGAAATTGAAGAGGTTCAAAATACAGTTGACACATACGCAATTGTCTCGAATTTGAGCTCTGATCTTACAGAAATAGTTTTGCGTTTTAATATGTATGATACCTTATTTATTGTGTGCAACTATTGGCAATTCATAAGACGGATCACCAGCCATAACTTTTAGCCTCAAATCACTGTATTTATCTTCTGTGTGTAATATGAACAAAACAATATGACACCCCTAAAGTAAACCGTGTCTAGCTCGACCCTATAAATTTTTCAATTGTAAATAATGCTGAAAGAGCCAAATAATATTAACTTTGTGAAAGAAAGAAAAGCTTGTTTACAGTAAGATCCTGTGATGTGATAGTTCAACTGAGCGAGCATTGCGTCACTCCAGAGGCAGACTTGTATACTGGGCATGCGCAACTTTAGAATTTTAATTTAAAATTATGGCTAATTAATAAACTGTTTGATCAAACGAATGTACGATAACAAATCTGTGGCCAAATATCTTTCATTTAAAAAAAAGATTGGTGTAATTTGATGCAATAGTTTCTTCTCATGGACTGTCGAAATAAAACGCTTAGCGTTTTAAATATATAGATTAGAATGCCTTGAATAAAGGAAAGTTTTAGGATTTATACCCGAATATTGCAAACATATGAAAGAGAAATTTAAATATGTCCTGAACCATAATACTTTATTTCCAACTCTCACCTTTTATACGCCTTTATATTTGCTGGTAAGTTTCAGAACCCTTTATTGAAGTGGTTACAATGCCTCATAAAAAACATTGCCGTCGATCGGGATACTTTGGTCCTTGCGGGATTTACTTTGGTCCAACCCATAAAAAAAAAAAAAAAAAAAAAAAAAAAAAAAAAAAAAAAAAAAAAAAAAAAAAAAAAGATTTTATTCTTTGTATTGAACAAACAATGCAAGATAATTTGCCCTTGAAAAATAATTTATACCATACTATAGGGTATTTGAATAGTTTTGGTGGTATTTAAAAATATTTTAATGACAACACTGAATGTGTTTGTAAACAACTATTTTCGTGTGTAGTTTTTAACTCTCCAAACTTTGTATTGTGAAACAATCTTAATAAGAGCTACAAATAAAGTAAGTGTCAAAATATTACCTTTAGTAACCTGTAACCCATGTGTGATCATAATTTTTCCATTAACTACTTCAACTACTTTTTTCCTTTAAAAAGACGTGCTTCTACTATGAAAGCATTTGAGTCTTGCTGCTGCTTTCATAGTAGAAGCACGTCTTCTTTGCGCCTGACGAAGAAAGACTCAGATCTTTCGAAAGGCCTAGCGCAATTAAAAGTGTTTGATGGTGTTTTAAGAAGTTCTTTTGTTCTTGTTACATTAATTGTTTTTGTTCCAGTTGCTGAGGATAACATGAGGAAAACAGTTCCTCGTTTCTTGAATATTAACAAATGGTTAAATGTGTTTAAATGCAAAAAAAAAAAAAAAAAAAAAAAAAAAAAACATTTGTTTATCGGGTTTGCAGTGTTAATTTATTAGCAAATGCTATTGCAAGGGTTTTCCATAAAAATGTATTAATTTACATATGAAATGTATTCATTTTACATGAAACTAAGTGAATTTTCCAAAGAAGCCCCTAGCAAGGGCTACTTTGTTCCAAAACTTTAAAAATAGTTAAAAAATTAAAAAAAATTAAAAAAAATCCTCTTTAAAACCATACAGTTTGCTTCATTGTTTCATGTTAATTTTTTACAACTCCATTTCGACGTTGAAAAATCTCATATAATATTTTTTAATAATGGAAGTGTGAGTGGAACCAGGAAAAAGTTACCAAAAGTTCGACGGTACCTGCATTGAGCCAAGAGAGGTAAGGATTACTACCTGGTACTGGGACTCCTGGGTGTTAATTTAACAGGTGCATAAAAAAAAAACAATCGTGATCGCTGCTTCTAGATGGGGATAAGAAGGGTATTAAATATATACTTAGTAAACTCGCCAATTATATATAATATTTAATTACTGTTTAAATTTAATAGGAAATAATGCGCTGTGAATTTTTTAACTGCTCCCTTTTTGTATGAAGCATGGACTAGATTAAGCATTAAATTTATTTAGTATACTTATAAGTAAATACTAGTCCGTTCCTGCTAAACTAACTAAAATACATAAACTAAGGAAAAGGAAAGGAAAGACTACTCGATGTTATATGGCAGTTATCGCATGAAAATTAAATAGAGAATGAAATTAACATAACAAAAACATCTATTTACTAGTTATTTATATACATGAAAGAAAAGCATAAGTTATCTCAAAGTTGATAAAATACATAAATTTCATATTGAAATTCATCCTTAAGGATGGACTTTCACTAGTCTTATGAAACTCAACATAAGTACCCCCATATAGGTGCATATTTAATTATTAGATTCCGAGCGTTCAGATGCTCTATTAAAATTATATGTTACATCAATTTAAAGTGCCTCTATTTCTCGATAGCCAGCCCCCCTAATATTTTTAAATTTAAATATCATACATATAGGGAATTGTTAAAAGTCATAACTGCTGACCTTGGCATCGGCAGATGATTTGCATCTAAATGTTATTTTGCGGAACGGTTCACCTCTCCTTCCAGGTAGTTTAGGGAATACACATTGGTCCTGTCAGGGATATCTTTGCACGGCTTCTTTCGGTGGTCAAACATCCATCCTGGAGCATTAGTCGTAGACCGGCGCTTATGCCTTATTCCTGAATGGATGATGTAGTCCTGGTCATGGGACCTCGTCGCCCGCCCCAAGTCCCCGGTCAGACCCCTAATCGTGGATTGTTGACTACTGGCTGAACTAGAGATCTGCACGGGCCGGACTCGAGCCTATTTTCGTTCACGGCACTCGGGCCGGGCCCGGGCCGTATTTTTTTTAAGGCTAGGGCCGGGCCGGGCTCGGGCCTTACTTTTTACCTAAAGCTTCGGGCCGGGCCGAACTTATTTTTTCTGTACAGAGCCGGGACTGGTTTCATTCCTAGTCTTCACGGCCCAAACTTTTAGTCCTAGTTTTGACCCAAACCGTATGAAAATCATTGTCTCGGCGTGGCCTAGTCCGTTCAAAGGTCAGTAAAATTAGGCTTGGCCCAAAATTTTTTTCTAAAAATGCATATATTTTTAAATCGCTATTATTCTACAATTAAACATTACAATTCATTCTTTTTAGAGAATAATAGATTTCTACGCCTATTAAAATATAGTTAAATTAAAATATAATAAAACGTAAGAAAAGGAACCTGCCTATGACGGAATCTTGTTTTAAACTGAAAAACGTGTTGATCCATTCAAAATTAATATACTAATACGTAAGAATAGAATATATAATACATTTACACTTGCTAAAATGGGAACTTTTCTATAACGCATTTTTTTTTCTATACAATTCCGTCTTAGATTTTACTGTAGTATAGCATTTTTCACATTTGTAACACTTCAATAGTGTAGAATATGGATTAACAATATTAATGATAGTTGAAACATTTACATACAAGAAATAGAGATTAATTAAAAAAATAAATATCGCACACAGCGGCAATTCTAAAAAAATGAAGATTATAAACATGAAAAAAAAAGTTAAGATAAATATTTTTGGCCTGAACTCCTGGTACGAGAGAAATTTTTTAACCAAATCGACGTAAAAATCAATTTCACCCGGGCTCGGGCAGAGATTTTAACTTTTTTTCGGGCCGGGCCAATAAATCTTTTTATACGGGCCGGGCTTGGGCCGAATTTTTAACTTTTTGACCGCGCCGGGCCAATATTTTTTTTGTACGGTCCGGACCCGGGCTTGGAAATGTCGACCCGTGCAGACCTCTACACTGAACTCGCCATAAATTTCAGTCTATAAAGCCTTTTTACCTACCGTATATCTCGGCGTATAACACGCACCTTTAACTGTAAAAAATCACTTCGTTTTTCCGCGTGCGTATTATACACCGAATGTAAAATGGTTGATGTAAAATCATAAGAAGAAAACATAAAAAAAATTTAGAGGTATATTTAAATGCATTTATATATCAATATTAACAAAGAAACTTACAATACATATTTTCTAACAAACTTAATATTTCTTATCAGATAACATGTAAAGTTCGTTGTACTCTGTCTCATTTATATTTTCGGAAATACCATCTTCTTTCCCACTGTCGCTTTTATGTATTTTATCTCCATTGTCGCTTTCAGCTAGCCATAAATTGTCATCCTCTGTACCGTCATGATATACGACATTTTAAAAATGATTTAACAATTATTTCCAGACTGGTTTCATTCCATAGATGTTATCCATTCACACATTTGTTTAATGACACATGTCGCATATTTTCTCTTTTTGTATATGTTTTTTCTCCTTCTACCATCCATGTGTTCGCCTTGAACTTTTTTTGAGAGATTTGTTTATGGAAACATCAAACATCAAACGGTTGAACTAATGAAGACAGCCCATCCAGAATTAATGCCAAATCTGTATTAGATTCGTTTATTCTTTATTTTTATTCAGTCTGTTCTATGGGATTTAAACATATCCCAAACTAAGAGACTTTATGGTTTTCTTAAAGCTCCTGGACCAAACATTTTTTATCCAAAATTTTAAACTATTTTCGTACATCCAGTCCTTCTCATGGACATGAACAACAACGCTATTTGCAAAATTACCAATTGGCTTTGTTTTTCGTTCGAAATTTACCTTTTGTTTTAATTTCGCGCAAACCAGGAGGAAGGAAGTTTAAGCGCATAAAAGACAGGAGCTGTCTCAAACCAGATTTTCGGCGGTCGGGTTATTTAGATTCCAAAGGATAGCAATTGAGCAGATCGAAAACGTTCGCGTTCGCATGTCGCAGAGAAAGGACACATTATCTGATGTGTGGGAAAGCTAATATTTCTGGTTTATTTCCGTGGGGAAAACTTGATGCGTGTTATACAGCAGTATATGCTTGAAATAAAAATATATACTCTCAAATTAGTGATGCGTGTTATACGCCGGGATATACGGTAAATGCCTTTGTTGATCCTACACAGATCTGTGTCTTCGAGGGTCATAAATGAGTATTAGCTGGATGGTCTTGCTCGAGTGTATCCGTGGGAATAAACAGCCAGCAAAATCTCGTGTATTTGTAGCATACATGGTATTAGCAAATAATAATCTAAATAAATACAATACTAGAACAATATAACAAATAATAATGAATACATGTATATAATCTTAGAAGGGGATGCATCAATTAACTAATATAATATAGTTTAATATTATATGATATCATATATTAGTTCTTGATCCCATGTTCTGTGCTGTCTCTTCACTGTGAATTTGTTTAATGATTTTTGTGTTAAAAATTAGAGGTGGTTGGAGGTGGCTGATATCTCACCATATTAAAACTTTTTTTTTTACTTTCGATTTCGATTTCAAAAAAACTTTTATTATATTTCGATGTCAAAAGTTTAATCAAAAAATGCTTTTTTAAAAGACATTTTTTTAAGTTATACTTAAGCAAACGAAAAGTTGTATTTAAAAAAAAAGAAAAAAGCGTCTATTATCGTATCGTATTTAAAATCAAAAATTTAAATGCATACGGAAAGTTTGACTACGCATTTAGTTATTTGAAAATACATATCATTGAAAGTTGTAAGAAAGTTTGTTTTTGAGCTAAAATTCCTTAAAATAAATGAAAACACGTGCAAAGAAATACTTTGACATTAACTGTACTCTGAAAAATAATAGTCACATTTAAAAGCATTTTTTTTTTAAAGTGAAACATACAGGTTTATACGTTTACAAACAAAAGAAAAACAGTATATATTTAAAAATATATTTCTAAATAAAAAATATCAAGAGTGAGAAGAAAGCACATACTACTTAAAAAAAAAAAAAAAAAAAAAAATAGAAAAGAAAGAAACTTTGGTTAATAATTTAAATATACTTGATAAATTCTGTCCTAATAAAAACACACATAATTTAAAAAAGTATTTCAGCATAAAATAATTTTTAAGCCGCTAATATTTATCTAACAGTATGATAAACAATTTGCTTTAAAATATGCTGAATCCTATAAACATTATTTAATGAGGAACTCAAATCCTAGTACTGGGAACTACTTTATCCACTAAAATCTGACATATAATAAATTACATACTGATAACTGACATTTCATTCGTAAATACACAACAGACACAATGCAAAATAAAATATACTTTGAAATGATTCAAATGTTTTCAGTTCCCCTTTGGCTCATGTATTTTGTTTGTATTTTCAAAATAATAAGATAATATAAAGCATTTACATCTGTTTTTGATATTCGTTGTTTGTTTATGATTTTGTAATATACCATACGGAATGAAATTGTCATTGCAATGTCATTGCATGAGGGAAAAGGTTTTGCGTTTATCTAAATAAAAGCAAAATTGCGATACAGGGCTAGTCTAAATGATTCACCGGGTTTCAAAACACTGTGTATTGACAGGCATATGACCTACAAGGACGGGTGATACATGACAAGATATATACACTCACAAAGTTTAAAAGCTCGCCTCGTCGCAGCCGTGCAGGAACGCATCACAGTTGATGTGACGGACATTGACAGAAACATGCTATTAAGGCTGTTCTCAAATCGAAAAGGGCAAATTTCTGACATAAGTTTTAATTTCTTTTTGCTCGAAAATGCATGAAACTAGCTGGTGTTGTTCAGAAACTATGTAATTGAGCTGTTTTTTTTTTCATTTTTTTGCAAACGCAATAGATCTTTCAGAAAATAATGTCAAAGTGGGCGTTTTGAACCGAATTTCCGCACAAAGGAAGAAAGAGCACTCAAGAGTGGTAGAAAAACCTGTTTTTAACCTCGTTTTTAACAAAGCATTAAAAAACATAATAATAAAATAAATACAAATGCAAACAGATTTTAGCTTTTCTCTTTAAAATGCTAGTATTATTTTAAAAACTGCATACAGGAATGTTTAAACTAATTAAAAAAATATTCTATTAAGTAAAATATACTAATTAAAAATGTCCATAGAAAATATATATGAGGACATCAGAAGCCAAGGGATAAAAGTGACAAAATTTCGATTTAGAGTAAATTGAGTTCAAAGATAATTGACGTTAAAGTTAAACATCAATAATAATTGACTGAACTGAAATAGGAAACTGCTGCTTGTTTCACAGTGGTCTTTGAACTCTTATTTCAATATATGTCACAAAAGTAGAGTGCAATTTTCTTTACATTTATAATTAATCAACATTGATCATTATTCGGTAAAAGTGGTTGATCTCTAAAACACAACATATAATTTGAAAATCTCTTATATTTCTTTACCTGAAAAGATAAAAGCATATTTCCAGGTCGTCTGTGCACTTAAATCATTTTTTTCAATTTTGTCACTTATACCCCTTGGCTTCTGAGGTCCTCATATATACAGTTACAAACAAATGATTTAATAAAATAATATTAAAAAGAAACGTGTAATATTTTAACAAAAATGCTTCTCTTGCTTATACTATAAATGCGCGTGAAAAGTTCCTGAGGTTCTTTTAAATTCGAAAGTCATTACAAAAACACTTTACGTATAAAATACTCTTTAACTAAATATTTGTCAAAATATTTATTCATAATGCATGAAAATATTTTGTCAAAAAATTAATTTAATACCTGTTATAATAATAAAAATTGGATAGCTGAATTTTATTTCTTGGAAAAGTACTTTTGTTCATGTTATATTTCTAATTTTATCGAAATTGAATGATTCATTCATTAAATTGAAAACACAGGGCTAAGTAATGATACATTAATTTTGCAAATATAAAAAGAAAAATGAAATGTTCACCTAAAAGAGTTTTTAAACCCCGCACGTATTTTGATAAATATAACAACTGTCCATGACATTTGGCCTAGCGGCTACTGGTGGGAACTGTTCAGTTTTGATATAATTGCTACAATACATAGAAGCAAAGTAAAATTTAATTTAATAAGAAAATCCAGTTAAGTAAGTTTAGTGTGTCCACCACTAGCAGCAATAACCGTATACTAACTACATTGCTCCACATGGTAGACACATCGAATATACTTTACTTAAATCTTTTATTAATATAAATTTTACTTCAATTACATGTGTTAGTTTTATTAGGAAATATATGTACTATATGCCTTATAATGCTACATTTTTACAAGAGATTACTGACGAATTTAAGCCAGTGATGGGTTATTGAATAATTAATATTTCAGAACTTCTAACAGAGCTAATTTTACATGCACTTTAAAGCAAACTTTAGCTAAAAGAAGTTTTTACTAAATTGAGGATGCTCTACATTTTTTTAATTGACTTTTTTTTTTTTTTTGCTATCGCTCACATTTTTCGAGAAACTGTCTATAACGTCCAAATTTCGCCATTTGGGGGACGCTTCAGTAACTCTCATATCACCCTAGTCGTTCTATTACAGGTGGATATAAGGTTTCCACGATTCTAACTTTATCCATTAAAAAAAATAATTGTATGCTTCTGCACTTCAGTTTGCATCCATATATAGTGAGGAATCTCGCCCAAAATTAGTATTTTGAACATTTCTTTTCTTACCTTATACGGAAAAATCCCAAAATAAAAGTTTACTTATCAGTTATGGTATGCTATTTTCAGTGGTATTAAAGGTAAGGTAACAGAAGTGTCCTTTTCGAGATATAGGATTCTGAAAATGGGCTTGGTTTTAAGAATTTCATTTTTGAGGGGATTTGAAAGATGAATGAGTTAATAAATATTTATGCAGGGGGGGGAACTATTTTAATGGCTCTATGTCAGATCTATAAGTAATTATCTGGCAAAATGGCAAACTTTTAAAGCAATGTGTTTACTAGTTACCGCTTGTTAACCCCTCAACTGTTTCTATTTTTTGGTTCCCCCTTGTTTTACTAAAATATTTAGCTTTGTACAATCGAAAAAGGTATGCCATTTAACAAACCAAAGATTACAGTTAAAATTAAATGATATCCAAAAGTTTTTAGTATCAAAGACAGCAAACTCTTTTTGCTCGAGCGGTACTCGAGCAAAACAGTTAAGGGGTTAAAGGTTAAATTCATCGCAACAGGCTGTACGTCCTAGTTTATGGCCAATTGGCGATTAGTATATTGATTTCTGATCTTTATTACAGCAATTATGATTTTTAGGAGAAAAAGGTGTACTAGATCACTTATTTTCAATATACAGGGTGTCCGGTCTCAACGGTGTCCAATGGCTAATTCCTAAACCGTTAGTCATAGACATATAGTTCCAATTACAAAAATGTTTTAAATCAGGTAAAGAAACATTTTAAAAGCGATTTGGGTCAATAAAAACATTTCTTAAAAAATTACGAAATTTAAATTTTTATACGGTCCCCCGGTCCTATAAGTTATATTTAGTAATTTTTTCCTATTGCACTGACAAGTAAGACAAAAAAGTCCCATTCATATAACGCTAAAATTGAGCGAGTTATGAAACTTTAAAAATGCATGACTTATGCCACTTTTCTACTCTGAAAACAAATGAGTTCGGCTTGGCTTTGAGGGATCATATGCTAAGTGTTTAAAGTATTCGAAGGTCTTACTTCATGTGTATCTGCGCTTTGAAAAAAAATCCTACAAGTATTATGATTAAGTCTCAAATTGGCTAAAATAACATAGGTTTTATTTTGTCAGGATTTGAGACTGTTTCTCTTATGATTTCTTTTAACAAAAATTATGTTTTTTTATAAGGTTTTATGTTACTTCAACAATCATATGTATGTTTTTCCAGTTCAAAATTTGTACTCTAACTTTAACCCACTTTTAAATATCCGATCGAGATTGCATTTTACATACTGGCGCAAATCCGATAACAATCTAATATTATTAAGATTTTCGGTGGTTACCATTTATACTTATTTTACAGGATAACACAAAAAATTTTGGATAAATTTCTGCCAAGGAGTTTAAGAAAAAGTTTTAGATTAGATAATACAAGACTGCGATTGTTGGGTTTTTTACATTTATGTATTTTTTAGCACTGAATCCGAAAATTACCTTAATTTTTAACCGTCATGTCAGGATATTTCGCAAATCATAAATTTTCAAATTTAAAGAATAACAAAAATCGAATACTATAAAGTAGCGGAGATGGTTGTGTTTTTTAACTTTTGATAATTGATTTTTACGCGCTTTTTAGCACTGAATCTGAAAATGACCTTCATTTTTAACCATCACGTGAGAATTTTTTTTGCAAATCGCAAATGTGTAAGTTAAAATATAGCTAAAATCTCATACTATAAAACATATGTAAAACATTTTTTATTTTATTTTATTTTATTTTATTTTATTAAAAAATTTATTCGATATTTTTGCTTATCTTGGGATTCTTACAGCTAAACAGCTGAGTGGTCCGATGAGATGGGGGAGGAAATTCAATTTTAACATTGAACTCCTTAACTTTGAAATTTGCAATGTGCGAAAAATCCTGATATGATAGTTAAAAATGAAGGTCAATTTCGGATTCAGCGGTACAGAGTATACAAGAATCAATTATCATTAGCTAAAAAACATGACATAACCCAACTTTTGCAGGCTTGTGCAATCTAATAATATTTTAAAACACGTATCATTTTGTAAAGAATTGAGGCTGTTAATTTAGAATCATTTTATTTAAGAAAAATTCTATTTTTTCTTTCTTCTTAAATGCTTATTACAAATTGTATATTTTCCATTAATATGCCAGAATGATTAAAGATTTCAAATTTATATTGAATTGTTAATTTTACTACGAGATATTTTTTATATCTGACGAAATTATATTTCGACTAAATTTGTGAATGACTGTGAATTTGCAGCAAAAAATATGCTCCAACTTTAAACAGCTATTACTCGGTCAATTTTAATCGTAGAATAACGGGACTTTTTTTGTATTACTTGTCAGTGTAAAAGGAAAATTTCATTAAATATAACTTATAGGACCGGGGACCGTATAAAAATTTAAATTTCGTAATTTTTTAAGAAATGTTTTTATTGACCCAAATCGCTTTTTAAATATTTCTTTACGTGATTTAAAACATTTTTGTAATTGGAACTATATGTCTATGACTAACGGTTTAGGAATTAGCCATTGGACACCGTTGAGACCGGACACCCTGTATAAGATTTTTTGTATTTTGAGCAGTAAAAGGGTAATGGCGATTTGATCGATTTTCCTGGGATATTGAAATAATGAATTCTACAGTGTTGCTTTAAATATACTACTTCTGAGTATGGCAGTTTCCGTTTGTCCAGCATGGACTGATATACGTACTTTTGCGATTGTATCACATTTAAAGGAGGCATCAAGGGACAACAAGGGACCATATACAAAACTAGGCTACCTGACATAGAATACCCCTGCCTCATTTACATTAAGAAATATTGACTTTTAAACAGACTTTTTCTGAATATCTTGTAAATTTATTTAGGATCTTTTGTTTTAGGGAGGGTCTTAAGCCCAGATCGTCTAATGAAGATCCAACCCTTCTAATTAACACTTTATGTCCAGAATTATAAATCAGAAATTTGCTCCCCTTCAATAATTATCTTCGTTAACGTCTGAAGATATCCAAAACAACTTATATAATAACAATTTGATTTTTAGATAGATTTTTAAATAAAACTTATTTTATAAATCGATAGTATTTTTTTTTTTTTTTTTGTAAAATATTTACAAGAATAATTATATTAATACATAAAAATACGGTTATGGAAACCTCACAATTCTCACAAAAACAAAGTAAATAAATAAATTGTGATCCTATCTGGAACTGAGAAGTGTTTTGTAGTTGTAAATGTTTCGTAAAATATTTTTTAATAGAAGAAAAGCTAAATGCATGTAAATGGTTGAGAAAATAACCATATCAAAAAATATTCAGCTTCCGCTGTTTCGCTGTGCGTACTGAATGTCATCCAGCAATTAAATAAATTTTATATTACATTTTCTTTAATAGGATTAAAAGTCTCGTCGAGGCATAAAGGGTTAAAATAAGAGAGAGATAATGTCGATACTGTATCAAAACTAAATGTTGATATTTTAAGAAAAACATGCACACACACATTGACTCAATTCGAAGTGCTTTATGTAAGGAAAGATATATTTCGAAAGTGAATAGAAACTTTGAATAATAAAGATTTCCATTTTTAGCGACATTTATTAGAAGGTCACAGTATAACTTAACACGTTGGGTGCCACGTCAGTCACTGGTAACTGACACTGAACCTTTCCGTTTAGGCCGCGTCGGTCATCGGTGACTGACACTTATAGATTGTGAAATGGGAACCTTATTTCGTGGCCCAAATGGAAAGACAGACAAAATGGATTCGGCGTTCAACGTGTTAAGAAACATTCTATTTTATAAATCATGTTGAAAAAAATTGTACTGTGAACAATGTAATTAAAAAAAAATAAAAGAAAACTAACCCAGACCATATAAACATAAAAATGTGCCACTGGCGTACTTATAAGGTGATGTTTTAAAATAGTTCTTTACTTGAAAAGTATTTTCCACCAGAAACTCAATTATTAAACGGTTTATTTATCACTATTTATCCTGGAGCAAGAATTTTTATTTATAAAATTGTGCAAGCGTGTTTAAAAAAAGTTACTATAAAAGATACCAAAACAGCCCATATGACTACGGGCAATGTTTCAAGATACTAATGTTAGATACTATTTTATCCATATAAAGTCAAATATATGTCTTACAGCCTGGAGCAGAAAATGATAAAGACATCTCTGTGCGCGGTTAAAAAAAAATCTAATAAACATTTCTGAAAACAGAATGATAAATACAAGGCAGACATAAAAACATTTATGTTAAAAACTGCAAAAATAATGGAATAAGTCGCTTTGATGTATGCTAAAATTTTAAATTACTTCCATTTTTTTACCTAATGTTACGGTTTATAAGCATAAATCATATGGTTATCAAAGTATATTAAATATCTTTAAACAAAATGCTTTTTTATGCGCTCACATTAGCAATGTGTATGTAGCTGTATATTCAATTTTAAGATAATTTTTCTAATAGGCAAAGTTTGTGAATGCAGAAAACGTTTGTGTGAGTGTCTTCGACTTAAGAAGAGTATTATAGTGGTAGAAGAAAATATCCCCATTTGGAAAATTTCTTACATAAAAAATATTTCGATTTATTAAGTTGTACTTATTAAGTTAATTATTTTTTTCCAAAAATAATTTTGTATAACTTTATTAGAATGAATATTCTAGTGACTATTTGAAAGCCTTTGTTTATTTGTATGTTTCAATAAGTAATGGTTCAATAAGAAATAATACGATTCTAAGTTTGGGGATATTAAAGGAAGATTTAATGTTTGCGGATATTAGATGGCAAGAAAGCGGCAGAGGATTTACAACAATGCATTTATGAAGCTTAAAAGATAATGCTTTATATTGAAATTTTCTGATTATTTCGGAGAAAAATTTATGAAACGTTTGCGGGGTGATATATATCGGTATTTAAATAAAGTAATAAAGTATTGCAAATGGAATTTATGTAAAGTTTGCACGACAAGTAACAAGATGGCCTTATATGTTTTATAAAAAAAGAATTCTTCTCCTCTAAAAAAAATAGTTTATAAGTGTAAAATAATTGTTACTTTCGAGATTGTTTTTGGGTGTATAGTTGATTTAAACATTAAATTTTATATCGCACAAACGGCGTTCTCCACTTTTTCTCTTCAGAATGTTTGGACAGAAGATATGCTCACAGTTAGGATAAATGAAAACGTATTTGTAGTATGATAAATAAGAATCTTACACAAAGCAATAGAAAGCATCAGTAACCAGGAAATGCTTAATGTACAAATATTCAGTAATCTCCAGAAAGAAGGTCTAAAATTGCTTTTTCGGTACAAAATCATTCCTACAAAGATAATTGTAGTTTCTCATTTACTGTATTTTCTTAAACTGAGAAAATGACACACTTATAAAGACGTGGAACAGCTGAATGGTATTCATTTCCTAGTTATGTACAAACAAGGTATCATAAAATGAACTAACGATAGTTAAAATAGAAGAACATCGAAAAGATGATAGCTATTAAAGTTACCCTTGCAGGAGAGTAATGTGTGAAGAACTTCTTCACTGAGCTTCCTTGTTTTAGTATCAAATATCACTCACACATGGCATTGGAATGTCTGAAACTGAAAGAATGTTCAGACTATCGAAGTAATAAAAGGAACCAAAGTTCACATAATCGTCTTTCCGCTTAGCTGCTGAAATGCGAACACAAGAACTTTGCGTTTTGAAATTGTGTTATTTTTGAGCATTCATGCAATTTAACATAGGTAAGCGAGATCCGTCGGTGACATAAGGTGCAAAACAAGGAAGAATCAAGAATGTTAAAGAAATGGCTGACTCTTTACATTGATATACTGCAAGAATAACAGTTATAGAGAGAGAACTTCGCTTTCTTGGTGTTCCATTTAAAAAAAACCCGCTAATCCAGCCTGTGAAACACTGCATTTTGTGCGTTATTATTCTATATGTGTCACGCATATGTAATTATCAAAAATAAAATAAAATAGCACTCAACACACTATTAAGTTTTCAGAGACTTTCACATCTTATTTTTTCTAAACTTTTACATAATTAGTAATTTTTGTCAAAATACAGAGTGATTCCTCAATTCCGTTTCTTCTGAAATAAGTATTGAACCAAGTTAAGTATATACATTAACGAGGTGTTTAAGTATAGCAAAATGAGTATGATGCAATGATGATGAAGTATCTGAACATCTGAAGTAAATGAGTATGAGCAAAATGAATAATGAGATACTTGGTAGTGCCACTTAACGGCAGATATCATTTCTATCTTTAAAACGATACGAGTTAAGTAAAAAGGATAATTGTAAAGTTGCAAAGATTTCCAGATTTAGTATGTCTTAAATAACTTTATTAGAAACCTGGAAGTGTAATTTTTAAAATCAAATGACTAGCTTAAATACGGCACTAATTGCATTCAGAAACGTGGCATTATAATACGTATGTACAAAATAATATTTGGAGATGGCAATAAAACTGCACCTGGCTTTAATGTGTTGGTTTTATTAGAAAATGTGCATCCATCTTGTGATTTAACACTTCACAATGCAATTCGCGGCGTATTTAGGCTTGTGACTGAATATAATACAATTTAAAACCACAATAACTTTATTAACACAATTATAATCACAATAACTTTATTAGAATATCTGAAATTAATAAAATTTTAGGTATTCTAATAAAGTTATTGTGACATGAAAGCCATTATTTCATACTAAATCGATGGCGTTGTACAACTTTGTAATCGAGTTTGTTTCCCATATTTTGCACCGTTTTCGAGATAGGAACGTTAACTCCACAGTTTGTCGCTAGGGGCGCTTCCAGATACCTCATTGTTGAACGCATACCCGTTTTACTATACCTAGCCACGAAGTTCATGGCCGTAGTTCACCAGATATTTGAGATCTTCTACATTTAGATCATTCCTTTATCAAAAAGGCTATTTTAGAATTTAATATCTAAAACTGTATTTACATCTTACATTTTCTCATACTTGTATTTGACGGCCTGAGTGGAGCAAGATCGCCTGATCAGAGATCCAGGTTAGACGTTTTAACGCTCCACCCGGGGGTCTCCCCGACACGCAGGGGATCGCAGGCAGAAACCCAGCCAAGCCAGAAGGGAAAGGCACCAATCTTTCACAAACATCCATAAGAAAAAACTTAAATAAGTTAAAAATTAATTTACAAACTGTGGCCGAAGCCAGTCTGCCAATAGTTCGAAAAGGGTCAGCACCATCAGTAGTTCTAGAAAGTTGCAAACAATTTTAGGGCACCAATCGAAAAATAAAATATATGTGTATCCGTCGTAAACACTGTATCGCAGAGAGAAAGCTGTAATGAAATTAATATACTGTATATTTGGTTGAATACATGAACTACGGCACTGATACCTATGCAATAACTCTTAGTTAACACTTTTGAAGATAGTTGAAAAGTGTTTATTACTTCGGTTTGTCTGATGCCTGTTGTCTATCCGCGTTTTAATTATGTATGTCTGAATGGTCATTTATTTTGTAAATGCTATTAAAGTTTACTATACACTGTAAAAAAAAGAAAAAAAAATCCGTTAAAATACTTTAATAGTACTGGCGTCTCGATTGCCAGTACAATTTCCGTATTTTAACGACATTTTTTTTACAGTGTAGCATATCCGTCATTAAAACCGAAGGGTATAGAATTTATACTTTATTTACAGGGATACACAAAAGTATTACGTTACGTCATATCCATGGAGAAAGACGTTTACTGTGGATCTTAATAATGTTACTATGCTTGAAATATAATTAAATTTCCATGTATCACTGAGGTATACTACAACATGCTTTCTGTGTAATATAAACTGGCCTCTAAAAGTTAAGGGACAATGACCTGATACTTTCGATTGTACACGGTTTGTCGAATATCAACAGAAATTCTTCATGAATTGTTCTTGAATTTCAAAGATCTAAAGAAAATGTTTGACATTCTTTGGTCGTTTCATGTTTGTCTCGGAATCTTTCACGCATGCGCATTTAAAAACTATTTCATACAAATGCCAATATCTCATAAAATATTCAATATGTTTATGTTTCAATTGCAGTATACTGTTTCTGCTGTTCGTTTTCCAGGTTTCAGAAAGTGGTGTTAAATTTTTTTGAATACTTTGTATTCTACAAACAAAAATATTTTTCACAAAAACGTTAACACTTTCACAAAATATGCGGGCTATGTTTACACAAATGCACACAAACGTTAAACAGGACCCACATAGTCATTTGCTACAGTTACAGACCATTTCGAGCACTTTCTGCTACATGGGTAATCGCAAACATTATTTAATTATTAAATTTCTTGTTGGCCCCGAATTGTTCCCGCGACTAAATCTTCATTGAAAAATATGAAGTCAAAGACAGTTCTTCACATCCTCGAAGTTCAACGACAATTTGTCAAGAACTTCAGTAGATATTCGACAAAACGCGTATAATCGGAAGCATCCGGTCACTGTTCCTTAACTTTTGGAGGCCAGTGTAGATGGAAAATTGTTTGTGGGGATTTTTTTTTTTATGTTACGATACATCAAAAATAAATTATAAGTAAAAAATTATTTTAAAGACAAGCTTTTATTATAATGTACTAAAAAGGAAAATAAACGCTGAAGGACAATTGCTTGAAATAAACACACTTTTTAAAAGAAATAAATTAAATTGTGAATGATATTTTTATCAGTTTTTTTTTATAAAATGGATGTACAATTTTAAATCCAGCTTTCAGGCATGAAAACAATCGATCAGTGTCCTCGTGAGAATCAAACGCACATTCATTGACAACCTGCTTGGAACTGAAAGATGGTGCATTCACCAACCATGCGATGGTTCGATCGAAAAACACCAGCTTATTCCTGAAGCAATCAGTGACATTTACTTGACGCTTACGTACCCTTATTGGACAAATGTGTTTGCTCCCCGAAAAGTGCCAGAGGCAAATTTAAAATTTTTGCTTTTACAGAATATCGTATTATCATATTTAATACGTTTTACTACCAAAATGTAAATCAATTGTAGCGCAGGAAGTGTGTTAAAATTGGACTGGAAGATTTGAGCCGAGCGCACACACAAGGCAAGTTAAATAAAACCTTGTAATAATGAAATTGATATGGAACATTCAGGAGCACTAAAATGTGTTTTCTATAGATTATGGAGTGTATAGAATTTATCATTCATTTACAGAAGTAGAGTAAAAAGTTCTGTTGCAAGTTTCGTGAATGTCAAGATTTGTTTTTGTGTTGTGCAATAAAAATAAGAAAATTTCAAGGATTTCTTTCTTCAAATTCTCCACATAAAAAAAATTGGAGGCACCAGCGAGATATGTGAGTACTTACTTTGTTTTGAAATTGTTCTTTGATGCTAAAGCTTAATTTTTCTACTGAAGTTGCATTTAGCAAGATATTATTTTAGAATATGAGAACAATTTAGTATCTTCTTTATTGAATTGATAAAATAAGAAAAAATAGTATTCTACAATATTATATTTTGATAGTTCTTGAAAAAGAAAATTGTTCTCAAGATTATTATGATTTATTTACTTGTTGTTCTCAAGAACATTATGATTTATTTGCTTGAAATATTTGAATATTTAATTATTATGGTGAATTATTATTTTACATTGAAGAATTTTGAAGATTTTTAATTTTATGCACATTTGAGAACAGAAAATTCTATTGTTTGTATGAAAGAATAATTATGAACATTTTATAGTAGTTCTGTTTTTGAGCTTAATTTGATTAGTTTTGTTTTGAAGCAATTCTGATTACTTTTGATTTTGAAGTAATTTTGATTAGTTTTGTTTTCAAGTTATCTGATTAATTTTATTTTGGAAATTATTCTGCTTATAAGTTATTGTATAAAATGGATGATTATGAAAAAAAATCTGCTCAAATTAAAATTGAGAGAGGTCGGGTGAAAGGCTCTGTAACTAGATTAGAGAATAGTTTTGATAATGTGAATACTAAAAATGAAATTTTGATTAGATTACAAAGATTAGATGATTTACTTAAAGAGTTCTTAAGATTAGATTCTTGTTTAAATGATGATGATTCTGAATTAGCAGAATTTGAAGACAGGTATTTTCAGTTAAAAACTAAATATCAAAACAAACTAGATTCTTTGAATCCTTCAGAAGTTGTCAATGTTGCAACACACAATTCTGTGCAAGGTTCTTCTGTTACTATTCCTAATCAATGTAATATTAGACTACCAAAATTGAATATTCCAGTATTTTCTGGAAAGTTTTCAGAATGGACAAATTTTAAGGATATGTTTGTTTCCACTGTCCATTCACAAGTAGGTTTAAGTAACATTCAGAAATTCCAGTATCTTAAAGGGTTACTTTCTGAAGAACCAGCTACATTAATTAAGCATATTCCCCTTTCTAATGAATCTTATCAAGAAGCTTGGGAAAAGTTGTTAAATCGATATGATAAAAAGAAACAAATTGTTAATTCTTTGATTAAATTATTTTTAGAACAAAAATCAGTTCTGCATCCTAATAGCATAAATATAAGAAATTTGCTGAATACTAGTGATGAAGTTATTAGGGGTTTGAAAGCTGTTGGTGATGAAGCTACAAATAGAGACCCATGGTTAATATATTTGTTATTTCAAAAACTTGATCCGGAAAGCCGAAGACTTTGGTCCATTGAAAGTACAGAAAATGAATTTCCTACTTTGAAAGAATTTTTTGATTTCTTAAGTGTAAGATGTTCTTCTTTAGAGCTCATCTCTAACAATGAAAGTGATGTGAAACATTCCAAAAGTTCAAATTTTGTTGGTTCCAAGTACAGTTCTAATGATAAGCAATCAAAGGTGTGCTTAAAGTGTCAAGGAATACATCCGCTCTATAAATGTGTTAAATTTAAATCCATGGATGTTGTTGCTCGAAAGAACTTTATTAAGCGTAATAACTGTTGTTTTTTATGTTTAAACTCTCATAAAGTTAAGGAATGTCTAAATTCTCATTTGAAATGCTTTAAATGTGAAAGTAAACATAATACACTCTTACATGAAGAGAATAAAAGTAATAATGCTTGCACTGCTAAGTTTGAAAATAAAGTTTTTCCAAATTCATCTGAGAATAAAAACCACCAGTCAAATAAAGAATTTGTACAGGAGTCAACATCTCACGAATTACAAATTAATTCTAGTGCTTCTTTCAATAATTCAAAATGTGTTTCTTTCCTACCTACTGCTAAAGTTCTCTTATATAATAATGAAAATAAACCTTACTCTTTTAGAGCTCTACTCGATTCTGGTTCGGAATGTTCTTTTGTTAGTGAAAATGTCATAAGAACTTTAGGGTTAAAAAGAAAGAATGACAGAATTCGATTAAATGGAATTGCTGGAGTATTGGCTGGACAAACTCGTGGTTCAGTAACTCTTACAGTAGGTTCAAAGCTTTCTACTGAGTCCTTAAAGGTTCAGGCATACATCCTGCCTAAAGTGACATCTCAATTACCTGCAGAATTACTTGATACGAAAAATATAGAGTACCTTAAAAATATTACGTTAGCAGATGAAGATTTCATGAAACCACAAGAATGTGATATTATTTTGGGATCTGACTGTTTCTTTACTATTTTAAGATATGGGAGAATTGTTAGTACCGAGAATGAGCCAATTGCCCAAAACACTATGTTTGGTTGGGTGGTAGCCGGAAAATTGGAACCTAAATGTAAATATTCTTCTAGTATTCAATCTCATTTTCTTAGTGTTGAAAACGAATCCAATGTTGATCTATTATTACAAAAATTTTGGCAAGCAGAAGAAATAGATGTTAATAAACCCCATTTGTCTAAGGAAGAAGAATTTTGTGAACAACATTTTTGTTCAACTTACAAGGTAACACCAGAAGGTAGATTTGAAGTTAAATTGCCAGTTTATAAAGATGTGATGTTATTAGGCGATTCTAAATCCATGGCAGTGTCACGTTTGTTTGCTATGGAGAGAAAATTTCAATTTGATAAAAATTTTGAAAATGAGTATAGAAATTTTATGAAGCAATATGAAGACCTTGG
Source organism: Maratus speciosus (assembly GCA_963932465.1). Lineage (NCBI taxonomy): Eukaryota > Metazoa > Arthropoda > Arachnida > Araneae > Salticidae > Maratus > Maratus speciosus. Next base: position 308,889,999 of record OZ010786.1, read on the forward strand.
TCATATGACACTTATCGACAAAAACTCAAATCCTGCAAGCAACAAAGTATATTATCTTCCGCATCATTCTGTTATAAAAAGCGACTCTATTTCAACAAAGTTACGTGTGGTGTTTGATGGTTCATGCAAACCTCCTAATGCTAATTCGTTAAATTCTGTTTTAGCTGTTGGACAAATTCCACAACCAAATCTTTTTACCATTTTGATAAGATTTAGAGCAAATCCTATTGCTTTTACTGCTGATATTCAGCAGATGTATAGACAAGTTTTGATTGCTCCAGAAGATCAAGATTTACAGCGTATTGTTTGGCGTGACTCAGCATACTCAGCTATAAAGGAATACAGGCTACGAACTATTACATATGGTACATCATCAGCTCCATTTTTAGCTACTCGTTGCCTATTTCAAATTGGAAAGGATATTGAAAAGAATGATCCTGTAACAGCTTCAATAATTAAAGATAGTTTCTATGTTGATGATTGTATGTCCGGTGCAATCTCGAGCGAAGAAGCTATTAAAATGGTTGAGAAACTTTCACTGGCTTTGGAAAATAGAGGTTTTCATTTACGGAAGTGGAGATCTAATTCTTCCGATGTAGTTGATGTAGTGAATCATTTATCTTCAAATTCTCTTGAGTCAACAAATTTAGAAATTCATCCTGATGACTGTTCCAAAGCCTTAGGGCTTATTTGGGATTCTTCAAATGATGTTTTTGTCTTTAAAGTTAATTTACAATTTGATGATAACATAACTAAAAGAAAATTTCTTTCACAATCTGCCAAATTATTTGATCCATTAGGATTTTTGGCTCCATGTACTGTCTCTATAAAAATGTTTTACCAGCAATTGTGGTTGATGAAGTTAGACTGGGATACTGCTCTTCCTGAAAATTTCCAAGCAAATTGGAAGAAATTCCAAGAGGAATTTGAACAAGTTTGCTCTATTAGAATTCCCCGATGGATCCAAGTTTCCAGTAAAGAGCTCATTTTACATGGATTTAGCGATGCATCAGAATCAGCATATGCTGCCATCATATATGTGGTTCAACCTGGTGAAGTGAAGTCAAAGGTGACCATTTTAGTTGCTAAAAGCAAGGTAGCACCCCTTAAATCAGTTTCCATTCCAAGGCTGGAGCTCAATGGTGCTTTACTACTTTCCAGACTATATTCTGCATTAGTGACTATTTTGAATACCTTCGTTATTAAGTTTTTTGCATGGACTGACTCGCAAGTAGTTCTATCATGGCTGTCATCTCATCCTAGGTGTTGGAAACCTTATGTGGCCAATAGAACCTCAGAAATTCTAGACTCTGTTCCATCTGACTGTTGGAGGTATGTTCCAGGCAAGGAAAATCCAGCTGACATTGCTTCTAGAGGTTTATCTCCTAAGGATCTTCCTGATTGTTCCCTTTGGTGGGAGGGCCCAAAGTGGCTTTCTTTAAGTCAAGAACATTGGCCTGAACAACCTCAAATAAAAACTAATTTAGACACTGTAAATAAAGAGAAAAAGAACTCTAAATTTTGTTTTCCAGTAACTGTGAATAATTCTTTGATTGATTTACTTTTTGAAAAATATTCTTCTTTTACTAAAATTGTTGATGTTTTAGCTTTTTGTATTAGGTTTGTGAGAAATTGCAAACAGAAAGTTGGCAAAATGAACACCAGTCCTTTGAGCAAAGGTAAATTTCTTCCTTTATCGACAAACGAAAGAAGACATTCAGGTAATTTGATTATTTCTTATATTCAGCAGCTATATTTCGCAGATGAAATTAGTTGTATTAGATCAAACAGACCAGTTTCTAAAAAAAGTTCTCTTTTTTCACTTTGTCCTTTTATTGATAGTGATGGTTTACTTAGGGTGGGAGGTAGGCTGAGAAATTCACCCCTCCAGTACAATGCAAAACATCCTGTCATTTTGCCAACTCAACATAAATTAAGTGTGTTAATTGTTAAATATTTTCATGTTATGCATTTTCATGCTGGGTTAAATTTGTTAATGGGTATCATTAGACAGAGTTATTGGATTGTACGTGCCAAGAAGATAATTAAAAATTGTATTCATAAATGTGTTACCTGCTGTAGATATAGAGCAGCTTCTTCCAAACAGTTAATGGGAGATCTTCCTCTTAACAGAGTCACTCCTAACAGGCCATTTTCTGCATGTGGAATCGATTATGCAGGGCCTATTAATATTTTGAAATATCGAGGTAGAGGAGCGAAAACTACTAAATGCTATATTGTTCTATTTGTTTGTTTTGCAACTAAAGCTCTACATTTAGAGTTGGTGAGTGATTTAACCTCCGAGGCATTTATTTCTTCATTAAACAGATTTTGCTCTCGAAGAGGAGCTCCTCAACATGTGTATAGTGATAATGCCACAACATTTGTAGGTGCTAAAAGGCAACTCTCAGATTTATATAAATTTATTTGTTCAATTGAAAGAAATGAAAAAATTTGTTATTTTTTGTCTCAAAGAAACATTGAGTGGCATATGATTCCTCCAGTGAGTCCGCATTTTGGTGGACTGTGGGAAGCCGCTGTTCGTTCTGTAAAATTTCATATCAAACGTGTAATTGGAAATACTAATTTAACTTTTGAGGAACTTTATACATTTTTAACTCAAATTGAAGCCATCTTGAATTCTAGACCATTAGTGGCAATTGATAGTGATAACAATTCAGAAGGTATAAATATATTGACTCCATCTCATTTTTTAACTGGTGATGTCATAACTTCCCCAGCTGAACCTTTAAATGAGGAAAATTTGTCTTTACGATCTCGTTGGGATATTGTACAAAAATTGAAATTATGTTTTTGGAAAAGGTGGAGTATTGATTATTTGAGTACTCTGCAAAATAGAAAAAAATGGAGAGTAAATACTGAAAATTTTAAAGTAAATGATGTAGTAATTTTGAAAGAAGATAATGTTCCTCCTTCTGTTTGGCCATTAGGCAAAATTATTGAAATTCATCCAGGTAAGGATGGTATAGTCCGTGTAGTAACTGTTAAAACCGCTAGGGGTATTTTTAAAAGACCTATTGTAAAACTTTGTTTACTTCCTTTGCATCAAGAATAGCTTCTTGATGGGTGGGAGTATGTTCAGTGCTGAACTGATGATAGTGAATCAAATCAAATATAAGATTTTAGTTATTCTGTTGTTTGACAGATGGCAGCACTATGCATTCTGTGCTGTTGTGAAATCTTAATTATGACATCATCAGTGATTTGATGTTTTGGCATGGAGAATGTTGCTCCTGCTGCATTATTGACTTTCTTTATTCTATTTAATTATCTGCACCCAGTTAGGCAGGGGATATATTTTTATAATGTAATTTAAGGCTTTCATGTGAGGAAAGCATACTAATTAGAGTGTTAATTTTAACTAGAAAAATTTGATTCTGAAACCAGAACTGTATGTTTCATTGTGTGTTAAGTTTTCGTGAATGTCAAGATTTGTTTTTGTGTTGTGCAATAAAAATAAGAAAATTTCAAGGATTTCTTTCTTCAAATTCTCCACAAATAAGTATTATGTTTTGTAATATTTTAAGTGTTAAATCGTCACAAGATAAAGTAAACAGTAATGAGTATGAATATGACAAACGGAGGACTACAATGTGACCGTAGCAGACATGCAAACTGCAAATGTTGAGAGTAAGCCTTTCTCTGCAGAAGTTATCGCCCCGACCTGTCTTCTTCTTTTCAAAGAAAATACTTTTGAGCATTATTTTGTTATAAACTAAGAATAAAAAATTGTTTTCGGGCAAAGTATAGCCATCTGGACATTTTGTCCGATCTCTTTGTGGCCACTTTGCCCGTAATGGCGCCATTACAAAAATTGTGATCTAGCATCTAATCTACATGACTTAGCGTTATAAAACACACATCATTTAAAAGGTTATTTCATACTGATCAAACAGCATAAGAGCAAATAATTATAACACTACATAGTGTTTAGCTATAATCAAGAAAAATGTATCACTTACTTAAAATCAAAAAACGAAAAAAACAATAAAATGAGTCCCGAACTAGAAAAATGTCGTAGGCAAATACTACTTCAAAGTCGTAGGCAAATACTACCAGCAACCTGTACAGACTGTTTCGACCAGCTCTTGCATGGTGGGTGCAGTATACAACGGGAAACATTCAAATGTCCACTTTGCCCTCACTGGCCACTTATTCGTCTTTCCCTAACGTTTTCAGTTGTACACTGCAAAAAATAAATTATTGATTTTATAGTATTATACTGGCAGATGGGGTGCTAGTATAATACTGTAAAATCAATAACTATACCGTTAAATAACAATAATAAACAGTAAAATAAACAGTAATATATGGAATATTTCTGCATTTTCATTTATAAAACGGTATATTGCTGTTTATTTACGGTTTATTAATATTAATTTTACAGTATAATACTTGCACCTCAGCTGCCGGTATTATACTGTAAAATCAACAATTAGATTTTTTTACAGTGTGTATGCTTAAACGTAACGGATTTTTAGTATATTAGATGGTGTCAATAAATTCTATTGATCATATACAAAGCTGCACGAAAGAATTCGCATATATTACCGGGTATGGACACGAATAGCTAAAAAATGCGTTTTGACAAATTGTGTATTTAAATTTATCTTTTGTATGAGAAAATGAAACTTTTAGCAATATTCTGTTAATGTTGGAAAATGCCTCATATTATATCTCCGATCTATGGATTTTCGTTCTTATTTACAATGTATTATCACCTCTAAATATTTGTGTTAATAGTTTTGAAACACCCAGCATTTTAATCAGAGTTATCTTTTATTTACTTATTTATTAAATAATGAATATAGGCTTAAATAGTTTACAAATGATCAACAATTCTCAAAGACTACTTTATGGTAAGAATCGCACGAAAATTATAATACAGTTAATGCTGTCACACATGAGTCTAAAATCACAGCAGTAGCAAAATAAACTTCGAAATAAAAATAGACTGAACGTATGTGTTCTGGAAACAAATCATTTTACAATGGATATAAACGAAATTTATGTATGCATCAATGCATACTAGAATGATTAACTAACTGTGAATAAATGGATGTAGATCATTTTTGAGGTAAAGGTTTTACCTTATTCAGGTTTGTTATAATACGTTTCCGTGGAAATAATACTTTTAAAATTACAGGAGCATAAAAGGACGACAGTTTAAAATAAAAGTTTCCAAATACTTTACATAGTGTTAATTAAAATTTGACAGAGCATAACAAATACACAGTAATATGATACAGAAAGCATTCTAATTACTTCCTCGGAGTTATTTTGATTTAAATGTGATATTTAATTCTTCCATTCAGCGGAATCTTATACATTTTATTCACTAATATTCCTCTTTTAAATTATATTTGTTAATTAAAATATAGAATAATTTTCTCTCAGGAAATTAAATGCTTAGATATATAATACCTAAAGACAAGAAATGAAAACAAAATGGGTTATAATGAATAGATAATGAATTATAAAGTTTACTTTAATGATAATTTAAGTTGTGTGATTATCATAAAATAGAACTTTGAAAAATTCATTGTTGAGCATTAAAAAAAAATTTAGCAAGTTAGTTTGAGTTTTATCTTATATACAATGCAGTTGAATTACAAAAATCCGAAATGTCGAACATTAGCAGGTTCAAAAGTTTAATTGGGTAAATTAATACTGCTAATGGGCGCAGGCAAATCATCCTTATTTATTAAATTTATACCAAACTGAATAAACTAGAGATGATTTCCTGAAAATATGAAGAAATCATACAATGAATCTACTATTTTTCCAAAAGATATAAATACATACGTTTTACAATTATCTTTTGGGGGAGAGCCTCTTTTAGAGGTCCTCAGTTGATCCCTTAAGTGGGGAAGATAACGAGGAGTCAGACAGAGGACGCTGAGATTCCCAACCAGCCATCCGTTGTGGGAGGTGACCGGGATCAAGGACCACGACGGGGTCGGACATTGACGAATATTGCCCTCCAAGCAGTGCTTCTGGTTAACGGGCTCCATTTGGGATGCACAGGTCGAACCCAGTAACCAGTTGGTGGGATTTTCCCAGTACCACTTTCCTGTCTCCTGGTGTTCCCGAATCGGCTCTAAAGTTGGGGTCGGGATTTAAGCCTCATGCGATGAGTGCTGTGTTCTTGAACTGACAAGTAAAGTAAGTCTGGATGGGTATCCTCCCGAGTGGTCCCCACTCAGCCCTTTTATTGGTGAAGATGACCGGGAGCCTGATCTGGGCGTCGCTTTCTAATGCTAGCCGCCGGCTGAAAGGAGACCGGGAGCGGTGTCTCTCCTGGAGGCATTCCCATCACCCCTCTACTAGGAAAGGAGTCAGGGGTCAGGTTGTCAAGGACAGGTGCTTTCGTACCTGGACAGGTATCTAGTCCAAAGTCTAGTGAAAGGAATTAGGGCAGTATCCGTCCTTCTCAGTGTTTCCGATCCGACCACCAGAGTGTGGAAGATGACCGCGAGTAGAGCTCACTATGGAGTGAGCACTGCTGTGTCTTTCTGACTAATACATGAGTAGTCCGAAGCCGTCATCTAGACGTGCGTCTGAAGCAATGACCGCACAGGATTTTTCTGTGTGTTTCACATTAGAACGCAGCTACACACTATGTTTCCAAAGAGAGGAGTGCTCATGCTCATATTTCTCTGTGATCCCGACCCAGCTACTTGACTGTGAAAGGTAACTAGGAGCAGCGTCCACCAGGTGTACGGCGTTGCTGCGACCATTTGATCGCTGTACAAGTAGTTCGAAGCCATCTTCGCGATGTGCTTCAGATGCTGTGAACACAGATGATTTGTTATTTTTTTCTCTTGTGTGTATCAAAAATGTGGGTCACCTTCTCATAGTTTTCTCTGAAGGCGGTCTCTGCTTTACAGTATGGTCGCTGTTTTCGGTCCTTTGTCTCCCGTTGCGGTCTGTGCACGCAGATGTTTCTAGTGGTAGACCACCCCTAGGCGTTAGTGGCTGGTGGCTGATTCCTACGGCTGATGCCGTAGGAATTCGGCTTGGCCCCGGCACTGTAGCTTTCATTCGGCGGCGAATTTATCTGTCTAGTGGTGCTTGCTGTCGCTTTGGCTGTACTTTGCCTTGCTTGTAACTGCAGATCTGGGATCTTCCGATCCTGGTACGGTTTCTTCCATTATTTGCAATCATCTTTTAAATATTTTGCAATGCATTACGACAATCATTTGTTTATTAAAATTTGAAGTTTTGCCAACATAGATTGGCCAGATTATCCATTGACTTAAGTGATCACGAAGTATAACAGTCGACTGGGAGTATGGCAAAGACATCTTCAGGGCGATTCTTGTAGTGCATGATCCCAAATAAATACGACCCTTGATGGAATGGCAATAATACGATACAACCTAACTACGATAGCCCACCAGAAGTGGATTTACAAATATACCAAGTAAGTTCTGGTCATCATGTCCCAATTAGCGGCAAATTTCTGTATCACTCATAATATTCTACATAAAATAACATGCTTTCAATATTGTACTGCTGTTTAAATAGAAATTATGAAAAGAATTAATAATAATAAAATAAGGTGACTCATTATTCATGTATTTTTAGTTAAAAATGCACATATACACGCTGTACAGTGTACACGCCGAACTGTGTGTTGGTGGCAAATAATTTCAGTCTAGAGGCGGGAAAGTTTTAAATTTGCCATTTTGACCAACCTAATAAGTTTATAAAGGTGATACCTCCTTTCAGTATAAAAAAAGAAGCCTAAAAATTACAGGAATCGCTCGGTGAATCACTAATCTGTAGAAAAAGTCTATATATATATTCGGAAGCACGATATAATCAACTATATTAAAAAACACAAAGATTATAATTTGTAAGTAATATTTTTTTCTAAAGTGTTTGTTTATAGGCATATTATAATCTTCTTAAAAAAATTAAAGAATGGAAATTGAAGTTATTGTAATTAACGTATTTATATAATGTTACATAAAAAGCGTATTTAAGGAAAAGCATATATTTTTGGGGAGACACACAAAATGGACGAAATATCAAACACTACAACAAGGCGCGTAATAATGGATGCCTGCTGTATAAAATTATAAATGAAATTTTCTGCATAATGCGCCTTGATTCATAGTGGATTATTACTAAATAAAATTTAAATGAAAGTAACATTAGAACTAACGTAATTTGTATTTATTTAACGTAAATTTAAATTAAGATGCAAAAGCAAAAAATTTGAAAAGCGATATAGAGGTACACTAATGAAGGACACCTGAAAACCACAGATGTTATTTGACACAAAGTATTATCCGCCAAACAAAAAGTGATTTTCATATAATTTGCATTATAACTTTTAGTTAGGCATAGAAATTAACTTTAGTTTGCCTTGTTTGAAATCAGTTTTATTATTTATATCATACCAGTCACAATCGCACATTTCTCAGAAATAACAAATTAAGATAAGTATGGTATGACCATAATATTTCACTAAAATGCTTTGGCATTGTTATGGTTGTTATCTATTGCCAGCGCGTTGGATTTGGAAGGCATTACCTAATAAATCTACTGCAGATAGAGATTTAAACTCATTTATGGAATTTTTAGATGAATATCAAGTTTATTTACGAATTTTTGTTAGTAAAAAAAAAAAGTATGAAAATATCTCAGTCATAGACCAGTTTAGAATACTTACAAAATAAATATATAAACATAAAATAGTGTTTGATATATCTAAGAAATGGTATTGCTAAAATACATACATACTTGTTACACAATAAATACCAAATTAAAGGAAAAAATAAAATTTTAAATCTAAAGATATAATGTTTTGATGATATGTGAGATTTAGTTGAACCAAGCGAGTCAATTCTGGCTACACATGTTATTAAAGATTGAGTGAGGAACGCTGCCATTTTCTCCATAGTTTTGCATTTTTTATTTATATTATGATAAATGTTACTTTATGTTTTTGTAACAAACAAATATTTATCCTTGAAAGCGATTTTTAAAAATTCATGTTTGAAAAATATAAAATAATTGCCAACTTATTAACTGACTTTGTACCGAAAGTTACACCACCTGGCGCATACTGCTGATAATACTCCGCAAACAAATGTATAGTGAAAAATGAAAAATATTGTGTTATTGACATTAATTGTAAAAGAAAAAAAAATTAATTTTAAAAATTACAACGACCATTTGGAAAATGATTTTTTCAAAGACTAAAATTTAAGACATAAAAAATCGCACGAAGTTTATCATACATTACGTACGCCATGGATTACATTTTTCGGTACTGTAAATTTTTAAACTTCTAGGAAGCTGGTTATACATTACGTACGCCAGGGATTAAACGTTAATATTCCTGGACCAATTTTAAATGAAATTTCATTCTTAAACTTCTAAACATCCCACAATATTACTTTTTACATCGTCGCATAGAGAAAAAAATGTACTTTTAAATGCAATTTGTTTGAAAGCTGTATCTCAATTTGTTTCTGAGTTATTAATTTTTTTTTTGTAGTTTTTATTACTTTTTTGTCATAGTGGCAACAGAAGTATCCATCTCTGTTGAAAGTAAAGGGAAAATACAGATTACTGTATAGACCAATCAGAAAACGAATAAAATGCGGTATTCAACTAATAAAACGCTTCAGATATTTTTTTGATTTCCTACCCTGACCGAGGACAATAACCATTTTTCCAAATGGTTAAAAAAGGTATAGAAAGTCAGTATCATCTTTATGATTTCATCATCATCCGTTAGTGACGGAGATGTTTTTGCTTTATAATATAGATAGTTTTGAGAGACGATTAGTTGAATCGCTTATTTTAGAAATCGCATAACCGACAAAAAATTCGAAGATGACTTAACCAGTAATACATATTGTTAGGTCGTATGGACTCCTGTACCTATAGCGTAGTTTCAAAAGACGTCAAAAATCGACAATTGGAAGTGAAATAACCGTTGGAGTTGTGATTGGTAGCTGAGAGGAGGGTGGGCACAGCTGGGGGTCAAACAGACAGTTGTTACTGGCCGATAAAAAGGCCATCAGCTGATTGCAACTTCTATATACTTCACAATGGACAAAAAATTCACAACATAACTTTCTTTAGCGCTTTGATTAGTGCAAAACCTCACTAAAATAAGGTTTAGTGCAGAAACCCCACGATTTTATGCTTACCGAGACAACTTAGAAGCCTAAATTTGTGTTTTTCAGGTTTTTAAAATTTGTACGTTACAAAATGATTCTCATGTTCATATTATTTTTCGCTGATCTAATTTTCTGCATTGTAAAAACTTGTTGCATTAGCTTTATTCAGTTTATCTGACATGTTCAAATCTGAGGGGTATCTGAAACTATTTTGAACATTTGCATTTATTTAAAATTTTGTAACTGACAAAAATAGAGTTTATGTTTACTGAAAAATTCAGTTTTGTTAATTTTTATCTTTAACTGAGATAATTTATTTAATGAAAATAGTAAATGAGATACAAATATATAGGCGAAATGTATTTTAGTGCAAAAACCGCATAACAGCTGAGGGGGAAATATCTTGTCACTAGCACCGCTCCCTAAATCCTAATGCATAAATTATTTTGTCATTTAATGTGGACAGCTGTATTTTACGTTCTTGAATTCTGACACTAGAAATTTTTTTATTTTTTGCTTTGGACAGTTTTCCGTAAATATGCGAAATTCTTCATACGTACGGTTTTTGAAATAAACGATTTATACCGATCAGTGGCAACGTCATACGCATACCGGAAAAATGGCGTATATTCTTCTCACAAATGTTTAACACTGACTGCAGGGTCGGTCATAAGGGAAGTACGACAGGTGCAATGGACATACGATTGACAACAGCCACGCCTCTTCGGGTATATACTCTCTGATAAAAGATTTATTGGACGATCGGCAAGTAGTATTATTTTTCACACCTATTGCTTTTTATATCTATACAATTTACATTGCAATTTGACGTTACCTGGGTTAAGACCATTACAGTGTATCAACCTGGACCATCTGTTTATCGCCCTTTAAGTCAATCGCAATCGCAATGGCATAAACTATTTTGACGCTTAATAAATTCGAACTGCTTTATTACCCAACAGCAATGATCGGACGGTGCCTCACAGTCTGATAACTTAAGGTTTTGATACTGGAGACCACCTCTATGCATTTCTCTATGTTCTGAAGTCTTTTATTTCGGTTACACATCGATTTCAAAGATTTCTTCGGGTTGGGTTGGGTTGGTTGATTTTTGATGGCCGATTATCTACTAGAGGGATATAGGTCTGAGGTGGGGGGTGCCTTCCGTGGGTTCTTTCTAAGGGAACTTAATTTGCATTTACGCTTGGAAATCCAAGATTCAAAGAAAACCACGAAAACTTCGAACGATTAGGTCGACAGGCGCGATTGGGTTCGAACCCAGCACCTCCCGTCTACCAGCTTCGAAAGCAGAACCTCTCGGCCACTGGTGGGGCAGATTTCTTCGGTCTTAGAGGGATAAGAGCTGCAACAATGTTTAAAAATCCCTTTTATTTAGGTTTTCAAAGAAAAATTTAGGATTCCGTTTTTCACCTTGGATTGCACTTATTCCTATGCTTACAAGGGCCCTAAACGAGCCTTGACGTAAATTTTTCATAAATATACGAAATTCTTCATTCGTACGGTTTTTGAAATAAACGATTTATACCGATCAATGTCGATCAAATAATGACCTTTTTTTAAAGACCTTAAGGGGGCGTAGGACCTTTAAACTTTCAAAAAATCATTTTTCGATTTTCGTTTTATTCTGAATGTTTTAAAATTACTCAGCAATATGCAAAAAAAACCCATTAAAAATCTGCATTATTTCTTGAGTTGTAATCATTTATAGGCAATGAGTATAATTGAAAGTCCGTAGATATTGAAACTTTAAAAAGCGTTTTCTCAGATTAGTAAATTTGGAGTTTGCGCGCGCTGTTGCTTTTAAACTACACTGTAAAACAATTGCAGCATTCTGTCCAGTCATTGACCGTTTTTTGAAAAAACGGTTTCATAACCGTAATTTAACTATATTCTGACCATAAAATGGCCAATAATATGGTCAGAATAGTGTTAAATTACAGTTGTGTAACCGTTTTCGAAAAAAAAAAACGGTCAAATGACTGGACAGAATGCTGCAAATTTTTAACAGTGTATGTAAGCTACAGCTTAAAAAAATTAACCCAAATATGCGTTTGTTTATAGTCTATATACTAAAACCAAGGTAATTCAGATATTTTGGTTATTTATATTTTTGCACTTGAAAAGCTTGGAAAAATAATTGAAATTTTTGATCTTTTTTTTGTGCTAAAATTAAATTTCAAAACAAAAGTTTTTGTGTATATTTTGGTTTTAAGTTAGATGTAGATGTGTTATGATTCTATTTATGTTCAGAAATTGTTTTCTGTATGCATAATTTAGAGTTTTATGATGCGCGCAACACTTAATCACTCTTTACTGAGCTGAATGTTTAACCTCAAAATTTAAAAATTAATTTTGTGCATACAACATTTATTTTTCTGGATAATGTAGTTAGAGATATATACTTTAGGCAGAAAGGGGAAAATAAGATCTTTACTAAATATTATTTGTGTTTTGGTACTTTGAAAAAGGCGATGTTTTTTATTATTTCGACAAACTCAAAGGTCTTGTGCCCCCTTAAAGACCCGTTTTTCATTATTGATAAAAAGTTTTGCCTCCTAATCCTTTAAGACCTGACTACATAATTATTTAGGTGATCCTAAAGAAAAATAAAAATGAACAATATCCTCTTTTCCTGTGATTTAAAGCTGAGCCTGCACCACACAATTGTGTGGATCCTCCCTTGACATAATTTGACATCGGAAATTTTTTACAATATTTTTTTTTCTTCAATCAAATATGATCCTATTAATTAGAGTTAAAAACCAAGTCTTTTACTTTTCACCAAAACTCTTCATGTGTTAAAGGGATATTCTATAACAGGCCGGCTCTAATCGTCATACATAATCACAATTTAACTGTTGTGAAATTATAAAAAGAAAAAAAAAGTACATAAAGGCGTTCAAAACATTTACGTCACCCATTAATAGGATGATGACATTCAACATAGATTTTCAAAAATACTTAAGGTACTCTATCTAGATCATAACAAAAGGTAGGTTGTCCTATTCTACATTTGCGAAAACAGCCAAAGTCTCTTTAAAATTAAGGAAAAAAGAGAGATGAAAAGGCATATCAAAAGCATGAGGGCCATCTCTCATAAATAAATACAAGTTGAATTTTGTATATAGATAATTTTGATTAAATTTCAAATTTTCCATTTACCATCTACTCTTAAACACACTGTTCTATCTGCAAATATATTCTACGCATTTTTCGACTATAACCCTTTGAGGATCAAGCAATTATCCCTGTAATATTGAATTCTCACCGGAATAATCGAACATTTTTATTTTAAAATAAGTAAAAGCAATTTTTCAACATTTTCCGCCCAAAGTTAAAAATATAAAATTTAGTTTAAAGTTTATGGTAAAAATCTTGTTTAAATTAGGTAGGATATAATATATCCCACCGCCCCTCAATGGGGTTAAACTATTTTTAAATAATTTAATACTTAAAAAAATTACAGGTCAAAGACTATGACAGCATGAGAAGCCCGAATTATGATAAATCGTACACAGTACATACCTCCTTTGAATTTGAGTACTACTATTTCCTAATATAAATGGTTGCTTTATTTAATTGTAGAAATTCTATTAATAAATAACGTGAAGATTTCTGTTCGGAAAGGTGGTACTGATAGTCGAAAACCGTAAAAACTATGGGTAATTATCAAATCACTGTTAAATATAACAGAGTGGGCTTGCTATAATATAATCAACACAATATTAACAGTTTTTTACTAGTACAAGTACTTCTATTTATAGAACATGTTTTAAAGGCATGAATTATCGTTTGCTTTCTTTGTAGAACGGAAAATAATTTCTGATTCGTGGATGAACTACATACTCTTAATCTTTTGTCAAATTTTCAGTTATTTCAACCGTCTAAAAACTATCTAATGATTGGAAATTTATTTATATTTTATATTAGATGGTATATTATAGGATTACCCAGCTAGTAGTTGATCAAATAAAGTCAGTGCTACGGGGCTTTTATTATATTTCTTTCCTTTCAAGTTTTAGACGTAAACTAACATGATTGCTACAACTCTTAATGAATGTCCTATAATGGACAAAAATGAAATCCGCTGAAATTAAATAGCAACAAAATTATAATTAAATTTTTTTTTATTGGCCATTTTCCCAGTGGTTAATCAGCGAAAGAAGTCAATCAAAAATTGAAAACTAATCTTTAAAATATCATCCTTGGGCTGTGAATAACAGTATTTCTTATAAAAATATTAGCTGAAATAAGCAAGACGGAGGCTTATTTTAACTTACTGCGATTGTCTCCAATTAATCAAAAACTAAATGTTTACAATTTCTAAAAAAAAAGAAAAATCATAAAATGGATTCACGTACAGCAGACAGCTGACGACAATCTGACAGAAGGTGCACTAACATTCAAACAAAAATATTATGAATAAAAATAAGAACGGCTAATCAGTGTATACAATATATAATATTTACACTACATTATAACGTGTTGGTTACTCCCGGATATTTCCCTGATGATGAACAAGTTTTTTATTGTTCGAAACTATTGGAATATATTTGTATTTTATTACTGTAAGTAGTATGTTATTTTAATTGAAGATGTTTTAATATATTGTATACACTGATTAGCCGTTCTTATTTTTATTTATTGTAACACTGTGTAATAAATCATTTTAGTAATAAAAATATTATGTTTAGTGCTATGTATAAAACTAATTTCTGCCTGAAATGGCGCTTTGATCAACTACTGGTAGGGTCACCGTATGTTAAAAAATGCTGAAATAAATTAAAGGCAGACCTCATGCCCATAATCTAAAGTGCAATACCTAACTGGTGAGCATGCAAGAACTTTTGTGCACTTTTGTAGTTTTTTCTTTTCTTTTCTTTTTCTAACCCCTTCGGGACGAGCGAGCGTTATACGTGCCACGTAAGGCGTTCAGAATCCGTGATTATTCTCACCAGTAAATTTTGGCTTATTTAATCTGAGCATTTTCCCGATTCAAATAGGCAAAAATTTCTGTTTTGAAAAACCGGTGATAAAAGATACGTGCCACGTAAGGCGCTCAGAATCCGTGATTATTCTCACCAGTAAATTTTGCCTTATTTAATCTGAGCATTTTCCCGATTCAAATAGGCAAAAATTTCTGTTTTGAAAAACCGGTGATAAAAGATTAAAAATTCTGTAAAAGACGCTCGTCCCGAAAGGGTTAAATAAAATTCTAAAGTTGATGTTATATGAGCAATGCAGCAATTGAAAAAGGTATGAAACTCATTAAAAGAAAGATAAACTATTTGTAATAAGAAAAATTTCTACGAATTGTGTATAAATGTAATCCACTTAAATATATAAAAAAATGTAATTTATTGTTCAAAAGAGAGTTTTATTTCTCCGTAAAGAAACAGAGAAATCCTTTTATAGAAAGATTTTTGTAACAAAAGATAACGGCTGACTTTTCATGCTTATTGATTCAAAAATCTCATTAACTTCAGCATATTTTTTTCTTGGGATGCTTTCATTCTAATCTATAAAATAACTGATAGCGACTTAACATTCGAACTGAGGAGCATGGAATTAAATCTAACGTTAAAATTAAATTATTTTAAACTTGACATATAATTCTTATATCGTGACACGATTGTGCTTTATCTGTATAATGCATTAAAAGAATTATAATCCTTGTTCGGAGATTTGCAAAATGAACTTTACTTTACTTTTAATAACAATCAGAACACTACTATAACGAAAAGAAAGTTTTAAAAAAATGTCAGGGAAAATCCATTTAAAATTTAAGCTCAGGGTAAAGAAAAATGAAAAGTGAACTTAATTAACTAACTTCTCAAATCGGTAGTTTCCTTAAGAAACTTATGAAGTAATAAGAAAATTTCGGAATTTTAATAGGATAGGGGCGGCGAACTATTTTATGCGCGAGTGCTTAAAATTAAAAAACAATATCTATTAATATCGTAATCTACCAAACGTTTACATATGCAACATAAACTGCTTAATACAAAATACTGGTTAATAGGATCAGTCGCTTTCATTAAGGGGAGATTCTTCCCTTTCGGTATACAATTCACGTGATTTTAATTTTTTTTTTTCAATTCCTACTTTTAGACCTCTTTCTCCCTATATATATCTTGTTCAAATTTTCAACCGTTAATAAAATACTTATTATTCATTCACTCAAGTCCAAATACATTTCTTTAAACTTGTAGTGGATGACACTTGATGTTAATACAGTTTTTTAAAATATTAATTCATTAATTAAATTATTAATTAATTAATTTTAGTTTTATATGGGAGAAAAAATGACGGCCATTGGTTATTGAACAGCATTTAATGCATCTCCATTACCTATGAGGGGGGGGGGTACCATAGGGGGACCCTGTTCTGTCGCCAAATACAGCCAAGTTTAGCATCAAATTTGGCGAACAAAATGAGCCGCCAAAAGTGACGCCAACTTGCCGATATCTCTAATATTTTGCCAACTTCCCATAGACTTCCATTGTAAACCAATAGGGTTTACGTGCTTATAGAAAATCAACAAATTAAGATATATTAATGCAACAAAAACTAGTACTAGCTTAAGGGATTATATTAAATTTTTCTTTGATGACCTAAGTAGGAATTGACTTTTAAAAAGAAATTTTTACATTGCTTGTTTATGTTACAAAGAAAAGCCTTCGGACTTTTTGCAGTATATTTATTCACATTTCACTTATATATTTAAAGATTTAAAGTTTTGCTTGTCAAAATAATAATAATAATAATAATAATAATATGCCTTGTGCGACGGGGTTGAGTGTCGTGAACTTCCTATCGAGAGGCATATTAGCAAACCATACACGAATTCATGTACATAATTAAACAGAGCTCTCCTTTGAGCTAAATTGTAGTCTGACGTTTTCAAATCTCCGCCTGTTCTTCGTAGTCGTGAAAAGCATGTTAGCGTAAAGGAAATTATTAGTTTTATTGACAAATCGTTATTTTTAAAAACTATAATTAATTTAAATATGTACAAATTTAATGGAAGTTGTGTTTAATGGAAGACCGTAACATAAGCATCTAGTGAAAGCAAAATCTTAACCAAGGCCTTGTTTCGAACAAGAGGAGGTAGGTTACTGTTTCTGTCATCATTTGAAATGAAATGAAACCATACACTAATTTGAAAAAAAAAATAATTTCTTGTACTATACTGATTGAATTAATGAAATAATTTATATGGTGTATTGTTTTTTAATATAATATACGCTTGGTTGTTTATTTATTAGAATTAATTTAAATAAATGGTACCTTTTTGTTAGTTTTTATTTACAAAAAAAATCACTTAATTTCTTTATTAAAAACTGATGAGCGGCAATAAGAATTGTTACGAATAAACTGTACTATTTTTACAAAAATCTTCTACATGTTCAAGTATGATTTACCTAAAATTACCGGATAATATTTAATAGCTTAAATTATAAATTACATGTTCAAGTACGATTTTCCTAAATTACCGGATGGCTTAAATTATAAGTATTTATTTTTTTCTCTTACTCTTTTATTAATTATGAATTCAGAATCTTATTTAAAAAATTAAGATCATCGACGCTTTTAATTAAACTTTTCTTGTTTTAGTGTTTTTCAAAAATAATGAATTAAAAAATTCTTTCCTTAAAATTTTCAATTAGCATATGATATCATAAGCTGGTGAGTCTGAACTAAAATTTCTTGAAAAAAAAAATATACGTTTTATAACCGAATATTTAAGTTGTATACTTAGAAGTAGTGTACTTCATTATATGTATGATGCATAATTTTCCACCCTGTTGATTTATTTAGGGGAAGGGGGATCACACTGTATTTATTATTTTATATTTTTATTTTTGTTTTATTTTTTTTCGGTGTAGTCACAGCAAAACATTCGAAGTATTATAATTTATTTTTATTTTCGCTTTTTTTAATTTTTGTTTTTATTTTTAAGAATGCTATGAAGAGTTCTTTTTAATTCATTGTATTTCAGAAACAGGAAAACAAGAAAAATTTTATTTAAAAACCTACAAGTATCTTATTTTTTATAAAAAGATCTGAATGAATGCTTAATAAAAAGAGAAAAGGGGAGAAAAAATATAATAATTTTAGCTATCAAATAACATACAGCAAATTTAGTTAAATCGTACTTGAACATGTATGCATGATTTTTGTAAAAATAGTACAACTTATTCAAAAGAATTCTTAACGTTATTCATCAGTTTTTAATAATTTTACACCGAAAATATATCATTTTTATGTAAAAAGTAACAAGAAAAAAGGCACCCATTTAATTAAATAAGTTCTAATAAATAATCATCCAAGTGTGTTACATAAGAAATGCAATATACCTTTACATTTGGATTTTTAAAGTAATAATAAGGTATATATTTTTAAATACATTTAAAAATAATAAGATAAATTTCGAATTTACAACTTTTTTAAAACCTTATAAATTAATTGATTAACCCATTTATGCCTAGCGTCCCATTCTTGGGACGCTTCGAATTTTAATAAATTTCTATAAATTTCTTCTTTTTTATAAAATGAAAATTGTATGAAATAATTATCTATAAATTTCTTTATCTGTTACCGAAAGATGACAGCATAAGATGGATATTTATTTTCTTCCAATGAAGGCTTTTTCGGGAGTTTACAGATTTTTCATTTTTCAAGATGGCGAAATGTAGTAAGTTTATTTTAGTTTTTTCCCCAATTATCCAAATAAATAAGTCATATGCTTATCTTGTAGACTTCTTTGAAATACGTATATTTTTAATTGTGAAATTATATGTTCAAGCTTATTTTTTATGCATTTTTGTAACGTACGAAATATAGGGCGCTGGGCTCGAATGGGTACATATTTTTATTAGCCATTTAGGAGACAGTTATTATGTAAAGTCCTTTTCAAGATGATTACGAAACAAATTGTTTTTAAGCGTCAAATACGATTATTCTTAGTTTATTATTACTAATACTTATAATAGTATTAATAATACTTATTAGCCTCTGTAAAGAAATAAATATATTTTTTTAGTAATTCATAAAAATACTAATTAATATACAATTTAAAATCTTATTTTACATAAATTTAGACAAAACCTATAATTATGCGTACTATACTATTACAAATATTATGGATATTCCCATATTTAGTACGTTTAAATTTTATCAAATAAATACAAAAATTTCGTTGCGTAATTTTTTTTAGTATTTTTCCAGTTCATTTTGCAATATTATAAAGGTCTTTAACCAAACAATTTGAGAAAACAAAAATTCAGGCACAAATGGGTTAATTTAATTCAATCAGTATGGTACAAGAAATTAATTTTTCAACTTAGTATATGGTTTCATTTCATGTCTATAGATGGCAGAAGTAGCAATCTGTACCTTCCTCTCGTTGGAAACAAGGCCTTGGCTAAGATATCGCACTCTTTCGATAGACATTTCTCTTAATATCTCACATACAACTAAAGTTTGTAAATAAAACTAACGATTTCCTTCACACTAACATGCTTTTTACGGCTACAAAGGAAGAGGCGGGTATTTGAATACGTCAACCTACAGTTTGGCAAATAGCAGAGCCCTAATTTTCTGTGTGAATGAATTCGTGTATTGATTGCTAATATGCTATCGGTATGCCGTTTTCTCCTATCACAAGCATGTGAAACAAATCTGGTTGCCAAATTCTGAAAGGGCATCACATTCTCCAAAGCTTATGGCAACCTTTAGTTTAGAAAGTTGATTTTCGACAAATGGCCATCATTTGAACAAAAAAGGTTGCTTTTTCGTTTTCTTCTTTTAAACTTTTCGCGAGGTCGAAAAAAAAAACAAAAAAAAAAAACAATAAAAATACAGTGAAACCCCGATTTAACGTTATTCAAGGGACCGTAAAGAAATAGCGCTAAATGCGGGAAAACGTTAAATCGGTGTAAGACGAAAACAAAACACTGGCCATGAAATAAAGACTAATTTACGTAAGATACGTTTCATTGCTTGATTTACAACGATTTAAACATCAGGTTTCCAAATTAAGTTTTAAAGAATTTTTTTATTTTACTTTGCGTCCTGTTTTTAGCAGCTACATCACAAATCGCTTTCTCAACGTATATGAGTTTGTGCAAGCTTTACTCTTGGTCTTGAGTACTTCAAATGAATGCTTTCAGTGTTATGAAAGTTCTAATGGCTTCCAATTTTCAAATTCCTTAAACGTTGACGATTTCACGTTTTTTTTTTTTTTTTTTTTTTTTTTAGCCTGTTTTTTCATTTTTTACAATTTTGCTCCATTAAATTTACTTACTGTAAAATTGTCTAAAAATTTGAATACGGAAATACAAATTAAACATGTTAATTGCAGTTTTGGGCTTTCGCGATAACTTCCAAATTTTCAAATAAAGAAAATAGCTTTCTTTTTGACGTCATACAATCTAAAGCTAGTGAAAAATAGCGAACGCTATCAACTCCGTTGTAGGTAACCTTGCACTGTGGTACAGGAAGCACAGTCGAATAGAATAAAAAGGTACGGGCGAAAAAGAGGAGGGCTTTTGGATATTGCATCTGCAGTTGGTAAGAAAGGATGAAATAAAAAGATTCCGAAATTTGAACGTTTTAATAAGAAAGTTTTTTTTTTTTTAATCACAAATTCTGACT
This sequence comes from Maratus speciosus, assembly GCA_963932465.1. Taxonomy (NCBI): domain Eukaryota; kingdom Metazoa; phylum Arthropoda; class Arachnida; order Araneae; family Salticidae; genus Maratus; species Maratus speciosus. The sequence continues at coordinate 308,910,845 of OZ010786.1, forward strand.
ATTTTAGAAAATTTTCATTGAGATTTTACCGCATAAAAAACGTTAAATGCGGGAAATGATTCAAAATGATAACGTTAAATCCGGGATTTTTTAACATTAGAAGTATAGGAAATTAATTGGGACTTGCTAAAAATGACGTTATACGCGGGAAATCGTTAAATACGGGTTGCGTTAAATCGGGGTTTCACTGTAGTACTTTTCGATGGTACAAACTCCAGCCAAAAGGATTGCATAAAAAAAAAATAATAATAATGAAGGGAATAGGTTGAATAGTTCTCGGGAAAAATTATCTGCCAGTTTGAAAAATATGGTTTCGAGAAAAATGGTTCGAGACGGTGTCGACATGGTTTACAGAGAATTTTTTTCGACATGTTTTCGAAACACATTAAATTTCGAGCGCAGAGCTACATAAAAGAAGAAAGCCATTCTCTGGCTGCTGAGGTGTTACGTTCAACGTGTATAAAATATTGTATTGAATTGGAAAATCATGAAACCTCTTTCAGGTAGCAATCAACACACTTCAAAAAGATTTAAAAGAAAAAAAAATAGAAGAAAAATCGAAAATTTTGACTCAAACAAGTAGTAAAACCTTCCTAAAGTGACTAAGAACGGAAGTCAAAATGCGATTTTTTTTAAAAATTGTAATTAGCCATTAATTTATTAGAATTTTGGTTTGGAAATATCCATTTAAGTGGCATGTACTGAATTTTTAATTTATCATTAATACAATATTTAACTTAGAATAATCCAAGTTTCATTTTTAAAAAATCTATTAATAATTTTTAATGAGATTTTTGCTGTTGTACATTTTATAAAGAATGAGATACAAATTTTATTTTCATTTGTTTATTGCAGTTTTTTGCAGTTGTTTATTGTTAATATACAAAGCAAAATTGGATCCACGTGTCATTATATTGCAATAGCTATTTTACAAAATTCATTTGAAGAAAAAAGCCGTACAGAAAGGCAATTTTTTGAAAACGCTTCTTTAACATTACCGTAAAGGAAATTTTTCTAATGCGTTAAATGATGAAAAAAGAATTGTATTATTTGTTTTAGTCTGTACATACTACACAAAATTGTATTTTTTTTTAAAACAAACGAAAAAATATAATTATCTATATAATGATTATCAAAGCTAAATTTTTTGCGTACCGTATAAAATTCTCGTTCGTTCACCATCCTTGTAATATGTATTTTAATAACTTAAAAGCAAATAAAAAAATTGCATAACTTTATGTAAAATTATAAAACGTTTTAATTTTATTCTTCAAAATAAGAGCTGAAATAAAATAGAAACTGTATATGATTCAAATTGCAACGTAAACCATTATTTAATGAGTTTAGAGTGCATTTTTAAAGTAAAACACATTAAAAAAGCTAACGAAAATGTCGAAAAAATTATTTAAAAGAATTTTTTAACTAATTAAACAATTTTAAATACTTTGACTATTTGAAAAGCGTTTAAAACTTCCGCTCAGATGCCACGTAATAAGCGAAAAAGGTAAAATTGAATTACCAGTAGAGTCCATGTTTACAAGATAAAATTTTTACCCAATTGGTAAGTGATTCAAAAAACTTTGCACACTTCCGAAATTATTCTAAATTTTAATTTAGTCGTTAAAAATGTTGCAATAGAAAAAAAAATTAAAAACGCTTGGTAATAAATTATAAACAACTCAGAAGTGTGTGCGTGTGGGACGGGAGGGGGGGGGGGGGGCGTCTATTTGCATTAAGAGAAATTCACAAGAATTGTTTATAAATGCAATCCACGAAAATAAAGAAGTGATAACGGGTTGTAAAGGACAATGGGTTTTACACCTTTGAAAAAAAGAGAAAGAAAGATGTTTGATATAAAATAATGTAACGACTGAATAATCATGATCATCGTTTCAAGAATTCCATTAACAACGTATTTTTCTTAAAGTCCTGGAACGATGTTTTCATTCTTCACTGACAATATAAGGATAGTGACTTTATCTGATTTAGAAGTAAGACATTAATGTTAAAATTAAATTACTTTAAACTTGACATTGGTATATAAATCTTATGTCATAAGACTCCTTCGCTTTATTTGTGTAACGCACCAAAAATTTATAATCTTCCCTCTGGAATAATTGCATATAATTTACTTTATCGATATCATCTACAAGTTTAAATTGAACTTCTATTTTAAATTCCAATAACAGCACCGCACTTTCATTGCATATTTAATTCATTACATATAATTGTTCAAGAAAGACTATTGTTATATACAAAAGAATAAAAGGGTGGATTTGAAAGGTTATTTATTTAAGAATTCAGTTAACATCATCATATAATGTTTAAAGACTCAGAACGTCACAAAGTAATTAATAGCGTATTTATGTCTGATTTAGAAGAAAGAAATAGCACCTAACTTTAAATTTAAATTTCTTTAAACTTGATATGTCAATCATTTATTTTGTTGCGAGAGGTCACCTACAAGTTTAAATTATACCTCTCCTTTAAATTCAAATAACAGCACTACACTTTCATTGCATATTTAATTCATTAAATATAATTATTAAAGAAATACTATTGCTATGTAGAAAAGATAAAATTGTGGATTTGCATGATTATTTATTTAAAAATTCAGTTAACATCATCTTATAATGTTTAAAGACTTGGAACTTGACAAAATATTTAATAGCGGCTTATATCTGATTTAGAAGCAAGAAATTGTATCTAACGTTAAATTTAAATTGCTTTAAACTTGCTATATTAATCATTTATTTTGTCACGAGAAGTCATCTACAAGTTTAAATTGAACTTCTCTTTTAAATTCCAATAGCAGCACTTCACTTTCATTGCCCTTTACGTACTGAATTATGAATTCATGAACATTTTATCTTCTAAAGCATTTTTCGTGAATTGCTTAAACTACATTAGAAGATTTACATAATCATTTAATAAGTTTTAGAAGGATTAATTAAATTTAAATTTATAGGGATTTTGTGCAATATTTATAGCCCCACTCAAATCTTTTACTTAAAAAATTGTCTTAGTATTTTGTAGAATTAGGAAATATACAAATAAATGCTCATACAATAGAAATATAGAAGTATTTCCGAATTGAAAAATTCCCCCAACGCCAAGAAAGCTGAAACGATGAATAGGTAAAAGAAATCATCCTTTTAAAAATATTTTTGTTTTGTGTAACCAATAATGACTTTGGAACCAGATAAAGTAATGTATCTATAACTCATTCTAAACTGTATTACAACTAATCGATGTATTAACTGAATTTTATGACACGTTATTTTAATGGTACTTATAAGTACCGTCAGTAGATAAAGGGTTAATTCATTACATATAATTATTAAAGAAAGACTATTGCTATACAAAAGAATAAAATGGATGTATTTGCAAGGTTATTTATTTACGAATTTAGTTAACATCATCATATAATGTTTAAAGGCTCGGAACTTGACAAAATAATTGATAGCGACTTATATCTGATTTAGAGGCAAGAAAGTGCATCTAACGTTAAATTTAAATTACTTTAAACTTGACATATTAATCTTTTTCCTCGAAACACGGCTTCGATTTATCTCTGTAATGTATTAACAATTTACGATCTTCCTTCGGAGAATGGAAAGCTGAACATTATTTTTATCTTAATAACAATCGGAACACTAAAGTAACGAAAACAAAGTTAAAAAAATGTAAGGAAAATTCTTTTACAATTTAATCTCAGCGTAGAGAAAAAAAAAATGAATTTAATTGACTAGTTTCTTAAATCGAAAAATTCTTAAAGGAACTCTCAATATTAAATTATACATTTGCAGAATAAAAAAACTTATAACAAAATAAAAAGTTCTCGTTATCATATTATGCATTTTAAAATTTTAAAAGGATTGACCAGAACTTATAATAAGCGCAATTTAATTTATGAAACGTACTTAACGATAAGCTTCCAAATAATATTTAATTAGAAGATGATTAATAAAAAAAAAAGCTGAAGACTTCTTAATTATTAACATAAGCCATTATTTAAACATATAAAAAATAATGGAAACTCCTGAAAAATTATCTGTGCATTAATATGGCAATTGCTAAATTGATATATAAATAACAGTCAGACCCGCTTAAGACGGCCACGGTTAATACACGATCCCGCTTAATACGAGTATTTTTTTTTAGGTCCATTGAATAAAGCCATTAGACTAAGATAAAAATATCACCTTTTAATGCACGAACGGTTATAACGCGATAGAGTATTGGTCCCTTGAGGCAAAAAATGTCGCTTAAGACGTGACTTCATAGTACAGGATTTATTTATTTATTATAACAGATTTTTAACTAATTAAACAACTTTAAACACTTTGAATATTTTAAATGAAATTAAAACGTTTCCTTAGATACCACCAGGATTCTCGTTCTCACTGCCGCTCGCCATTGCGCCAAATCGCGACAAAATGCTTTATTTGGCGAGTAAACGCACGATTAGACTCGCCAAATTGCGAGTGCTCTATTTTTGTGTGTGTTGGTGTGTGTGTGTGTGTGTGTGTGCGCCAGTACAGGCCGCATTCTTATTTGCATTACCGAATGATTAATGTCGCGTATCATCTTCAATAGGCTTTTCTTTTGCAAAATGTCAAACTGATATTACAATTAAATGTTTAGAAGACCTTTGTTCTGGTTATGAGAAAAGCTATAAACAGTTTACAGAGAATGTGCCTGGAAAAATTCACGATTTTGCTATGAAATTTACCCAGATCGTGATAGTAAAAAATGACAACGTATATTAGAAAATGTAAAGCAAGAGAACATTAGGTATCCTCTACAATATTTAAAGGAACGTATTATTGATTCATACAAAATAGGATGTATAGTGCGTTTTGTCAACAAAATCTCCTGCTCCTGTAAAACAAGTAAAAATTAAATAAAACCCGACTGCGTAAAAAGCGAACTAATTAATTATTTCTCATCAATGTGAAACTATTTTTTTTATATTACTTACCTATTTTTTTATTTACTTATACTGATGACTTTTAAGTTGTGTTATTTGTTGGTTCCTATCTATAAACACTGTTTTGATGAGGCCAATAGATGTCTATGAACGATAGAGTTGCAGTAAAGCTAGAGATCCTACCTACACAACTTCTAGGTTGTGTACTATTTAAAGGGAGCTTCTGACTGTAAAATAGTCCATGAAACATCGTCTTCATTTTGAAAGACCTATCCAATGATATGCCACTCAATAGGGTGCGTATAAAAATTTTTCGTCTCTGCCGCCATTTTGAATTTCTAGAAACAAAATCTAGCCTATAACCATCGGACGGTTAAGACGAATCGATAGAGACCTCATTCATTAAAATCCATCCAGCCGGCGGGATATTTCGAGGGTATAAAGAAATCCACATACTCAGATACGCGTCAAACACATAACCCTTCTTGGCAGTCGGATAAAAAAGAAATTTAATTATTTTTTAGTCTTATACATTTAGAGGATGCAGACACTTCCTTATCTGAGGTATTTTCAGAATGAAAATTATTTAAAAGTTTCTTGAGTTCTCGTTGCAAAACCATGAATTTAAAATATACCTTAAATTTAATTCGAAAAAAATGATTTGCAGCAACTTTATCCTATAAGACGCAACTTTCTACAATTTGCTAAAATCTTGCCATTACGTTAAGTAAACTGTGATTCCGAAACTGCCTTTGAAGCATGGGCTTCAATGAAAAACCAAAGAATTTTAGAAAAATAAAGTTTTTGACACATATTTTGTTGTTTATATTTGAATTTTTCAGAATTCATTGAATGTGATATCTTAAAATCTTGAGTTTACTGGGATGGGAAGTTTTGTTTCATAAGACTTTAGCGTTAACTCGCGTTTCGAATGATTTATTGGTTGCGCAAAACTTTTAGATTATAGTTAATTTTTTTTTTTAATTTCTGTAGCGAACAATTAAATTTAGATGAATAACTGATCTACAAGCAGTAACAAAAACTTAGGTTATTTTAGAACGCATTGCAAATAAAAAAGTTGTGTGTTGGGGTGAGGGGGGGGGGGGGAGAGAGTACACTAAGGCGTTAAAGATCGAATTTTCAATGTTTCATGGCAAATTTATTTTGCTAGCAATTCTTCGATTTGGCGAATATTTTTTTATTTCTGATTACTCAAATTGCTAACGTTGGTAAAAAGTCAGCGAGAAACCTGGATGCACGTAATACTCTACCCACAATATAATATTTTTACATAACTAGTAAATCTGCAGATCAAGAGCCTCAACGTCATCTCTGCAACTTATTGTTTTTAGCAAACTTTGCGTAATATTAATCTTTCTACAAAAACAAAATTTAAACTTTTTAAATTACACAAACATTTATAAAAGGAAAAAAAAAATATTTCCATTGTTTCAGACATTAGAAGCGTTAAATTATACACGTTATTATGTAATGATCCTCTGAAATTTCTCACGAGCTACTTATTCAAGTAATTTTTATATAATAAAGCAAATTTCTTCAGGGGGGCGCCCCCCCCCGAACCACCCGTTGTGTAATTTATTTTGCATTTGTAATTTTTTATTGATTGAGTTAATAATTATCCTATATCTTAGATTCCTTTATACACTGCAATTTATAAGGAAAAGCAACAATTTGGTCAAGCATTTTACGTTATGCTAATATCCATACAGCAGTATTTACTTGCTTGCTAACTACAAACATCTGTATCTAATGGATAAAGAACTTTTGGAAATGTAAACTGAGACATCTAATTTAGAAATCTAATATCTTTATCATTTTTGTTTCCAAAAAATAATTTTGATTACCATTCTGCAATATTTATATCTAAGATCTAATCTAAATATCTAAAAATGTACTCGATAGCATTAACTTACTAAAATCTCCCTAAAGTAGGGGGACTTCTAAACCTAACGGCTAATAATTCATCATCGTGTCCACTTCCAATTGACTAAATAGATAAACGTGATTTGGCGCCGTTAAGTAATTTTTGTGATAGCCTTTTAATAGTATCCACATTTAATTTAAAATCGTAATGTTACAAACACCGTTGAAATATGACGCACACCTGTGTTCAGGTAAAATTACGAAAGGTCAACTAACCTTTTATTTCCCTTAGCCGGGCATTTTGTTTCATTTTTCGTAATAGGGATTATTTTAATAATTTAATTTATTTTACACTCTACAAGCTGTTACACGGGACGTTGTTCACGTAGCATTAAAATAGAGATAAATGCATTAAATAAAACATTTCACTCCCCACCAAACATGGCAAGTCTCAGGCTTTTTGCACAACACTATTATCTTACAGAAAATGTTGTTCTTTTAAATCGCGCAAATGTTTCAATTAAACAAAGTAACATTTTTTGTATTTAAATACTGGTATCCAGAACGCCGGAGGCTTAGCAGCTCTGCTCCTCTTAATAGCAACATATATAGTTAACCAACACTTTATCACATTTTATAGGAGAATTTTACAGCTAAATCCGGGGAGCTCACCAATATACATCCTTAATTTCAAGCTAATCGGATGCTTTTTACGGCAGTTATCGCGGGACAGACAGACTAACTAACAAACAAACAAACAAACAGATGGAAACCAAAAAATTTCGGGTCTCCACAGTAAGCCTTCACTGACGTTTCGGCAATTAGTAAGTGATGCAAAACTTTGATAAGTAATGATGAAATTAATCTAAATTTTTATTTATTCGTTAAAAAGTTTGCAATAGAACAACAACTCAGATGTGGCAAAAAAATCTATTTGCATTAAGAGAAATTAACAAGAATTGTTTATAAATGCAATCCACGACAATAAAAAAGTGATAACGGGTTGTTAAGGACAATGGGTTTTGCTCCTTTGCAAAAAAAGAGAAAGAAAGATGCTTGTTGTAAAAGAATGTAACGAGTGAATAATCATGATGGTCATTGTTTCAAGAATTCCATTAACTTCAGAGTATTTTTCTTAAAGACTGGGAACAATGTTTTCATTCGTCATTGGCAATATAATAGATAGTGACTTTATCTGATTTAGAAGTAAGACATTAATGTTAAAATTAAATTACTTTAAACTTGACATTGGTATATAAGTCTTATGCCATAACACTTCTCTTCGCTTTATTTGTGTAACGCACTAAAGATTTGTAACCTTCGCTCAGGAATAATTGCATAAAATTTATTTTGTCGCGCGAGGACATCAACAAGTTCATATTAAACTTCTCTTTTAAATTCCAATAGTAACACTACACTTTCATTGCATATTTAATTTAGTATACATAAATAGTTGCGTGGCAACCCGCTGTGTTGCTTTTGAGTCGCGTGAGATCATCCGATTCTTCTAGGGAAAACGAATTCTAACTTTATTCTAAATTTAGAAAGCAATTATAGTGTTTATTTTATTAAATACAATATTTCAAATAATAAATTATACTTACAGTTTGGGTTAAAAGCTTTGCCAATGAAAGTGCACATATTCTATAACTTTATTTGCCAAAAGATTAACGTTCTTTGAAGATTTGGCTTCGAATTTCGGAGCTGGTAGAAATTATGTCATTTGGGTGAACTTATACAAAAATGACTTTGTTTTGGAAAAGTTGTTCAAAACCATTTTATATTTATGACTTAAAATAAATACTTAGAGAAATGTAATTTTTCTCGCTAAAATATTTTGCTTTTAATGTCCTTGTGTAAAATTTTAATCGCCAAAGAAATGGTTGAAAATCTAGTTTTCTTCTTTAAATTGAATTACAAAAGCTACAATGGATTTTTTTTCTTTAGACGTCAATGGAATTTATTTCTATGTTCCAGCCGACAGACGGTATTTTGCTTTCCAAAACAAACTGATTCCTGAAGCTTGAATATGTGAAAATAAGTTTGTATATTTCTTGAAATTTTCTAGGAAAATACATTTTAATCACAATATTATTTTCACTATCTATTCAAATAAAGGTTAATTTTGATTTTAAATAATGTCAAACAAAGGAATCTAATAATCCTGTCATTTTCCGTTTTCACCCTTTTATCCAGAAAAATAGAGTAATTTAATTACCATCATTACAGATATGTCGTTAAAAATTACGAAAAAATTAAGATCTCGAAAATTAATTAAAATTTTTAAAGTCTAAGACCGTTTTAGACATCCTCAGTTTTTTTTTCTTATATGGCGGTGCAAAAATTAAAAATTAAAATTAAATTAAATTAAAAGATTAATTTAAAAATTAAAAAAATTACAGTAGAAAAAATTACAAAACCAAAATTTCATTATAAAGTGTTGCCATTCGCAAAATGACGTCAGCGTTAAGCACAGATATGTTTGTCCTTTATAATACAGATTATTAAAAAAAGACTATCACCATACAAAAGAATAAAATGAATGTATTTGCATGGTTATGTATTTAAGAATCCAGTTAACATCATCACATAATTTTTAAAGGCTCGTAACTTGACAAAATAATTGATAGCGACTTATATCTGATTTAGAAGCAAGAATTTGCATCTAACGTTAAATTTAAATTACTTTAAACTTGACACATTAATCTTTTACTTCGAAACACAGCTTCGCTTTATCTCTGTAATGCTTCAACAATTTATGATCTTCCATCAGGGAATGGAAAGCTGAACATTATTTTAATCTTAATAACAATCAGAAAACTAAAGTAACGAAAACAAAGTAAAAAAATAAGCAAGGAAAATTCTTTTGCAACTTAATTTCAGCGCAGGGAAAAAAATTGAATTTAATTAACTAGTTTCTTAAACTGGAAAAATCTTAGAGGAGCATTCGATATTAAATTATACATTTCAATACTAATAGAACTTAGACAAAATAAAAAGTTCTCGTTATTATATTATGCATTTAAAGAATTTAACAGGATTGTACTAGAACTTATAATAAGCGCAATCTAATTTAAAGTTATGAAACTTACTTAACGATACTCTACCAAATAATAGTTAAAAAGGGGCTGATTAAGAAAGAAGGAGCTGAAGATTTCTTAATTAATAACATAAGTCATTATTTAAAACATTTAAATTACGTTTTGTTAGTAAAATATATAAAACATGTAAAAGAAAAGAAATTCCTCCGAAAATTAAATGTGCATTCATATGCCTATTGCTAAATTTATATACAAATACCGAAAAAAAGAACTGTGTTTAAGGGGTCTCAGGACTCTTAAAATTGGAAAAAATGAAAAAAAAGGACCATTTTCAACATTTAATATCCTAAAATGTATTTGATATTAAGACGCAATTTTAAATGGGAATGAAAGATACAAGTATGTTCTTTCATTTCAAATATTTTAAAAATTGCAAGATGCAGAATTAGCATTTACAGGGAACTTCAAACTGTCAGACATTTGACGAGCAGAAAATCGGCATAACAGTTTATGCGCACGATTACAGAATAAATTTTGCAGCTAGAATGAAAATTTTGGTGCTTACTTATACCTCAGATTATAATAATTACACTGAACCTAAATAAATTTGTATTTAAAGTATTTTTATATTTTTAATACAAAGTTGTATTTAGCTAATGCAAAATTTAGAAAATTTCAACAATATAAACCTCTATTTTTTTTTTCTTTTTACAATAAAAAGGAAATTTTAGGTTCAGTTTATACAGACTAACATCAAACATATGTTTTGAAAATTTCATGAAAAAATATTCAGAAGTTTTTGAGATATCGTGCGCGTTACGCCTAAAAACGTCATTTGGAGAAAAATGAATTCAAAGTTTTGAAAACACCGCTTCAGCTATTCAGCGAGTATAATTCTAAATGCCATAACTTCTGTTCTAATGGGAATTTCAAGATAACAATTATATCAAAATGCCATAACTTCTGTTCTAATGGGAATTTCAAGATAACAATTATATCAAAATGTTCAGAAAACATAGAAGTTTAACATATAAAAAAATGAAAATTTTAGAGCCTTAACCCCTTAACGCTCGAATTAAATTACGGTTGAAAAATTCAAATTGCTTATTGGCACCACTTTAATGAAAAAGAAATATTCACCTTATTTAATAACAGGAAAAACGATGCTTAAATATAGCCAATTTCATTATATTATAAAACTGGTGGGAATCAAACAATTTGAGTAAAAGACACAGCCCAAGAATATGACGGGAGCGAGAATTAAGGGGTTAAGAGTCCTGAGACTCCTTAATTATTTTTCTTTTATTGGAGTAGACTTCATTAGCAACCACCTAATATTTCCTTCAATCACCTTCACTACTTATAATAAGTTGACATATTTGTCCTATTCATTCGACGATGTTTTCTGCGTATTCATTTGCCAAAGATCGCCACATCTTCTTGATTTGAAATATCAATTGCTTCACCGTGTTGTACAGTACACCGTAACCTTCCTTTAAGCTTCATTTTAATGTACGACCACACATTTTAATTCGGATTTTCAACTGGGGACATTACCGGCTATTCCACCGCAGTAACTTTATTTTGCCGGTTTCCACGCACTACACAGTTTGCTGCGATGTTTAGGATCATTGCCTATGGCAGCACTCAACTTTTTCTGTCATAACCAAAAAACTTTTCAGCAGACTTCAGGAAATATTTCTGGTATAGATGTTTCTCATTTTATCTGCGTTCCTCGGCAATTCGTTTATCCTCCTTTGTTGTTGTCGCCAGGTCTAGTACCCTCTGCGACATATCATCCAAATTCTTAATCTGCTAATATCGCTTTAATGACTTTTGAATAAATGTCTCAGACTTCCGCATAAGTTTTGCAGCCACTTTAAATAGCATTTTAGGTCCTTTCGCGTCATTAACTAAAAACACTGCTTCGAACTGATTGCGGAATTTTGCAGTCATTATAATAATTATGAATTAATTGACATCTACAATACAATTTTCTAGAAAAGGAAACATTGCAAATACGATCATGAAACAATGATGAAACCATATTTAGACAGATGGGGCTTCGATGGTTCCTTACCAAATAACGACGGCCAGGTTTTCGTTGAAACAGACTATATATCACCGAGTATCGACTTTCTCAGTAATTTTAATTAATTGTTTTTCTGATGTTAATAATAATTGATATTAATTTCTAATATTTTGTAGCATAATAATGATGCAAATATTACATATTCATTGTTTAGATTCATTTAGGAAAAATTACGTTAAAAATTTAATTTATTGAATTTTTTTTCAGACGTTTCGAAATTAAAATTGAATGATACAGCTGAATAATACGCAGTGTTTGCATATGTATTTCGCAAATTTAAAATAAATCTATCTATAACATGGATTTTCCTTGTTCTTTTACATTTCAAAATTTGCTAGTTGGTTTCACTTTTGGATTTGAAAAAAAATCTGGGTTTAAGCGTATATGCTTGCTATAACAAGAGCGCTACATTTTTTAATATTTCTATTCATCAAAATATTATTGAAAATATAAATGAAGACAATAAACATATAAAAATTAAAAGAAGAGAAAAAGGAGCACTTACTTGGCCGATTTCTCCTTTAAGTCTGTAATGATTTAACTGTTCATAGTCATTATGAAATTCATAAACAACCTTCCGACTTTCTTTTGGTTGATGTCTCATCAACCTCGGGGACGAATTGGGGGAACAATAAGGCGAAAAAGGCAATGAAGGATATATAGGTCTACCATCACTGCCAGCTGTAATAGTATTTGCATCTCGTGTTTTGCTATAGGCTATTCTAGGCACAGAGTTTCGACCACATCTAGCAAAAGTTCGAACAGGTCCGCTTAACATCCAAAGTTCAGGATTAGAAACAGAAACTTCAGGCTCTGAAACAGTTAAAGGTAATGAAGCTTTTCTAGAACAACTGTTATCGATTGTTAATGACGATACTTGGTCTGACAAAAATCTTGAATCTTTAACAAAAGAAGATGTTTGGTCGAAAGAAGAACTTCTAGTTTCTTTAGTACAAAAGGGTGGATCTCTGGCAATTTTGGGTACAGCTCCATGGTAATATGTTATAGTGGTAAGAGGTACTTCTGTCAAGGATTCGGAAACATTTGAGACGTTTGGCACGGAAAAAGAAACTGAAGTATCACCAGAGCCAGAGTTGGCTAGATTGCTTCTTGGTTCACTATTTTGAGGAGTCATACAAGTAGTTGACGTAGAACTTTGAACAGAGGTTTGGACAGAACAAGGTACACGTAGGCCATGAGTGGTGTGCGTTGCTACACTATTGAACAAATCACAATTGGGCGTTGTGTTTGGCGGAAGGGAAGAACTGGTATCTTTTAAATTTTGTGCCGTTAAACATGTGCTGTTTGGTGAGCATGACAAATCTGTAAATATTGATTTGTTTTTACATTCGGAGTTTTCGTTATTAACTAGTACAGTACAAGAACACTTTGCTGTTTCACATTTAATGAATTTGGGAATTGATTCTGTTTTCGAAAATAAATGATTTTCGTTGTGGCTTACAAGTTCTTTCTTGTTAAGCGTTGTGTCGGTGGAAAAATCATTTATATCACTAATATTGTACGTTCTACAGTCTTCAAGATTCACCTGAAGAGCTGGCGTCAGTTCATGCACTTTAGGAGAGGATATAGAGGGCGGATATTTAGGAACACACAATGTATCTTTCTTCTCGGGATACAAAGCACCATACCTGAAATGATAAAAAAAAAAGCGAGATGTTAAGTTTTTTTAATGCTATACATGGTAAAAATGCGACATAATGATTAATGACACTACATAAATTATTATCAATTTTAATTTTGAATATTGACATACTATGTTATTTCGATTCCGGAACACAATTCATTCAAAAAATCTGTTTGAGAGCGGAATCAAATTTTTCAATAAGAAATAATGAAATACGAGTAATTTGATTCCCACTTCCCAAGTGTCTCTCTGCATTTAGCTGTTTCAAAAACTACATTATGCATATCATAATGCTGTATATCAAATGAAACGGTGAAAAAAAAATGTAACAAGTTAACAAAAACTATACACATTACTTTAATTGCGAGACTTTGGATGACAAGAGATAACAAAGAAGAAAGAGGATTTCAATTCTTGATTTTTAGAATGCTAGCACCACTGTGCTAACTTGCTATTTAAGAATAGCATAATGCATAAAATCCTTAGCACCGGGATGACTACGTTGCCCGTACCTGCACTTCACATTATCAAAACCAAACAAAAAGATAGAAAGTAAAAAGAAACAAGGAAGAAAAGGAAATAAGAATAAGTGAATTCAGCAAGCTCGCTGTGCAGGAGCCCGAAAATACATGAATTTCGTGAACATTGCTATCACTATGCCTCTTGCTGTACGCTTTACGTCAATGGAATCAAATAAAAAAACAAAAAAAAAATCGTTTCAGTTAATTTTACCACTTTTTTTTTCTTTACATTCGGTCAATTTTGCCACAACGCCCTCATTTATTGAGAACCAAATTTCTGTTCGACGGCCGTTTAAATTTCGCTATAATTTATTGTTCGAGAACTTAATTTTTTAATCAGGGGGAAGTTCGACAACCAAGATTCTACTGTGCATACTTTAGAATCTCGTTATCCGACCGCAGCTGATTCTGTCGATTCAGTAATCAGTCGTTTTGAGTGGCATCTTGAAGACCTGGAAACGGCATGTCTATAAATACTAAACATGCGACTGCATGTTGAATATTTACAGAAATGACGTTTCCACGTCCCGTTACAGACATGCAGTTACCACATCCAGATTTCTACTGCTTAATTTATTTCAGTAAAAATTTGAAAAAGATTATATTGTCCATAAATATGACACAGTAATTCTGTGAAAACGGAATTCTTCTTTAAATGGAAAATTTTCATTTTCTTCAAACAAATAGTACCATACAGTTTTAACAGAAGGTGTATAAACCAGTTACAATGCAAACCTGCGTAATATGGAGTTTTAAAAGAGTCCTATGCAATTCCGTCTTAACAGGATTTACTTTGTTTTTATAACCATAAGTTGAGTTTTATACTTCATATGATATCTTTTAAATAAAATCACTGTATAATAAAAACCTCCATAAAATCTGATAATCTTGGTAATCCGAACACAATTAGACTGATATCTTAAGATTAAAGAGTGTTTTACTGAATTATAAAATTGTACAGTTTTTAAAACACAGTTATTATAATGCTAAATTAATTAAACATTGAAACTTTAAAGTTATTAATTTAATGTTTTTTTTTTTTATCTTATGATGGTTAAGAAAGTTACAGCACATTAATCAAGAGAATTCAGTTCACTAAGCTGTAGGTTTCAATGCAATAGAAGCATTTTTAAATCAATATAATTCCACAGATATAATGCAGTTTTTAAACTTTGAATAATAATTAATACTCTCAAGGATTATATTCATATACGAAATTAAGATTTTTATATCATATTCGAAAAATCATCTGTTTAAAGTTTTTTTTTTTTTTTTTTTTTTTTTTTTTTTTTTTTTTTTTAAATACAGAGAAAACAACATTACAGTTTTGCCCTTTCGCTCGGCAGTCAGGGGGTTTTATAGAATGTGAGCTGAATATTTCTAATAATTTTTCCAGAATAATACTTTAAATGCATTTTATGGAGAAATGATTTTCAACAATCAGTTACTAAAATCATCCCATCTCCAAAAATTATGCTTAGATTTATATAAAAAAATGATCGCTTACAATGTATTTGATATTGATTGTGTAATGAACCATCAGTTTAAATATCTGAGAATTTACTGAAATTTCCAAGGTATTTTGATAAATTAACATACAGAAAAATGATCCTAGTTGTAATTTAAAGGGAATATTTATGGCAGTTTTTTTAAGTCTTGCATTGTAGTTCATTACATTTTCATGAACTAAAAATGTACATTTACTTGTGGGGGGGGGGGGTAAATTATCATTATTTTTGCCGTAAGGTCATTTTTGGTAGATATCAAATAATATATTTTTACACAAAATTGCAAACATTAAAAAAATATATTGTAACAAAATTATTTATTCAGTCAATCAAAGTGTGTTTTTATAGGTTAATTTATTTGGAGCAATCATTATTAACCCCCTCGGGACCGGCGTCTGTTACACAAATTTAATTCAGTTTGCACCACTGTTTTATTAAAAGTTACCTTACCTTATAACTTTTTTTTATATTACTGGTACAAAAAACATATTCTAGATGAAATTTTTGAAGGTGCATGGTCCCGAATGGGTTAAACGCAATTTTTCTTTATTATAAATAATGAGTATTAAAACAAGCCATATCTCTCAATTTAAAAATGCCTAATAAACATCTTTTCTAATAAAAAACATTTTTGTGTTTTATGCTCCGGTCTAAAAGCCGATCTTTACAGGATGACAAAATTATATGTCGAAAAAATTTCATTAAGAATAATCAATATTTTTATTTAAAAATCTCCTTATTTTTCCATTAAAAACATCTCATAAATTCTTCACCCACGAAAATATTTCCATAATTATTATTGCATTCTGGAAATGAAAAGAAAAAGTAGGAGTTTTCATCTAAAGAATGGTAAGACTGGGGTCAAGTTATATTTAGTCTAAAAAACAAAAACAAAAAACTCAAGAATGAGTTATTACAGAAAAACACCATGAAATAATTATATATTATTTAGCAAGCTATGCTACTTACTCTGATCTTAATATCCAAACACATTCTTCTTAGGTATTCGTCATACAAATGTATCTTGATGGTTCAAGGAAAAATCAATGTAAACTTAATTACATAATGTTTGTTTTAAAACGTCAATAGTAGAGCAATAAAAAAATGGCGAAATAAAAAATCTATAAAATCATCCTCGTAATTATCTACAATATCTTGTTAATAAGCAAATAATCATTATTTTTGTCGTAAGGACATTTTTGATAGATATTAAAAAATAGATCATTTTTACATAAAAATGTAAATATTAAAAAATATATAGCAACAACATTATTTCTTCAATCAATCAAAGTGAGTTTTATTATGCTAATTTATTTGAAGCACTCAGCATTAAACGTATTTTTGCTTTATTATAAAAAACAGTATATAAACAAGCCATGTCTCTCAACTTAACCCTTTATCTACAGACGGTACTTATAAGTACCATTAAAATAACTTGTTTTAAAATACATTTAATACACCGATTAGTTGTAATACAGTTTAGAATGAATTATAGATGTATTACTTTATCATGTTCCAAAAGCATTATTGGTTACACAAAACAAAAATATTTTTAAAACAATGATTTCTTTTGGCTTTGCATCTTTCCAGCTTTCTTGGCGGGAAGGGTAGGGGGGATTTTTCAATTCGGAAATATTTCTATATTGCGAACATTATATTTGTTCATTTCCTAATTCTACCAAATACTAAGAAAAATATTTAAAACAAAAGATTTAAGTGGGGTTATAAATATTGCACAAAATCCCTATAAATTCAAATTTAAGTAATCCTTTTAAATCCTTCAATCTTTCTAAAATTTATTAATTTATTATGTAAATCTTCTAATGTAGTTTAAACAATTCACGAAAAATGCTTTAGAAGATAAAATTTTCATAAATTCATAATTCAGTACATAAAGAGTTAAAAATGCCTAATAAATATCTTTTCTAAAAAAAAAAGTGTTTTTATACACTGGTCTAAACGCCGATCTTTTCAGGACGACGTATTTTGCGAAAATTATATGTCGAAAAAATTTCGTTAAGAATAAAGAATAATCAATATTTTTATCTAAATAATCTTCTTATTTTTTCATTAAAAACACCTCATAAATTCTTCACCCATAAAAATATATTTATAACTATTATTGTATTCTAGAAATGAACAGAAAAAGTGGGAGTTTTTATTCAAACAATGGTATGACTAAGGCCAAGTAATATTTTAGTTAAAAAAAATAACAACTCAAGAACGAGTTATCCGCAGAAAAAAAGCATGAAATAATTGCATATTATCATTCATAAACAAGCATGCTACGTACTCTGTTCTTAATATCCAAAAACATTCTTCTTAGGTAGTCATCATATAAATGTATCATAAAAGTTCAAGGAAAAATCTATGCATACTTAATTATATAAAGTTTGTTTAAAAACGTTAATGGTAGAGCAATTAAAAAAAAATAATAAAAAATCTATAAAATCTCCCTCGTAATTATCTGCGATATCTTGTCGTTCATGGTTAAAACAGAATGAATCACTGATATATAATTATTACATTACTCTGTTACGAAGCAGTAATTATTAAATATACGAGAACAACAATTGCAAAAATACATATACATAATACAAGTAAAGTCTAACGAATGAGAAATACTATTCCAATAATCGTCGTGAAAAAGTATAAATACAGATATGATAAATTTTAAAATAAAGAAAACGATTTCGTTGGAATATGTTGTAACTTTAATAGTCATCCTGAAAAGGTATAAAAAAATAATGTTATGAAAAGTCAATGTTTAAATAAAGTAAAATTAAATTCGGGGGGGGGGGGGGGGGGCTCTCGCAGAAAATTTGTCTGGGGGGGGGGCATGAAATTTATGAGCCGACCTTTAGATAATGAAATTAACGTGGTAGTGGAATATTTTCCCCCATGAAATTATTTTTCATATCATTTTTAACACGTTCCAACATAGTTTAAAAGTGTTCGGTTTGTCTGGCCGTCTGTCTGTCTGTATGTAATTGCTCTAACTGGCGTAAATATACTCGGATTGCTATATAATTGATATACATTATTGAAGTGTGCAACAATGATAGTTTGTTTGCAGGGAAATTCAAAAGAATTCCTTAACATTATGGTCTATGAGGAAAAGTCGTCTACGAGGTATTTTAACGACATTAACGCTATTTCAAACTTATTGAAATTGATGTACGTCTCTGAGGTGAAGTATAACATGCTTACTGTAGAATATTGTGTTCATAGTATTTATCATTCATTTACAGAGACACACAAAATAATTCGATTGCGAGGGAAAAGTCGTTTGCGAGGTATTTTAACGACATTAACGCTATTTCAAACATATTGAAATTGAAGTACGTCTCTGAGGTGAACTATAAGATGCTTACTGTAGAATAGTGTGTCCATAGAATTTATCATTCATTTACAGGGACACACAAAATAATTCGATTGCGAGGGAAAAGTCGTTTGCGAGGTATTTTAACGACATTAACGCTATTTCAAACATATTGAAATTGATGTACGTCTCTGAGGTGAACTATAAGATGCTTACTGTAGAATATTGTGTTCATAGTATTTATCATTCATTTACAGGGACACACAAAATAATTCGATTGCGAGGGAAAAGTCGTTTGCGAGGTATTTTAACGACATTAACGCTATTTCAAACATATTGAAATTGATGTACGTCTCTGAGGTGAACTATAAGATGCTTACTGTAGAATAGTGTGTCCATAGAATTTATCATTCATTTACAGGGACACACAAAATAATTCGATTGCGAGGTAAAAGTCGTTTGCGAGGTATTTTAACGACATTAACGCTATTTCAAACATATTGAAATTGATGTACTTCTCTGAGGTGAACTATAAGATGCTTACTGTAGAATATTGTGTTCATAGTATTTATCATTCATTTACAGAGACACACAAAATAATTCGATTGCGAGGGAAAAGTCGTTTGCGAGGTATTTTAACGACATTAACGCTATTTCAAACATATTGAAATTGAAGTACGTCTCTGAGGTGAACTATAAGATGCTTACTGTAGAATAGTGTGTCCATAGAATTTATCATTCATTTACAGGGACACACAAAATAATTCGATTGCGAGGGAAAAGTCGTTTGCGAGGTATTTTAACGACATTAACGCTATTTCAAACATATTGAAATTGATGTACGTCTCTGAGGTGAACTATAAGATGCTTACTGTAGAATATTGTGTTCATAGTATTTATCATTCATTTTCAGGGACACACAAAATAATTCGAATGCGAGGGAAAAGTCGTTTGCGAGGTATTTTAACGACATTAACGCTATTTCAAACATATTGAAATTGATGTACGTCTCTGAGGTGAACTATAAGATGCTTACTGTAGAATATTGTGTTCATAGTATTTATCATTCATTTACAGGGACACACAAAATACTTCGATTGCGAGGGAAAAGTCGTTTGCGAGGTATTTTAACGACATTAACGCTATTTCAAACATATTGAAATTGATGTACGTCTCTGAGGTGAAATATAAGATGCTTACTGTAGAATATTGTGTCCATAGAATTTATCATTCATTTACAGGGACACACAAAATAATTCGATTGCGAGGGAAAAGTCGTTTGCGAGGTATTTTAACGACATTAACGCTATTTCAAACATATTGAAATTGATGTACGTCTCTGAGGTGAACTATAAGATGCTTACTGTAGAATAGTGTGTCCATAGAATTTATCATTCATTTACAGGGACACACAAAATAATTCGATTGCGAGGGAAAAGTCGTTTGCGAGGTATTTTAACGACATTAACGTATTTCAAACATATTGAAATTGATGTACGTCTCTGAGGTGAACTACAAGATGCTTACTGTAGAATAGTGTGTCCATAGAATTTATCATTCATTTACAGGGACACACAAAATAATTCGATTGCGAGGGAAAAGTCGTTTGTGAGGTATTTTAACGACATTAACGCTATTTCAAACATATTGAAATTGATGTACGTCTCTGAGGTGAACTATAAGATGCTTACTGTAGAATATTGTGTCCATAGAATTTATCATTCATTTACAGGGACACACAAAATAATTCGACTGCGAGGGAAAAGTCGTTTGCGAGGTATTTTAACGACATTAACGCTATTTCAAACATATTGAAATTGATGTACGTCTCTGAGGTAAACTATAAGATGCTTACTGTAGAATAGTGTGTCCATAGAATTTATCATTCATTTACAGGGACACACAAAATAATTCGATTGCGAGGGAAAAGTCGTTTGCGAGGTATTTTAACGACATTAACGCTATTTTAAACATATTGAAATTGATGTACGTCTCTGAGGTGAACTATAAGATGCTTATTGTAGAATATTGTGTTCATAGTATTTATCATTCATTTACAGGGACACACAAAATAATTCGATTGCGAGGGAAAAGTCGTTTGCGAGGTATTTTAACGACATTAACGCTATTTCAAACATATTGAAATTGATGTACGTCTCTGAGGTGAACTATAAGATGCTTACTGTAGAATATTGTGTTCATAGTATTTATCATTCATTTACAGGGACACACAAAATAATTCGATTGCGAGGGAAAAGTCGTTTGCGAGGTATTTTAACGACATTAACGCTATTTCAAACATATTGAAATTGATGTACGTCTCTGAGGTGAACTGTAAGATGCTTACTGTAGAATATTGTGTTCATAGTATTTATCATTCATTTACAGGGACACACAAAATAATTCGATTGCGAGGGAAAATTCGTTTGCGAGGTATTTTAACGACATTAACGCTATTTCAAACATATTGAAATTGATGTACGTCTCTGAGGTGAACTATAAAATGCTTACTGTAGAATAGTGTGTCCATAAAATTTATCATTCATTTACAGAGACACACAAAATAATTCGATTGCGACGGAAAAGTCGTTTGTGAGGTATTTTAACGACATTAACGTATTTCAAACATATTGAAATTGATGTACGTCTCTGAGGTGAACTACAAGATGCTTACTGTAGAATAGTGTGTCCATAGAATTTATCATTCATTTACAGGGACACACAAAATAATTCGATTGCGAGGGAAAAGTCGTTTGCGAGGCATTTTAACGACATTAACGCTATTTCAAACATATTGAAATTGATGTACGTCTCTGAGGTGAACTATAAGATGCTTACTGTAGAATAGTGTGTCCATAGAATTTATCATTCATTTACAGGGACACACAAAATAATTCGATTGCGAGGGAAAAGTCGTTTGCGAGGTATTTTAACGACATTAACGCTATTTCAAACATATTGAAATTGATGTACGTCTCTGAGGTGAACTACAAGATGCTTATTGTAGAATATTGTGTTCATAGTATTTATCATTCATTTACAGAGACACACAAAATAATTCGATTGCGTGGGAAAAGTCGTTTGCGAGGTATTTTAACGACATTAACGCTATTTCAAACATATTGAAATTCATGTACGTCTCTGAGGTGAACTATAAGATGCTTACTGTAGAATATTGTGTTCATAGTATTTATCATTCATTTACAGAGACACACAAAATAATTCGATTGCGAGGGAAAAGTCGTTTGCGAGGTATTTTAACGACATTAACGCTATTTCAAACATATTGAAATTGATGTACGTCTCTGAGGTGAACTATAAGATGCTTACTGTAGAATATTGTGTTCATAGTATTTATCATTCATTTACAGAGACACACAAAATAATTCGATTGCGAGGGAAAAGTCGTTTGCGAGGTATTTTAACGACATTAACGCTATTTCAAACATATTGAAATTGATGTACATCTCTGAGGTGAACTATAAGATGCTTACTGTAGAATATTGTGTCCATAGAATTTATCATTCATTTACAGGGACACACAAAATAATTCGATTGCGAGGGAAAAGTCGTTTGCGAGGTATTTTAACGACATTAACGCTATTTGAAACATATTGAAATTGATGTACGTCTCTGAGGTGAACTATAAGATGCTTACTGTAGAATAGTGTGTCTATAGAATTTATCATTCATTTGCAGGGACACACAAAATAACGACTACAGTAGTAATGTTCGACTACAGTACTGTCTAGGAGCGACAATTGCTCTAAGTGTATTTTCAGTTATGTTACGGGGTTTTAAATTTAACTAATTTTTTGCATATTGCTTGGTATGCATAAATTGTACAGATCATATATAGGGCTGCGCCAAAGATTTAGAGTGCATTTACGTTTTTTGACGGAAATTGCTGAAGGCGATTTTTTCGACTGTGTTATGCGTTTTCTAACTGAACTAAATTTTAGTATACTATGAAGTTACAGACGGTTATTGCTAAAATTGGTCATGCAAAGGTATTTGGCATTTTAGAAATTGTTTACAATTGTTACAAATTGTTAGTCAACTTTTATATTTTTAAACGGTTTCCTTACAACATTCTGAATTTGTTGGAAAGTGTTTTATGATCTATGCTTGACACAAGATTTTTTTGTTGCTTAAAGTGTAACGTATTGAAACAAGATCGTTTTTATGATTTGAAAATCTATTTTCATATATTTTTTATATTTCTGTCTATCCAAAAGTTTAATGAAGCACGGTTATGTCTTTACAAACGGAACGTGTATAGAACGGAAATTTGCATAAACGATTTTTTTTTTAAATCCGTATAGTAGAACTTTATGCCTGCCTGTTTAAAAGTTATATGAACTATTGTTAAACCTGTTAAAATGAAACCTTTTTTAACGGAATCTTGCATAAAACGGAAAATTATATTTTTTTGGCGACATCGAACAGTGCTTTGCCCTTCTGTCTAATGGTTTGATGAAATAAGTTAAACTTCTCAGATAGAAGGCCGGTCCAATTTCTCCATCCATCTCATAGTCATGAAATAAGCTTAAAAGTGCTAAGCCGGAACCTGTGTATGGTAAAAATCAGCATAAAACGAAAAGTGGTAATTTTTTGGTAACGTAGAACCGGGCTTTGCCCGTCTATCAGCAGTTTAAGGAGTTAATTATAAATCTGTAAAGACGAAAATTATCAGTAAAATCTGTTAAGACGATTATTGTCTGTAACGGAAACCTGAATGTAACGGAAAATGATTACTTTTTTGGCAGCGTAGAACTGGGCTTCGTCCGTCAATCCAACAGACTACTGAAGAAAGTTTTAAAATGTTAAAACGGCCCCTGGTTGTAACAGAAATCTGCACAAAACATTTTATTTAAATTGCAACATAAACCCTGCTTCGCCTTTCGGTCCAACAATTTATTTAATGGATGTAAACCATTATAGGTTTATTTTAATCCATTATTGAAGGAACCTGTCTATAGCGGATACTTACACAAAACGAAAAATAATTGTGTATTTTCGACATCGTAGAACAAGACTTCGGCCATGTATCCAAAAGTTTAATGTAATAAGGTTAAATCTGTTAATTGAACCTGTCTATAACGGAAACAAGTACAAAATGAAAAATGATTTTTTTTAGGTAGCATAGAACAGGGCTTCACCCAGATATCAAATATCTTAGTGGAGTAATTTTAAACCTTAATGGAGTCGGGTAAAGGAATCCGTGTATAACCGAAATCTGCATAAAGCGACAAATAATGAAATATATTATTTTAAGAATCGAACCGGGGTTCGCACGGTCTGATTAACTATTGAAGTTAGATTAAGCTTGTTAATATGGAACCAGTTTAAAACAAAAACCAGCATAAAATTAAAGATGTTTATTTTTTTCTTTCGGCATCGTAGAACGAGGTATCTTCCGTCTGCTCAATAGTTTAATGAATTGAGGTTAAAAAGTTAAGACGAAAACTGCCTTTAATGGAAACCTGCATAGGTTAAAAAAATATTTTTTTTTCACCCTGCTTAGTTTAAAAGGTTATTTTAAAAATATATTTTTATTCAAAAGAATGGAATAGACGGAATTATCCAGAATAATAAGCCTGGCTGCCAAACCGTCCGTCAAGAGGAGCGCAGTTAGGCTAATTTATTTAATTAAATGAAATTTAACCTTTATCTTAGAAATAATAATTATTTTAGTAGTTTTATTAAACTCGCTATAAAACTTCAATAATAGCAGCTATAAACCATTAAAAGTAAGTAATAAAAATTCATTTTTTGCAAATAAAAGAAAACGATGTTTATTTGAAACAAACTAAGCTAAAAATGCTATAAAAGTGATGAAATACTTTTATTTAGATTAACGTACGTTTCATTGCACAAACGATGACATTTTCAAAATCATTCTTGACAGAAATATTTTCGCAAGGATTTTTAAAAACAAGAACTTAGTAAATACGAGGTTGGTTCAATAATTATTGTCCCTAGTGTATATAAAATATTTGTATTGCGATGGTTGTTGAGGAATATCGAAGCCTAATGTCTTAGATGCCTATATACTCAATTTCAGAACCGTAGCTGCTATATTCACATAGTTTTGGAGGGAAGAGTGAAAGGCTGATTTTTAGCTTATGGAGCATGGATATTTGTGGCAGTGGATGAGACGTAACTACTGTCGTTTGAACCCTGGATTATAGTGATGTAGCCGCATCTCATCCACTGTCCAAATATAGCCTCATAAGCTCCGAACCAGCATTTCACCCTCACCCTCCTTCTTAAAAACTCTCCCAAAAATAGGTCTTTAAAACTTCACCCCTCCCTCCAAAACTATGTTAATATAGCAGCTACAGTTCTGAAATTAAGCATACGAGTTCATATATACCCGTCGAAATTCGACAAATTATAATGTTTAGAATGGAACTGTTATATCGAATTTATAATAAACCTACAAAAGTAATTACAATAAAAAATTCATCTTCCATCTGTTACCTAACTATTAAAACAAATAATGTTTTTAACCTAAAATTACCAAAATATTATTTCCAAAAACTTCAACTGCTTAAATTATTGAAAAATTAAACTGTATTTGAATACGTAATCAAGATGAGTAATTATGTTGAAGTTAATCGGTTGAGGCTCTTACGTTTGTTTTTACGGCATGAAAAATCAGTAAAAAGAATTTCGCTTTGTCACATCATAAAATTTTCTCCCATAAAATCTAAACTGAACGTTATTTGCACATTCTCAAAATTTACATACGCACCACTCAAATTCACAATTTAAAAGTATTTTAATGCGCAATACATTATTAATTAATGTATTTCCAAACTTAAAGTCACGTTTGTCCGATACAACTTTCCATGTGAACATTCTCACAAACTTTAAGTTCTAATCGTAGTATCCGCGAAAAAAAAAATCAGAAATTTGCCTTTAGTTATCATACCATTGGCCATTTAGTATTGGTCAAATATTTAGTTTTATATTTTTAAAAAAATGATCATTTCGTTTTAAATATGACATCATTTTTACTCACTGAATCATTTTGCCTAGTGTCTCAAACTCAGTATCAGCGTAATGTAAAAATATTGAAATGTAACTGATTTATGAAGAAGAATGCGTGTTTTTTTTTTTTTTTTTTTTTTTTTTTTTTTTTTTTTTTTTTTAATGGATGACGTCATTTTCTGTTAAAAAATTATAAAAAATGTTACCTTTATTTGTAATGTGAAAATGGCATAAATAAGGATATAATAAATAAAAATAAATAAACCATGACTATTTTCCCATTACTTCTAATAGAAATGGTGTACTTCAGTTGCCACAACTGCAAAATTGGTACTAAAAACTATAAAAAAAATTAATATCTCAAAAATAAATTGAGATAGAGCTTTCAAACAAATTGCATTTAAAAATACAATTTTTTCCTATATTACGGTGTAAAAATTGAAATTGTGCGATGTTTAGAAGTCTAAAAATTTGTAGTAGCAAAAATTGCAAAACCGAAATTTCATTTCAAATTTCAGACTGTTGCCATTTGCAGAATGACGTATGCGTTACGCACAGATATGTTTGTCCTTTATAATATAGATAGATAGGCATTTAAGAGATAAGGCTACGATATTCCACACAACCATCGCAGTAAAAATATTTTATTAGGGAATAATTATATTAGGGAAGAAATATTAGGGAATATTAGGGATAGAAATATTAGGGAGAATAATTATTGAACCACCCACGTAATGTCACGAGACTTCAGCCATACTGAAAATCAGTTCCAATATAAAATGAAATGAAATTGGATATTTGTGATCGTGAATTAATTTCTACTATTGTTACTAAACCTGCATAACAACTCTTTCCAAATTTTAGGTAACTCAAAGGACACTGAATCATTGCAAATATTCTCGTTGCTTGAAAATATTTCTATTGATTCCCGGATAAATGGATAGTAAATGAAATCTTGACGGATAAATTATTATGCTATTTTTAAAAATCGATCTGTAAAAGTTCTTTGCTGCAGAATATGGCCAAAGCATATTCTCTTGGTGTATTTGATGTCTGCTGTATGTTCTTTGATTCCAGTTTTAAGTTTTCTGCTTGTCATACCTATATAAAACTGCATTGTTCCATCTTCGTTGGTGAAAGGTATATTTCATATAGGGGAAAGTAGGGTAATAACGCCCAGAAGGGCAATCCCGCTCATCCAATATCTCTAAACAAAACAGAACTGAAAATGTGTGATCGGTACCAGCACCTAGCAAACTTCATCGTAAGTTCCCAGTAAGAATATAGTGACCGTCGGAAGAAAAGCATTTTTGTGTCCTCACGGTATTAGTTTGCAATTGTTTTATTATAAAATTCTACAACATCTAACTTGAAGGAAGTGTAAACTCTTATTTTCAAATATTAATTTACTCATTATGTCTAAAATATATATACATATAGCTGTACTTACATGCTTTTATTTATTTTTGTAGTGCGTGTTATGCCAATTATAATGCATTAAAATCCAACATGGAGATAACGGGTAATAGCGCTCGTGTGGAATTCCAATAAAAGTGTTGCCAGTGGACAACTTTTTTAAAATTCAAATTTATTGATTAACACCACTTTTTTGAAATGGTAAAAGTCCCTTGTTTTCGCCTTAATTAATATATCACTAAACAAGGAGAATTTTACGATTTCAAAAAAGTGGTGAAAATCAAAAAACCTAAATTTAAAAAAAAGTAGCCCACTATATGTGTAACATAATATGTGTGCACAATATGTGTAAAGTGATTGCAAAATGTCTGCAGTGGTGTGAACAGCCCACATAACTACATATGTGACTTTTATCTTACTTCAATGTTGTATTCAAACTCTGAGCGCAATTACCCTACCATGTCGGGCATTACCGCTCAGTCGATGGTTATTTAAATAAAACGATAAAAAAATTCCTTAAACTTTTATGCAAATTAGTTTATTGCAAACTATTCCTTATGCTTTGTAATTAAATTTCGTTAATAAAATATTGATTTTTTTGTTTAAATTTGACTAGCTGTTCATGTTTTTCCTTAAGCCCCATTCCCCTACTTTCTCCTACTCCTAAAAACTGGTTTGATTTAATTGCATCTATTTTCTTGCACACTATATTTTTTAATTTCATGAAAGGTTTAACAACAATGGAGATATTGAATTTATTGAGTTTATATTTCAAATGTTCGAAGAAGCCATGAAAATATTGTAAAGTGGATAAAATAGAATTTTTTGGATCGAAATTTCTTTTCTTCTTATTCTTCAAGCTCATAATTAATTTTCCTATGGTGCTTTCTTTGCATCCATTGTTTCTTGCAATATCATATGCTTTATTTATTTCATTATTTAACTGCTCGGTGGTACAGACTGTGAAAGCTCTTTGAACAGAATGTCTAAATGCAGAAATTTCGTATGAAAAGGGTGCTTGAGCATTATGAGGGATAATGGATTGACTGGCTATGGGTTTTCTGTAAACAGTGCGTTCTATACCCTGGTACGCCTTGATTAATAATACAAAGGTAGCGTACCATTCTGTTCTATTTCAAATGTAAATTTAATTTTAGAATCAAGGCAATTAATCTGGTTTAAAAAGCTATTGAGCAAGGTATCAGCATGTTTCCATATGATGAAAATATCATCCAAGTATGATGTTTATTTGTTCAATGTTAATTGAACATTTAGTACGTATGTAATTATAAAGAAACTTGATTTGTGTTTTTATAGATTAACCATATGATTCAAAGACTAATCATAAATAAAAATGGAAAAGTTTTAATTTTACAAAGAACGACTAGAAATGTAATTCTTCAATTTACGAAGCAACAGTATATAAAAAATAAAATTGAATAACAAGATTTACTTTTATATTGCAACTTTAGACGGACACAATCAGAATGCGTATGTTTACTTCCTTTACAATGTTATTTTCATGTAATGGTCAATTTATGTTAAATCAGTGGGTTTTAATAATGACATCTTAAATTGCTTTTGTTCTGAAAGTAGAATAAATGTAAGGGATTAATCTTGATAAAAGAAAGTATTATTTTCTTATCGGAAATAAAACAGTAAATGTTTGGTGTTGGAACTATAATAGAGAAATAAGTAAAACAAAACTTGTGTTCAATGATAATGTACATTTATAAATATAAAGGTACATCTTTTAACTCTTGAAAAGAGGGGGATATTTTTGAAAGGAAAAATTTATTATAAATGAGGTATAAACATGAAATTCATTGCATCTTTTCAATTGAATTAAATAAAATAGAATTTTTCTAAACATCTAAAAGAACAATAAGAAAAAATAAAATAAAATAAGTAAAATAAGTAAAATAATTTTAAAATTTGAATGAAAATCAGAACTTCAGTTCTATAAGTCGCACAATATAGCTGTTTTGATCTATGTTAGTTTTTTGCAACTTTCTATATTTAAAATAAATTTTGATATCTTACGAAATTGTCTAGATATCTATTTTCGTTCGAGGTTTGAAACTAGATTGAGTATCGTTATCCCGCTCCCCTCCGACTTTTAAACACACTTTTCGATTCCATAAATATTTCTAAGAAATATTTCTCTAACTACAGTAAACCTATTAAAACGGAACCTGTCTATAACAGATACTTTCACATAACGAATAATGATTATATATTTTCGCTATCGTAGAACCGGACTTCACCCATCTATCCAAAGGTTAAAATGTAGTAAGATTAAATATGGTAACTGAACCTGTCTAGAACGGAGACATACATAAACTGAAAAATGATGTTTTTTCCAGCAGCATAGAACAGGTCTTAGCCCGACTATCAAAACGTTTTAAGGAGAAATGTTAAAACTTTTAAGAGGGAACCTGTCTGTAACCAAAACCCGCAGAAATCGAAAAATAATGAATTTTTTTTTCTAAGAATCGAAGCGGGATTCGCCTCTTGAAGTAAGGTTAAGCTTGTTAGAGGTCTCAGGACTCTTAAAACAGGAAAAAAGAAAAAAAAAGACTATTTCAACATTTAATATCTTACAATGTGTAAGATTTTAAAATAAAATTTTTATTGGGATGAAAGATATAAAAATTTTCTTTCATTCCATGTATTTAAAAAATTGCAGTATTCAGGATTAGCATTTACAGGGGGCTACAAACCGTCAGACATTGGACGAACAAAATTTGGTATAACAGCTTACGCGCAGGATTTCAAAATAATTTTTGCACCTAGAATAAAAATTTTGGTGCCTACTTATACTTTAGATTGTAATACTCACCCGAACCTAAAAAAATTGTATTTAAAGCATTTTTTGTATTTTTAATACAAAAATGTATTTAGCTAATACAAAATTTGGAAAATTTCAACAGTATAAGTCACCTAAAAAATATTTTTTTTAATAATAAAAAAGGAAATTTTAGGTTTAGTTTATACAAACTAACATGAACCATATGTTTTGAAAATTTCATAAAAAAATGTTCAGAAGTTTTTTAGATGTCGTGCGCGTTATGCTTAAAAACGCCATTTGCAAAAAAATGACTTCAAAGTTTTGGAAACGCCGCTTCAGCTATTGAGCGGATATAATTCTAAAAGTCATAACTTCTGCTTAAATGGGAATTTCAAGGAAACAATTATATCAAAACGTTCAGAAACGATAGTAGTTTAACATGCAAAAAAATTAAAATTTCGAAAATTTTGAAACTTTAATATTCATGATACCCTTTAAGGTAGAACCTGTCTAAAACAGTAACCTGCAAAGAACTAGATTTTTCTTCCGGAATCGTAGACCAAGGCTTCTCCTTGTCTTTCAGAAAATTTAATGAAATAAGGTTAAAACAGTTAAGACGAAAGCTGTTTTTTACGGAAACCTGCACAGATTGAAAAATGATTATTTTTGCATCCTGCTTAGTTAAAAAAGTTATTTTAAAATAGAATTTCATTCAAATAAGCGGATAGATGGAATTATCTCGAATAATGTACTGCAGAAAGACATTCTGACTCGAGAACCGATCGCAAAGACGGGCGAAGCCAGGCTAATTAAAAATGATCAAATCAATTTAAGCTTTATATTAGAAATGATATTTATCTCAATAATTTTATCAAAAGCTTACCAGCTATAAAACTTCGATAATGGTAGTTATAATGCAAAAAAATAAGTAATTTAAATTTATTTTTTGCAAGTAAAAGAAAATAATGTGTATTTGTTCAATGTTAATTGAACATTCAATACATATGCAATTATTAATAAAGTTGATTTGTGATCTTATAGGATAACTATAGGATTCAAAGACTAATCATAAATAAAAAGGGAAAAGTTTTTAATTTTACAAAGAACGACTAGAAATGTACTTCTTCAATTTACAAAGCAACAATATATAAAAAATAAAATTGAATAAAACATTTACTTTTACATTGTAACTTTATACGGACACCAGCAGAATGCGTATTCTTAGTTCCTTATAATGCTATTTTTATGTAATGGGCAATTTATATTAAATCAGTGAGTTTAATAATGACATCTTAAATTGCTTTTGTTCTGAAAGGAGAATAAATGTCAGGGATTAATCTTGATAAAAGTATTTTCTTTTCGGAAATAAAATAGTAAATGTTTAGTGTTACAACTATAATAGAGAGATAAGTAAAACAAGACTTGTGTCCCATGATAATGTCAATTTATAAATAAATATAAAGATACCTCTTTTAACTCTTGAAATAATGGGGATATTTTTCAAAGGAAAATTGTATAACAAATAAGGTATAAACATGAAACCCTTTGCATATTTACCATTGAATTAAATAAAAAGGCATTTTTTAAGTATCTAAAAGTGCAATAGGAAAAAATGAAAGAAAATAAGTTAAATAATGGAAATGAAAACTTCAGTTCTATAAGTCGCAGATTAACACTGTTTTGATCTAAGTTACTTGTTTATGAATTTCTATATTTAAAATAAATTTTGTTGCCTTAGAAATTGTCCAGACATTTATTTTTGATCAAGCTTTGAAACTAGACTGATCACATGAGATGTAAATTTCCAATTGGGCGAAAAATGTCCGGACCAGGATTCGAGCCAGGTATCACTTGGCTGAAGCTGCCAATGCTCTGCCTCCCCTGGAATCTGGGCCCCACCAGTGGCCGAGAGGTTCTGCTCTCGAAGCTGGTAAGACGGGAGGTGCTGGGTTCGAACACAATCGCGTTCGTTGGCCTAATCGTTCGGAGTCTTTCGTGGTTTCTTTTAAACCGTGGATTTCCATGCGTAAATACTGGTTAGGTTCCTTTAGAAAGACCCCCAAGGAGGGCAGTCCCTCCCCTTAGGGACTATATTCATCATGTTTATAATTGGCCGTCATAATCACAACCAATTAACCCTGGAATCTGATGGATCCCTGGTTCGAATCCTAGTCCGGACATTATTCTCCCAGTTGGAAATTTACATCTCATATGATTTATTTACCAATTAGAATACTTGCGTTAAAATGAATCTAGTAGACAGATCAATCTGATCCCAGTTCTATAAGTCGCAGAGTAAAGCTGTTTTGAACTAAGTCACTTTTTTACAATTTTCTATACTTAAAATAAATGTTTGTTTCTTAGAAAATTGTCTAGACATCCATTTTTGATCAAACTTTGAAAATAATCATCCTGATCTCATTTCTTTAAGTCGCAGAGTACAGCTGTTTTGATATAAGATACTTTTTTACGGCTTTCTATATTTAAAATATTTTTTATTTGTCTTAAAAAATTATCTAGACATATATTTTTAATCAAGCTTTGAAACTAGACTGATCAACGTGATCCCACTCTCTCCCACTTTAAATACGTTTTATGATTACAAAAGAATTTCTAAAAAATATTTCTCTAGTTAATAAAAAAAAAAAAAATAAAACACAGATATTTATGGGCCAATGATTTTCCCCAAAACTATACTGATGAAGTAATTTCCATTAAAAACAAGCCATATTTTTATTTACAGATCCCTTATTTTTTGATTAAGAACACATCGGAAATTCTTCGTCCATGAAAATATTTTCATAATTTTTATTCATTCTAAAACATGAAAGAAAATTGCGTTTTTATTCAAACAACGTTACTGCCTGAAGTCTAGCAATATTTATAAAAAAAAAAAAAAAAAAAACCTTCAATAATGCGTAATTATAGAAAAAAAGGCAAGCAATAATTACATATTATTTATAATGTTATGTGCTTTATTCTTACCTAGCTGACAGACCCGGCCTAGCCCCGGATCGTAATAATAACCTTACATGAACCACATCTTTGCATGATTTTATAACTTTAACACCATTTTGTCTGAACTTACATTTTTTACATATAAAGATCAAAACTTCAGTTCTATAACTCGCATAATAAAGCAGTTTTGACCTAAATTACTTATTTACAACTTTCTATGTTTAAAATAAATTTTGTCTTAGAAAATGGTCTAGACATCTATTTTTGTTAGAGCTTTGAAACTAGGCTATTCATCGTGATTCCACTTCCCTCCCACTTTAAACACGCCTTATGATTCCATAAAGAATTTCTAAGAAATATTTCTCGAGTTAAAAAAATAAAATAAAATAAAACGCTAACTTCAACGCTCATATTTATGGTCAATGGTTTTCCTCAAAACTGTACTGATGAAGTAATTTCCTTTAAAAACAAGCCATATTTTTACTTACAGATCCCTTATTTTTTCCATAATGCCAAGAAAATTCTTTATCCATGAAAATATTTTCATAATTTTTATAGCATCCTAAAACATGAAAGCAAATTGCGTTTTTATTCAAATAATGTTATTGTCTGAGGCCTAGCAATATTTATAAAAAAAAAAAAAAAAAAAAAAAAGATCCTTAATAATGCGAAATTACAGAAAATAGGTATGAAATAATTACATATTATTTATAATGCATCAAATGTACATGTTTGATGTTTAAAGCCATATAGGCTGCTTGTCCGTGTTTTTCCGTTTCCAGAAATCATATTAAAATGATTCTAGACAAAACATTTTTAACAGAATTATGTTTTGAAAAGTATGTTCAATGAAGGGATGTGGAAAATAGCATTAACCCTTTATCTACTGAATTATGAATTCATGAAAATTTTATCTTCTAAAGCATTTTTTTGTGAATTGTTTAAACTACATTAGAAGATTTACATAATCATTTAATAAATTTTAGAAGAATTTTAGAAGTATTGAAGGATTTAGAAGGATTAATTAATTTTAAATTTATAGGGATTTTGTGCAATATTTATAACCCCACTGAAATCTTTTATTTAAAATTTTTTTCTTACTATTTTGTAGAATTAGGAAATGTACAAATATTGTTGGCGCCGAAATTCGTCTGACAAATAAATTTTCAAAATCCAAGTGAGATGGGAGAGCAATTAGAATAAATAGTTTATTAAATAAAACTGAAATAGTATGTAAATTCTATTCATCATTAGAAGTTAATAATTGTTCCATAATAGTAATTCTCCGTATTTAACAGAGCCAATACAAAAAAAAATGTGTTCTCTGCTTGGTTGCAGAGTCAGGACTTCCACTATACACTCTGTATTAAACAGAGCCATGATTTAACAATTGGCATCTCTGATTACAGAGTCAGGACATGTTACATGTTCTCTGCTTGGTTACAGAGTCAAGACTGACCATTTTAAAAATGATACATATTATATAAAATAAACATCAAAATAAAAATTACAATATGCAGTTATAAATCTTCTAAATAGCTATAATATTCATTTAAATGACATCCAAGTAATTATAAAACTAATAAATCACCATCAATTCAAAATTATTATAAAGTAAATAAATCTATATTACATGACCTTGAAATCATAATGTTACTCATAAATATTGATTCAGGGTTATAAACAATTTAGATAAACAGATTAGATTTTTTCTGTCAAAAGAAATCACTTTTATAATTATGCTTTACAACATGAAAGATAAACAGAGTTAAATTATAAACAAATAAATTTGAGGTTATTTACGCCGTAACATCCTCCGCCTCCATGAACGGAGTTCATCGAACAATTATAACTTACCAAATTTCCACTATCACATACTAAATAATCAAATATTAAATACAAATTTAAAATATTACCTTAAATGTTAAGTATAACTAAAATGAAATGCAATTAAATCCTACTACTTCTATAAAAAACAGTTTCTGGAACAACTAAAAATAGAAAAAGACATTAATATACAAAATAGTTCAGAAAGTTACAAAAATTAGACATAGAAAAAAAATAATAATAATAATAAAGTTAGTTAAAATAAAGTAAAATTCTATTATATTAAATGTCCATCGGTAGAGGAGACAATTTTGTGATAGGGCGTTTCAGTTCACCAGTAGAAGTCTTTAATTTGACAACACGAACAATATTATCATCACCAGGAAATAGTTCA
Organism: Maratus speciosus; assembly: GCA_963932465.1. Lineage (NCBI taxonomy): Eukaryota > Metazoa > Arthropoda > Arachnida > Araneae > Salticidae > Maratus > Maratus speciosus. The sequence continues at coordinate 308,946,176 of OZ010786.1, forward strand.
ATTATTCTGCCCAATTTCCACCTTAATGGGGGCTGGTTTTCTTCCTTTATCAACACCAAGTCATTGATTTTTAAGTTCGGGTTGCTTCTAAACCACTTTGTACGTTGCTGCAATTGTGAGAGATAGTCTGACGACCACCTTTTCCAAAAACTTTGGAAAATCTTTTGTAGCAATTTCCAACGTTCCAAAGGAGTTACATAGGTAGAGGAGATATCAGGCTCAGGTAAGGAGGTCAAGGGTGCTCCTATAATAAAATGTCCTGGCGTCAGAGCCGTAAAGTCATTTGGATCAGAAGACTCAGCGACAAGCGGTCTTGAATTTAAGCATGACTCAATTTGTGCAATTAAGGTCAAAAATTCTTCATAAGTTAAAATCTGATCACCAATTGTTCTCTTCAAATGATTTTTCATTTGTTTTATTCCCGCTTCCCAAAGGCCTCCAAAGTGAGGGGCGGAAGGTGGGTTGAATTTCCATACTATCATTTCGTCAGTAAGATACTTGTGCAATTTTTCATCAGAAGCAATTAGAGACATCATTCTCTTTATTTCGCGGTCTGCCCCTACAAAATTTGTACCTCTGTCGGAAAATATTTCTAGAGGTTTTCCACGTCGAGCCACGAATCTTTTCAATGAGGCTAGAAAGGTTTCAGTTGTAAGATCAGTGACTAACTCAAGATGGATAGCTTTTGTTACGAAACAAACATACAGACAAACATAATGTTTAAAGGGTTTCACACCACGTCCCTTACGAGGTTTGATCAAAAAGGGGCCGGCTAAGTCGACTCCTACTCTTGAAAATACTCGAGCTTGTGTCACGCGTGCTGATGGCAGATTTCCCATCAACTGAGATGAAAGGTGTGATGAATTTCGGAAACATTTCATACATTTCCTTATTTCTCTTTTCACAGCTTCTTTAGCATTAATTATCCAAAATTTTTGTCGAATTGCTGAAATTGTCAATTGAGTCCCGCTATGAAGATGTTTCTCATGAAAATACTTTATTATCAAGTCTGTAACATGATGCCTTTTAGGGAGAATGATTTGATGTTTTTGATATTCAGACAAGTTTGCATTTTTTAGCCTACCTCCAACACGAAGAATATCATTTTCGTCAAGAAATGGATGTAAAGGAAGGAGTTTGCTTTTAGAATTTAGGATCTTTCTGGATTTTAGAATTTTCAGTTCGTCTCCGAATTCATGGTTTTGAATTAATTTCACAATAGCATTTGTTGCCCTTTCAAGTTCTGGAACAGTCAAAAAACCATAGACTCGTTCAGATGGGCATGTACTATTTTTGATGAATCTGAGGCACCAAGCCGTAATTCGTTTTAATTTAGACCAGGATGAAAATTTAAATAAAAGCTCAAATTCTGGAATATTTTGGGATATGGAGCAAACAAGCGTTTTACGTTGTTCTTGCAAGACCTCTTCATCAGGTAGATTAGGTTGAGTTTCAGGGGGAAATACTGGTAACGATTCTTCCTTCAGCCAGCTAGGACCATGTAACCATACCTCGTTATTAATCAATTCAGATGCAGAGCAACCACGAGAGAGAACATCTGCAGGATTTTCCTTTCCTTTACAAAATTTCCATTGTACAGGAGCAACAAGTTCCTGAATTTCGCGTACGCGGTTTGCCACAAAGGGCTTCCAGTTGTTAGCACTTCCTTTAATCCAGTGCAAGGTAATTTGGGAGTCACTTAGACAAAATATATTTTCATTCACAATTTTAAATATTTCCTTTAAATAATTCGCTAATCTTGCAGCCGTAAGTGCTCCAAGAAGTTCGATGCGCGGCAATGTAATTTTCTTGAGAGGCGCTACTCTCGACTTTGCTATTACAAATGAAGTTTCACAAGAAGAAGAATCACGTAAATAAGCCACTGACCCATACCCCTTTAAACTAGCATCAGAAAATATGAAAAGTTGAGCGGTTTCAGGATTTAATTTTGGGATAGTTACAAAATATTTTCTAAGAATTTCAAAATTTACCAAGTCTTTTATTTCATTATGCCATTTTCTGAATTTTCCACTTAAAGAATCTGGTAATGTAGAATCCCAGTCAATTCCATGTTCCCAGAGTTCTTGCATTAAAAATTTAATTCTTATCACGAAAGGGGAAATGAGTCCAATAGGATCATAAATTTTTGCCACAGTTTGTAAAACAATACGTTTGGTAATAATTTTATGGTCAAATTCTACCAAAAGTGGTTGTATGTCTATTTTCAAGGTGTCACTTTCTGTTATCCATATAATTCCTAATACCTTCGAAAGATTTTGTTCAAGAGTGTCTTCCTCAAAGTTTATTCCATGTTCCTTCCATAAAAATTTTAAATCGGAAGAATTGGTTTTAAATTTTCTGAGTTTCATATTGGCCTCACTCAATATCTTCTCTGCACCGTTTGATAAAACAAAAGCTTCATTTACTGAATCAGCTCCATGAAACAGGTCATCAACGTATAAGGAAGTATCCAGCATATTAACTATTTTTCCAAACAAATCTTTATACCCCTCAATGTGATGTTTGATGGTTGCAGAAAGGAAAAAGGGTGAAGTTGTTACACCAAAAGTTACACGGGTCATGCGAAAAACCTTCAAAATGGGATTGTTACTAGTGATATTGTCAAACCACAGGAACCTCAAAAAATTTCTATCTTCTTCTTGTATCTGGATTTGCAAGAATGCCTTTTCTATATCGGCCAAGAAAGCAATTTTGTGGAGACGGAATTTTAAAATAATGTCCAATATGTTAGGATTTAGATTGGGCCCAGGAAATAAGCACTCGTTTAACGATTTTGCCCCCTTATCTTTGGATGACGCATCAAAAACAATTCTTACTTTAGTTGTCGATTTATCTTCCCTTATTACTGGTCTGTGAGGCATGTAATACGTGTTTATTTCATCTTTATTAAACTCACATTCTTCAATTATACCCAAACCACATTGTTCATTTAATATTTTCTCATATTCCTTAAGTAACCATTCATTTTTGCACAATTTTGATTTTAATCCCCAAAGTCTATGTTTAGCTACATCAAAATTGGATTCCAATTCATTTTTATTTACTTTCCACAAAAGTTTAGTTTCATATCTTCCATTTACAAAATTTAAATTATCATTAAATAAATCAAGAGCATCTAAATCCTTTTGTGAAAATAATTCATTTTTACTATCACAAATACCCAAAGACTCTAGTTTCCAAAACTTTTGCAAATCAAAATTTTCTATTTCATTAACAGATACAAGATGAGCATTAACTGTTTCGTTACCTTTAGAGTTTATTTTTCCCACTATTGTGTACCCAAAAAGTGTATTAGCTACATATAAATGGTCATTAATTTCTTCAACGACACCTCTCTGAACATTCCAGAAATAATCAGCTCCAAGTAAAATTTGTACTTCGGATTCCTCGGGCGTAGGGTCGGCTAACCTCCATCTTTTACTTTCAATGTATTTTATAACTAGAGGGTCAGAATTGGGAACCTTCAATGTTGTTGCACTTATCAAATCGGTAGCTAGCACCTCAACATCTATAAAACGATGATAATTCATTTTACTTCGCAATTTAATTTTAAAAACATCATATTCTTCTTCGCGACCTTGATCCATGCCAAAAGCGAATACAGTTAAATGTTCTTTTCTTAAAACAGGCAAATTTAATTCACGAGCTAATGCTTTTGTTATGAAGCTTTTTTCGCTTGCAGAATCAAGTAATAATCGAACTACCTTTGATTTAGAATTACCTTGAGCAGTTACACAACATGTTTGCAATAAAACAGCATGCTTAGAATTTCTAAAATTACAATGAGAATTAGATACAACTGTTTGATTTTGATTTTCATTAATTTCTGGTTTCAAACTTTTCTTAAAGCAAAATAATTTGTTATGTTCAGTGCTTTTACAATTTAGACATGGCTTTAATTTTATGCGGCATTGCGAAGATAAATGCGATTTCAAAAAGCATTTGTAACATCTACCCTCCTTACGTAACATTAATCTTTTCTTATCATCAGCTAAATTTTTACACTCGGAAGATAAATGATCATTACCTTTGCAAAATACACAAAAAACTTTAATAGTGGCATTTAAGGTATTAGCATGTTGATATTTATTTGATGTTTTCTTTTCACGAAATTCAGTTTTATTTTTATGTACAAAAGAAGAGGATGCATCATTTTTAGAACTTGTCATTGACAAAGCCTTTTCTCTACATTCTATTTCACATTTCAGAAAGGCAATTAGATCGGTTACATCTGACTCTTTGCTAGTATCACGTTTTCTATGATATTCAATCACTAATTCATGGGGCAATAGCTTTAGCAAAATAGGATTTAGCAATTGTCCATAAGAACTGGATGTTACATCCAAATTTCTTAAACTTCTAATATTAACTTCGCACATGTCATGCAATCTTCTTAATGCATTTAAATTTGAACAATTTTTAACTGGTTCCATATTTAATAAATTAGTCATGTGTTTATTAATAATAACATCAACCTTACCAAAACGGTCCTTTAATAAATCAATACAAGTATCATAATTTTGTTCTGTCAAAGGAAACCCTTCTACCACATTATAGGCCCGATTACATAACAAGGATTTTAGATAAGCGAATTTTTCTATCTTAGATAGTGATTTATTCTGGTGTATCGATGTTTCAAAACAGTTAAAAAATTCGACCCATTCTTCGATTTCACCAGAAAATTTTGGAACATTTAATTTAGGCAATTTCATGGCAGAACTCGTTTCTGTTCCACTAGCAGAACCATTCAATGAATTTACACGACTAGTTGCTATCATAGAAACATTATCCTTTTTACATTTTCTTAATCTATTTTTAATTTTAAATTTAGCACTGATCAATTGGTCAGTGTACTTTTCACTATTAGCAATGTCCTTTTCATATTCTTTTAAGTCTGATATTTGAGCTTCAATATCACGATTCAAACTTTGGAAAGCCGTTTCTTTTAAGAGAAATATTTCTTGAAGCTCTAATAATTCATCGGTTTTCGTATTATCAATGTCATCATTTAATAATGTTTCTAATTTTGTAATTAATTTCGTGAAACTCGTTCGTTCAACAGAACGTTTTGCTTTCAGCTTTTCAAGATTTTCCATTTTAAATAAAGAATAATTCTTATTTTAAAACATTAACCATTCATAGAAAATGAAAAAAATATTTTCTTACCTGTTAATTCCAGGTAATGTAGATGGCATGTCGTAATCCAAATGGCACAATAATAATTCCACACTAATCGCAGGTTGAAAGATAAATCACACACTAATCACATGTTGAAAAATAAATCACAGTTGTTAATCACAAATCACTTTGACAAACTGCTCACTATTCTTTCAAAAAAAATGTTTCGCGGGTTACGAGGCACCAAAAATAAATGTTGGCGCCGAAATTCGTCTGACAAATAAATTTTCAAAATCCAAGTGAGATGGGAGAGCAATTAGAATAAATAGTTTATTAAATAAAACTGAAATAGTATGTAAATTCTATTCATCATTAGAAGTTAATAATTGTTCCATAATAGTAATTCTCCGTATTTAACAGAGCCAATACAAAAAAAAATGTGTTCTCTGCTTGGTTGCAGAGTCAGGACTTCCACTATACACTCTGTATTAAACAGAGCCATGATTTAACAATTGGCATCTCTGATTACAGAGTCAGGACATGTTACATGTTCTCTGCTTGGTTACAGAGTCAAGACTGACCATTTTAAAAATGATACATATTATATAAAATAAACATCAAAATAAAAATTACAATATGCAGTTATAAATCTTCTAAATAGCTATAATATTCATTTAAATGACATCCAAGTAATTATAAAACTAATAAATCACCATCAATTCAAAATTATTATAAAGTAAATAAATCTATATTACATGACCTTGAAATCATAATGTTACTCATAAATATTGATTCAGGGTTATAAACAATTTAGATAAACAGATTAGATTTTTTCTGTCAAAAGAAATCACTTTTATAATTATGCTTTACAACATGAAAGATAAACAGAGTTAAATTATAAACAAATAAATTTGAGGTTATTTACGCCGTAACAAATATAATGGTCTTACAACAGAAATATAAAAAATATTTCCGAATTGAAAAATCCGCCCCCCTTCCCCCAACGCCAAGAAAGCTGGAAAGATGCAAAGCCAAAAGAAATCATCCTGTTAAAAATATTTTTCTTTTGTGTAACCAATAATGCTTTTGGAACAAGATAAAGTAATGCATCTATAACTCATTCTAAACTGTATTACAACTAATCGATGCATTAAATGAATTTTATAATAAGTTATTTTAATGGTACTTATAAGTACCGTCAGTAGATAAAGGGTTAAACTGCAATAATATATATATATTATTAATAAGTTATTTTTACTAAATATAACTTATAGGACGAGGGGCAGGGCTTAATTTGCACCGGAGCCCACCGGAGCTGAGCTCCGGAACTTCTCTGTTTTCAGTAAATATTTAAATATTGGTCGGAATTCACCGGAGCTCATAAATGAAGGGCTCCGGAGCCCAAAGCAATAGCGCTTTTTTTTCATGAACGCTGCCCATTTTAAGGCTCTGCTCTGCACATTTACGAAGTCATTTTCATTTATAAGTAGATATAATTACCATGCATTGTTATTCTGATAGAAAGCAATCGAGCAGTGTTTCCCCCTTTTTGTATAAACGTATCGAATATTTCCGATAACGGTGTCAAATTTTTAATTTAATCTGATTTTTAGGGACTCGGCACAAAAGATTGTTAAGCGGAAGGAATCATTTTATAGTTTCAGATATGCACCTTTTATAGGAAATTGAAAAACGCTGTTCTATTCTTCAACATATAAATATTAATTTCTATAAATTTCATTCACTTTTTCATGAAAAGGCATAACTGGCGAACTATTCCTTTTTTGCGTTAGCGCTATTTCCGAATCATAATCCTTACCATATTTAATCGCAGAATTCTACAATTAATTAACATTAAAATTAGGCAAAGATTTCTTTTCGGAAGGAGTGATAACTAAAAAGTGGATTAGTTGACAGCTAAGTGACGAAGTATATTAAATAAGTAAGAAGTATATTAAATAATTATGCGTTATAAGTGTATGCTGATAGATATATTTAAAATAAATATATTTAAAATTATTTTGCGAAAGAAAAAAATGCTTTGAATTTGCAAATAATGAATGAAATATAAATATGCGGATTGCAGTGACGGGAGGGGGGGGGGGGCACGCTACGGTTGTTAGTATTACAGAATATTAGGGCTCCGGTACTTTTTTTGTTAGAAATTAAGCCCTGACCAGGGGACCGTATAAAAGTTTAAATTTCGAAATATCTTATGAAATATTTATTGGCCCAAATCATTTTTAAAATACTTCTTCACCTAGTTTAAAATGTTTTTGTAATTGGAACTATATGTCTATGCTAGACGGTTTAGGAATTAGCCATTGGACATCATTGAAAGTGGACGCCCTGTAAAATGGGCGGTGTAAATTAAAGCGTGAGTTTAATAATGATATCTTGAATTGGTTTTATTCAGAAAGAAAAGTTACTATACAGAAACTAATCTTCATAAAATAAAGTAATACATTCTTTTCTGGATTAAAACAGTAATAGTTTGGTGCTGCCATTGTAACAGAGATATATTAAATGAGACTTATTCTTCCTAGTACTGACCATTTATAAGAGTAGAGATTTAATTTATTTGTGAAATAATAGAGGTATTTTTTTAATGATGAAATAATGTAATAATCATTGAATTTCATGACATCTTTTTTCAGCAAATACGATAAACTGGTTCTTTTAGAAGCATCTAAATGTACAAAAGGCAAAACTATAATATACAATAATATAATTATAACGATGAAACGCAGAAATATAATTATGACATATATTTTTTCAGAAAAATAATCATTCAACACACCAGAATAAAGAATGTAAAATTATAGGATAAAAAATATTTAAAAAAAATTCTTAAAAAAAAATATTAACTAACGAAAAATTCTAGCCAAATAAACATTTATTTAATTAAATCAAACAGATGGGATTAAAGCTTTGTCTCAGTAATAGAAAAGATTTTAGTTATAGACTTTTTTTTAAAAAGCTATAAAAATTCAACAATCAATACCATTAAAGGAAAATTAATAAATAGCATCAAAGGAAGATGTGCATTTTTTTATAAAATGTATGGCAGTTTAGTTCTTGTTAATTAAATATATGATACATGTCAAATAAAAAAGGAACTTTCTTTTTTTTTACATATTAACTATATGATTAAAAAATTAATCATAAACAAAAACAGAAAAAAACTTCATTTTATCGAGAACGACTAAACATATAATCCTTCAATTTGTAAAACATTGTTATATAAAAGTAAAATTGTTTACCAATATTTAGTTTTTATTGTAATTTTTTATGGACACCGCAGAATGCGTGTTCCGTTTTTAAGAATGTGAATTTCATGTAATGAGCGATGTGTACTAAACCAGTGAGTTTATTAATGATCTCTGAAATTGCTTTTGTTCAAGAAGAAGAATACATATACAGGATAAATTTTCTCGATAAAAGACGATAATATACTCCTTTTGGGATTGAACCACTAAAAGTTTGGTGTTGCAACTGTAATAACACAGCTAGTCGGATGTGCCAATCCCAAAACTTTCTTCTAACACATCTTAATATTTCAAAATGTAGTTACAAATGTCAATACTTTAATATTATTAGTTCAATAGTATACCAATTTTGACTTTCATCTTAAATTTCTGGTTTAGTTAATTAATCGGAGTAAAAACGAGTTCATCTCGATCATGATACTTATTAAAATCAATAGTTTTACGTTATTATGTTGTACATCAACTATTTGCGAATAGCCGGCTTCTCATGATGTAAAGTTCCCGTCGCTTTACGAGCCACTGGTGTACAATAGAACTACAAAAAATATAGAAAATTATACAAAAATCGCTATTACAGTGCTCCCTTTCGACGGAATATTTTCAAATTCAGGGAGGAAGTTCTTGCCATGACTAAAAACATACACAAAACATTTTAATTCTATGCATAACTTCATACGCTTTTCGATGGTACCATAATGAAAATGGTACAAAAATCGCTATTACAGCGCCTCCTTCCGTCGGAATTTTTCCAAATTAAAGGAAGACCTTCTTGCCATGGCCAAAAACATACACAAAAATTTTGGTTCAATTCTATACATAACTTCATACAGTTTTCAATGGTACAATAATAAAAAAGGCACAAAAATCGCTATTACAGTGCCCCCTTCCGTAGGAAACTTTCCAAGTTAAGCGAGGACCTGCTTGCCATAGCCAAAAAACTCAAAGTTCAATTCTATGTATAACATCATAAACTTTTTGATGGTACAATGGCGACATACGGACAGACAGACATTTTCTATAAACATGTTTTATGGGGAACTCTGAGCCCTAAAATGTGTAAATCCGTCGAAAACCGGAAGTCGAATAAAATTTCTATTACAATACTTTCTTCTATTGAAGGTAGAAGAAAGTAATTAAAATGATAGTCTTCTTGCATGACAGTGTCTATTTATACAAATGCAGTTTCTTTATTTATTCAATGATTCAGGATATTTATCAAGGAAAAATGCAATTAAGTATGGTAAAAACGTGAATTTTATGACATCGTTTTCAGTGAATCAGATATATTCTGGGTTTTCTTTAATAACCATCTAAAATTACAATAGGAAAAAATAGAATAGAATAGAATAGAATGATGAAACGCAGAAATATAATTACTGCATTCGTTTAGTTTGCGGAATACTTTTCATTATGTACACTAGGCAAAAAGAACGTTAAAATATAGGGAAGAAAATGAAAAAAAAAATCATTAAATGAAAGAAACGGGAATAAAGCTTTACGTCAGAAATAATATCTACTTTAGAAATAGGATTTTTTTTAATGGCATAAAGCTTCCGCAATGGAAGATTTAAATCATTAACGGAATATATGGTATACATATATATCTTTTCAAAACAGTGTTTAATTATTTCTTCTAGTTGAAAATTCAATAATATGAAATCATAAATAAATTTTCTTTGTATTTTTATAGATTAAGTATATGATTCATAGATTAATAATAAACAACAACGGAAAAGTTTTTAATTTAACTAATAACTAAAATAATAATTATTCAGCTTGGAAAGCAACAGTAAAAAATAAAAAATAAAATTGAATAATAATATTTATTTTTATATTGTAACTTCAGATAGACGAGAATGAATACCAGCTGAATACGTATTTTCAGTTCTTTACAATAATAATGATCTTTTACACTGATTTTGTATAGAAAGGAAAATAAATGTACTGGGATTAATCTTGTTAAGAAGAACGTATTATTTTCCTTTCGGGATTAAAATTGTAAAAGTTTGGAGTTGCAACTGTAACAGAGCAATAACTAACAAAAACCTTCTATTAATAATAGGGTCATTCCATGTCAGTTCAGGCAGGCATGTAACCCACTATCACAGATTTTGATGAAACTGCGTGTGTTTGTTCCTTTTATTAAGATATGATTCCCAGTATTTTTTTTTACTCCTTGGTCAAATAGTTTCTGAGAAAAAAATTGTCAAAATTTTGAAAACTGCCATCAGTTGGCATTCTTGACTGCTCGATTTTCAAATGTAGCATGACATAAATATGATCATATTTCAATATCTATTCCACAAATCATCTTCAAATAATTTATGCATAATATATAGGGTACGCATTTTATGAAACAAAATACTGTTACGCTTATATAACATTTTAAGTGTGTCTAAAAAAATGTTTAATCTTTGAAGTCGTGATTTTTTTATGAAAAATAATGCATTACCTAAAATAGCATTATTAACAAAAGGCGGTATTTTTATTAAATTTATTTTCTGTGGGGGATATACTTAAAGGTGTCCTTTACCTGATTCTGAAATAAAAGTAGTGGGATTTTGGGTGTTTTTAGTAGTATTTCATATTTAAAAATATTTTGAGGCGTATTTCAAATCAAATCAAGCAGAGTCAGTCCATGTCAGTTCGCCTAAGATATTTAATTCACTGTCACAAATTTCAATGAAACTGGGTATGTTTATAGCTCATTTTAAGACAGGATCAAGGAAATTAAAGGTGATTACAAGTAAAATATTTTTTAAGATAAAAAAAATATCTAAATTTTGAAATTTTTTTAAAAATGTTTTTAATGGCAGATCTATATTCAAAGACTGCATAAAAAAAAGTCATTTCAATATAAAATCACTAAATAAGTTTCAAATAATGTAGGCAGATTATTATTTATTGTTGTTTGTCATGTTTAAATGCTAAGAGTGTGTTTAATCTTGTGAATTCTTAAAATCAAAAATTTTGTGAAAAATAATGTGTTAATCAAAAATTTATTATTAACCGAAGGCAGGCTGTTATTACTTTTTTTAATTGTACGTAAAAATATCTTTTCAATAGTTATAAAATAAAAATAGTGAAAATATGAGCAATTGTAACAAAATTTTCATAAAATGTGAATGTTTAATGATAAATATTGAAGCTTTTCATGCTAAGATGTACTAAAATGACTACGATATCGTGTATTTCTACTCTTGCTTAAACATAATACATACAATAATAAAATAACAAATATTATTTACAGCAATAAAAATTAAATTAAATAGTACCAGTTCCTTTACCAATACTACATTGCTCAACAGCCGACTTAAAATCAACAGCCCACACTCTTATTGAAAAATACTTTCAACTGTTCAAATAATAAATAAACTGCATTTAAAAATTTTAATATCAACTTATTATCTTAAGACGATAATAATAACTAAACAACATGATGAATTTATAAATCAGCTTTTAATTGAAAAGTCATGAAATGGTCCCTTTAAATATTGTTGTTCACGAGTCAATCAAAACAAATTATATAAAAAAAAATAGTGAGCCTAATATGCTGACTGCAATGACACTTCTAACAAAACTAATTAATTCATTACCATCTGAAATCAAACCCGAAAGATCAAAAAGAAAAAAAAATCATCTGTAGTGTGAATGTGACATACTCAGTGGTTGTTGAGGTATGTCTTTGTGACATTTTCACCTGTACTTCAATAAAATATAAACATGTAAGCTTTTTTCATTCATCCAAATTAAGTAAAACAATTATAAAATTTTGTTGTCATTACACCAGATGTTAAATTTTTCGTTACATACTATTAGATAAGTTCTTTACTTTTAGACATTATTGACATAATATCATAAAATTTGCTATATGTATTTTATGTAAGTGTATAAACAATATATATATGCTTTATTAAACATAAATGAATAATTTTTAAATAATTTGTTCGAGAACAGGGATATATATACACACATATATATGTTGAAAATCCATCTTTCAGCAATATTGTGATGAAATAAATCAAATTACCGTAATTTCCGGTGTATAGCCCGCGGATCATACAATCGTGTTTCGACCCAGAAATTTTTAAAAATAAAATGTAACTTTTTAGATCACAGTAAATATTGGTCTTCAAATACTGAATAAAATTTCTGGGTCCAAACTGAATTGTTTGATCTGCGGGCTATACACCCGAAATAACGGTACATATCATTAGAAACTGAATAAAGTTACAAAAGTGCAACTCATTAAGTTTTAAATATTTTTTTAGATATAGTTATTTGAAAGATATAAATATAATGGATTATGCATTTTTTGCATATACTTAAAGCACAATACGTCAAAATTTTCTTCAACAGAGTGAAATTTGGTTTTTTTTTCAATATTAGCAGCTCAATGCTAAATTTTCAATATTAACAGCCAAATATGAGTTTAAAGATTAGGACTGTCATTATGAAAATTTCTATTGGGCGGTGAGGAGCTAGTGATTTTTCTCTTTTTTGGAAAGGGATAATTGCTCTTCGCCCTAGAAGTTTTACTAAAAAACAATATTGTTTATTTTTTTCCTTAAGAAACGAACATAAAAGATAATTTGAAAAATAAAATAAATGTATAAATAAAAATATTTCTAGGGATGATACATTGGATAGGTTTTACATTTGAAAATATTGATAATTTTAAATATGATTTAAATACTACTAAAAGCAACCAAAATCCCACTATTTTTATTTCAGATCCAGTTATAATGTAGTATTATGTACAATTTTAAATTAAAAAATTAGTCATAGAAACTCCGCCTCTGATTGATAAAGATTTTTTAATAATTTCATTATTTTTTGTAAAATATTTTTGATTTCAAAGATTATACAATTTTTTAGACACATTTAAATATTTTTTAACATTACAGCAATATTTTTTTCATAATCTACATACTTTATTTACCTTGCTTAAATTATTCGAAGAAGATTTCTTTATTAGTTATTAAAATATGATTTTATATATAAAATGAGGCCTTTGAAAATTGAACAATCATTAATAGCAACTCGTGGCATTTTTCCAAAATTTTGATAATTTTTCCTCATATGTTCACTATTTTTTTTTTATAAATATTTAAAAGATATTTTTACGTACAATTTAAAAAAAGCAATAACACCCTGCCTTCGGTTAATAATAAATTTTTGATTAACACATTATTTTTGACAAAATTCTTGATTTTAAAAATTCATAAGATAAAAGACACTCTTAGTGTTTAAACATGATAAAAAACAAGAAATAATAATCAGCCTACATTATTTGTCACATATACATTATTTGAAACCTATTTAGTGATTTTATATTGAAATGACTTTTTTTTTTTTTTTTTTTTAATGTAGTCTTTGAATATCGAACTGTCATTAAAAAAATTTAAAACAATTTTTCAAAATTTTGATATTTTTTATCTTAAAAAAATATTTTACTTAGGATCAAGAAAATTAAAGGGGATTACGTCTTAAAATAAGCTATAAACAAACCCAATTTCATTGAAATTTGTGACAGTGATTAAATGACTTAGGGGAACTGACATGGAATGACTCTGCTTGATTTGATATGAAATGCACCTCAAAATATTTTTAAATAGGAAATACTACCAAAAACACCCAAAATCCCACTATTTTTATTTCAGAATCAGGTAAAGGACACCTTTAAGTATATCTCCCATAAAAAATAAATTTAATAAAACTACCGCCTTTTGTTGATAATGCTTTTTTTGTTAATGCATTATTTTTCATAAAAAATTCACGACTTCAAAGTTTAAATATTTTTTTAGACACACTTAAAATGTTATAAGCGTAACAATATATTTTTTTCATAAGCTGCGTACCCTAAATATTGTGCATAAATTATTTGAAGATGATTTGTAGAGTAGTTATTGAAATATGATTACATATATGACATGCTACATTTGAAAACCGAGCTATCAAGAATGCCAACTGACGGCAGTTTTTCAAAATTTTGACAATTTTTTTCACAGAAACTATTTCACCAAGGAGCAAAAAAAATTACTGGTGATCATATCTTAATAGTAAGAACAAACACACGCAGTTTCATTAAAATCTGTGATGGTGGGTTACATATTGATATTTTACTGCCTGATTTGACGTGGAATGCCCCAATATTCATCTATACTAATATTATAAAGAAGTAAAGTTTGTTTGCTGGAACTACCGAACCGATTCCAAAAGTAATGATATCAAAATGATGGTGTTAGTCCCACTTAGAACATAGGCTATATCTTATGTCCGTGCCATTGGCTAAAAGGGGGTGTAGGAGCAAAAAACGTTCTAAAAATGCGATTTTTGTGTTACTGAAGGGACTTAAAAACATGAAATTTGGAATGGTAGTTACTTATAAGATATAAATGATCTCTAAGAACATTTCTTAAAAAATTTGAAATTTAAAAGGGGTGAAAATGCGTGAAAAGCGTTCTAAAAAACGTTCTAAATTGCGATTTCTACGCAATCTCAGAAAGTACCGATTCGATTAAAAAAAAAAAAATGGTATGAAAACGATGGCGACAGCCCTCGCTCCAACATCTGTAATATTTTAGGTCGGTGTCACTACTCCAAAGGGGGTGCATAAGCAAAAAACGTTCTAAATTGCGTCTTTTGTGATACTGCAGGGGCTAGCAACTTGAAATTAGGCATGGTAGTTACTTATATGATATAAATGATTTCTAAGAACATTTCTTTAAAATTTTGAAATTTAAAAGGGGTGAGTCCCGGTCGTATAGTTCCAATTACAAAAATGTTTTAAATGAGGTAAAGAAATATTTTAAAACCGATTTGGGTCAATAAATATTTCATAAAATATTACGAAATTTAAACTTATATACGGTCCCCTGGTCCTATAAGTTATATTTAGTAAAAATAGCTTATTAATACTATATATATATATTATTCTTACGTACAATTATTTTAACCAATCTGAAACTTAATAAAAGTTAACTCAATCGTAATACTTGCACGATTTTTTTTCAAAGCGCAGATATGCATGAAATAAGTTCTTCAAATACTTAAAGCACTTGGTATATGACCCCTGAAAGCATGGCCAACTGGTTTGCGTTCAGATACAGAAGAGTGGTATAAGTCATGCATTTTTAAAGTTTCATAACTCGGTCAATTTTAGTGTTATACAAACGGGACTTTTTTTTGTCTTACTTGTCAGTGTAATAGGAGAATTTTACTAAATATAATTTAGAAATGGGGGGGGGGGGGGCGTATAAAATTTTTAATTTCATATTTTTTTAGGAAATGTTTTTATTGACCCAAATCGCTTTTAAAATATTTCTTTACCTCATTTTAAATATTTTTATAATTGGAACTATATGTCTGTGACTAATGGTTTAGGAATTAGCCATTGGACACCGTTGAGAGTGGACATTTATATATATTTATATATATTTATTTACTTTTTCAAAAGCTCAGACTATTGCTGAAAGGAAAATATAATTAAGTAAATTACAACTTAAGTGTTGCAACTGTAACAGAGCAATAAATAAAATAAACCTTTTGTTGATAATATTAATTAGTAAATAAATAAATAGATAAATAAATAAATAGTTAAATAGATAGATAAATAAATAAATAAATAAATATACATATGTATTTAAAGCTTAGGCTATTGCTGAAAGGGAAATACCATTAAGTAAAGTACGGATATTGACTTCATCTTTTTCATGCAAATTTTCTACAAATATTTCTTAATGAAAGAAAATAATAAGTAATGTCATTCGAGTTGCGCAATATTCAGAAATCATTAGAAATCTCAGAAAGCGATGTACTTTCAAGATTTAAAGAATCATTTTAAAAAACAAAGTTTCTTTTGTTGCCATTGATTTTCGGATACGTTTACCATTAGTCTTTTACAGTATCTATCAAATCAGGATATAGGATTTTAGGATGGTATTAGATCCCAATTAAACATTTTCTGGTCCATTAAATAAATTTACACATTCAAGAATAACAAAATAATATTAATTTGAATGTTATTGCTAATGTTAATGTTGTTAATTTATCATGTGTGTTGAGCATGGAAATTTTTACGTGGGTATTGATAGCATCCAGCATCTTAAAAACAGACATCGGGTAAAGAAAAATGATTAAAACACGAAAAAAACTCTATTCGAATGCGTGACCTAAAATCAGTGGAAATAAAAGAAATTTTGTTTTTATAAAAGCTTCTTTAAATCTCGAAAATATACTTAAGCATTGTGCGGCAGCGCAATACTTATTTATTTCCAGTGTCACTTCTCAACGCTAATTTAACATAGTAAAATCTATGAAGTTCATAACTATTTTCATTTTTTGTCTTCCCACCGCTTTGTCCCAGATGCCACAATGTTTTTATTCTTTGTTAATTCTATTAATATTATAAATTTAAAGTGTGAAAATATTTGCCTGACGTCAGTGTCAAAGCGGATGATGAAATGCCTTTGGATATGGGTGAGTTATAACCAGGGCTGCGGAGTGAGTCGGAGTCGTGGAGTCGGAGTCAGGCCCATTTTTGTGCGGAGACGGAGTCGAAACTGTTAAAATTTCCGGAGTTGGAGTCGTCCATTTTTCCCATGGACTCCGCCGCCTGGTTATAACCCAGAGAACAACATGGATTATTTTTTATTTACTTTATTCAAATATGTTTCTTAATAATTCCAAATTTGGCTATCTTCATTGGGAATCAATGGACATTTCTGGTATAAAATTTGACATTTTTACTTCATTGTTTCAAAAAAATTCAAAAGCCGTAATAATAATTTGTCTACAGCAATTAATTTTCAGTTAAAAGATTTTCACATGAAAAATGAAATTGAAATTTTTTTTTAGAATTAAAAAGAAGATGAATATGGCGTCATAGTAGAAATAAAAAGGATATTTTCAAACATTTGTTAGTAATATACAAGAAACATTAACATGAGTAAATACAGAAAGCAGGTGACTATGACGTCAAAAATTGTAAATATATTCCACCGATACTAATTTTTAAGCATATTATCAGTTACATATATATTACCACTTTAGTTTGATTAAAAATGTCTTAACTTTGTGATTCATTTATGTTTTTCCTTTATTTATTTATTGATGATGTTTTGATTTCGTTAAGGAATACTAGACGGAAACAAATACTGAACTATTTATATTGTTTTAAGGCTGTGTAAAAATGGAAATTTTCCGATGCTTAGATGTTATTAAATTTGGAAGTAACCGAAATAGATATTACAGGTTGTATTGTCAATATGACGTGAGAATTACATACGGACATCATGTTTTTGCTGTATAATATATATATATTATTCATAGGCTATTTCTTTTTGTGGCATCAAGAAATAAAAATTAATTATTTGTAAACTTTAAAAGACTTTTTATGGACTTGTGGAGATAAGTCTGGGGCATTTTTCACCTAAAATTATTCCTCGGGGTTTTTTGTTATTTTCTTGTGTGGCACAGAAACGACTGGAGTTGTCGCTAAATAAATACCCCAATTTAAACTTAGGTAAAAATTTCCTCTTACATTTACATTGTTTCCTGGGGGGGGGGGGGGGGAATAAGGTAATAAAATTAAGTGAAACTTTTTTTTTTCGTTTCACGATTTACTGTATAACAGCTATACTGTTGTTGTTAACTATTAGCAGTCAATATTTAACACTATTTTTGCATTCATAGTTTCCCGAGTGGAATGCAAAGTAAGCAAATTTAAGTAAATTAGATTTTTTTTTTTTTTTTTTTTTTTTTTTTTTTTTTTTTTTTTACAGATTTGATATGCTCAGATTGGACGTTTTTGCCCAAACTACGGCAACCTGCACGACTGCACTGGTGAAACATTTTGGATTAAACTTTGGTTAATTACACCACAACTTGTGATGCAATAGGTTGTAAATCAAACCATGATGATGGTACATTCCGTTAATTTTGAAACAAGTTCATCCGAATGCAGTAGTTATTAAAAAAGCTTGACATATTAAACAAAAACATAAATTGCAGAACATAGTTAAAAAGAAAAAAAAAAAAACATTTTATTTTCTACATTGTTTAAGCCCGAAAAGGTACAGACATTGTGATATTTCATTCAGTTAATTCTACATTTAATGTTAATTTTTTGTAATAAATTTTTAAACCAATTGAACATTACAAAATAATAATAAAATTCAAACAATATGATACTTAAACACCCTAAAAACTTAGATTCCGTTCAAATGAAAAACGAAATCGAAATAAATCTTAGACTTTTCGAAATTTAAGTTGCAAATATTTGTATTGCTGATTTTGTACTGTTTACGATGGGTGTAAACAAAATGATAAAGCACATTTAAAATACAAACCTTAAAAAAAGTCTCAGATTTATTTCGATTTTGTTTGAACGGAATCTAAGTTTTTAGGGTGTTTAAGTATCGTATTGATTGAATTTTATTTTTATTTTTTAATGTTCAATAGGTTTAACAAATTTGTTATAAAAAATTAACATTAAATGTAGAACTAACTGAATGAAATATTTCAATATCTGTCCTTTCTAGGACTTTTGTTTAATTGTTTTTGAGATTTCTAAAGATAGAGAACGCTTTTCAAAATCGTCAGTAACTAGGAAGAGGTTATTGTATATTTTAGTTTGTGGTTAAATTACATTTTTCTAGATTAAGAAATACCTGTATTTTCTTTATAATGCAGCTTTATCTGAAAGAAAAACATTACCTTATACTAGGGGTGCACAACCTTTTAAGGAGAAGGGCCACTTACAAAAATGTCTCGGTTGTCGAGGGCCAAATCAGTAACACGGTGAAAATTCTATTTCGGGGAGATGATCTGTGGCCTATAATCAGATAAAATATATGGTTTCTGAAGGGGGAGGGAGAGTTTTACCCCTCTAGGTTCCCATACATCCAGTCAACATATCCAATTCAGTTGGTAAGGATATATTAAAAGTTTAAGTTTGTAACAGATATAGTAAAGTGGGGACAGACGCTGCGGTGGGGCAGATGCCGCAGAGATTGTGTAGGCGACACTAGCGTTCCCTAGAGCAATTTTAGAAGTTCGTACTGTTCCTTTCTGCTGTGTGATGTGTTGTATAAGTTTCCACCGCTTAATTGTCAGTATTTACATATTTATGCCAGTTTTTACGGCTCGAACCTGCGTAGTAAGTTGCTAAAATTATTCTAATGAAGTTTTATTACATGTTTTAAGAAAAATAAACAGAGATTTCATTCCAAAATCGATTGCAACTATAGACTAGATCCGCGTAGAATACAGACACGTGCTTGCCTTTCTCTCGCGTCGCTCACATGGCACAAAATGGTGGCGCGGCATCTTACCCGCCACCATGGGACAGATGCCGCAAAATATATTTTTGTTTTTCGGTTCAACAAATTCATCACTGCGATTTAAGCAGAACTTACATTTAAATGAATGTATATTAGCGCATTCTGCTACTTATCAAAATGTTCTCAGCAACAATGTTGGTTCACAATGCGTGAATAAGGAAAACGTAGGCCGTTTACAATTCTCACCATCTAAACTGTTAAACAAAATATCTCCTACCCCAATGGACAAATGACATATACAGCCAAGTAAGAGAAAGTAAAAGGATACAAATATTACAAGCACAGAGTTTATAAACAATAAAAAAGAAGAAGGAAATTAAAAACAAAAGAAACTAGAAAGCATCAAAGAACGACAACTTGGCGGAAGTAAAATGTGTAAAAAAGGAAGGAACAGATCAACTTGAAAACGCCTTACTTGAGGAAAAAACTAAAATATGAGTCATCTTCCGACAATGGGTAAATTGTTCCTCTTATGGATTCTGATGGCAGAACTGGATTGAAATTTGATGACTCTGCATATGTTGAGTGATTGGATTCTTATCAAGGAGCAAAGTCTAAAGCGGGCAGGATTCAGTGCATCAAATTCAATCTATAGCTGCATGAAAAACGCTTACTTTACTTTTGCAACGGGTAGTGTGGTGTGATTATGGGCGAATGGAAATACAAAATCAAAGAATGAGAAGAAAGGCCAAAAATAAACAGACTAGGGCCTAAATAGAATAGAACTAATACTTACATTAAGAGCAAACTGCAATGTTCGCCCGGATGTAAACCAGTGATTTATATCTTTTTTGGAATTATGCTGTATATTGTTTCCAGTAATTATATTATCCATTCATGTAAATTCAAATAATTTTCTTTTCATTTTCACTCTTTGTCTTAAGTTTTGTTTATAGAGATTACACTTTTGCATTTTCGTTAAACTTTGCACAATTTAGTGATATATATAATTTTTGTAAGTTTACTGTAATTTATTTTAGTTTTAAGTAGTTTGAGAAAACAAAAATGTGATTTGCTTGAAAAAAAAATAAACAGCCTAGCATTTTTCTCCATGCGGCATCTGTCCCACACCCCATGCGGCATCTTATCCAGCACATAAAAAATGATGTTAAAAAAGGACCAGTGGGAAAATAATTATGCCAACTTTATTAAGAGGGTTTTAACTTGTTTAACATAGAAATTAGATTCTAAAGGGTTTGATCAATGATTTCTGGTACTTAGTTTGTTGTTTCTTGCTTTATTGTACATTTTACAAGAAGAAAAGAAAAACTGCGGCATCTGTCCCCACTTTACTATATATAGAAAGAATCATTTTGAAGCAGTGATAATATTCCTTGACTTTATTTGGGGGAGTAAATTTTGTTTTATTAAAAGTGCTAAAACACAAACATAGGTATGAAAATGGCTAGTGCCAAAAAAATTGAACTTTATGAACGGAGGGAGGAGGAGCCGATCAACAAAATTTGAAAATTTTCCGCGCCTGATCAACAAATTAGCAATTTTTCAGAATCCAATCAACGAAATTTTAGATTTTTTTGGCGCCTGACCGACAAAATTTGCAGGTTCTTCGAAGCCTGCCGACAAAATACTTTTCCGCCTCGGATAAAAAAAATATGCTCTTTTTCCGTGCCCGATTGACGAGATTTGCGATTTTCCGCCTCTGATCGGCTAAATTCGCGATCTTTCCGCGCCCGATGAACAAATTTCGCGATTCTTAACTGACACTGACAAAATTGGCAATTTTTCCAGCGGGAAATTGACGAAGTTCATGATTATTTTCTCGCAATAAACTGACGAAACACGCGATTTTTCCATAACTGATCAATGAAATTTTAAATTTTTCCGCGCCTCACAAACGAAATTTGCCATTTTTCCGTGCATGACTGACAAAATCCGCGATTTTTTCAAACCTGACCAATGAAATTAGCGATTTTTCGGAGCCCGATCGACAATACTTGCGGTTATTCCATATCTGATCGACAAAAAATCTGATTTTTCAGCGCCCCATCAACGAAATTTGCGATTCTTAACTGACTCGGACAAAATTTGCAATTTTTCCCGACGCAAATTGGCAAAATTCGCGATAAACGGACTAAACTCGCGATTTTTTCGCAGCCGATCGACGAAATTAGAGATTTTCCCGCTCCTAATCGGCAAAATTCGCGATTTTTTAGCACCCGATCAGCGAAATTCACAACCTTTTCTCGTGACTGATGAAATTCACGATTTTTCCGTAGCCGATCAACAAAATTTGTAATTTTCCCGCGTATCATCAACAAAATTTATGATTTTTTCTTGCCCGACCAATGAAATTTTCGATTTTTCCGCTCTTGATCGACAAACTTTGCGATTTTTCCATGCCCGATCAACAAAATTCACAGTTTCAAAAAAGCAGTTTTATATAGGTATGACAAGTAGAAAACTTAAAACCAGAATCAAAGAACATATAGCAGACATCAAGTACAACAGAAGAACCACAGCTTTGGCGAAATTATGCAACGAAGAACCGTTACAGATCGATTTTTAAAATAGCAAGTTAATTTATACATCAAGATTTCATTTACCCTCCATAATCCGAGAATCAATAGAGATATTTTTACGCAACAAGAATATTTGCAATGATTCAGTGTCCCTTGATTTGCCTAATATTTGGAAAGAGATGCTATGTAATTTTAATAACAATAGTAAAAATTAATCCACACTCACAAATAGCCAAGATAATTTTATTTTTATTTTATGTTTTGCAATGTTTTTCATTATGCATGTTGTCTCGTGACATTGTTTACCATGTTATTGTTTTGTTAAATTATATGAAAATTAATCCACGGTCACAAATAGCTAATTTAATTTAAACTTAATTTTATGTTTGCAATGTTTTTCATTATGCATCATGTCTCGTGACATTGTTTGCTAAGTTTATTGTATTTTAAATTTATCATAAATGATTTTGAAAATGTCACCGTTGGTGCGACGAAGCGATCGTAAATCTTAATAAAGATTTTTTTTCACTTTTTATAGCATTATTTCACTTAATCTGTTTATAAGTGATTTTTATACATGTTTTTATAAACTTAAAAACTCATATCACTCTAAAATTGAACTTCCAGCAATTATTGCTAATATGCGGTACTTCGGATACAGTATAGAATCCGAAATCTTTTGTGTGTCCCTGTAAACGCTATGCACTTCATAATATACAGGAAGAAATTTGCAGTAAACCATAGAAATGTATATCAATTTCATTATATATGAAATAGTTTAACATAATTAAAAGATCCGCAAAATATTTTTCTTCCTGTACTATTACGTAACGGAATTATTTTGTGTTGCCCTGTAAACGAATAATGTATATTCTTTACACCGCACATTCTACAGAATGCATATTTGAGTGCGCTTCATAAATTCATATCATTTTCATTATGTTTTAAAATGTGTAACATAAATAAAATGCATTTGAAATGATTTTTTCCATTGGCCATAATGTAACGGGATACTTTTGACTGTCTCTGTAAATGAACTATAATCTTAAATAACTAATGAACTACAAACTTAATTTTCAATAGGGACCATGCTATAGTAAACGTCAATAACACAATTTCAGGGCAATCAAAGTATATTTACGAGTTAGAGAGCGGACAGACGGACAGACGATCCAAATTCATAAACACTTTTGAACTAGGTTGGAAAGGCTTAATAAAAAGAAACAGCAAAGTTTTTTTATTCAAACAAGGGAATTGCCTTAGACCTATTAATATTTATTAAAAAAAAAATAACTCGATAGTGAATTATCACAGACAGACATAAAAAGAATTAATTACATATGATTCAGAATGCTACGAGCTGTATTCTTTATACACAAAATATTATTTTTTAAGCATTCAACGAATGTACATATATTGACGGTTTCAGGAAAAATCTACATATATTTAATTAGATAAAATCTTTTAAAAAACGTTAGTGGTAGAG
Source organism: Maratus speciosus (assembly GCA_963932465.1). NCBI lineage: Eukaryota > Metazoa > Arthropoda > Arachnida > Araneae > Salticidae > Maratus > Maratus speciosus. The sequence continues at coordinate 308,969,895 of OZ010786.1, forward strand.
TAATAAGAAAGCGATCAAAATATGAAAGTATCCTTCGTAATTATCTTTTTTTCCCCCTTTGTTGCAGGTAAAAGCAGACAAAATGATAGAAGTATAATTATTACATAGGTACTTTATGTTTCGTAACAGTGATCATTAAATATACCTGAACAAATGAATGTAAAACCATATGTCACAAACAAATTTAACGAATGAGAAATGCTATTCAAATAAACAGTCGTTAAATTATATTAAAGTACACTTTTCTCTTAGAAATGATAATTATCTTAATAGTTTGCTTAAAAACGTAATGGATATAAAACTTTGACAATGGGACGTATTAGAAACATTAAAGGAATGTGTTCTAAAAATGTCTCTCTCTTTCCCTCTCTCCTTCATATTTTTTGCCGCAAATAAAAGTAAATGATATTTAATTATTTCTTGTTACTGAAAATTCAATAGATATGCAATCATAAAGAAGTATGCTTTATGTTTTTATGGATAAAAACACAAAAGATGTTTCTCTTTTGTACATTAAATATGTACCGGGTGTCATTAAAAGGACTGACTGATTTTAAAATTCAATAACTTGCAACGGGTGACAGATATTTAAAAAATTCTTGCAGGAGGGTTATGCATGAGGTCAAAAGTTTTTTTACAGTGATTTTGATTTTAGTTCGAATTACAAACAATAGATGGCACTGCGATCAATAGACGCTAAATTCAGGCTCGATTTTTGGTCTTTCGGGACCCACTCAATACATTTTAATCTTTTTTTTCCGCGTGGAAGAAGAGATCGGCCAAAAAATCGAGCCTGTATTTAGCGCCTATGGCTTACAGCGCCATCTATTGTTTGTAATTCAAACTAAAATCGAAAATCACTGTAAAAAAAATTTTTTTGACCTTATGCATAACCCTCCTGCAAGAATTTTTTATACAATTCAAATGTTATTCATAAACAAACACAGAAAATTGTGTAATTTAACTCAGAATCACTAGAAATTTCAATATATATATATAATTCAATTGTGTAACAATATTTACCTTTATATTGCAATTTTAGATGCATACCAGAAGAAAGCGTATTTTCAATTCTTTACAAAGTGGTTTCGTGCAATGGTCGATGCATACTAGACAAGTCAGTTTAATAATGATATCTCCAGTTACTTTTGTTCAGAAAGGAAAATAGATATACAAGGATTAATCTTGATAAAAGGAGATAATATTTTGTTTTCCGGATTAACACTACAAAAGTTTTGTATTGATTTCTGTCTCATAGTACTGTCTATTTGTAAAAATAAAACTATATGTATATATATTCTTTTATTTATTTTAATTTGAGAATAACCCTTCTGAAAGGAAAGTATAAATATTTTTAACTGACAAACAAATAACAAATAAATTAGTTATTTCATAACTATCTAAAAGGACATTCCATTTTATGTTTATTTAAAAGTAGGAAAAATATATTAATACCTGAACGAGAATTTACTGGACTTTTGTATTTTATATTATATGTATCTGCTCGTAAAAATAAAATTTTAAAGTAATAAGTAGTTATATTACTTATGTGTGTTTTTCTCTTGACCTCGATAAAAAATTTAAAAAGTATTCGGACCCCACTTAAAATTACTCGCCGACCTCTGCTTTAGGGAACTGGCAATTTATGTTTGGAAATATGTATCTAAAATTACTAGCCCCCTTAAAATATCAATTTAATTACCAATAATAAAAATTTCATGTAATAAAAAATGAAGGGCTTTAAACGAGTAAATGATCTACAAATCCTCCATTTTTGACACTTTCCAACACAGTTGAAAAGTGTTTATGAATTGGGTTTGTCTGCCCGTCTATCCGTGCTCTCGCGTGCGTAAATATAGTCAGATTGCTATGAAATTGATATATATTATTGAGACTTACAATGGCATGTTTGGTATTGAAAATGAAGTGTATTTATTACATTTATAGTTATTTTAGAGGGACGTTCAAAAGTATTTCGTTACATTACGGCCTCTGGAGAAAAACTATTTGCGGTAGTTTTTAAGGATGTTTCATAATTTCAAACATATTGAAATTTATATATATATATCTGAAGTGCTTTTCATGATTCTTTCTATATAATATGGTATGCATAGCATCGTTGTTCATTTACAGGAACACTCAAAATGATTCTGTTACATTAAGGTCTCTGGGGAAACTCGTTTGCCGTGTATTTTATTCATATTACACTGTTTCAAACATATTGAAATTGATATATATCACTGAGCTGCACTGCCAGATGCTTACTATAGAAAAAGAGAGAACCAACGTTACAAATCACAAATATAAGTAAGTTTAAAACGCATATAGCTACTTCGAAGCCTCTGAGGCTTCATCATCAGTGCTTAAAAATTAAAGATAAAATTAAATTAAAACTGTACAATAAAAGGGGGGAAGACAGAGCCAGTGAGGCGTACCTCACATTTCGACCGTCAACGGCGAAATGAAATTCACTGTTGACAAACAACTACGGAGTCGATCTCACTCGCACACAGGGAGGCCAATCAAAATTGCCCAGATGTTCCAGGAGAGTTCAAACAAAGAGAAGAAGAAGGGGGAGGGAAGAGAACGAATGAAAGAAATTGAAACCATATCTTTTAAAAATTGGGCATGCTGGACAAATCGTTTGCAAAGCTGTTTGAATTTTCCCCGTCAATTTACGATCTTGACTTTTGGGAAGCCTATCACATATGGAAAAATTCAAACAGCTTAGTGAACAATTTGTCCAGCACGCTCAATTTTTTAAAGATATGGTTTCAATTTCTTTTATTCATCCTATTCCCTCCCCCCTTTCTCTCCTCTTTGTTTGAACTCTCCCGGAATATATGGGCAATTTTGATTGGTCTCTCTGTGTGCGCGTGAGATCGACTCCGTGGTTGTTTGTCAACAGTGAATTTCATTTCGCCGTTGACGGTCGAGATGTGAGGTACACCTCTTTGACTTTGTCCCCCCCTCCTTTTATTCCACAGATTTAATTGAATTTTTATTTTGAATTTTTAAGCACTGATGATGAAGCCTTAGAGGCTTCGAAATAGCTATATGCGTTTTAAACTTACTTATATTCGTGTTTTATAACGTCGGTTCCCGCTTTTTAATATATTGGCACAAAGTACAATCCTCCCCCCTTTTATGGCTTACTATAGAATATGGTGTGCATAGCTTTCATCATTCACATACAGTGACACACAAAATAATTCGGTTATAATACTGTTTATGAACAATAATTGCTGGAAGTGCGTTTTCCGTTGTGGTATATATTTTTTTATAGCCATTACTCAGTGTGTACAAATTCTAATGACCATATACTGGCTTGTACAAAACATCTAAAGTACATTTTCGTTTCATGATGGAAATTAATGAAGGGGCATTTTCAACTGCTCTATGAGTTTCCTAACTGAACTGAAATTTAGCATAACATTTATTGTATGGTAAATATATACAGGGTTTCGCAAAAAATTCAGACATTATTCCGACTATTGATTGCAATTGCTGAAATTGCGTTTTGAAATGTGTTATGCATTTTAGCAATTGTTTATTTAAACATCATTTTTACCTTATTAAATTGTGAAGTTTTATTAAAATATTCTGAACGTGTTGGTAAGTGTTCCGTAATCTATGCTTGACGCACGATTTTACATTCTTGTTTTTATTGTGAATAGTTTAAGTTAAGTAATAATAATAAAAAAATACTTTCTTATCCGCACTATCTTGAAGGCATTTTGTAAACTTGGATTAAAATAACATTTATTTTATGAGGAAATAAGCTTCAGTGCCGCCATTTATTGGTTTTGTTCTTAAGCCAAAAACAGAAGTAAAGTTAAAACGTAAAAATAAAATCAAACAGTTTAATTTTTTTTAGAAAAAAAATAGAAGTCCACGTTTATGAACCTCAGGTTTGAAGAGATTTTTATAGTAACAAATTGTGAAACTGGTCGCTTAATTTGTTACCTTACATACATATTATTTATGTACGTCGTTAAAATATTTTATTATTATTATTATTATTATTATTATTATTATTATTATTATTATTATTTCACGAAAAATCAACCAAAGAAATTGCAGCGTCGAAGGATATCCCAAAGCAAAATACAAAATAAATAATAAAATGCATCTGTTTTAGGGGTAATTTTCGATAAAATGAAATATCGGAGTTTGTAGAGCCTATCGTAATGGCTTCATTCTGATCATAAAATATCAGCAAAATTGCCGTTAGATTGAACCATATGATCATCTTATATATGTATTTCTTTTTACACCTAAACCTATTTTACGATTGAAGCTATTAAAAATATCATTATATAATGTAAACAACGGCTGTGTAGTTTTTGTACTGGATACGCACATTAGAAAGCAAAAGTTTATGTTTACGGTATTATACCTGACCTTTTTTGTTAATTAAATAACTTTTAGTTATGCCTAAATTTTCATAGAAATAGTAAATAATTTAACGTTTAAATAACCATTAAATAATATAATCTTTAAAATACTATACTTATATGAAAATTCATGTCATATATTTAAAAAATTTGCTCATTTATGTAATACTTTTCAAATGATAATTTGTGTACGATTGATCATTTAATTTGTTACCACAATTATAAAATACTTAGAAAAATCCTTAAAATCTATTTAATTACTTTTAAAAAATCCGAAAAAGAGAAAAGAAAAATAATAATTCTCAAAGCTAATAATCAGAAAAAGCAATAAAATTAATCTTTTATGACGGAATTTTCACCAGAAGACAAAATCACAGTTTATATCCGATAGTAATGGATTTATTATGATTGTAAAATCACAGCAAAAATGCTGATAAATTTTATTATACGATCATCTTATAACTATGTTTCTTTTATATCTAAAGGAATTGGAAGGACTGGAGTTTTGAAAATAAGAAGATTTCAATGTATACATGATTTTGCACTTTTCGGAAGTGCTATGTATTTTAAAAAGCAACCTTTTATGCTTCTTGTATTGTTATATGACAGTTTGTCTAATTCAATATCCCGCATGTATCTTTAATAAAAAATGTAAATCATGCGTCAAGCATGTATTATAAAACACTTTCCAACACTTCGAATACTTTAACAATACTTCGCTGTTTAATAAGTTAAATAAAATACCTAGCAATCGTTTTAGAAAACGCATAATATATTTATTTATTTATACCTAAGTGGACCAAGATCACCAGATCGCTCGGATCCGGTATAGACACGAAAGACAATATTCATCAATTGCCATCCATCGCTGGAAAAGTACTTCAAATATTTGTGTAAATTATTTTATACAGCCATGTATATTACCTACAGATTTTATACACGCCACGTATAAGGCTAAAATTTAATTCAGTCAAAAAACACGCCTAAAACTACTGAAATCATACTTTTAAAAACTATCATCCATAATCGGTCATTTATTCAGTTCTTTGTGTGGCCCTGTATATGATTTTGTTTATATTCAACAAATATCTCTTTGTATATGAAACAGTTCAGCCTAAAAATGTGTAACTCAATTAAAATCTACCTTTAAACAGTCCAGTCTCATATTTAGTAATGCTTATAAATACTTTTGTGTAATCCAGATTGTGATCTATGGCATTTATACATACCACGTAACATGCAAAAATTAGTTAAACCTTAAAAATAACTAAAAATGCATTTTGAGAAATTATCGCTGATAGACATTACTGAATCGAGACTCTTTTGTGTGTCCCTGTAAAAGAACGATAAATGATATCCACATCATATTCTACAGCAAATATCTTGCTGTAGTAAACACCAGTAATGTATATCAATTTCATTATTTTGCTGTAATAAACCCGAGTAATGTATATCAATTTCATTATTTGAAACGGTTTAACATAATTAAAACACACTGCAAACAGGTTAACTTCGTAGACCATTATGTAACGAATTTTTTTTGTGTGTCCCTGTAAATAAATAATTAATGTTTATTTTCACGTACGTTATAAAAGGAAAATTTTGATTAAATATTTTGGGTGCCAGTAAACGTAAAATTACTTTTGTGACCATCGGCTGCGAAAGGGTTAAGAAACAATATGATATATATTTTTTTAAGTTTTGAAAGCTTCACTGTTAAAACTGAGTAAGTATTTTAAAATAGGCAAAATGAGTATTTTCTTGGATTTTAATGCAGTGTTGGCCATGAAAAATCAGCTGCGTTGAAATCACTTTAAAATTCAGCTCAAACTATTCTCAGCTTATGATTCTCTGACAAATTTTTTCAAACCAGCTTTCATTGTATCATATATACATTCGTTCTGAAAAATTACTGTATACACAGGTATACGTTGCGAATATCACATAATAAAATAGAAAAAGCAGGTATTCGTTGAAAAATTAATGCAAAAAATTACACTTGCAGTTCTAAGCCGGTGTTTGGTTCACGTGGTGAAAAGATAATGCGAAGAGTGTCTTCAAGGTGGGCGTTAGCTTCTGTTAACCTCGAACGATATTATTTCCTCAAAAAATTCATTTTAGAGAAAGTTATTTCACATATATATGTGGAGACAAACATAGAAAACAGGTTAATAGCTATTTTTTTTTTTTTTTTGCAATTTTCATACTTTTCTGAGACATGTTTACCTCAAAAGTTTTCAGGGAATGCGTTTTATACATTTGCAAGGAAATATCTTCTTGCAAGTCAATTAACTCCATTTGAAGTAAAGGTTTTCCAAGACTAAACAATTTAGCAGCCACATCAGTCCATTCTGCAGCTGGAACAACTTTATAAGGCGATTTAAAGAATTGAGACAACTTACCTATCTCTGCAAAGTCTTGAAATCTTGCTTCGAATTCCTTCACAAGATCTGACATAAAACTTAGGAACACTGCAGTGTGTATTTCGGAATTCTTCTTTTATATTCAAGAATTGTTGGAAAATGAATAACTCTTCATTTGCAATATATTTTTCAAAGATATCCAGCTTGTGACGAAAAGCTGACACACTTTGTATCAGATCACATATTAGTTTCCCATTTCCTTGTAACTTGGTGTTGAGCGCATTTAAATATTTCAGAACGTCTTTCGAGAAAGCCACAGCTACCATATTTCCCTCGTTTGATAGGAACTCCAAGTGCCCCTTGCCCTGTGTATCCATGTTGACTAAGAAGGAGGTAACTTGTTCTTTTACTTGCCTGAAACGTTCAATAACTTTACCTTTACTTAGCCACCGAATATTGTTGTGTTGCAGTAAGTCAGAATATGCCGAATCACATTCAGATAGAAATTCCTTGAACTGTAGATGCTGAAGAGCTAAACAAGACTTCATAAAATTGATCAATTTCACCAAGTTGTCCATTACGTCTTTCAGAGTAGCACTAGGTTTTCCACAAAGGGTTGTCAGGTGAATTATGCACTGATAATAAAGTAGTCCAGGATTTTTATCCCTGATTCTCTTTACTAATCCCTTTTCTTTGCCCATCATCGCTGGGGTCCCGTGAGTTGAAAGGGATACCATTTTATCATAACACTGATGTTTTATTTTCTCATGAAATCGTCAACAATCTTAAATAACCCTTCTCCGTGATTCTTGCCTTTTCACGACAATATTGCTTAGCAATTCTTCTCTAACTACTTTACTCTCAATGTCAAAAAATCTCAAGAAAATAGACATTTGTCCATCATCAACAATGTCACGTGATTAATCAAGATCTATGGCGTAGCAAGGCACCTTCTGCAGAAGTTCAAGTAAGTATTTATTGTTGTTTGTCAGCAGCCAAATTTTCGGTTCTTCCTGTATTGCTTCTTGCCGACAATGGAATACCTTGAATTACGGCTACAAAACTCTTCTTCTCTTCAAAAAGTCCTGTCGCTACTAAATATAAGAAACATTGATAAGGCTACCACTCAAATTATTTATTCAAATCGAAAAATTTTGGTGGTCCAGGATCCGACCTTCCGCTGTCCACCTGTTGCCGACCGTGGCCCTAAAGTACCAATTTCAGAAAAACGGGCCTTTCTATCATGCATGGTGTCATTTTGTTTGTACAAAAGCAATGAATGTGTATATGTAGTGTCCTTTTAACTTCAGGTCAGATGAAGAGGTTATAATGTAAAAATGTCTAACAAATTAAAAATATATGAATTAGGTATAATGCAATCAATTACAAGTTTTCAAAACTTAAAAAAAAGCATTTTTTCATGATCTATATTTCTTTTAGGAAGAATATCTTTTTCATCTCTAAACATGCACGTGATGGGCAATGAATTAGTCTAAATGTCATACAATATTGCGAAGAACATAAACGCTAATTGGAATACATTTCACTTCCGAAAAGTGCGCAGTCGTGTTTAAATTAAGATCTTATTCTTTTTGGCAGCATCAATCTTTTCAAATTGCTTTAGATGCAAAAAGAAACCCACATATCATATACTTCAATCTATCAACAATTTTGCTGAGATTTTACGATCGGAATAAAGCCTTTACGATAGGGTATAAACAGCCATGTTTTCATCGTAACGACAATTCCGGCATAAAAAATTCATTTTATTGCTTTTTCTGTATGTCAACTTTGAAAATCATTTGAGACTTCAATTTCTTTTGTTGATTTTTATTTAGTAAACTTGTTGATTTTTATTTAAAATTTATTAAGTTTTATGAATAAATTTTGTTGAGTAACTGAAAATACTTTAATGACAATAAAAAAATTAAATAATCTATAACTGAAACAATAAATTAAGCGATTAGTTTTCAATTTGCTCTCAAAGTATAATTTCGCAAAATATTAGCATTTTTAATATACTACTATATGGATGAATAGATTTACTTATTATATATTATGTGAAATTTTATACAAGCATGAAATTTCATATTTTTATTTTTTAAGATAAATAATTTTATAACTACTTTTATTATTGTTTAGGCATAACTAAAATACATTTAGAAGTCTTGAATGAGAATAAATAAAATAATTTGAATATGATGCTATGTTTCATAATCCGATCCCTTTATCGCATGAGTATATTTTATACAGTCGAGCCCGCATATTACGAAGTCGATAGGGATTTGAAAAGCATGCACTATATCCGATATTCACAATAGCCGGAAAAACTATAATCCATTTGTTTCTAAGTTTTAATTATATTTATGGAAAAAGTCAATAACTTTTTTTTTTTGAACGGCTGAAATTAAAATTGATTTACATAATTATTTTTTAATCACTTATAAACAATATTTACGATCATTATTATGCCTTTCGAAACATACTTGTAAGTTTTTTAGAATTTCCGTAGCACAGTTTGATGACACTGATTCTTTGTTTTGCAATTCCATGCCGTCATCTTCGGTTTCAGTAGATTCAGTTGGATTTAGAAATTCAGTAGTGATGTTTTCATCTATTCTTGATCGTCTATTTCGTGGTTGTCATTACTGCTGATGTAATTGGTCATTTGAATATTGTTAGTTACATTTCTGTTTTCATTCTGTCTATCCCAAAGAAAACTGTCTTCAGGATCAAGTTATGGAGAGAAATATAACTTTTTTGTCCATTGAAATATCCTGCGTGTTTCCAACATTTTTGAAAGATTTTTGGTTCAAAAGAGGTCAGACATCTTCTAATAATCCACATGCAATTTTTACATTAGCAACATAAAATGTTTGCTCAATTCAACGTAATCCGTTGTATAAAAAAATTCGTTGTATTCTGCACTTTATTCTGCATTTCCCTTTGATGCATTTTATTATTCCCATATCTAGAGGTTGAATTTTTTAGGTAGCATTTGGTGAAAAAGTCATAGTTAAATGCTTTTAAACTGGACGTTTTATGGGCAGTACGGTTATCAACCAAAAGGATAGTGCGCCTATCTTGCTTTGACAAGTCGTTACCAATTTCTTTCAATCACTTATCAAAGATTTCTGAAGTCATCCATGCCTTTTGATAATTCCGGTACTCTACAGGTAATAACAACTTTGTGAGAGAGCCAGGGTTCTTAGATTTTCCGATAACCAAAATTTTCCTCTTATCCAATTCATCAAAATGCAGATTTTGCTGCAATAAATAAATGTAGCTTTAGTGTGACTTTGGAATGGTTTCCATCAATATAGGTTTCTCATATCAATGCAAATATGTGTACCTGTAAAAGTTGACAAGAAAGTCATGTCTCATCAGGTTTGTAGACATAGGAAATTTTCAATTATTTAATTAATTTTCTTTATTTTTCAACCTTTCTTCGATTACAGAGTTTGCTACTTGTGCACTTTCTCCACATATAAGTTAAAAACAATTGTATGGCGATCCTTAAAAGGCTGTAGCGATCCATTACCTGCAAAAAAATCTTTTTTCCTAAACTCTTGGCAAACTGCATAAACTTTCCTTTGGGTTCATTAATTAGCAAAATGCTTCGCTCTTACCGACATACACCGCTTAAAAGAACATTTCTCGACATCATCATAAGTTGAATAACGAAACTTTTTTCTGTCGGAAGTCATTTTCTGATTTTTTTTAACAATTCACTTCTCTTTAACCCCTTCAAGGGTGGTGGTTCATTTTTGGACCACCTAATTTTAATCCCTAAATGGGACATTCACGCCAGAATTTTAGTTTGAAAATTTTCGTTTTATCAAGTACGTGAAGAAAAGTTTTACTTATTTTCAAATAAATTTGTTTGTAAATTCCGGTGTCATTCATTCATTTCAGTATTTTACTAATAGAAGTGTCTTGCCCCTTGAAAGGGTTAAAACTGTCGGTAAAGAATTACCTGAAGTCCCGAATTTCTTTGCAATTTCACTCTTTTTTAATAGACCTTCATCAACCAGTCTCACCATTTCGATTTTAGTTTGTATCGACAAACACTTTCTGTTTTCAACTGCCAAAACACTTTCTGTTTTCAACTGCCAAGACACTTTCTGTTTTCAACTGCCAAAACACTTTCTGTTTTCAACTGCCAAGACACTTTCTGTTTTTAACTGCCATAGTTCTAAAACACTTTAAAAAAGCTAAGTTCTAAGTCTCTTCTTATATTGTAAAACAACCAAATTTCTTAGCAACTGTCATCCCCTGTCCCACTCCACATTCCAAGAAAAGACAGGGATCCGTCCCTACATTTCTCATACTTTTGTTCTTCAAATATCACATTTCCGTCCAGATGCCCAACCCTGGCTTTCTCAAGCCCTTGTTTTTCCAATACCACAGTTTCATTCAGCCCAGACGGTAAAATAATAAAGTTTTAGTTTTGTACTCGAGCCGAAAAACTTCCCATATCCGATAATGACATTTTCATTGTAAGAGATCTTTTTAACATTATTAAAGTATTGGAGATCCAACGGAACAGAAAAAATTGCATTAACCGATACTTTGCTACAACCGACCCCTCAGTAAGCGAGATCGACTTATATAATCGGTTTTTTTTTTTGGAAAAATCGTACAAAACTCATTTTTATTTCCCATTTTTCTATGCGAACATATTCAATTGATTCGGATGTTAGACTACACGGGATCACATTATCACCTATTTTGACATCAAATAATAACAGGTGTGGGTTAAAAAGAAAATCATGTGAAGTCCATTATAGTTTCGAAACCATTATTAAAGTACAATTTCTACATTCTATCGATGCAATTACCAGCCATAGTTACAACTCAAAGTAGTATTTCTTGTAGAAATGGGACACCAGTAGTAGTTCCTTTTTAGAAATACCCGCAAAAAAAACCCTATCACCTGTAGGATGGTGTCTTTCGAGGGAAAACGCTGTCTTCTGAGGCATTTGGAGAATAGGTCAAACTCACATGGACTCATATTGAAAGTCTATGAGAATTGGCCAAGACTACCAATTTCCAGTTTTGGAGTTAACAAGAACATCAAGAACAACAAGGCATCCAAAGAGGTACTGTCGGATATTGTAACAGCCACACGTTTCCTACAGACACAATAACTCTCGTTAGAACTTCTGCCACAAAACACATAAATCTTAATAGTCCAGAACACAGCGTCACATTTTTTAAACTAATTTAAGCGTCGATGATTTTTGTATTTATGAGAACTTAACTAGAACAGAAAACAAAATGTAAATCAGTGGGTGTTTCCCTAAAAGCATCGCACAGTCGCTACATAATGAATGAATGGTGCCCCGATTACGGATATTACCACGACTACGCCGGCATAAGTTGTAATTGGGATACCATTCATTTTCCTTTGCAGCGGGCTTTACTATGTTACTATGGCAATCGCCTCCCCCCTCGACCATAAGCTGAGGGGAAGGTCAGAAGTTTCCTTATCTGAACCACCTAATCTATCTTGTATACACCAAAATCACCAGAGATGAATTTGTTTTCAAAACTGCGATGTTGCCTCCCAGATTATCGATATTCAAGCAGCTTCATTCTCGAAAATAGGTTTCAAAGTTATACATCTTCGGGACAACACAGCCAATGTTTCATGTGAACACAAGCATTTCATGATGATACTGAATGCGGTGAATAGTTTTATCTTCGCTAATGACGCGCAGAAATTAAAAACTCACGACAAGATTGAAATTTTGGTGACATTCTGCAAAGATTTTCTATCCAACAAATGTAAAGATTTAAGACACTTCAAATACTTCAATAAGGTACCGCCTTTAAAACAATAAATTATTATACAAAGTAATATAATCGTTCGCACACTAAAATTATAACGCATTAAAATTCAAAATGATATGTTATAATATACAAGGTGAACATAAATTAGTTGGGAAAAAAAGAAAGTATTTTTATGCGTAGTTATACAGCCAGACTTGAGAATGCACACGATTATAAGACAGTAAAAATAACGAAGTTTACCTTTTCCATAAATGATAGATGTAGCTGCCCTTCGTTAATCTACAAACGCCCCTCGGTAAATCTGCTTTTGGCATGCATTTGTGAGAATGCTCATGTCCAGCAAACCAAATACAAACCAAGTAATGATTTCACTGTCTCCTTTTGGAGGATATTTTTGTATTATCAATGGAAATTTCTTTGCGCTTCTACTGCGGAATGAGTTTAATGAAGCTCCATATAGAATTGCGCTTTCATGATACAGATACTATATTATTTCTCCGCTGATCATAACGTATATAACTCGAGAAAAGCCATAGGAAGAGGTATATAACCATTTTTTTTTCAATAAATCGAAGAGTACATAGTGAGACATGAAAGGTTGGTACAAGATACAATGTGAAACAAGATACAATTTGTTACTTCCCAGACTCTCAACGAGGCCAAATCTGAGAGGTCTTACATTTTACACGTTTGACAAAAATCTAAGACGTATACAACTTCACGAAAGCTACCCCATACTACCAAGATAAGCACTGTTTATATATTTTTTAAAACTGATAGCTAGAATTATATTTTAATGCTTACGAAGCACATTCTTGAATGTCGCTTTTATTCACAGGTGTTTCCATTATTTTGATAACCACCTGTACATACATATGTATATATACACACATATGATTTTTCATAAGTATGCATTTTGACATGCTTGCAGGAAACATGTGAATTTAAACTCAGAAAGTAAATCCAGAAAATAAATTCATTTCAATTTGTGTCCATAAATTTTAATATGAAAATAAAAATATTTCCATAAATTTTTGAAAAAATATTATCTTTTTTTCTATAAAAAACCGTAAACAAACATATTCAAATGTAAGAAATGTAGAAGATTTAAAACAAATATTTGCAAGTTCTCAATATCTCAAGAATCTTACGCATACAAGGTTTTTCTTTTCCATTTCTTTTAGTTTTTGTAAAATCAATAATTTTATATTTTATGGGAAATATTATGAAACATGGTTAAAGTTGTTTTTCACCATAAATTATTTTCTCCGAAACTTTATCTTTTTTATTTTTAAAAACATACATTGCATAATATTAAGGATTTTTCAATTCAAAGCTACTTATGTTTATGATTACTGTATGAAATAAATACTACAATTGGTAACATAAAAGTATTCATAAATTAAAATATTTACCAATAGTCAAAATGCAAATTAAACAAGCAACAGAGTAATAAAAAATATAATTAGTTAATGGAAAACTGATTAACAGATAAAGCGTAGTAAAATAATATCAATAAAAGAAACAATACATGTATGCTGAAACCAGTTTTACATGAGTTTCTAGCATATTTTTCATCGTAGTCTTAAGATCAAGTTTTTATTGTATAACAGCAATATTATTTAAATATATTTGAAATCTATTCAAAATTAGAATCAGTATAAAACAATTTAATATTTAAATTAAAATACAAATTACTGAATAATAAAATGTAACTTCTCTTACTAAACAATATTTGCTCTATTTCTCAATCAAATACTTCCTCATAAAGTGTAACTTTGATATGTTAATTTAGCAATAGCAAAGCTCCCAACTCCTACGCCTTTTTAAATCAAATAGACATGCTTTGAACCAGAAAATTTATTTATTAAAATGTATTCTAATTTTATTTAATGATATGCGATACTGCATAATTAAAATAACAAAACTTTGTATAAATCGCCATAAAATAAAAACAATGCACAGGACGAGTTTCGAGCTACAAAATATAACAGCCCATCATCAGCTACTGTAAACACTTGTCCGTAAGAGAACAAGGACACACACACACACACACACACAAAAAAAAAAAAATTGTGACCTCGTCCCCTTAAGAAACATGTGTTTATAGTGTCTGATGACGGGATAATATATTTTCTAGCCCGAAACGCGTCCTCTGCATTGTTTTTATTTTATGGTGATTTATACAAAGTTTTATTATTTTAATTATGATTTATCGCCAGTTTTTCGGTGCTGTTTCAACTACATACTTATTTCATTTGATTAGTGAAATTTCTGGATAAAAAAAAAGCGCAGAAAATGGCATCCGTGCAATAGGATCTCTCTATTCTAAAAAAAAATAACTACCGCTGTCACCGCTGCCGGTTTTGAATTTTTTGTGACCGAAGGTCTTTCTTCGTTAATATTAAGAAAAATAATGCATACAAAAATATGAAAATCGGTAGTATTATACAGAAATGTTTGATAAAAACGCTGATGCAGACAGTTTTCAGATCGAAGAATTATTTTAAGAGATATTGAATGCTAAAGTTGGACAAAATCGTTCCACTAAAAAAGTTTTATAGGAGCAAAAACTGTTCATAGGAATTTAATCATTTTTAGATCATTTTATGCGTTAGAATTTGCCGGAGTGCAGATTGCATTAATTTTTTTATTTTGACTCATTTTTTGAGGTTTTATTTCTATTTTAAATTCAGATTTTCAGCATTTCTAGAGATATTTTTAACAGATTTTAGAAAGTGGTATTAATTTAAACTGTTGCCAACTGTATAAACAGCGGAAACAATAATGTTTGCTTAAAAAAAAAATATTTATGCGTGTAAATAAATTAAAAAAAATTATTTACATGTGACTATTATAAACAGAAAAAAACATTTGGAATTAGAATTAAATAATTATGTACAAAAAGCAGGAACTTATTAAAAATTACGTCATAAAAACTATAATTACGCGTGAATTTTAAGAGAGAAAGGAATTTGTAAAGCAATAAATTTATTAACATGCGTTAGAAGCCTTAAATAGGAGTACTAATTTATTTGTTCTTTCGTTATTTAAAATAAAAATTATGTCAATTTGTATAATTTGGCGAGTGGTTTGCGATTTATATAATTTGGCGAAATTGGTCGACGGGATAATCAAGTAGTACCGCAACGGATTTGGCGTTAAAATTGCCTAATCAAAGAGAAATGAATAGAAATCCGTTTATAGAGAGATCGCCACTGTTTTTTAAATTATAATTCAATCTTTCGAAATCTTTTTAAAGTCGATCACATTAGCGTGCATTTAGAGTCTACGGTGTCTGGACGGGGGTTGGCAAGCGTAGCTCGTAGGGGGCCGAGCCCCCTAGTGCTTTAAATAAAAACACTGCTTTCAAAAAGCAGTCAAAACATTCAAAAAACACCAATAAGAAATAATTATTTTAAAAATATGATTGTTTGTTACTGAGAAAAAAAATTAAGGCAAACATTATTAATCAATAAATATTTATAAAACTGGTGTGACCATCGAGGATTTTCAGAAAAATACCTTTTTTTTATTCACTTGACCATTCAAATAACGTAAAGTCAAAAATAATATTTAATTATTTCTTATATGTTTGACTAACTGTCTCTCTGGAATAGGTTCAGAAAGGGTTGCACATGCTCTCAGAAATACTTTCTTCAATTCACAAAAATATTCCTGGCAGCAATGCTACCGGTATATATTCGAAAATTAAAGAAATTTCTGTTATTTGTTGTCCGATCCAGGACAGAAAATTTCCGCAATATAAACAAGTTGGAAATTGCAAGTCAAACATGGCAAATGAAAATATTCGTACTATAACTGGTTTTATAAATATTTTTTGCACCGCATATTGAACTGAATATATGTTTTAAAGTGCACTTCATAAGTGCATAACAATTTCATTCTATTTGAAAGTCTGTAACATCAATAACATGCACTTGAAATATTTTTTTCCCATTGGCCGTAATGTAACAGAAATTTTTTTACTGTCCCTGTAATAAAACTATACATCCGATTTTCAAAAAATTGAAATGACTCGACAAAATTTTGCAGCAACTAGAGACTCTGCCCCTACGAGCTACGCTCGGCAACCTCCGTTCAGGCACTGCAGACTCTAAAAGCACGCTAATTTGATCGGCTTTAAAAATTTTTCGGAAGAATGAATTATAATAAACAACAACAACAACAACAACAACAAAAAAAACAACAAAAAAACAAACAGTGACTATCTACCTGTTAACGGGTTGTTTTCGTCTTTGATTAAATCACATCAGTGAAACATGTGAAAATAAGCTAATATAAAATGATTTAAATAAACAGAGTCTTTGTCTCCCGGTATCTTTTAACAACGCTATATAAGAAAGTTTTTTTAAACTAGTAAATCTGCAGATCAAGAGTCTCAACGTCATCTCTGTAACTTATTGTTTTTAGCAAACTTTGCGTAATATTAATCTTTCTACAAAAACAAAATTTAAACATTTTAAATTACACAAACATTTATAAAAGGAAAAAAAAAATTCGATGGTTTCAGACATTAGAAGCGTTAAATTAAACACGTTGTTATGTAATGATATTCCGAAATTCTCACGAGCTACTTATTCTAGTAATTTTTATATAATAAAGCCAATTTCTTCAGGGGGGCGCCCCCCTGAACACCCCGTTGTGTAATTTATTTTGCATTTGTAATTTTCTATTGAGTTAATGATTATCCCATATCTTAGATTCCTTTTTACACTGCGATTTATAAGGATAAGCAACAATTTGGTCAAGCATTTTACGTTATCCTAATATCCATACAGCAGTATTTACTTGCCTGCTAACCACAAACACTTGTATCTAATGGATAAAGAACTTTTGGAAATGTAAACTGAGACATCTAATTTAAAAATCTAACACCTTTATAATTTTTGTTTCCAAAAAATAATTTTGATTACCATTCTGCAATATTTATATCTAAGATCTAATCTAAGTATCTAAAAATGTACTCGATAGCATTAACTTACTAAAATCACCCTAAAGTAGGGGGATTTCTAAACCTAACGGTTAATAATTCATCATCGTGTCCACTTCCAATTGACTAAATAGATAAACGTGATTTGGCGCCGTTAAGTATTTTTTGTGATAGCCTTTTAATAGTATCCACATTTAATTTAAAATCGTGATGTTACAAACACCGTTGAAATTTGACGCACACCTGTGTTCAGGTCAAATTACGAAAGGTTATCTAACCTTTTATTTCCCTTAGCCGGGCATTTTGTTTCATTTTTCGTAATAGGGATTATTTTAATAATTTAATTTATATTACACTCTACAAGCTGTTACACGGGACGTTGTTCACGTAGCATTAAAATAGAGATAAATGCATTAAATAAAATATTTCACTCCCCATCAGACATGGCAAGTCTCAGGCTTTTTGCACAACACTATTATATTACAGAAAATGTTGTTCTTTTAAATCGCGCAAATGTTTCAATTAAACAAAGTAACATTTTTTGCATTAAAATACTGGTATCGAGAACGCCGGAGGCTTTGCAGCTCTGCTCCTCTTAACAGAAACATATATAGTTAACCAACACTTTGTCACATTTTATAGGAGACAATATGGAATTTCTTATTTGTATGGCCTTACATATACCTCAGTCATAAAAATGTAAAATTTTGTGCCAATTAATATACACAATTGCGAAAATGAAATCGCAACCAATGAGAAAAGGAAGGCCAAGTAAAATCGTGTAAATCGAGGAATCTTTCTTCGTAGTGTTGGGAAAATACCACTACAAAAATTATTTTAGGTGGTATTTGGTGTGAAATGTTTATATGTATTCATTCCTGTCCTATTTATCCTTTTTATTATTTGTAATTTGCTTATTCCATTTTCCTTTTGCACGTGAAAATCTTACAAATTAAAATTAACTCTTTGGGAGAAATTGTTATTCCTTTTTTTTTTTTTTTTGGCAACAATAAAATTTATAAAGCGTAATAGAATAATGTCAGTTTATTCTGTATGAAAATAACGAGCTTTTTCATTTATAATCAAAATAGTTAAATACATAAATAAAAATATTATTCTATATAGTACATAAATACTATTTTCATTTCTGCGTTTAAATCAATCTATATGCAAATATCTATACAAAGGCATTCATTAATTCATTCCTTTTGGTTTGATTTGACTTCAAAAAACCATACATACTTTCACATTTATGATATTTTTAGATGAGATGCTGTTGCTATGCAACGGTTAAAAGAAAAAATGAAATATAAGTAAATTCATAAAATAAAATGTTTTATATTATTCGAACACCTGTATAAAATTCCATCATAAGTTATACACCTAATTTAAAAGCTCTGACAAATGTTTTGACAAAATTGCAAACTAAAAGAAATAATTTAATACTCTTATTTAAAAATTTCAGCATCCAAAATTTACCATTTAAATCTATTATTATTCATATGAGCGATTTCTTTCGACAAATGAAAATTTGAAAATCGTCTGACTTCCCATAGGAAAGCATTATGTCACAAAATAAAATGTTCTATATATTCCGAACGAATGAACCAAATTTAACCCAAAACTATACAGGTAAATCCGGGGAGCTCTCCAATATACATCCTTAATTTCAAGCTAATCGGATGCTTTTTACGGCAGTTATCGCGGGACAGACAGACTAAATAACTAACAAACAGATGGAAACCAAAAAATTTCGGGTCTCCACAGTAAGCCTTCACTGACGTTTCGGCAATAAGACATTTTACATGACGTTTTAAATCTGACGTAATTTTCGCCAAATTTTTCTTTCTCTTTTTAATATTCACATGAAAATACTTTTGTTGTTAGAAAGGAAATATTATTTGCGCTTTCTTAGAATTCTCAGCACAAGAGCAATGCGACTCTTGTAAGAACTTCAGTAACATCTGCATTGGTTCATTGGTTCAAAATATCTCAATTTGTTCATTTTCTGTAAGCAAGTCAACCCTATTTGTTTACAAAGTAAGTCTGTGGGAGTTTGGCGAAATATTAGAGATATCGCCAAGTTGGCATCACTTTTGGCGACAAATTTTGGTCACTAAATTTGGCGGTATATGACCAAATTGGCGACAAACTTAGCGGCATTTGGCGGCAGAACAGGGTACCCCTTATTGTAACCCTCTTACAGGCATGAAAGTGCATAAAATGCTGTTCAATATATATGGGGCATTCTCACAATTTTTTGACTTTTGCGAAAAAAAATCTGGCGAAATTAAATTTGCTAAAATAACATTTTAATCTGATAGACGAATGTATAATGATTCAAAATAAAGAAAAAATGGTCAGCAGCGAAAAAAAATTTATTTAACTGAGGATTAAGTTAAACTTGCGAGTTTAATTTTCCTTACCATTTTACCAATATAACTTTTTATTTTCTTCTAATTTTTTACTTATAATGAATTTGCATAGTACCCACAGGACATTCAAATAAGAAATAATGACAATGTAGTATTTTTACTGCAAAATTTTGGTATAACATTGTCTTAAAGGGGTGTTAAAGAAGGGATGGTAATGTAAAAAAAAAGGGGTATGTTATAGGAAAAAAGGGAAAAAAATGTGAA
The DNA here is from genome assembly GCA_963932465.1 of Maratus speciosus. Lineage (NCBI taxonomy): Eukaryota > Metazoa > Arthropoda > Arachnida > Araneae > Salticidae > Maratus > Maratus speciosus. The sequence goes on from OZ010786.1 coordinate 308,990,044, forward strand.
AAAAAGGAACAAAATGATGAAAAAAGGGACAAAGTGGGGAAAAAAGGGACGGTAAGGATGGAACAGCAAAGAAACTTACCACCTATTTTAGGCAGATCATGTTAAGACTAAGTGGTAGCGAAAATGTTAATTGATTTTTAGAAACAGTTATTTACATTGGATTAAATTTAAAAAAATAATTAATTTACCTCGAAAATTGCAGGATTAAACCTTGCGGACGGTAAAACAACCAATAAAGCCGCGGTTCTTGAAATTGATATTTAAATGCTTATTTATATTCTGCAGTAAATTTCCTGTCAAAGAATTTTAGATATTCTTTCTCTAACATACTTCTGCATGAGAAGAAACTTGAAAACAATTCCGTCGCTGCATCTGAAGTGATTTTCTGTATCATTTTAGAAGAGGGATGGTAAAAAATCTAAAACCCAGGGACACAGTTCAAAAAATAATATCAACCCTAAAAATGTGTGCAGGTTAATTTTTAGCTACATATTTATATAAAACAATAGTTCCAGTTTCAGAAAAAATTACATCGAAATATTTTTATTGAAACAATTTTATCCAGACAGCTCCAAACTTCAAAATGAGCATCAGGGGCATGGAGATGAGTTTTCCATGTGTTTGGACCCCCAACATCGTCCAAAACTTATTTATCTCGTTAATATTGTTGTGCAATCATGCACTGGGATGTTCCCAAGGATATGAAATAAGAAAAACACAAAAAAATGTATTAAATAAAAAAATTATTATTCAGGGACATGAAAGTTAAAAGATTGTGAGAATACCCCATATATAGATTAGTTTTAAAAGATTATCTCAAAATATGAAATAAATGTCTTGCGCAAGTATATTTTTTAATTTAAACTGTTTGGCAATATTACGGTTTGGCAACTTTAAATATGACGTAATTTCCTCCAATTGCATCTTTTAACGCAAATTAGTGAATTTATTATTTTACAATTTTCTTTCTCTTTTAAAATTCACGTGTAAATATAGTTTTTATGACGTAATTATCAATTTTTTCCTGCTTTTAATACGTAATCATTTAATTCTCATTTGAATTTTTTTTCTGTTTATAATAGTCACATGTCAATAAATTTTTAATTTGAAGGAAATATTATTATTTTCGCTTTTTTAAAAGTTGGCAACAATTTAAAATAATACAATATTACAAATGCTGAAAATTTGAATTTAAAATGAAAACAAGACCTCAAAAAATGAGTCAAATTAAAAAAAAAATAAATGCAATCTGCACACCGGGAACGTCTCATGTATATCCTCAGAAAAAATTATTACAATCCTATGTATAGTTTTTGCTCCTATAAAACTTTTTTAAGGAAATGATTTTGATCCACTTTAAAATTAAATATCTCTTAAAAAAATTGTTCGATTTGAAAACTGTCTACATGAGCGTATTTATCAAACATTTTTCTATAATACCGCCAATTTTCATATTTTTGTATACAATATTTTTCTTAATATGTATTAACGAAGAAAGATCTCCGTTCACCAAGCATTCAAAGGCGGCGACGACGACAGCGTTAGTTACTTTTATTCGAATAGAGAGATTATATATTTAAAATTTCAGACCATTCGGTTGGATCATTTCGAACGAATTCTCGGTCTCCATATAGATTTTGTAATAACACAAGTAGTTAATACAAGTAGTAGTAGACACAAATAATTTTAGATCAATTCGTTTGTTATTTCAGATGTTTTGCTGCAAACAGAATGCGGGCTTTTTATTGCCAAATGTTAAACGCGGACACCGACCGACCGACGTGGTGCTACATATTGAAGAATTCCAGACATTTTTATTGCTAATCTTACTGTCCTTACTGATGCCGGCGTCTTTACCGTCTTAATTACCTTTGCTGTCATTATTTTGCTTGGAATCGTGCGAACAATCAAATTTTCGGATCATTTCGAAAGAATTCTCGATCTCCCTGTAGATTTTGTAACAACACAATTAGTTGAATTTTGAAAGTAATTAAAACAGTCTTTCAACGTTTAATTATATCAACAATTCTTTGAAGTGACATTCCGATGTTGCTATAAGGGGCACTGTAGAAAAATCTGCAGTACTACAATAAAATCTCTAGGCAACTGGGATTCTATGAACTTTTCTAGTAACCAATACAGCTTCTTCTTAACCCCTTGAGGATCACGTAATATTTGGAAAAAACATAAAAAAAATACCTATTTTTTTATTACAGAAAATGGATAATTATAAGGTTTCTAAATAAAATATGCAATTAGTTTTTTTTTTTTTTATTTTTTTTTTATGTAAGACGAAAAAAAAAAAGGTGTTATGGAACAATTCACATGCGAGAATTCTTAATTTTTGTTTTACACCATACAAATTAATTCGAATAAGACCTTTATTTTTCACATGTTAGAACTTTATTTATCATCATCACACAAATTTTTACAAATAATATTTGAAATAATATATATACATTAAATTTTGACTATTAATAATTTTTTTGAGTGTGATATATTTCGGAACATACTATACAAAGCCCAACATCACAATCAGCGCCAAAAACCAAATCCGAAAGGAAATATTCAAAGGCTTCACACGGAAATGCCAGTTAAATTTTTCTGGTTCCAGAAGTATTCCCAGCAATTAAATCTCCAGCCCCGTATGACGGGCACGAGAAATAACGAACGACACTTCAGCCCGTGGTATTGACGGGAGAGAGATTAAGGGATTAAGTAGCATTGCTGCATTTAACATAGTAAACAGCACATAGACTTCCTTAGTGAACATACTAAGATATCGTTAGTACCCATTACAGGTGCTTTTTAGAATTTATATTAAGAAATGGTTAGTAGTATTACAGATACTTCTGGTGTATCTTCTCTGAGAAATTGCGTGAACTGAATTGTGTATAAAAAGTGAAAAATGATGCTGGTGGTGCCATCTTTGGAGAATTTCGGAATCACCTAGATTTACTATTGGGGGTGATTTATGCCGATTTTTTTTTTCCTCTGCGGAGGACAGAACTCATTATCTGGATTTTGGGAACTGAGCGTTCCACATACCTTGCTACTGGGGCCATGTTTGCAAACTATTTTAAATGCGAGTAATGGGTGATAAACCTGGTTTTGCTGTGTGTTGATATTTTTATAGGATCGAGCGTAAATTTATTGATGCTATTATAATTTTTCCAAGTTTCAATTAATAAGCTTAATTAGGGTTTCGGTTATCTGACGAAACCCTATACGTCTCGCTCCTCTCTCTGTCTGTCTGTCTGTTCGTCACAGAGTCCGTTCTCAAAAATTTTGAAAAAGTCATATATTTAGCCGTCTGGGCTCTAACTTGTGTATTTTAATCTTTTTGTTCTAATTGAGCCCCTAATTAAGTTGAAGACTTGAAATTTTGCATTCTTATACCTAAACACCTCACATCAAACGACAAATCATGCAATTTTGATAAAGTCTGGCATTATCATGCATAAAAAAAAAAGAAATCACTAATTACTGCAACATAAAATACGACATGAGGTCTCGGTATCTCGTCTGTATTACTCCGGACCGTCAAAGTGCCATTTCGAATGATATGCTGGCCCGTACGTCCACCTATGCTGATTCCAGCCAAGAGCATCAACCCACCTCGTCTGTAATGTGATCTTTCACGAACGAATGTGAGATTATTTTGAGTGCCTCTTTCTATCCATGCCAAAACACATCAGATGTCGCATCCAAACTGAATCGGAACTCATCTGTAAACAGAATTTAACCACAACGACGTTGCCTCCAAACTCGATGTTCAGTTCCCCACCTTCTTTGGACCGCACAGTGGCTTGAGGTCAACAGAATACAGTCCATTGGCTTAAGTGCATAGAGACTATCCTGATGAAGCCTATTTCGGACTATTTGGCTGGACACCCTTCGTCTTTTGGCCAAGAACAACTGTGTTTGCAGCTGAGTAGCATTGCCCGTTCAGTCTCGACGGGCTGTTAACAGGATATATCGGTCATCAGTTTCTGTGTTAGCACATTTTCGACCTTGCACTTGTCGATGACTACCATTCCATGTGTCTTGGAATCGATTCCACAGTCTTTCATGGACACTTCTTGCGACTCCAACAGCGTCTACTGCACTTCGTTGTGTTTCCCCAAATTCAACTGTCCTGATAAAACGCCAAGCAATGGATTGCGGTAAATCATGTTGTTGTGACATTTTCAAGCCACCTTTTCTCAAAACACAAGCTGAGCAATTGAAATTTACAACTGAGGCTGTGAAACAGACGTTGCTGCAAAATCCCGATTTCTGCACATATCACCTTTTTCCAGTTTTTGACGTCATAAACTTTAATTTACGTGTGAAGTTTTCTTTATCTGTTTTCTGCAGCGCTTTAAGTTATGGATGGTTTATTTTACGTTACTTATCGGTGTAAATATTTGCGTAATTTCGTTAAAACCATGTGCTCCCCTAATTGTTTTGAGCAGTGTAGATAGGTTGACTTTTTCTAAACATTTGGGAGTTACATAGGTGATAAGACGTAAGATTTCAATTTCTTAATTCGACGTGGCCTGTAAAAATTTAAATAACGTAAATAGATATATTGCAATTAATTAAGTTTTATTAAACTAATAAACATTAACATTATGCGATGCGACTTAATTTTAAATTCAATTTATCGTAAAATTTTGTATTATTTACTTTTTGTTATTGTGGAGCTTTTTTTTATTAACTAATCTAATTCGATTATCTGCTGTATCACATTTTGATGTTGTCATTATATGTGATATTTTATGAGACAGAAGAATATATTCTGAATTTCTATACGAATAGAGAACTTTTACGTTGGAAAAGTTTGAAAATTCCTTAAATTTTCTTGAACTAATTTCAAATTCTTCGAACGCATTTCTCTAGACTAGTAAATATTTATGAGAACATACCATTCATAAATCATCCTACAGATTCTTCTATTAAAAATGCAACGACCAATCAAAGAAAAGCTAGAAGAAATCGAAAAATAGAAAAAGTTTGTTCTCCGTGGGGCGTAATTTCATAATATAAACAATCTCTAAACACACAGACACACACACACACAAAGAAAGAAATTGGAAAGCTGGGATCATATAATTCTGTAATAAATTTATATCACTAATAAATTTTCAAACTGCAGAATTCTTCTGAGAATACACACACACAAATTTAAAGAAAAATCATGCGTCAAGCATGAATTATGAAACCCTTTCCAACACATTCAAAATAATATGTCAAAACTTCACTGCTTAATATTGTGAAGGATGATGCCTGAATAAACAGGTTAGAAAAGGCATAACACAACTGAAAACATAATATGTGTGCAATTCCCATCGACAGCTGGAAAATATCAGGAATCTTTTCTGCAACCCTATATATGATCTACAGATTTATATATATACTACATAGTATGATAAAATTTATTCAGTTATGAAGCACATAACCAACTTAAAAATTCTCTTTCAGTAATTTCCGGCAATACTCAGAAATGTACTGGAATTCTTTTGTGCAGCCCTGTATATGATCTATAGAATTCGCATTTCAAGATCACTGTAAAAAAAAAGAAAAAAAAAATCCGTCAAAATATAGAAATTGTACTAGCAATCGAGACGGCAGTACTATTTCCGTATTTTAACTGAAATGTTTTTCCGCAAATTCCAGAAAAACGGAGATTTTTCTGTAATCTACGGGAAAAAATTTCCGCGTCTCGATTGCCAGTACAATTTCCGTATTTTAGCGGAATTTTTTTTTTACAATGTACATGCAAAATAATAGGTAAATTTAAAAACACATTCTAAAACTGTAAACTCACTTCCAGCAGTTATTGATCAAATACAGTACTGCAAACGAATTCTTTTGTGTGTCCTGTAAACGTTGATAAAGGCTATGAAAACCATATTCTATAGTAAGAATTAAATTGTGATGTTATATAAATTTCAGTATATTTGGAATAGTGTAACATCATTAAAATACACTGCAAACGATTTTTCCTCATTGACCATAATGTAACGAAATTCTTTTGTCTGCCCCTGTAAATGAAATATTAATGCGACACATTTCATTTTCAATATCGAATTTGTCATGGTAAACCTCAATAGCAATTACATGGCAATTCTATGTAATTGTTATGTATTGATAGGTATATTTACGTCAATTAGCGCGTGGACAAACAGACGGTCAGATGGCCAGACAGATAGATGAACAGACAAACCGAATTCATAAACACTTTTCAACATTGTTGGAAAGTGCTAAAAATTTTCTATTTTTTTTTAAACATGAAATCTACTTTTACGGTAAATATAAAATGCGCATTCGAATTCCGTTCTTGCCGCTTATAACTTGAGTTCTGCTGTATAAACTTTGATGTAACTTGCACTGTTAGATAAATTTTCACGGAATGTTTTAGTGTATTGCGTGTCGTTCTGCGTTTGTTAGTTATAGAACTAATCAGGAAAAGTACTAATCAGGTACTAATAAAGTAATAAAGTACTAATATAGACAAGTACTAATTAGGTGAACCCGATTATGAAAGATTTGACTTTTTAAAATGTTTTACTGGACGGATTTTTATGAGACGCATTGTTAGTCAAGATAATTTCCCAGGGAAGGTTTTTATATATTGCATGTCGTTTTACGTTGCTTTCTTATAGAATTTCGGGGGAAAATTCAATAATCAGGTGAGTAAAGATTAGCCTTTTAAAAAGTTCTACGGACGTATTTTGATAAGACTTGCATTGTTACTAATAAGGTGTATTTTCCAGGGTGATTTTAGTATGTTACACATCTTTCTATCGTTCTTTACCAAATCCTACTGTAAATGATCCAGTTGAGCTAGAAACCAGCTTTTCAATAAAAAAAATTTTGTATCTTTTGATTTTCTTTTTTGTAAGTTCTGTTTACTTTTGCCATATTCCTACATCTGAGGATCTTGTGGTACGATTTGTGTCGATTTGGAGCACTTTTGCACAACGTTACATTAAAAGAGCCGACCTGTCTTAATTTTTGGACACCAGTGTATAAAATTCAAATGGGAATTCCGTTTCCGGTTATGTATGTTTTTAACCCGGGTTCTGCTAAATATTTTGATGCGACGTTCACTGTTAGTTAAATAATTTTTCAGAAAAGGTTTTAGTACATAAAATATCATTCTACGTAGTTTACATATAGAAGTATGGAGGAGGGGGAGGGGGGGAATTCAATATTAAGGTGAATCCGATTATGAAAAATTAGCTTTTCTAAAAAATACTACTGGACGGATATGAATTAGACTTACTTTGTCAGTTAGATAGTTTTTAGTTAGATAATTTTGCAGGAATGGTTTTTGTATACTGTATATTATTCTATCGTTCCTTACCAAATGCTACTGTAATTGATCAATTTAAAAAGTTGGTTCTGAATAGCCCAAATTTTGTCTGACACATTAGAAAATATAATAACGCGTTAGCATCGTATTCAGTTATGCTGAAGAAATTCCAAGTAAAGGTCCATATTGCTTTAAAACAGAAGGCCAAATATGCGAATATATTTCGTTTGATTAAGATTTGCAAGGAAAACCCGACCAGGGTATAGTAGACGAAGGTTGCTGATAAATTAATAAATATCTAACATGACATAAACTACTATAAATCTAGATGCATACAGGCTTTCTTTGTAGTGAATTTAGTTTTCTAGTAATGTAACACTTATGATACGCTCGCAAGTCAAAAATTTGTTTCATATAAAAATGGCCTCTTATCAAAGTTAAAAAGAAAGAGGAAGAGAAAGAAAAAGAAGAAAAGAAGGAGAAAGAAAAAGAAAAAAATATTTACTTTTCTATTGGGTGTTTATGGTTGTTCCATCCGTTCATACTTAAGTATGTTCACAGTTCATACGCACACTACGTTCATACTGTCTCTTCACATTTCAAACCAACCTCTAACAAATGTTGACTTTAAATTTCGGTCACCTTTAGCTGTCGACGGAGAAAGAAAATGATAGTTAAAGCTCAAGCCAGGAACCGCAGAACAACAGATAAAAGGGATGAAGTGAAATTTTACGAATGTGACGATGCTGAAACAGCAAAACCGATATCTATTATTTTTACATTTTTTTTTTATTTGAGTAGTAATGTTGATATAAGGATGGGAGTTAATGCTAGTGAGTAAAGTGTATTTGTTTCTTTTTAAATGTATGTGCAATTTTCTTGAAATATGAAAAACTTTTGCTTAGTTTTCACTTAACTTTTATAAAAAAGACCGTTAATCTCACTTTTTCTACAGTTTTTAAAATGACTTCAGATACATTAGGTAAACAAAAGAAAAGAGAAGGTTACAAGATAAAATAACCACAGAAGCTTTTAACGACACATCGCGCAGATGAGCGAACAATTTCAAAGTTTAGTTCGGTAATCTCATTTTTCGGCCCTAATTTTTATGTCAATACCGCAAGAAATTGGATTTACAATAATAATGTTTCGCTACTGTTTTACATTAAGAGAATATTCTAAATGTTTCAGAAAAGTAATAATCGGTAATCTCTCATGAAGACGAAAGCTTTTGAAATAAGTGTCAGTTAATATCCTTATTTACTTAGCAAGCTTTCCATAAAAACTCGCTAAAACATCAAATGAGCTTTCAAAAATAATTTTCCGTCATCCTGTGTATTAAATTTTATAATTATACCCTTATAGGTTATATTCACTGTATTGCGGTCGAATACTGCACCAATGTTGCATTTTTTGGAAATGCTTCGAATGAAATACCAATATTCATAAAATATTTAGCGTTACGTTGGAAATATTTCCAATGAAATAGGGAAACTTTTCTTTACAATAGGTGTAAAATGATGATAAAATGTAAATACAGCGACGTTTGGGAAATATTTCATGCCAACATTGCCAATATTAGCCTAGATATAGTCATGATATAACCAAAATAAGGTGTCGTTTGTTTGTTCATATTACAATAAATGATACATGAATTTAAAGATAAATATACCAAGTTTTTTTTCAGTTACAAATGTTTGATGTGTGACCCTCTTATTACACGGCATACGTCCAATCTGTAATCCAGCACATTCCAAACCCGCACGCCCCATCCACCGGTGTGGAAGCTCTTCGTTCAAGTAACTACGTACCTGGAAAGACCACTGAGATGGGGCTCCATCCTGCTGAAACACAAAATCTGCGATGTTCTCAAGCTGGTGATTTACCCTTAATCACATAGCCACAAGGATCCCCAAACCCAAGACCATCTGATTTCTTTTTGTGGGGTGAGGTCAAATACATTATTTATCTACCACCAATGCCGAAAACAATGCCAGAACTTATAGAAAGTATTTGTGCAGCATTCAGAACCATTGACAGAGGGATGCTATAAAATGTTTGGAACGAACTGGATTGGACGTATGCCGTGTAACAAGAGGATCACACATCGAACATTTGTAACTGAAAATAACGTGGTATATTTTTCTTTAAATTCATGTATCACTTATTGTAATATGCGCAGCAGTTTTGAAAATATGATTTTTTAAAATCGAGTCCATCATTTGTACTCACTCTGTACCGTAAAATCTACTCAGAAAAGTTTTCGAAAATCACTGGCAGCACAAAACTTTATTTTTATAAATGCTTATTTAAAGATCGAAAAAATATAAATTTATGGCATTTCTAACGATAAAGAAAGCTTTTTGGAATCGTGGATAAACTCGGAAGAGGATATTAGCCCCCGATATGCTATTTCTTTTAGACAACAACTAAAGCGTCGTCACTGAAAAAAAAAAAAAAAAAAAAAAAAAAATTACACCTAACCATAAGCCACCCGTAAAACGAAGTAGGTGTATCATTGTACAGTTAAATACTGATAATCTACTTCAATTTTTTAAGCCTTCTAAACGTCGCACATTTTCAATTTTTACACCGTCGTATGCGGAAAAAAGTACATTTAAACGCAATTTGTCCGAAAACTGCATCTCAATTTATTTTTGAGATATTAATTTTTTTGTAGTTCTTAATGCCATTTCTGTAATGGTGGCAATTAAAGTACTCAATTTATGGAAGGTAAAGGAGAAATAGTACATTATTATATCTTTTTGTTGCAATTTTCTCATAACAATTGAAAGAAAAAATTGTAATTGAAACAGGTGCGATGCCAAGAATATCGTCTGCTATAAAAATGTATTTTAAAGAATATTTGTGTGACTTATTTTCTCCGCATTTACTTAATTCCTACCAAAAAGCTGAAAGAATGTAATTTTATTAATCTGTGTGCAATAACATTTTCCAAATTTTGAAAAAATAGAAATGAATAATTTCTGATAAAACATGGAGCTAGTATAAAGTATATTTAATTTTCAATATCAATATTAATGTTACAAACAAATGAAGGCATATGAATCATTAGATACCAGATTTGTTTGTCGAATTTCTTCAATGACGATATCGCTTTTTGCTGGGTCTGTGTATTATTCCACGATAGTGACGTCATATGCATACTTTTCTCTAGATGTTGTTTAAGACTGGATCATAAATTTGGAATTCTTCAGCGGATGCAAATGACGTCATTTCATATAAAATAAAATAAAAACATGTATTTCAAGTCTTAAAACTGAAATATGTTTTGTACTATCCATATTTATATATATATTTTTTTTCTTTTTTCAACGGCAGCGACACTAAATTCTGATAACACAGGATTCCTATTTTCTAGTTGTATGTTTTCTTTGTGATTATATTATATTTTCCTGGAATAAGAAGCATTTATCTTTTTTTTTTTTTTTTTTTACAGTTTAATATTGTTTTAGATATTGGTAAAATATAAGCACTCCAATGCTGAGGCATTTTTTAATGATAATATTGCCTGTGTAAGCCAAGATGCAGTTTTGAACGATATTGAACATTGTTTTCCTATAAAATTATATGTTAATTCATTTACATTTTGAAGATAAAAAACTCAATTAATCACAAATATAAATGAAAATATTGTGTCGTGAAAAATGTTAATATTAAAATAAATAAGTTTTCTCTTAACTTTTCTAAAGGGACCGTATGTTTTGCATGTTTTGCAAATTTCAAGTTTATCTTACGATAGACTATGTAAAATATGCAATAAGAAAATAATACAAGATTAAATGGTACTATAATTATTTAATAATATGTAGAGCGAAGGTGCGAACATTACGTTTTCTTAGATACAAAATGAAAAGTAAACTATTTTGATATAAAGACATTAGAAAGTTTTGTTTCCTAATCTTATTTCTAAGCTAAAACTTTTCATTGATAGCGCAAAAAATTAGATTCAAGACGCATAAAAATTTAGGATAGATGCAATTATGTACAATTTATCTACCCTGCATTCATTCGTACACTTTATTCATTCTATACACTTCTAACTAATGTCAATTAATTAAATACAGAAAAAAAAAACTTTAGTCTACTTTCCACTTAACTTAATTTCACTAAACTGATATCGTAAATCTAACGTCTTGTGCAGTTTTTAGAATGACATTAGATATCTGATATAAAATGAACAATAAGCAAAGAATATGAGATAAAATTATCTTAGAAGCTTACTGACACGTCACACAGAGGAGCAAACACCGTATTTTAGATTTAAAAAAAAAAAAAAAAAAGCAATTTTGCTGTAACAATATCAGAAGGTTTTGCTCCGTAATCTCTTTTCTCAGCTCTATTTTTTTATGTTAATAGCGCAAGAGCATGGGTTCAAGATAATAAGATTTCGCTAATTCTTTAGATTAAAAGAATAGTGTAAATGTTACAGAAATGTAAGAATCCCGTCACGGTGTTTTATAAGAACAAAAACTTAAAAATAAATAACTTTTAACATCCTTAACAGGTCATAAAATGTTTTATAAAATTTCGCTGATATATCAAATGAACATTCGAATATTAATATATATATACTAGGGGGCTCTGCGCCCCCTGCAAGCTACGCTCGCCAACCCCCGTTCAGACACCGCAGAATCTGAAAATATAAAAATCTAATGGGTTTTAAAAATATTAGAGAAGATTAAATTATACTGAAAAAGCTGTGCAGATCTCCCTGTAAAAGGGTTTCCATTCAATTCCCTTTGATTGCAAAAATTTAACGGAGAATCAGTTGCTGTTAAGACATCCAATGGTTGTTTTCGTTTTTGATTAAAGAGGATCAGCTAAACATTTGAAAAGAAGCTAAAATAAAATGAATTAAGTATTCAGAGTTTTTGTCAACCGATATTTTAAAACAATCTCAATAACAATAGCCTAAATCATGTGACTATCATCAACAGTTCCGGGCGGAACACTTTGCTTTTTATACTCTAGGTGCAATTTTGATACTTTAATGTTATCCACGCACAGGTGATAAGTCGCCAAATATTATTCTATCCCCATCATTTCATCTATATTATAATAGTTCAAGCCATCAAATACCATAAACAAATACGATCTGTTCCCTTCGCCTTTCATATGAAGGTTTGGAACAAATGTCATATTGGCGCGATTTTTTTCGAACGCCAATTTGGGGAACGCATCAACAGCATAAACAACAACATCCGGCTTACCATATCAAGCAAAATAACGATACTTTGGCGCCAGTTAAGTACCCGTTGCGTATATGACATTGGCGTCAGAAAAAAATCGCGTCAATATGGGGCCGTATATGAGATATCTGTGCCGAAAGAAAAAAAAAGCCGGGTGCAAATCTCGCCAATATCTTTTTTTCAACTCGCCAGTTAGCATTTTTTTTTATTGTTCGAGTGGTAAATTAAAACATTGATTTGAAGTTGAAATTAAATGTCATGGTTTGTTACATAATTTAATATTTCGCCAGATGTCATATACGCACCGCATGTTTGGCATGATTTTTTTTTTTTTTTTTTTTTTTTTTTTTAACGAAAATTTAGCGAAAACCTCGTTTTCGAATACCAGTTACATAATGATTTTTGGTACTACTTAGTTATCCCGTCGACAAAAAATCTATCGCGAACTATAAGATTAAATGTCAATAATGCTTGATCGTAAATGTCACATTCACTTGACTTTTAGCAAGTTACACGTGTTTACGCCATCAAGTGATTTTTATTTTGACGTTTTATTTTTATATTTATTAATGTTATACTAATTTATTTGTTCTTTCGTTATTTAAAATAAAAATTTTGCCAATCTGTACAATTTGGCGAGTGGTTTAGCGATTTATATAATTTGCGAAATTGGGTGACGGAATAACTACTACATTGAACCGTATTTTTTAATTATTTTCTATTATTTTCAAAAGGAAATAGCAAAAAAATAATTAATTACCATAGAACAAAATAATTTATATAAATTTTAAAAAGAAATAAAAGTAAATATACATTTATTATTAAATAAACAACAATAGCCGGGTTACCATGTCTATCAAAATAATGCCATTTCTGCGCCAATTAGGTACCCCGGTGCGTATATGACATCTGTGCCTAATATTTTTCTTTTCGTTTTGTTTTTTTTTTTATATAAAAGAAGTGAAAGCCATCAATTTAAATGTTTCATTTTTAAATTAAAGTTTTGTATTTAATAAAATAATAACGAAATACAAAAAAAGCATTGTTCTTAGCATAGATTTAAAGGAGGCCCAACTGTCGCCAAATTAATTTAAAATAGTAACCTTTTCTGAATTATGAAAAAAAAAATTCTGTTTTGATTAAAATTTGAGTTGCCATCATTAGAAAAAATGTATTTAAAATTAGAAAAAAAATTAATATTTCGAAAAGTAATTCGAATTTAAAAATTCTAATACCAGTTTTGAGATCTGTGGATCAACACGATTTTTGGTGTTAATTTCATCGCAAAGTATTCCATACTTTAGGAGAAATCGCCGTGAAACAAAATCAGTTGTTTAATCAGTCGATTCAAAGAATCGGTACATTTCAGTCGTTTCATATATTCGTTTCATAAATTCGCTTCATTAGGATTTTATATATATAGGGTAGATATATACATTCATATTTTTTGACACTTTAAACCTTGTAAAGGATCTATATATATATATATATATATATATATATATTACTCTATCGTACGTGGCACAGAAATTGAGATTATTTGTTAATTGTTTGATGGCAAAGCCAGAATGAAACGCATTTTATTAGTTATTGTGTAAAAGTCCTTTGGCAGGATTTAGGCCCAGGTAAATCGGGTTTATTTACGTTTCGCTCTTTCGTTGCAATTACGGAGATTCAAAATATCATTAGAAATGCCCGTGATCTCGGCGAATGCTTGAAAGTGAAGAAAACGCCGAATTAAGAAGAGAAAATCGAAATAGACAGGATCGAGAACGCCGTCAAACACAGAGCATAAATGATCGCCAAAATAGGTTTAATAACCGTTTTATAAATGCATCACATTAGCATTTCATAAATCTTAATTTGCAATATATCTAGCCTCGATTTTATACCGATATGCCATTTAGGAACAACCGTAAGAACTTCACTGACCTTTTCATTCTTTAATAGTAAGTGTAATAATTTTCCCTGACCGTTTCCTTTTCGGCACAGACGTCACATACGCAGCACGTTGGCGTGATTTTTTTTTCTTCTGATGCCAAGGTCATATACGCACCGGAATATTTAACTGGCGTCAATGTGTCGTTATTTTGCTTGATATGATAACTCGGAACTTGATGTTTATTTATTAATAAATTGTTTATTTACTTTTATTTTTTTTAATTATATAAATTGTTTTGTTCAATAATGAAACTTTTTTTATTTATTGTTATTCCCTTTTTAAAAATATATATGTAACTAGTATTCGAAAACCAGGTTTTCGACAAATTGGTGTCAGAAAAAAATCGCGCCAACGTGGTGCGCATATGATATCTGTGCCTAAATATATATTATTCTGTCTTTTTTTTTATGAAGTCTAAATTACATTTTTCAATGACAGTCTGCGGGCGCAACGACCGGCGGGTCACCTAGTACAGGTTAGAGCCCTTTTATCTTATTGGTAATAAAATAAAGTATTCTTTATATGTAAAGTATACCTTTACTAAGATTGGAATGAAAAGTTTCTGTATTGAAGATATGAAAACAATTAATACTATTTGTTTGATGAAAGTGTTACGGAGGCTTCCACGCATAAACGTACTGCATTACTTAAATTTCACAAAAATCTTCTGCTTTATCAATGTACTTCAGATGCTGTAGCTGTGACGCGGCGAATTTATGGCACGATGCACGAGTGCCATAAGTGTCACTAAAAATAACATTTTTAGCACTGCCTGGCTTTGATTGATGTTCAAAATCAAGATATGATGAGATTACACAAAATATACACGAATTTATATGAGCTGCGTTTCTCCAAACTGAATTGATTGTAAATTAAAGAATTTAAATTCCCACTTTTGGAATTCCAATCTAAATTTATATAAACTCAAAAATTTATCGAACTAAGAAAATATTTGAAAACTACAAAAATAAATAAATAAATATAACTAAATAAATAGGGAGGAAAAGAAAATAATATTAAGCATACATGCAAAAATATTGATTTTAAAATTATGGCAGTTTCGATTTTTTTTCTAGAGCAATTAAAAAACGTCGGAGAAAAATGTAAACAGTAACCGCTGGTAAGATATTAGCTCTGCTGCCTTCCTGTGAAAAGTAAGAGATAATTACTTTAAAGGGTTTTATAATTATTGTTTACAGGTAACACCCGATACATATTTAATCATATTTACCTTATTATATGAGTTTATTATGCGGGCTTTTTAGTGCTCAGAAAAATTTCCTCTTTTATATGATGACTCCTATTTTCTTTTTTATATGATATTTACCGTCTATTAATTCCAAAATGGTATTTGTTTAGTTTAAAACTCTTTAAAAGATGATTATCTATTTAACAAATGTTTCATATATCGATCCCTTTGTTGTTGGATTTCGTGACTTTATAAATTTTGCTGGATTAAGCGTTAATAGAGGAAACCACTGGTAAGATATTAGTTCTGCTGGAATCCTGTGAAAACTAAGAGATAAATTACTTTAAAGGGTTTTTATAATTATTGTTTACAGGTAACACCCTATACATTTTTAATCATACTTACCTTAATATATGAATTTATTATGCGGGTTTTTTAGTGCTCAGAAAATTTTTCTCTTTCATATGATGACTCGTATTTTTCTTTTTATATGATATTTACCATCTATTAATTCCAAAATGGTATTTGTTTAGTTTAAAACTCTTTAAACGATGGTTATTTATTTAACGAATTTTTCATATAGCGAGATCTTTGTTGCTCGATTTAGTGACTTTATAAACTTTGCTGGATTAAGCGTTAAATAATAGAGGTAGAAGAAAAATATATACTTAGGATTCTATGCGTTAAATAGTTACGACTGTATTTCAAAAATTCTTATAAACAGAAAAAATAACTAAATGGTGTTTGCAGGAAACTTATTCCAATGAAAGGTGATTTTGCGTAGTATGATAAAAAAAAAAAAAAAAAAAAAAAAAAAAGCTGAAATATTTGCAAATAAAAAGAGCTATATGATTTAAAATAAGATAAATATGTAATAAGGAATGGTTATTTGCATTCAGGTAAAAATTTACAAGCATTTTACAACATTAAATGCTAAATGTATATACGACCACAATGAATCATACAGAGTGTTCATAAAAGAATGTCCCGGTTTCAATGGTATATTGCAACAGTTTAATTTAGACTATTTATAACATATCATACATCATATTGAAGGTAAATTAACCTAGGTTTTCTCACACATGTTCAATATGCGCACTTATATGACACATATCCAACCTAAAATCCAGTTCTTCCCACGCTTCGGTTGAAAAGTCCGGAGTAATGGAAGCAATACTCTGGAATGGAAGCAAGCTCTTCAATCCTGTGTCTCATCTCTGGCAAATCATTAGATAGCTGTGAAACGTAAACACGATCTTTTATAAAGCACCAAAGGAAAAAAAATCGCATGGCATTATGTCAGGTGAACGTGCAAGCCAGTGAAAAAGAGCTCTGCCGTCCCGACGATTACAACCAATCCAACGGTCAGGGACGTTCAACCACTTTCGTAAAAAGAGATTCCAAAGAGGAGGGGCTCTATCCTGTTGTCAAATACAGTTTACAGGTTCTCTGTCTACTAATTAGGTAAAGAGCCATTCTTTAATGCGCTCGGGAGTCGCCACTGCTGCAAGCGAGTCAATAACAAAGCAGTACTCGCGCATGCGCTTATCTAAACCTGTTTAAGTTACTCTTTATTTGTGATCTTGATCTAAAATTCTACAATGCTTACAGTTAATACTATTGAAATTAATAACTGGGACATGCTTTTATGGATACCCTATATTATTCAGGTGAGTGAGGACATCTGTAATGGAGGATATTCCATCTACGTTTTGATCATGTGTTCAAGGTAAAAACTTGGGTGTAAAGAAGGGTGTAAAGAGCGTAAAGAAGGGAAGGCTCCGTACACGTGTAATATAAATCCCCGCTAGCCAATGAAACAGTTCATGAGGCAAAGCAGCAGTATCTTCCCTTCTTATCAGTTAGAAGTTCCTTGGGTAAATTACCGGTATCAGGTGACTTTTTTCAGCCTCGAACCCAGATTTGGATTATCCTTCATTGAAGTACGCAGTATATCTGAAAGGATGCAGGAGATTTTGTGACGAATAACATTTTTAATCGTCTAACGCCCTTTTATTTATTTTTTTTTCGAATTTATAAGTTGTACTATATTATTTCATTATAAAAAAATAATGAAATTTTTTTTTATCAAAAAGTACATATCGGGCTGATAATTTGGACACACAAATACAAGATTGCATCATAGAAAGAAAAATTAATCAAACATTCGAAATCCTATAAATATCAATTCAACGTATAATTAAAATTAACATTTACGCAATATATACCGGGTGTCCCAAAAATGGCTGACAGATTTTAAAATGAGTGCAAACGGTGACAGATATTAAAAAAATTCTTGCAGGAGTGTTATGTAAGATATCAGGAGTTTTTATGCTGCATTTCTCAGTTTCAGTCGCAAATAGCATCAATAGATGGCGTTGCAAGCAATAACCGCTAAATCCAGGGTCGACTTTTCGGCCTCTCTCTTCTTCCATGCGAAAAAAGGAGATTAAATTGTATTGGATGGATCCCGAAGTACCAAAAAACGGGAATGGACTGCGCACCTATTGCTCTCAGCGCCATCTATTGCTTGAAATTTTAACTAAAATCAAAAATCACAAAAAAAAAACTCCTGACATCATACATAACCCTCCTGTAAGAATTTTTTAAATATCTGTCACCGTTTTCAAACTATTGAATTTTAAAATCCATCAGTCATTTTTGGGACACCCGGTATATATATATATATATATGAGACTTACTGCTTTTTTGGCATTGCCATACCAAAAAAAAGAAGACCGATTCAAGGCCTTGTTTACATGGAAGAGATAGAAACTTTTGGAAAGTTGTAATATCATATCAGAAAATCCGAGAGATATGCGACTTTTTTCTGTGATTAGTCTATACTCATCATACTCCTATTATAAAGAGGTAAAAATTGTTTATTTGTCGGAGATAAGCTCTGGAACTACCGAACCGATTCCAAAAGTAATGGTATCAAAATGATGGTGTTAGTCCAACTTAGAACATAGGCTATATCTTATGTTCGTGCCACTGTCCAAAAGGGGTTGCCGGAGCAAAAAACGTTCTAAAATTGCGATTTTTGTGTTACTGAAGGGCCTAGAAAAATGAAATTTAGAATATTAGTTACTTATTAGATATAAATGATGTCTAAGAGCAGTTCTTAAACAATTCGAAATTTAAAAGGGGTGAAAATGCACAAAAAGCGTTCTAAAAAACGTTCTAAATGGTTGTGTTTATACAATCTCAGGAAATACCAAACCGATTTAAAAAGTATTTGTGTCAAAATGATGGTGAAAACACTTGCTCCAAGATAGGCTATATTTTAGGCCGGTGCCACTACCCCAAAGGGGCTGCAGGAGCAAAAAACGTTCTAAAAATGCGATTTATGTGTTACTGAAGGGCGTAGAAATAAGAAATTTGAAATATTAGATACTTATTAGATATAAAGGATTTCTAAGAACAGTTCTTAAACAATTCGAAATTTAAAAGGGGTGAAAATGCGCGAAAAGCGTTCGAAAAAACGTTCTAAATGGTGATTTCTACACAATCTCAGGAAATAACAAACCGATGTAAAAGAAAATGGTGACAGAATAATGGTGACAACCCTTGCTCCAACATAGGCTATGTTTTATGTCGGTGCCACTACCCCAAAGGGGGTGCAGGAGCTAAAAGCGTTCTAAATTGCGGTTTTTACGTTACGGAAGGGCCTAGAATCGTGAAATTTGGAATGGTAGTTAGTTATAAGATATCAATGATCTCTAAAGACATTTCCTGAAAAAATCGAAATTTAAAAGGGGGGTTAAAATGCGCAAAAAGCGTTGTAAAAATCGTTCTAAATTGCGATTTCAATGCAATTTCAGGAAGTACTGAACCGATTTGATATATAATGGTGTAAAAATGATGGTGACGGATCTTGCTCCAAGATAGGCTACATTTTATATCTGTTTCCACTACCCCAGAGGAGATGCAGGAGCAAAATTCGCGAAAAACGTTCTAAAAACGTTCTAAATGCCGATTTGTCAGCGGTATCTCAGGAAGAATCAAACTGAATTCAAAAGTAATGGTAGGAAATTGATGCTGACAGCCTCTGCTCTAACATAGACGCTATTTTATGTCGGTATCACAATCAGCTAGACGTTGCAGGAGCAAAAAAGCGTTCTAAATTTCTATTTTTGTGATTGGTAGGGGCTAGCAACTTAAAATTAGGCAAGGTACATATTAATTAGATATAAATGATCTTTAAGAACAGTTTCGAAAAAATTGGAAGATTAAAAAGGGGTGAAAATGCGCGAAAAGCGTTCTAAAAACTTCTAAATTGTGATTTCTACTCAATCTCAGGAAATACCAAAGCTATTTGAAGTAATGGTTGCAAATCAATGGTGACAGTCCCTGCTATAACATAGGTTATATTTTATGTTGCCGTCACTACCATCTGAGGGTTGCAAAAGCAAAACATGTTCTGATTTGCGTTTTTTGCCCTACTGAGGAGTCTAACGCTTTGAAGTATGGCATAGTATTTACGTCCAAGATGCAACTGCTTTCTAAGAACAGTCGAAAGAAAATTCCAAATTTAAAAAGATGAAGTGAGCGAAAAGCGTTATAAATTACAATTTTTATGCAATCTTATCAAATGCCAAACCGATTAAAAAAATAATGATGACAAATTGTTGGTGATAGAGCCTGCTCAAACATAAGCTATATATTATGCCCAAACACAATATGCTTTATATGCTCAAACATAACCTATATTTGTTTGTGACACTACCACTAGAGGGTTTCTGGAACTAAAAACTTTCTAAATTGCGATTTCTGTGATACTGAAAAGACTAGAAACTTTAAATATGGCATGGTAGTTTCTTATAAAATATAAATGCCCTCGAAGGACTGTTGAAAAAAAAAATCGAATTAAAAAGGGGTGAAGCGAAAGGGAGGTGCGAAATGAATTCTAAAAAAGTCCTAAATTACGATTTCTATGCACTTTCAGGGAATATAAAAGTAATAGTTGCGAATCAATGGTAACAGTCTCTTATCCTACACAGGCTATATTTTATGCCAATGACTCTACCACCTGGGGTTCACAGGAACAACAAACGTTCTATAAAGGCCTTTAAAAGCTTTCTAAATTACGTTTCTGTGGAATATTAGGAAATAACAAACCGATTTCAAAATTAATGTTGGCAAATTAATGGTGACAGTTCCTATTTCAACATAGTCCTTTATGTTGAGAGAAGTGGTAGGACTTGGAATTTGACATGATAGTTAATTTTAAGATGTAAGAAGGTGGTTTCTAAAAAATTCAAAACTTCAAATGAATATCGAAAGGAGCGTATTAATTGAGCATAAAAGTTTCAAAATACTTTCTAAATTATCATTTATTTAGTTTTATTTAGTTTTATTAATTTAAGTCTCATTTCTGCCTAATGCAGTATAATAATGATGTTTAATCAAACTGTGTTTTAAATAGAAATTTTTGAAGTATTCCTAAAAGTAATAAGTACCTTTTGATTAAAAAAAAAAAAAAAAAAAAAAAAAAAAAACATTTTAATAAAATAAAATATTACCTTTTAATAAAATAAAAATTTAGTTACTGCCTTTTAATAAAAATTAGACATATAAATATCACTTGGCATATTTCAAATATTACGCGAGCAAAGCCGCGGGGTTTGCTAGTAAACTATAAATAAACTACTCCCAATATCGTCGCCACGGTGCATATTCACTTAAAAGCTAAGCCTTGTGGTCCTTTCAAAGCCATATCACCTGGAAGTAACAATGAGCATAAGCGGATTAATTACAGCAATGGTGTAATTCCTTGTAATGATGAACGCATTTAGCACTTGATTCTTTGTTAAGTTTAACTTGAATTCAAATAAACATTGTTTACCACAATAGTGTTTAAAATCCTGTAGCGAACTTTTTTGGCAAATATATAATAAAAAGCCAAAATATAAGTAAACTATTTTATCGTGCTAAAAAAAAAAAGACAAAAAATTAGGATAAGTTTTCAGCAAGCTGCATTCCGTTATACCGATATATTCTATTTTCATGAGTTCTTGAAATGTTGACAAAGGGTCTAGCCGGATAAGCATAGCGCAATGGCTCCCACGGCCGATGTTTGAAACAACATGAGTGGTAATAAGGCTCACGATGACAGTACAATATAGAGTGTTTTTAGCCTTTGACCTTGAACTGTCCTTGAGATATACGGGGAAATATGCGCCGGCGCTATTATTTTTCAAATATGTTATTCTTAAAAAGTACAAAAAATGAAAAAATGAAACCAACGCCAATTATTGAAGAATATATTAGTTCACATTATATTTTTTTTTTCACATTTTTACATAATTTTTAACATAGAAAAATGAACAAAAATATTTAAAAAAAAATTATTAATGTAGTAATTTTATATTCACACCAACCAAAAAATTACAGAATAAGGCTCAAAGTATGTTCTTTTAAGAAAAAAAATTCATTAAAATCGAAGATGCGCTTTTTGAGTTATAAAAGAAATAATGGTAGCAACTTGCTAAAATATTCATAACTTTCCCTGTTTACATTTGCAGAAATAGGCTACTATATATCAATGCAATTGTCAATTCGTGACGTATCCTCTCGAGCAGGATGCAAAATGCGCTAAATTAAGAGAATGTTTCCATACATACCACTTCCCTATAGGTTTGTTTCTGGTTTGTAAACATTCTGTTATTTTGGCGTACTGCGCTTCTATCTCTCATAATAATATCAAGTCGATGGCGTAGTCCATTGTACAGGTGAAGCTATAGAGGCTGTAAATATATAAGGTTATCAACTTTTTGGTAATTCCGGAACCCCTCTCAAACTTCCGATATCATACGTTATCATTCTCCGAATCCCCTTCCCCCTAATAATATTGTTATCAGCGTTTAAAAATTCATTTTATTTTTACAATTGTTTTCCTTTCTTTTTCTTTTTATACGTTTGCAATGATATACAGGTATGGTTGTACATTTTTTATTTGCATATTTTACTTATTTAAATAAAGAGAAGAAATTCATAAGATACCACTGTTATATATGAAATAACTTTATACCAAATAACAATTTAAAGAAATATTATTTAAAAGTTTTTAATAATAACTCTTTGTTACATAATGCATTGAACAGTAATATTGTCTTCTTGCACTTTGCCCTTGCACGGGGCTAAACATAACTTCTTGTAAACAAAACAGGCGGATAACATTCTTCCCCATCTTTTATTAGCAAAAATAACAAGTATAATTTCGAATCTGGTTTCTCTAACAACGAATTATATGTCAGGAGAATATTAATGGCGAACCTTGGATTATTCCCTATTTTGGAATGAAAATGTTTTACAATCATTCAGTGGTTTTAATTATAACTTTGTATTTTCATAAAAAGAAGAAAACAGACTTAAAAAAATTAAGATAACAGATGTAAAGAAAATGATACCAAAAAAGTAAATTTTGTTTTGATCAAAAATGATAACGATATATAACGATATCAAATGATAACCCACCCCCTTCCTCTACAGATATCCTACGATGTCAAATGCCATACACCCCACCCACCCACACACACTCCCTCCTAAAGCGATATGTTATATATGTACAAAGTTCAGCCCCATAGCTTTCTTCTATTTGAAAATCCTCGTAGGCAAATTTTACCATTTTGTTTGTCAATTCTTGATATTATTATGCGAGAAGGATGCGCAGTATGCCAAAATAACATAATGTTTACATACACGAAACAAACCTATAGGGAGGTGGTATGTATGGAAACAATGTATGGTATCTCTCATTTTAGCACACTGCGCATCGTGCTCGAGTGGAAATGTCACGAATCGACCAATGCATTAATAGCGTATTTCTGCAAATGCAAACAGGGAAAGTTAGGAATATTTTTTAGCAAGTTGCTAGCATTATTTTTTTATAACTCAAAAAGCGCATCTTCGATTTTAACGAAATTTGTTTTCTTAAAAGTACATACATTGAGGCTTATTGTGTAATTTTTTAGTTGGTGTAAATATAAAATTACTACATTAATAATTGTTTTAAAAATATTTTTGTTTATTTTTCTATGTTAAAATTTTTGTAAAAATGTGAAAAAAAATATATAATGTGAACTAATATATTCTTTAATAATTCGCGTTGGTTTCAATTTTTAACTTTCGTACTTTTTAAGAATAACGTATTTGAAAAATAGTAGCGCCAGCGCATATTTCCCGTATATCTCAAGGACAGTTCAAGGTTAGAGCCTAAAAACACTCTATATTGTATTCTCATGGTGAGCCTTATTACCACACATGTTATTTCAAATATCGGCCGTGGGGGCCATTTCGCCGTGCTTATCCGGCTAGACCCTTTATTGAACACCCGGTATATATATGTCTTTTTCAAACAATCGAAATTTTTTGAAGACAACCGTACGTATACCTTGAAAATATTTTTCCATCATTTTCTTTACTACCCTTTATAAAAATAATTTTAATATCAAATATAAGTTTTTTATTCTGATTTTGAATAAACATTTGCATTGAATAGAATGTTTACTTTATAAATATTTCAGAGTAATCTCCAGAGGCCGCCGAGTTTCACTTAGTAGAAAGCGTAACTCGTAAACCCAAATACGGCCTGGAATGAAAATCCATGAAAGTTTATCAATATTGCATTTAAAAGCATCATTTAATATTTGAATTTTCATTAAATTTAAAGTGGTTTAGGAGCAAGGTTAGAATATTGCATAAATGTAACGTCAAAAAGATTCAAATGCCAATCATTTTTAGGTGCGTTCATAATTATATAAATACGTAGCACCGATAGCCGTCGTTCAGTCCGTCCGGCTGTCTGTCTGTCAGTCCGCATATAACAGAGCAAAAACTACCCAACCGAATGGTCTGAAATTTTAAATATATAACTGCTGCAAAAATTTTGTCGACTCATTTCAAATTTCATGAAAATCGGATGCATAGTTTAATTACAGGGACAGTCAAAAGTTTTCCGTTACATTACGGCCAATGGGAAAAAATTATTGCAAGTGCAGCGAAACAGCACCGAAAACTGGCGATATGAAGCAATTAAAATAATAAAACTTTGTAAAAAATCTCCATAAAATAAAAACAAAACACAGGACGCGTTTCGAGATAAAAACATAACAGCTCGTCATCAGCTACAGCATACACGTGTCCGCAAGCGAACAAGTTCAAAAATGAACTGAAGGTAAAGAATGTTGCAAAGAATGCGACAGATGGCGCTACCTGAAAGAGGCACATGCAAAAGAGAAAGGTGTTGCCAAAAAGATAGGAGAGAAATTAATAGGGAAAAAATGGAAATAAATGAAATAAACAAAATAAAAATAAAAGGAAGTAAATAAAAAATATAAATAATAATAAGAAAGAAAGAAATATAAAAGAATAAAACAAGAAAAAAACAAAAGATCCTTTTTTTAAAACAAAATAAAAAGAAAAGAAACAAGAGAAAAGGGAAAAGAATTACAAAAGTAATTTCCACGCTGGAGATAGGAAAGGAGATAATGGAAGATCATTGACAAGATTAGCAGAAATCTTCCCCTGCCTCTCCCTCTCACTTGGATTTTCATGAAGCATATTTTATTTCTAAAAATTCTGCTAATCTTGTCAATGATCTCCCATCATCTCCTTTCCTATCTCCAGCGTGGAAGTTACTTTTGTAATTCTTTTCCCTTTTCTCTTGTTTCTTTTCTTTTTATTTTGTTTTTAAAAAAATGGATCTTTTGTTTTTTTCTTTTATATTTCCTTATTTATTATTATTATTTATATTTTTAATTTACTTCCTTTTACTTTTATTTTGTTTATTTCATTTATTTCCATTTTTTCCCTATTAATTTCTCTTCTATCTTTTTGGCAACACCTTTCTGTTTTGCATTTACCTCTTTCAGGTAGCGCCATTTGTCGCATTCTTTGCAACATTCTTTACCTTCTGTTCATTTTTGAACTTGTTCGCTTGCGGACGCGTGTATGCTGTAGCTGATGACGAACTGTTATGTTTTTAGCTCGAAACGCGTCCTGTGTTTTGTTTTTATTTTATGGTGATTTTTACAAAGTTTTATTATTTTTATTGCAAGTGCATTTTAATGATGTTACAGCCTTCCGAATGATTTGAAATTTTAAATATATAATTGTTGCAAAATTTTGTCGAGTCGTTTCAAATTTTATGAAAATCGGATGAATAGTTTAATTACAGGGACAGTCAAAACTTTTCTGTTACATTAAGGTCAATAGGAAATAATTATTTCAAGTGCATTTTAATGATGTTACAGCCTTTCGAACAGAATGAAATAGATATGCACTTATGAAGTTCACTAAAATATACATTCAGTACAATATGCGGTGCAAAAAATTATTATAAAACTAGTTATAGTACGAACGCACCTCATTTGCCACGTTTGAACAGCAATTTCCAACTTTTTATTTTGAAGCAATACTTGCCCTGAATGCAATGCTCATTTTATAAATATTTAAGCACATGGCAAGGGGAGAGGCTTGCACTAGATATAAGTTCGGGCTTTTTTTTCGGAGTCCGAGGCCGCCCAACCCCGGCAATTTGAAATCCGAGCCCAAACCAGATTAATACAGTGAAACCTCCTTGTGCGACCAACTCCTAGAACGGCCATTTTTTCATGGAACTAAATTTATTCCTATAGGCTCAATAATAATTTTACCTCCATTCAGAGACCATCCGAGTTGAACTCCCTCCATGAGCGACCAATTTCTTTGAGGAAAATGAAACAAATTCCGTTTTTTTCTAGACGATCGAAGAAGGTTTTATTAGAAAAATAATTCCGGAGAGCGCATTATTCATCAAACTTCTAAAGTAAGTTTAGAAATTTTTTTATTCCGGTAAATTTTACGTGTTTACCCCTTTGTGCATTTTTAGGCAATGAATTTAACTCTGATGACAAATTAAGAATGACGGTCAATAAATTCCCCTGCCCTATTCTGTCAGGAAAATTTCAAATAAATAAATTAATTAATGAAATCGTCATTATTTGTTCCCGTCCATAATAAAATTGCATTTATTTACTGAACTTCGAAACGACTTGAAAATAAAAGTTATAAAAGTTAAAACAGTAAAATCAAAGAAAAGTCAATGTATTTATTTTTTAAACTCTATAGTAATTATGTTATGTAATTAACTTATGCAATTAGCTTCTGTTTTGATACTTAAATTTTCATATTTTTTCCTAATGTGAAAAATATATTTTAGTAACATTAATTGTTACCTTTTTTTTTAACAATTAAAATCTAGATTTAAACATGACCTCCATTAAGAGACCACCTCTGGGAGCGACCAATTTTTATTAGAACGAAACGTGGTCGTTTTAGGGAGGTTTTACTGTATTTCATTTAAAAATCTATTATTACATATAAATAAGTATTAATCTTAAATACGCCCTTATGACAACATTTCGGGATTTTTGAATACCTGAAAATATCTTTGAAGCAGCAAATTTGTTACTTATACTTAAGGGAAGTCTTCACTCCTTTGAAAACACCCACTCTGTAATGTTAAACCAATGGGGAGATTGTTTTCGAATTTCTCGTTTAAATCTGAATATTTTTAAACGATTATTTTAGCATAGGATAGCTGAGTTCAATCTTTAATATGACTCTTTTTAGGTGCGTTCGTAATTATATAAATACGTAGCACCTATAGTCGTCGTTCAGTCCGTCCGTCTGTCCGTCTGTCCGCATATAACAGAGCAAAAAATACCCAACCGAATGGTCTGAAATTTGAAATATAAGATTGTTGCAAAATTTTGTCGAGCCATTTCAAATTTTATGAAAATCGGATGTATAGTTTAATTACAGGGACAGTCAAAAGTTTTTCCTTTACATTACGGCCAATGGGAAAAATTATTGCAAGTGCATTTTAATGATGTTACAGCCTTCCGAATGGTCTGAAATTTTAAAGATATAATTGTTGCAAAATTCTTTCGAGCCATTTCAAATTTTAGGAAAATCAGATGTATAGTTTAATTACAGGGACAGTCAAAAGTTTTTCTTTACATTACGGCCAATGAGAAAAATTATTGCAAGTGCATTTTAATGATGTTACAGCCTTCCAAATGATCTGAAATTTTAAATATATTAAATAATTGTTACAAAATTTTGTCGAGCCATTTCAAATTTTAGGAAAATCGAATTTATAGTTTAATTACAGGGACAGTCAAAAGTGTTCGGGGAATGGGAAAAAAATATTGGGAGTGCATTTTAATGATGTTAAAGACTATGCACTTTATGAAGTGCAAAAAATTATACATTCCGTACAATATGGGGTGCAAAAAATAATTATAAAATTTGTTATAGTACGAACGCACCTCATTTGCCACGTTTGACAAGCAATTTCCAACTTGTTTACTTTTTCCATTTTGGCTGCAGATTTTTTTTTTTTTTTTTTTTTTTTTTTTTAAAGGTATTTTCAGTTTTGAAACCGGTTTCGAAACTGAAAGTAACTTGAAAAAAAATCTGCAACCCAAATCGAAAAATTAAAAAAGAGTGATATTAAAGATTGAGCTCAGTTATCCTATGCAAAAAAAAAAAAATAAATAAAATAAAAAAAAATAAAAAAAATCGTATGTTCTTATGTTCCATAACGACATCAAAACATTGATCAATCAATAAATAAAACAATAAAATATAAATAAACACAAATTTTGGAGATGTAATCGCTTAACCCTCTGAACTGAACAGAATCAAAAAGGTTAATTGTAAATAGCAATCTTTGTTGATTTCTTCGGTTGTTAACTCCTGACGCAAAGTAGCTATGGAAAAGTTGGGTCTTTCGGCCGTATATTTGGTTAAATCTCTTGTTTTAATAATTTTATACTATTTTAAATATAATGAAATTGATCTGAATTTCTAAGATGTTTGTAAAATGTTTACTGTAGAATGTGGAACACAAAGCATTTATCATTCATTTATCGTGATCACACAAAGGAATTCGATTACACAATGGTCTACGGAGAAAATTTATCTGTACCATATTTTTATAATGCCATTTTATATCAAGCATAATGGAATTTATACAGGATGTATCAGAAAAAGTGGACAAAACTTTACGGGGTGACAGAACGCAGCTATACGCGCAAATTTCGTCATAGAATATGTGGTGAGATGGAAACGCAAGCGGTGAGATGTTAAAAGATAGTTTTCCACTGTCCCAGGGCGATAAATTGGTTGAGGTGGTCTCATAGCTTGACCACCAAGATCGCCGGATCTCTCGTGTTTGGACTTTTTCCTGTGGGGCCGTATGAAAAGCCTAGTACGAGTGCCCCGCTGAAACCGATATGGATCTAGTCGACAGGATTGCCGTAGTTGCCGGCGATATTTGGGAAATGCCTGGTGTCTTCGCAAATGTGCGTCAGTCCCTATCCCGCAGGTGTGAAGCGTGCATTACCGCTGGCGGAATATTTTTTGGGCAGTTTCTTTGAAGCATGTACATTAATTACATCCCTGTTAATAAAATATTTTCTGAAGTATCTCCTCCCATTTTTGTGTTAATTGTTTAACTGCGACAGTGGAAAACTACCTTTTAACACCTCACCGCTTGCGTCCCGACCATACATTCTATGACGAGATTTGGTCGTATAGCTGCGTTCTATCACCCCCTTTTTCAGGTACACCATGCATACATTATTGAAATGCAGAAGAAGATACTTACTGCATAATATGACGTGCCTAACAGTTATCTTTTAATTTTCAGTGACTTACACTAAATTTCGGTTACGGTACTGTCTATGAGCGATATATACTGGAAGTACGTTTTCAGTTTTAGTATGCATTTTTCATTTTAAAGTGGGGTGGGGGGGAGGAGGGGTGTCGGTTGGAAAAAAAATCGTTTTTTTTTTTTTTTTTTTTTTTTTTTTTTTTTTTTACATTTTTCTATTCTCTATACTCTGTAGATTATCCATCTGAAACAATCTGGTCGAATTCGAAGTTCTTTTGTACTTATTTGGTGCTTTAGCTTAACGCGTCCGTAGGTACACTGTTTTGCACTACAAGCGCATTTTATGCAAAATTACTTTTTGGGCAGGATCATAAGTCAAAAACTATTAAACCGATCTTCCTATTTTTTTTAATTAAAAGCAACATAATTTATTGGAACTTTGGCGACTTTCATCAACTTTTATAAAAAAATAAACATATTTAGAAGCATTAGCCAAAGTGCAAAAAAAAAAAGAGGCCAGAAAGAGACCTTTCTTTCAAATGGCTGCCAGTTTGTTGATTTTCAACTTTTTGACCTCTAAGTACTTGAAACTCCAAACAATATTATCTACTCATAATGAAGGGAACGAATATTTTTTCCGACTGGATTATATCATATTCAAAGCGTTATTAATTTTATTATGCAAAACTATATACCAGTCGGAAAAAATATTCGTTCCCTTCATTATGACCTAATTACATGGTATACAGGGGTTTCCGTGTTGAAGTAGTTTCATCATGTAAATGCTATAGTTATAGCTCGGATGAATGAAATAGCGCTGCAGTTCGCAGCCAAGTCCAACTAATAAGAGTGAATTGTGTCAGCCAGGTATCGGTCCGGATAGCCTAACAAGTAAAGCATTGGCACGCCACGCCAAGTATCCAGGTTCGATCCCTGGTCTGGACATTTTTTGCTCTGTTGGAA
This sequence comes from Maratus speciosus, assembly GCA_963932465.1. NCBI lineage: Eukaryota > Metazoa > Arthropoda > Arachnida > Araneae > Salticidae > Maratus > Maratus speciosus. The sequence goes on from OZ010786.1 coordinate 309,020,320, forward strand.
TAAACTTCAACTGTGCTACTCCAGCTTTGAATATAGAATATTATCTACTTTCATAATTCTTAACGAAAATTGAAGGCAAATGACTCGGGTGATCTATCGGATTCCGCCCGATTGGAAGTGCACAGCGCGCACGCATTCACCCACGCAACTAGAGCCACATTATCATTTTTTTATTAATTTTTTTTTTCAAATGGTCTTATAACGATAATAAATAACGTGCAAAACCCCGGAGCTATAAACTTTACCGCTTTTCCAGAAAAAAAAAACTGCTAAAATATACTCTCTTTTCTACTTTTTAGAGCCCCCCCCCCCCCTCTACATACATACATACACAATTGTGCTACAATCCATGTAGGATTTTGACCTCCCTCAATATACTTACTTCTCCAGACCTTCTGATCTCTGGCCTTTACTTTATAATTTATAATTTGGTTTTGTGCAAGATCTTTCTCTACCTCTTCTATCCATCTTTTCCTGGGTCTACCAATACTTCTTTTCCCAATTAAATGACCACTATAAATCTTCTTTGTGTTTCGCTCCCCCCTCATTCTGATTAGATGGCCTAACCATTGCATTCTTCTTAATTTTATAGTATTTATTATATCTTTTTCATTATATAACTGTTCTATCTCCATATTTGTCCTTATAAGCCATGTATTGTCTTCTTTAATAGGTCCAAAAATTTGTCTTAGGATCTTCCTTTCCCAAGTGATAAGTAGCTTTTCATCTTTTTGTGTAGGGGTCCAGGTCTCACTACCATAAATTACTATTGGTTTTATAACAGTTTTGTAAATTTTAAGTTTGGATGTTCGGGATATTAGAGATGATTTTAGAATGTTTCGAAGAGAAAAATAGCATCTATTTCCTGCTGCAAGTCGAGTTTTAATCTCTGCTTCTACCGTATTATCACAGGTGATCGTAGATCCTAAATATTTAATTTCTGTTAAATTGTAATTCATTATTTATTGTTAACGTTGCTGTTGCCTGTGATTTCATTCGGTCCATTTTCATGTATTTTGTTTTTTCTTTATTAACCACGAGGCCTAGTTTTTTCCTCAGTGTCTAGTTTATTGTATGTTTCAATCCCCCCCCCCCCCCTCTACTCCATAATTAATTTTGTGTGTACTACGCAGTGTGTATAAACTCTATAGATCATATATGCATATATATGCAGGGCTACAGAAAGTAATTCGTAAGTTTACTATGTATGAGCGTCAATTGTTTAAGTGTGTTTTTCAATTGAGTTTGTATACTAAATATAGTTCAGCTGGAAATACACGACAAATGTTTGTACAATATAAATAAATGCATTTACAGGACGACGCAAAGAACCGGATACATTGCCGTCTATAGGTGGTTATTTCTGAAAGTACATTTTCAGTTGTTATGCGTTTTCTAAATTGATTATGTAAGAGTTTTTTCCCAGTTATTAAACAGCTAAGTTCCGTTACAATATTCTAGAAGTGTTAGAAAGCATTTCATAATCTATGCTCGATTTTTGTTTTTTAACATGACAAGCAATATAAGCTCGTAAGTTCCAATTATCCGTTTAACGCTTTTTTAAATTTGTAATTTATTATGACGCAAGATAACACTAGTGTGTCAGAAGGTAACTTATACTGAAAATTTTAAGACAATTAGCTGTAAATTGTAAAAAACACAACAAATTAAATGAGACAAGTGGAGTGCGCGTTTACACAGTAAGCGTAACAATATTCAGAGAATAAAAAGTAAACCAAACAATAGATACAAGTATAATAAATATTTTAAATTCCACATTTGATCAAGGTGTAATATTTTCTTAAAATATCTAAACAATTATTTTAGCTGAAAGATTTAAAATTAAATATTTACCTGTGTACATCAGTGGATGCTAAGTTTTGAGATCTAGAGCTTGCTACGCTCCTCCAAGTATGGCACAGGCAACTTGATGCTAAAATAGAGAAAAAATAACGAATGTACTCTATTTATTCAATATTATTCAACATAAGAGAGAATTTAGTTTAATATTGAGTTAAATTATTAAACAAATGGGTAAATGTGATCACAGATCACACAGAGGGTTTCATTATATATTCCTTTCAAAACACTCTATCCTTTTGCAAAATCTGTTAGTACCACATTTCGCAACCAGGGGGCGCACTCTGTTTTAAACAAACCTCTATCTGAACGAAACACCGTTTTACAAACTATCCGTAGATATATTAGTCGAGGGATAGGGCCCATAGCACTCGAGATAGGTAGGCATCCTTTGGCGGTTAAATTTGCAACTAAAATATGTACGGCTATGGTGCATAATATGAAAGAGTGGCAGAGGAATGTCGACAAAAGTTAGAAAAGTGCACCCCAGGTGAAAAGGGTGGAGGTTAGAAAATTTGCTAAAAATATAGAAATTAGAGCCGGACGGGTAAATATTATAAGACTTTTTGAATATTTTATGATTGTTCGTGTGATTGCAAGTGTTCTGCTTTAAGAAAGCAAAATTTCACACCTCCAACTTAATTAGGGGCTGAGTTAGAAAAATTGCTTAAAATACACAAGTTAGAGCCCAGAGGGTAAATATAAGACTTTTTCAAAATTTTATAATTTTTCGTTTGATATGAGGTGTTCAGCTGTAAGTATCCAAAGTTTCAAGTCTTCAACTTAATTAGGGGCTTAGTTAGAAAACAAAAGCTTAAAATACACAAGTTAGAGTGCAGCGGGGGGGGGGGGGGGGGAGGTAAATATAAGACTTTTTCAAAATTTTATGATTTGTCGTTTGATGTGAGATGCTCAGCTATAAGAATCCAAAATTTCAAGTCTCCAACATATATAGTTTCTGAGAACGGGTTCTGTGACACACAGACAGACAGAGGAGTGAGACGAATAGGGTTTTGACAGATGAACGAAACCCTAAAAACAACTTTTGGAATTCTACAAAAAAATTTCTTAATATTCCTTTGAAGCAAACGAAATATTTCCCGTAAATTAAGTTAAAGACTTGCCACTTGGCACTATACGTAATCAGCTTTACTTCAGTTCTATTGTTTAAGAAACCTATCTTCTCAATTACATATATATAAGCAAATTTCTATTATTTTTGGCACTGATTACAATAGACTGGCAGTAGACTGACCGAAACCGGTATCAATTCTTGGTAACTATTTTCGTGCTGAAAACGCTGTTTCATTTAATTATACAATACTGGTTGTATTGGATATAGTGAGGCTCAATATTTCACCAATGTTGCAGAAATCGAAAGTTATACCAAATATATGTTTTAATATTGTTTAACTATTGACTTTAAATTGGGAATACTTGCAAAAAAATCCAAATATTTCAGAAATACAAGTAATGGCGACATATGGCAATATCGGTGCAATGTACACTCAATAAATCAATTTTATACCAACATGGGCCAAAATATAACCAATATTAACTAACCATAGACAAAATATAACTAGTATTAACAATATTGGTCCAATGTTTTTTTTTCAACCAGAGATAATATTTATTTTAGTAATATTTTCATCGATTTTTAAAAAGATAAATTTATCATGAGCTTGAGTGAAAAAAGCTTAAAAGAATTTAACACACAAAAAAAATTAAGTCTTAATTTATAAAAATTCGATATTAACTTGACTTTTTTTTATGCCTGAACAGATTCTAATAAAGTTAAATAAAAAGTGGTTGAAAATCTAATATAACCAAGGGATAAAAAATCTGTCATATCGTTAATCACATTACGTAAGTAATCAAACTCTAAGCTGGCGAAATATTAAATTTTCCACCTTTGTCGAGGCTTTCATGTTTATTACTTAAATCCAGTCTATCATGGGACAATAATAAAGTGCAAGGAGTTCTGCTTTTTTATGCCAGATAATTCTGCCATAATGAAAAGAGGCTTAACGCTTTCAGTAAAAATATTTTAATATTTTCCATTTAAATATTTTTGAATAACTTTCATTACTTTTGAAAATTCACAGAGAAGTATTAGAAGTAGAGAAGTATATTTTAAAATTTTTAATTTATATTTTTAATTATTGTAGCAGATTAATATTTTAAACATTATCGTAAGAAAAGATGGAAAAATAAACTTAAATTTTAAATTATTTTTACTAAATAAATAATCACGATTTATCGTTTTACTATATCCGTTTTACGTCTGTCAATCATGCTTTAAATATTTTATCCCTTAAAAAAGTATTTTTTTATTTCTAAATTTTCCAAAAAACAACATTTCCCGGCTTACCACAACTCAATTTCTGGTGAAAGAAAATAAATCGAAAAAAAGTCGATTTTTTAAAATTAACTGTAAAGGAATATTGCGTATATATTTGTGCAAAGATTTTAAAACATGTCATTCTCCAGATTCTTACGTCCGCAATATATATAAGGAATAACAATGTTAATGATCACTTAGATAATTAGAGGAAGTTGAACAATATGGGATATTTCAATATCTGGCACATACAGTGCTGCAGCCAAGCGTAAATCTGCCATGCGACTGTCTAATACTCCCCTGAAGCATTGTGCTCAGTTCTAATTCGATACCTGTTGTTGGAAAGACGCGGTGAAATAAAATCTTATTCTGAATTTTTGCAGTTTTTTCTAGGACAATTTCATAAAATTCGTATTAATTATAAAATATCATTGTCAGTGACGTTAACCAAGTTCAGTATAAAGTTGAACAGTCATATTGCTGTGTTAGTCAGTTCTTCTTTATGTTAACTTATTGACGAGTTATTTTCAAGATCGTGCGTGGTGTAATACGGAATATCCGCTAGACAACTCTTACAAGGCCAGTCTAAAAATTAAAACATTTTTTTTCAAGCAATCTGATTATTTTTACTAAGGTTTACTTATTAAATAATTTTGGTTATTCTTTCAACTAGTCGTTTTTCTTGCTATTTTGATATTCCTTAGAATCCTATTCCATATTTCCCGACTGCCTGCCATAACACAAAAAGTGTAACTTTTTAAAAACAATAAATATTGATATATATTTTTTTCTTCCACTTTAAACGCATTAAAAATTCTAAGAAATAGTTAAAGTTTGTTCTTAACTACCTTTTAATGTATCTCAATTTTTTTTTTTTTTATGTTGACTTACAAATAAGAATATAAATGGTATCCCATAATATCCGAACTATCACTATATACAAATGATGATTTAATGAAAACAAGTCGGAAATTGTGCGTCACAGGTGGCAAATGAGGTGCGTTCGTACTATAATGAATTTTATAAATATTCAGATTTTGGTACAATAGCTGTTGCACTCATGCAAAAATGCATGAATACAAAATTTAATACGATTCTATATATTAAATCCAGTACTACTGAAACAATGTGACTCTGTCTTAAATAGGACGTAATCACGATGACAACCTAGAATCATCACCTATCATGGAATATCATTGAATTAATTATGTATGACAGGATTTATTAGAATGAAGAAAACTTTTATTAATATATTTTTAAGTTTTGATTCGATTTTCATAAAATTTGAAATGACTGTACAGAATTCTGCAACGATTACATATATTAAATTTCAAATCAATTCGTTGGGTAGTTTTTGCCCTATTATATGCGGACAGAAAAACAAACAGACAGACGGACGGACCAGATGACGACTATAGGCGCTACGCATTTATATAATTACAAACGCACCTGAAAATATTTATTTGTAATTAAAAACCAAAATGGATTTCAATGCAGTACATGAATACAATTTCTAACGATTTTGTAAAATTGATTTTTCCATTTCATGGCATTTAATATTATTCTGTATTCATATTGCATCTATTTTTTTGGTCATGTAGTCGTTTGGGTACAGGGGAAAAATCTTCAGCTTTTAGCTTTTTTTCTCTACAGAAAACGACTATTTTGCTTATATATTTGATTTCTATACCCTTGATAGAGTAATTCAATATATAATCTTTTCAATTATTTTTATCGTAATCCATATTTTTCTTTTTTTCTTCCATATTAATACTCGTAAGATAGTACTTTTGGTATCCAAGTTATGTGTGTTGGGGGTATTGTATTTGTTATTGTCATTTCATTCATAATATCACAGTTTTTGATGGTGGTCGGTAATGTTTATTTAATGGTTATATATATATAGATATGATATGAATTCACTAGTATGATAGAAACATATCGGTCTTAAGCAGTAGCCATACACACGTTATCTAACTCCAACCGAGAAATCAAAGTTTTGCAGTCGTGAAATCATGGTCAGAGTAAAAGATCAGGCCTAATCCCTTGGTAGTTTCCCCGAAAATAACAACTGAAGCCGATAGATGCATCAATTATTTATTAGAGGATCATAAAATTTACCAACTCCACTAGCAATTATGCTACCCATAATCGGGTCGTTGCTACGCCGTAAATGTAAACCGCTAGATCTTAAATATTAGGACAACTTGACGAAAATACAGGAAACAAAGCTCTCCAGGCGACAGCGGGTTTTGAAGCAAAACAATAATCGTAAAAAAATTGTCTCGCCCAGCCAATACAACAGGTTAAATACTTGCGAAAAACACGCGCGTAAGTATACCGATCCAAAACAAGGCCAATCCAGCTAAGTGGAAGGGGGGAGGAGAGGGGAGGCTATGTCAGCGATTGGACAACTCCGGAGCAGAGGGTGGAGAAAGCGTGACGTGGATGAGCTGAATATTTACTCTCAGCAATAGATTTACAACGTAATCAGAATGTTGGTAGGAGCTGGCAATGAATTATGGGATATGGAACATCAATAGAACAAAATATTAAATACATTCGAAAAAAAAAAAGAATTTAGTTTCAGAATAAAATGAAAATAAGTAATTTTGTGGGTTTATAAGAATTAAGCTACGAATGGATTAAAGTTTTTAGAATAATATAATACGCTGGATTTAAAGCATGGGAAAAAGATAAAAGATATTTAAGATATTATTAAAGCTAGGTTAAAAAAAGGTAGATATTATAATAATTTGGAATAATTTAATATATATGTTACATTGTTAGATCTAATTCCGCGATTTTCTTATCTTATTCTAAATTACTACTTTATAGTCACTAAATCCTTATCCTTATATAATCTCTATCGCTAACTCTGTTAAATTCCCTTTAATTTAATGTCTCACTTGTCTAAATTGCTTAAATATTACGCATTTAGTATTCTTAAATTAGATGTTCCATTTCCGCGCTTTTTTCTTTCTAGAATATTCTTTTAGCTTCCATTTTTACTTTCCCGCGCATTTCTGAGGTTATCCTTTTTTCCTTCAAATTCATTCGCTTGCTCTGTCCGTACTTTTTTCATGGCGTGATATCCTTAATTATTCATTGGTTGAGAGAGCGATCTACGTCATATTTGTATTCTTACACTTGAGGAACAAAAAGTTGATACTCGCTGTGTTTCAGCAGAATTTGTCGTATTTCTACTTTGATAACTTCCCCTCGTCGCCGTCTGATATTTTCTATTATCTATAATTTGCTTACCCATAATTAAATACTACGTAGCGATGGCTTGATTAAAATGAATTGGTGGAAACTGCACCGCCGAAAGCTCTTTCATTAAAATCTTGAGTTAAATTATGCATTGTCTCAAATATTCCGAAAAAAACCTACACTGGTTAAATGTGTTACCTGGACTACCACTCGATGACTGCAACTACTTCCCAATATCCATGTTGATTTACTACGAAACATTCTCTTCTTTAAAATTCAAAATTCGTTATATATATATCACTTTTTTATGGACACGATAACTTCAACAATTCTGCACAAATCTCTTCCAAACTGATACATAAAATCAAGTGGAGGAAAATCTCGGTTAAGTTCGTTAATGGGCAAAATCATGCCAAGGGGTTGGAAATATTGGGTGAGTGCAAAAGTTCTACCCGTTTTGAGCATAAGTAAATGTCAAGTGAAATGCAGTCGTTAAAGCTTATGTTTCGAGGTCAGGAAAGTGAATAATAACGCGTAGAGCAGTAGAGTATTTATAGGCACAACATTTGTCAGAAGAACTCATGCGGAACGGGAAACAACATAGCAAGCAAACAAAACCACGTCAGACATTGTTTACTGTATGAGTATGATAAAGCCGTTACAGCAGCCAGAGCTTGCCACAGCATTTGTCACGTGTATGAAGAAGATGCCGTGGACGATAGCACATGCTACCGTTGGTTTAGGAAATTCCGGGACGGAGACAGGAGCTGTAAAGATCATGCGCGTTTTTGATGCCTATCAGTGGTTTCTGACGAGGATATGGACACAGCCATAGCAAATTCCCCGCATCCAACAGTCGGAGAATTAGCCGAAATATTCTCGGTACACAGAACAACAGTCCAAAGACGGATGCATGCGCTTGGCTTCATCAAAAAATGCGATCAGTGGGTAGCCCAACAGCTTACATAAAGACAACGATAAAAGAGGATCAGCACCTGTCTTTCTTTGCTTCTCTCTAACAGTAGGGAACCATTTTTGAACCGAATTGTAACGGGTGATGAGAAGTGGGTACTGCACCGTAATGTGAAGCGTCGAAGGACCGTGTGCCGATGTTGCAGAGAGTACTCCATCGACCTAAACAAGTGGACTCTATTCCAAAAATATTTTGCTCAGTGTATGGCTTAATGCTAGGGGAATAATCAACTAGGAGGTCCTCGCACCAAACCAAATTATCAAGGCAGATCTCTACTGCCAACAATTAGACAAATTGTGAGCAAAACTCACGTCTAAGCAGCCAACATTCATCAATCGTAGAGGGGTTCTCTTTCAAAACGATAAAGTCAGCCCCCATGTTGCTTTAAGGCTCGGCAATAATTATTGGGCCTTAGTTGGGAACTTTCACCTCAGCCGGCGTATAGCCCCAACCTTGAACCTTCGATTTATCTCCTTATTTCATTGTTACACAACGCCTTTGCTCACCGAACCTTCAATGATGTGGAGACCGTAAAAACGGCGTTACAACAGTATTTTGACTATAAAACAGAGGAGTTTTATCGGCGTGAGATTAACTTACTGCCAGACAGATGGCAAGAGGTCATACATAATGATGGCGCATGCGTGAATTCATAGGTGCTTAACTTTTTGTGTTCTCCGCCTTTCTGTTTTCGCTAAAAAACGGGTAGAACTTTTGCACTCACCCAATAGGTGGGTTTTTGCAAAAACCGAAAACCCTATAACTTCTTAATTATAACACATATCGAATCAGTTTAAAGTTATTATTACTTCTAAAAAAAGGGCCAAAAATTTATGTATGACAGATTTTTGATAAAATAAAAAATGGGCTCAAAGGGCGAAAAAAATAGGGTTTTGGGGAGAAAAAAATTCATAACTTCGTCAGTTCTCAAGATATCATATCCAATTAAATTATTTATAAATCTTCTTAATATTATCTACAACTTTTATATTGACAAATTTTTGATAGAACCAATTCGTACCGCAAAAAAAATTCGAAAACAAAAGGGGGATGTTGAAGAAGAAAAAAATCCATAACTTCGTCAATTCACAAGATATAAAATCCGCATGAATCTGTTATATATTGTCTTAATATTATCTACAATTTTTATATTGACAAGTTTCTGATAGGACCAATTCTTAAAGCAAAAACAAATTTAAAATACATAGCGGTTGAAGAAAAAATAATCGTATTAAGGGTGTACACAAATCCAAACTGCTTATTTTCTGACTCATTTTTAAATTCATGTTTGCTCTCAAATGCATCCAATTGGTAAGTTTCTTATTCAGAAACTATATAATGTACCGTAATGGTCGATTTTGTGATAGAGGCAGAATACATTTCAAAAAATGATGTCAAAGTGGGCATTTTGAGCTGAATTTCCCGAAGCGATTGCGTTGGAAACGAAAAATATTGTCCTACTGAGAAAATAATTGTTTATAAATCAAGTTATAATTAATTGAACAAAAAATTAAAAAACAGGCCGCTTATAAATCTCTTCAAAAATCACTTCAGCAAGTTTCATGTTTTTTCTTTTAAAAATGAATCGTAAAATGTGTCGTTGTTGAGCATGGATTTTTTTTTTTTCACCGCCTTAACATGATTCTGATAAAACCAGCTCTTACATAAAATGAAATTAAAAACTCGTCGAAAGCGGCAAGATAAAATTGTTAAAGTGGGTTTATCTCTAATCATGATTTAGTTTTTGTTATTGAAATTATTACTTAACTTCGAAATCTACCTGAGTCTGTAAGCCGAGCCGTCGGGGATTTTTTTTTAAAAAGTAGCCTACACTTATCGGGCGCGACGTTTAGTGGGTTGAGTAATACTTTTACAAAATAAATAAATAAATAAGTAAGTAAAACTAAAAATGCTAGTTCGACATGGTCTGGAATAAATGAAGCCCAAGGCCGGCCCAATTCTATAGCAAAAGAACGAAATGAAAACCTAAATCTAAGGAAGAATAAATCACTCGAGCTTAAAATAACCATCAGGCGCAACACTGGAACTGTATTCGTAACAAGCAGCATATTTTGACGTTGAGGCGAAAATACGTAACAGATCAGAATAGATTGGAAAGAGGGTTTGGGGGAACCATTAAAAAGGACAACAGGTTGAATTCTATTAATAACTGAATCTGAAATTTTGACAACTCTAATCATTTGAATATTAAGTATGTGAATTTTCAGATTGCTAACCAAGCGTTTAAACCAACAGAGTGAAAAATGTCCAAGCTGGAAATCGAACCGGGATCCTTGGAATAACGCTCCAATGCTCTACATTTGAGCTACAAGGATGATACGTAGCATCTCTCACTCACATACGTCGGTAAAACTGTAATGGCAACAAAAGATGGAAAAGTCTTCATAATCGCACAAACCTTCGGCAAACATGAGACGCAAATACAGCCAGGCATAGGATTATCATATATGTGAATTATATGATAAAAAGAATGAAATACAGTCGGACCTCTATTTAACGAAGTCGCTAAATCCCGAAAAAAAGTTCGTTATATGGAAAATTCGTTAAATAGAGAGTCACCTTTTAAAATACTTTAAACTACATAAAACATATTTTAAACCCATGAACACTAAATATAATTTTTAAAAAGTAATTAATCACACTTTTTGTATAAATTATATCTATTTGTTTTATATATTTTACCCTTCAAAAAGAAACTTGCAAGGGAATAAGAATGAAACAAAACATTGTCTGAAAATACATTGTATTTTCAGTTAAAAAAATAATTTTACATTACAATCACTATTTTTTATTATAGTCGAAAAGCTGTTTGGAGGAATACCAAATTTTAAAGCAATATTCTTTTTCTTCACGCTTTTATCCACCACATCAAGATTTTTTTTCTTTTATGCCAAGCACTTTCTTTTTGACATTTTCGAAATTACCAGCAAGACTGAATGATCAGACACTTCTTGGATGAAAAGCAAATAATCACAGCGATTTTACTGCTCTCGGTGAGTTAGGTGCTGGTAAGACCTGTTCATGGTCATTGATCATCATAAAATGTGTTAAAAGAAAGAATAAGTTTGAAATGTCCAGTAATATTTTGACAAATAAGGGAGCAAAAAATTTAGATTCCAAGAAAAAGTTCGTTAAATAGAGAATGCACTTCGCTATTTGGAGGTTATTTTACAAAGAAATTCGCGAAATGTTCTTGGTCCCAAGGAAAAGTTCGTAAAATAGAGAAATTCGCAAAATAGAGGTTCGTTAAATAGAGGTTCGACTGTAGTCCATTTTGAAGGTGCATAAAATCTGTTTTATCCACTCCCCCAGTGAACTAAATCTGTTTTCACATACTTTCTCATATATGTCCTCTGTTTACAGGTTTATTGTGGGAGTGGATAAAACAGATTTTATGCACCTTCTAAATGTACTATCACATTTTTTTTTTCAAAATGGACTTGGTCTACTACGGTTGTGAGCCCCTCATATGTAATAATCTGTTTTCATTTATAAAAGATAGAAGTATTTTTTCAGCGCCAGTTTTGCTGTGGTGTGGACTTTAGGATTTAAGTTTTTAATCAAGATATTTTGTTCTGAAACGCCCATAACAGCAAACCAATAGTGTCCCAATATTGCAGTTATCGACATAAAATATTTTTGCATTACTGGAGTGACATTTTGCTTGCGCAAATGTTAAAACACTGTAAAGCAAATAAAATCAACGAAATGAAAATATTGTAAAATATTGGCGCTTAATTGTAAATATTGCCCGCCCAGTACCAATATTGTAAAAATATTGACTTTAAATTGGAATTATTTCCAATCAAATGCCGATATTGGTATTATTGGCATTACGTTAGCTAAATATTTCTTGCCAATATTGGTGTAATATTGAATAAAATCAGTATTTCATAACAATAAGGAATATACCAGTAATTAGCCAAAATATATCCCTTTTTAATCAATCAGACATTCTAACTTTTAGTCTATTTATTTAATATAAATACAAAAATATATATTAAATTATTTTATTACCTTGTCTCTGTAAATGTCACAATCCTCTTTGCCCTATTTTATGCTGAGAGAGCATGTTATTTTGCTTCTTTAGATATAGATTTAAAAGAAAAATATTTGTTTCTCTGAAGTTCAAAAGAGAAAGACTTTTTTGTGTGTGTTCTTAATAAGAGAGTATTTGTTATTTTGTTCAACTGTACTTGACTTCAACTGAAACAGCATAACTTTCCTGTACGTTTTTTTTCAAAATTTAAACAATGTGCATACAGTATGGAAAAAAAGAATTGTATATTTTAAGCATTTTCTTTTAGAGTAACAGCGTATACATTTTTTTGCATTAATGTGGCCATGACGTCACTGAAAAACTTTTTATAGAGCAGATGAAAACAAGAAAAAAATAATTTCTTGCTATGCCTAACTCTTTGTTTTTAGTCTTTGAAACCATGACTTGATAAATGTCTAACAATGAATGAAACATGTCTCTTGCTTAAAATCAAAATAAAAGGTTACCGTCCGAGAGCATGAAAGTTTTATCTAGATAAGAAAATCTTGAAGGAAAAAAGCGTCATCGGACAGAAAATGATAAAACGTCCAAATATTCTTTACAGAAATAGGTGGATGATCCAATCCCAAAACTTTCTTCTATCTCATACATCTTAATATTTCAAAAAGCAGTTGCAAATGTTAATACTTCAATAGTATTAGTTCAATACTATACCAAGTTTCATTTTCATCGTAAATTTTTACTTCAGTCAATTAATTAGTAGGAGTAAAAACGAATTAATCTCGATCATGATGCTTATAAAAATCAATAGTTTTTTGTTATTCTGTTGTACATCAACTGTTTGGGAATAGCCGGCTTAGAAGTATGTGAAGTTCCCATCGCTGCACGAACCGCCAATGTACAATAGAATTGCAAAAAATCGAGAAAATTATACAAAAATTTATATTACAGCGCCCCTTTCCGGTGGAATATTTCAAAATTCAAGAAGGACCTGCTTGCCATAACCAAAAACATGAATATGAAATTTGGTTCAATTCTATGCATAACTTCATACACTTTTCGATGGTACCATAATGAAAATGGCTTAAAAATTGCTATTACAGTGTCCCCTACCGGTGGAATATTTTCAAATTCAAGGAAGACCTGCTGGCTATAACTAAAAATATACACAAAAAATTTAATTCAATTCTAAGCATAACTTTCTACACTTTTCGATGATACAATGGCGACACACGAGCACACGGACAGACAGATGTCTTGTATAAACATGTTTTGGGGATCTCTGACCCCTAAAACGTATAAATCCGTCGAAAACCGGAAGTAAATAAAATTGAAGGCAGAAGAAAGTAAAACACTCGTATAAGAAGTAGGTTCGTCAAATAATTTTATTTCACTTAAATCACTGTGAACAAAGTTATAAAAGATTATGGTTTCTTATTCCGCACTTAGATAGTTATATTAGCTAATATCCAGCTAAATAATAATCGTAATAAGCTATGAACGAGTTTTTTAACGAGTATTTAAACAAAACTATTTTAACCGATAGTTTTATTATAACTAAAACATTTACACTTTTAGAACGGGTTTTTAATCATTTAACTAAAAATTGAAAAAATAACGTATAAGCAAAAATTTTCAATCAATAAACTCATGGTGTCACGAAACTAGGGTATTAATTATTTTATAACTATCTCTTATTATCGTGATGATATTCTCAAAGAAAAATTTAGATTAAACTATAATTTCTGAAGCTTGGAAAATTTATTCAGTTAAATGAAATATATTAACTTCTAGCATTTGTTTCAACCTTTTTTTCATGCAATTGTGTTAGCTTCTTACTGTTCTCCCACCCTTTACATTTTTGTGTTTTAGCTTATTCCCTTTTAACTAATAAATTATATATTTTTACTTATTTATATATTTATACAGTTTATATATTTTCTTTTTCAGCTCTTTTTTTTTTTTTTTTTGCCTATCTTATTCATCTTGTTCTTCTTATCGTCTCCAACATCTGAGTGGTTGCTGTTAGTTGTTTGTGTTTACAATGGTGTTTACTGTCACTTTCTTTTGTATTTCGTTTCAGCCTTGTTCCTTCTGTCTAAGTCTTATGCATATTTTGCAAGAAGAAATGTTTATCCTTTCAATACGCGCTGTTCTTTTATTAATTTTTCAGTTGTTTTTAAAGATTCCATTCCATTGTATTGGATTTTACACTATTTATATATATATATACAACTTTTGTGGAACATTTATTTGTGGAACATTTTATACTGTACTTTTTGGATGCGAACCATTTTTCAACGGTTGACCAGACCTCATTATTGTTTGCAAATCACTTCCGCTTAAGGCTGTTCTTAACTGCTCTGCTCAACAAGCGCAAAAAGTTTTGACATATTTACAAATTCATTTTTTAGCAGAAAGATATAAAATTGGAAAGCCTGGCCACGGAAGCGATTTGGAATCGAACTGTTTTTCTCCATTTTTTGATCCATCAATTACCTATTGAGTTATAAGCGAATTCGATCACGTGACAAACCCGTTTTTCGCCCGGTGCTCTTTCTCCCTTCGCGCGGAAATTCAGTTCAAAACGCCTACTTTGACACTCTTTTCTGAAAGATCTATCATGTTTGCAAATAAATGTAAAAAACAGCTCGATGACATAGTTTCTGAATAACAACACCAGCTAGTTTCATGCATTTTCGAACAAAAATAAATTAAAACCTATGTCAGAAAGTTGCCCTTTTAGATTTGAGAACACCCTTAAGAGCTTTCTTGGGTGATCCGAAGACATGGTAATCGCATGGCAAGAGGTGAGGTTTATATGGGGTATGTTACAGAACTTCCCAAGCGAATTGATACATTAATTACTTTGCATATTGTATTCACATGAGGGCGGGCATTATCATGCAGAAAAATAATACATTTGGACAAAAAACGTTGTCGACTATTTTTGTAGTTTTTATGAAGTGTTTGGTTGCGCTGAGAATGTTTGGCAGCATCCGTGATACAAACCGTTCCAGTCAACTTGCTTCCACGCTGGTTCACACCCAAGAATCACCTTCGCCTGATACTGTTTACTTTCATTACACTTACAAGGAAAGGGCCAACCATGGTAATAACAGATTTTGATTATATTTATATATGTTGTAGGGTAGAGGACCCTCACTCTCAGAAATAAAACTCTCACTTTTGACGATTCAGCAATCCTTGAGCTGTATTTCGTCGTTTTTGACGATCATTTCCTATCAACATCACGTGGCTTTTAACGACGCGTAAACTCTCAAATATTTGACAAAAGTTTTGCCTCAATCACGGTCAGACTCAATGCATTTTAAGGAAACAATTGCTATACATCCTCAAATACTGCGATTTTAGCAAGGAGATATTTGCTTGTTTATGTTAGTTCTTTAATAATTTATTTGAAAACAGCACTTTTTAGTGCTTTTCAGAAAATACTGAAATATAGGTAGTTATTGTTTCTTCGTTAGTAATTTTTTAGCTGTTAAATTTTTTAGGAATGCTTAGTATTATTTTTATTTATTTATTTATATGTTGTTTGTTCGTTATGTTTTAATTCGAAAAGAATAAATTTCCCGTGTTCTTCAAAACCATTCAAAAAGGAAATTTGGTCAATAAAATTTCAAACTTCCAGGACATCTTTTTTAAAATTTATTTAAGAAGTATATTCTGTTTTCAATCACATTAAAGATAAATATAATTGATCCCCCTCCCCTTTATAAACAGTAAAGTGTTAAAATTTTATCCATCTACTCAAAGTGATAAAATCTCACGCAATATGTAGTTCACAATTCGTTATTTGTGAACAACAAATTAACCAGACCATATTCTAATCATTTATTGAGCAAAAAAAAAATTCACTAATAAATTATTTAATCAAGCCATATTATAATTATTCATTGACCATGAGAAAACCATAATAATAAATTAGCCTTACTTAAAACTTTCAGAAATTATAGCAGCGCCGATAAAATTAGAATCTACATTATAAAAATATAAACATGCAGAAGAATTCATTACATCAATCTAAAAGCATATCTATACAAGTCCTTAATAGCGAGGTCGGAAGATAAACGGTCTCCCACGCCGAAGGCCGCGGGTTCGAATCACACCGAGGAAAGCGAGAAGTGATTTTTTTCTTACCCCTGTCAATAAATACAGGAGCTTCCAAACTGTTCCATAGATGGCACCACCAGCCCTCTTTTGACGAAATTTATATCGTCAAGCAAATGAAGAAAGTAATTTCATCAATTTGACGAAATATTCGCTCGGAGAATTTCCCAGGAAACGATTTCGTCAAAAACAAAGAAATTTTTGTAAAATCTGAGTATTCTTGAATATCTCTTCTGAGTACTGAGAGTGTGCTTAGTCTCAGGTTCAACGGATTTTATACAACGCTTTAAAGTTCTCGAGAAACAGGCGGGGTGGGGGTCTAACATTATAACACAACTTAAATACTTACTTTGTAACTAGTTAACTAGATTGGTCGTTGCTCAGTTGGTACGACATGTGCTCGTTGATCCGCGCGCTCGAGTTCCATACCGGACCCGAACGCGTCACATTTGTTTTCTCTTTTTTTTTTTTTTTTTTTTTAAATAAATATACTTATATAACTTATATAACTAAATATATAAATAATCATAAAACTGTTAATTTTTTTAATCATTTTTAAAATGTGTTTCATACATTCTTTATCGATGTAACGATATTGAACAATTGTGTCACTTCGTGATTTTAAAGGAACATCATTTATGTAGTGTCTTAACAAAGGAAGTCAATACGATGGTAATGTTACTCTGTTTTACAGTAAGAAGTATAGTTTCATTAAAAATTAGCATAATAATTAAATTACAACCTATTTTTTTTGCATATTAAATATTTTTAAATTTGTAATACGTATGCTTGCGCTTACAAAAATATTTTTCTTTCCCATTTATCTTCTTTCTGCATTTCTTTTTATTTTATTTGAATATGTTTTATTTTATAGTAAATAGAGGGCACCAGAACAGATTTTGTAACGATTTTGGAATTTTTATTAGTCAATAACAGATCCATTTTTTTTTTTAAATTCCTTTAAATTATGCGAAATGTTTCATAATGGTTAGCAGCAAAAACTGCTAATAGCAGATTCCGCGAGACATAAACGCACTTCGGAAAATTAAAATAAGGCGAAGGATGGATGTCGCTTTTACGCACGCAGGTTAATATCCACAGAACGTTCTAACTCAAAAAACTTGATTCCCTTTATAAGAGAGTTGCTAGTACATACACACTTCACAGTTACATATATTTTCCGCGTACATTCAGTTTCAATTTCATTCGAGTGATCCTTATAGTTTAGACTATAAACGAAAGTTTAAACTCCTTCAAAGAATTAGTTTAGAATCAGTTAATTGTATTACTTTTCAATTATATTCACACAAGGCAGTTTCTCTCACGTTCGGTATTAGGTAGCTTTCTTTACAAAAAAGCTACCTATTGCAGCCGTTCGGAGGAAAGCGATTTCAAAAAATTTTGGTATATTTTCATCGATCATGACCCCCAGACCCCGAAACCACCCTCCGTTCAAAATTGATATATATATATATATATATCTGACCTATGTCACACTGTAACTCCCGTAATTATGAACCGATTTCGATGTAATTCGGTGTGTACATAGTACATACCAATGTCTCGACCGAGTTCGTTGGCCAGCTTCATCCGCCGTTTTGTTTCAAAATGGCGGCCGTTTAAAATTTTTAAAAAAATTTAAAACTTGAAATGTGGTACCAAAAAATTAAAAATGGAAAAATATTTTTTTCTTATGTAATTTACCTTTATACAAAGATTCCGGAGCAGTTTTTGTTTCGTCTATATCTTAAAAAATGGCTGAGTTATAGCATTTTGAATTTCTAGCGTGGCTAACATTTTGAAACGTCCTGAATTTTGTCACGAGATAAAAGGCGTATTTATGAACCGATTTGGATGTAATTCGGTGTGTACATAGTACATACCAATCTCTCGACCGAGTTCGTTGGCCAGCTTCATCCGCCATTTTGTTTCAAAATGGCGGCCATTTAAAAAAATTTTTTTATTTTAAAATTTGAAATGTGGTACCAAAAAATTGAAAATGGAAAAATATTTTTTTCTTATGTATTTGACCTTTATACAAAGATTTCGGAGCAGTTTTTGTTTCGTCTATATCTTAAAAAATGGCTGAGTTATAGCATTTTGAATTTCTAGCGTGGCTGACATTTTGAAACGTCCTGAATGTTGTCACGCGATAAAAGGCGTATTTATGAACCGATTTGGATGTAACTTCGTTCATACATAGTACATACCAATGTCTCGATCGGGTTCGTTGGCCAGCTTCACCCGCCATCTTGTTTAAAAATGGCGGCCATTTAAATTTTTAAGAAAAATTTAAATTTGAAATGTGGTACCAAAAATTGAAAATTGAAAAAGTATTTTCTTCTTATGTGTTTGACTTTGATAAAAAGATTCGGGAGCAGTTTTTGTTTCGTCTATATCTTAAGAAATGGCTGAGTTATAGCATTTTGAATTTCTAGCGTGGCTGACATTTTGAAACGTCCTGATTTTTCTCACGTAATAACAGGCGTATTTATGAACCGACTTGGATGTACCTTGGTGTGTACATAGTACATACAAATATCTCGACGAGTTCGTTGGCCAGCTTCATCCGCCATCTTGTTTCAAAATGGCGGCCATTTAAAAAAATAAAAAAATAAAAAAATTTAAATGAGATACCAAAAAATTGGAAAATGAAAAAGATTTTTTTTGTATGTGTTTGACCTTAATACGAAGATTCCGGAACAGTTTTTCTTTCGTCCATATCTATAAAAAAAAATGGCTGAGTAATAGCATTTTGAATTTCTCTTGTGGCTGACATTTTAAAACGACCTGATTTTTGTCACGCGATAACAGGCGTATTTATGAACCTATTTGGATGTAACTTGGTCTGTACATAGTACATACCAATGTCTCGACCGAGTTCGTTGGCCAGCTTCATTTGCCATCTTGTTTCAAAAGGGTTGCCATTTAAAAAAAATTAAATTTATAATTCAAAATGAGGTATTAAAATATTCGAAAATGAAAAAGATTTTTTTTATGTGTTTGGCCTTGATACAAAGATTCCGGAGCAGTTTTTGTTTCTGAAAATTTGTTCTTTTGTTGATATCTTAAAAAATGGTTGATTTATAGTACTTTGCATTTCTAGCATGGCTAACATTTTGAAACGATCTTGTATTTGTCACGCGATAACACACGTATTCGCCTATTTCGATGTAAGAAGGCATGTGGATAGTATACATCAACACCTCGACTAAGTTCGCTGGCCAGATTCATCAGCCATCTTGTTTCAAAATGGCGGCCATTAAATTAAAAATATATATATATATTTAAAGTGAGGTGCAAAAAAATTAGAAATTGAAAAAGGTTTCTTTCTTAAGTATTTGATCTTGATATAAGGATTCAGGAGCATTTTCTGCTTGTCTTTGCCTTAAAAAATGGCTCAGATATAGCAGTTTCAATTTCTATTGTGGGTGACATTTTGAAAAATCTGATTTTTTGCATGCGACAGCACTCCTATATATTAACCGATTCCGATGTGAGTGAGCATGTGCACAGCAATTACTAAGGTCTCGACCAAGTTCACTGCTTAGCCTCATCCACCATGTTGTCTTAAAATGACAGGCACTTTAAGAAATTGCCGAATTTGGCAGCCAAATATAAGTTACTTTAAAGAAAAGCAGCTTGGATAAAGCTGACTAATTTCGCGAAATTCTCATTCATTATATTGATAAAAATTAGTATTGAATCTCCTGTATTCGGTTTCCACTAAATTGAGCTTCGTGTGTTTGCATGATATAAGTTGGCTTTTTTTAAATAAGGATTATGAAAGCTACCTCTTCCTCCCGGCACTGGCCGGAAGGACTTTTTTTAATTACTATTTCGTTTAAAATATTTGTGTCTAATGTAGATAATCCCCATCAGACCAATGGAATAAATGATTTTAAGATTCAAAGTTGGAGATATTTTCAAGAACACGTACATTATTTATTAATTCAAAAAATGATACACTTACACTCATTTGGAATTAATAAATGTAAAAAGGGTAAAAGAGTGTTATAAAAATTTTATTTCACTAAGGAAGATAAAAATGAATCCATCTCTACTTTTGCTTGATTCCATTAAATACATAAATATAAGCTATAGCTTTGTTTAACAAAGCTGATATCAGATATGATTACTTCTTTTGAAGTAAAATATAGAATATTTTGCAATAACAAAGCCTTTCCTTATTTTGATAAAGATAGAAGTATGCTTAAAGAGAAGCCAAGGGAGTTCTTAATACGCATCAAATGTCAAGAGGGATTTTTCTCAATAAAGCAGGCTTTAGTGATAGTTTGTAACTGTAAGTGTACTTTTTTTAATGCTACTACAATTTCATGGTTAAAAAATCACTAAATATTTTATCTTTTTTTTAAATATAACAATCTTAAATAAATTTTCTTTACTTATAAAAATAATTTAAATGAGTATGAAATTAAAAACAAATTAAAAAAAAAAACCAACCCTTTTATAAGCATTCAATGTTTATCTGAAAGATTACGCTTAATTTCATGAGGGCAAAAAAAAAAAAAAAAAAAAAAGCTCCAGGGCTTCAAAGCTGAGGGCTCAAAGAAAAAAAAAAACTTTACAATATGTCTATTTGGCGCGCGTCACGATTATGAAAATAAAACTGCTTTTATTTACGCTTGTACAAAGCGCAAAGTAATGAACCTATTAAAAAATATACAAATTTTTGTTTTGTTCCCTTTTTATATATGGCACCAGAAAAGAAAAAAAAACAACAACATTATTTAAAGTATTTATTCAGGGATTTTAAATTATTTCTAAATTCTAAGCCTATAATCCTAATTTAATATTAAATTATTAATTGGTTATATAGCGTACTTCCTAGTTTTTCATATTTTCTACATTTTAGTGTTTAAAATATTTCATTGTTGCATTTTTACAGCCAGATTGCATATATTGACGATCAAACTTTGGCGCATAATGATCTCCATTATTTTTAATATACTAGGAGGGCTTCGCCCCCCTGCTCGCTATGCTCACCAACCCTCCGCGTAAACGCTTCGCGATTCCATTCGGTATCGCGAAGCAAACCCTATTTTCTAGCCAACTCCAGAAGAAATTATTTCGCGTTTCCATTCTGGATCGCTTCGCGATTCCTCATTTTCTGTGCATTCAATTTTTAGATTCCACTTGGTATAAACGCGCTCCTCCCCAACTACTGACAATTTTATTTCCTTATCTCCAAGCAGGTAATCATTAGAGCTTACAGAGTTTCATAATTAAAAGAATTATTAAATATAAAATCATTGAAAAAAGGTAAAATTTATAATTTATTTGAATAATTACAAATTAAATAAAAATATATACATAGTGTTACGAATATTGTAAATAAGTAGCGTTTGTGCTTAAAATAAAGTAAATAGATCAATTAAGCTCTATTCATAAGCTAATATTACTTTTTGTTGCATTGAAATATCTCAATTTGTTGATTTTCTGCAAGCCAGTAAACCCTATTGTATTTCAATGGGAGTCTATGGAAATTTGGCGAAATACTGGAAATAGCGCCGAGTTGGCTTCACTTTTGACGACTAATTTTGGTCGCCAAATTTGGCGATATATCGCCAAGTTGGTGAGAAACTTGGCGATATTTGGCTTTTCAACTTTGTTGGAAAATGTTAAAAATTAGTTAAAAATTTTAAAGTAAGCTAATGTAAAATGAAGTACACAGAGTCTTTGTCTCTCGGTACTTTTTAACAACGCTATGAGAAAGTTCTTTTAAATGTATCGTTTTAAATCTGACGTAATTTTCACCGAAGTTTCCTTTCTCTTTTTAATATTAACATGAAAATACTTTTGTTGTCAGAAAGGAAATATTATTTTCGCAGTCATAGAATTCACGATAATAATTGAAAAGGTTATCTCAAAATATGAAATAAATGTCTCGTTTAAATGTATTTTTTAATTTAAAGTATTTTGCCAACTTTTATTTATTTGGTCTTTTTAAATATGACGTAATTTCCTTCATTTGTGACTTTTAACGCATAATAATGAATTTAGTATTTAAAAATTTTCTTTCCCTTTTAAAATTCATGTGTAACTGTAATTTTTATGATGTAATTTTCAATATTTTCCTGATTTTTAACACGTAATCACTTAATTCTAATTTGAAAGTTTTTTTTGTTTATAATAGCCACGTGTAAATATTTTTTTTATTTGAAGGAAATATTATTCTTTGCGCTATTTTAAAAGTGGCAACAGTTTAAAATAATTGCCCTTTTCTAAAATGTGTAAAAAATATCTCTCGAAATGCTGAAAATTTGAATTTAAAATGGAAATAAATCCTCAAAAAATGAGTCAAATTAAAAAGATGATTGCAGTCTGCAAATCGGGAACTTCCAATGTATAAAAAGATCTAAAAATGTTTAAATTCTTATGTATAGTTTTTCTCCTATAAAACTTTTTTAATGGAAGGATTTTGACGATCTTTAACATTAAATATCTCTTAAAATAATTATCCGATTTTAAAACTGTCTACATCAGCGTGTTTATCAAACATGTCTCTATAATACAACCGATTTTCATATTTTTGTATGAAACTGTTTTCTTAATATTAGCGAAAGAAGACCCCCGGTCATAAAAAATATGGATGCCGATCTAGTAGGAGTATACCCGGATGATCTATGCAGATTTTCATTGGTCCATTTCCAAATCAAAACTTTTTTTTTATATATAGAAGGATAGAAAGAAAACTTGTACATTGTTGTAACCAGGAGTGATTCTCAGTAAAAAAAAAAAAAAAAAAAATTTCTAAAATCCACAGCAAATTTTCTGAAAAGTTTCAACAGAGGGGGGAAAGGGGGATACACTAAAAGCACTAAATATGTGTATTTTTCGCGCCATTTTGACGAAATTTGCTGTTTTTCGCCATTTTTTGATGAAATTTGTCGTTTTTTCGCGATATTTTGACGAAATTTGACGTTTTTTCGCGATCTTTTGACGAGATTTACCGTTTTTTCCGAGTTTTTTTGGATGAAATTTGCCGTTCGCGATCTTCTGATGATATATGTAGTTTTTTCACGATCTTTTGGCGACATTTGCCGTTTTTTGCGATCTTTTGACGAAATTTGTCGCTGTTTTGCTAACCTTTGTCAAAATACGCCGTTTTTTTCGCGGCCCTTTAACGTAATCGGCGTTTTCCCCACGATCATTTGACAAAATTGCCGATTTTTCTTCGAACGAATGACGAAATTGATCTTTTTCGGCGACCATTTATCGAAATTTGCGATATATTTTATGTCCGAATTTTCGGATTTATGACCGATTTTTTTTTATATTTTTGGAAATGACTGCCTTATGTTTTCGGAAAATTCGGAACAGAATCACTCTTGGTTGTAACCCTAAAGAATATTTGGCGGAAAAATGCCTTAATTTATTAGTTTATAATTAAGTTTAAAAATTATTTAAATGTTGTATTGTCATCGGAAGCATACCCCTCTACATAATTTTTATCAGTCCAATTTATTAGTAAGTGAGTGAAAAAAATAGATTAGAAAATTCCATTCTTACATACAAAAAACAAATTGAGTTAAAAGAGAGTAAAAACATAATTTAATTAACTACTTCTTTTCCAGTTTCACAACGTTTAGACAAAAAATGAGTTTTTAGAAATTAGAATAAAATTATTGAACATCAAAAACAATACTTTAATAAAACAAAAATTAATAAAAAGTTAGCCGTCTTATCAATATAATTATGTTTATATTATTATATTCTAAAATCTAAAAATTAAATTACTTTACTTTAAAAATGCATTTGATAAAATCCGTTATTCAGATTTCTTGAAGGGCGATGAATAAATTTGAATTTTTTTTTTTTTTTTTTGGACAAAATATCTTTATGTTAAGTGTCTAATTTAAAATTTCATTAAGCTGGAACTTTTGAGAAATGAATTTAATATTAAATTAAAATATTTGAATTTTTAAATATTTATTGATTTTTCTTTCTATTTTATTTTTTGTATGTTATTTAAATGCAATCATACTACATAAAATTAAGAGTGGTAATCGTATTCTAGTGTTGATTATATAAATATATTTAAAACTACTATAAAACAATATAAACGGAACCTGACTATTAGGAAATTCTAAATTATGAGCCTACACTTGTCAGAATACGGCATTTGCGAGTTAATGCTAAACCAACGAAAACGTTTTTTCACAAATGCCCCGCTTTCATATAAATATTTGTAAATAAATATTTTTATATAGGTTATCTGAGGTCAAAGGATCTGGTTTTTGCTCAGGAAAAGTTTATGAATTAAGTTGGTACGGATTTGAAAGGCTATAAATGAAATAATACGTCGATCTTCAGAAGTTCCGAAATTGAAATTATGAAAAGAATAGCTCCCAGCCGCAGATATCCTATGTAAAAAGGATAATTTAAAATGTCGAAATTCTAGCGAGAAATTTGTAAGAATGGTTTAACACTAGTTTGCGAATGTCGTTATACTGACTAGTATAGGCTCACAAAGGGGAAATTTCAAAATTCTGTCGAAAATAATATAAAAGTCAAGAGAAGGGAGGGAGGAACAATGATAGTCCAGTCTGAGAAAAGTGAGATGAAATATCATCTGTTATCTTGAGTGATCTATTGTCGTTTGACCTCGCATTCACTGTTTTCCCCATATAAGAACTGGAAGTCATCTTAGCCCCAAAATGCTCTGCCATCTATCGGTGACAATTGACATGATTTTTAAAACCTATAGATAAATAACGTAAACAAAAGTTGTTTTGAGAATATTTAAATAGAAAATTTTAAAATAAATTAGCTTAAAAAGCAAAATTTGTTAAAAAATTTTTATTTATTCCTAGAATTTCCCTTTTTTTCTTTCTCTTTTCGTATTTATTTTAATTGTTGTATTAAATGACATTTTTTCTATAAAATATTTGAAAAGAGAAATTATTTCATAATTTCTCTTCAATTTCAAATGATGAATGATAAAATAACGCACATAATTTATTTTATTATATGAATTTTAAATTATATGTTCTTTTTTAAAATTAATTATAATATATAAATTAATAGCACTTACATTTACTTGTAAATAGATTTCCATCAAAAATAAAATAAACAAGGTTTATGAAGTGAAAATATTTATTAACACTATAAAATGGTACATGAATTTTTAACAATGGATCAAAAACTATGAGCAAGTTTAAAAAGGTTATTGCAAAACATAAAAGTATTTGATTAAATTAAATTTTACTAAATAGTAAGACATGTATTTCTTTCAGGCAAAATATTAATAATAAACAAAGTTAATGTGGGGTGAATGTGTCAGTGAAGGACAATCTTAAGGAATTGCTTTAAAAATAATTTTTAATTAATAATTAATAATTATAATTATTATATTCCTGTTTTTTTTGACATTATATTAATCTATCAACAATATTTAACTAACTTCATAGTTGTACTTCCCATTGTGAATTAAAATTTAATTCTAATAACATAATTACTTGACACTCCAGTACTAGTACCATACAGTTGCCTCAATAAATAGATTGCAATATTTTTCTGAACTTCCCTATTTAATATTTTCTATCTAAAATAATTAAATCATTGATATTGTGATGATAATACTATAAATATTAATTACCTTCATCATAATAATGAAACTAGCAAGTCTTTTTTTTTTTTTTAAGTGTTTAAAAAACATTTAACTCGCAGTTTCATTTCTTTTATATTTGAATTATTAATTATTATAAGTAATCATCAAGTACTTTCAGGAAATTTAAATAGTTGGAAATATGATTCTGTTCAATGATGCTCCAAGACACTTTTTTTTTCATCTTTTTGATTACCCCCCCCCCCCCCACCACCACCACCAACACACACACACACACACACCAGGGCCGAAACTAGCCTTTTTTGCACCCGGGGCAAACATGGTTTTGGCGCACCTCCCCCCTCCCTCTTCCACAAAGTATATTTACAAAGAGAATTTTACTAATTTTATAATAGACGACTTATTTCAAAATTTAAAATATGTAATACTGAACTACGTAATCTACAGTGGCGGATCCGAGGGGGAGGTCCCTCTAAACACCAGCAAAAATATTCTAAAGATTATTTTTAAAATGAAATATACAGTAGAGTCCTGATTATCCGAGTCCTGCCTAACCGAGTTTCCGCTTTCACCGAGTTATTTTATTCTGATGGACTGATGGCTTCCATTATTATAAAACAGCCATTATAAATGAAGTGTTAGTTGAAGATGAAAGAGCAGCTGTAAAAAGTTAGAATTTTGATTTTCTGGTCAGGATGGGGGGACATACACACGCACGTTGCCTGAATAAATTGATTACAGTGTTTTTCTGAAATTCCCTATTTAATATTTTCTATCTAAAATAATTAAATTATTGATATTGTGATAATAATATTATAAATATTAGTGACATTTTTTGTAATAATGAAAATAGCAAGTCTTCGGGTCAGGACCTCAAACGTCAATTCTGCAGCTTTTTTTTCTTTCTCCCTGTCTCTCTTTCTCTCTCTCTCTTTTTTTTTTTTTTTTTTTGGCAGTGTTTAAAACAGTCAGCTCACAGTTTCATTTTTATTTGCATTATTAATTATTACGAGTAATAGATCAAGTACTTTCAAGAAATTTAATAAGTTGGAAATACGATTCTGTGCACTGATGTTCCAAGACACTTTTTTCATCTTTTTTATTATCCCCCCCCCCCCCCCCCCGATACACACACATGTTGCCTCAATAAATTGATAATAGTATTTTTTTTAATTCCCTATTTTATATTTTCTATATAAAATAATTAATTTATTGATATTGTGATAATAATACTATATATATTAATTACATTTATTATGATAATGAAACTAGCAAGTCTTCCGGTCAAGGCCTCAAAACGTCAATTCTGCATTTTTTTTTTTTTAACATTTAATTTAGTTTCATTTTTTTTTTATATTTGTATTATTAATTATTACAAGTAATAATCAAGTACTTTCAGGAATGAAATTATTGATATATTTCAATTACATAATATTTATATTGCTTCAAAACACAATGCTATGAATACATATTTATTTTGATCACATTACTAATTCGTATTCGAATTCATCATGTATCATTTATTATTATTATTATTATAATTTTGCTGGAAGAAATTTAAATAATTTTGAATGTTATAGTATTTTCATTTTCATACAGAAAAGGCTTAGCATAATTATCTGATAAAAAGAAATACTTTGATCTATCATTTTTATTATTAATAATAACAATATTATTTCAGATTCTTTCAGATTAAGGTACTCTTTTCCTTTTAAGGCATTGTAAATTAATAAAAATACATCTTATTAATAGCAACTGTACATTAATTTAATTTATTATTATTCAACGGAATGTTATTAGAAACATGCAAATAATAGTAGTAAAAATATCTATTTGTATTTTTAAAAATACAATGAAAAAAAGTTAAAAAGACTCGTTGACTGTCTTCTACAGGAATGGTGAAAAGAAATATTTTCCTTTATTTTGCTGGATGAACAGCAGTAAGGCACACAGCAATATGGCAATTTATAGAGAATATATTAACTTAATTAAAAGTAAACATTTTGTTTAAAAAAATCACAAATTACTGCAAAAAATAAAAAAAATAAAAGCTTTCAAAGGCAGGTCTATGAGGCGATCCATGTAAATACAGCAATAACATACCCCAAACAGTAGCGCCATCTATCAAACTTGCTGACTTCCATTTTTGAGTCAAATGCGAGAGGCATGTAGTATGTAGGGGGTAGTGGTTGGATGGAGGCAAAAATGAAGGTAATCCTTTGAGAAACACAGTTCGAGACAAGTATAAAGGGAAACAAGATGATGAGATGAAAGGTCTTCGTTACCCTGATAGGATCTTGAAAATTTTCAAATTCTGGCGAGACTGATACGATACTTCAGGGAAAAAACAATGATATACTAGTTTCAGAAAATTGAGATTGAAAGTTCCATCTGTTATCGTGACAGACTATTACAGTTTGATTGTTGGACGAAGCAAAAACGAAGGTAATCCTTTGAGAAACACTGTTGAAGATAGATATCACAACAAGATGATGGTGAACAAGATAATGAGGAGAAAGATGATGGGATGAAAGGCCTTTATTGGCCAGATAGGCTCTGAATTGAAAACTTTCGAAATTCTGGCCTGAAAGATAAGAAATGTTAGGAGGAAAAACAATGATAATCCCATATGCAATAATATGCACTGATTCAGCCCCCATGGAGCTTCCTAAAATTTGGAAAGAGATGCTATACAGCACAATGAAACAATAATAGAAAATAATTCACGTTCACAAGTATCAATTTTTAATATTGCTGTTAATTTCTTTATGCTTGTGTTCGCGTAATTTTTGTTTACTAGTTTTTCAATTCAAATTTTTTTGCGAAAATATTGTATCAATTTAATTCTTGAGAATGTTGCCGTCGGCTGCAATGAAACATGTCGAATATGAATAAATAAAGGTACTTTTTCACATAAAGATTTACTTTTATCACTTACAGATAATATTAAGTACCTTAATGATAATCCAGTTAGATACAATTGAGATGAAATTGCCATTTGTTACCTAGAGAGACCTACAGCCTTGGCAGCCTTAGATCGAGGCAAAAATGATGGCAATAGTTTGAGAAACACAGTTGAAGGTACACTGTAAAAAAATCTATTAAGTTACTAAGAGTTTTCTAGGAAACTGGGATTCTAAAACTTTTTATGTAATGACAGCAAAAAAAATTCATGTAACAAATAAGTACACTTTTGCACTGTAAATAAAAATATCTGGAAGTTTACT
This sequence comes from Maratus speciosus, assembly GCA_963932465.1. Classification (NCBI taxonomy): domain Eukaryota; kingdom Metazoa; phylum Arthropoda; class Arachnida; order Araneae; family Salticidae; genus Maratus; species Maratus speciosus. The sequence goes on from OZ010786.1 coordinate 309,049,678, forward strand.
AAGAATTTTTTAAGAAACTGGGATACCTAGAACTTTGCATGTAACTGCAACCCGGGTTACAGATAAAAGTTTAGTAAGATTACTGTAATTTAAAAAGATTCTTTTGTAAAGCTACAGATTGCTGTAGCGTTACAAAAACTAGTTTTATAGAGTTACATCTTTTTTTGTACAGTGTACAGATAAAAGTTTAGCAAGTATACAGATTTTTGTCACTTTACATCTGTAGAATTACATTTTTTTTTTACAGTGTAGGTATAAAGAAGAACAAGACGATGAAACGAAAGGCCTTCTTCTCCCTAATATGTTATTAAATGGAAAATTTCAAAATTCTGGTGATAATAATATGAAAAATGAGAAGGGAAAACTTTATTAGTTCACTTAGAGAAAATTGAGATTGAAAGTTAAAATAATGTGTAAAATCTGAATTAAAAAAACACGTGACGTTTAAAAAAAAAAAGTTGAAAGAAATGTAAAAAAGTAGCAAAGACAAAACAATATAATTTTTTTGTATAAGAAATCCATTTACACAGTCAAAAATAAAAGACGTCGCTTTCCAGTCAGAAGACAGACCATAAATTTCGACAATTTTTTCAAAGTTGATCCTTTAGTAACGAAATTATCTTCACTTTGTGTGAACTTCGAAGTTATCAAAGAAAATGCTGAAAGAGTGTATAATTCGGTCAGATATATAATGTTAAATATGTTCCAAAATATGGAACCTCTAGTTCAGAACTGTTTGTATGTGGATGGCAAAAGACTGGTTTTACCGTGGAAATATATCTAATTAAATGATGAAATATTTCTTTGCACCAATATTAAGAATATATAAGTACTCTAGTAATACATGCCAATATTTCTACTCACCTAGGTTGACCAAAACATAGCCAATAAAAATAATATTAGCCCAATTTCGTTTTGTTATTAGAAATCAGAAGACATTTTGTACAAAGTATTATTTTGCAAGCAATAACATATAATAATGAGAATTTAAAATAAGTTTCTTTTAGAAAAAAAATTAATCTTACAATGTGTTAAATAATTAATTTTTTTTTTTTTTTTTTTTTTTTTTTTTTTTAAGTTGCAACTTTAATCTTTTTTTTTATTATTATTGAAGATAGTTATTTTATTTTTTAAAGATCAAAATGCAATGCTTGAAAAAGAAACGGATACATACTAAATAAATAAACGTGAAATGAATATAAATGCCAGGCCTTATTTGTCACATTAATAATACAATCCATTGGATTCCAATTATTCGAAGTTGAAGGAAACACAGACAATTTATTATTCAAAGGGGAATCTATTTGACAAATGCCTGATTATTATTGTCAAGTAAATTGCAGGTTTGACTTATCGATTTATCAATTTCGTGAGTTCGCCAGTTCCGTTTGTCATTATCGTAATAAATTGAAAATATATTTAGACTGAACAGAATTATAAGCTTAACAAATTAAGTAATAAGGGTAAAATCTGACTTAAAAAAACAAGTGATGTTTCAAAAAAAGTGGCAGAGACAAAGCAATACACATTTTTTTTTTTTTTTTTTTTTTTTTTTAATATAAGAAATCCATTTATACAGTCAGAAATAAAAGGAGTTACATTTTAGTCAGAAGTCGAATCATAAATGTCCATATTTTTTTTATTGTTGATGCTTTTTTAACGAAATTTTGTTCACTTTGTGTGAAATTCGATTTTATCTAAGAAAGTTCCAGAAGAGTGTGTAATTCGGTCAGTGACACGATATATAATGTGAAATCCGTTCCGAGCCTCTAGTTCAGGACTATTTGGATGTGAATCCAAACGAATAATATTGAACGAATAATATTGGCGCAAACCATTGATTTTACCGTGGAAATATTGGTAATGAAATGATGAAATATTTCTTTGTACCAATATTAAGAAAATGTGATACTCTAGTATTGTATACCAATATTTCCACTGATACACCAACACATCGAGAATATTGACCAAAATATAGTCAATAAAAATAATATTTGTCCAATTTTGCTTTGTTATTAGGAATCAGAAGACGTTTTGTACAAAGTATTTTTTTGCAAGCAGTAACAGATAAAAATGAACATTTAAAATATGCTTCTTTTAGATTAAGAAAATTAATCTTACAGCGTGCTAAATAGTTAAGATTTCTTTTTAACCCGCTCACTGGCAAGCCTGTGTTAACACGTTCACTAAGCTCCGAGTGTCACTGCAATATAAGTATTGTTTAAAGTAATATAATTCTATTGATTTAATGCATTTTCAATACATTGAACAATGATTAATATTCTCAATGATTACTTTCATATTCGTAATTTAGTTTTTTATAAATGATGTTGAAATAATCACCTTTTTTTTAGCATTTAAAACAAAATACAGAGGAAACAATATTATAATTTTGCCCTTTTGCAAGACTGCCAGAAATTTTAAAGTAGTAACTTTTATTTTTTGTCAACTGAAAACTGTTGTTTCTTTGGTAAAGACCAAAATGCTACGCTTGGCAAAGAAACGGATACGTACTAAATAAATAAAGCTGAAATGAATACAAATGACAAGTACTATTTGTCACTTTAATGATAGAATCCATTGGGTTCCAATTATTCGAAGTTGTAGGAAATGAAGACTGTTTATTATTCAAAGGGGAATGTATTTGACAAATGCCTGATTATTATTGAATGTCAAGTAAATTGTAGGTTCGACTTACCGATTTATCATTTTCGTAAGTTTGCCAGTTCCGTTTACTGTTATCGTAATAAATTGAAAATATATTTACACCGAACAGAGTAACCCATAACAAATTAAATAATAAGTGTAAAATCTGATTTAAAAAAACAAGTGATGTTTAAAAAAAAGTGGCAAAGACAAAAGAATATATATTTTTTGTATAAGTAAACCATTTATACAGTCAAAAAATAAAAGGAGTTAAATTCCAGTCAGAAGTCGAATCGCAAATGTGCATAATTTTTTCAATGCTAGTTCAGGACTGTTTAGATGTGAATGGCGAAATATTGGTTTTATCGTGGAAATATTGCTAATGAAATGATGAAATATTTCTTTGCACCAATATAAAGAAAACATAATACTCTAGTATTCTATGCCAATATTTTCACTTATATAGCCAAGAGACAGCCAATATTGACCAAAATATAAGCAATAAAAATAATATTCGTCCAATTTCGTTTTGTTATTAGAAATCAGAAGACGTTTTGTACAAAGTATTATTTTGCAATCAATAATATATAATAATGAGCATTTACAATACGTTTCTTTTAGAAAAAAAATAATTTTTCAATGTGTTAAATAGTTAATATTTTTTTAGAAATGTAGTAACATTCGTCATTTGTCTTCTGAAAACTGTTTTTTTTTAAAGACCAAAATGCAATGCTTGGCAATGAAACTGATACATACTAAATGAATAAAGCTGAAATAGATATATATATGCCAGGCATTTGTCACTTTATTGATTCAATCCATTGGATTCCATTTATTATAAGTTATAGGAAATACAAACGATTTATTAATTAAATGGGAATCTATTTGACAAATGCCCGATTATCATTGAACGTCAAGTAAATTGTAGGTTCGACTTATCGATTTATCATTTTCGTTAGTTCCGTTTGTCATTATCGTAAGAAAATGAAAATATATTTACAACGAACAGAATTATAAAACGTAACAAATTAAATAATAAGTGTAAAATATGAATTAAAAAATAAACTACTAAAAAAAGTTTGAAAAAAAAATGTAAAAAAGCAGCGAAGACAATACAATATAAATTTTTTGTGTAAGAAATCCATTTACAGAGTCAAAAAGTAAAAGGCGTCGCTTTCCAGTCAGAAGACGTATCGTAAATTTCCACAAATGTTTCAATGTAGATGCTTTTTTAATGAAATTTTCTTCACTTTGTGTGAAATTCGAAGTTATCTAAAGAAATGCTGGAAGATTGCGTAATTCGGTCAGTGAAACGATAATGCCAAATATGTTCCAAAATATGCAGCCTCTAGTTCAGGACTGTTTGGATGTGGATGGAGAAATATTGGTTTTACCGTGGAAATATTGATAATGAAATGATGAAATATTTCTTTGCACCAATATAAAGAAAACGTAATATTCTAGTATTCTATGCCAATATTTCCACTGATATAGCCAAGAGACAGCCAATATTGACCAAAATTTAAGCAATAAAAATAATATTCGTCCAATTTCGTTTTGTTATTAGAAATCAGAAGACGTTTTGTACAAAGTATTATTTTGCAATCAATAATATATAATAATGAGCATTTACAATGCGTTTTTTTTTTTTTTTTTTTTTTTTTTTTTTTTTAAAGACCAAAATGCAATGCTTGGCAATGAAACGGATACATACTAAATGAATAAAGCTGAAATAGATATATATATATATGTCAGGCATTTGTCACTTTATTGATTCAATCCATTGGATTCCATTTATTATAAGTTATAGGAAATACAACCGATTAATTAATTAAATGGGAATCTATTTGACAAATGCCCGATTATCAGTGAATGTCAAGTAAATTGTAGGTTCGAATTATCGATTTATCATTTTCGTTAGTTCCGTTTGTCATTATCGTAAGAAAATGAAAATATATTTACATCGAACAGAATTATAAAACGTAACAAATTAAATAATAAGTGTAAAATATGAATTAAAAAATAAACTACTAAAAAAAAGTTTGAAAAAAATGTAAAAATCAGCGAAGACAATACATTATAAATTTTTTGTATAAGAAATCCATTTACAGAATAAAAAGTAAAAGGCGTCGCTTTCCAGTCAGAAGACGTATCATAAATTTCCACAGATGTTTCAATGTAGATGCTTTTTTAACGAAATTTTTTTCACTTTGTGTGAAATTCGAAGTTATCTAAAAAAATGCTGGAAGATTGCGTAATTCGGTCAGTGAAACGATAATGCCAAATATGTTCCAAAATATGCAGCCTCTAGTTCAGGACTGTGTGGATGTGGATGGCGAAATATTGGTTTTACCATGGAAATATTGATAATGAAATGATGAAATATTTCTTTGCACGAATATTAAGGAAATATAATAGTACTCTATGCCAATAGTTCTATTGATAAAGCCAATATTGACCAAAATACAGCCAATAAAAATAATATAAGTCCTATTTCGTTTTGTTATTAGGGATCAGAAGACAACAATGTATACAAAGTACATTCACAGCATTTTGTACAAAGTATTATTTTGCAAGCAATGCCAGACAATAAAGACCATTTAAAATACGTTTCTTTTAGAAAAAAAATTAATCTTACACTATGTTAAATAGATATATTTATTAAGTGTTTAACTTTGAGCTTTTGTCTAACTGAAAACTGTTGTTTTATTTTTAAAGACTAAAATGCAATGCTTTGCAAAGAAACGAATACATACTAAATCAATAATGCTGGAATGAATATAAATGCCATGTATTTGTCACTTTAATGATACAATCCATTGGATTCCAATTATTCCAAGCTATAGGAAACACAGACCATTTACTAATCAAAAGGGAACATATTTGACAAATGCCCGATTATTAATGAATGCCAAGTAAATTGTAGGTTTGTCTTATCGATTTATCATTTTCTTGAGTTCGCCAGTTCTGCTTGTCATTATCGTAATAAATTGAAAATATAATTACACTGAACAGTATTATAAAACTTAACGAATTTAAAGTGTAAAATCTGAATAAAAACAATGCAGAGTGTTTGAATTTTTTTTTTAAAGAAACGTTAAAAAGTGGTGTAGACGCAACAAAATACCATTTTTGTAAAACAAATCCATTTATACAGTCAAAAATAAATAGCGCCGCATTCAAATCAGAATACGGATTATAATTGTTTTAATGATGATTCTTATTTTACGATTTTTTTTTTCTCGTTTAGTGTGAAATTCGAAATTATCTAGTAAAAAACTGCAATTCACATACTTCGTTCAGTGACACCATATTTTCTGTCAAATGAGTTCCGAAATATGTAGCTCCTGGCTCCTGGTTTAAAACTTTTTAGATGTGGTTGGGTGCAGTCTCCTTTATTATTATTATTATTTTTTTTTTTTTTTTTTTTTTTTGGTGAAACATTATTACATTTCACACAAATCTAGGTAATGTTAAAACATCCCACACCTCCTTCGCTTTGTACTGAATTCATAGGCGGTAAATTTAACAGTACAGTAGAACCTCGATTATCTGAAGTAATTGGGACCGACCACTTTTCAGAAATTCGAAATTTTCGGATAATCGAGAATGCTTCAATTTTAAGATTAAGGGCAAATATGTGCCCTATTTCTTATTATTGTAACAAGTGCTTAATAAAAATAAATCAATAGCAAAAGAGAAACAAGAATAAACTACCTGAATTTTAATTTTGAAATGAAGTACCTTTTACATATTTCACAAGGGTCTGAAACAAAGTTTTGTTTATTGAAGTTTCGATTGCCTTTGCTTTGCAGCTCTATCAGGAAGTTCTTTTAATATTATTGGTTCACCAGTATCACAGAAATTTTTCTGCTTTCGCGGTTCGGAAAGGACCGCTTGCACACAAGAAATGTGATAGCAAAGGAAAAAAAAAAAAAAAAAGCTTGAAAAATGAGATTTCAGTTAACCGATAGTTTCGGATAAAAGAGGTTCTACTGTATGTTATATCACTATTTCGCAGCATTGATGCTCGGTGAAATCACACTTTGAATTGAGTTTCCTGTTTCTGTACCAACTGCCATATCCAATATGTCATTTTGACGCATACACTAATTTATATAATATCATAATTGCATTGTAATTTCGTATCATGCTATTTTATGCTTTACTACATATTTATGCTTTGGCTCAATTTCATTAAAAGCGTCATTGTTATTTTTGTGAGTTTCTATGACCAGTATATATCCACTTAACAGTCTACCATATTTGATGCAATAGCGATATTTTAAATAATTGTAGATATATTTATTTAATCATTTAATAGCAATTAAATGTTGTTAAAAAATATATAAATTTATCCCAGCTATTCACTTACCTCAATAAACTAATTTCAAAGCATGACTTTAACGCAAATAAAATAAATTACTCGACCGTTACGAAAACATTTTACAACTATAAGGGAGGCATTTAATTCCCTTATTCTTAAATATAAGATTAGATAAAATAATCAGACTTTATAAGAAACACAAAAGAATTTTATCAAAGATTTGAAAGGATTATTTGATGTTGAAACAGAAAATCAATGTAATGCCAATTGTTACAGAGTAAAATAGTATATTCGTTCTAACTACCAAATAGTTATAGAATTTTTATATCAAATGGTTCTATGTGTTTGAACAAATAAGTACTTTTTTCAATAATCTTGAACAATTAAATAGAGTCAAAACACTGTTTTAAACACTAGTGTCGTGAAGGAAATTTTCACCTTGTTATTAATAAACTTTATAATATACTTATAACTACTTAAAAGGTGACACAAACATATAAAAATATTATTTAATGCAACACTGAGATCTTTCGAACACACACGCGTTCATTTTCAAAGGGAAAAAAGATGACTGACTGAATAGAAATACATTTTAAAAACAAAAACAAAAATAGTACGCATGCGCAAGCAGAGTTCAGTCCATTTCTCTACAGAGGGGTGAAAAAAATCAGTTCATATTATCAGGAGGTCTTGAAATATTTAGAATATTGTATCAAATTGTGGGAATATTATAGGAAAGGACATCGTTACAAACATTGTCACTTCTGGTAAAATTTCAATGGATTCACGGATTATGGACGAGTAATGGTTAGACGTTGAAATGATCATTTTAGCTTTTCGAAGTTTATCTTAATATTTTCTTTTTGATGCAATCTGGATAAAGCTGTATTTAGTATTTGGTTTGTTAAACTTGATATCAGAAATGTGCTCTTTTAATCTTTCCTTAAATTTTCGAGATGTCATACCAATATAAAATAAACTCTTATGCTGTTCTGTGCTGAATGGGATGATATAAACTCCTGTGACTGACTGAATAGAAATTCAGTCAGTCAATAGACCCTCATCGAAAATTTAAGGAAGGATTAAAAGAGCACATTTCTGATATCAAGTTTAACAAACCAAATACAGCTTTATCCAGATTGCATCAAAAAGAAAATATTAAGATACACTTCGAAAAAACTAAAATGATCATTTCAACGTCTAACCATTACTCATCAATAATCCGTGAATCCATTGAAATTTTACTTAGAAGTGATAATGTTTGTAACGATCTCCTTTCCTATAATATTCCCGCAATTTGGTACAATATTCTAAATATTTCAAGACCTCCTGATAATATAAACTGATCTTTTCATCTCTCTGCAGAGAAATGGACAGAACTTCGCTTGTGCATGCGTACTATTTTTGTTTTTGTTTTAAAAATGTATTTCTATTCAGACAGTCATCTTTTTTCCCTTTGAAAATGAACGCGTGTGTGTTCGAAAGGTCTCAGGGTTGCATTAAATAATATTTTTATAGTATGTTTGTGTCACTTGAACAATTAGACAAACAAAAACAAACAACTAAACAAAATTAAACAAACAAACCAAACAAATACACTTTCAATAATCCTAAACAAATCGAACTATTTATGTTAAATTATAAAAAACTATACAATTAAATTTTCTATACTCATATTATTACGTTTTTGCATTATTGAGTGAATAACAGCGAATTTCACATAATTAAGTGTCATTATTGAACCATGGCAATAAAAAAAAATATTATATTAAAATGTCCCCTTTATATTTGATGCATCCTCGCATGTACTTATCTTAAATAATTGAAAAAAACATAATATTGAAGATTATTTCGGTCGTAATTATACAATACTCAGATTGATGAAAGGAATTGAGACTGCCTTTCATGTTATTGTATTGTTATGTAAATTTGACATTATTATAATATACATATAAGGTTTTTAACACAGTATACCTTTAAATTAGGTTTCGATTTTTACTTTCTTCTATCTTTACAAGAAGAAAGTATTGGATTCATGAAAATTTTCGAATTCCGGTTTTTGACGGATTTACACGTTTTAGGGGGTCAGAGATTCCAAAAAACATGTTTTTACAAAATGTCTGTCTGTGACTCTGTGAGTCTGTCTGTCTGTCTGTCTGTGTGTATGTGACACAAATTTTGTGGGCGCTCTATCTCAAGAACTAATGCACGGAATTTAATAAAAATTCATATTCTGTTAGTCCCTAATACAGATTGATGCTGATTAGTTTTTGGTGTAAATCGCTCAACAGGTGGCGCTGCTATGCTGCATTTTTTACGATTTTCGCACTAGCTCTATCTCAAGAACTAATACACGGATTTTGATCAAACTTCAGATTTAGTTAGTCCTTGATATGAGTTGATGCTGATTACGTTTTGGTGTAAATCGCCCAACAGGTGGCGCTGTTATGATGAATTTTGCAGGATTTACACGATTTTCCCAATAGCTCTATCTTAAGAACTAACGCACTAATTTTCATCAAACTTCAGATTCAGTTAGTCCTTGATATGACTTGCTACTGATTACGTGTTGGTGTAAATCGCCCAACAGGTGGCGCTTCTGTGCTGCCTTTTTCACGATTGCCTCAATAGCTGTATCTATAGAACTAATGAACGAATTTTCATCTGACTTCAGATTTAGTTGTATGTTGACACAAGTTGTTGTTAATTAGGTTTTGGTGTTAATCACCCAATAGGTGGCGCTGCTATGCAGGAATTTTCACGATTTTCGCTGTAGCTCTATCTCAAAAAATAATGGACGGATTTTCTCCAAACTTCAGATTCAATTAGTCCTTGATATAACTTGCTACTGATTATGTGTTGGTGTAAATCGCCCAACAGGTGGCGCTTATGTGCTGCTTTTTTAACGATTGCCTCAATAGCTGTATCTATAGAACTAATGGACGAATTTTCATCTAACTTCAGATTTAGTTGTATGTTGACACAAGTTGTTGTTAATTAGGTTTTGGTGTTAATCACCCAATAGGTGGCGCTGCTATGCAGGAATTTTCGCGATTTTTGCTGTGGCTCTATCTCAAAAACTAATGCCCGGATTTTTTCCAAACTTCAGATTCAGTCAGACGTTGACATAAATTGTTGCTGATTAGGATTTGGTATAAATCACCCAATAGGTGGCTCTGCTATACAGCATTTTGCTGGATTTACACGATTTCAGTGATAGTCATATCTCAAAAACTGATGCACGGATTTTCTCCAAACTTCAGATTCAGTCAGACGTTGACATAAATTGTTGCTGATTAGGATTTGGTATAAATCACCCAATAGGTGGCGCTGCTTGGCAGCATTTTGCTGGATTTACACGATTTCAGCGATAGTCATATCTCAAGAACTAATGCACGGAATTTCATATCTTTAGAATCCTCATGAGATGCATAGATTGCCATTTAATTCTGGCAGTGTGATAGCGAATTTTGATATATTAACATGTATGAGATAGAAGAAAGTTTTGGGATTGGTACATCCGACTAGTTTTGTTTTATTATCGTGCTTTAAGAAAATTGTAAAATAAATTGAATTTTCCTTTTCTAGAGTGTACATTACTAAAATATTCATGGCCATTATTGAACTTTGGGAAGTTTTTGTTTGTACCTTCTGATATAATTAATTTTTTATCCATTGTGGGAAATATGAATAGAATAGTTAAACCGCGCTTATGTTGAAAGAATGGTGTAATCCAAATATAGTTAACCCTTTCCGGTTCGATTTTGTTTTTCAATTTTGAGAAAAAAAATACTTTTACGTTAATAATATTAACATTAATACAAATAGATTTACTGATATTTAACGAATATGCACTTGTAAAAAATACTTTTACATTATTGTTTTATGTTAATTTTACGTTTTATATGTATATTTTACGTTAATAATATTAATATTAATACAAATAGATTTACTGAAATTTAACGAATATGTCGATGTTTGAAATCTAACGAATGTAGTTATTTTGTATACACTGTTAAAACGTTTTCTGTGACATTACAGATAATATACTGTAATTTATTATTTTAAGTCTAACGTAAAATTACAGAGATTAGAAAAACACAGATTCTGTTAAATAACAGAGAAATAATTCGGTAAATTTACAGTAAACTCAGCGAATTTATTTATTTTTAATGACAGTAATTTATTTTTCGAAATTAGTGAATGTCCAAGAACTACAATTTTTTGAGTGAATTTGAACAGATGAAACATTTAATTTTAACAGTAGGGGAGATGGGGGCACATGTGAACAGTACGTATTTCACACAGTTAATTTCAAATAAAAAAATTCAAAAAATTACCAATAGATGGTAATACTAATACTATCTTTTGGCTGAATTTTCAGAACAATATGCCATCTTTATTTCTCGTAGTTGTAATTTGTTTGTTTTAGAAGGTGTGAAGTAAACAAGTCTTCTAAGTTCTTGAACTAAAAAATCATTCAAAACATTTTTTAAAGTAGAATATCAGCATTGCATTCTATAGTGGCATTAATTAGGTAAGCTACAAAAAGTTTTGTTTCCTTATTTCAATTAAAAATATCTTTTTTTTCATAAGTAAGGCTGAAGTTGGTAGATGGGGCATTTGTGAACAGAGCATATGGGGGTAGATGTGAACAGTTCACAAGTGCAGTTTTTAAGTCTGTGAGTGCATTTTTTTTTTTTTTTTTTATTTTTTTTTTAAGTTTAAAATTTAATTACCCCTGTCAAACACTGAGCTATAAATTCAATGTTTTTGGGATTGCTTCACAGTTTTAATTTACTAGAAGTTAGACAACAATTAAAAGTGACTCAAAAGGAGTAGGTATATTAGTGTACAATTTTACGAATAATTTCTTGTATCTATGTTGAAACATTTATTGATTTATTCACACAACTAGAAAGACGCATCTAATTAGTTTTTATCACAGTTTTTATTCACAAAAAATATTTTTGTCTGATTTATGCATGTGTTCACATGTGCCCTAGGTATGTTCACAACTACCCTTCCACCGGAACACATGTGAACAAATTTAGACAATTTTTAGAATGATGATATAAGTTAGAAATTCTTTATAATTGCATCCAAAAGTTTTACCAAAAGAACAAACAAATTGTAAATATTCATATAAATCAATTTTTCGTTCAATAGCTCATAACAATTTTGAGAAATAGTCAAAAATGTTCACATGTGCCCCCCTCTCCCCTACTTATCTCTAGCCGGCCCGGGATTTGATCCCAAGCCCTGTGGGTTGGAGACAAACACCTTACCGACAGTGCTACAGGAGCTGTTTCTTTTATATGCAAAGGATGTCTTTTATGATTCAGCGGGGAAATTTTTACTTTTAATTTACTTTTAATATTACCAAGCTTCATGCATATGATGAATGGAACAACTGCAAAGTTATTACAGATAAAAAAAAAATCCCGCGCTAACTCATCAGACGCGAATTACTCCCCTTCTAAAATATTGCACTTTTTAACAAAACAATTTTTAAACCAAACTTTCGTCTTTAATAATTGTAATAAAATTGTAAAAGAATTTTAAAAGTGTGTATTTTGGATTACAGATTATAACAAAGATAAAAATGGCTTTAAATAAAGTCATGGAAATCCCTACAGGGAATTTGACATAAGAAAAGGGAAATGTCTGTAAAATGATGATCGAGAAACTCAATCAAATGCATTTTTTTTTTTTTTTTTGAACTAATGTAAATTTACAGAGAGTCCCGGTTTTTGTTTATGTGTTTTTACAGAAACTTTTAACAATGTACTGTTAAATTCATATTCATATAACAGTAGGCTGAAGAAAATTTCTTGGATATGTTTGGAAAATACCGCATTACAACAGGATTTAACAAATATTACAACTTTCCAATAATTTTTGCGTTTTATTACACATGATTCGTTCAGAAACGTAACCTGTATTTTTAATTTAAAGAATGAAATATATGTTTAAAATAAAAGCAACGCCAACAGCGCCAACAGAATTAAGCATACTTTTATTGTTATTATCATTTCTAAATGCCAAAAAAAACCCCAATGAAGTCATAATAAGAAATGCATACACATTTACTACATCTAGATAGTAACAAAAATAATTGTTAAGGCAAAATAATACTCAATGAAAAGACATGTCCATCTAAGTGTACGTCAGAGCCGAAAGGTTTATAAAGAAGCAATGATTTTAAAATTATAAACTAATGAGCTGTTTTTAAGGTAAATACTGTAAATAATACATTACTGGCACATTCAAAAGAATTTATTAGGATGTGAAAATTACGATAGTGCGATAAAATCAAAGCAAAGTAGTGTCGATAAAAATATCCCTTCTTTTAAAAGAGATAAATCTGACAACTCTGTTGATTTACAATCTTATATCCAGGCAAATGTAATAAGAACACCTACTCTGAAATTACATTAAATTTTTTAAATATTATATATTTTTAAATAATCAATCTACTATATTTTCATATCAGTTAATAAAATGGTGTTTGATTTTTTTTTTTTTTTTTTTTTTTTAATAGCACTATGTATATTTTATATTTTTAATTTCAGAAAATAAATAATAGAAAGATAAAACTACACAATTTGCAAATACCACAATTTTTTCCGAAAATCATTGTATTTACAAGTCTATCATTAAAATAGATTTCCGTAGGCCGTGTATACCAACGGATAATAAATCAACGAATACACGAAAAGCAAACATCATAATCCTAAATTAAACAGTAGAAACGGTTAGAAAGCAATTTATTAATTTACACTGTGCAAATATCAGTTTAAATACTAAGAAAATGTCAATTGAGGGAGAAAGTTAAGAGCTAGGGATATGTTGTTAGAAACATTAATATCAGATTGCAAGATTTTTATGGATTTAAGTGAGTGAAAGAAAATTATAGTAAGAATATAATTATTCTGAAACAATAAATAACAAATATGCAAAAATATCTGCATATTTTCTTACTTTAATAAAGCTTTTGAATTCATGAAAATGTTATTTTGAAAGATTACAAAATAATAGTAATTATTATTATTATTGTAATTATAATAATAATAATATAAAAAAATAATATTTAGGTGAAATACTGCTGCATATTTTCTTATGAAAGTTCTGCATCCTTCATAGAAAATACGGTTTTTACTTTACTTTTATTTGTTTATTTTTTGGTACGGCAATTTCATTAGTTCCAAAGTTTCATATACTTGAGCTCCACTTTTTCCATATTCCCTTTATTTATATTCAAAAATTTGAGATTACATAAGACTAAGTTCACTATTCGGAAGCTGTACCAATAAGGTACAGCTTGTTCACAAAACAATTAGAAAATAAAATGCTTTTATTAGAATCATAAAAATCTTGACTCTTAACTATGAGAAAAATATACGAAATTTAACTGAAACATATTCATTCAAGATATATTGTAAAAATTTACGGGCCATCATTGATTCACGATCCACGATGCAAGATATCATGGTCACTCTCAGAAATACTGTCTTCAATTCAAGGAAGTTTTCCTAGCAGCAAATGTGCCGGAATATTTCCGTTATTTGAAGAAACTTCGTTTCTCTTTTCTCCGTTACAGCAGATAAAATATACGTCAGTCGAAGAAATCGGGGATAAAATAAAAGTCGCTGATCTTGGAGTCGAACCAGTACCTTTCTGTTATGAGCCGAGTAGTTTAACCGTTCGGCTACAGTTCAGCAGTGAAATAGTTTGAAGTGAATATGTTTGCTTCAGCTGGATACGACACGTGATTAATCTCTTTAAAAAGTTGGGAATTTTTAAATTGATTTCGGGAAGATTTTGCCATTAATGAGATTGTAGCTGGGGCTTTAATACTTTAGTATTAAAATAGGATAAAAATGTGAATTCTAAATATTTAAAAATTGATTGTTAGATGTAAAATATGAATATTATATTTTTATTACAGAAGAAATGTGTCTTTTTGAATAAAAGCGATTTTTTGCCCACTTAATAGAGTGTCATCGAAAAATAATGCCTAGATTTTAAGTAACTGTCACAAAAAACTATGAAAGGTAATTTATTGGTTTTAGTCTTATAATGTGCGGCAAAAAATAATTTTTTTTTCATACCTTAGTATGTTTCATTGTGAGCACCGTTCGGTGTGCACCAGGAGCAAATGTGTGCAATGTGAGCACCAGGAGCAGTTTGACCTGGATAAATTCTCCGAAAACGCCGCTGTACACTGACTATTGACTTTGACTCCACATACCAAATCACGCACTGTGCTTTTTGTTGCACGGTCAACATCGTACTGTGCTTTTTGTTGCACGGTCAACATCGTACTGTGCTTTTTGTTGCACGGTCAACATCGTACTGAGCAGCTGCAGTCCGGAGCGTCGGCTGACCTTGACGATTGCGAAACTAATCCGCGCATAACACAGACACGCAAACGAATTCTGGTGAACTAAAACCAAACGTGCGTTCACCAGTTATCGTGTAGCGAAATAATTACTCATTTAACATAAAAGGTTTCGATGTTATGATTTTTTAAAATCTAGGCATTATTTTTCGATGACCCTGTATTTTAATTACTATATCTATTTTAAATGAATTCATTTAGAATACGCGAATATATTTTTATATCTTTAAAAAATAAACCGTGAGCATTTTTTTAAAATTGAGAAAAATAATTGTTAAAAAATAAAGTTATTTATTTTTTAACTCGAAAATATATTTTTTTTTCCTTTTTTAATTAGATTAGAAATCTTAATTTATAAAATTTTCCTGTTTTTCGGACTTTCGGGAAGAATTCGCGGATAAAACAAGTTTCCTAGGAGTACGAAAATTATTTGTTAAAAAATGGGGAATAATTTAGTGTATACAGGCGAGTTTTTCTGACATAGCGGAAGTAATAAGAAGTTCTTTTTATGAAAAACTTAAATAGCTGCTTATCTTTATTCAGTGAGAAAAAGCAAAGGTGCCTTTACGTCATATGAAGTCTGTAAAATAGACAAACGGTCATTCTAGTTGTGCTAATCTATTATACAAGTATCTGGTACAAGTATTTTATGTCTCATTAAATATCTGTTATCGTCTTCACATCCAAGTGTAAATAATATTGTGATTAAGTTCTCTTATTATTTATCAAAATACCCCGTAAATAAGAAGAGATTTCATCTTATTTCTTTATATTTATTTTTTATAAGTATAGGTCAAAGGATTTACTAATTAATTTGCAAAACTAAAACAGCCCTTTTGAATGTCCAAGCAAACTATATATTCCAACTACGTATATTTAAATTTAAAAAAGAGTATTTAACTTAACTTTACAAATGACAGCAATTTAAAATAATGAGGAACAAAGTTCAAAATAAATGAATGAAAGTCTGTAAAAAAAAAAAACACAAAGTAGTTAAAAAACTTAAAAAGTCGAAACAGAAAAGTAATTTTGCTGAAAAAAAAATAGTGAATTTTTCTCCTGAAAGAATGCGATTCGAAACATTAATTATTTTTAACAGAACTGCTTAAGAATTTGAAATATAGAAAATGATTTATGGCATTTAAAAGAAACAATTTAAAACTAATGATGATGATGAATGCTACTTTTCTTATAGTGAATATTGTAAAAAAAAAAAAAAAAGAATTCTATTTTTATTCTTTATTAACAATTAAATGTAATTTTACAAGAATAACTATTTATCCTGAGTTTCTAAAAATGCAGTAATGTGTTTCATTTTCTTAAATGAACAGTTGGCAGCGTTTTACTCATTTTGCCAGACATTTGTCTCTCACGTGACATTGTTAAGTTGATGAGGTATATACAATGAGAGAAAGTTGTATTCTGGATTACAACACAAGGTAGAGACGAAAATACATAAACATTAAGGAAAACGTCCTGATGATCGTGTTTAGCAGAAAGTTTCAAAAAGTCCTTCCGGCCAGTGCCGGGAGGAAGAGGTAGCTTTCATATTCCTTATTTTTAAAAAGCCAACTTATATTATTCAAACACAGGAAGCTCAATTAAGTAGAAACCGAATGTAGGAGATTCAATACTAATTTTTATCAATACTAAATCATTATGAATGAGAATTTCGCGAAATTAGTCAGCTTTATCCAAGCTGCTTTTATTTAAAGTCACTTACATTTGGCTGCCAAATTCGGCGATTTCTTAAAGTGCCTGCCATTTTAAGACAACATTGTAGATGAGGCTAACCAATGAACTTTGTCGAGACCTTAGTAATTGCTGTGCACATGCTCACTCATATCGGAATCGGTTGATATATACGAGTGCTGTCGCAGGCAAAAAATCAGATTTTTCAAAATGTCACCCACTTTAGAAATTGAAACTGCTATATCTGAGCCATTTTTTAAGATAAAGACAAACAAAAAATGCTCCTGAATCCTTATATCAAGGTCAAATACTTAAGAAAGAAACCTTTTTCAATTTCTAATTTTTTTGCACCTCACTTAAAATATATCTTTTTTTAATTTAATGGCCGCCATTTTGAAACAAGATGGCTGATGAAGCTGGCCAGCGAACTTGGTCGAGATATTGATGTATACTATCTACATGCCTTCTTCCATCGAAATAGGCGAATACGTGTGGTATCGCGTGACAAATACAAGATCGTTTCAAAGTGTTAGCCATGATAGAAATTCAAAGTGCTATAATTCAACCACTTTTTAAGATATAAACAAAAGAACAAATTTTCAGAAACAAAAACTGCTCCAGAATCTTTGTATCAAGGCCAAACACATAAAAAAAATTTTTTTCATTTTCCAATTTTTTAATACCTCATTTTAAATTTTAAATTACATTTTTTAAAAAGATGGCAACCCTTTTGAAACAAGATGGCGAATGAAGCTGGCCAACGAACTCGGTCGAGACATTGGTATGTACTATGAACAGACCAAGTTACATTCAAATCGGTTCATAAATACGCCTGTTATCGCGTGACAAAAATCAGGTCGTTTTAAAATGTCAGCCACAATAGAAATTCAAAATGTTATAACTCAGCCATTTTTTTAGATATAGACGAAACAAAAACTGTTCCGGAATTTTTGTATTAAAATCAAACACATACGAAAAAACTCTTTTTCATTTTCCAATTTTTTGGTAACTCATTTTAAATTTAAATTTTTTTTTAAATGGCCACCATTTTGAAACAAGATGGCGAATGAAGCTGGTCAACGAACTCGGTTGAGTTATTTGTATGTACTATGTACACACCAAGGTACGTCCAAATCGGTTCATAAATACGTCTGTTATCACGTGACAAAATTCAGGACGTTTCAAAATGTCAGCTTCGCTAGAAATTCGAAATGCTATAACTCAGCCATTTTTTAAGATATAGACGAAACAAAAACTGCTATGGAGTCTTTGTATAAAGGTCAAATACATAAGAAAAAAATATTTTTCCGTTTTCATTTTTTTGGTACCACATTTCAAATTTCAAATTTTTTAAATGGCCGACATTTTGAAACAAAATAGCGGATGAAGCTGGCCAACGAACTCGGTCGAGACATTGGTATGTACTATGTACACACCGAATTACATCCAAATCGGTTCATAAATACGAGAGTTACAGTGTGACATAAGTTATATATATATATATATATATATATATATATATATCAATTTTGAACGGAGGGTGGTTTCGGGATCTGGGGGTCATGATCGATGAAAATATACCAAAATTTTTTGAAATCGCTTTCCTCCGAACGGCTGCAGTAAGTAGCTTTTTGTAAAGAAAGCTACCTAATAAATGTAAAGATACTTAGTCAGTAAAATTCTGCTTACCCTAAGAAAACACGATTGTTTTAGTAACTAAATTATTTTTCTTTAGAAAGCGTTTCGAAAAAGCTTTAAAAAAATCACAGAAATCGTAATAAAAAGTGGATCACGGAAAAGATGCAATAATAAAACTAAAGTAACTTGGGTTGTAAGAAGTTCTAGAGAAATAATAATAATTATAAGATATAATAACAAAGTTATGTTATAGCCAGTGTTCTCGCTGGCTTTTGATCAACATTAGTGATTTGGCGAATAAGAAATAAAAAACAGTAGTCAAAGGAACAGAAATGTTAGCAAAATAGATTCGGCTTAAACACTGAAAAATCTATCTTTAACCCTTTATTGTATCCCTTTTTTTTTAATATGTTCTAAAATAACCTAGTTTTTCTAATTGCTTATACAATAAAAATTCGAGTATCCGTTACAGAAACTATTGAAAATAAGTATAAATTTCTAAATGTCTCCAAAATGTGTAAATGTTTCAGACATTTATTTAACTGTCTAAATAAAAGTTAAACACACCGATCTTTGATTTACCGTTGTGAAAATATACACTAAAAATGTCCATGAGATTTCGACTCTTAAGCGTTTGAAAAAATTTGACCGGCCAGTGGTACTTTGCATACATTTAATAAATAATATGGTAAATGGCTAATTTAAACACTACATTCCAGCAAACATTTCCTGTATTTGGCGCTTAATTCGAGTAATCTTGTTTGCGTTTTTACTGCCGCGACGCTGGAGCATATATAGCGATTAATTGACAATAGAAAAATACCTATCGCATAAGCCAGGGTTGGCGAACCTATGGCACGCGTGCCAGAGTTGGCACGTAAGCTAATTTTTCTCGCACACGAAAATTAAAATTTTTATAATCGTTATACAGATAAAATCCATTTTTTTTATTTCTGTTATAACTAATTTTAACGCGTGTATGTAATCTGTTTTATGTAATAAAATGTTATAAATTTTATGTAATAAAATTTTATTATATACGGGCAGATCACAAATAATGCAATTATTTCTTGCATCAATTAACACATCAGAATAATTTTTTTCTGTCATTCTATACAGTGTTATCAACGTATTTTGCCTTTCGATATGAATTTATAAAGCCATAATTTATATTTGTAAAAATAACAAAATATGAACCAGATATAAAGCATTTTCTATCGAAAGTACAACAGAAAAAAATTATCAATACATTATTAGTACATTTTTTAATGCAACTTTGAAAATTATGACCGAGATGTTGCATCAATAATAAGTTTAAAATTAATGAAATAAAATCTCGTATTTTTTCCCTTATTACAGTACATACCGCATAAATGAATCCCATTTAAAAATTAAATATGCATTCATTTAATGGCTGATTCCAGTAAGGCCAGTGCGCCGAAATGTGATGACCCCTAAATGCGATAATGTTCGTTTCCTGGTAATCTTAATGCAAGAATTATAAATAAATGCTGTATAATGAGGCATCCGATCTTAATGAACAAAACACGAAATATTTATCAGCATTTAAAACGTTTTATATTAAACATGTTCCCATTCCAATGGACATCGCTCATTTTATAGCGCCCCAGTGTTTCCTAAATGCGATAAAAAATCCCGAAATTGGTTCAAGTTTTTTTTTCTGTTAACTTTGAAGATTAAATAAAATTACGGGCGTCAATGGCTACCGTGTGTGTTTCATTTACCAGCGAAGTTAGCTCGTGAAAACGCGAAAAGTTTTCAGATTTGAGTTCTAAAGTTTTCCACGCATTTAGCCAACTTCAGTTGCCTATTAGCGACAAAGACAATGAATGTCCTAAATGCGGCTAAGCTGCCAACATTTTAAGCTTTTCTGTACCACAAAAATTTTATAATAAATTTTATCTTTTTAAATCGTTGCAATTTGCCGATTAAATAAGGCAAAAATTTCTATTAAATTTTTGTGGTACGAAAAAGCGAAAAAGTTTCAGCTCTGATTACGGGGAGACTTTTAGGATAATAAACTAAGGTATATTTATATGGTATTTTCATAAATTGCATTAACCCCTTGGGGACGAGCGACCGGTATTCGTGCCGCGTAAGGTGCTCAGAATCAGTGATTATTCTCACAGGTAAATTTTTATTGTAAATGTTGCCTTATTTAATCCGAGCATTTCCCCCATTCAATTAGGCAAAAATTTCTGTTTTGAAAGACCGGTGATAAACGATTAAAAAGTCTGTAAAAGACGCAAGTCCCGAAGCGGTTAAAATTATGTTTAAAGCAGAAATTGTGTTTAAATAGGCTGTGTTGAGTCAATAAATTAAGAATTTCAAGATGATTCTCCAATAGTGTTTTCTTTTACCGCGCACTTAAACGTGTATTTGAAATGAGCAAAATAAAAAAATATACTCACCTTTAAAATTTTTAATTTAAAAAATGCCATTTTTTAACTCAGTCAGTGCGCCATAAAAAATGGTAACGTTCCGCGTTTATCCCGGGATCGTTTTCCCTTTTCATAAGTTTTTATAACGGGAATTTTTAATTTTCTTTCTGAAATATTCCTACTACTCGGTACCTAAATTTCATAAAACAAATCTGTGTTTTGTAAAGCAGGGGTGGCAAACCCGTTGCCAGTGGACAAACTGCCATCACTATTTCTGAAGAGCAATTTATTTAATGACAGACATTATAGAACTAATGTTTTAAAAAGAAAAAAAATAATTTTTAAGAAATGCTGCAATTCTTAGTAAAAGTTTCAAAAGAACAAACGTCTTTGGAATGTATCGTCGCTACCATGTCAAACTATCCAATGTGAAAAAATGCATTTTTCAAATTTTGTGCCATTTTATTGTACTGTGCGTGATACGTACTAAGCAAAATCGGCACGTCTCTAGCTTGCTTAGAAACTTAGATAATGACTTTTTCAAAGTATCCAATATGCACTTTTTTCTAAAATTTACAATGTCAAACTGTCCAACATGGCATATTCGATCCTTTGCCGCAAATGTTTGAATATTTTTCTTTTTCTAAGCATCCGTACCATGTCAAACTATCCAATATGAAAATAGTCTTTTTATCAGGAAGACAAAAACTGTTTTATTTATGTATTGAAATTTCACGCAATTGACATATGTTTTTGATGTTTACTATAGCATATGTTTTCTATTGTTAATGGAATGTGAGAATTTTTAGTTCATTTATAGGGTCACTCAAAAGAATACATTACACTCAATAGGAAAAAGAGCGATGTCTCTTAGTGTTACGATATTTAAAACATAATGAAATTAATATAGATTTATCAAGTGTATTAAAACATGTTTAAGCAGAATATGGTGTGTAAGTCATTTATTATTATTTACAGGTTCATACGAAAGAATTTTGTTATATAATGGTTTATAGTTTTAAAAAATGTTTCAAGCATATGTTAGTAATGTTAAAATATTCCAAACCAAGTGAAATTGACATCAGTAATTGATTTACATTACAAGTTGCTTACTGTAGAATATGACATGGGCGATAGTTATCGTTAATTTACAGGGACACACAAAATTTCTGCTACACTGCTGTCTATTAGTGATAGTTGTTTGTTTTGCGTTTTCAATTATAGTATAAGTTTTTAACTATTTGAATATTACGTGGTGTGTATAAATTGCATAGGTCATATACAGGGCTATACAAAAGTATTTGTAAGGCCTTTGTATGAGCGTGAATTTCTTAAAGGAGATTTTTAATTGAGTTGTGCATTTTTAGTCTTTTATTTATTTTTACTATACTAAAATATGTTAGAAGAATTTCCTTATATGCAGGGCTACGCAAAGAACTGAAAACATTGCCGGCTATGACTGGCAATTTTTGGAAGTGTGTTTATAACAATTTTTTGCCTGAATTAAATTTTACCATATTACGTAACATGTATAAAAATCTGTAGATAATATACAGGGCCATACAAGAAGGTCGGGTATATTTCCGTTTATTGGCGGAAATGTCTAAAGGTGGAAAGTGTAAATTGCGTTACGCGTTTCCTAATTAAACTAAATTGTCGCATACTATCTAGATTATATAAAAATCTATAGATCATTTTCAGGGCTTTACAAACTGATTCGAGTACTTTTTCTGTCTAATGACGGTAATTGTTTTTTAGTGAATTCTTTTGTGCAGCCCTGTATACGAGATATAGAATTTTTATAAAACATGCAAAAAAATAGTTATATTTAAAAGCGCATACCAAAATTCAAAAACGCACTTCCAGCAATTATTGCTAAAAGACAGTATTTTAACCCATTTCTTTTGTGTGTCCCTGTAAATTAACGACAAATGCTACGAATGCATGCCCTATTCTGTCGTAATCTTCTTGTAATGAAATTCAGTGATATAGCGTAATGTCATTAAAATACTCCCCAAATGATTTTTCCCCAATATACCATAATGTAATGGAAATCTTTTGGGTGCCCCTGTAAATGAACTATTAATGTTACACATTTCATATGCAATACTGATCATGCCACTGTAAGCAACATTAACATTTTTTAATTGCATGAAAATCTGAGCATATTTATGTGAGTTAGAGCGTGGACAGACAAACCGAATTAATAAAAACTTTTCAACCTTGTTGGAATGTTAAAAAATATAATAGGTTGAAAACTCACATTCAGTAATTTCTACCAATAGACGAGCATTACTGAATTGCTTTGTACAACCCTGTATATTACCAACAGATTTTTATACATGCCGCATAATAAGCTAAAAATTTAATGCAAGCTAAAAGACGCTTAAAACCACTAAAATAATACTTCCAGAAATTATCATCCATAATTGTCCATATTTCTAGTTCTTTGATTCTGTATATGATTTTGGACTTATATATGATTTAACTTATGTTCCACAAACGTCTCATATACTAATAATAGTTTAGTTTTGAAATGCATAACACAATTAAAAACTACGTTTAAGCAGTTCAGAATCATACTAATTAATGCTAACTAATTATTTTAGGTAGTCCTCTATACAATCTACAGAATTTATACATACCACGTAGTATGCACATTGTTTTAAAACGCATACCATAACGTAAAATGCATTTCCAGCAATTATCACTAATAGATTGTACTTTAACCGAAATCTTTTGTGTGTCGCTGTAAATGAACGATAACTGAAGTACACCTCATATTCTAACATAGGGATATTGCTGTGCACCTCAGTAACGTATATAAATTTAATTATATTTGAAATAAACATAATTAAACTAAACCACAAACCGGAAAGGATTAATGGGAGATTAAATAAATCAAAGATTTCTATTCCAAAATAGTGGTAGAAAGGGGCCCATGAGTTTCTTAGAATTAATAGCGCAAAGATTACTATTCATAATTACGGGTATGAAGTGCCTGTTGTTGCCCACCCCATTATTTGAGAGATTTTTGTTATCTTATGTTTATAAAATTAACAGAATGTTTAAAAATCAGCTTTTATCTTTATTAATTTACTGTATATTCGTTATTAAAATTATTAAAGAAAAATCTTAAGAATATTGAATATATAAATGCCAAAATTTTTACAAATTAAACTATTGAATACGACACATTTGCTACTATGAAACTACGAATCTGGGAAAAATACAAAATTTTTACAAGTCAAACTATCCAATTTGGCATATTCGCTACTATGGAATGGCGAACCTGGGAAAAGCACAAAATTTTTACAAGTCAAACTATCCAATGTGGCATATTGGACAGTCTGAAGCTGAAAAAGTTCAACGAAGCTGAAAAAGTACAAATAATCATACCATATCAAACTATCCAATGTGATATTTTGGCGAGTAAAATTATTCAAATGATTTATCTCAATAGCATGTTTAAATAGGATATAAAACAACACCCGAAAATTATAATAATTGTTTACTGCTGCTTGGCGCTGATTTTAAATCCACAATTAAAACAGTTTTTTCGCCCTCCTGAAAAGTGGCTATTTTCACATTGGATAGTTTGACATGGTACCGACGATATGTGGAACTTTATCATTTGTTTTCAAGTCTAAAGGTTAAAATCAGTGGCCAGGGTGGCCAGGGTGAGGGTCCAGATGCTCTGTGTATCAATAGTTTTGTAAAGTTTTCTTCGCCTTATTAGATCTGAGAATTTTCTGCTATTCATTAATACGAAGAAAACTTTTGAATATTAGTGGTATCAGGATTATTTGGACTCCCACCCTGGCTATGCCACAGGTTAAAATGTTTATCTGCTTTCAGATATGCTTACAATGTGATGTTTTTAATCTGCTCATGCAAATCATTGCCACCAGTTTCCACTAAAAGCAACGTTGAAATATAAATTTAGTTAACATGTTTGGCCCTCACGCTACCCAGATTTTGGTGCGTCTTGAACGTAAACGGTACTATACCATGCAGTGGTTTGTTAATGCCAAACGCTTGTTTGAAATGGAACCATGGGACATTCCTATATTTTCGTACTGCGTGGAAACTAATCCATCCTCTACTTCTGAAATTCGTTTGATGAAAACAGTTTCGCAGGCAATTCAAAATCCTACTAAAAAGCGAAAATCCGCTGAATCAAACTTTGCTGCATGTTTAAAAACTGTAGCAAGTTTAAAAATATGGAAAAACAAAATAGGACAATGAAAAAGCAAAAGTAGCATCAAAAAATGAAAAAGAGAGAATGATTAAAGCGTAAAAAATCAAAAACAGCATTTCAAAAACAAAATTCTTAAAAATCTGAAGTCAGTCACTAAAACAATCTGGAAGTAAAGCTTCAACAACTTAAACCTTAATCGTATATAGATCCATACCATTCAGATATCAAAAAGAAAAATTAAGGCCTACACGGAAGGTGAAAATAAAAAATGCGTTAAAAGCAAACTTAAAATATTTGGTAAAACTTGTTGTATCCGTCATTCATTAATTACTTCCAGTTTTATCGATGGTCAAATTTAAAAGTCTGTTAAATATGAATTTTGAAGTATGCTTTATTTAAGTAAAATGTATTTAAGATTGTACCGTTATGATTTTTTATGTAAATTATTAGTTTATTCAATTGTTCAATAATAAGCTATTCAACATTCAATTTGAGGTATTTCAACTCTTTACAAAGTAATTAAAATATGTATAGCAATTAAATGAATATTTTAAGATGAAATAAGATGTGTAAAACGTATTGTCACATTTAGGACATTGAATGTCTCATTTAGGATTTAACTACATTAAATGCGACAAAAAAGACCTAAATACTGTAAAAGCACTTATTTTCGCGAGCCGTAATTTTCGCGAAAATGACGATATCGTTGATTTCGCGAGCTGAAAATTTCGCGAATTTTATATGAACAGATCCGAAAGTTGAAAAATCCCGAAGCTAACTAAAGAGAACCTATTTTGAATAAGGCATTTTAATAAACTTCCTTTTGCCAAACATGAGATAATTTTGAATGGCTTCAAATAAGCTTGTATAAATATTGTGAGTGAATGAGCTGCATTCTATTAGTTGTATTATTGATTTATTCAAGAAATAGTTTTATAGTATTCAAGAAATTTTTGTACTTATTTCTTATTTAAGTAACTGTAATCATTAAAGTTTGGATAAGTAAAAAATTTGATTCATTATTATTATTTGAGGAGAAAAAATATATTTCGCGAGGCATAAATTTTCGCGATTACGACGGGCTCGCGAAAATAAGTGCTTTTACAGTACGACAATGATATAATGTTGGCTTATAGTAAAAATAACGATCCAATTTTTACGAAAAAATTTAGTGTTGAACTAAAGGCACAGAATTCAACAATTTTCTAGTTATTAAAATATATATTTATTAACAAAATCCCAAATATTCCCTAAATGCGACAAAACTATGGGGAATCGTGTCGCATTTAGGCACAATGACTTTATATAGAAAAATCACATTTTGATCTTTAATTATTAACGCATAAAATCAACTACTTTTATAGCCAGTGTTTTGTATAAACATCGCACTCTTGAAAATTATTTTTGTGTAAGTTTGGCACATTACATTGTTGATAGATACTGTTTGTGAATTTTCGGCACGCACACGTGAAAAGGTTTGCCGAGCCTGGTATAAGCCTTTCTGTGTCTTTTGTCTGTTGTTAAACTAAATTGGTGCTGAGTCAGTATCTGTATAAATAAAGCAATGTAAATGGCACGGTGCGATTGAACATGTTAAAGCAACATCAATCGTTCAGTAACGTGCCTAAGAATCCTGACTTTATTGGCACACCGCACACGCAAGCACACTTACTGAATCGACACTCACAATTTGGCGAATTTGACTGTTGGTTTATTCGCCAAATGAAGAATTTTGTCGCGATTTGGTACATTGGCGAGCGGCAGCGAGAGCCCTGGTTGTAGCTAACAGATGAAATGTTCATACACATTTTTAAAAAGTATCGCGGTTATTGAAAAAAAATCCTTTTTTTAATTATAAATCATTAGTTTTTTTAATCATTAATTTGGAGTCTTCAGTATTATCCATTTAATTTAAATTTTGTTCACAAATATTAAAAAAAAAAGGATTTATTTTATTAATTTGTGGAAATTAAAAGTTTACACAAAAAAGATTCAAACAAAAAAATTCCAATTAAAAGAAAGTAAATGGATTCAGAATCTTTTTTCTTAAATATATTGGGTTATCAACAGTGGCGTGGCGTCCGGTCATCGCTGGATGCGGCGATAACCAAGCAATATTTTAAAACTCTTAATAGGCTTTTAAAACTCTACGATCCAGTTTTAGCAGAACATTTGGAGTTCATGTATAAATGAATGTAAGATTTAAAGTTTCTTTTTTGAACATTCAACCATTGAATTTTAGAGTTAATAATTTTTCACCACAAACTTAAATAATTGCGATGACCACCGAAAATTTTCACGCCACGCCACTGGTTATCAAGTATGGAACTTGTGATTACAAACGGGTCATATTACCAATGGGGCAATCATCCACCAGAACATTTTAATAGATATTTTCATCTTATATAAAAGCCATATTCATGAAAAATTACTGCCATGAATAACACTTTTTTTTTTTTTTTTTTTTTTTTTACTGGCGGAAGATTCCCCCCCCCCCCCCGTTGGTAATATGGCCTTTTTGTAGTCGCAAGATTCACACGTAATGACATTATATTTATAATTTGATTGTACACAATACAGGGTATCCATAAAAGAATGTCTCAGTTATACATTTTAGTAGTATCAACTGCAAGCGTTGTAGAGAGTTGGTTCAAGGTCACAAATAAAGAGTAAATCAAACGTTTTTAGATAAGCGCATGCGCGAGTACTGCTTTGTTATTTCCTCACTTGCAATGCCACGTGCGCAAAATGGTTACTCCTGCGCGTAAAGCATCGTAGCTGCTCTGAAGATTTAAAGCCGTTAGAGCCGTGCGATTTTTCCCTTTGGGGCTTTATAAAATATCGTGTCTGCGTTCTGCCGCTACCTAATGATTTGCCAGAGTTGAAGAGGCTATTGTTTCCATTACTCCGGACTTGTTAACTGAAGTGTGAGAAGAATTGGACTTTATGTTGGATGTCTGCTGTATAACTAAAGGTGCAGATATTGAGCATTTGTAATGAAGACTGGGTTAGTTTACCTTCGATTTGATGTATGATTTGTTGTAAATAGTCTAAATTAAATTGTTATAATATACCATTGAAACTGGGACATTCTTTTAAGGAGCTTCCTATGTTTTTTTAAATATTTATTTCATAAAATAGACTATATAGCCAAAGGTGACCGGTCACTTGCGATTTCAGACGTTTTCTTAAATATCTAGAAAAATACATGAGGAATTATCTTGAAATTCCAGGTGTGTAAACAAAATAGTACAGGTCATATATTTCCGTAAAGATTTTTTCCCTAAATCTTATAGGGGACCGTCAACAAATTGAAAAAGAACGAATATCTTTTGGATAACCCTGTAAACACTAACGTAGCAAAAGCGTTCAACACAGTAGATTATGATGTAAACACTAACGTAGCAAAAGCGTTCAACACAGTAGATTATGATTAAGTGTCTTATTGCAATAAACTGCGTTCATTTTTATGAGAATAGCATGTATATTCGTAGAGAAATTAAAGTTTTTATAAAAAGAGTCCCAAATTTTGCCAAGTCTTTTGCTTATAATTTACAGAGTTCTTAATATAAAAAACAAAGTTCTTTTCAGAAAATATGATAAGCAACATTGTACACAATACCTTGCAATCAGAATTAAAAAATAATAAAAACTGGATGAAAATGGGCAGGTTTACTAAAAAATGTTTCACTGCGCATGCGCGAATACAATCAAAATATAATATGCATAATATATTAGCTAAGTATATAGAGCAACATTTGTGTAAGTCTTAAAATCATAGATTGAAAATTCTGAAAATTACCGTTTATAGAATAAGCTCCAAATCCGTTGTTCTCAAAAATGAAGCAAACAAATAAGGGGTTGTATCCATATATACATTAATTAGTGCCAATATAGCATACACAATATTGCACGTATTACTGTATTTGGATACAGCCCCTCATCTTTTTGCTTCATTTTGGGAACAACGATTTCGAGCTTATTCTATCAACGATAATTTTCTAATTTTTATCGATAGAAACGATAAAAACTATCTAAAAACGATAGTTTGTATTCAAGCAAAGAAATATCATTGCTTGAATACAAACTATTCTATTAACGATAATTTTCTAATTTTTATCGATAGAAACGATAAAAACTATCTAAAAACGATAGTTTGTATACAAGCAAAGAAATATCATTGCTTGAATACAAACTATATTTTGTATTCAAGCAACAAAATATAGTTGCTTGAATAAATAAATTCTATCAACGTTTTTTTCAATTTGTTGGCGGTCCCCTATGAGGTTTCGGGAAAAAATCTTCACGGAAATATATGACCTGTACTATTCTGTTTACACAACTGGAGTTTCAAGATAATTCCTCATGTATTTTTCTAGATATTTAAGAAAACATCTAAAATCGCATGTGACCGGTCGCCTTTGACCATATAGAGTATCAAGTTTTCAACACAAGATTATTCTTTTTTTGTTTGTATAATATTAACAAGCTGTAGGAAACACAGAATGAAAATCACTTTAAAAACTTTCATCACAAATGAAAGTTTGAATCCTTTACTTATTAAGAGCCATTATTTTGAAAATCAGACAAGTGCGATAGTTGTATTTTTTGTTTTGCCTGATTTTTTTTTTATGTTGAAGTAGATCATATTTAATGAATATTGTGCAATTTTGAAGCCCTGAAAAAAAAAATCCTGTTTCCTGTAAAAAATGTCAAAGTTCAACATCATGAATTCCTTTTTTCATGAAACTTGAAATGCCAGTATGTTTGAACTGCTATATCTCTGGAAAGCAACAACATCCCAAAATTCTTTTGTCAAAAACTGTTAGTATAACATTATATGCTTAGTAAAATTTACTTGTTTCCATGGGGCATTGTTAATTTTCATTGTTATGTTGCCACAAAATGCAATCAAAATGACGTTTTTGTCCGTTTTCTGCACTTATTATCTTAGTTAAGCAATAGTACCCCAAAATTTTTCTTATAGAATATGAAAGTTTACTATTAGGACAAGCTAAGTAATATAGAACTTTATCGGGATATCGGTGCTGTTAGCAGATATAATCTGTTAAATATTCCAATGTTTCAAAATCTGCAACTTTTGAATTAGTCCTATCTCAAAACAGCATCACAGTTGAATGAAACAAAATATATCAGGTGGTAGTTGAACATATGTACAAAAGCATGGAAACAAAAATAAGTGGGGTCTCATCCTATTTTCAGAAAAAAATGACAAAACTTAGAAAAAAAAGCAGTGTCAATATCAGGCTTCTTCCCTATCAGAAAATGATTTATCCCGTTTCTCTTTCCATTTCGTATGTTTTTCCTTTATCAGGAAATGGAACATCCCTTTTCTCTTTCTCTTTGTAGAGAAAAAGCCTGATTATTGCATTGCCTTTTTGTAAAGTTTGTCATTTTTTCCTTCTAAAAATAGCATGAGGCCCCACTTTTTTTTTCGTTTCCATGTTTTTGTACATATGTTCAATTACTACCTGATATATATATTTTTTATTCAACTGTGATGCTGTTTTGAAATAGGACTAATTCAAATGTTGCAGATTTTGAAACTTTTGAATATTTAACAGATTATATCTGCTAACAGCATCGATATCCCAGTAAAGTTCTATATTACTTAGCTTTTCCTAATAGTAAACTTTCATATTCTATAAGAAAAATTTGGGGTACTATTGCTTAACTAAGATAATAAGTGCAGAAAACGGACAAAAACGTCATTTCGATTGCATTTTGTGGCAATATAACAATGAAAATTAACAATACCCCCATGGAACCAAGTAAATGTTACTAAGCATGCAGTGTTATACTAACAGTTTATGACAAAAGAATTTTGGGATGTTGTTGCTTTCCAGAGAAATAGCAATCTAAACATACTGGCATTTCAATTTTCATGAAAAATGAGATTCATGGTCTTGAACTTTTACATTTTCTACAGGATAGAGGAAATTTTTTCAGAGCTTCAAAATTTCACATTATTCATTAAATATGATCTACTTCAACATAAAAAAATCAAGCAAAACAAAAAATACAACAATCGCACTTGTCTGTTTTTCAAAATAATGGCTCTTAATAGTAAAAGTATAAAAAAGTAATTTATTACATTATTATATATTATTTTTTATTTTAGTTTCATATTCGTTTAATGTTATAAAATTAAAGAATAATTATAATGAAATTTAAAATGAGTGTATTCAGTGAAATAATACGTCACAGTAAATTATTTACTTCTTTGAATAATAAAACTCATTACTACACAAAGTAAAATTACATAAAACAAATAAAAATTCGATATTCGGAAACTAATTTTAATATAATGTATTCAGTTTTCATAATTGTTAAGCTTGAACATTTAACAAACTTTAATAAATAATAAATTATGTTTTTAAATCATTATATTTTACATTCTGAAACAAAAGAGTCCATGAATTATTTCGAAACTAAAGTTTAATGTTCATATCCTTATATTACGCACCCATTTGTCAGCAATACTGAGCATATATGAATTGAAATGATAAACTAAAATAATGTAATATTTTATGTTAATCCTAGGAAGTGGCTTCTTTAAACACCCATGATTTAAAAAATCTATTTAATTTTATCTATGTTATTAAAACATACAAGTCAGTTACAAATAAATAAACGGTTAGTGGTTTCTTTCAGTTATATACTTGAATAAGTAAAGGAATAAACTATTCATAAAACTTTAAAACATAAAAAATAAAATTCACTTAAATTAACGTAGCTTTAATTGGTAACAATTAAAAATAGTAGTTTATACGATATTTGAAGAAAATTCCAATTCAGCCTAGTACAGCCAATTACTCTATAGACGGCTTCTAAGGGGGAAAAATTACTTTTCCAGTAGGGCTTGGCGAGGCAGAGATAATGGGCTAGGCGAGAAAAGGAAATTTTCAAGCAAATTTCTTGGCAACCTATTCACTTTCTCATATACACAAGCAATTTTTTCAATATTTATACAATTTATTTAATATAAAGTACTTTTATATTATGCCTACTTTTACATGCAAACAGAACTAAATTGTATATAAAATAATAATATCATATATAAATAAAATATTTTTAGATATATAAATACATATATAAACAATGAGAAAAGTTCATTAAACTTGTATTTAAAGCTGTTTACATGATTTGACAAAATACCTTACTTTTCGAAGCCAAGCTTTTAAAAAACCGCCAAGATCCCTATACTGGAAATATGTATTCGCTCCCACACACACACGCACAAAAAGGAGCGATTCGCCATTTGTAATTTTCAAAATCTAAAGTCATTGTGCTCGTGATCCGTGAATTTTGCTTCGATATCCTATGCGTTCAAATCATAGACAATAAAAAATATCATAGAGTTAGTTGGTTGATCACGCACGTGAAATAAACGATGCGATCTAAAAATTCAAATCCTATATATATGTGGTAATTGTAAATATCCTCATCAATGCAACTTTACTAACTCAAGGGTTTATTTAATAAATATGCAATCTTATATGAAATTAAATGTACAACACGAGGAGCGTGGAAAAAAGCTAAAAAATGTGTGGCAACGGTTTGATGGAAAAATAAGAAAATTCAAGAGATATTTATATTTAGAAGTTCCATAGTTTTTATCTCAACATGAAGGTTGAAGATTCGTTAACTGCTAAATAAAAGATTTGAGCAAGAATTCTAAGTGAATTCCAGTATTTATATTTACAAATGAATAGATCATTGATGTGGATGAACTGTTGTGACCTACTAAGCATATTATTTGTTCGAGTGAATAATAAATACGGTGTAAAATTGATAAATTAATAGATGCACTTATTTGTATTTATAAGCCAAGTGAATCTTTTAGTAATTTTCGGATAAAACCCTACAAATTTTGGGGGCTCGGCCGGGATTTTAATAAAAATTTAAACGATTATGGAAAAAAAACACGTCATTATGTCGATTTTGAACAAAGCGCGACGAAGCGATTTGATTGAACTATGCGAGGAATGCGGAATAAACATGCCAGAGAAAGTAACAATTTTGTCATTAATTGAGGCAATAAAAACTTGGGAAAGTTTTGATGAAGACTTTATAAAAGACCGTCTTGAAGTAATATCATCGGCTAGCAAGGAGAAGAAAAAAATAGCGTTGGAAGAAAGAAAGTTAGAACTTGAAACGCAAGTAGAGAAGGAGAAAGAGCAAAGAAAAAATAGAAGCAGAGAAGGAGAAAGAACAAAGAAAAATAGAAGCAGAGAAGGAGAAAGACGAAAAGAAAATAGCGTTGGAAGAAAGAAAATCAGAACTTGAAGCAGAAGAGAGAAGACGGCAGATAGAGATAGAGGAGAAGAAATTGACGTTAGAAATAGAGGATAAAGAAAAAATGAGAGAATTTGAGTTAAAGAAATTGACAATGCAAGCCGAGATAGACTCTCAGAAGGATGTAGAAATACTAGCTCCAAGAACGGGAACAGGTAAAAATTTTGATTTGTTGAAGTTACTTAATCGTTTTGATAGTGCAAATAGTGATATTTGTATGTTTTTAACATTATATGAGAGACAAGTATCTCAAATGAAAACAGACAAGAATGAATGGGTATCCTGTCTATTAAGTTTATTACCGTTAAAAATAGCTAGCATAATTACAAGAGAAAAGGAACCGGATGTAAATAACTACGAATATATAAAAAATTTGATGACGAATATATAAAAATTCTTTATTGCTGAAAAGATTCAAAATGTCGTCGGAAGAATTTAGACAGAGGTTCATGACTCATAAAAAGGAACCAACAGATAATTGGCGCGATTTTGGTTTTCAATTAAAAACGTACTTTAATGAATGGGTACGTGGAATGAACGTAACAACTTTTGACGGATTAACGGAGTTATTAGTAAATGATCAAGTTAAGCGAAAAATACCGCCAGAAACCAGAGAACGTTTTATTGAGGAATTTCCAAGGATAAAAGAAGCAGATGTATTAGTTGAAAAACTAGATGATTTTGATACAGCGTTGAGAGGATTTAAACCCGCCAAATTACACAAGGCGCAAAATAGCGTGAACAGGGAGGAAAAGTGTAACCAATGGCATCAAAATACTCAGCGAAATAATATAAGACGACACGAAAGACCTATTAATTCAAGAATTATTTGCTATTCTTGTAATTTGCCTGGTCATATCGCTGCCAAATGTACAAATTGTAATCAAATGAGCGCACAAGAGTATTATAGTTCCCCTATAACGAAAACAAACGAGAATGGTGCACAAAAAAGAAACATAATGAGCTTCTCGAAAGCGGAAAATAACGCCAAATCGACAAAAAAGATACGTGTAGTTCCAATAAATGAGAAACCCACGAAAATTATCATCGACACAGCAAGCGATGTGAGTTTAATAAATAAAGAATATTACACCGAAATAGGCGCACCTATATTATGCCAAGGAAATTTGTATATTTTGACTGGATTTGGCGGAGAAGAAACGAAGCCAATGGGATACTTTGAGCATGAAATACAACTAGACGGCGTGAAACTGACAGATAATTTTCACGTAGTATCAGGTCTGGACTGCGACATATTGTTAGGTGTGGAGGCAGTATCAGGTTACGACTTATCAGTCACGGAAGACGGCGTCAAAATAAAAAATCCTGCCAAGAAAGAAAACGCCAAGGGCGAAACCCTCGTATATTGTAGATATATTAAAGCGTTCAAGGATACTAATGAAACTTTAAAATGTGTTGCCAATGAAACAAATAAAAATGCGATAATGAAAATAACAGAAAAATCTTGTGAAGAAAAATCAAATTCATCGAGTATGAAAAAATTGAATGAAAGAAAGGAGGTGTTACAATTAACACGATCGAGCGAGCTGAAAGAAAAATGCGAATTACATGCTTGCGAAGAGGAAAATAATGATTCAAAAAATTTCTTGAAAGAAATGGCGAACATAGCAGATGAATACGCAGATGTGGAAGTGAATCACATTGAGAAGTTGGAAAATAGAGAAAAATTCGTAAAATTAGTAAGAAACTATAAACAGAATAAAACTAAAGATACGGGATTGAAAATGAAAATAATATTAATAGATGAAATACCAGTTTATCAACGACCAAGAAGATTTCCATTTATGAAACAAAAGATAATTGAAAAACAAGTTCAAGAATGGTTGAAAGATGGAATAATTAGGCAAAGTTTTTCCGATTACGCTGCACCAGTAGTCTTAAGTAGAAAGAAGGATGGATCGTATAGATTATGTATAGACTACAGAAAACTTAATAGAAAAATAATAAAAGACCGATACCCTTTGCCATTAATAGAAGAAATATTGGATAAATTAGAAGGGGCAAGAGTATTTATACGCTGGATTTGAAGAACGGTTTTTTTCATGTAGAGATTGATGAATCGAGTTGCAAATACACAGCGTTCATCACGCATGTAGGGGAATATGAATTTTTAAGATGCCCGTTCGGTTTATGCATATTAGGTAACCAATTTCAGAGATTTGTAAATGCAGTATTCAGAGATCTTCTAAACGATGGCACAATTGTAGTGTATATGGATGATTTTGTAATACCGTCTCAAGATGAAGATGAGGGACTTGAAAAGGTAGAGAAAGTACTTAAGGTAGCGTCAGAACATGGTCTAGAAATAAATTTAAAGAAGTTTTTATTTTTTAACACATAAAATAGAATTCCTAGGATACATTATTGAGAATGGAACAATAAGGCTATCAGAAACCAAAACATTAGCGGTTCAGAAGTTTCCGGAACCAAAAAATGTAAAGCAAATACAATCTTTTCTGGGGTTAACAGGATATTTTCGTAAGTTTGTCCCGAAATGTGCCGAAATAAACTATTGAGTGAAATATTACGAAAAGATAACCGTTTCGAATTCGGACCTGAACAAAGGAGCGCATTTAATGCACTAAAGCAAATCCTTTCAGAAAAACCGGTATTGCAGCTTTTTAAACACAAATCGAACACAAATCGAATTGCATACAGATGCAAGCAGTCATGGGTTCGGCGCAGTGTTGTTACAGAAGGCAGATGACGGACAATTCCATCCAATTCAATATATGAGTAAGAAGACGTCTACGCAACAGGAAAAGTATTGTAGTTATGAGCTCTAGATGTTAGCAGTAATAGAGGCATTGAAGAAATTCCGAAGTTATCTAATGGGTCATAAATTCAAAATAGTAACGGATTGCTCGGCATTTCAAAAGACACTCGATAAAAAAGATTTAGCACCGAAAGTAGCAAGGTGGGCGCTGTTCATTGAAGATTTTGACTATGAAATTGAACATAGGCCAGCAACTAGAATGAAGCACGTAGATGCATTAAGTAGAAACTTTGGGGAAGCGCGTTCAGTAATGATGATCACCAAGTCACAAGAGAATATCACATCGAAAATAATAGCTGTGCAAGATAAAGGTGGTTTTGTACAAGATATCAAGAAGCTAGTGGAAAACAATAAAGGAGGAGAATATGTTATACGAAATGGGGTGTTATACAAATTCGATGTCGGAAGAGAATTACTAGTAGTTCCAGAAGGGATGCAAACAGAACTATAAAAGAAGTACATAAACGAGGTCATTTTGCTGCGAAAAAAAACTGAAGAGATAATCAAGAAAGAGTTTTATATTCCGAGATTAACCCTTCAAATAGAAGCGGTAATTTCCAACTGTGTCAAATGTATATTATATGATAGAAAACGGGGGAAAGCCGAAGGATTTTTAAAACCAATTCCAAAGGAGGATAAGCCTCTAAGTACATATCATATTGATCATATTGGTCCATTAGTCGCCACTAGTAAACAGTATAAACACATCCTTACGGTAGTAGATGCTTTTACCAAATTTGTATGGTTCTACCCAGTAAAAACCACAACAGCCAAAGAGGTTATTGAAAAATTATCCTTGCAGCAAGCAGTATTCGGGAATCCCAGTAGAATAATATCGGACAAGGGACCAGCATTCAAATCGGAAGAACTAACAGAATACTGAAAGAAACAAGGAATAGAACATGTCAAAATAACAACCGGAATGCCGAGAGGGAACGGTCAAGTGGAAAGAATTCACAGAATCTTAATACCAGTTTTGGCTAAATTAAGTGAGGGAGATGAAACGAAATGGTATAAGTACGTACCTAAACTACAGAGAATAATAAATAGCACAGTTACCAGAAGTATCAAGCATAGTCCGTCTGAACTAATGATAGGAGTGAAGATGAAAGATGAAGACATGCAACATATTAGAGAGTTATTAGAGGAAGAATACGAAACACACGTTATAGAAATGAGAGAAAGGTTAAGAGAAGAATCGAAAAGAAATATTTTAAAGATACAAGAAGAAAACACGAAGCAGTTCAATAAGAAGAGAAAGCAGCCAAAAACATACCAAATTGGAGATCTGGTTGCTATTAAGAGAACACAGTAGGGGACAAGTATGAAACTGCAGGAAACATTTTTAGGGCCCTACAGAGTTACCAAAATAAAACCAAACCACCGATACGACACGTGAGAAAAATAGGAGAACATGATGGGCCAGGACAAACATCTACATCCGCTCAATATATGAAGCCATGGCCGATGAATTAAATATTGTAAGATTTTATGTTGTGTTATTTATCATTTTATGTAGTGTCCGTTGTACAATATTATGTGTGTAAATTGAAACCATTTTAAATGTGAAATTCAAAGCCTAAGTATCTAACCATGTGGATGAAATGATTTGAAAACACGTTCCGTTGGGTCGCCGGACTGTCAGGATGGCCGAATGTGGTGATTGTAAATATTCTCAACAATGCAACTTTACTAACTCAAGGGTTTATTTAATAAATATGCAATCTTATATGAAATTAAATGTACAACACGAGGAGCGTGGAAAAAAGCTAAAAAATGTGTAGCAACGGTTTGATGGAAAAATAAGAAAATTCAAGAGATGTTTATATTTAGAAGTTCCATAGTTTTTATCTCAACATGAAGGTTGAAGATTCGTTAACTGCTAAATAAAAGATTTGAGCAAGAATTCTAAGTGAATTCCAGTATTTATGTTTACAAATGTAATATATCATTGATGTGGATGAACTGTTGTGATCTACTAAGCATATTATTTGTTCGAGTGAATAATAAATACCGTGTAAAATTGATAAACTAATACATGCACTTATTTGTATTTATAAGCCAAGTGAATCTTTTAGTAATTTTCGGATAAAATCCTACACACACACACATATATATATATATATATATATATATACATATATAACAAATTTTTAGAAAGCTTTCTCCCTTTATATCCAATTAAAGAATATGTTGAGGACCCGTATGAAAGATCTATCTAAATTTTTTAAACTATTAACCGTAACAATTTCTTTTTATCAGCGTACAATTGACAGGAATGAGAGTTAAGTTCAATATTCCTAATAGAATTAATTTTATTAAAAATATAGATATATACAGGGTGCATAGGAAAGTCTATTTAACCTGAAAGTACTTGCGAACGGAGAGAGCTACAGCTATGTAAGTGAGGTAACGGTATAGTAAAGTGACTATGACCGACATAATGCAATTGACAGCAGCGCCCCTGGTGGCGAAATTTGGAAGATAGCCATTTCAAATCGAAAACGAAAAGAGACAGAGCAAAATTTCCAGTTAGAAAGTTTTAGAGCATCAATTAATTAGTACGAAACGACATTTGGTTTACACGGATACGATAAATTGTCGCCGATATACCCAAAAATGTCCCAAAATGATGTACTCCATTTTGTGTATACGTTTGAAAGGAATAGCCAGAAGTATGAAGAAATAGGCACAATTTATTGTATAAATACGTACTTACGTCAATACATTTTGATAACATCACACAAAAAAGCAATAAAGACAAACTGTCTCACAGTGATAAAATGTTAATGTTCAGTATGTTCGAAAAGTTTGTCATTGCTCAGGATACACGTTTGTATTCGTGAGAGTAATTCTGCATGCACATTTCTCAGCATGGAAGGCGTAACACTATTGAAAGCATCTTCAATACGGCGACGTGGGTACAGCAGACTTGTAGGTGGAGTTGCATAAACCTGATCTTTTATGTAACCCAACAGGAAGAAATCCAATGGAGTGAGGTCCGGCGATCGTGGAGGCCATTCAACACTACCACCGTACCCGATAATTTGTTGTCCCAAACAATCTTTGAGAAAACTTCGCACTGCAGCTGGCTGGTGTGCAGGGGCACCGTCATGTTGGAACCACAAGTCTCGTAATGCGGAATGGGGAATATCATCTACAAAGTCAGGTATGATATTTTGTAATAGTTGGAGGTACCTCTGTCCGTTTAATGTACCTTCGTAGAACACAGGTCCCAGTAAGCGATCCTTCCAAATACCGCACCATACGTTAATGGACCAGCGCACTTGGTGTCTAGTTGATAGTCCCCACAAGGGATTTTCCAACGCCCAGTACTGGGTATTGTGTCGGTTTGGTACTCCAGTACGTTGAAACTGTGCCTCATCCGACCAAAGAATGTTGGACAAAAAATCTGAGTTACCTTCAACATCAGTCAACGCCCAGTTGCACCAATCAAATCGACGCTCATTATCCCGTAGCAACAGTGCTTGCTGCAGAGTGATACGATAGGGATGTGCATGTTGATCACGCAGTATTTGCCATACTCGGCACCGTGTTAAGCCACAAGCCATAGTGATATCTTTTGTACTGCTTTGTGGATGGATTAGTGCATATGCCAAATTACTCTCTGGCGCAATACGCATACCTGCACTCACTGGTCTGCCATTAACGCGGACAATTCCTAGTGCTTCCTGTCTCTCTGAGACGTTGCACTACATTTGCGATGGTAACTGCACTTGGATGTGGCCCAGCCGGAAAACGAACGGCATACTCCCGTGCAGCATGCGTCGCATTTCGTTGGCATTCGCCGTAAATAAGTACCATCTCGCAATATTCAAAATCAGTGAAGTTTGCCATTCTCATACACTTCCAAAATTCTAACTTCAAACTACAAGAACAGATTATTTTTAATACACTAAGAAATCAGGGTTCGTACGGGTACCGTTATTTTCAAGGCGAAAAATCAGTATTTTCTTATAAAAAATAAATCAAGTTCAAACGCGCGAAATTTACCCTTATTTCACGAGAGATTACCTATAACAAAATACTGGTATTGAAGAATTTTCTGGTTTGGCAATTCCAGGACCCGCACAAACCCTGGGAATGTACCTTTTGTAGGATCTCATTCATTTAGGATCACTCAGAATTCCAGTCACTTTGTCACTCTCAAAAAAGGACACGTATTTTCAACTCGTCGATAGGCAACGATTAAGATTGTCACAACACAGAAAATCAAAGTTTTAGAATAAAAGCGCTTGCGAATTCGGATTAAAATTATCGTTTGCCATCAATAAGCTTATGCTATGAGATTAGGCTATTTGTATTAAGCGAGTGCCAACACCTTTTAACACATTAAAGCCGGTTAGCAAGAAAACTTGCCATGTAAGGTGAACAAAACATTTAAATTTGAATACCAGTATTTTAGTTTGGAAATTTTCACACTAACTAATCTCACATTTTGAGCGATTTAATGTAACAAAATTACAATGTTTAAAAAACTGGTGTCGAATAATTAAAAGAAGTGTAAAAGATGCTCTTCTTTAATGGGTTAAACTAAAATTTTAAATGCATTGGAAATTAAAATATTACAGACGTTACTGTACCATACAATGTCACAATCTGCGATTGCGCACTGCTAAATTCCGGAATGTGAGTATGCAGAGTAGAATCGTCGCATATCGATGTCGGACATTTTTGGGTATACCGGCGGCAATTTATCTTATCCGTGTAAACCAAATGTCGTTTCGTACTAATTAATTGATGCTCTAAAACTTTTTAACTGGAAATTTTGCTCTATCTCTTTTCATTTTCGATTTGCAATGGCTATCTTCCAAATTTCACCACCAGGGGCACTGCTGTTGATTGCATTATGTCGGGCATAGTCGCTTTACTATACCGTTACCTAACTTACATAGCTGTAGCTGTCTCCGTTCGCAAGTATTTTCAGGTTAAAGAGACTTTCCTATGCACCCTGTATATATATTATTTTAAAAAAATTTCATTAAATATTTGAATTTCAAGTCTACGGAAGTTTAATATACAAATTTAATTAAAATAGAGCCATATAGCATTTCATAAAAGAATTTTTATTTTTACAGTTTCATGTTATGCATTTTTTTTACTATTATTATTGAAAATCATCTTTAGAATGTCTTAATTTTTAACTATGTTACGGCTTCATCTACTAGTTACAAAAATTTTGACAAACGAACTTTATTTTCTCATCGTTAGTAAGTAGTATATTAAAAAATAGTATTAAATTAAATAACATAAAATTATTTAAAAGTACAGTTTAAGCATAGTTAATAGGTAGTATTTATTCATCTCGATAGGTCACATTTTTTTCCGCAGTTACGATTTGCTATAAAAATATAGTAGAACAAAGTAACATTTGTGAGAAAGTTTCTTTGTTTAAAAAGAATCTATTTTAGGGTTATGAGTCTTTTAAAACATAAAATCCATGTTTTAGATTTTTTATTATCTAGCACAATTAAATATGGGTTATATAACATCATTGCTTTCATAAGATCGTGTGTGTAATTCAGATAACGTAAGATTTTATATATATATCAGAAAAATACGACTTAATTTGATACCATAGAACAATGTTACTTAATTCTTTTGGTTGGTGGCACATTTTAAATATGATAGATTTGGTAAACACCTTATTTTTTAAGATTTTCTATAAATCCTTCTATAAATGTTTATTTCACACGCATGCATTTATTTTGTAAATCATATCGCAAATATTTAATTATAAACATAGAGACAATTGATTAAAAATTAAAATTATTTACTAATAACTATTATTGAATATAATTTTACATACTTAATACAATATATTATTTAATTGAGTAATGTGATTTTATAAATGACACTGACACATATTTAAAATATGTAAAACATGTATAAAATAAAACTGTTTTTGTGTTACGATTTTTATTAAATTATAATTATGTTCATTTGTATTTATCTAATAATTTGAATTGCAATTATTTATTTAATAATCAGCACATAGATGATGCCTGTAGATAATGAATTTCATTAAATAATAGTGACGTTCTTCTTAATTTATTGTTAAATTTAAGTCGCAAGTATGTTCGCAATTATTAGCTTTATTTAGCAAAATCGCATTTGTATGGAAAACATTTTTTTCCCCTGAGGTGATATTTTCTGCACTCACTTAAAGAATTGCTTCAATAACTAATCAAATATCTATCTTTATTTGATTTTTTGCGATTCACAATATTTATGATAAAATTATATTTAGTACATCTGACTTGATAAATTTATCATTCACGTAAACTAGAAATTTTGAAAAAAAAAAAATTGCCGAAAGGTTTGAAGAAAGTTTTTAGCAAGTAAATAGAAATGATTCAGTATTCGTCAACAATATTCTCATGGTTGAATCAATGTTTTTTTTTTTTTTTTTTTTTTTTTTTTTTTTTTTTTTCTAAGAAAAACAAATATCAATAAACTGGAAATACTGATTTCTGATGGCGAATCTCATTCAGTTCTAACTTTAACAC
The DNA here is from genome assembly GCA_963932465.1 of Maratus speciosus. Lineage (NCBI taxonomy): Eukaryota > Metazoa > Arthropoda > Arachnida > Araneae > Salticidae > Maratus > Maratus speciosus. The sequence goes on from OZ010786.1 coordinate 309,092,634, forward strand.
GGCAAGCGTTGAAGATATTTTGAAAACGTTTCATTAGCTGATTTTGCTAGAAATTATAGGGTGTCGATAAAGGGTGTCCGAGTTATAAATCTTAACAGTATCAACCGTAAGCATTGTAGAACGTTGGTTCAAGGCCACAAATGAAGAATAACCCAAACAGTTTTAGAGAAGCGCATGTTACTCGCTTGCAGTGCCACATACCACCGCCCCCTAAATACTAGGCCTGAGCGCTGACACAAAAATGGCGGCTGCCGAAGGCGGATTTTTTTAAAGGTAGGTACGTCCCTCAAATGTAGACACCAATATTTTATAAAAGATTTCTCTGACCCGTTTAAGGGGGTCCGGGACACAAAAATCTTCAAATTTTAATTTTTTTTTATTTTTATTATTGGATTAAAAATTTCTCTGCCATTTTCTGCTTAAAATGATGTTTAAATCATGTTTCTATCTTAATTAGAACAGGAAATATTATTTTTTTCGTTTTGGTTCGTTTTCAAAATCTGCCTTTCAAGCTATGGTTGTCAAGGAAACGAGTTCTTGTGAAATTGCGTTTTTCTTCCTGATAGGTTTTTTCACCATTTCTCATATTTAAATTCTTATAACTCGAGAACCGTTAAAGATACAGGGTTGAAACTCGGAACATATCTTTTTCAATTATTTTACTTTACTTTTGAGCCAGAATATTTGAAAAAAAAAATGTTTACTTTTGAAAATATGATTAAAAAAAAAAAATGCACCACTTTTTTTGTAATTTTTTCGTTAAATATTTTTAATTTTTTTTAAATTCATATTTTTTAAAATGCTGGCTCTAAATTAAAATATGTATATTTCTGTTTATTTAAATGAAAAACAATTTAAATTCTACAAATAATATTTCGAGTTATAACGATTTTAAGTTATACCGCTTTTTTCATAAATTTTAAATTTAAATTTTTTTTAAAAAAAGCTATGAGAAGTTTTATCATTTGATTTTGTTTACAAATGATATGGTTAACCATCACAAAAAAATTCAAAATTTAACTCAATAAATAAAAATTTTTGAAAATGTGTCCCGGACCCCCTTAATCTCAGAAAAATAAAGCGGAAAAAAACTTAAAAAAATATTGGTACGAATATTTAAGGGACCGTACACACGCTGAAAAAAATCCACCTTCGCAAGCCCCCATTTTTGAGTCAACGTTTAAGCCTAGTATTCAGGGGGGGCTGCACATACGCAAAATGGCGACACCTGAGTGTAAAGCGTTATTGCTGGGCTGACGATTCAAAAGCCGTAGGAGCCATGCGATTGTTTCCTTAGCAGCTTATAAAAGATTGTATCTCTGCCGCTACTTAATGATTTGCCAGAGTTGAGACAACCGAAGTGTGGGGAGAATTGGGTTTTAGGTTGGATGTGTGCCGTATAACTAAAGGTGCACATATTGAACATTTTAAGAAAAACTAGGTTAGTTTACCTTCAATTTGATGTATGATTTGTTGTAAATATTCTAAATTAAAATGTTATAGTATACCATTGAAACTGGAAAATTATTTTACGGACACCCTATATTTTGTGTTTAAGAAATCTAAAACAAAAAATAAAACAAATTTTAAAAAGTTAAAAATATAACAGCCAAGCTTTAAAAAAAGGCGGGGGACAGGTTAACATGGACGAAAGTTTGTGCATACAAAAAAGGTATAAAATAAACTTTCAAAATAGTGCGATATATTCCTTTTCTATTAACTAAATTTTCACATTAAGTCAAGTGCACGCTTATGATATATTCATAGAAATTCTTCTCTCTTTACAACATTCATCATAATGTGTTTTTGAAAATTAAGAATTTAAACCTTTATTCATGGATTTAACGAGAATCTTTCTATATTTTACATAAATTTCTAAGAATCCAAGTGCGTAGTTAAAACCCGAAGATCGAAAATGTTATAATTCATTTCTTAGAGTAATTAATCATTTAAAAGCAGTGAAAATCGATATCCTTTCTCAAAATATGTTCTTGACTAGGAAGAATACTCCCAATACCAAGTAAACAAACCTTTAATCTTATAAATGCGAGCTTATTATATATACATATATGTAAAGGAATCTATTTAAAATAATTACTCTGACTTTAATTCAAAGAAAGTAACTTCAACCATAATGAATGGACAGTTTAATGCAAATTTCACAGTAAATTTTGAAAACAAAAATTCTTAAAGCTATTTTCGGAAAATTTCTCCCCCACACGCCCACATTTTTTAAGGTTGCAGGATTATAGATTGGACAGAACACTTAATATAGCAATTAGATGATATTTGTAGAGATTTTTAAACAGTTTAAGTAATTTAGATAATCTAATTACTAAAATTTAACATGAACTGTTCTATAGCATCGTTTCATCAGAAGGCAAAACATAGAAAGTATACTATTTTTTAATAACTCATTTCTCAATAAATTTACCATTTAAAAACAGTGAAAATCAATTTAAATTATAAAAACATCAGATTTTCAGAAAATATGTGATTGAGTGCAAATAATGCATTCAATTACCAAGTAAATAAACCTTTGATTTTAAAAATGTGAGTTTATTATGAAAAGTTTATCTATTTGAAATATTTGCTATTCCTATAATTAAAAAAAAAAGCTAAAATAAGTTGTATTAAAATAAAAAATAATTGCAAATTTCATGGTAAATTTAGTATCGATTTTGAAAATAAATTAAAACTATTTTCGGAAAATCCACCCTCCTCTGATTCATTTAAACTTGTTGATTTACAGACACATACAATTTAAAAAAGAATTGAGTTCAGAATTTTTACCTAATTTAAAGAAATTTAGTTTTTCTTTTTTTCAAACTTTAATGCTTGAACTCAGCAATAAGATGATATATTTAGATCTTATAAGATCAAAAGAAAATTTATTGAAAACCTTGCATTTGTGTCGCTTATGCATATTTTGAAATCGGTTGCGATTAGACTGGCGATTTCTAGATATTTTTACATATTTTGTTGTGTACTAACGATAATTAACAGTATTTTTCTAATTAAAGAAATTGGACTTTATAAAAGTACGTAGCTTAAAAAATTAGATGTCTGAAAAATCAACCGGCTTTGAGATAAGTCCATTTTTCTAATATACAATGTGCTTTAAAAATTAAACTGACAAAGAAAAATCCGGTTCACTTGCTTTCTTAAAACATGTGATTTCTTGCTAATTTAAACATTCAGTAATGCTATTCATAATAAACTTAAAAAGACTTCCTTGATTTCAAATTTAAGTGCTCTCTAATAAGATTCTTCTAATTTTCATATAATTTTATACGATGCTTGGTTCTTTTAATATTTGATATTTTATGTTCGCATTTTTAAGCACATTTGAAAAAATTGTTCTGAGTGTAATAAGCAGTGAGCGATCTGATATTTTCTTCTTGGTGCATTTTCGGGTAGTGCGGTTTTTTTTCCAAGCTTGGCTTTGCAGAACATCCGCTTTGATTGATTAGTCATCGTTTCTAAAAATACTATAGTTAACCCGTTTTCAAAATAAGCAAACTATTCAAATGTGTTCATCAAATAACGCTGTAACAGAAAGTTCGCATACATATAAAATTTCAACCTGAAATGCTACATTCGTCATAGATGGATGTCAAAGTTGAATAAATTGAAAAGTATCTAGGCCAGGATTCGAATCTGGGACCTTGGCTATATCCGTCAATGCTCTAGCCACTGAGCTACCCACACGATATCCATGCTAGCACAATTCCCCCTTTATCGGATCTACAACTTCGGCAGTTTTTTTTTTTTTTTTTTTTTTTTTTTACAGATAAAAATTTCATTGTTATTCATTGTATTAGAGAGCTCCATGTGTGCATATTTCCTTCGATTAAAAGCCACCGAAGTGACAGATTCAATGGTAGCAATATTTGAGCGGACTGTGTCAGGCTGGATATTGCCTGAATAACTAAGTCATTATTAGATCATTGGCGCGTATAGCCAAGATCCCAAGTTCGAATCTTGGATACTTTTAGCTGTGTTAGAGAATTTTTATTAACTTTGACTTCACCTGCATTGAATATTCAAATGCAATTTAAAAAAAAATTGTCAAACATTATTTCATCAGTTGTATTTGCTATCTTATCTTTCATACAAAGAAAAATAAAAACAGAAGGCAACCAAAAGTAGGAAGACAAACATAGTATATATTTTTTAAATTTCTCATCAATTACAATTATTTAAAGATTTCTACACATATATATTTCATTTGATAATTTTTAGAGATGTCTATTTTAATTTCTTCTCCTTGTCGCCATTTTAAAAACAACATAGCATTTATCATTAAGTAGACAATGCACAAATCCTACCTCATTAAGTGAATTTCTCTTTTGTAGAACAAGCAATATGCTGTATTCAATTTATCCTGATCTTAGAAAACAAAAAATACACAATAATAAAATCCTCATTACCGTTTTCTGTTCTTAACTAATGCACTGGATTTTTGTTTAATTTTGTGTGGAAGAAATTTGTAAGATTTTAAACTATGTTTTTAAGTAGAAAGTTGTTATGCAAACATACAAAGGAATAATACAAAAGATGTAAATTAAAGCGTTACTTGAGTTTATTGAACAAATGATATATATTTTTTTAAACACATACTAGAAATAGTTTCATTTTGCTCATTCGTATTTTAATAATTATTTTTAATTCTTCCACTCCTATTTGTTCTGCGCAAACCTATAATATATATTTTTTATATAATTGTTAAGTTTAAATAATATGAGTAGAATTAATCTAATAAAACATAAAACACTCCTTATCTCCCTTTATTTCAATATCTTCTTTTTGTTTTGTTTTATTAACCCCGATGTGCTATTTTTTTCAGACAACAATTAAAGTGTCGTCACTCAAAAAATATTACACCTAAGCATAAGCCACCCGTGTATCATTGTACAGTTAAATACTGATAATCTACTGCAATTTTTTAATTTTCTAAACATCGCGCATTTTCAATTTTTACACCGTCCGTCGTATAGGGGAAAAAAGTACTTTTAAATACAATTGGTTTGAAAACTGCATCTCAATTTATTTTTAATATATATATATATATATATATATATATATATATATATATATATATATATATATATATATTCTTTCTGTTTTGTAGTTTTTAATGCCATTTCTGTAATGGTGGCAAATGAAGCACTCCATTTTGTAGATAGTAAAAGGAAATCGGTAGATTACTATACTTTTTTGTTGCCATTTTCTCATAGCAAATGAAGAAAAAATTGTAATTAAAGTACGTGTCATGCCAAGAATATCGTCTGCTATAAAAATGCATTTTAAAGAATATTTGTGTCTTATTTTACCAGCATTTATTTAATTCCTATCAAAGAGCTGAAAGAATGAAATTTTAGTAATAAGTGCTTAATAACATTTTCCGAATTATGAAAAAATATAAATGGATGATTTCTGATAAAACTTGGAGCTATTATATTCCATATTTGATTTTCAGTATTCATATTAATGTTACAGACAAATGAAGACATGTGGATTATTAAGCTATCCATTTTTTTTTTTTCTTATTTGAGAGTTCCTTGAATGACGACATTACTTTTGCTAGGGTTTTGTTACTCCGCGATCGTGATGTCATATGCATATATTCTACAGATGTTGTTTAAGACTGGATCGTAAAGGGAAATTCTTCAGCAGATGTAAATGACGTCATTTTTTATAAAATAAAAGCTAGGGATGGAACGAATATTCGGTATTCGATCCTATTGCCTGGTATTGAAGGCTTGTTGTCCGAATACCTGTGACAGAATATTTCGAAATAACTCGCCGAATATTGCTAAAATCTCAACGAATATTGCAAGATATCTTACCAAATAAATTCATGATAAGAATGTTTTTCATTTTTGCAATTTTTTTTTCAATCCACATGTGTTACTTTTGAAACATTCATGAAGTCATTTTCATTCTTAATTGCATAACATTAAGATTAATAGCATTTTCTTTTAACATTCTGCAAAGTAAATTTATCTAGTTGTAACTCAGACACTTATTTTTATTTTGGAGTCACTTTATTTACCACTAGTAGGCCCAAAATATATTTAATGGGGAAGAGACTTTTGAGTACACAAAAAGTACCATTTTGAGGCATCCATCTTATTTCTAAAATTAAGGTAGTTCTTTTTAAAAATCTATTTGTAATGCAACCATCCTAAACTTTTTCTTTGTTATGCTTGTAGAAATCAGTTAAAGTAGGGATGCACAACCTGTGGCCCGCGATGGGTTAACGTGTGACCCGCGAACTTCGTCAATTTATAACTGTGAAAAATCGCAATTTTTGTCCATATGTCGCTGGAAAAAATTGGGAATTCCGTAAATTTATCGCTAGAAAAAATTGGGAATTTCGTTGATCGGGTTTTGAAAAATCGCGAATTTTGTCGATCATGAGCGGAAAAATCTCATATTTTGTTGATCGGATGCAAAAAATCGCGAGTTGCGTCAGTTTATCGCGAGAAAAAACCCACTAATTTCGTCAATTTGCCGCGGAAAAAATTACAAATGTAGTCAGAATCAGTTAAGAATCGCGAATTTCGTAAATCGGGCGTGGAAAAATAGCGAATATCGTTAATCGACTGAGGAAAAATCGCGAATTCTGTCGATGAGGTGTTGAAAAATTCCAACTTTCTTTGATCAGCTGCAGAAAAATCGCAAGTTTCGTCAGTTTATTGCGAAAATAATCTCGAATTTCGTCAATTTTCCGGGTGAAAAAATTACAAATCTTGTCAGTGAGTTAAGAATCAAGAATTTCGTTGATTGGGTTCAGAAAAATCGCGATATTTGTCGATCATGTGCGGAAAAATCTCAAATTTCGTTTATTGGCTGCGGAAAAATGGCTAGTTTCGTGCACATGAGTGAGTAAAAACTTCATTTCGTTGACAGGCTATGGGAAAATTGCGAGTTTCGTCAGTTTATCGCGAGAAAAAATCGCCAATTTCGTCAATTTTACAAATTTCGTCAATCAGTTAAGAATTTCGAATTTCGTTGATCGTCTGCGGAAAAATGGCGAGTTTCGTCAGTTTCTCGTAAGGAAAAAATCGCTAAATTCGTCAATTTTCCCCTTGAAAAAAATATAAATTTCGTCAGTCAGTTAAGAACCACGAATTTCGTTGATCAAGTACGGAAACATCGCGAATTTTGTCGGTCATGCGCGGAAAAATCTCAAATTTCCTTTATAGGCTGAGGAAAGATCGCGAGTTTCGTCAGTTTATCGAGAGAAACTCGCTAATTTCGTCAATTTGTGCGGGAAAAATTACAAATTTCGACGTAGTCGGTTAAGAATATATATCGACATAGTCGGTTATTTCGTCGATCGGGAGCGGAAAAATTGCGAATTTCGCTGATCGAGTGCGAAAAACTCGCCAATTTTTTCGATGAGCTGCTAAAAAAGTGCAAATTTTGTTGATCAATTGCGGAAAAATTGCGAATTCCGTCAGTTTATCGCGAGAAAAAATCGCAAATTTCGCCAATTTTCCGCGAGAAAAATTACAAAATTCGTCAGCCAGTTGAGAATCACGAATATCGTTCATCGCGTTTTGAAAAATCGCGAATTTTCTCGATAATGTGCGAAAAAATCTCGAATATTTTCAACCGGCTGCGGAGAAATCGCGAGTTCCATCCATTTATCGCGAAAAAAAGACGCAAATTTCATCACAGTCAGTTAAGAAATGTGAGTTTCGTTGATCGGGCGTAGAAAATCGCGAATTTCGTTGATCGAGTGCCGAAAAAATTCGAATTTCGTTGTTAAAGGGCAGAAAAATAGCAAATGTTGTCGATTCGGAGGGGGAAAATCTCAAGTTTTGTTAATCGACAGAAAAATCGCGGTGCGAAAAAATTGCAAATTCCGTTGATCGTGTGCGGAAAAATCGCGAGTTTCGTCAGTTTATCGCGAGAAGAAATCGCGAATTTTGTGGAGTTTCCGCGGGAAAAAATTACAAATTTCGTCACATTTTTCATTTGCAGAAAAAACTCAAGTTTCGTTGATCGGTAGAGGAAAAATCGCGAGTTTCATTAACTTATCGCGAGGAAAAATCGCGAAACTTGCCACTCTGTCGCGGTAAAAAAATCACGAATTTCGACAATTGATGGAAAAAAATTACAAATTTTGTCGATTGGTCGCAAAAATATCACGAAATTCTTCAATCGCTCGTGGAAAAAACTCGTGAATTTTGTCAAAATTTTCCATTTATCAAGAAGGCACAGTTAATCTTCATAAAGTGTTGTATAGTTATTCATACAGATCTGAATAAGTCTGCATACAATTATTTATTTCCATTTGTTTATTTCATTTTTATATACAAAAATCATTATTTTTCAAGAATAAAGAGTTATTACCCCCCCCCCCCCAACCTCCCCGATATAGAAATCTGTCTGTGTTATTGATGTGGCCCTCGACAACCCAAACATTTTTGTAAGTGGCCCTTCTCTCAAAAAGGTTGTGCACCCCTAAGTTGAAGGATGTCTATGATACATTAGACCATGATTTCTAGTTTATAGTTATTTAACTAAGTTTAATGGGGGATGCCAGGTATTGAATCCAGTAATTTCAGTTCAGCAGTCGCTGACGGAGTTAATTATTAATAATATTATATAAAGTTGAAATCTATTACTTGAACTGTTAAAAAAATAAAACAAAACAAATAATAATAATAATAATAATAAAACAATAAATTTATCTTAATAGTCAACATCATTAAAATTTAAGTTGTTCAACCAGAGCCTGACACCATTTGTCAGTTACAGGTTCATAAATTTAGTTATTGGATATTTGCATTACTAATAATTTAAAACATGGAAAAAGAGATACATATATCAGTAGTATGATATCGTACATGGATACGGTTTAAGTAAATTGTTTTTATTATGAAGATTAAAGTATTTTTAAAGCATAAATTATTTGAAATAAAAAAAAGATTTTTTTATATTTGCAAGTAATGTCAAACACTGGGTTACTTCGTGTTAGCTATTGTTTTTTTTTTTTTTTTTTTTTTTTCAAAATGGGGTTGGAGTCAGTTACTGGAGTTATTCACCATATTTATGAAAAAAATAGCTTTTAATAATACATTGCATAATTTCTGATAATTTTGTCAACAGTAATTTTTCCTTGTATCTCTACTATCCTTTCAAAAAGAATAATAAGCATAAAATGGATTTAAAATTTTGTAATAGTTATTCGAGCAAGAAATTAATCTTTAAAGTGTCAGTTACTGGAGGTTTCACCTTACATCAAGTTATTAAAAAATTTAAACAGATTAATAATAGAACATAATTTTTTTAAATCTTTTTTCCATTTTAAAATTTTTAATTATATATATATGTACAGATATATAATCAAAAGTTATTTTCTTTATTGGAAAAAAGAGTTGGTATTAGGCCTCAAATTTGACCAAATAATCGGTATTCGGATATTCGACCAAATCACTATTCGTCACATCCCTAAAAAAGCGTATATTTTAAGTCTTGAAACTGAAATATGTTTTGCACTATTTATAGCACTATTTGCACTATCTATTATATATATATATATATATATATATATATCTGGGGCGACACTAAATTCTGAAAAAGCAGAATTCCTGTTTCCTGTTTGTTTTATTTTAATATTTTTCACCTATACAAGAAAGTGTCTCCTTAAATTCTTTGTTATATTACATGTTAACCGAGATACAAAGTGACTGTTATAGGAATCGTTCATATCATTTAGATATAAGAATAATTAATTTATAATTACTTAAGATTTGATAATTATCTTGCATTCGCATTTGATTTTTATAAATTTATAAAAAATTCTGCATTAGCAGTGATAAAATACTTTCATGTGTTTGTCTTTCATGAATCATCTGGTATCCAGGTAGAAATTTTACAATTTTATAAAGCATTGGGGTTTAACAATTCGTTTAAGTTTTAGACTTATTGATCATGTCTTAAAACCGTGCCAGATTTTTTAAGGATCTTGAATACATCCAAGTCAAATTCTTTTACAGATTTTAGCTTTATGATCCATTCCGTTAGCGCATCAAAATTTTATAGGCTCATGAAACGTCCTGTACCGACACAGGTTAAATATTTTACCTTTTTTATATCTTCAATAATCTAAATTCTTTCAAACCGCAATTTTATAGTTTTATGAAACAAGATATATTGATACTAATTAAATATTTTTTCAGAAACTACACAATATGAACATTAAAAGTTCTCTGTTCACTCGAAAGTTGACAAATAATAATGATACAGGCGTTAAAAGTTTAAAATATAAATTTTATTTAAATTTCCAAGCACTTTCGGTCTGCACCCTGAAGCCTTCCTCGGGGAATACTTTCATTAACTGCTGTTCCCTTCATTCAAATACGTCACTTCGTTTGAAATGGGAGAATATATCATTGTTAGGATAACTGGAAGTAGAAGTAAAAGTGCTTCGGATTAAACTTGTGTAGAGGAAAATTTTTAACTGATGTTTCAATCATATTAATAGGTAACATTTTTCACATATGCCACTTCATTTTAATTGGGTGGTTAGTGATGGGCGATAACGAGATGTTTTTCTCGATTCTCTCGATTGTATGGACATCTCGATAGTTTTCGATTGTGTAAATATTTTCTCGATGACTCCAGTTTGCCAACTGCTTTTATACTTCATAAATTTATCAAGAATCGTCTGCAGGTAAACTGGAATGAGTCGGCGTTAATAAGGACTAAGTGGTTTCGCCCGCTAGCGAGCCCTTCCTTTAGTCGGGGCGTCTAATTTATACGTAATCTTGTAATATGACATCTCGAACTGGCTTCCCGCTATGTAAGGCACTGTATAGCAGGCGTGGTGTGCACGGACTATAAAATCTTGTAAAAAAATAATCTAAACCGGATCCCTGGGGGGGGGGGGGGTCAAGGTGAGGGGAGGAGCACAGCAGCAGCATAATAGGAATAAGTCGTCATGGGGCATTAGGCCTTTCCAACTATATGTCACATGGCACATGAGGGATCTCGATCTGAATTTATAAAAATGCCCTCCCAGTGGGGGCAAAGTGGGGGGAGGGGCGCGGGAGGTGCATAACGTGGGTAAGTGGTCGCAGACCTTTCCGACAATATATCACAAGGGGGTCTCTGGTAAATTTAGAAAAGTCACATGAAAGTTCCCGGCTAAATTTATAAAAATGGCCCCCGTGGGACAAAGTTGAGGGGAGAGGACCGCGGGAGGTGCATAAAATAAGTAAGTGGTCACAGACCTTTCCAACAATATGTCATATGAGGGGTCTCGGCTAAATTTAGAAAAATATCCCCATGGAGGCAAAGTGTGTGTGTGGGGGGGGGGGAGGGGCGGTTACCGGAGGTGCATAACATCAATAAGTAGTCTCAGACCTTTTCAACGATATTTCACATGAGGGGTCTTGGCTAAATATAGAAAAGTACACCCGTGGGGACAAAATGGGGAGGGTGGACACCGGAGGTGCATAATATCAATAAGTAGTCACAGACCTTTCCAACGATATGTCACATGAGGGGTCTTGGCTAAATTTAGAAAAGTTCCCCGTGGGGCGCAAAGTGGGGGGGGGGTGCATAACATGAATAAGTGGTCACAGGCCTTTCCAATGTGTAACATGAGGAGTGTCAGCAAAATTTAGAACAAGTGGGTAAGTGTGATCACAGATCGCACAAAGGGTTTCGTTTAATATTCCTTTCAAAACACTTTTTCTTTTTGAAAAATCTGTTAGTTCCACATTTCGCAACCAGGGGGCACACTCGATTCCAAACAAACATCTATCCGAACGAAAACCCGTTTTACATACTGTCCGTAGATATATTAGTCGAGGGGATTGGGCCCATAGCACCCGAGATCAGTAGGCGCACCTGGCAGTAAAAAATGGAACTAAAATATGTAAGGCTATGGTGCATAATATGAAAGAAGGTTCAAGTGTCGGCAAAAGTTGGAAAATTTCTCCCCGGGTTAAAAGGGCGGAGGTTAGAAAAATTACTTAAAATACACAAGTTAGAGCCCGGAAGGGTTAAGTATTATATAAAACTTTTTAAAGATTTTATGATTTGTCGTGTGGTCTGAGGTATTCAACTATACGTATGTAAAATTTCATGTCTCCAACTTAATTAGGGGCTCTCTTAGAAAGAATTGCTTCAAATACATGTGTGGTAGCTCAAAGGGTTAAACGTAAGACCTTTTTCAAGATTTTATGATTTGTCGCTTGGCCTCAGGTGTTCTGCTACAAGTATGCAAAATTTTAAATTTCCAATTTAATTGGGGGCTCAGTTAGAAAGAATTGCTTAAAATACACGAGTTGAACGGGTTAAACATAAAACTTTTTCAAAATTTATTATTTGACGCGTAATCTGGGATGTTGAGCTATAAGTATGCAAAATTTCACGGCTCCAATCTAAATAGGGGCTCACTTAGAAAGAATTGTTTAAAATACACATGTGGGAGCCCAAGAGGTTAAATGTATGACTTTTTCAAAATTTTATGATTTGTCGTTTGATGTGAGGTATTCAGCTATATGCAAAATTTCACGCCTGCAATCTAATTAGAGGCTTACATAGAAAGAACTGTTTAAAATATACATGTGGGAGCCCAAAGGGTTAAATGTACGACTTTTTCAAAATTTTACGATTTGTCGTATGATGTGTGGTGTTCACCTATAAGTATGCAAAATTTTAAGTCTCCAACATGTATAGTTTCTGAGAACGGGCTCTGTGACAGACAGACAGACGGACGGACGGTCAGACAGACAGACCGACAGAGGAGCGAGACGAATAGGGTTTCGTCAGATGAACGGAACCCTAAAAATGCCCCGGTGGCAAAGTGGGGAAAGGGGCAGGTAGGTGCATAATATGAATAAGTGGATTTTCTAATGATGTATCACATGAAGAGTGTCGACAAAAGTTAGGAAAGTGCTCCCCCACCACACCCCAAGGGGCCAACTACCGCACTCGACGGAATACAACCGAACTTTTTGAAATTTCATGTATTATAAATAATACCGGGTGGCTCCGTAAAAAAATCCGATCTAAAATGATGAGAATGCAAAAAAGTTTGAAAATGACCCCCCCCCCCTCACAGTGAGAGCAAAATTGGGGAGGGGGAGACGAAAGTCTCATAATATGAAAGAGTTATCCAAGAGCTTTCCTATGATATGTCACATGACGGGTTCAAAAAATGTCTGAAAATTGCTTCCCCGACCCCTCTCCCCAGTGGGTCCACTCTTTCACCCCGGAATTGATGCAGCACCCACTTTCAAAATTTTTATGTTTAATAAATAATAAATACCGGAAGACCCCATAAAAAAATTCACATCTAAAATGCTATTTATCATAGAAATCGATACGGTTTTAAAAATTTGTTCACCCCTCCCCACCCCCAAAATTCAATTTTGGGGGAAGAAAGGTTCATAATATGAAAGAGTAGTCAGAAAGATTTCCGAAGATATATCACATGAGAGGTTTCATAAAAGTTTGAAAATTGCGCCCCTGTGGGTCCACTCTCACGCCCCTTGAATACTCCCGGAATTCCCCCAACTCTTAATATTTTTATATTTAATAAGTATTATTTTTCTGAAGGCTCCGACAAAAAACCCATTTAAATGATAATTACTCTAGATATCGCTACAGTTTTAAAGATTTGTCCGCGCACACCCTCACCCCCCGCATCCTGAAATTCAACTGTGAATGGGAGAAAGGTTCATAATATGAAAGGGTTGTCAAATTCCGATGATGTACCTATCACATGACGTGTTCGGTAAAAATTTGAAAATCCCCCCCCCCCCCCCCCCCCGTCTGTCCACTCTTGCGCCCCCGGAAACTCACCAATCTCTGTCTTTGAAATTTTTTTATTTAATAATATTTATCGGAAGGCTCCATCATTTCACTGCTCATTGTCATACCTATCTCTCTTTCCAGCTCTCCCCTCGATATCTCTTCTCGGCCCTTCTTGACCGAGAACGAGAAATCAGTTTTCTTGACAATCATCGAGAGTAACATGTCGAGAATGGAAGAAAAGTGATTTCCCATTCTCGGCCTTAGTTAGAACCGAGAAGACATATCTCGAGGTAAGCGAGAGGTTTTCATCGAGGAGAGGTATCTCTCGAGGTAAGCGAGGGGTTTTCATGGAGGAGAGGTATCTCTCGAGATAAACGAAAGGTTTGCATCAAGCAGACTTTAGTTGAGGTGCGAGAGAGAGAGAGAGCGAGAGAGAAATGAATGAGCATATTCCATCTACGTCATGATTACGTAGGCTGGGTTGGCTAGCGTAAAGGAGGGAAGTCACCGAAATGAATGTGATGTAAATCCCAGCTTAGAAAAACAGTAATGGAGCCCTTTCTTATGGGTTAGAAGTTCTTTGGGTATTTATTTAGCTTTCACAGTCAGATTGACACTTGGTGCGTTTTTGGTTTAAGTCATAGTTTCTCAAAGAAGGATACAGATTAGGAGGCGTGTGATTTTGTTACATATACTTAAGTTGAAAAGGGTTTAATTCAGTTTGTGTGGGGCATTTTTCCATTTTTACGTTCATCTATCTTTACAAGAAGGAAGTATTGGATTCATGATAAATTGGTCAGTTTTTAGAAAATATCTGTCTTTTATGTGACAAAAATTTTGATAACGCTCTATCTCAAGAAGTAATACGCAAAATGTAATAATACTTCATATTCAGTTAGACCTAGATGTAAAATGGTGTTGATTTGTTTGTTGTGCAAATAGCCCAACAGGTAACGCTGCTATATTTCAACAACTAATGCACGGAATTTAATCAAACTTCATTAGCTATTGCTAGAGATTGGAACCAATTCCTTGTTAGACAGGTTCACTCTTAGCAAATATATTTGTCTGGTTCCCTTTCCGATAAAGCTCTTTTGTTTTCGATCAACTTTGAAATTCTACAGCATTAGACATTTAGGGTAACTTTGATCTGTATTAAATCGTTTGCCTTTACCGAAAAAAGGAAAATGCTGTTCGATTCTAATGAGTTCGTGAATGACTCACAAAGATACTACTTTGGATTTAGGTACAGATGGGCAACAGTCATATTAGGGGCCCATTTAGAACCTGGAAATCAATTCCGTTTTAGACAGATTCAGTCTTAGCTGGTTTGTCTAGTTATCCTCCCATTTTTTGATAAAGCTCTTTTTCTTTTGACCAACCAGAAAATTCCACAGAATTAGACACGCATTCAACATTTAGGAACTTTTCCTCAATCAAACCTCTTACTTTTATCGAAAATGTGAAAATGCAAATCGATTCTAGCTAATGCACCTAAGAATAAAAATGAGTTAGAAAGGCGCTACTTTAGATTTGGGTACAGACAACGAAGAGTTATGTTTCAATCGCTAGGGACCAAAGACCAATTCCGTTTTAGACAGTTTCCCTCTTAGCTGGTATCTTTATGCGGTTATCCTTCCATTTTTGGATACAATGCACCTGAGAATAAAATTGAGTTTTTAAATGAATCACAAAGTAACTACTTTGGATTTAAGTACAAGTACAAACAGAAAAAAATATTTTAGAATCATTAGGGAATGGAAATCGGTTTTCGTCTTAGGTAGGTTCCCACTTAGCTGGTATATGAGTCCGGTTATCCTTCTGTTTTCGGTAAAGTTATTTTGTTTTCGATTAATGGTGAAATTCCCCAATATTAGGCTCGCATTTACGAAAATTTGAAACATTTGCCTTTAGCGAAAAAGGAAAAAATTCGATCCTAGCTAATACGCTTGAGAATAAAAATAAGTTCGTTAATATGTCAGAAAGTAACTATTTTTAATTGGAATGCAAATTTAAAGAATCATTTTGGCATCGATAGGGAGTGGTAAGCAGTTTCCGGTTTACACAGGTTCTCTTTTTAGCAAGTATATTTGTCTGGTTTTTCTTCCCCTTTTTCGATAAAGCTCTTTTTTTTTCGATCAACGGGAAATCTTACAGCATTAGATATTTAGGGGAACTTTAACTTGTATCAAATTTTTGCCTTTATCGAAAATGTGAAAAAGCTATTCAATTCTATCGAATGCGCCATAATTACGCGATTTAGACATCGCACTTTCATTAAAAATAAAAGGGAACTTATAACAAAACAAAATTAGCAAAAAGATATTACAATCCTTGAATAATTTAAATAATATTTTTAAAAGTAGGTAAATGAACTGAAAGTATTTTCTTAAGTTATTTAGCGTTCCAAAATAGCGTTGTTCTTACCATTAAAACTTTGAACATATTTCTTGATAACATATTGATCTTATATTTGAAAAACTTGTTTGAAAAGAGTGTTTTGAAAAATTCTGAGGGGTTGGGATTAACGTGTTCAACTCATTTTGCTGGCATCTGGTTCATCTGTAGTACTCTCTGTGATGTAGCAATCACATTTATTATTTACTTTTTAAATTGTAATGCAGCATTATTATCTCATGTTTTAAACTATTTATTTTCAACGCAAAACATCGTTCAAATCGCTTTTTTTTATTTCCTTTTTACCGCAGTTTTGATTTCAGCTTTTCCTCCTCTTCCTGTGTTCTATTTTTAGAACCAGGGTGTGTTGCAAGTGACGTCGACCGCGTCATATTGGGGTGTGTCTTCGCTTGGCGAATTAGAGCTTCATTCTCTCCTTGTAAAGTTTCGTTTCTCTTTTCTCTGTTTTCATACGATTTAATCATAATACGTAAATTTAATTTAACAAATAGATTTAAATCATTTCTGCATGTAGTTTTGTAAACCCCTTTTATGCAGTATATATATCAATGCAGCCAGTTTTTTAACAGATTTTAAGATCGGATCAGATTTTAAGATTTACGAAAGTATGTATTATTTTTGACAATGTGATTTGTCGTTTGAATTTCGGGCCTTAGCGCCTAAATTCAAAGAGCGATGTTTTTCGATAACTACATCTCGATATCTAAAAGTTTATCTTCGGTCTCTGGTTTTTTTTTAATTTAATGCATATTTGATTTTGGACTTTTTATCATCAAGACCTTCTTTAAAAAATAAATAATAAATGTGATTGCTACATCACACTCTCAATTTACTAGACTTGCATACATAATACACATTGCCATACATAAAATAAAATTTGATATGAAAATCCATGATACTTATTATTAATATGCTCAAACATTACAAACTTAAAATGTTTTACAGTGTTTTATCGAAACATTAGTATGCACGCTTTATTAAAGAAATTTATACGGAACATATCTTAAAGATATTAATCATTTAGAGTTTATTGGCCTGTATTAAAATATAGAATGGCACATAATATTCGAAAGATAAATACTATAGCGGAGATGTTGTAACATTAAAGTTAATTTCTTAAACGCATTTCTAACAATTTGTTAATTGTCATAAACCATTAGTACAGAAAAGGGGGGTAGGTTTAGGGATTAGCATTTCTTTCAGAAGGCTTAAAAACTGATAAGATGTATTGCATAACATGTTGTATTAAGATTATTAACAAATGTTAGAATACAGCTTTCTAAAGGCTTCATATCAGGTGCCCCTCCATCAATTGAAGTTGAATGAAAGTGTTAATGAAAACGATAGCAGCAAACTACATTACTGCTTCTGTTTTTTCACAACCTTTCATTTAGCTTCAAAGGAAGATCTTTTTTCAGAGCATCTCAGTGTTAAATTTACATCGATTTCTTGGTATGCTGTTTTACTCCATCTATCTTTAGTTGCCACGTATTTACTAAAAACTTAAAAATTACTCTATAAGCCTGTAAAATAATAATCAATAATCGATTGTAAAAACATCTCGATTGTCTCGATTGTAGATTCCGGGAAGTAATCGATGACTGTATCGATTGTATTTTTTTACGATGACGATTTTTCTCGATTGGTAAAATCTCGAGAATCGCCCATCACTAGGTGGTATGTTCCTCTACACAAGTTTAATCTGAAGAACTGATATTTCTACTTCCAGATACCATAAGGATTATAGTCTCCCATTTCAAACGAAGTGCCGTATTTGGATGAATGAAACGACAGCTAATGAAAATATTCCCTGACGAAGGCTGCGGGTGCCGACCGAAAGTACGCGGAAATTTAAATAAAATGTATACTTTAAACTTGTAACATCTGTATTATTATTATTTGTGCTCTTTTAAGTAAACGGAGAACTTTTGAAGTTCATATTGTGTAGTTTGTGATTGGATAAAGGATGAATATTGCATTTCGTGGATTAATTTGTTTTCAGTTTATCTTTGTGTATCACTAATATCGCAAACGCTCCCCCTCGCATAGTCCTCCGATTAAATAAATCAAAATTTTCTAAGAGAAAATTCTGGTATTAAAAAATCTGGAGAATTGGCAATTTTGCCTAAGAATAAATATATGCGATTTATGAGTTTGGAAGATGAGTACTTTTAAGTGCATCAATGATTTTTAGTTATTTGAAGAAAATAGCACTCTGAAGAGAAAAATTATTCATAGTGCTTTGAAAAATATTTTAATTTTAAATTAAATTTTAAAAGCACGATAAATTAAGGGAAAAATAAAAATTTTATTACAACATTTCTAAGAATGAGTGCGCTTGTAAATTGCTTGTGAACTTGAGTGTGTGTGTAAATTGCCATTTTTTAAAATCGCATATTTTGTTACTGTTGAAATAATCCGTTTAAAACGACCTTATTTTCTGGTCGAGATTTTTCAGCACATAAATCAACCATCAATCAACAATTTTACTCATCAGTTCCCTTAATCTTAATAAAAAAATAGGTGTGTTTTATGAACTTGACTATTTTTAAGTGAAACAACAAATGTAGTTATCTGAAAGAAGTAGCATTCTGGAGAGGAAATAGTTTCAGAATACTAGGAAAAAGATATTTACTTTAAGGGGGCTGATCACTCAGCTTCGGAATTCTCCTCCCTAATGTTAAGTCTATGGACTTTTGATGCATTCGTATATTTAAAATATCTTCTCGGGAAATTCATATTTTTGACATCTTTTTTCTGTCTACTCTTCTTAAAGGATGTCTCTTTTTTTTCTTAGTTTTCAAAATATTTCTAAAATCTGTGCTGAATTTAATATTTTATGTGTTAAAAGCGGGATAACTCTGAGTAAGATTTTAACACTTCCTATAAAATTAAGTTTATACTTTAGAAATATTTTGAGAACTAAGAAAAAAAGAGACATCTTTTAGGAAGTGTACGCAAAAAATAGAAGTTAAAAAAAATTAATTTCCATAGGAGATATTTTAAATATACGAATGCATCAAATGCCCATAGACTTAACATTACGTAGGAGAATTTCGAATCTGAGTGACCAACCCATATAGGGGAAGGTTCTGTAGTACCGGACAGCGGGTTGTACCAAACAAGTGGAGTTTCAAGCTTTGACCGCAGGCAGCAACACCAGTGACGCGACTGTCGTGTTTATGAAGCCAGAAGGAAAACGTTCACGTCGTATTGAACCGAGGACATCTGTGCATTTGCAAGTGATAGTACGGAGTTTTTTCGTGCACAAAGTCAACTTTCGAGCTACGTAGCTTGTGCGAAAGCAAGTATAACAATGCTTTTACTGTTTTGGTAGATGCATGGGTTAGTATGCTTTATACTGAAAACCTTAATGTCTAGACCTGCCAACATGCATGCGATGGATAGTGAAATCGTCGGAGTGCAGCGTTCGGGTTGTATTGGGCAAATGGTTTGAGGGTTGTGTCGGACAAAAGTTTACAGCTTTAAAAAATGAAATTCTTAAGGTTTTCCCAGCTTTATTCTAGGGTGGAGGAAATACATCGTAAGTGGGATGAGAATCACATGAAGTAAGCTATATAAAAGTCCGACATTCCATTCTGAAATGGCAATCAAGGAAGCTAGTGAAAGTAAACTCAAAGTTATTGTGTACCGGGTGCCTCAAAACCTCTTGTCTCAAATCACATGACTGACTCATCAACATAGCAATTTATGAAAAGACAGAGAAAAAGCAATTAAAAAACGTTTCAGTGGTAGGTCTAATCCAACCTGAGAATTCTCGTAAGGAAAAGGAATTTTAGGGGGGATTTCACGTTTTCCAAGTACGTGAAGTACGAAGCTTGTAACACGACAAAGTCGTGGAGAAAAAAATATGAAATTTTAAGCTCATCGCCGTTTAAAACTCAACTTGAGAAGAAAAAAAGGACAAACAAGAGAAAGGACAAATCTCAGAAGGAAACGGGACAGGTCGGGGATGAACAGTGCTAACGCGATGAAATAAAAACTTAAATTTGAATGAAAAGTTACAGTGAAAAAAGACAAAAGTAAATTACAAAACAAATTTAGTACCAATAAGTTGTTTTTAAATCCAAAAATAATGATTTTTTCAAGCACAACCCAATGTCCGGTACAGCCCTCCGGAGATCAGAAAGGTCAAAATGTAAGGTTTATAAAAAATCAAAGAAAACCCAACAACAAAACAGGAATTCTGCTTTTTCAGAATTTAATGTCGGCCCCGATGAAAAAAGAAATATGTATATAAATATAAATAGTACAAAACATATTTCAGTTCTAAGACTTAAAACACACGTTTTTATTTTGTATAAAATGACGTCATGCGCATCCGCTGAAGAATTCCTCATTTACAATACCGTCCTAAACAACATCTACAGTAAAGTAAACATAGGACGCCACTATCGCTCAATAATACACAAATCCAAAAAAAAAAGATGTTGTCATTCAAGAAACTCGACACAAGAAATCGGCTATCTCATGATTCATATGCTTCATTTGCTTGTAATATTAATAAAGATAGTACTTAAAATTAAATTTAGGTCATAGTAGCTCCATGTTTTATTAGAAATCATTCATTTATATTTTTTTCAAAATAGCACGTATTTTAATTACATTTTCTTTCAATCTTTATTTAAAAATGGCAACAAAAAATATAATTACTATTTCCCAACTATTTTTCCTTTACTTCCAACAGAGATGGAGCATTTCAGTTGCCAACATTAAAAAATTTTCGTTAAAAACTACAGAAAAAATTTATATCTCATAAATAAATTGCGATGCAATTTTCAAAAAATTGCAGTTAAAAGTAATTTTTCCCCATATACGACGGTATAAAAAGTGAAAATGTGCGATGCTTAGAAATTAAAAAAATTGCAGTAGAGATTATCTCGTACAATGACACATCTGCTGTGTTTTAAGGCTGACTTATGTAACGGACGTTATTTTTTAGAACAACACTTTAATTGCTGGCCGAAAGGAATAGCATATCGGGGGCAAATAAAGATGATTCTAAGGGAAATGAGCTTTTTGAAGTATGGAAATAACAACTTAAAGTTTTCATTAGAGTAGTACATATTCAAATTTAACCATATATATATATATATATTCGAAATAGCTTAAGCGTCCGATACTACCGGACCTTCTCCTAATACTTATCATTTTTATAGCTTTAATAATTAATCTGTTTCATGCCGCCTTTTCATGTGCTTTTAAAACACAATGCATCCAAACTTATTAAATAGTTTTACATTTTAGCTGGAATCACCACTCTCTCGTGTCGAGATTTGAATGTTTTTTAAATCAACCACAAGACAATAATTTTGCCCATCAACCATTTTAATTTCCTTTAGAATCAATAGATGAGTGTTATGAGATTGGAAGATGAGAATTTATAAGTGAAAAACGATTTTTGTTTGTGTGAAATAAATAGTAATCTGAAACAGTATCGTCTTAATGGAATTCCAACGAAATATTAGAAACAGTACTTCGACGCAGAAAATTCTGTACAATGCTTGATAAGTTATAGTTGTTCTTAAAATAGATTTTAAAAACATGGAAAAAGCAAAAATTGCATTACCATTTTGTTTTCTTTTTTTTGATAAATTTGCTTGTAGCTTTTAAATTATTCAACACGAGATAAAGAAAAGTTTTCATATTTTTGACGCTGTTAAAATTATCTGCTTGAACAAACCTGATATGTTTATCGATTAGGTACACCGATTTTTGCCAGATTCGTGAAATTAACCATCGATCAATAACATTACCGATAATTTTTTTTTGTTTTATCTTCATAATAGATTATTTTATAAATTTAGAAAGTATTTATTTTGAAATATAGCTATTTTGGGAATTCTGAAAAAAAAAAAATAGTCCTGAGAATTCCTTGTAATACTTGTAAAGTATTATTTCATTTAAAAATAAATTCTAAAACGGAATTTAAGTGGGAAAAGGCAGTAAATATTTCTCAGAATGCGTTTTGTTTTTTATCATAATAATCGATACATGTGTTTTATAAATTTAGAAGATATGTATTTTGATGTATATTATTTGATGTACTAGTTATTTTTGGAATTCTGGAATAAATAGTCCTATGGATTCCTTATAATATAACGTTAGTTGGGGTAACTGGACCCACGAGGTAACTGGGTCATAGGCTACTTTATCAAAAACTGTTGGTGTTTTTTAAGTTTTAGCTTTTGTGAACAATGCATCTTAATCTCTACTTCCTAAAACAACGTGAATCAATTCAATCATAACTCTCACTTTGCTGTGATAGGTAGTCAAAAATGTACGTTTCTTTTTTTAAAAACAATGTCAATATGGTTGAACTTCCTCGGATTTTTATTAAAATACTGTAAGTACTTTTATTAAACAATCTTTTTTTTAAAGATTAGACATATAACTACATTAATATCATTAGGTATCTATACATATTTACTTCATGTTTCAAATGTAAGCCCGGTGTCCCAGTTACCCCATAAATGTTTCAAGAATGGGGTAACTGGGACATGTATCCGGAGTAACTGGATCATGCTGGATCCAGTTACCCCAATAGTTATAAATAATTTTTTTGTGTTTCTTTTACTACGGGAAGTAAATTTCTCCATTGTTTTTTGCTCACAATAAAGAAAATGATAGAATACCTTATTAAAATTACGTAATGAAATTTAAAAAAAGCATATTGAGTGGTATCAAACCAAATTTCTTGACCCCTTGAGAGGCGGTGATACCGTTATGGCATCACTTAATTTTAATTCCTAATTGCCACATTCGCACCTGAATTTTATAATGAAAATCTCACCTTTATTAAGTACGCGAAAATATGCTTTTACTTGTTTTCAGATTGATTCTCTTGTAAATATTGGTGTCATTAAATTATTTCAACACTTTACGAATGCAAGTACCTTGCCCCTGAAAGTGAGATAGCCAGACCTTGAAATTGTACTATAACCAGGGGTCGCATTCTATAGGGAAACTTTTATCGTTCCTACCACTATTTTGAAAATAATATCTTCATCGCACCTTTCTTTAAGGGTTCTGGTAATTTACCTTGCATTTTTTCCCTTAAAATACCCATGTGACTTTTATACTTATTATCTATACTAAAGTACATAAGTACTTACTTAAGTTTTATGTTTTTGGTTTAAATAAATCTAATATTTTCACTTTTAGTGCTTTTTTTAGACATATTGACAGCAAAGGTTTCCCTTACAACGCTGTTTATTGACATATAAATTAGATGATCTGCCTGGTTTAAAATTTTTTAAGTTGTTTACACTTTTTCAAACAGGACCCTATATCCGATATGAAAAAATATAAACGCGTGTGGAACATAGACCCCCCCTTGGTCCAGTTACCCCATTTTTTGGGTCAACAGGACCCACGAGGAAAGAAAGATGAAATATGCATATTTTTATATTTTTAAATATTAAAATGTAATTTTGAGCCTTTCTGTCTGATAGAGGGAACTTAACTAAACACATTTACAGAAGTTCAGACTTTAATTCAAATGAACATTAGCTTTGTGAAGCTGAATTGCCAGAAGCTCCAGAGTCACATTGTAAAATCATGGCCCAGTTATCCCAACTAACCTTACTTGAAAACTATCATTTATTTATTTTAAAAACATAGAAATATGGTTTAATGGGGAATATCAAAAAAATTATTACAATGTTTCTGAGAATGCGTTTGCTTATAAATTTTAGATTATTCGAGAGGAGAAAATGAAGCATTTTGGTGGTATTAAAATAATTTGTTTACAATGTGACGTTACTGAAATAAAACTTTGCCTTTCAGAGTTTTCAATTACATCACTAGAAATGAATTAAGAAATTATAGGTAAAATGTCACTATTGTATAATAAGTTAAAGTATTTCGTTATTAAAGTATGAACTTAATATATTCGACAAAAAAATCTCAGAAAAATGAAAAAACATTCGAAACTGAATTGCATTAGAACTTGTAACAATGCACGTTTACAAATCAGTCTAATTTACTCGCAGATTTTATGTTCGTTCAAAATTAAGTGTAAAATACTTAGGAAATACATAGGAAATGTGAATACAATAAAGTTCGATATAAAAGCAATTAGTACTTTTTATTTAAATATATGAAAGATAGCTTACAAAACTATAGCAGATTTTGAGAAAGGCAAACAGAGAAACCTCATTAGAACTTATAAGTGGATCTATCGTTCACACATTTCGTATCTCTCTAAACGAGATGCAAAGTACGAATTTACATCTTGCTTTTGCGGTTATTTTACCTAAATCTTCAACCTAAAACTTAAACCAACTGTCAATAACTTTGACTTACTAGTGTTTCTAATCATAAAAATAAATAACTTTGACCTATTAGTGTTTCTAGTGTTTCCACAATAATAAAATTCAATAAATTTGCACAAAATACACAATATGAACTTTAAAAAGTTCACCGTTCTACTTAAACGGCGACAATAATAATAATAAGTACATGTTACAAGTTAAAAATATACATTTTATTTAAAATTTCTCAGTACTTCCAGCCTGCAATTCCCGCGGCCATTGTCAGAGAATACAAGCATCCCCCGACTTACGGAAATTCGCAGATACGTAATAAATCTCGAAAATTACATTTGTGAACATATTAGTATGTTTGATACGCAGTTGCATACTTTAAATATTTATTTTATAAATAAAATGTACAGATATAAACCACAACCGTAATATAGTTTATATATTAGATAGAGTTATATTTTTATTGGTATATGCAATGAAATCTATAACAAAACAACTGGATCGTTTTTGCTAGTTATTCATAGTAGTAATCTAATTCATAATAAATACAGTTTATGCTTATCAAGGATTATTTTATTTTTTGAGTGCTATTCATTTGTCTTGCCATCAGAAATTCATGGAGAATAGGTTAGTATTCTTTAACTATTTCTTATTTTTATAGTCGTTTGATGTAGATTCAAAATTCTTAAAAATCAATTCATCAATGTTAGATTTATAAATCCCGTATTCCACAAGATATGAAAAGAGTTCTTTAAGTTTATTTTTATATTTTTTCATACGTTTATAGTTTATATACGAATAAATACTGTCGCATGATACTTTATTTGTAAAATAATATGGTGTAAATAATATACAGATATATAGGGGAGACCGGGGCAAGATGACTATGCTAAAATTTTTTGTTGTTTATTAATTTATTTTTAAGTATTGTAAAATTAATTTTACATGAACTGTTAGAGTATCCCTTTGTAGTTTTAAATATATTACCATTTCATTTTCCAAATATAAAAATTAAAGGATAATTTTATTTTTTCATAACATTAACAAATCGTCATCTTGCCCCAGTACTGGGGCAAGATAACTTAGGCCCTGGGGCAAGATGACAACACTGAAAAAGGTTTGACATATTTTATCTTTTGAATGTGTTATATGGTTTAAGAATTGATAACTGTGTTTTTATATCTTACAAAGTAACAAGCTAAGCATAATGCATTGTAACGCAATGTTGAAGTGTTTAGTTGTGCAGCTAACAATAGTCACAGATAAAAATGCCATTTTCATAATTGGAACATTCCTCATTCCACCACTCTTGGCATTTGCAACATTGGATCCATTCTTTAGTTGGTGGGTCACAATATTCCTGGTCACAAGCAGGACATCTGAAAACATCATGCTTTGAAGTTGATGCAACTGCACTGTTTAGCTTGGAGTTAATAAACTTAGGCCTACAGGAACTTAGTTTGAGTTTTTTTACTCACTTTATAGCTTCACGAGCTTCTTTTCTCTGTTTTGTTTAAACGTTCCTGTTATTCCTTCTGCTTTTCCCTTTGTTCTAACATTTCTTTGATGAGTGTACTTGTAAGAATGCTTGAGCTCAGTGTTTTGCTTTTTCTTTTTTTCTCACATTGTGTTGCTTTATGCAATGGTTTGAAATCAAAAACACTAACAGGCTTCTTTGGTGCATCGGAATAAGCATTTGCCATAAGTTCTGATTCTTCTGGAGGGTTTATACGTTGGTTTTCTACTACCAGGGTCTGATAATGACGAGCTCGTCATCTTGCCCCGGACTGCGTGTTTAAAAATATTCGTTTTCATTGCCGTGAATGAAGGCGATTAATTGACATTTATTCATGGTAATAGGTAGTATTTAAACTAAGTTACTCATAAATATTAAAGAGAAGCGATATATCTTACCTGTATCTGTAGCAGAGCTTATTTATGCATGCATAAAAGTTAAAACGTAGCAGCGGTAAACAATCAAAGCTTCAAAACTAACACAAAAATGGCGATTTTAGCGTCTCTATACTATTGTTTAACGAACGGCCGATAGGAGAGCCAGTAGTGTCCGGTTGATGCTACTACCTAGTGGAAAAAGGAAAAATTAAAACATTCGCCATCTTGCCCCGCTCTTCACCTTGCCCCGGTCTTCCCTACACAATAAATATTGCAGTTTGTCACAAAATGTTACCTAAGCAACTTACAAATTCGACTTACGTAAAGTTCAAGTTACGTAAAACTTTACGGAACGCATTACTTACGCAAGTCGGGGGGTGCCTGTACTTTTAATATTAATTGCTGTTCCATTCATACAAATACGTCACTTCGTTTGAAATGGGAGGATCAATAATTATTAGGGTAGCTGAAAGTAGAAGTAGCAGTACCTTGGATTGATCTTACGTAGAGAGAAATATTTAACTGCCGTTCCATTTATTTTAATACATCACATTTGTTCGCATACGTCACTTTCATTTTTAAATGCGTAGCTGGACAGTAGCAGAAGTATAGCAGTGTTTCGGATTAAACTCTCATAGAGAAACAAATATCTAACTAGTGTACAATTCATTTTAATCCGTCACTTTGCTAAAGTCGAGGCTAACGAAAAAGACAGGCTACCGCGGTGCATCCCACGTGTCTTTTTTTTACAGACCGCTAGAATGACGTGATGCTCTTTTCGCTCATCTTCATTGCTGCATTCTAGCATCACATGACTCCAGCGGTCTGTAAAAAAAGATACGTTGAATGCACTGCGGTAGCCTGTCTTTTTCGTTAGCCTCGGCTCAAGTTTTCGGGATATTTAACCATATATTGGGGATATTGTATGATAAAATGTCGTTACATACTTGAATGCTTTTACAGAGACTTTCTGTGGATTCTCTGTTAGTGGATGCGCAGTAATTAGATGTTGGGTATATAATTTTTGTTTGATCAAAATCTATTGTGATATTTGTGATATTCTGATTAAAATTTAAGCCTGACATAGCTGTGGATTGGTGATAAAATTTTATATCTGCTTTATGTTCTTTGATAAATTCTTCAATAGATTTGTTTTATGAACCTGGAGGTTGTTCATTTTTGAGGGCAATAACAAATTTTGGTTCTCTCAGAGAAATCACACTCTAAAGTGGAAATTTTATTTTCAGAGTTCCGAAAATAACAGTTATTCTGAAAATCAATATTAAAAACGTGACATAGGTAGAAAAAATAGACAGAAGTTTTATTACCGTAAGTCTGTGAATACGTTTACTTGTAACTTTTAAAATATTCAATGGGAGGGGGGGAAAAAACCTTTTGTGATTTTTTTCGCTGTTAAAATAATCTGTTTATACAATGCAAATGAACGTTTCTGCAATAACATTTTGCCTAGAAAAATTTTAAAATGCTTTACAGAAAATGAATAAAGTAGCAGGGAATTCGGAAGTATTTCCATGGATTTTAGATGATATGAAAGAGAAGGATAAAATAACATTAGGCAAAGGGAAAGGATTTGTAAAGCAACTTAATATTTTTTCACAGTTTTGCAAGCAATGAACAATCTAATAAAATACGACACAAAAGGCTTTAGATTTTTTTTAATCCGAATAGATGTAAAATTTTTCATCTAAAGTTTTAACAAACAGTGATAAATGCATGGAGAAACATTAGTAGAAAGTGCAAGAATGTACAAATAATTCGATAAAGTCCACACATTTCATATTCGTTAAGATGAGATGTAAATTAAGGTGGGTCGAAAAGAACTTTTTTTTCGATTTTTGCTGATGGGTAGTGCGGAAACGTTGCCACCGGTGGCACTAAGTTCACACAAAAAAAAATTGAGATTTTTCGGACAATTCCTTCATTTGCCGCAAATGGCTTGAAGTTTTGCTCAAATGCTGATTTTTGAACTTTTTTAGCAAAAATTTTAAAAAAATGTTAAATTTATTTTAGCTGAATTTACTTGAAATGTCATGTTTAATGTACGAAATGTTTAAATAAGCTTTGATTATGTATTATTTAATAGTTATGTGAATTTTTATTAGGTGACTTTAATAGCTATAAGTCTTATAGCTATAAGCTTTTATAGATTTTTTTGAGTATAACTGAGCAAAAATTACAGGAATTGTGACAACAGGGACTAAGGATCTCGTCATCGATAAAGACTTGGTCAGGAGGCAGAAAAAGAAACTTGGAAAGAAGATAAAGCTTGGAAAGAGGAGGAAGACCTTGGAGGAAGAACCATTACAAGCATCTTTTTTGATAGAAGAGAAAATAAAACGATCTTCATAGAACAAAGGGGATTAGCAGCACCGTCTACAGAAAGACGAAACAAATATCACCATGTTGTTTGAATGTGGTTCGGAATATTTGGATCACTTGACACCTCCATCTGGTCACTGGTGAGAAATAGCAAAATCATTATATAATTTTCTAAGACAGAATAAAGTCTACTTTAAAAAAGTCCTTCCGGCCAGTGCCGGGAGGAAGAGGTAGCTTTCATAATCCTTATTTTAAAAAAGCCAACTTATATCATGCAAACACACGAAGCTCAATTTAGTGGAAACCGAATATAGGAGATTCAATACTAATTTTTATCAATATAATGAATGAGAATTTCGCGAAATTAGTCAGCTTTATCCCAGCTGCTTTTATTTAAAGTATTTGGCTGCCAAATTCGGCAATTTCTTAAAGTGCCTGTCATTTTAAGACAACATGGTGGATGAGGCTAAGCAGTGAACTTGGTCGAGACCTTAGTAATTGCTGTGCACATGCTCACTCACATCGGAATCGGTTAATATATAGGAGTGCTGTCGCATGCAAAAAATCAGATTTTTCAAAATGTCACCCACAATAGAAATTGAAACTGCTATATCTGAGCCATTTTTTAAGGTAAAGACAAACAAAAAATGCTCCTGAATCCTTATATTAAGATCAAATACTTAAGAAAGAAACCTTTTTCAATTTCTAATTTTTTTGCAACTCACTTTAAATATATATATATTTTTTTAATTTAATGGCTGCCATTTTGAAACAAGATGGCTGATGAATCTGGCCAGCGAACTTGGTCGAGGTGTTGATGTATACTATCCACATGCCTTCTTACATCGAAATAGGCGAATACGTGTGTTATCGCGTGACAAATACAAGATCGTTTCAAAATGTTAGCCATGCTAGAAATTCAAAGTGCTATAAATCAACCATTTTTTTTAAGATATCAACAAAAGAACAAATTTTCAGAAACAAAAACTGCTCCGGAATCTTTGTATCAAGGCCAAACACATAAAAAAAATCTTTTTCATTTTCCAATTTTTTAATACCTCATTTTGAATTTTAAATTTAATTTTTTTAAATGGCAACCCTTTTGAAACAAGATGGCGAATGAAGCTGGCCAACGAACTCGGACGAGACATTGGTATGTACTATGTACAGACCAAGTTACATCCAAATCGGTTCATAAATACGCCTGTTATCGCGTGACAAAAATCAGGTCGTTTTAAAATGTCAGCCACAAGAGAAATTCAAAATGCTATTACTCAGCCATTTTTTTTTTAGATATAGACGAAAGAAAAACTGTTCCGGAATCTTTGTATTAAGGTCAAACACATACAAAAAAATCTTTTTCATTTTCCAATTTTTTGGTATCTCATTTAATTTTTTTTATTTTTTAATTTTTTTAAATGGCCGCCATTTTGAAACAAGACGCGGATGAAGCTGGCCAACGAACTCGTTCGAGATATTTGTATGTACCATGTACAAACCAAGGTACATCCAAGTCGGTTCATAAATACGCCTGTTATTACGAGAGAAAAATCAGGACGTTTGAAAATGTCAGCCACGCTAGAAATTCAAAATTATAACTCAGCCATTTCTTAAGATATAGACGAAACAAAAACTGCTCCCGAATCTTTTTATCAAGGTCAAACACATAAGAAGAAAATATTTTTTCAGTTTTCAATTTTTGGTACCACATTTCAAATTTAAATTTTTCTTAAAAATTTAAATGGCCGCCATTTTTAAACAAGATGGCAGGTGAAGCTGGCCAACGAACCCGGTCGAGACATTGGTATGTACTATGTATAAACGAAGTTACATCCAAATCGGTTCATAAATACGCCTTTTATCGCGTGACAAAATTCAGGACGTTTCAAAATGTCAGCCACGCTAGAAATTCAAAATGCTATAACTCAGCCATTTTTTAAGATATAGACGAAAACAAAAACTGCTCCGAAATCTTTGTGTAAAGGTCAAATACATAAGAAAAAAATATTTTTCCATTTTCAAATTTTTGGTACCACATTTCAAATTTTAAATTTTTAAAAAAAATTTAAATGGCCGCCATTTTGAAACAAAATGGCGGATGAAGCTGGCCAACGAACTCGGTCGAGAGATTGGTATGTACTATGTACACACCGAATTACATCCAAATCGGTTCATAAATACGCCTTTTATCGCGTGACAAAATTCAGGACGTTTCAAAATGTCAGCCACGCTAGAAATTCAAAATGCTATAACTCAGCCATTTTTTAAGATATAGACGAAACAAAAACTGCTCTGGAATCTTTGTATAAAGGTCAAATACATAAGAAAAAAATATTTTTCCATTTTTAATTTTTTGGTACCACATTTCAAGTTTTAAATTTTTTTAAAAATTTTAAATGGCCGCCATTTTGAAACAAAACGGCGGATGAAGCTGGCCAACGAACTCGGTCGAGACATTGGTATGTACTATGTACACACCGAATTACATCGAAATCGGTTCATAATTACGGGAGTTACAGTGTGACATAGGTCAGATATATATATATATATATATATATATCAATTTTGAACGGAGGGTGGTTTCGGGGTCTGGGGGTCATGATCGATGAAAATATACCAAAATTTTTTGAAATCGCTTTCCTCCGAACGGCTACAATAGGTAGCTTTTTTGTAAAGAAAGCTACCTAAAAAATCAGGACGAGAACTGCAAAATTTGATATGTATTCTTCATACGAACGAGCTTCTACTCTGACAGCGACATCAACTGTCAAAACTAGATTGTAGAACCACTTGACCTAAGACCTTTACGAACTGAAACGGAGCTAGATTAATAGAGTACTCAAATCTTCAGCCTTTTGCATTTCTGATGTCCATGAAACAGGAATAGGCTCGCAGAGATGGACACGTAAATTTTCGCACGCCATTAGTGATATGTGCATCGTATTTCTCTCGACGGTGTCGCTTGTTCCCTTTTTTCTATAAAGATCATGTTATTATTTCTAACATCAAAAAATATGGTTTAACTTTTCATCCTCCAAGATATTTCTGCTCTTGTATATTCTTTTCAAGTTTCTTTTCCTGTCTCCTGACAAAGTCTTTATCGATGACGAGATCCTTATTCCTGGTTGCCACAATGTCTGCAGCCTGAAGCACATACTCTTAACGCAATTTACTTACATTATATACCAGTTCTAAATCCGGCGAACGCTGTGTGAGAAAGATATATGCGTTTGGGAGTGTCTGCTTTTGAAGGCCTTGGTTCAAATTCTGATTCAGATGAAATGCCTGCTTCAAAGTTCCCACTTTTTTAATATTCTGATAATAGCTGTATTTTAGAGCAGAAAAATAATTAAGATCCCATCTCGCAATTACTCCTATCTATTTCATTCCTCATCCTCAAGATGACTGATTGAGTTTTCATTAGTTTCTACTCCACATTCTCCTCTCCTTCCAGAATTTCTGTCAAGACAGGCTGTGGTCCGACATTCAAATATGGGACTCTGAACGCATCGAAAAACCTAAGGAAGAGCGAGGAACATAATAAAGACAAAAGAGAGAAACCGACGAACGACCAAACAATACATACAATTTTTGCTCAGTTATACGCGAAAAGGCTATAAAAATCGCTTAATTCAAAATACACATAACTAATAAATAATAGATAATCAGAGCTTATTTAAACATTTCGCACACTAAACATGACATTTCAAGTAAATTCAGCGAAAATAAATTTAATTTAACATTTTAAAAATTTTTGCAAAAAAAGTTGAAAAATCACCGTTTGAGCGAAACTTCAAGCCATTGTCGGCAAATGAAGGAATTGGTCGAAAAATCTCATACTTTTTGTGTAAACTTAGTGCCCCCAGTGGCAACTTTTCCACACTACCCATCATCGAAAATAGGAAAAAAGTTTTTTTCGGCCCACCCTAATGTAAATTGGCAATCGACATCATAAGAGCTTAATAAGAGGGTCTATCGTTCACACATTTCGTATTTCTCTAAACCAGATGTAAAATATGAATGTACATACATCTTGCTTTTGCGGTTATTTTGCCCAAATCTGCACATACCAATTGTCAATAAATTTGACCTACTAAGTATTTCTAAATCATAAAAATCAATAAATTTGTTTTATGAACCTGGAGGTTGTTCAATTTTTAAGTGTTACAAAAGATTTTGGTTCTCTTGAAAGAAATAACACTCTAAAGCGGAAATTTCATTTTCAGAATTCGGAAAATAACAGTTATTCTGAAAATAAATATTAAAAATGTGACATAAGCAGAAAAAAAAAAACAGGCAGAAATTTTATTACTGTATGTCTGTGAATATGTTTACTTGTAACTTTTAAAATATTCAATGGTAAGGGAAAAAAATCCTTTTGTGATTTTTGTCGCTGTTAAAATAATCTGTTTATACAATGCAAATGCAACATTACTGCAATAACATTTTGCCTAGAAAAAATGTAAAACGCTTTACAGGAAATGAATAAAGTAGCGGGGAGTTCGGAAGTATTTCCAAGGCTTTTCGATGATATGAATGCGAAAGATAAAATAGCAAGGATTTGTAAGGCAACTGAATATTTTCTCACACTTTTCGTAAGCAATGACAAATCTAATAAAAATCAACATGGGAGGGATTAGAATTTTTTTTTTATCCAAATATATGAAAAATTCCGTATATAATGTTTCAACAATCAGTGAGAAATGCATAAAGTGAAACATTAGTAGAATGTGCAAGAATGTACAGTCGTGAAAAGGAAAAGTAAACACCCCATACTAAATCTGCAACATATAGAACACATATGGCAACATGTAGAAGAAAGTTACTGGTACCAAACGATTGGAAATAAAGTTTACATTTAAATGATGTACATAAAATTTGCTTAGATGGCCATCTACATATCAAAACAAATCCAAACTTTGTTTTTTAAATTGCAATGCCCAAGTTGGAACCATAATTAATTCTATACTCTTCAATTAGCCTAAATACAAATTTTCATGAAATTCGTACAATTAGTTTCAGAGAAAATAATTATTTTAAAATGAGCCTATTTTAGAGGCTGTATCCAAACTGAAGTTCGATACTTGATTCTTGAAATGCGACAGAATGACTAAGTCACTTCTATTAATACATTATTTCTTGCCAACATGACCATTTCACTCGCTTAATATGTTTCGACTATTGCCAGCCTAAATGTTTAAATGAGTAAAATACATTTTTTTTAAATCAAATTATGCTGTTCACATACGCTGTTCACATATCATAGTCCACTTAAACCATCATTTTGATATTTTTAAGCATAATTTGAAAAGTACTTGGAAGAAAAAATTGAGATTTTGAATTCGCATAAAACAGAACATAATAAGTATAAATTTATTAAAAAATTGTAGATTTCAATTCAAAATTTATTAATATTAATTTCATAATTCTTAATTCATATCATAAAAATTTTTAAATTACAAATTCAATGTATTTATGTTTCGGCTTTTGAGTATTATAACCACACAAAAAATTATTACATTAGGATTATAATTTCAGGAGATATTAATGAAAATATGAAAATGTAAATTAACATTAGAAGCTCTAAACTTTGAATGTTCACAATTCAAACACTTATCATCCAAATGACTTGAAATTTCTTTTCTAGTCATAGTTTGAACCGAAGATTAAAAATATATTGTCAAAATTGGGTGTTGCCATTGAAAAAAAGTTTTCTGTGCTTTTGAATTGTATATGGCCCCCCCCCCCTAACCAAATTTTATATGTATCATTTAAAAGTAGACTTTATTTCCAATCGTTTGGTAGCAGTAACTTTCTTCTACTATAATTTGTTGCAAGAGTTAGTACAGCGTGTTCACCTTTTTTTTCCAAGGCTGTCGAAATTATTCGATAAAATCCACACATTTCATATTCGTTAAAACGAGATGGAAATTGGCAATTTACATCTCATTTACGCTGATCACAATGGATTTTTTTTTTCTTTTTTCGGCGGCATTTCATCTTTTTCGTGATTTTGATACGTACGAAAGTATATTATTAGAGAATATAAAGTAGTTAGTTGGAATAATTCTGGTTCTTCTAATAATTCTCTTTTTCAGGTATCCCCTGGGTTGAAAAATTGATTTTGGATACAAAATTATTTTTATTTATCTCATTGTGTAGCTCTATTCTATGTACTAACTTAAAAAAAAAATTTACCATAATTTTTACCGATATAAACATTTTATTTACTAAAAGCAGACGAAAATAAAAATATTCATTTCACATTCCAATTACCGAATTTTAATCAAAATAATTAATTTATTCCAAAAATATCCCTATAAAATGATTAAAACTCTATTACACTTAAAACTGTTTCATTTTTTCAGTATTTTATTTATACTTGAAAGTGTACTTTTCTTAAAACTGTATCATCTTATTAAATTTGGCTTCAGAATTAACAAATTTTTTATCTGAAATTTTCCCCTAGAGAATGGTAACATTTATGGTTCAATGTTCTATTTACTCTAGAACTGCCTATTTGAGTTCTTTCTGGAACTGCACATATGAGTTCCTTCTGAAGGCGATGTAATAACAAACCTAATACTTTCAGCTGTATTTGTAGAAAATTTTGCTTAACTAAACAAAGAAGGATCATGAATGATTTTGTGAAACAATCGTATCAAGCATATTTTGGAAAAAAACTGGACAACATGCAAAACGTTCGATTCCTCATAAAGATTCTAAAGGTTGTGTTGAATTACTTCGTTACTGGACTCATGGACGACGAAAAGGGTTCGAACGAGGGGCGACGAAAGGAATTTGGTTTCAAACGTTTAGCCTTTATATAGCAAATTTTTTTCCTCAGCGATTTTTTAATTTTTATCAGTTTTTAACGTTATTTTTAGCGTTTTTTAGCGTTCCGCGATGATTTTGTTGACATTCGTGAATGTAATCTGATTTCAATCTTCTAGTCTGATGTCGTAGAATATTTTGTTCTATTTTCAATAAAATTTATTCAGAATCCGTGCAGCAATTTTTTAATTTTTCACGACTTTTTACTGTCATTTTTAGATTTTTTTTGCATTTCGTGCTAGTTTTTGGCGGACCCGGGCAACGACGGGGGATTCACGTAGCTATTAATATTTTGTTATAAATTTAAAACATAATGCCAGCAAATATGAACAAAAATGTTTAAATAGTATTTTGGAGCAAAAAATTCGATAGAATATCTGAAAAAAAAATATATATATATTGAAAATATTTTCTTTTAAATGCCTATTAAACTACGTGGAAAATAGATAAATGTGTCTGAGGATGAACTTGCTTGTAATTTTCAAATTATTCAACAGAAGAAAAATAAACACTTTTTTGGTGATTTTTGGTGCTTTTAAAATAAACATTTATGAAATACAAATGCAATGTTTCTGTAATGACACTTTGCCTGGCAAAGTTTACAATTGAATCAAGGGAAACAAATAAAGCAGCAGGGATTTCGGAAGAATTGCAACGGCTTTAGGATAAAGATAAATAACCATTAGACAAAAGGGAAGCGTTGAAAGGAAACTAAATACTTTTCCGCACCTTTTGTACAAAATGGAAAATACATAAAAGTGAGTAATTTTTTTTTATTCTAATACATAAAACCTTACTTATAAAATTAATAAATAATGAGACATATATAAAGACAACCATCATCAAACCATATAATAAAATAGCTTATCAGACGATAAAATCCAAACCTTTGATATTTATCGAAATGAAATGTTATTAACATTTTATTATCAATTCGTAATGCTAGTTAACGAAATTGAACGGAATATTAGAAATAGTACTTAAAAGCGGAAAATTCTATACAGTGCTTTAAAAAAGACGATTTAAGGAGAAATTTTACTATGTTTTTGTAAATGTATTTGTTTGTAAATTTTGAATTTGCTTGAAATTGAATTGAAATTATTTTTGGCGGTGTAAAAATAATCTGTGTAAACTGACCTGATGCTGTCATACTGACAGACCGTGTTTTGTCAACTCTAAAACTATAAAATCGAGCAATATAATTTTTCTCTCTTTCATTCTTAAGGAGATTAAGAAAAGCTCCTTAAATTAAATCTTATTTTATATATAAATCTTATTTTATATAAATTAATTTTATATCTTAAGGAAATTAAGAAAAGCTCCACGAAACTTCGCGAAATTTTCTGACAGATTCACGGACTTATTTTTAAGCGTTAAAACGTAAAGTTAATATGCATGGCTATTGAAATGGTTTGAAATGGAACGGCATGTTTGAATTTTAATCAAATGTATTACATTTTGAGTTAGGGGAGACCGGGGGAACGGCGCCACACGGGGTTATGCCGCCACACTGCCTAGTTTAAAAACTAACGGCAGTTTCAGATACTGAATGCGCCTGCACTATAGCGGCCAAAATTAGAAACAGTGCCTAGAGTGATTTTGTTGTACGTCGTTCGCTTGTTCAAGTGAAAAATTTAGTTTTCATGCAGTTGCTTCTTATTTTGGCGCTTCAAATGAGTAGAGGTAGACACATTTTATTGTAACATTAGGTATTTAAGATAATATTATCCGTAATCTACATGCATTCGCCGACATTTTGATGCAATTTGTTGAAGAAGTTCTGTTCTTCTTTCGGCTTTGCTAGCGGATTTCCGATATATTGTCCTCTCGGGGTAATGCAGCCACCATGGCAAAGGGTGACTTTTGCAATTTGAGTTAAATTGTAAGCTTAGCACATTATTAAATATAGCTTAAGAAACATTGTAATTATTCATTATTCTGTTAAATTACATTGCTCCCTAAATATTTTCAGTAGGTTATGTGTTTTCTAGTACCCATTTTATGTATTTACTAGGTCATTAAAGAGTCATTACCCGATACAGTGACGGAATTACCCCAGTATTCTGGATAATCCCGCCACTGTACAGAGGTTGAAAGAAATTGTTTTATGTGTACTTACTTTGCAGTTACGATTATGGTTAAATTTATACAGATGCTAAAGATCATGAATCAGCTTTAGAATTTTTAGTATTAAAAAGTAAACATTTTATTGAGGTGAAAAAGATTAAATTCCTTTAAGGTGTCGCCATTCCCCCGGTCTCCCTTATACGTGATTGCAATCTCGTGGCAACATATTTCGGGCTGCCATGTCCGAAAAGTAGGTTCAAAACTCCAACTTTGATAGCATTCTTTGAAAGATCCTTGGCCATGAAAAAAAAAAAGAAAGAAAAAGAAAAAGGCTATTCGATTTTTCTTAGCTTCTGAAAAAGAACACCTGCTAATTTTATGCGTTTACGAATGCAAATGAATTTAGGAATGTGTCAGGAATGTAGTCAGTCTGAAATTAAAATCAGCTTTAATAATCAATAGATGTGTTTCAATATAAATAAATAGCTATATTCCTTATAATACTTAGAAAATAACAAGTACTTGAAAATACATTTAACAACCTTATTTAAAGAAACAAACAATAGAAATTTTATCAACATATTTTTGTTAATACGTTAGCTTATAACTCTTACATTAATCATGAGAAGAAAAAAAGAAAGGCTTTTTGTGATCTTTAGTGCTTTTAAAATAATAATGTAATACAAATGTAATGAATGCTATTGCAATTAAACTTTGACTCGCCAAACAGTCTTATAGGAAAAAGTAGAAGGGAATTCAAAATATTTCGACGGCTTTTACATCACATGAAAGAGGACGATAAAATACCATTAAGAAAGGCTTTGAAAGATAACTGAATATTTTTTTTTCGCACATTTCTTTGAAAATGGAAAATACAATAAATTTCAATGGAAATGTGAACGGAAAATTTTTATTCTATCATATGAAAGATTTCTTACAAAATTCTTACAAAATCACAAATAATAATAAATACATAAAGAAGACAAGCACTAGAAGTCATACCAATACAGCTTTACAAATCAGTCGATCAAAATTTCATGCATGTTTCGAAATGATATGTTATTATCGTTTTCTTATAAAATCGAAATTTTATATTAACGAATTGTATGAAATATTAGAAATAATCCTTTGGAGAAAAAAATTCTGTACAATGCTTGGAAAGAGACATTTATTTTGAAAATGCATTGTAAAAGCATTATTTAAGGGAACAGAAGAAATTGTATTCTCATGTTTTTGTAAATAAGTATGCTTGCAAATTTTAAATTATTCAACAAGAGGGAAAAAAGATTTTGATACTTTACCAATACACTGTGGCGCAACAGAGACTAAACTTGACATAAATTTATAAACACCATGAAAACGTTTATAAAGTAAAAATGAACTTGTCAAGGCTTTCAATAAACACATATGTAAGCAAAACAATTATTTAAATTCTAATACCAAAGAATAATTTAATTAAAGTGAAATATTTAAATTATTGGACTTAAAAAATTTCATTCAACTATTCATGCGAAAACAAACACACAAGCAATAAAAATTAAATCCCCAAAACAAAAAATTACTTGGTTAAAATGAAATATTTAAATTATCAAACATCGTTCTGGTGAGAATATTTGCACATATAGTTATATCACAATCTGAACTATAATCTTCTTCACTATTGCCGCCTACGCTATCACTGCATTCACTACAGTTTTGTTTGTCCTTTTCTATAGAAACTGCGAGAGATTTTCATAAACATAATCCGCATTCACTACAGTTTTCGTTACCTCAGTTTTTTTTTTTCTTTTCTCTAGAAAGTGCAAGAGATTTTAATAAACATAATTCTGCATTCGGTAAAAATTTCAGTTTCATTTTCGGGAGATGTATTTTGCTTGTGATTAATGTAGTTCTGGGGTTGAATTGTGCTCGAAGCAGATCCGAAAATTCTGCTTAAAGTCAATTTTAATGATAATGGCGGCGATAAAGATCTTATAATCCCCATAATCTATAGATTTAAAAGACCAGTTTTTTTTTTTTTTTTTTTTTTTTTAGTTATCAGCCCTAAGTTTTCTATTGAAACGATTTTGATAATTATTTTTTTTAAATGAAAGCTGTCCATTCGTAGATGTGCCCGTAACTAGCTATTTTTTAATTTATTTCGATTTTTATATTTTAATTTTAATAGCTTTTTATGATATTTCTTCAAAATGGTAGCCATCAGGTTAAGCTTTTCTCTCTATAATATAAATTTATTTTGATTTATCACATTCCACCAATCAAAAGCTTGATTTCATCAGTGAAAGTGTCATCGTATTTAAAAGAAAAAAATAATAGTTTCATGAAATTTAACCATAATAAAATGATTACGTGTAATTATGCACTAATCGCGGAAGATCACAAATTATTTACTGAGAAATAATATTAAGTAATGTAAATAAAATAACAGAACACAATCTGTGATAAAAAGTAATATCTAAAGCGAAATGTTTCCGATGAGGAAAACGACGTCATTCAGAAACCAGATAAATTTGCGTGAATATAATATACTAGCCGCCCTTGGCGACCAGTTTGGTCTCCTTCAAATCTATGCTAAGCATTGTATCATATTACTTTTATTCACAATTGAATTTACTTGCTCAATCCTTCGCCAAATCGGAAGATTCTGATACAGAAATCATGAACTCGGTATATTTATGTTAGCCGAGTACAGGTGATAAATCGCCAAACATTGTACCCGTCGTATTTTTTCTTATTTCATTAATTTCATTTAAAATAAAATACTTTCACTCATTTTATTTTAAATACATAACTTTAATTTAAAACTGAAATGATTAAAATTTATTACTCTCAATTTTCTCGGTACTTCTTAGTTATCCCGTCGACCAAATTACTGTCGCCAAATTGTAAGACTAATTGCCAATAATGGTTGCCATTAATTAATTAATTGTAATATTAAATGCCAATATTGGCCAATAAAACCATTAATTCGGCGTTTTATTTGTATTTTTATTAATGTTTTACTAATTTATTTGTTCTTTCGTTATTTAAAATAAAAAAATTATGCCAATGTGTAAATCTGGCGAGTGGTTTGGCGATTTAAATAATTTGGTGAAATTGGTCGACGGGATAACTAAGAAGTACCATTTTCTCTTATTTCTTTAAAAAAAAAAAAAATAAATAAATAAAATAAAAAAATAAAGCAAAAGAAAAGAATGAAAAGAAAAGAAAAAAAGTAATAAATAATACTATAAACTATGACATTTAATTTCAACATCAAAGCTTTGTTTTAATTTACTTCGCGAAAAATTGTTTATGACAGTCGCATGCGAGGACTATTATAATACTGATGATATGATGTCGCTGGAACAATATTTGGCGATTTATCACCTGCGCCGGGCTAACAGTAAATTACCAAATTGGCTGTTTGGCATATAAAAAGTGAAGCGGTCAACCCGGAACTATTGATGACAGTCACATGACTTAGGCTATTATTATAGAGATGTTGTTATAACTGTGTCGGTGATGACGTCATATTCACTAACTTTTATCCCTGCATATAAATTGACCGAACTTCTACTATTTATTTAAAAAGCCTTGGTATGCACAAATGAAAATATTTCTGAAAACCCTTTATGAAATTTCTTCGCATTGGTGGCAATCGGGTTACTTCCATTATGGAAGAGAGAAAGGAAAGAATGAAAATTACCACATCATCACGGATGTCATTTTCGTATTACAATTAAAATTAACTTTTTAAAACTTTTGAACAGAAAATGACGTCATGATTTAAAATAACGCATTTTTATTCATAAAGCTCTTGCATTTCAATATTTGTTTCAACGGTGAAAAAGATGTTATGTTTAGATTTCGTTGTAAACGAAAACTATAATTGTGACATAGTGGCGTTATTTTCGTTAATTTTTCATTAAGTAATACCAAATATCAAAACCTCAATTAATAACTTCGTAATTTCATTATCTTAATTGCATGTTACTGATTATGTGTAGGAATAAAGTTTAATTTTTCAAATATTTAAAAAGTTGAAATTAAACTTGGGTTAAAAATAATATTCGTTTTAAGAGCTAGGTTAGCCAATATAATACTGATTCATTATTGTAATTTTTTTTTTTTTTTTTTTTTTTTTTTTTTTTTTTTTTTTTTTTTATACTATCAACCAATCAGTTCTTTTAAACATTTTCATTCGACGAATT
Source organism: Maratus speciosus (assembly GCA_963932465.1). Classification (NCBI taxonomy): domain Eukaryota; kingdom Metazoa; phylum Arthropoda; class Arachnida; order Araneae; family Salticidae; genus Maratus; species Maratus speciosus. The sequence goes on from OZ010786.1 coordinate 309,134,458, forward strand.
CAACTCGTTTCCTCTTAAAAATAAATAATAATGATGGAATGCCATCATTACATGTCTGTTAAAAATTGAATTAAAAAAATGCAAATTAATATAAATTTTGAAATTTCGAGATTTATCATGATATCTTTGAATTTGTTTTTAGTACCGGAAAATGCAGACATTTCATGAAAATTAAACTATCATAACTTTGTAAATATTTGTTGTTAAAGAATTAAATCTTTTTATTTTACTTGTTAGAACGTAGAAAAAACTTTTCTAAATGTAACTTATAGTATCTAAAAACCATATAAAAACCTAAATTTCGCAAAAATTACAAAAATTGCTATTTTAGGATAAATGAATTTTAATATCATGGAAAACAACGTTTGAAGCATATTTGCATATTAAACTATACCTCTAAAGTCAACTGTAAAGGAATTAGCTGTTGAACAACATTAAAGGATATAACATACCATGTAGGATGAAATTCTGTACAAATAAGGCAACTTCTTCATATCTATTATCTCCTCAACACATCAAAACTTGAAAAAGTGTTTTACCGACCTTGTACCAAAACATTTTTAAGTGTGTTTTAAAATTTTATAATTAAACCAAATAGCAATTTTGCTTTAGCAATTTACACTCGTTTTGAGACCATATTTAGTATTTAGAGTAAGAAATTGTCGTTAGAATTGTAGTAGCATACTTGTATTTGAAGATTTAATAACTTAAAATGTGCGTCTTAAATAATTTATTGCAACACATTTAATAAACACAAATATTAAATATAGCTAAATGAACGTTTTAGCGTTACTTTATTTGTTTAAACTGAGATATGTAGGGAGGCGATCGCCTATCACGTTATTATTTTAAATATTTCTAGACTTATCTAGCGTCAGAAACTAACCATAATTACTTTCAATATGGAATTTTACTTTTTTATTTTTTAACATATTTGACATAATTTTGACCAACTATGCGCTGTTGAAATAATATGTTTAAATTTACCTGATATGGTTAAACTAATAAACCTAGAATTTTTTCATCTTTTACAACTCTCCACCAATTAATCCCTTTACCCATCAATTTGTTTAACCTTTAACTGATGTCACAAAAATTGTCACATAACTAGTGTGAAGTGGTCTGTGAGACCGCTTTCATCGAAAGATGAATAAAACGCACGATTAACTCATAGGAAGGTGTTTTTGTACTAAACTTTTTGCACAGGACTGTTATAATTAAAATTCACCAATTCTAAAGACTCTGGTGATAGTACTAAAGTTCCAAACGGAACAAAATTTCGGTAGTGTTTGTAGTTAAACTGAAAATTGCAAGTTAAACTATAAAAATTGAACAAAGCCGCGGTCTGAGAGACCGGTAACATGAGTTAAAGGTTAATTTTAATAATTAATAGATGTTTTTGTTCTTAATAATTAATAAATACATTCCGCAAATTTGGAAGCTATGTATTTGTAAGCACAACAAAAATTTTTAGAAGTCTGGAATAAATTGTCCTCTGGATTCCGTATAATTCTTACAAAATAACTTTAATTTAAAAAATACGTTTTAAAAACGTGATTTGATAGGGAAAAAATCAGAAATTTTATTGCCATGTTTCTGAGAATCCATTTGCTTACAACTTATTAATTATTCAACAGGATAAAGAAGTGCCTGTTTGGGATTTCTGGCGTTGTTAAAATAATTTGTTTACAATGTAACGTTACTCAAGTCACACTTAGCCTTTCAAAATTCTCAATTGCATCACATGGAAATGAATAAAGTAGAAGGGAGTTCGAAAGTTTTGCGACAGCTTTTAGGCGACATAAAGGAAAAAGGTAAAATACCATTAGGCAGAATAAAAGTGTTGAAAGGAAACTGAAAAAGAAATAAAAATAAAGATTTTTTTTTTTTCAATATCTTTTGAAGGAAACTGAAAAGGCAATAAAGTTTGACATAAAAACGAACATTTTTTTTTTTTTTTTGAAATATTACAAGTATTTCTTTTATAAATGTAACATGAGAAATATACAGTCGGACCCGGTTTAGTTGCTCACTGTGAAGAATCGATCTCGCTTAATACCGGATTTTTTCCAGTCCCTTGAATATCGCCCGTAAGACTAATGTAAAAATATCCCGTTTAATACACGAATGGTTATTATACGATTGCGTTAACTGCGCAATAATGTTCGGTTCCATAGGCCAAAAAATCTCGCTTAAGACTCGAATTCATAGACACAGATATGAATTTATTAGCTCTTCTCCAAGATTGCCAATTTAGCTGATTTTTTTAAATTTAAACATCTACCACTATTTCCGAATAGTAATAACCACTTTATTTAATTACAGGAAAGTAACAATCACTATTTGGGAACAGTGATAGACATATTTCGCTAAACTGGCACTGCTGATTAAATAAGGGGAATATAACAAAAAAATATATATTGGAACTTATGAAGAATGAACAAATGTGACTTTTGTGTATTTCTTTTATATTTTCTACGATTTGTTTACTTTTTGTTGGCCCCACCAGTGGCCGAGAGGTTCTGCTCTCGAAGCTGGTAGATGGGAGATTCGAACCCAATCGCGCCCGTCGGATTAATCGTTCGGAGTTTTCGTGGTTTTCTTCGAACCATGGATTTCCATGCGTAAATACCGGTTAGGTTTCCCTTAGAAAGACCACCACGAAGGGCACTATCCCCCCCCCCCTCCCTGGGCCTATATCCCTCGAGCAGATAACTGGCCGCCAAAAATCAACCAACCTTACTTTTTGCTGATAACTTTTTTTTTTTTTTTTTACACAAAGATTGACATGGATGTTTTTTTTATATTATACAAAATAATAAAAACTGATTATAAGAAAGTATTAAATCTATTTTTAATGATCGGGTTGTGCTACAAAGATTTTTTTTTTTTTTGTTAAAAAAAAATAGGCCAGCAGGAAAACTATTTTTGTTGTTGTTGTTGTAACGCTACTAATCGACAATAAGGTTATATTTGAATCCATATTTATTTCCAGTTATTATTCCTGTCGGTTCTATAATAACAAACAACGAGTTAAACTTCAAGACAGTTATATTTTAATCTAAGTATGCGTAAAAAATACAACTTTCGACCGTAAACATGTAAACTAAAATCTCTTAAGTTCATTTGGACGATTAGACACGTGAATAAACCCAGTTCCTACAGCAATGGAAATAACGTTTAATACGCCATCCCGCTTAATGCACGACTTTTGTTCCTTCAGACGTGTCTTAACAGGATTCGACTGTATTATAAATTTAAAACTTTTTAAAAAGTCATTTTGTCTGTCTATTATGAAAGAATAACGTGTTACCAAACTTTAAAAAAAGTATCACGCAACTCCAATTAAAACGGGTTGTATGATAAAATATAGGGAGCGATACCTATTAAAATCAAGGTACAGTCGTGGGAAAAAAAGTAAACACCCCCTACTAACTCCTCAACAAATCATCGTAGACGAACGTTACTGGTACCGAACGATGGGAAATAAAGTGTACTTTTAAATGATGTATATAAAATTTTCTTAGGGGTCATCTACATATTAAAACGAATCTAAACTTCATTTTTTTTCAATGGCAATACCCAATTTTAACGAGATATTTCAAATCTTCGGTTCAAACTATGCCTAGGCAGAGGCACCAAATTTCAAGTCATTTGAATGATAAGTTTTTGAATTATAAACATTCAAAATTTAGTACTTCTAATGTTAAATTACATTTCCATATTTTTATTTATATCTCCTGAAATTATGCTCCTAATGTGCTAATTTTTTGTAGCAATAATACTAATATACCCAAACATAAATACGCTGAATTTGCAATTTTTATAATTTTATGATATGAATTATGATTTATGAAATTAATATTCGAAAAAATTATGAATTGCAACCTACAATTTTTTTGATGGATTTACATTTATTAAGTAATGCTTTATGGAAAACCAAAATTTCACATTTTTTCCCCAAGTAGATTTCAAATTATGCTTAAAAAACGGCAAAATGATGGTTTAAGTGATGAAAGTGAGTAAACATTTTGGAATTTATTCTGCTGTATTGTAATCCAACAGGCTTCATTGACTCCTTGAGTTGCGCTTAAGGTGCCTTGATCAAGAAAGAGACTCTCTCGGTTAACAATCGAGTACGGAACTTCAATTTGGATACAGCCCTTAAAATACGCTCGGTTTAAAATAATTAATTTCTCAGAAACTTATGGTACGAATTGCATAAAAATTCGTTTTTAGGCTAATTCAAAGGTGTAGAGTTAATTTATGCTGTCAGAATTGTGTACCGCCATTGAAAAAAACAAAGTTTGGGTTCGTTTTAATATGTAGATGCCCCCCTAAGCAAATTTTATATACATCATTTAAAAGTAGACTTTATTTCAATCGTTCGGTACCAGTAACTTTCTTCTATGATAATTTGTTGAAGAGTTAGTAGGGAGTGTTTGTTTTTGTTTTTTTCAATGACTGTACATTCGAACTTTAAAGTCATTTTTCTGAAATCAGTGACATTTTGCACATCATACTTCATAAATTAAATAATATAGAAACTTAAAATTTTGAATTATGTTGTATTTTACATATCTTTACAAGCTCTATTTATTTTTAAGTATAAGTACCTGCAATATATTTATTTATTTTTTATTGTTTATTGAAAATTTATCATAGATTTTGCGTTTTATAGTTTAATTGCCTGAATAAAATATTTTCATCTGTAAACTTGATTATTATTTTAAGTTGCAGTTAAAGTACGATATTGTAAAAATATACATATGTAATATGTAGTCGACGCACTTCATTTTCGTTCATAATTAAGTGTAAAATACCACTGACATCTAATAAATTAATCCTTTATCTACTGACGGTACTTATAAGTACCATTAAAATAACATGTTATAAAATTCATTTAATAAATCGATTAGTAGTAATACAGTTTAGAATGAGTTATAGATGCATTAATTTATCTTGTTCCAAAAGCATTATGGGTTACACAAAACAAAAATATTTTTAATAAGATGATATCTTTTGCCTTTGCATCTTTTAAGATTTCTTGGCGTTGGGGGGGAGGGGCGATTTTTCAATTCGGAAATATTTCTATATTTCTATTGTAAGAACATTATATTTGTACATTTCCTAACTCTACAAAATACTAAGAAAAATATTTAAAATAAAAGATTTGAGTGGGGTTATAAATATTGCACAAAATCCTTATAAATTCAAATTTAATGAATCCTTCTAAAATCCTTCAAAAATTTATTAAATGATTATGTAAATCTTCTAATGTAGTTACAAAAATTCACGAAAATCCTTTTGAAGATAAAATTTTCACGAATTCATAATTCAGTACATAAAGGGTTAAGTAAACCAGGTTATACAATTACAAACTTGTTATAATTACTGGAAAAATGAAATATATATATGTATTCAATCATAAAACAAACACAAAAAAAATCATTGAAAAGAAAATCAACAATACAACATATAGCAAACACTTAAGTTTACAAATTTGTCGATCAAATCCACACATTTCATATTTGTTGAAACGAAATTCAAACACCACAGCTTACAATAAATTAAACAAGTCTGGCGCTAATTTTCGTGTCATAATCATTCGAAAAAGAAGTTTTCGCCACTTGCTCTAATTTGGTTTAACATTTGTAAATCTTATAATCTTTACTGCTTCTTACCTGTCACTTTGTCAAACCATCTTACTTACTGTGTGTTGCTAAATTAACGTGAAAGTCATATGTTTTTAAAATTTCATCTTTGATACACGGTTAAAGGAATAATAAGTGAGTAATGTAATGGTGTTTAGACGCCTTTTTGCTTCTTATTCTTATCTCCAGGTGGAGAAACATGGATTGAAATTTCTTGTTTCATTGAAAATTTTACGAATATGACATATTTAGTGTGATAAGGATTAATATTGAATGTTCAATTGAAGGTATATTATTGATTTGGGTACTTGTTTACATAAGTAAAAGAAAATAGGGAAAAACTGTGTATTAACCCTTTATCTACTGCATTATGATCTAGCGCAATTTTTTTCGTAATTTTTTTTTTCAGGTACTACAATGAAAATTAAAGGATATACATAAAAAAAATACTCATCCGTGAGAAATGTAATTCGTTAGAGGTAATTAATTAAAGTGGTACGTTAAAGTACCTTCAGTACACTATGGCTAAAATATTCTCGTAACAGAAAACCCACACGATATTTCAAATAAAATTTAAACTTTTAAAAATGCTAAATAACAAGAAGACACTCGCAAGTTAACAATAAAAAATATTAAATTGGCATAGTTTCATTTTACACATGAAAAATGAGTAAAAATTCTTAATTGATGGTAATTAAAAAAAATTCAGAACGATCCGAGCATATTTACGAGAGTTAGAGCGTGGACAGACGGCCTGACGGACAGACAAACCAAAGTCATAAACACTTTTCAACTTTGTTGGAAATTTTGTCTAGTTTCTGAATTTCGTAATGCTTTTCCCCTAAAACAATAAGAAATTTATGTTAAAAACGACTATTTGGGGGGGTTTCGGGGGATGGATTTTGGGGGTAAGTTAAAAATTCGGATTCAGCAACCCAAAAAACTTAAAGTAAACCTTATAGAGAAAGTTCGGAGGGGAGATGGGAGGGCGAATGTAAACGTGTGAGTAGTTAAGTGGAATTGCGCCACTTAGTTCACGCAGCACCGCGCGCATGTTCCGAGGAAGATCCCCCCTTCCCCTTCTACCTAAGTCATAATGTCATATATCTAATTTGTTGCAAATTTTGTCTACTTTCTGAATTTCTAGATACTTTGCCCCTAAAACAATAAAAAAATTGATTTTTTTAATAAAATCCTTTTTTTTTGGGGGGGGGGGCTTTTTACCAAAATTTGGGGGGGTTGTCAGAGGAAATTTTGGTGGGAAGTTACAAATTCGGATTCAGCGACCCAAATAACATGTAGTAAGCCCTTTTCCAGAACTACCATGAATTTTGCTAGATAGAGTCCCTATACGGTCTCTATTGCCTGGACTATAAGCATACTTGAGATTACACAACTGCTACAGGATAAATTGCGAACGAAACTTACTTTCTGACTAACCCATGGTACCCTATAACTAAAATTGTAGCTCCAATTAACGAACAATGTTCAGAGTCCACTCTCTACATCAGTGGTGCACAAACTGTGGCTCACGACCCCTCTTGGTGTCGCGAGAAAATTTTTGTGGGTCGACAAATTGAAACAAATTTATTGGACGATAAAAAATATAAGGCTTTTCTTCATTTTTTACTAAAACAATTGTCTGTATTAGTATATAATGCCTATTAAAATAATTAAAATAATAAAACTTTGTAAAAAATCACCATAAAATAAAACAATACACAGGACGCGTTTCGAGCTAAAAACATAACAGCTCGTCATGAGCTACAACCAACACGTGTCCGCAAGCGAACAAGGTCAAAAATTGCGGACACGTGTTGGTTGTAGCTGATGATGAGCTGTTATGTTTTTAGCTCGAAACGCGTCCTGTGTATTGCTTTATTTTATGGTGATTTTTTACAAAGTTTTATTATTTTAATTACTTCAAATCGCCAGTTTTCGGTGCTGTTTCGCTATATAATGCCTATATTTCGGCAACTGGCAGGTGAACAGACATAGTGACAAAAGATAATTGTCAATTTGAGATGTCCTCTACCTGCTTTCTGTTTTTATTTATATGCAATTAGTGTCGGTCTGACATTTCAGTGAGGACCGTACAGTTATTTTCTTCAGTGCCTCAGTAGTTCGGTTTTACTGCTTTTTACGTTCATTCAAGTGCATTCTATAATTTTGTTTATATACTGCTTTTGTTAATTGGATGTTGTTATTGTAATTAACTACATTAAAAGCAACAGTTTAAACGGTTTACTGCTTCTTACGTTCATTCAAATGCATTCTATAATTTTGTTTATATACTGCTTTTGTTAATTGGATGTTGTTATTGTAATTAACTACATTAAAAGCAACAGTTTAAGCGGTTTACTGCTTCTTACGTTCATTCAAGTGCATTCTATAATTTTGTTTATATACTGCTTTTGTTAATTGGATGTTGTTATTGTAATTAACTACATTAAAAGCAACAGTTTAAACGGTTTATTGCTTCTTACGTTCATTCAAGTGCATTCTATAATTTTGTTTATATACTGCTTTTGTTAATTGGATGTTGTTATTGTAATTAACTACATTAAAAGCAACAGTTTAAACGGTTGTCTCTTTTCAATACTCTATAATGAGATGGGTTCTGTGTATGAGACGTTATTATTAATCGAGCAGTAAAATGAAGCTTTTAAGAATAAGCAGATACATTGGCAAGGAGAATTGAATAAAAAATACACATGTTTAATCTTGAAAATAATATCTGAAATAAATATTTATAACTAAACATAATATTTTATTTTATTTCATTATAATGTTTCGAAAATGAGGAAAACTGAAGCACGTTATTCAGAAAAACTTCATTTATAAAATATTTATATGAATTATGATAAAACGTATTTCAAAAAGGACATTGCTTGATTACTTAGGCAACGTGGAATTTGTTTTCTCGAAGGCTGTGCAACTATTTTTTAATCAGTAACGCAATATATTGCAATATTTTTAAGTAAATATGTTTGTTATTTATACTACTTGTGCAATAAAAATTATTAGTAATTTAACTTTGAAAATTCTACGTAAACGTAAATTTTATTTGAAAATTTATAAGTGTTTGCGTGAGGGATGAATATATTTTCATTTACTCGTGTTCGTTAATAACACATTAACTATTTTCATGTGCAGACTAGTATAAAACCAAAAACTTTCTGCGCACATAAATATTAGGTCAAAAACTTTCTGCAAATTAATTTAATGTTTAATAAAATAACGTGTTAGATTACTTTGACGGTATGAATTTTAAACAGTAGTTTTAAAATAATTACAATTTAATTTAAAAATTAATTAATATTAATTACAGAATAATGTTGGCTAAAAAAATAATAAAGCTAAAATCCATGATAAGAAAGGGTGAATTCTTATCAGTTATTTTGTCAATGACTGACATTTAGAAACAGCCCAATCCTTAATACTATCGTGATTGTGACCTCTTCTCACAAAATATCAGTCACTCTGTTCACAGAAATAATGGCCATTGCTTCTGAAACAACTGAATCCCATTTTGTAAGGAGAGGTCCATTCATAGGTATCATCATTAAAGAGACCGATGAGTTTTTATTGCGGCCCTTTGACAAAATTCTCGTTTTTCCCACGATCATTTGGCAAAATTTCCGTTTTTCCGCGATTCTTTGACGAAATTCGAGCTTTTTTTCGCGATCCTTTGACAAAATGCGCTTTTTTTTCTCCTATCCTTTGACGAAATTTGCATTTTTCGCCATATTTTGCAAAATTCATGCTTTTTTCGAGGTTCTTTGACAAAATTTGCATTTTTTCGCGATCTTTTGACAAAATTCGTGCTTTTTCAACTGTGCTTTCACGAAATTCGTTTTTTCCTGTGCTTTTTGGATGAAATTTGTTTTTTTTCTGCGCTTTTTTGATGAAACTCGCTTTTTTTTCGTGATCCTTTGACGATATTCGCGTTTTTTCTGTGGCCCTCTGACGAAATGCGTTTTTTTCGCGATCCTTTGACAAAATTCGCGCCTTTTCCGCTATGCTTTTACGAAATTCGTTTTTTTTCCTGCGCTTCTTTGATGTAATTTGCGTTTTTTCTGCGATTCTTTGACAAAAAAATTTTTTCCACGATTCTTTAAAAAAATTCGCGTTTTTTTCCGCGATGCTTTGACAAAATTGGTTATTTTTTTCTGCGAACGATTGACGGAATCGGTTTATTTTCGGCGGCCATTTGTTGAAATCCGCAATATATTTCAGTGATATTTTTTTATGTCAGAATTTTCGGACTAATGGCCGATTTTTTTTTTAATTTTCGGAACCGAATTCCTTAAATTTTCGGAAAATTCGGAACAGAATCACTCCTGGCAAACAATAAATAAATCATACATAAAAATGGGGAACATTTTTAATTTTTCGGTAAAAGAAAAAAAAAAATCCCCCCCCCCCCCCTAAGAAATTTTCCGCAAAGTTCCTAATTTTGCGGGAAATCTTCCGCGCACGGGGTGCGCGCGTGCGTCTATATTATACAACTCTGTTCATGTGTATGTATGAATATATATATCTTTTTATGTATAATGAAATTTAAAATTTCGCCCTATCTTAAAAGTATTCTATAAATTTTTCCTGTGTAATAAAAATGTTCTAATTTATTAAATTTTCCTAAGATAACATTTATTTTTTGCCTGTTTTTAAAAATATTCCAATAATTCATTTAATTTTATTTCCAATTGATCTAAATGCGTACGATATCATTTATTTTTCTTTTCAAGAAACCTATTTAAAACACTTCACGTATTTTTTTTTTTTTTTTTCGCAGTCAATCTGTCGAGATTTCAAAATCTTGTCAATTTTGATTCAATCTTAAATACCAATATTTATTTTCAATTCTGTACTAAATTATTTGTTCTGCGAATCTCATTTTTTTTTTTTAAAGTTATTTCCCGCGCTCATCGGAAATGCTTAATCACACCTGTTTTCCTTCCGTCTTTAGATCCCTTTTTAGCGTTACCATTCGCCGAGAGCATTTGCTGCATTGCAAGTAATTGTAGACTTGTGCGTCAGTATTTAACAGCTTGCATGAGTGTTAGACAGATTTTTGAAGAATTTTGTGTTGTTTTAACGTCTGAGTATTTTTTCAGGAAGCAAAGTCTTGTTTAATGGTATTGAATAGCTTTTATAACATGATTTCAAAATGTAGATGCTGATTGAATATTTACGTGGAGTATAAATCGGATAACTGCCGTAGCTTATTATAACAAATTTTAAGAAAACGGATTTCATACCGCCTTGGTAAACAATCAATGTCTTTTTTGAGATACATTTTATCATGCTTCACATAACTATTTTATAAATGAAGCTTCTGTGAATGAAGTATTTTAGTTTCTCTCATCGTAGCAACATTATACTGAAATACAAAAAATAATTTGTTTAGTTATAAAAGTTTATTGTATATATTATTTTCAAGTTAATAACCCTGTAGACAGTAGACGGTGTACATTGTTCGGTAATTGAAGCTACAACTTTAGATATGTATTTGGTATGTGTGTGTGTATGTGTTACTGTAAAAGTCAGAAGTCTGGTAAATCTTAGCTTTTACATGTAAATTCTAGCATTTACCAAAATGTGCTTCTAAGCGCTTTCGTTTCCGGCTTTTACCAAACCATTTTGATAAATATTCCAATAATTCATTTAAACCTTACTTCCAATTCATCTAAATGCGTACGATATCATTTATATTTCTTTTCAAAAACCTATTTAAATCAATTTACGTATTTTTTCCTCCTCAGTCAATCTGTCAAGATTCCAAGGTCTTTTCTTTTAATTTCAACCTTAAATGGCGATATGATTTTCAATTCCCTACTAATTTATTTGTTCTGCGAATCTCATTAAATTTTATCATTTCTTCTTATTATTTTGAAAGTTACTTCCTGTGCTTATCGCTTCCGCCTGTAGTTCCCTTTCTAGTGTTCCCATTCGCCGAGAGCACTGCTGGTAATTGTATACTTGCGAGTCAGTATTTACCAGCTTGCATGAGTGTCAGAGACAATTTTTTGGAGAATTTTGTGTTGCTTTAACATCTCAGTACATTTCCAGGAAACAAAGTCTTGATTAATATTATCGAATAATGCCGTAGCTCATAACAAATTTTAAGAAGACACATTTCATACTGCCTGATAAACAATCAATGTCTTTTTTTAGATACATTTTATCATGCTTCACATCAATATTTTATAAGTGAAGCTTCGGTGAAAGACGTGTTTTAGTTTCGCTCATCATAGCAACATTATACTGAAATTCAAAAAATAATTTGTTTAGTAATAAACATTCATTGGAGATATTATTCACAAGTTAATAATCCTGTAGACGGTGTACAATGTTTGATAACTGAAGATACAACTTTAGATATATACTTGGTATGTGTGTGCATGTGTTACTGTAAAAATCAGAAGTCTGGTAAATCCTAGCATTTACCAAAATATGCTTCTTAACGCTTCCATTTCGGATTTTTACCAAACCATTTTGATAACTAAAAAATCCAATTCCTTGATTCCTTTTGGTAAATGTCCAAAATTTATGATGAGTTGGCGTAAGGTTTAAAAAATGCTTGATTAACATATTGAACTCCCTTACGAAAATATCTAGTACATTCAAACAAACATTGATTATTTTTATTTATTTAAAGACTGTGTGAGTTGAATAGAAAAGTAAAACAATTACATTTAGATTACACTCTATATTTTTTTCTATAAAGTTACAATAATTTAATTTTTCCTATTAAATTTAAACGAATCCTAGAATAACCTTAATTTAACTGTGTATATCACTAGCAAAACTCGCGATATTGTACGCGTAGTTTTTGAAATATGCTAAGTGGTATTTGTGTGCCTATTTTTATTAGAGGAAATTAAACTGCTATGGATAATTCAAAAATTACTAATTTAGCCGCATTTTGAGTGAATTTCTTTCTTATACTGCTGCATTAGGCGAACATCGGACATAAATGAATGAGAATATAAAAATTGAATGAAAATTAATTCCAAATAAATCGTAATTTAGAAAGCACTTTGTAGGTTTTCTGCTCATTTCCTTTTCATTTGAAATTTCAATTTTTTTAGAAACCGTTCTTAGTGGGCATTTACATCTGAAAATTATCCACCATGCCAAAATCCAAACTTCTACATCAACTAAATCGTAGGAAGTGTAATTTTAGAAATTTTTTTGTTCCTGCACACTTTTAAATTTCGAAATTTTTAAAAACTCGTCTGCTGGTGCATTTACGTGTCTGGAGCCATGTCAAATATCAAGTGTCTACCCCTAACAATTTCAGATAAATCATAGTTTAGAATATTTTTAGGACGTTTTACACTCATTTTATCCTTTCAAATTTCGATTTTTTTTTTCTTCTTTTTAACCGTTCTTAGCAAACACTTATATCTTAAAAGTAACAGACATGACAAATTTTAAGTTTCTTTCCCTAACAAATTAGAATGTTTTTCGGTCATTTCACACCTTTAAATTTTGGATTTTTAATAAACTGTTTATACTGAGAATCTGTAATTAAAAAGTAACTATACTAAATTTCATGTTTCTAGCCATAACAATTCTAACTATATCATAATTTAGAACCTTTTAAAAATATTTTCATCTCACTTCAGGTATTTAAATTTCGAATTTTTTAGAGTTTTTAAGAGTCCTTAGCGATCATCTACATCTTAAAAGTAATGACCATTCAAAATTCAAAGATTCTATACCAACTGTATCGCAAGCATCACAATTTTAGAACTTTTTTGCTCCTGCACCCTTTTAAATTTCGAATAAAAAAAAAACTGTTCTGAGCCAGCATTTATGTCTCTAAAATGACAGCCATATGAAATTTTAAGTTTCTAGCCCCAAAAGTTCCAAACAAATAGTAATCTAGAACGTTTTCTTATCATTTCAACTTTTTATTTTCGATTTTGTTTTTCCATTCTGAATTTTGGTAACCGCTTCCATCTGTTTCAAGGTCGTGCCTTCGTCTTCTAGAATAATTGTGCATTCATTATTAATATTTATAAATTTTATAAGAGCTCGTCATGGTCATGTATCTAAATTGCAGAAAAAATTGAGTTAGCAATTCCCAGTTTCATTAGGAACACCAAAAATAGTTTCGTAAGGTGTACATTTAATTAACTCGTGATATGATTGATCTGTTTTTCATTATCTTTCCGACTACTTTCTTGCGTTATTCATTTCCATTCATGTTGCCAAACATATTCCCAACGTTTTCGTCCACCCTTTTGACTGAACGTTATGACATACTGTGTCTCGGTTTACAGTGAACTTTTTTTTAAACTATTCCACATTTCACATCAATATATTAATTAATATTTTTTGTTTGATATTTTATACTTTATTACTATTTATATTTTATACTTTATACTTTATTTGTAAAGTTCCCTCCTGTAGTTGGAATAGAGAATGTCTGGTGCTCAAAAAGTTTCAAAAATATGCAAAATATAATATGCAAGTCTGCCAGAGGCGACTATTTTAAAATTCTATTTCGCACCATTTTCTCAAAACAAAAATCTTTCATATACTGTTTGGCAACATTTGCAAGATAAATAAAGTTGCAGTACAAAATTTACTTTTATACAATAGTGGTGTGAATGGAATAGACAAATAGTCGCCTGTGGCAGGCCTGAATATGCTACTTCATAAGATTATTTTCTGTGCTGAAGTAAGAGAAGGAAAAGTTTTGTAAGGTGTTCTTGATACATTAAAATAATTTTCATATCACTATCAAGATGGACTGTATGTATATCTAACGGGTCGACTTGCCATTGGGAATTAATTTTATTATATACAATTGGCTTGGTTAAAATTCCCCTTTTGAGAGTTTTTGGTTTTTTTTACATTATTCATATAATCACAAAAGCGTGATGATAGATTTGGAAGTGACGTTCTTGTATTTTTGATTCAGTTCTTAATCATTCAGTTTCGTTCCCCCTCCATGACTAATATAGCGATATGAGCTTTATGTATGACATTGAAAAGTCAAAAGTAAAACAGTACACGATTTCTATTTTTACTGCAGATAATGTCGCTGCAAGTTTTTCTTTGTCTCCTGTGATATAAATATCATAGCTTTTAAGCAGTCTACAATGAACTGTTTGTTTTCTTCAACATATTTAGCTTCTTTCATTTCATTTATTATAGAATTGTATTTCCCACATGTTAAATAAAGTTGTCACCTGCTTATTATTTATAGATTTACGCGAAAGATTATAAAAATTTTCCTGCATAATATCGAACCCCCGAGATGGTGCCGCCCTCATAGCATGCATGGTCACGGTGACGTCGTTGTGACGTCATTGTAAGTCACTGTGGTCACGTCACATCTGTGACCAAAATGCCACCCCTCAGTGATGTCACATTGTGACTGAGATGTGAACTTCTTAGAAAACTTTAAAAAATTACGAAAATTCTTCAAAACATGTTATTTACTGTAAAATTATGTTTTCCTGGCAATTAAAAAAAATTGTGAGGTCACTGTTATGTCACTGCTATGTAACGTACGTCACGTCACATATGTGACAAAAAAAACACCATATTGTAAGTCACAGTGTGACAAAAATATGAACTTCAAAAATCTTTGAAAATGAAGAGAAATATTTTAAACAAAAGGGGAGAGGGGGGGGGGGCATAATAAATAAAGTGCACGATACAATCATTAATAAACTAAATTTTCAGTCTATATTTTATCAATTTGATATCTAAGATAGTGAATGTATACGTTTTCATGATATCAATTTTATCTAGCATTTGGATAATATAATTAGAATTAGGAATAATAAATTTATACACTTTACATATTTAGTTTGCTGGGAGGAAATTTATTTATTTATTTCTTTTTTTACCGACCAGGATTATTCGAAACACTTCTGTGGTTTCAAAATAAAAAAAATTTATTACAGTTAAATCTGCACCTTTTAATGAGCACGTAGAAAGAGTCTTCAGAGTTTAGTCATCTATGCATTTCTTGCTTTAGAATATTTTTATAATTTGTATTCAAGTCATAAATTCTACTTCTTTCAGACTTTTTAAATAAAATTAGCATTTTCCGAAAATAAAAGAAATATACAAAATTTGTGCAAAACAAACTTTACTTAAAAAAAAAAGAAAAAAAGGGGGGGGGGGGGGGCTCGTTATTATCATTAAATTTATTTTTACACCTTTTGAAAATTTAAACAATGGTATATCTAATAAACTCTAATTATGAATATTATTATTATAATTATTTAGAAAAAATGAACTTTACAATACATTTTAACTTGTATTATTTGGTACGGATAAAAAGAAAAGGTTAAATACATTGGACATTTCTTCAAATACAAAATTTTAATTAACCATACTTTCAGAAAATTACTGCGCATTCAAGTTTCATATCTCTTGCATGCAAAAACAAATAATCTGTACCAGACCATCTGCTTGAAAATCGTCTGCCCACAAAAAAATAAACATGAGAAGACGCGGGAAATAAATAGTTCACTGTTTACATCACCTTCACCACGTCTACAACACTTTAAGATAAGGAAATGACCATTTTTGGATACACGGATATTAATAGAACGTATATGTAAGTTTTATTTAATTTAAATATTTTATTCCTGATTTGTACATATGAGTTAAATAGTTTTATGTTATATTTGTAAGAGACTGATCTTTAACTATTAGAAGCGATATTTTAAAATTCGATAACTGCAAAGAAAAATATCTTAATCTGCCATCGCTTGAAAAAAAAAACTGCGCAGAGACTGTGCATGCATACATTCATACTGGAATTAATATAAACATTAATTTACTCTTACTTGAGATTGAAAATGTATGGAACGACAATGATTTGGAATTATTTTATCGGCTTCTTACTATTTTTTGATTACTAACACTTATAGTTATTATTATTTTGGGGTTAAATATGATGTTCGATTATCATAAGATTACAAAACTGTTTCAGATTAGAAATTAACATTATACTGGGAAAATATATCTTTACATATTACAGTAGTGAAACATTTGAAAGAATTTTCTTTTAGTGCTAATAATATTTTAAATTATCTTTCAAAATCCTAAATCTTCAAACCAATGTTTTCAGATTTAACATTTGCCGAAATTATAAAATAATAGGAATTCCTTATACCATATCGAAATATTTTTGAGATATTGTTAAATCTAATAATGCATTTAATTTATCTATTGAGTTTGCTGTTGTTTAATAGTACAATTATAAATCCTAATTATTATTTTTAGTGTTTTTCAAATTGGTATATTTATTTTTTTAAATTGTATGTAAGCATTTTTTCTGTTTGTGATTTTAATCAAACATTTAATTATAGATATTCTGAATCGGTTATTAAATTTTCTTCTATTGTAAATTCATTTTCTACGTTTATGATACGCGTAATTATTGGCACTAAAAAGTAAAATATGATATTTAAGCATTGAAACAAAGTGTTTTTCATGCCTGATGGGAAGTTATAGATTAAACTGCTTTAGTATATATTTTTTAAAAGTTCATATAATACAGGATACATAATATAGGACACAAGTTGAAAAGTGCTTATGACTTCGGTTTGTCTCTCCGTCTGTCCGTCTAGCAGTCTGTCCGCACTCTAACTCTCGAAAATATACTCGGATTGCCCTGAAATTTTTGGATGTTATTGACGTTTACCATAGCACGGTACCTATTTGTAATGAAGTTTGTAGCATGCTTTGTTCATTTACAGGGACAGCCAAAAGTTTTCCGTTACATTACAGCCTATGGAAAAAAATCGTTTCAAATAATTTTTTATGATTTTACGCACGCTTTCAAACAGAATGAAATTTATATGCATTTATGAAGTGCACTAAAATATGCATTCTGTTGACTATGCGATGCAAAGAATAGTTATTGTTCATTTACAGGGCTAAAAAAGGAATTCAAATACATAATGATATAGGGGTGGAGGGAATTGTTTGCGGCATACTTTAATTATGTTAATCTATTTCATATATAATGAAATTGATATATGTCGCTGAGGCTTACATACTATAAATTATTTCATGTATAATACGAATAATACGTATATAGCATTTACAGGGACACACAAAATATTTCAGATACTATATTGTATCCGAAGTACTGTTCATTAGCGATGATTGCTGGAAATGTATTTTTAATTATGATATGCGCTTTTATGATTCACTATATTTATGCATAGTATATGGTGTATATAAATGCTATAATTCCTATACAAGGCTACACAAAAGTATTCGTAAGGATTACTGGGTATTGGCGCAAATTGCTTAAAGGTGGTTTTTAAATGAGTTATGCTTTTTTTTTGCTGAACAGCATTTAATTTACCAAGAAATGTCTGTAGAATATAGATAAAACGATATACAGGATCACGTAAAGAATTGGATACATGGCCGTCTATAAATTATAATTTCTGGAAATGTGATTTCAGCAGTTTTAAGAGTGTCTTAGTTTGAATTAAATTTTAACTAAATAGTGGCGTGTAATAAAGATTCTAGGTAAACTACAGGGTTGTACAAAAGTATTCAAGTATGTTTCCATACATTAGTATAAATTGCTGAAAAAGAATTTCAACCTGTTAGGCGTTTTCTTGCTAAACTAAATTTTCCCATTATATAGTATATATACACTTAAAAAAATGGGAAATCAAAATTGAGTAAAAAGTACTCAATTTTAAATGCGTCACATACTCAAAATAGCTCCGATCCAAATGTACTCAAAGTTGAGAAACACATGTACTCATTTTTTATTCATTGGTTGTGACCAAATATGAATCATTATGTACTGCCCCCTCCCCCCCAAAAAAAGAAAAACCTAAAATTTAAAGTAAAAATGTACTGATATTTATTTCCCGTTCAAAGTTCTTAACAAGAAATGTTTAATTGATTATTTATTAAGAAAAATAGCAAAATTCTTAACAAGATACTCAAATCGAATATTTTTATGACAAGAGCATTATTTCCAAGCACTTTTAAATTATTTTTAAAATGCTGTGCATAATTTAATATTTACATTAATAAACATCATTTATGCCGCCATAAATGAAATGAACCATTACAGGGTACAAAACTATTCGTTTGTTTGGGTTTGATAGCATGTGATGTTTCAAAATAGAGAAAGCATGGGTTCATTTTTGATCCAAAAATATTCAATTCGATATGAGTACGTCGGTTTACTTATTTTTGAGTACTTCATTTTTCTCAGTGTATCAACCTACAGATAAAATACAGGGCTGTTCAAAAGAATTGGAAAACATATTTGGCTATGGACGGTAACTGCTGAAATCAATTTTTCAAATGTTTTTTGAATTTTCTAAAATGTTTACTTAGTTATCTTATTTACGTCATTTCCCTAAATTACGATGTCTTGTTAAAGCATTCAGAAAGTGTTGGAAAGTATTTTAAATTCTATGATTAACGCATGATTTTTCTTACTCGTTTTTTTTCTATTTCCCAGATCAGTCTTTTCCTATAAAACATACCAAATCTATTTAGCTCATATTCACAAAATACAATATACACGGGAATAAAAAATTTAAATAAATATCGCTTATCATGCCGCTCTATAAATAATAGTTGTATTAATATCCGTGAGTCTCCATGTTCGTATTTAATAAAGCAATGACAAATCACAACAAATTAAAAAAAAATTACACATTCTAAATATCAAGCTTGAACTCAATATCAAGCATAGAACTTAATATCAAGCATAGAACTGAATAAAAAAAATATGTCAGTTGATAAGCATTGTTTTTTAAGTGGAAAATTTTTAAATGATTTAGAAGAATAGGGCTCCAAAATAGCGATATTTTGCTAAAAAGTACGGTAAAAAGATAAGATTTTATATTTACAGCAAAAGGTTATTTCAAAATACATCGCTGTATTAATACTTAGAAAATTTTCCAGAGAGAATCCTTCGCCTTATATACAATATTTCAAATGAAAATCAAATATCAAATTAATTGCTTAAAAGGCGCAAAGGCCAACATAGTGAAAAAGATTCCAAGCCGGGACTCGAACCCGGGCCATCAGTATAGCACACTGACATTCTACCGACTAAACCACATGGAACGACGCCCAGCCTGTAAAATTTCTCACTATTACATGTTGGCAAGGCTACAAACGCAGCACAAGATGGAATATTTATCGTCAGCCACCGACATGGGGTAAACACTAAACTTAATTAAATCCAGCATCGAAACTATATTAATAATTGGAAATTTTTCCAGGGAGAAACATTCGCCTTGCATACAACATTTCAAATTAAAATTGCCTTTTAAGCAATTAATTTGAAATTTGATTTTCATTTGAAATATTGTATGCAAGGCGAATGGTTTCTGGAAAAATTTCCAAGTATTAACATAATTTCAATCGATGCTGGATTTAATTAAGTTTCGTGTTTGCATCATGTTGGTGGCTCACGCTAAATATTCCATCTTGTGCTGAGTTTGTAACCTCGCCATCATGTAATAGTGAGAAATTTTCCAGCCTGGGTATCGTTCCATGTGATTTAGTTGGTAGAATGTCAGTGCGCTGTACTAATGGCCCGGGTTCGAGTCCCAGCATGGAATCTTTTTCACTATTTGTGTCTTTTAAGCAATTAATTTGAAATTTGATTTTCATTTGAAATCACAGTGTTTATGACAAGTTCGTCACAAATGACCCATATTTCACAAATTGGTCACAGTGTGACTTCAAAACATTGTCGCTTTCGTCACAGGTTCGTCACAAAGTTAATGCCAAAATAGTCACAAATGACACACTTTTCACAAATTTGTCACACCGTGACTTCACAGAGTGGTCACAATGTGACGTCACAAACGACCTCTAAAACGGCTATAACGACCTCGCATTCTAGTCACTATGACGTCATATCGACGTCACGTGACGTCACATCGACGGTCACAAAATCACAGTGTGACTTCACAACGACGTCGCCGTGACGTCACCATGCCTTACAGGCGTTTCACATAGCGCCATCTGAAGGTCAGCGGTTCAAGTAGATAGTTTCACTCCTCATTTCTGACTTTTACAAAAAAAAAAAAAAATGATTTTTGGCATTTATCGAAATAGTTTGTTAAAAATCCCAAATAGAAGCGTTTAAAAGCATATTTCGGCCTTTAGCAACTCCTTTTTATAAATGCTAAGTTTACCGATGAAACCTAAGATTTACCACATTTCAGGTTTTTACACTAACATATATATCCATAAAATGTATAATTCCCATTGCCCACAAGTTTGGAAACTTCAAAAAAGTCCCTACAGTAAATGTTTAGAATTTTTTTTTTTTCATTTTATGATAACGATGCTAAAATGAGAAAAACTGGGAAACATACTATTCATCAGAACTTCCGATAAAGTAATGGTGTGAAGCATGATAAAATTTATCTCAAAGAGTACAAAGATCGATTACCAAATCAGAATAAAATCTGTTTTCTCAAAAGCTGTTCAACTATTTTTAAATTTAACCAAAATATTGTATTTTTAAAATAAAAAATGATGGAGATTTGGTTTATAGTTTATACTGTCGGTTGAGGTGAAATGATGAGGTGAAGCACGAGAAAAATTATCTCAAAGAGTACAAAGATCGATTACCAAAGCAGAATGAAATCATGTTTTCCCGAAATCTGTCTAACTATTTTTAAATTTGAGAAAAGTATTGTATTTTTGAAACAAACAATGATGGAGATTTGGATTATGCTGTCTGTTGAGGTGAAATGATGAGATAAAGCACAAGAAAATTTATTTCAGAGTACAAAGATCCATTACCAAAACAGAATGAAATCATGTTTTCTCAAAATCTGTCCAACTATTTTTAAATTTGCACAAAAATGTTGTATTTTTTAAACAAAAAATTATGGCGATTTGGTTTATACCATCTGTTGAATAAAATAATATAAAACGTCAAAAGTTTATCTTTGACAACAAATAATACAGCAATATGATAATGAATTAATAATGGAGTGTCATGATTACAGAAAACGCATTCATACAAAACAACAAAACTCATAATGGGGAAAATATACAAAAAGAACAAGTATTAGAAGAGTAAGTTATAAAGAGTAAGTATTCTTAAAGCAAAAACGTTTCTTTAAAAAAGATATATTTAAGAAATCTTTCTAGTAAAAAAATGGGAGTTTCACATGTTAGTCTAAAAATATATAAAGCGAAATGTCAAAGAAAATTCATGTATTCCAGATAGAAAAAATGAAACTCAGTTTTCTTCGTTCATAGTTTGAAAAGTAGAGATGAAAATCTCCCGAAGGCTTTTTAGGAAAAGAAAAATGCTTAGATTAATCATTATTTTACTTATTTTATACTTTATAAATATCTTCTCTATATATTTCCTTTTAATCTAAATATTGCATTGTGTAAAAAATAAGAAAAAAACTCGCCTTAAGCTCTTCATTAAAGGTATTAATGTGCAGAACAATTTTTTTTCTCTTACATTTATCCAAATTGGTATTAAGCATCTAGGATGCATCATTAAAATTTATTTAATTGTAATCTGAGTCTTTTTTTGTGTGTGTATATGTGTGTTCCTCGCGTATTTGACATTAAATTATCTATCTAAAGATTTTAAATAAAATTGTTAATTAATGCTTAAGTACCTTATTTCTAAGTTATTTCTTAAACCAGAAATGTTCAAAATTTTGAAAGTACCTCAATTTATTACAGTGTTTTATAGGGTATATTGATGAAATATTTCTCTATTCTTAAAAAAAGTAACTAACGTTGTGACCGCCTCCGCCAGTTTTGAATTTTTTGTGACCTGGGGTCTTTCTTCGTTAATATTAAGAAAACTACTGCATACAAAAATACGAAAATATGTGGTATTACAGAGAAATGTTTCATAAACACGCTGATGCAGACAATTTTCAAATCGAAGAATTGTTTTAAGAGATATTTAATGTTAAAGTTGGTCAAAATCGTTCCATTAAAAAAGTTTTATGGGAGCAAAAACTATACATAGGAATTTAATAATTTTTAGATCATTTTATGCATTAAAAGTTTCCGGTGTACAGACTGCATTTGTTTTTTTAATTCGACGCACTTTTTACCCGATTGAAAAGAAAGGTTATGTGTTTCACGCGTATCTGTGTATGTGGATTTTTATACCCTCGAAACATCCCAACGGCTGAATGGATTTTAATGAACGAGGTCTCTATCGATTTGCCTTAACGGCCCGATGGTTATAGGCTAGGTTTTGTTTTTATAAATTCAAAATAGCGGTAGGGAGACGAAAGAAAAAATTTACGCACCGTATTGAGTGACCTATCGTTGGATAGGTCTTTCAAAATGAAAACGATGTTACATAGATTATTTTACAGTCAGAAGCTCCGTTAAAATATTATACAACCTGAAAGTTGTGTATGTATTGTGGATCTCTAGCTTTACTGTAACTCTAACCATCATAGGCATCTGTAGACCTCATCAAAACTGTGTTTATAGATAGGAACTAACAGTTAAACACAACTTAAAAGTCATCAATACAAGTAAATACAAAAAATAGGTGAGTAATATAAACAAGTAATATAAAAAAAAATATTTTAAGCCAATTCCTACTTAGGTCAATAAGATAATTTTTTTCTCCCATTCTTTTTTCCTTCTTTCCTCGCTTAAAGTGCCTTGATTAAGAAGAGGGCTCTCTCGGTCTTAAAAAACCTTGATCTAGAAGGGATTATTGAAAATTAATTAATTTAACCCGGGAATGGTCGCGCATATTCAGGATATGAACGATTAACACTCTGCCACCAATAATTTCAAACAAAAATCGTCATTTTATTTAATCGTTGACATTGCTCACAAAAATAATTTGACAATTACTTTTCGAAAATTAGTGGTGAGAAATGTAATAACCGTGCCCAGCCTGGGTATGACATACCCAGAGGTGCCAAGCTCGCACTAATCTTCCGTAATGCGGGGATTAATTTAACCCAGTTTAACGAAGTTTCGAACCAGAAAAATTATTTGATGAATCTTTATTTATTTAATTCCAGTTTCCTACGTGGAACGTATTTAATTTCATCTCTGAAAAAAAATTCCGGTACGAAATGTATTAAACCAGGGTTAAATTAACCCACATATTACGGAGGATTAGTGGCAACTTGGCACCTATGCATACCCTGCGCGAGCAATCTCGGGTTAATTTAATTAACCCATTAACCGCCAAAACTATTACGATAGAAATATTCAAATTTCTTGTTGAAAGTTGTTTCCCACCACAAATTCAGTAAGGTAAATTTCGCTTTACTAAAACAGCAATATTCCTGCCAATAAATAAGACATTTTTTAAATTCGAAAATAGTGGTGCCACATTAATTAATTCATTGTATGAGCAATTATCTTGACTGTTGCGTGAACGCAACGTCAGCGGTTAATGGGTTAATGAATTAATATTTGAAAAAAAATGGATTAACATCAAGTGTCATCCACCAAAAGTTAAAAAAAAATTATTTGAGCTTAATTGGATGAATAATAAGTATTTTATTAACTATTGAAAATTTGAACAAGATATATATAGCGAGAGTGTGAGCTAATAGTAGGAATTGAAAAAAAAAATTGTTTCACATTGATGAGAAATAATTAATTAGTTCGCTTTTTACGCAGTCGGGTTTTTTGATTTTTTAAATTTAATTGTTTATTGAGGGTTTATTTCCATTTTAAATTCAAATTTTCAGCATTTCCAGAGATATTTTTTACATATTTTAGAAAAGGTTATTATTTTAAATTGTTGCCAAAATTGTAAAAACTTCTCAAATAATAATATTTTCTTTAAACTGAAAATTTATTTACACGTGACTATTATAAACAGAAAAAAATCCCTATGAAATTAGAAATAAATAATTACGTGTTAAAAGCAGGAAAATATTAAAAATTACGTCATAAAAATTGTTTACACACGTGAATATTTAAAAAGAAAAAAAACTATAAAACAATTAATTATTTAATATGTGTTAAAAGCAGTAAATGCGAGTGGTATTACGTCCTATTTCAAATAGCCAAATAATATGGCCAAACAGTTCAAATTAAAATATATATTTACACGTACACGTGAGATTTATCTCATATTTCGAGATAATCTTGTTAACTAACGTTGCTAAAGACAGCGCAAATAATAATATTTCCTTTCTAACAATTGAAATATTTCCAGGTGAATATCTCTCTATTCTAAAAAAAAGCAACTAACGCTGTCACCGCCGCCGCCGCGGGTTTTGAATTTTTTGTGACCGGAGGTCTTTCTTCGTTAATATTAAGAAAACTATTGCATAAAAATATATGAAAATCGGTGGTATTATAGAGAAATGTTTGATAAACACGATGATGCAGACAGTTTTCAAATCGAAGAGTTATTTAAAGAGATATTTAATGCTAAAGTTGAACAAAATCGTTCCATTAAAAAAGTTTTATAGGAGCAAAGACTGTACATGGGAACTTAAACTTACATTATGTGCAAAATTACTTAAAAGATGAGAAAATATTAAAAAGATATTAAATTATTTTAATACCTTAGTACTTTCAACTATAAAAAACATAGTCTTCGTCAGAGAAATATAAGAAATACAATTGTCGTTAACGTCTGATTTTCAAAACCCACGTAGATGGTGACGAATCGAGTGAAAGTGGCAGTTAATTTTTAGATCCGGAAAACATTGGGAAAATAAAACATGGATATAGGGAAGTGGAATATTACTCGTTTTATGATTATTTAAGCAAACTGAGCCAAATTCTGGATATGTTGTAGGATAAAACGTCATTGCAAACAGTATTTTCTTTAGTAATAATTCCTATTGATTCGCGGATGATTAAATCATGATAATTATTTGAGGGATATATAATTTTGCGTCTTCGAAATTAACTTGTATATTCTGCTTCTGGTTAAGTCTTGACAGGGCTGTTGTCTAGTATGTCTGTTGTATCCGCGAATCAATAGAAATTATTACTAAAGAAAATACTGTTTGCAATGACGTTTTATCCTACAACATACCCAGAATTTGGCTCAGTTTCTTTAAATACTCATAAAACGAGTAATATTCCACTTCCCTATATCCATGTTTTATTTTCCCAATGTTTTCCGGATCTAAAAATTAACTTCCATTTTCACTCCTTTCGTCACCATCTACGTGGGTTTTGAAAATTAGACGTCAATAACAATTGTATTTCTTATATTTCTCTGACGAAAACTATGTTTTTTATAGTTGAAAGTACTAAGGTATTAAAATAATTTAACATCTTTTTAATATTTTCTCATCTTTTAAATAATTTTGCACATAGCGTAAGTTAACTTTTTAAAGATGTATTAAGCATTTCTATCTATTTATTTACTGATGTACATATAAATTTAATCATTTTTAGATCATTTTATTCATTAGAAGTGCCCGGTGTGCAGACTGCATTTATTTTTTTAATTTGACACATTTTTTTTTTAATTTGACACATTTGACACATTAATTTGACACATGCAACCCACTGAATCCTGAATATAAATTTTAACGTTAAATAAGTCGATTCTGAGTATTGACGTATAATTTTATTCAAAATTTAATCTCCTCCTATTTTATTAATTAATATTACCCTCTTTTGATCTTTCACAACGCGGATCGGGTAATATTTCTATTATTTGTACTACCACTTTATTGTCGCGTGACCAAGTGTGTGGATCGTCACAACAAACCCGTTTATAGGTAGATCGCCACTGTTTTTTAAATTATAAGTCAATCTTCCGAAATCTTTAGCCGATCAAATTAGCGTGCTTTTAAAGTCTGCGGTGTCTGAACAGGGGTTGGCGAGCGTAGCTCGTAAGAGGCAGAGCCCCTAGTTACAGAAATAAAAGTTTGGTTAAAATTACATTAAATTTAAAACGTGAGATTTAAAATCATTTTCTTATAGCTGAATTAAAAACTATCCGGAAGCAAAGACTACATTGACTTACTAGGGAACGTTCCCAGGTGCAAGTTGTGGATTTGAACGAGAGTGGTATCAAAAGAAAGGTCTCGTCATGTACATTAAAAAGTCCAAATGAACTACCCGTCCGAATCCAGCCGTTTTCGAGATATCCTCACTTGAAGTGTGAATAAGTAAATAAACAAATTGGCAGGCAGGCATATAAATTGTTCGCAAGTTAAAAGTTTCTTTGCATTGTTTAAATCCTTTACCAATACCTGTTCCCGAGCTATGAGCGAAATCCTTTACACCCACACATTTGCCGAAAAATTTGCATAAAACAAGGTGCTGGAAATAGCAAAAACAGATGAAAAAACTCTCCGAATGCAGCCGTACGTGAAAACTTCGTAGAATGCGAAGTGCCTGTCTAAAAGGTGGGAAATAACCGGCAATGTGTGGGTGTAAAGGATTTTGCTCGTAGCTCGTGAAAAGGTATTGGTAGAGGATTAAAACAATGCAAAGAAACTTTTAACTTGCGAACAATTTATATGCCTGTTTGCCGATTTATTTATTTACTTATTCACACTTCAAGTGAGAATATGTCGAAAACGGTTGGAATCAGACGGGTAGTTCCATTGGACGTTTTAATGTACATGACGAGACCTTTCTTTTGATACCACTCTCGTCCAAATCCACAACTTGCACCTGGGAATGTTCCCTAGTTAGTCCATTTTACATTAACTAATTTTCAGACTAAAGATCTAGTCTTATATCTAATTTAACTAATGTTATTTAGTCAAACATAAAAACAGCAATTCACAGCAGCTTTTTTTTTTTGGCCTTAAGATCTTTCATTAAAAGGGAAATAAATGGAAACCCGTTTACAGGGATATCAGCACTGATTTTTTTTTTTTTATTATTATAATTCAATCTTCCGTAATCTTTTTTAAGCCGATCAAATTAACGGATTTTTAGAGTCTGAACGGTGGTTAGCGAGCGAAGCTCGTAGGTGACAGAACGTCCTAGTGTTTTAAAGGAAGATAGGGTCTAAAAATCAGGTTAAAACTTTTCGAAAACCGGTAGAGTATGCGAAATAATACAGATTGAGCATAAAGTCTTTCACTGATTACAAAAAAAAAAAAAAAAAAAAAAAAAAAAAAAAAAAAACTGAAAACTGAAAACTGAAAAACTATTATACTCAGACATAAGTTAATTTTTGTAAATTGTTAATGAAGTAATCGAATTTGTAATGAAATTAATTACATAGATGCCAACCTATTAGGTTTTTGAACTCAACTTTTTTTTAAATGTAAAGATGGATTTTTACAATCGATATTTCAACCATATCCTGATATACAGGAATAATAAAAAGTATGTATACAGGTGTGTTTTCGATGACAGTACAGAATTTTAATATTTTTAGAATTTAATTACATATTAATTTTAAAGCAACTTTCTGTTAGTTGGCCGCAGGTGATAAACCGCCTAATATGTATGATTACAACTTTTTACGAGTTACAACGAGAATGGAGTTAACGATGCATCAAACCACTCTCGCTAAAATTTGCCTGTGAAACAGCAACAACGAAATATTTTCTTAAGGTACAAAATATAAATAAAAAGTTAAAAATGTAACATACAAAAAAAAAAAAAAAAAAAAAAAAAAAAAGATTTTATTAAAAAAAGCTGTTATTAATTAAAGTATACGTGGAGAAAATTATTTAGAAATCCTGAATAGATAAATTAAATAATGCTTTTATTTTTTTCCTGTTGCCTTACCTTAACCCTGAAATGTCGGGTGTTGCTTTTTGGCAACATACCCAATTTAGGCTTCAAAAATACTATTAGAATAATATTGAAGCTATAATGCTAATGTTGACAATAAAATACATTCTGAAAATATTATTAAATCGATTTTCAACATGTAGATGGCATCACTTGTGCTGTTTAATAATAAAGAGATTTATTTTTTCAATTGTTGCTACTTGTTCTTTTTGTTTTGTTTGGAAGCTTGCGAAATACTCTATTTTGTTCTACAGTAAGCAAGTAAAATTTATTATAGTTCCTAAATTCTTGTGTGTTTAATATTATAGAATTTTGTCAAGGAAAATTATTTTTCCAATTAAAGATCATTATTGACGATTAGTAACAAACTGTTTTTTAGCCGAAAACCATACTTAAAACAAAATATGATTTTTTAAAGTATTTTTCCCATGATTTATTTTAAAAATGAAAGCCGAAAAACATTATTACAATTATTTTTGAAAAGTCAGGCATTTAAGGGTCAAAAAAGAATCAGAGCAAAAATTATTCTTTTAAATAAATTTAGTAGTTTACATTTTCTATCCAGGCAAAAATCAAAGCAATTAATTATTAATAATCAAATTATTAATAATCGGGCTCACACCAAATTAAAATATTTTAACGGAAGTCTTTTGGAAATACATGAATTGCAAACAAGAAATTAAGCGTGAATTTAAGGATAAGCATTGAAGCTTACAAAAGTTGGAAATTGCAGGTAAAACGTGGCAAATGAGAAGCGTACTATAACTAGTTTTATAAATATTTTTTGTACTGAATCTATATTTTAGTGCACTTCATAAGTGCATATCAATTTCACTGTGTTCGAAAGGCTGTAACATCATTAAAATGCACTTGAAATATTTTTTTCTCATTGGCCGCAATGTAACGGAAAACTTTTGACTGACCCTGTAATTAAACTATAATCCGATTTTCATAAAATTTGAAATACTCGACAAAATTTCGCAACAATTACATATTAAATTTTCAGACCATTAGGTTGGGTAGTTTTTGCTTTGTTATATGCGGACGGACGACGGACAGACAGACGAACCGAACCACGACTATAGGTGTTACGTATCTATACAATTACAAACGCACCTAAAAGCGTTTTTTTTTTTTTAACTATTTTTACTTTTATTTTATTAAATCAAACAAACACACTCCAAACGCATTCTCAGAAACATGGTAATAAAATTTCCGACATTTTCTTCATTAAATCACGTTTTAAAAATGTATTTTCAATAATTAAAGTTATTTTCTAATAATTATAAGCAATCCAGAGAGTTTTTTATTCCAGATTTTCAACTCTTTTACTTCAAAATACATCGGAAAATCAAGATCTTTATAAAAAGAAGGCGTGACAACATGACGAGAACTAAAATACCGCCTTGACATCTTCAGAGCTACAATGAGGCCGCACATTGAAATTTACTAAGATGTTATTACAAATTACATTTCTATATTTTATTACCGTATTACATTTCTGTACAATTTACAAAAATAAACATTTGCCTAAGTATACCAGTTTTTAGAAATGAATTTTTGTAATGAGAGAAAAACTTCATGCTCACTCTAGATATGCAGGTTATCCTAAAATAGGCTTACGGTTTTTAAAATTGAATAACGAGTAAAAAGTTTCAGCATATTAATATCTGCAGTCAGGTGCTTCTGTAGTATGTTTCCTTATTTTAGTTCCATACGTCACTGACAGATGGCGCTGTGATGTCTCAAACTGAAAGGGTGCTCAAAATAACATCTGAACAAGGATCAAAGTTTACTCAGTTTTCCCCCTTAATTCTGTTTAGCTGTTAAAAAGCAGAACAAAGAGGTTTGTATATTAAATTGTAAAGTTATTTTGAGCCTTTTTACAGTTTGAAGCAACGTACTCTGTCGGCGGCGTTTGGTAATAAACAAGGAAGAATATTATAAAAAGTTCTGCTTTCACAGATTAATATCCTGCAAGAATAAGTTTAAGAATTGCCAGGGCTTGCTTTCCATTCCACTTTTAAAAAATTTACAGTTTGAAACAATGTTATCTGCCGGCGGCGTTTGGTACTAAACAAGGAAGAATAATGTAAAAATTCGTGACTTCACAGATTAATATCCTGCAAGAATACGTTTAATAATTGAAAGGGTTTGCTTGCCATTCCACTTTTAAAAAGTTTACAGCTTGAAACAATGCCATTTGTCGGCGGCGTTTGGTACTAAACAAAGAAGAATGCTATAAAATTCTTGACTTCGCAGATTAATATCCTGCAAGAATAACTTTAAGGATTGCCAGGGTTTCCTTCCCTGTACAATTTGAAAGAATGTCATCTGTCGACGGCGTTTACTACTCAACAAGGTCGAATGCTATAAAAATTCCTAACTTCACATATTAATATCCTACAAGAATAAGGATTGGCAGGGTTTGCTTGCCATTCCATTTAAAACATAGTCAGTCCAATTTAAAATATACTGTTAAAGAAGGTACTGTAAAATCGGATTACCTTATTATAAGTTGTTTCTTGAATTCAGAATTTCCAACATAATTCAATATAACTTTGCGTACATACTCTACACTTATCCTTCTACAATAATATCATCACAAAAATGTAATTTGTTTATCACATGTTATTAATAAATACTCTTCTAGAAGAAGTCAAATAATCCGGTCTTATACCCGCTACTGCAGTAAAACCCCACTGACATGTTACTCTTAGGGGAAATGAAAGAGTTTACAATTTCTTTTAAAACGGAACAAAAAATTTAATTTTAAGACTTTAACTAAGGAACTTAACTAACAATATTTCAACTGTAAGACTAATGAGCTAACACTGAAATACAAAGAGATAGCTATCTGCGTTAGAAACTGGAAAAAATGCAGAAAAGAAGTCCAGCCCTTCATCTAAAGGGGGAAAAAACACTCTTGTAGATGTAGTTTTCACTGCCTTTATTTCAAACATCTTTTAACGACTCTGGAAGTACTTTTTACAATATCCGGTTTTGTATCACGTAGAGTATCCGTTATTATACCAAGAGAAAGAAGATTGTAAGGAAAGTCTTAAAAATTTACCTGTGAATATTAGCAACGGTTTCATAAATATGCTACACACAATAACATGAAAAGTTTCAGTGACTTTAAATGTTCATGTTTAAGACTAGCAAACATTAAAACTAAAAAATTATAAACTATATTTCGAACAAAGAAACTGCACAAATGTTAGTAATTAGTACTAGGTAAAATAGGCCAAAAACTGAGTAATATACAACAGCTGATGGTCATTCACCAAAATTTGAGAAGAATTTTGTTTTGGCACTAGAAATGAAGATCCGATGAGTCCCCAAAAGATAAAGTTATTTTACCATGTTTTTTTTTTTTTTTTTTTTTTTTGGAGGAGGGTGCAAAATGGGAGCATTTTTAACTCAGGCAAGAGGGAACTCAAAAATTTTTAATTAATTCCAGTGGGGCATCGTTTATTATAATCGTGTATTATGTATTTATTAAAAAACACCGTCGAATGACACCGGCCGCAACTGGTTACGATCATTTGTTACAAAGTTACGGCAGGTTTTATGAATATGAAGTCGAAAATTATACTTTAGGGCAGGTAAAATAGATTTTTACAGCAACATCTGACGGTCATTTAATGAAATTTGTGAAGAACTTTGTTTTGGCACTAGAAATGAATATCCGATGGGTTCCCAAAAAGTAAAGTTGTTTTACCATGTTTTTGGGGAGAGAAGGGGCCATTTTAACTCGGGGAGAACATTCAACTTTTTTTAAATAGGTTAAGTGGAGTATCGTTTATTATTTATTTTTTAATTCTGAATCGAAGTCAATATGATCTTTCGTTACAAAATCATGGCAGTTTTTATGAATACAAAGTCATGAATGGTTTTATGAATACAAAATTATGAATACAATGGATTTTGACTACTTTGATGATCTTTAAAAAGACTCAGATGATCCCGATTTTGATTATTGCTATTTTGAGAACATTTAATAAGCTTGTGGTTATTTAATATGATAAAAAGAACATGTTTTGAACGTAAATTAAATGTGACAAAGATGTGCTCAATAATAAAATATAATTTTCGACTTTGTATTTATAAAACCGATATAACTTTGTGACGAATGATCGTATCGACGGGCGGATGCATTCATTCGATTTAGAATTGAAAAATACATCATAAACACTACCTCACTTGACCTATTTTTAAAAAGTTGAATTTCTGCCCCCACCCCACCCCCAAGTTAAAATGGCCCCCTAAAACACGGCAAAGCAACTTTATTTTGAGGGGACTCATCAGATCTTCATTTCTAGTGCCAAACCGAAATTCTTCCCAAATTTTTGTGAATGGCCATCAGTTGTTCCTGTAAAAACCTATTTTACCTGCACTAAAGTATACTTTTCGATTTTGCATTTATAAAACCTGCCGTAATTTTGTTAGAAATAGTCGCATTGACTTACGGGCGGTGTCATTCGATTCAGAATTTTAAAAATACATAATAAACAATACACGATACTCCATTAACTTACTTAATTTTTTTTAGTTTTAGCCCCTCCCTCAGTTAAAAATCCACCCCCCCCCCCCAACAATGGTAAAACAGCTTTTTCTTTTACTTATTGGATTTTCATTTCTAGTACCAAAACGAACTTCTTCACAAATTTTGGTGAATAACTATCGATTGTCTAAAAAACCCCACTCTTTTACCAGTACGAAATAGAGCTACGGCGTAATGGCTCTATTTTACCTGTATTAAATAGAGCTACGACGTAATGGCTGCTTCTCCGTCTTGTCTAGAGCTATCTATTTAAACATTACCCGGTAGAGTCGTACTTGAATTGAGACAAACTGACATATTCGGTTTTACTTTAACCCTTTATCTACTGACGGTACTTATAAATACCACTCACTTTAAATTTTCATTTTTGGGGGGAATTTTATGCATGTTTTCCAATAATATAAAGGATTTTGTTTTGACAATTTGAGATAATGCATATTTCATTTTTTTTCCCTTTCTTTCATCTGTTGCCTAGCAACGTATTTGGTCCTAATAATATTAGTATAATTGCGTGTATAATGTTTGAGTAAAGCCAACGTGAAAACGGATGAATTAAATTTTGATATTTGATAAAGGTAATTTGTATCTTTGCATATAGATGGATTTTAGCCCAGAAATAAAAATAGGCAATATTTCATTTATTTTATTTATTTTATTCAAATATTTTGCTTTAAAATACAAAAGTTCATTATTTTCATAGAGAATAACGTAACATTTTTCCATAACATTTACCAATATTTCTTTAATTGTTGCCAAGAAAATCAAAACCCGGAATAATATTTTCTTTTAAACAATTTTCAATTGAAATGTTTTGTCGTAAACAGGAAAATAAAAAATAAAATTAAGAATAGAAAAATTAATATGGCGGCATATCTCATTCGGCCCAAACAAAACAAGCACGTGGAACAGGGACCGAATTCTTTGACTTCATAAGTGCATTTTTTTCTGTAAAATGAAAATGATCTGCTTATATTTAAGCAATAAGCATTCTAAGGTAGCATTTCATTGTATTATGAATTAAAAACTGTATTAATAAAAATATTATTATTATTATTATTTTAAGCACGTCGTTGTGTTGTGCCGAATGTAGCGGATTTTAGGGTTACATTTTTGGCGTCACTTCAAGATTTATTGTCTGCGTACGGTTAACATGAATATTTTATTTTAAATTTAAATTTTGTTAATTTATAAAAAAAACTTATGCTTATCCTTATAAATCACAGCGTAAAAAAAATCTAAGATATACTATAACCATCCGCACAATCAATAAAAAATTATTAATGTAAATTTAAATAGACTACGGGCAGAGCCAGGCTTCAGGGGGGCTCTGCCCCCCTGAAGAAATGCAATTTTTGATTTAAACAGTTACCAGAATAAGTAGCTCATCAGAATTTCAGGACTTCAATGTATAACCACTTGCTTAACACTTTTAATTTCTGAATTTTACGAAGTATCTTGTATGCTTATAAATATTTATGTAATTTGAAAACTTTAAAAAGCGATTTCTAGGAAGTTGAATATTACGCAGTGAGTGTTAAAAAACAATGACTTGCAAAGATGACGTTGAGGCTTCTGATCTGCAGATTTACTAGTATTTAGCATAGTAGGGCCATTAATTAGACTACATTGGTTGTCGTTTAATATATCCGGCCGCTCCAAGCGTGGAATAAATTTCACAATATGAAAATGCATGGGTTGGGTTCGGTTGATTTTTGATGGCAGATTATCTACTCGAGGGATATAGCTCGAGGAGGGAGAGTGCCCTCCGTGGGGGTCTTTCTAAGGGAACCTAAACCCTATTTACGCATTGAAACCTAAGGCTCGAAGGATACCACGAAAACTCCGAACGGTTAGGCCGACTTTCGCGATTGGGATCAAACCCAGCACCTCCCGTCTACCAACTTCGAAAGCTGAACCTCTCGACCACTGACAATGCATGTCATATGGGGAGAAACATTTCATTATTGGCTTGTTTCATAACAGTTAATATAAAATCCATTGAAAAGTTCATTTAAGTCATTATGTATTTTTTATATTTAATCTAAAATAAACACCTATAAGAGATACGTTTTCAAATGTGAAAAAATAATGGGAACTAAATTAAATTACATTGATAAAAAATGTTTAGTCTTTATTCACGTAAGCTGAAAGTACTAACTTCTGATTTCTCTCGTCGTGAAAATTACTTTCATGGGATTAAATGGAATTATAATATTTACAGATTTTAATTCAAGTTAATAAAACAGTCAACATAGATTTATACCTTGCTTTCGTTTGTTGATTATTTAATCCCCTTTCGCAGTCTTTAATTTTTGTCGAAGCTTTTATTTAAGAAGAAAAATAATTAATTAATTAGCTTTAAACTAAGAATAATTGTGTTTATACTCACTAAATTGTCTTTAATTTATTTTATTCGAATTTAAAGGGAAAAAAATATTCGAAAATATTGGAAGTTCTAGAAAATAATATAAAACCTTGAAGTCTTTATTAAATCTCCAAAAGCTTCCAGCACAGAATTCAGCACTTAATTAAGATAAATGAAATTTACTGGCATTTAAATGTAAGTTGATAATGTTGCATAAAAAATTATAATGTTGATAAAAGAGTAATAAAATCTATAAGGAGATACATCCTAACGAATGCATTACAATTTAAGCAATTGTGTTTTTAAATTTGTTTGAGAACTGCTGGCTTGCATTTATCAAGATTAGAAATTTTGTGTTTAGTTTACGACAATGCTTGGTCTTGCTTTGCTTAAAGGGCTACTTCAGCCATCTGGAAAGCCTCGCTCGCTAATGCAATTTCTATGGGAGAAATTTATTAAGACATCTCGTTTGCATTTTTATACTTTTAAATGATTTTTTTTTCTTTTTTTGCATTGGATAGTTCAGATTGATCTCTACATCTGCCCTTTTCTACTTTTTCGATTTTGTTTGCAGATTTTTTTTTTTTCTCAAGAGGATGCTTTCACTTTCGAAACAGGTTCAGAAAATGAAAGTGTCCTAACTAAAAATATCTGTAAACAAAATCGAAAAAGTAAAAAACGCTCTTTGTACAGATTGATCTCAGCTAGCCAATGCGAAAAAAATAATTTAAAAATACTGAAATACAAACGAGATATCTTTAGAAATTTCTTACATAGGATTAGCATTAGTAAGCGAGTCATTTCAGTTGACCGAAGTAGCCTCTTAACATGTGCGCGATTTCCGGTTAGTAATGATTGCTTAATAAATAGGCTGTTTCACCGTTCCTCCCCGATCGCGAAATCCCTAAAATTTAATTCGATGATCTCTTACTAGGGTTACATAGATTACATTTAGCATAGTTGAAATAATATAAACCTCTTCTAAGTAGGGAACATCCCCAAGTGTCAGTTCTAGATTTTGACGAAAGTGGTATTGTTGGAAAGCTCTTGTCACATGGTTCAAGAAATGTATCGGAACTATACTCCCGAATCCAATAATTTTCGAGGTATGGACCAATTTCTGTTTCGGAAGAAGAGAAATAAAGAAGGGGAAAAACAGAATGAGATACCTTCTAAAGCTAGTGAATACAGGAATTGTTTCTTATAATTAACCCTGATAGTGTTTTTCTACGCAAAAATGTTAAAAACAGAAAATTTTCCAACATCATTTCACAAGCGATGAAGGTCATTATTGTTTGACAGTCAGTACAGGTGTATTTAGTAAGAGTGAAGCATACATGATTTACTGATGGGAAGACTGGATCCGTGTTTCCCATTAAACCCTTTTGGAAAGTACACTCACGCACTGAATTGAAAGAAGCTAAAAAGACATGATTATAGACCAAATGATGTATTTTTAGTATGCTTTCTATAGTAATAAGCATCACAGCAAATACAGGGTGTCTATAATTAAACGACCCTACGTTAAAGTTGCCTAAATACGAAACTGTTGGTCAAAAAGTTGTGAATTTTTGTGTCGGACATACAGGGTTGTTTGGTTTAAACCAAATGATTTTTTTAAAAAACATGCTGGTTTTTTTGCATCTGGTTTTTTTCTCTTTTCCTCTAATGTTTTCATTTATTTAACACATTATTGAAAAACGCAAAATCCAAGTTATGCAGAAGCTACAAGCAAAACTTTAGAAAAATTATGAATTAGTAAACTTGTAATGTGACAAACATTTTTAGTCAATCAAACTTTTCTTATAATCTTTAAATCTACATGGCAGACTAACTAATTTTTCTAAAATTAGCTGGAGATAAAAAAAAAAGTAGTTGGTTTTCTTTCTTCTTTTTCAACCTTTTTATTTTTAAAAATAGCCAAAATGGCAGATTTGAGCTAAAAATACACTTTTACTACTTAGATTGCTTGATTAGTTAAGATTTTCTAAGGATTACATTATGCCTCAATGATGACATTCTAAGTAATTCTCTCCATTGGTTACTCTTTGTTCTGTATGCTAATGAATGATTGGCTGTGAGTTTTCTTTATTGTATCATGGCTATTGGATTTGGTAAGCCTTTGTTTTTCTTGCATTCCTACATTGGGATTGCGGTTTTGCATTATGATTTTATTCTGTTACTAGCAGGGTTGGCGTGGTTTAAATCCGTTGGTTAACCAACTGGTTTTTTAGAAAAAATCTAATATAATATTTTCTCATTTTTGTAATTTAAGTGTTTCAAATTTTTGGATAAAAATAATTTCTATTTTTAACCAGGGATGTAGTGGAGACTTATACCTACTGAATTTTCTTAAGATTGACAACTTTTATAAATCTACTTTCCATTTTAAGATCATTGTTTTCAGTAGTCTAAAAAGCTGGTAAATAGGTATTTCTGTTTATTTTACTGTCGCCTTTTTTTTTTTTTTTTTTTTTTACCTGGCAGTTTCTGAGAAGTGTCAAATGACAATATACATACTTCTTGAAACGTGTAAAGACTCTACTGCTAAATTCAAATCATT
Source organism: Maratus speciosus (assembly GCA_963932465.1). NCBI lineage: Eukaryota > Metazoa > Arthropoda > Arachnida > Araneae > Salticidae > Maratus > Maratus speciosus. Next base: position 309,172,308 of record OZ010786.1, read on the forward strand.
CCAGGAATTCTTTGTAAAAAGCTTTAAAAGATAATAATAAATAGATAATAAAAGATAATAATTGTTCATGTAGTGTTCTAACAGAAAAATCAGATATCTCAGATTGCAAATATTTCAAAGAAATGATTTTGAATAGCCATGGGAAAGTATATTGTATTTATGAAACTACACCATATATTTATTTATAGTACTATAGTAATCAAAAGATTGTTTATTAAGATTTTCAAGGTATCAATGTTTCACAATGTAGAGCATTTTATTCATGGAACATAAGACATAGCTTTTACTAAAAATGTTTAAATCATTTCAATTTTCTACATAATTACTGTAATTATTTAATTTAAATTATTTTTAAATGAAGTTATATTACTTATATATTCAACAATGTTTATTTTTATCAATAAATATGCGTGTATATGTAATAGGAAAATATAAGCAAAAAAAACCCAGTTTAAACCAAAAAAACCTGGTTTAAACAAAAAAAAAAAAAAACGGGTTTTTGGCTTTTTTGAAAAGAAAAAAAAACGGGTTTTTTACCAACCCTGCCGACATAACAAAAGAATGGGAATTTGTTTGAGCGAAAAAAAAATTAGTTAATTTTTCCACCAGAGGGCGTTTTTAAATAAATTACACATTTAGCTACCGCCCACTGAATGCTAGGCCTGAGCTCTGTGAAAAAATGGCGGCTGTTGTAGGCGGATTTTTTTTTTCAGAGTTTGTACAGAGTTTGTTCAATTGGAACACGAATATATTTTTTAAAGTTTTTACACTTTATTTTTTTCAAGGGGCAGCCTGTATATTTGTCTCATTTAATCTGAGAAAATAAAGCGTAAAAACTTTTAAAAATGTGTAATTCATTAAAAAAGCCCCCTGGTGGCGAAATTTTGAACTAAATTTTTTTCCGCTCAAACAAATTCCCATTCCTTTATTATGTCCGTCGCAAAATTTCACAATTTTCTGACCAATAATTTCGTCTGTAGACAATTTTAAAGTAGGGTCGTTTAATTATGGACATCCTTTACTTCGATGGATTCTTGAATATCCGCCTGCTTTCTTTACCAAGTACTTGTGGTCTTGGGAAAATTAAAAATACAGTGGCTGAAGATATTTTTTCGATTCAGATGGAAGAAAGCCTGCCACAACCTAGTTTATCAAGGCTTAAATTTTAATCTGTTTGGCATTTCATCTGCCGAATACTAGGATAGCATTATGTGCAGATCACACGGTCGCCAGTCGCTACGCAGCGGCTAAATTTTTTACTGTAGCCACTGACTTTCTGTATCTAAGTCGCCATAAAAATATAATTTTTCTTATCGAAAAACAAATGTTTGAAGTGTGTCTTGATTTTTATAATGCAAAATAATCTTAAACATTCACATTTTTATATGTACTTTTGTATGACAAAATTAAAATAAGAAATATTGTTTTCCTAATATTCCTCACTATCATGATTGATAGTATCTTTTTTTTTAAAACTATATCTTGCCAAACGTAACTTACTTCTCTGAGTATAGTTTAAGTTTTATATTATACATAGGGGAAGGTGGCCTAAAATGATCCTAGCGGGCAAAACGATCCACATAGGTTTTCTTTCCGACAAGTCACGCTATCTGCAGGGTAACATATAAACTAGTTGTGCCAAGCGAAAAAGAAGCAATGGCGGTATTAAAGTGATCGCAGTATTACGTGTCTGAAAATAATTCTTTGAAAGAGTGGTTTTTATAACATCTGTTATAAGATAAGCACTAACTTTTATATTTATTGAAATATACAGTCTTTCATGTACAGGAATATGACTTGGTTACTTAATAGAGTATATTTTTAGATGTGAATTTCACTTGCTAAGTTTGTTATGTTTCTCGGCGTCATCCAGTTATACGACCTAAAATAGACGGCGATGCTGCCGGGTAAAATTATCCATTATGTGGATCGTTTTACTGCCTTTTCATTGGCTGAAGAAATTCCAATACCGCATCCTAGCCATCATGGGAGCCAATTGTGTGACTGCACCAAACCTTTCTCTTTGAGTGCATGTGCTATCCTACGATCATAATTTTAAAGTATTCCATTTTATTGTTTTTTCAAAATTATTTGTGACACTTTTTATTTTTAAATTTACATAAAATAAATTATGTATGCTATTTGATTGCAAAACTCATTTTATTCCATTATATATTGTCATAATTACTTTTATATCCTTTGTTTTGCTGATAAAAAAACAATTTACAATTATTTTTAAATGAAGGATCATTTTGTCTTTGGGTGAGGGTAAAATGATCCTGACACTTTTTCAAAAATCTATTTTATTCATTACTCAATTTGGGTTTAAAATATTATTAAAATATGTTTATAATGCAAACTATAGTGTAAAACATATTAGCATAGAGCTAAAGTTTTATAACAGTTATGTTATTTTATACAAGTTTTCCTCTTAAGGGGACCATTTTAGGCCACCTTCCCCTAATATTCAAATTTTAAGAAATTTCTGATTAAATTAAATATACACATCTGATATTAATAGTCTGTGTTTTGTAGTACACGTGTTTATATGAAATAAATTATTTTTCATTTTGAATTCCCGAGGTTTTCCTTTTTCATATAAACGCTATTGTTTTTATGCGTTTGTTTCACAATGTGGCCAGTGTATTTTTTTGGGTTTAGGAGCCACTAGCTCCTTCTAGACCGGGGGCCGGCAGCACAAACAATCACCTGATCGAGTTCACGGATGACATTCTAGGATTAGTTAAATCTTGATTTGCATATTAAAACGTAATCAGTCTGAAAGTCATATCTTGATGGAAAATGCCTGAAAACCGGATTTTAGCGGCTGACTCGTAGGTTTACCATTGTGTATTCCTGCACCAAAAGGTATGAAAACACGGAGGACTGGGGGCAGGAAAACACAATGGTAAACCTACGAGTCAGCCGTTAAAATAGGGGTTTCAGGTGTTTTCCACCAAGATATGACTTGGCAGACCGATTACGTTTTAACATGCGAATCAAGATTTAACTAATCCTAGGATTTCCTCCGTGAACTCGATGGGGTGATTATCTGTGGTGCCGTCTCCCGGTCTATTCTAGATTTTGGGAATCTGCAGCTATAGATAGCATTCGTATTACCACACTATCATGATACACTCTCATAAAAATTACTATAACGCTTAACTATAAGACAAAACTCCTGCATTCGACAGCTTTAGAAGGAACATCATGCTGTTTTACCCTTCTTTATTTATCTTCTTCCGAAACAGAAAAGGGTCCAAATCTTGCGAACTATTAGATTCGGGAGTGTAATTCCTATACTTTTCTGGATCCCCGTAACAAGAGCTTTCTCACAATACCACTCTCGTCAAATTCTAGAACTGACACTTAGGTATGTTCCTTACTCACAAAGAAGGTCTCCTTACTGGGCATACTCAGAATATTTTGAAAAAAAAAAAAAAAAAAACCAATTAAACTACTTATGTATGTAATAAAGGATCAGTCAAATTTAGCGGCGGAATTGCAGTAGAAAGTCTATAAAGAAAATAAAATTCTTTCGAATATTTGGCGCGAAAAGACGAAAGCGTCACGCAATTTAGCAAGCTGCATTTTTCCTCGCCAAAAGCAAACGATTTTAATGCATCGGAAAATTGCTTGTTAATTACCCGACTGAAAAGAAGGGTTATGTGTTTCACGCGTATCTGTGTATATGGATTTCTTTATATCCTCGAAACATCCCAACGGATGGATGGATTTTAATGAATGAGGTCTCTATCGATTCGTCTTAACGGCCCAATGGTTATAGGCTAGGTTTTGTTTTTATAAATTCAAAATGGCAGCCGTAAAATACAAAATGGTGGCAGAGACGAAAAAAAAATTGTTGATTCATTTAGGAATACATAAGTAACACTCACAAACATTTATAATAAATCTGAAAGAGGAAATAAAACCGTTAACAAGAAAAAAGTGCTGGAGAAAAGTGGTTGTAAGGAAGTAGAAATATAAAAGATGAAGAAAATAAATGGGAAGCATTAATAAAAGCGATGAAATTTCTTTTATTTTAATTTTTATTTATTTATTTTTTCATTTCATAGGAAGTACGAGAAAACAATTTTTTAAGCAGCTGACGAAAACTAAAGAACTCCTTTTATAAGAAGATAAAGAAAATTCCTTTCGCCGTTCGCATTTCCACTATATATGATCTTTATTACCCGACTGAAAAGAAGGGTTATGTGTTTCACGCGTATCTGTGTATGTGGATTTCTTTATACCCTCGAAACATCCCAACGGCTGAATGGATTTTAATGAAGGTCTCTATCAATTCGTCTTAACGGCCCGATGGTTATAGGCTAGGTTTTCCTTTTATAAATTCAAAATGGTGGCCGTAAAATACAAAATGGCGGTAGGGACGAAAAAAAAATTTACGCACCCTATTGAGTGGCATATCATTGGATAGGTCTTTCAAAATGAAGACGATGTTTTATTGACTATTTTACAGTTAGAAGCTCCGTTTAAATATTATACAACCTGGAAGTTGTGTATGTATTGTGGATATCTAGCTTTACTGCAACTCTAACCATCATAGACATCTATAGACCTCATCAAAACAGTGTTTATAAATAAAAACTAACAGTTAAACACAACTTAAAAGTCATCAATACAAGTAAATAAAACAAATAGGTAAGTAATATAAACAAGTAATATAAAAAAATATTTTAAGTCAATTCCTACTTAGGTCAATAAGAGAATTTTTTTTCTCCCATTCTTCTTTTGTCTTGAGTGGCGTTTAAAATGCCTTGAGCAAGAAGAGGGCTCTCTCGGTCTTAAAATACCTTGATCAAGAAGAGGGCTCTCTCGGTCTTAAAATACCTTGATCAAGAAGAGGGCTCTCTCGATTATTGAAAATTAATACCGTAATTTCGGGTGTATAGCCCGCGGATCAAACAACCGTGTTTCGAACCAGAAATTTTTTTAAATAAAATGTAACTTTTTAGATCACGGTAAATATTGGTCTTCAAATACTGAATAAAATTTCTGGGTCCAAACTGAATTGTTTGACCTGCGGGCTATTACACCAGAAATTACGGTAGATTTAATTTAATTAATGAATTAATATTTGAAAAAAAAATGGAGTAACATCAAGTGTCATCCACTGCAAATTTAAAAAAAATGTATTTGAGCTTGATTGGATGAATAATATGTATTTTATTAACGATTGAAAATTTGAACAAGATATATATAGCGAGAGTGTGAGCTAATAGCAGGAATAAAAAAAAAAAAAATTGTTTCACATTGTCCAAACTGAATTGTTTGACCTGCGGGCTATTACACCAGAAATTACGGTAGATTTAATTTAATTAATGAATTAATATTTGAAAAAAAAATGGAGTAACATCAAGTGTCATCCACTACAAATTTTAAAAAAATGTATTTGAGCTTGATTGGATGAATAATATGTATTTTATTAACGATTGAAAATTTGAACAAGATATATATAGCGAGAGTGTGAGCTAATAGCAAGAATAAAAAAAAAAAAAAAAAAAAAAAAAAAAATTGTTTCACATTGTCCAAACTGAATTGTTTGACCTGCGGGCTATTACACCAGAAATTACGGTAGATTTAATTTAATTAATGAATTAATATTTGAAAAAAAAATGGAGTAACATCAAGTGTCATCCATTACAAATTTAAAAAAAATGTATTTGAGCTTGATTGGATGAATAATATGTATTTTATTAACGATTGAAAATTTGAACAAGATATATATAGCGAGAGTGTGAGCTAATAGCAGGAATAAAAAAAAAAATTTCACATTGATCAGAAATAATTAATTAGTTCGCAGTTGGGTTTTTTTATTTTTTAAATTTAATTGTTTATTGATTTTTAGAATGCGTGTAAACAGTTTTTAATGAATTTAAACTTAAAAAATGAGATAGTTTAATGCATATATTTTTTTGTATGGCATATTTATGTTGCTTGTTGCTGCAGTTATTTAATTTTATCACTGTATTTTCATATTAAAAAAGTATATTTTCATATGTTTAAGCGTATTCCAAAATAAAGGCCAGATGAAGAATACTGCAGGCAGTTATAAATTTCAATATCGGAAAAGTTTTTGTTTCAATGGCAACAAAATTGAATCGACAATGCTCAATTGGACCTTATTTTGAGATTGAAACAATTTTAATTAATTTAAATTTTGTTTTAATTTATAAAATTTTATAGTTAACTTTCATTATAATTATAAATATATGACAAAACTATATTTAAAATAAATTAAAGTTGACAAAACTAAAGTTATTTAAATTAAATTTATTTAAACAAGTTCGACATGAAATATTTTTACCATAAGATTATTTTGACATAAAAAAGTATTTTTTGAAATTTTATTCCATCGCCAACCGGTGATAAATCGCCAAATAACGAAATTTTCATTATTTTTTTACGTACACTCTATCAAGGTTCCGCCGAATTCTTTGTTATAAACATATCTATCCTCATGAGAAGAACATTCTATATTTTTTTCAGATTTTACGGAGTATGCCCGTATGGAGACCTTCCTTGTCTGCATCTATTATAATAATCGAAAAACGGTTTTCACCATTAGAAAAACGTCAAATGCCGACATAGTGAGGGTTTTTTTTTTTTTTTTTTTTTATCAAAATGTAAAGCATTTCTCCATGTGTAAATTTAAAAGCTTATATCATATTTTAATTCATTAAAATTTAAAGAGACATTAAAAAAAGAAAAAAAAAAGAAAGAAATTCACGGCGTCGACATCAAACATCTGTATTTTCTTATCGTGAAAACTGTTTTCTGACAATTGTATTAGATAATGAGGAATTACCCAATTAAACTTTCTCACAGATTAACATGGGATTTGGCGATCGGAGAGGAAAGGGATACACCCCTTAAGGGGACCGAGAAAGCCCTATCTCCACCATGTTATATTCACCAACTTTAAGCACCTTTTTCTCAGAAATGGTGAGAGATAGAGGTCTAGATTTTTTAGAGTAGTTAGAATAACATGTTATATTTATTTTAACAGGCCATTTTATTTCTAAGTGAAATTGAAAATTAGTCATTAATTATTTATTGAAAGTCATTTTTAAATTAGTATTTTTGGTAAGATTTCACTGCCTAAAATAAATAATTCTCAACAAATCATAAATCCCTGTGTTAAAGTATACATTACATCATTATATAAGTATTAAATAAAAATCCGAGTTCTTAAGTTTAATAGATAATTGAAAACTAGTCGTTGGGGGCCACCGTAATACTTACCCGTCATGGATATAGATAATATAAAATATGAAAATAAAACGTGTGATATTTGCTAAGCATTGTACCATGTTACTTTTATTCATAATTTAATTTATTTGGATTTCCTTAAATATAACCCCTTAAGCTAATATTACTTTTTGTTGCATTAAAATATCTCAATTTGATAATTTTCTGTAAGTAAGTAAACGCTATTGGTTTACAATGGAAGTCTATGGGAATTTGGCGAAATATTAGAGATACCGCCAATTTGGCGTCACTTTTGGCGACTCATTTTGGCCGCCAAATTTGGCGATATACCGACAAGTTGGCGACAAACTTGGCGGTATTTGGCGACAGAACAGGGTCCCCCGCTATGGTAAACCCCCTTATAGGTATGGAGAGGCATTAAATGCTTGACATTTACGATAAGCCATTATTGGCAATTAATCGTATAGTTTGGTGATAGTATTTGGTCGGCGGGATAATCGAGTAGTACCGAATTGCGTAAAAGAAACATCCTTATAATTTCAAAAATTATAATCCTATTAACTAACAGTTTACAGTGTCAGATTAAGCGTCTCATTTCCAATTAAAATATATCTTTGAATTGAAATTTGAATGAAATACAGGCTCATCAAAAATCAAAGAGTGTGAAAAATAGAATTACAAATATCTCGGCAACTAATCATCCGATCGAGTTCATTCATGATGCAAAATTTATGAATTTTTATTGTTTTTTATATTCACTCTTTTAAATAAACAATTTCGAAAATTTTTGTATACCTATTATCAGAACGAATATTTCAAGAGTCCGAAAAATATAGTTCCGGTTAATCGAGGTTACTGACATTTAATAGACTTCTTCCCTTTGTTACTCCCTAAGTACACACTGAATTTCAAGTCTCTATCTCAATTTGTTCGGGAGATAGAGCGTTTACAGACACACACACATACAGACGGACGGACAAATTTTTTATTTAAAAATATGTTTTTCGGAATCTCCAGTGTCTGAAACGTGTAAATCTGTCGAAAAAAAATTTTCGATTTTTAAAACGATTACAAGACTTTCCCTATACTACGTATAATGGGTAAGTAGAAAGGAACATAAACATGAAAAATCCAAGCTTTCAGAAAAAGTCAATTAAAGATTTAAATGACCATTAAGCTGTGAAGTACTCTTAGAAGCAATGATTAATTTCAACACTTATTTTTTTATATATAAACATGTGTGACACATGGTTGGACAGATAAAAGTTTAAACTATTTAATGATATAAAAAAGTTAAAATAGATATTTTAGTTGAATTTTGCTTTCCCGGTTCCCTTAACTCTATAATTCATGATTTTTTATTTTGATCGGAAAACATTATACTGGAGTCAGTTTTTGTTAATTATCCACTAGAAAAATAGTGAAAAAATGTATTTATGTTTCTGTTGGACATGATGTCTTAAGGTCATTCCTGAGTTATTTTAAGGTGTTTACACTACACAATAACAACTATTCAACGATATAATAATTTTTGAAAAACTTCAAACCCAGAACGAGCTCAGAGTGGAATAACACTTTCACCTTGCGTTAAAATAACTAAAATTAAAAATCTGTTTACTAATAAGGTGCATAAAAATTTATTAAAATATTCCGTTACAAAATGAACTGATCTTTAAAACTTAAAGCCAGTCATGTTAAAATCATATGAAACGAAAAAATAATTCCAGAGATCTTTTGATTGCAAACGCAAGGGATTAATTTTCAAGGGATAGTTTCACTGAAATGTCACTTAAAATGTTAAAATATTGGCAAATATTTTAAATAATAGTTTCAACATACTAAAAAAATGCACCTATTTTCGCATAAACTTCCAACAAACTGCATTGAATTATATCTATTCATCCCATTTTTACGAATTTTTGAAATGTGAACGAATTTGCGGAACGCTCTACGCATAAAACTTGTATTCTGGTAATAAGAAATTCTCTTTCATATCATTTCAGACGACCAGATTTAAAAGATAAGCCGTTTCCCTTTCGTAAACAGTCGTGCAAAGGAGGGACAGTAAAAAAAAATCCCCCGGGGCATCAAGGATAAAAAAAAATAAAAGTGTTCCCTTTTGTTATAAGTTTAATGTTTAAGTAGTATGGAATTTTTTTTTTTTTTGGGGGGGGGGAGTGAGGGGGGGGGTAAAGTTTAAATCCTGGTTTTGTGGAGAAAGAGAATATACAAAATACCAGCTCAAAACAATTTATAAGTTTATTCTTATTTTTAAAAAAGTATTTTTTGAGACTTATGGATCCACATGCCTGAAAGGGAAACATTCAATGTAAAAATAATGTAATGCGCTATATACTACTGTCTAATGTCTACGTTAGTGTGTAAATTTTCCAATTTATTTCTATAGCTCAAAACGCAAACATCACTTGTGTATATTACTCTCTGAAAAGTATGTATGTCTGAAAAGAAATCATAATCTGTGCAAACTTATGTAAAAGTCAATAAGATTTAAAAATAATATTATTTAAACAAATAACACATACGTTCCTCCTCCCTCCCCCGCACACACTCACGCACACACTTCCAAGGAAACTTTAGTTCCGAGACCCAAGTTCGCTCTTTGCACTTCTGCCAGTCACAAACAATTAGCATTCGCTATTACGAAATTGTGTATAATTCAGAGAATTTAACACCGAAATAAATAATCCTGGATATCACTAAAACCACATAACAGCACTTTCTTTTGAAAGAATAATAATACTAAAATTAAATCAGGATAAGCACACGCAACGCACTAACACTTATGAATGTTATGTTTAGGAATTTCTTTGTGTGTTCTTACTATAATCGTTAACTTGAAAAAAAAAAAAAAAAAAAAAAACAGACGCTGCTGTTGGATACTCAGAGCCAAAATTTAACCCACATATATATTTATATTGTTAACCTCAATAAGGCGTGATTAAAAAATGATTAAAGAATGACTAATATTTTAAAGTTACTTTAACCTTGTAATAATTACAATCAACATTTTGTAATTTTAGAGTACGGTAAGATTTAAAATAAATATATTTATGTAACTATTTATTTAATCCTTCATATTTTACATTATGGCATAGAAAATGTTTACTTTTTCATGACAGTATACAAAGGGAGTACACTAGTATACCAGGTCCTGGTACTCTATTTGCTTGATCGGCCTCTGAGCCTCATGGTACATTTCTACGAGATAAAAACTGAGATTTAGCCATATAAAAGGACAGGAAAACTGTGACCCATACTGAGTGAATAAAACAATCTAACAGGTCTAATTGATGTCAAAGTTAACTAAATATGAAAGTCCGAGCATTAGTTCTTCGATTAATATGCTTACAAGTACACAAAGACATGGTGAAAGAGACTAAAATGCAGCACAAACAACAAAAATAGTCCAATTGTATTCATAACAATCATAAAAATTAATCAAAAACAGTAAGACAAAAATTTCCACGAATCCAATACATAAATTCTAATAAAAATACATTCTTATAAATATGGAAGCAAATATTAACGATTAAGAATAACTAAACAATGACTAAAATTGAATCAGAGAACAGTGTTGCACATTTAATCATAGAGAAAGGATTTGTGATGTTATCAATATATAGGCTGGTTCGTACATTTTTTCAACAATTGTATGATTTGGTTACGCCCAGTTACACCATTTCTATTATGCTGTAACATTCTCATTTTTGTATGAGACGTTCAAAGAACTATTCTCAGAAAAAAAGAAATAATGCAGAATTTAAATGTTTAATAAATGTATTAGACATAATGAATAAAATGAGAAAAATTTTTAAGCTCATTAAAGTAACTAAACAAGTTATTTTGTAAAACTAAATGCATATAATGGCAAAAAAAAATCTATTTAAAATATTTAAGAAAATATTTGAATATCAATTTACTGTAAACATATTTAAAATAATTTATTAAGTAATATAATATGTGTTCTCAACATTAATTAGTATATTTTAGATACAGATAAATAAAAAAAATATATTTTTGAACTCTAAAATGCATTTAATATTTTAATATAAAAACTGTCATTATATACTACCAATTTTTTTTTTCTAATTTCCACAATTACAACAAAAGTTTTTGGAACGAGTTAACTATTTATATTTAATATAGGATGTATTTTACCTGAGAAAAATGTTCAATGCCTAAAAGCTACATATTTTTGCTCATTTGCATTAATATGCGTCTGCGTGATAGTTTTACGGTTATAAATAACACTTTTTCTCAAGGTTATGCACGTTTTTAACAGCTGTTACCATACAATCACACTTGGAGGCCATGCAATTATGCGAAACAAGATGATATTTTCTAGAGAAAAAGTATCATTCTTTATTGGAAAACTAAGAAATATCTAGGAAAATATTTACGTATTCAGAGAAAGTGTCATAAGATCGTTGATTCGGTAATGATTGTTACCTCAAGTTAAATATATTTATTCATTTGTAGCTATTTCAAGTTTCGAAAAATGAATGAAGAAGTGATTACATATAGATAGCATACTTGATGCTAAGCATGGACAATATAAATGGATATACAGGGTGTTGCCGAATTCGATCGACAAATTTAGAGGGTTGATTACGATGGTGAACAATACCATAGAACATGGGGTCGCAAACCACGTATTTAACCGAAAATACAGAGTTTCTACCCTAAATCAATTTGTGTTGACGGTAATAACTTTCAGAAAACTGAAGTATATTATAATAAACCTTTTAATAGACATTCTCATCTTTGTTGTAAATGTGATAATTAAAAAAAAAGTGGTAGAAGTTTCCATTATACGCGCCAGCAGTATGCACGTGACGCTCCACATTTTGGACTGTCATTACCAGCTCATACGGTAACTATCGATTACTTGAGAATCCTGTTTTTCCAGAACTTTTCGTGATTTTACACGAAACAAGCTACATATCGTTGCCTTTCCATTTCAATCTTTTTATTTTTCTCAAAAATATCACAGTCAACCCAAGTTCAGTTAGCATTAAACACCCTGTATTTGTGACTAAATAAGTGGTTTGCGACGACATGTTCCATGGCAATTTTTCTTCCTTTTGATGCCTACTATCACCTCCCTCTGAATTTGTCTGTCGAATTCGGCAATACCCAGTAGAAAACTAGTATGTTGTGGCCATCACAAAACTTTCTTCTATCTCATACTTGTCAATACTTCAAAATTCATTATCACAGTGCATCTATGCTCATCATGAGGATTCTAAAAAGATGAAATTCCGTGCATTAGTTCTTGACATATTACTGTCCCCGAAATCGTGTAAATACATAAAAATGCAGCATAGCAGCGCCACCTATTGGGTGATTTACACCAGAACCTAATTATCATCAACTTATGTCAATGTCTAACTGAATATGAAGTTTGGGGAAAATCCGTGCATTAGTTCTTGAGATAGAGCTATTGCGCAAATCATGACAAATGCAGCATAACAGCGCCACCTGTTGAGCGATTTACACAACCACATAATCAGCATCAACATTTATCAAGGTGTACTTGAATCTGAAGTTTGATGAAAATTCGTGCATTAGTTCTTGAAATAGAGCTATTGAGGAAATAGAGCAAAATGCAGCACAGCAGCGCCACCTATTGGGCGATATTCACCATCTCGTAGTCAGCATCTATTCATATTAAAGAGTAATTGAATCTGAAGTTTGATGAAAATGTGTCCATTAGTTCTTGAGAGAGAGCTATTGCAGAAATCATGAAAAATGCTGTATAGCAGAGCCACCTGTTGAGCTATTTACACCAAAATGTGCAAAAGTCAATTCATATCAAGGATTAACTGATTCTGAAGTTTGCTGAAAATTGTTGCATTAGTTCTTGAGATACAGCTATAATGGAAATTCTGAAAAGTGCAGCATAGCAGCGCCACCAGTTGAGCGATTTACACCAAAATGTACAAAACATCAATTCATGTCAAGGACTAACTGAATCTGAAGTTTGATGAAAATCCGTGCATTAGTTCTGGAGATTGAGCTATTGCGGAAATCGTGAAAAAGGCTGCATAGCAGCGCCACCTGTTGAGCGATTTACACCAAAAACTAATCAGCACCAATTTATATCAGGGACTAACTGAATATAAATTTTTATTAAATTCCGTGCATTGGTTCTTGAGATAGAGCGCCCACAAAATTTGTGTCACATACAGACAGACAGACTAACAGATTCACAGAATCACAGACAGACATTTTGTAAAAACATGTTTTTCGAGTTCTCTGACCCCTAAAACGTGTAAATCCGCTGAAAACTGAAAGTCGAAAATTTTCACGAATCCAATACTTTCTTCTTGTAAAGATAGAAGAAAGTAAAAATAATATTAAAAAAAGTTTAATGCATTATTAGCAAGTGTTCTCGTATTTTTATGCATATTAATTACACTCTCAAAAAGGAAAAAAAAAAAAAAAAAAAAAAAAAAAAATCTGTGAATTGAATAGTTTTTAACGCTTTCCAACAAAGTTGACAAATGTTTATGCATTCGGTTTGTCTGTCCGTTTGTCCACGCTCTAACTCCCGTAAATAGGATCGGATTTTCATACAATTGATGAACATTATTTAGGGTCACCTAAGCATGTTTGGTATTGTGTATGAAGTATGTGGGATTAAAAATTCATTTACAGGGGCATTCAAAAGAATTCCATTACATTATGGTATATGAGTAAAAATCGTTTGCGGAGTATATTAATAATATTGCGCTATTTCAAATGTATTGAAACTGATATCAATCACTGAATATTTCACTAAAAGATGATTATGATAGAATAGGGCATTCATAGCATTTGTTGTTCATTTACAGGAACACACAAAAGAAATCTATTACAGTACTGTCTTTAAGGAATAATGGCTGGAAGTGAGTTTTCAATTTCGGCATACGCTTTTAATTTTAACTATTTTATTGTATTACTAGGGGGCTCGGCCCCCTACGAGCTACGCTCGCCAACCCCCGTCCAGACACCGTAGACTCTAAATGCACGCTAATTTGATCGGCTTTAAAAAGATTTCGAAAGATTGAATTATAATTTAAAAAACAGTGGCGATCTCTCTATAAGCGTATTTCTATTCATTTCTCTTTGATTGGGGAATTTTAACGCCAAATCCGTTGCGGTACTACTTGATTATCCCGTCGACCAATTTCGCCAAATTATATAAATCGCCAAACCACTCTCCAAATTATACAAATTGACATAATTTTTATTTTAAATAACGAAAAAACAAATAAATTAGTACAACATTAATAAAAATACAAATAAAACGTCGAAATAAAAATAACTTGATGACGTAGACACATGTAACAACATTTAAAAATAAGCTAATATAAAAGGAATTAAGTAAACAGAATCTTTGTCTCCTGGTATTTTTTAACCAAGTGAAAAGAAAGTTCTTTTAAATGAGACATTTTAAATTAATCGTTTTTAATCTGACGTAATTTTGACCAAACTATTCTTTCTCTTTTTAATATTCACGTGAAAATACTTCTGTTAGAAATTAAATATTATTTGCGCTTTCCTAACAAAAATAGTTGAAAAGTATCCTCTTAAAATATCAAATAAATGTCTAGCGCAATTTCTAAATTTAAACCGTTTTGCAATACTATTTTGTGTTCATTTTATGTAATAACTGTAATGTGACGTAAATATGACGTAATTTCTCCTATTTAAGACTTCTAACGCATGTTAATAAATTTATTGCTTTACAAATTCGTTTCTCTCTTAAAATTCACGTGTAATTATAGTTTTTATGACATAATTTTTAATAAATTCCTGCTTTTTGTACATAATTATTTAATTCTAATTCCAAATGTTTTTTTTTTCTGTTTATAATAGTCACGTGTAAATAAATTTTTAATTTATTTACACGTATAAATATTTTTTTTTTTTTTTTTGAAGCAAACATTATTGCTTCCGCTGTTTATACAGTTGGCAACAGTTTAAATTAATATCACTTTCTAAAATCTGTTAAATATATCTCTAGAAATGCTGAAAATCTGAATTTAAAATAGAAATAAAACCTCAAAAAATGAGTCAAAATAAAACTAGTATGTTGTGGCCATCACAAAACTTTCTTCTATATAAATCACGTCAATTAAATCGTTTAAATAGTACCAATTCATATCACAATATATCTGAATTTGAAGTTTGGTGAAAATTCGTGCATTAGTTCTTGTATAGAGCTATAGCGGAAATTCTGAAAAATGTAGTATAGCAACGCCACCTGTTGAGCGATTTACACCAAAACATAAACAGCACTAATTGATATCAAGGTATACCTGAATCTGAAGTTTGATGAAAATTCATGCATTAGTTATTGAGATACAGCTGTGGCGGAAATTCTGAAAAATGCAGCATAGCAGCGCCACCTGTTGAGCGATTTGCACCAAAACATAAACACCACTAATTCATATCATGGTATACCTGAATCTGAAGTTTGTTGAAAATCCAAGCATTAGTTCATGAGATAGAGCTATTGCGGAAATTGCAAAAAATGCCCAATAGCAGCGCCACCTGTTGAGCGATTTACACCAAAATCTATAAAATGTCTATTCATGTCAAGGACTAACTGAATCTGAAGTTTCATGAAAATCCGTGCATTAGTTCTTGAGATAAAGCCATTGCGGAAATCGTAAAAAATCCAGCATAGCAGCGCCACCTGTTGAGCGATTTACACCAACACGTAATCAGCATCAAGTCATATCAAGGACTAACGCACTCTGAAGTTTCATGAAAATCAGTGCATTAGTTCTTGAGATAGAGCCATTTCAGAAATCGTAAAAAAGGCAGCATAGCAGCGCCACCTGTTGAGCGATTTGCACCAAAATCTCTAAATTGTCTATTGATGTCAAGGACTAACTGAATCTGAAGTTTCATGAAAATAAGTGCATTAGTTCTTGAGATAGAGCCATTGCGGAAATCGTAAAAAAGGCAGTATAGCAGCGCCACCTGTTGAGCGATTTGCACCAAAAACTAATCAGCATCAATTTGTATCAGGGACTAACTGAATATGAATTTTTGTTAAATTCCGTGCATTAGTTCTTGAGATAGAGCGCCCACAAAATTTGTGTCACATACACACAGACAGACAGACAGACTCACAGAGTCACAGACAGACATTTTGTAAAAACATGTTTTTTGGAATCTCTGACCCCTAAAACGTGTAAATCCGTCGAAAACCGGAATTCGAAAATTTTCATGAATCCAATACTTTCTTCTTGTAAAGATAGAAGAAAGTAAAAATTAATGCAATCTGCACTCCGGCAAATTCTAACGCATAAAATGATCTAAAAATGATTAAATTCCTATGAACAGTTTTAGCTCCTATAAAACTTTTTTAGTGGAACGATTTTGTCCAACTTTAGCATTAAATATCTCTTAAAATAATTCTTCGATCTGAAAACTGCCTGCATCAGCGTGTTTACCAAACATTTCTGTATAATACTACCGATTTTCATATTTTTGTATGCATTATTTTTCTTAATATTAACGAAGAAAGACCTCCGGTCACAAAAAATTCAAAACCGGCGGCGGCGGCGGCGGCGACGGTGACAGCGGTAGTTACTTTTTTTTAGAATAGAGAGATACTAGTTGTACATAAATTCTATACCTCATATACAGGGCTTCACAAAAGAATTCGCGTGTCATTCTACTTTTTAGCGGAAATTGCTGAAGGGACAATTTCAACTAATATATATATATATGTATTTCTTAACTGAACTAAATTTTGGCATGCATGCAGTTAATACATTCAAATCTACCGGTGTCCCAAAAAGGACTGACTGATTTTAAAATTCAATAACTTCCAAACGGTGACAGATATTAAAAAAATTCTTGCAGGAGGGTTATGCATAAAGTCAAAAGTTTTTTTACAGTGATTTTCGATTTTAGTTCGAATTACAAACAATAGATGGCGCTGCGATCAATAGAGGCTAAATTCAGGCTTGATTTTTGGTATTTCGTGGCCCGGATAATGCATTTCCATCTCCTTTTTCTTCATGGAACAACAGAAAGGACCAAAAATCGAGCCTGTATTTAGCGACTATTTCCCGGTATATACAGGGCTGCTCAAAGAGGATAATTTTCCGATTGTAGATGGGAACAGCTGAAATTGGGTTTTCAAGTGTGTTATGCATTTCCATATGGTTTAATTAGACATAACACTTTAACTTATTAAACGGTGCAGTTATTTTACTATATTCTGAATGTGTTGGAAAGTGTTTCATAATCTATGCTTGAAGCATGATTTTTTCTTTCTTGTTTTCTTTGTTGTTGTTGTTGTTGTTGTTGTTGTTAAAAGTGCTGGTTTGAATGCCCATTTTCTCCTTCTAAATACCGAAACTTCACCAATCTAAACGTAAACATTTACCAGAAATCCTACAATATAAAGACGCACCATTTGCGTCAAGTAATAGGCTGTTCCGGCAATTGTGCTGCCCTTTCACTTTTTCGTATTAGAAACGGAATATTTTTCTTATGTCCTTTTTTCCGAAAAAAAATAGAAAATTTGCGGACCGAAATTCAAACTATCCTGAAATTCTGCGGCCAAAAGATGGAAATTTCTTCAAATATCACAAAAATCTTTTACAGTCAGAGGAATGTTCCGCAAACTTGCTGCCTGTACATAATATATTCTTTGGCCCTATTTTTTTTTTTTTTTTTTTTGTTGTTGTTAGTGTATATTAGTTATACAGTGAAATCCCGTTTTTGCGGACATCCAAGGGAAGCCATTTTTGGACCGCATTAAACGAAGTAAGCAGTTGAGAGAAATAAAAATAATCTCCTGCGAAGCATTAATTGAATTCAGTTTTATAAAGACATTAAATATGTAGGTCAGAACTTTAGGCTAAAAGAAGCAACTTTCTTTTAATTTAGTAATGTTACTATAATGTAATTTAATCCTTTATCTATTGATGGTACTTATAAGTACCATTAAAATAATTTGTTATAAAATTAATTTAATAAATTAATTAATCGATTAGTTGTAATACAGTTTAGAATGAGTTATAGATACATTAATTTATCTTATTTCAAAAGCATTATTTGTTACTCAAAACAAACATATTTTTAAAAGGATGATTTCTTTTGCATCTTTCAGCTTTCTTGGCGTTGGCGGGGAGGGGGGGGGGATTTTTCAATTCGTAAATATTTCTATATTTCTATTGTAAGAACATTATGTTTGTACAGTTCCTAATTCTACAAAATACGAAGAAAAATATTTAAAATAAAAGATTTGAGTGGGATTATAATAAATATTGCACAAAATCCCTATAAATTCAAATTTAATTAATCCTTCTAAATCCTTCTAAAATCCTTCTAAAATTTATTAAATGATTATGTAAATCTTCTAATGTAGTTTAAACAATTCTTGAAAATGTTTTAGAAGATAAATTTTACATGAATTCATAATTCAGTACATAAAGGGTTAAAGGGTTGCCTGTTGAAGGCAGATAAAAGAGTGTTTTTTAGCAATTTATTTCTTGAATATGAATGGAGATTTTAGCTCCGGGTTTTATGCATGTTATTTGTCATCATTTGAAGAACATTTCAAAAATTTTTTTAATAAAAAATTGGTGATATGGCGCGATTTGCGTTGGTGTATGTCCTTGCTCGCGCCGTGCATTTCAAATCGGGTGGGACTCCATAGATCGACAAAGTCGTTTGCAATCAATTTTCATTAAGAATTATGAAAGAAGATAATATTGTCTGGATTTTCAACCACATTGAGGTCAAAAAGTTAAAAATAAACAAAGTGGCAGCGATTTGAATAAAAAGGTCTGTTTCTGGCTTTTATGGTATTCCATAAGAGCCGGACTTCCTCTGTACATAAACGAAAAGGTATGTATAACTTCGCAAGGTGTGTATTTCATCTAAGTAACTAAACAAGCAACCTTTTAAAACTAACTGCAGATAACTTTAAAACTGTTATAAAAAGTTTAAAAAATTACAAAAAAATATGTAAGAAAATATTTGAGTATTGGTTTATTATAAATATATTTAAAATGTTTTTCTTATATTATTTAACATGCAATTTCAGCAAAAATTACTATACTATGTATCCAGATAGATAAGGTAAAATTTCTCTAAACTAGTAAATGTATTTACTATCCTGTGAATGCAGATAGATAAGCTAAGTTTTTTCTAAACTATTAAATGCATTTACTAGCACAGATATGCATTATATGCTATCAATTTTCTTTTCCGGAAAAATCAATTCTAACTTTCACCGTTACGAGAAAAGTTTTCGGAATAAATTAACAGTTTATCGTTATATATTAAAGGCATTTTACCTCCCTAAACTTTCAACTTCCTTAAAGCTTCACATTTTTTTTTCATAAGCGTTAATATATGTCTGTGATATAGTTTTATGATCCTGAATAAAGCCTGTTTCTCAAGGTTGTACGGGTTTTTAACAGCTGTTATCATACAATCACACATGGCGGCCATGTAATTATGCAAGACCAGGTGATACTTTTTAGAAAAAAAAATTATCCTTTATTGGATAATTGGGAAACATCTTCGACAATATTTATGCATTCAGAGATTATATCACAACCATGTTGATACAGTAAGGCTTGTTAACTTAACTTAAATATATTTATTTATAGTTCTTTCAAGTTCCGAAAGAGTAATGAAAAATTTATTAAATAGAGATAATATATTCGATGCTAAACATCGGGCTATATGAACGGATATGGGACAAAACATATTGAAAAATATTTAATAAAGCCTTAGAAAGTATTCTTTAATGTAAATAATTATACGTTATATGGATTATATTTTGATACAATAGTGCGCTGATATTGAAGTCTTCGGAAAGGCTTCCAATGAAGTAATGATATGAGTTAAATAATACTTTATGTTGGAAATATTTACAATGAAAACCAACTTTCACATTAATATTGACTTCACATTATAAATACAGACCGGCCATAAAATAAGATGAGCTGTTCTGAGCTCTTTAGAGGGTAATCTACTGGACAACCAGAAGTCACTAACAGGGAAGTTTTGACGCTGTTTTGAAAGAAATTTTAACTTGTTTCTGCTTTCGATACTAACACTTTACATATTCAGTTCGAATTCTTCTCAGCTTGATAAAACTTGCATTAAGGTAAAGTAACAGTTTTGTTTATTTAAAACCTGTAAATTGCAACAGCTTCCTGTGTTCTAACATTGCATTTAAACAGATGCCCGTTCACAAGTTGCTTTTAAACTCATTGCGCGATTCTAAGTGAATTTAAGCATTTGATAGCTGTAGAAAATCACATTTGTCGCTTGCAGCCTTTGAAATATTAGAACGGTACCCATATTGAGCCCCATATGAAATTAATAGTAAATGTTGTCATTTATTACGAAGAAATTTTACATTTGCAGTTTCATTTGGAAATGGCGCATTCGTTTATCATAAATATTGCTCTTGCAGAGCTAAAAATTCCTGTAATAGTGTCCTGTCCCTTTGGTACTACTTTTTTTTCTTTGGGAATCGAAACTGGATGTTTCACTGTGAATGTACACCAAATGGGGTTACATTTCGCTCAATAGATTATAACGCTAGATGGTTCGGAGAACTGCATGTTTCACTGTGAATGTACACCAAATGGGTTACATTTCGATTAATAGATTATACGCTAGATAGTTTGGAGCCACGTAATTTTATGGCTACCTTACACTTGCAAAGAAACTCAGATATTCAGACATGTTGACATTACATTGGAAATGATGGTAATAAAATGAGGAAATACTTTTGCCACTATTGATGGTGAGTACATTTCTAAAATGAAAACGCCCAATATTGGGACAATATATTTTGCCAAAATTTGGTAAGATTTTAGTAGCACAAAATATATCGGTCCAATATTGCTGTTTCAGTTTCAATTCCCTTGGCTAACTTGGTACGACTTACGGTGGCGATTTGGTGCCAGCCACGAACTTTTGTTTTCTTTAGACTGATTCCTGACGTTTGAAAAGATATAGCATACTGTGATTTGAGAAAAATATGTTTTATTTGCGATTGTGGCTTCAAATGGAAAAGCATAACGTAAAGCAAGGAGAGTTCGCGCGGTAGGAGAGATTGCGCACAAAGAGATTCGACGGGAAGGAGTAGAGTGCGCGCCCAGCGACTCCAGGTAGTTGTACAGCAGCATTAGTGCAGTGTCTACATGAATGTGCATATTGATTGTTCCAAGCGTCTTGGATAAAGCAGTGCTATTTTGTTTTGTTTTTCCAAAGTAAGTGCTTGAATTTTCATAACTATTCGTCAGAATTTTTATAGAACGTCAGTAATACAAAATATTTTGAACTTAAACGATTTCTTATAAACTACTAACCTGGATTAAGTATGCGAACACCAAAAATTCATTTTAGAAGAGGCCATATTTAAATAAAGGGCAGCGCAATCTCTCCTACCAAAATAGGAGAGTTTGCACATTTCGCCATAAGTTTAAGTGCTAGGAGAGATTACACAGCTTATTGATAAATTTGTATGAATTGCAAATTACGTGTAAAACATATGAATGAATCAATTTTGAAATAATTTCGGAAAAACAAATAGGGTAGACCGGGGCTAGTTGGCCCGCTTTTTCTTCTAATAATTTAAAAAAATTTACAATTCAACATTTTAAATTTCTTTTTATGTTACCACTATCAGTGTACTTTCAGGAAGAAGTCACAATAGTAAAACTAGAAAATACTAACTATAAGTATTAGTTTAGAAGCTCGAATCAACACCAAGTCGCTTGGGCCAACCTGCCCCGATTGCGAGGTAAGTTGGCCCACATCACATTTTAATGTTCTGATAGTGTAGAAGCTTAAGAAATGATCAAAATTTTACCAAATCTTAATTTTTATTTCTTGCGAACGAAAACGCAATATAGCCTCTTAAATTACAATAAAAATTTAAAATATTAAAACCGTGAGTTATTCAAATTATTAACTTCGACCAAAAATTGCTTTAAAAATTGATTTTATTTTCTCATAAAAAATGTCTTTAAAACATTACGAACAGTAATAAATTTTAATAAAGGCATGCTAGGTGTTAAAACACCGTAAATCTTAGAGTACAGTAATTTAAGAAATCATTTATCCTTAATTAGGTGATTTATTATAAACACCAGATGATAAATAAATTGTATCAAGGCCGCTGTACAACTGTTAAGTGTAATAAGTCTTTTCTTCCGTTTATTATGTTTTTCGAACGCGTCATTCAATCCAAATTTCTGTCAGTAAAATGTAATATTGCTTCATTATGCTTTGGGTAATGATATTTTACGTTGTCCCGGCAGGCCAACATGCCCCGTGCCAAATGAGCCAACTAACCACGTATCGCCATTTTTGTTTTTCATGACTGTAAGGAATTATTCTGAAAGTATTTCAATAAAAAGACATGCACTACAATAACTACGAACAATTACTTTTCTGAATTATTATATATCAAAATCTTAAATATAATCTACAATCAAATAAAAAACGATTATTTATAAGAGAGGAAATTTACTCACTTTTGCAAAATTTTGAAAATTCTCAGTAATTTTTTAACGGACGCTCCGATTTCAATGGTGCTGATGTTAGAGGAGGAAAGCGAAGCAACGCATACTTGGCTGGACTGACAATGTCATCTAACGCAAACTGAAAAAAATATCGCGACTAGGCCAACATGCCCCTATGGCCAACTAGCCCCGGTCTACCCTAATTATCAAAACTAAATTTGGCAGCAAATTAACTTGCAAAAAAATACTTTTGCAGATAAAAATTTTATTAATAAATTAATAATGCAGTTGTTATTAAATAAATTTTATGTAATTATTTTTGTTAATAAATTAATAATATATTTGTTAATAATTTAATTAAATATTTACATATATTTTTTTTTAATTTATGAGCAATTAATTTGCTAATAAATTAATTTCGTTAACTAAAATAAATTTTCTAATACAATGTTTTGGAAAAGCTTTCACCCATTCCAAATAGCGTAATGCTATGGAAATCAAAAGGAAACAGACTGCAACTAATGTTACTGATCCACAAAATATATATGAAAAAAGACTTAAGAAGGATGCCGCTACAAAAAAAAAAAAAAAACAGCTGAAGATAAGGTGCTTCCACAAAAAGTGGGATAAAAAAACTCAAGGGAAAAAACTGAAGGTCAATGAGGATGAGTGCACTGAATGTCTAAAACCGTACCAGGAGACAACTTCGACAACTGACTGGATTCAATGTATTGCTTGTTGCAGGTGATTGCACGAATGATGCACGATTTAGAACAATAAGTGCATCGATTGTGGACGACGACAACTTCGGTTAGCAAACAAAATACAATTAAACTGTGGAAATGGAAATGAAGTAATTTTCAAGTTAATCATGTTATCAACTAGATTAAAGTTATTTTGTAATCTTAGTAGGGCTTGCTTTTTCTGATATTTTAATCTTCTTAAATTAAAATTTTTAACTGTTGTTAAATTCATTTATTTTATTTGTTATTTAAACATCTGGTTGAAATATTCACTCCTAATACAATAATATTTACTCACAAAAACCTTTCAACAATGTCGATTAAGTGTAATTATTATTGTTAACAATTTAATTGTAGTTATTATTAATAACAATCTCTTCTACCTATGTGCGCAATCCCTCCTACTCATGTGCGCGTTCTCTCCTACCCTGTAAGGAGAGATTGCGCAAAATAGTTTTCTTGATTTTATTACTACTGTCCTATTAAATTACAGTATAAGAACAAAATAACAATGGAAATGCATAAAAAACAAATGAAGTCAAAATTATTCATGCATAGTTTAGCAAAATATTAATATTTAGATTTTTTATTATTATTCTTTTGAAATGTACGCAGACTCTCCTCACTTTACGTTAACGTATAAATAGTGTAACATAATTTAATAGTCCTATTAATTTAATGAACTGATATTATATATCATTTTTAAATTCGAAAAATCTTTATTTAAACTCATGAAGCTGAACACTAAGTTTTCTCTTCCTTAAAATAGCATGACTCCGAAAGGAGATATATTTAATACTCGAAGTATGAAATTGTAGTAATGTATAGCAAATAACTGTATAGAAAAAGTTTAAATTATTTATGCTGAGAAATTATAACTTTATTTTATGATTATGAACTTTTTTATTATTACTCTTCAATAAGCATTATCCTAAACCTGATTCCTGAATTTATTTTCGAATTGAGAAAAGTAATCTTCAAAATTTTTATTAAAAGTTACGTAATCTACGTAACTTTAATTAAGATTTCAACTTGAATTAAGTTACGTAATCTAAATTAAGATTACAATTTAAAAATTAATAAATTTTGAATTTGATTTCTAATGAA
The DNA here is from genome assembly GCA_963932465.1 of Maratus speciosus. Lineage (NCBI taxonomy): Eukaryota > Metazoa > Arthropoda > Arachnida > Araneae > Salticidae > Maratus > Maratus speciosus. The sequence goes on from OZ010786.1 coordinate 309,196,924, forward strand.
TTTTGATGTTTTGATAAACTGACATAACTGTTTTTTGAGTTAGTCTACACATGATATATTTCAAAATTTATGGAAAAAATAGTAAAAGCAAAATAAATAAATAAATAAATAAATAAAATAAAAGTAAATTAAAAAAAACAATTCAAAACGTTTTAATTTAATGAGAAGAATATGCAAAGTGCAGATTGTCTTACGACAAAAAGTATTCTTTATTGGTTAGCTGGAAAATACAAAGGCTGGTTTTCTTTTTCCAACCTCCGATGGGCATTAAAATAAAGACTACTGCGATTAATAAATTTCTTTTATAATCTGGAGTCAAGTACAATCAAAGCTATTTTTCGACATAGTCACGATGACGATTGGTTCATTTGTCATACTGGTGGACGAGGAGGGGATGCACTTTTCACAGACTGTTACCGCCAACGTATTGAGATAGGTCTCCAAGGCGTATTGAAGATTTTTGTTGGATTGGAAATGGAATGGAGTGCTGTCGTTCCAGACTTGTCTTCAGATCTCAAAAAAGGTGACAATCACTCTGCCAGCCGAACTGATAGCCCAGCAGCTTCCTTCACAAATTCGTTGAATGTGTTCATTTGTGAAAGAAGATGTTGGGCCATGAGTTAGGCTGGCACCGAGTGATTGTCACCTTTTTCGAGATCTGAAGACAGGTCTGGAACGACAGCACTCCATTCCACTTCCATTCCAACAAAAATCTTCAAGGCGCCTTGGTGACCTATCGCAATACGTTGATTGCAACAGTCTGAAGAGTGTATTCCCCTCCTCGCCCACCTGTATGACAAATGAATCAATCTTCGTTGCGACTATATGTCGAAAAGTAGATTAGATTGTACTTGACTCCAAGTTTTAAAAGAATTTTATTATTCATACTAGTCTTTATTTTACGGCCCTTCGGAGGGTGAAAAAAAAGCAGACCTCGTACCTTCAAAAATACGCAAGTATTCATAGAAGATGTCCTTTAAGAAGTAGATGCTATAAGATTTGTTTACTCGTTATCTTTCAAATTGTAAGTAAGCTAAGCTGGGGTAACTGGACCCACGAGTTAACTGAGCCATAGGCTCTTTTATAAAAAACAGTTGATGTTTTTTAAGTTTTAGCTTTTGTCAACATTTCACTCCCTCTCCATTTCTCAAAACAACGTGTGTCAACTCAATCATAACGCTGCCTTTGCTGTGATAAGTTGCCGAAAATTTAGGTTTATTTTATTAAAAACAACGTCAATTTGGTTGAACTTCCTTGGCTTTTTATGAAAATATGGTAAGTACTATTATTAAATAATCTTTTAATTTAAAGATTAGGCACATAAATACGTTAATATTATTAGGTATCTATACATATTTACTTCATGTTTCAAATGTGAGACCGGTGTTCCAATTACCCCATAAATTTTTCAAGAATGGGGTAACTGGGATATGTATCAGGAGTAACTGGACCATATGGGATCCAGTTACCCCAACAGTTATAAAAATCTTTTAAAGTCTCTCTTAATCCGGGAAATTAATCCCCCCCCCCCTTTTTTTTTTGCTTGCAATAAATAAAATTATACAATACCTTATAAAAATTACATAATAAAATTTTAAAAAAGCATGTTGGGGGTATCAAACCAAATTTCTTAAGTGCGATAGCTCATAATTTTACGATACAGATGAGGAGGCGTGCATAAGGCAAAGTGAGATTATTAGAAAATTATCGAAACGAATCAAAAATAGTTCTGTTCGATATAAAAATATGGTTACATTCTCCACAGGTTTATCGGACATATCGAACTTCCATTGTGATAAATTAAAAAGAGAATAAGATACTTAAGTACTTACATGGCCTTTGTTCATAGATTTATCTTGTTATTTTTTCCTTACAATACCCATGTAACTTTTAAACTTATTACCTATATAAAGTACATAAGTACTTACTTAATTTTGATGTTTTTTATATAAATAAATCTAATATTTTCACTTTTAGTGCTTTTTTTAGACACATTGACAGTAAAGGTTTGTCAGTTGATATATAATGTACATGACCTGCCAGGTTTAAATCTTTTTTAGTTGTTTACACTTTTTCAAACAGGACCTAATGCCCAAAAAAAAAAAAAAAAAAAAAAAAAAAAAAAAGCGTGTGGAACATAGACAGTACTGGTCCACTTGCCCCATTTTTATGGGGCAACTGGACCCATTGAAATATATTTACTTTCAGATTACTTTAGAGCATTCATTATACGACACAACTGTTGTCTTGTTCATTGTGTTTTGGGTCGTCAGCGCCCTCTACATGTGATTTTTTAACAATTTTTTTTTCTGCTAAAAAAAAAAAAAAAACCGATTACCTTGTGTGCCCTTTCTTGCAAACCGCACTTCTTTATCATAATTTCTTCCTTTTATGAGTTTTTAAAGTTTTAACGAACTTTTGGCACATCTGGTATTTATTTATAAGTGTTTCAGTTTTCGAGAAATTAGTAAAATAATTACATAGAGATTACTTTTTTATTGATGACAGATAAATATGAACACATAAATAATGTGAAATAAATTTTTCAATATAAGCATATTGAAAAATTTACTTGGTATTTAATATATTGGTAGCAAGCAACGTTATCAAAATTTCATTGATATTAATTTGCTAAAAAATCTAGCAAATTTTCTATTTATATTTTAATGAATCTGAATTTTCGATAAGACTGGGCATATTTCTGCTAGAGCTTATTATTTCATGCTAGAGAAATAAGAAAAAAATTGAAAAAAAGCAAATGTTGCAGAATTTAATTACTGTAAAAGTGCATTAATAAGTTATAGACAAGATGAGAGACATTTTAAGCACCTCATGAAACCAGTAAAAAAAAGTAACCCGGAAAGGCTATTTGTAAATAACTGTAAAAATGTTATAACATAATAAAAAATGGTTAAGAAAATTTCAGAGTAATATTTTTCAAAAACTTAAAATTTTTACTATACAAATGGGTTTTTTGCAGAAATTAGTATATTATGAACAGTGTTGCCAGTGGGCTACTTTTTTTTAATTCATATATCTTGATTGGCACCACTTTTTTGAAACAGTAAATTTCCCTTTGTTTTTGCCTTAATTAATATGTCATTAAATAAGGCACATTTTACCATTTCAAAAAAGGGGTGCCAATCAAGAATCTGATTTTTAAAAAAGTAGCCCATCTGTCAACACTGATTATGAATGCAGCTAAATAAACAAAAGTTTTCCTAAACTATTAAAAGTATTCTATACTATCATATTATACATTATTATTTTTTACGGGGAAAAAAAAAAAGATTTTACCTTTCATCGTTACGACAAATGTTTTTTAGAATAATTTAAGAATTTATCCTTATATATTCGATGTATTTTATTGTAGAAATGATTCCATGATTTTAAAATTAATATTTTTGCTCTTTTGTGTTAAAAAATTTGTGTCTGTTCTGGTTTTGCGATCGTGAATAACCTTGTTTTTTAAGGTTATACTGGTTTTTAACAGTTGTTATTGTACAAGCAACCATGGAAGCCAAACAATTTCGCAAAACAAGATGAAAATTAGAAAAATGTATTCTTTACCGGATAATTGGAAAATATCTTCGAAAATAAGCAAGTAATTAGCGAATATGTCATGAACATGATGATACTATAGAATTTTATTACCTATATAGATAGCTTACCTATATAGATAGCTTTATTTTATTAACGTTCTCAAAATAAATAGATTGATTTATAAGCGCTTCATGTTTCGAGAACCTGGCAAAGAATTGATTACAGAGAGAATATATACTTAATTATAATCATCGGCAATATGAACACATAAATGATATGAAGAAAATTTTAATAAATTCTTATAAAAAAAATCTTACCAAAATTTCGTGGAAAGTAATTGGTCGTAAATTTTACAGTTTAATTGATAGCGAATTCTCCATTTATTCGCTAATGCTAATGGTTTTGAATTTTCGATAAAACTTGGGCTAGCAAACATTTAAAGAATTTAGACTATTCTAAAAATAGAGATTAATAAAAAACAAAAGCAAATACAGAATTTAATTGTTTAAAATTAGGGCAACAAAAGTATACATTTAAAGTTCATTGAATAAACAGAACAAGTAATCTGACGAAACTATGTAGACAACCGTAAAATGTTACAGCATAAGAAAATGCAAAATAATTGTTAAGAAAATATTAGGGTATCAGTTTATTTTAAAACATATCCAAAATGTCATTATTTTGTTGTACAACATACGTTTTTAGTTAAAAATTTCGATATTATAAATACATATATAGATAATCAAATACTTTTCTAAACTATCAAATGCATTTCAGGTCGTGAGTTTCAAAACTCGCTTTATCCAAAATTTAAAAAATCGAGTTTTCTCTATTAATTTTCTCTATTCTATTGGCGAACCTGCATGGAAAAAATAGTACTATCTGCAAAAAAAATATAATTTTATCCTGTATTTCTGGTATTGTAAAATCTTGGTTAACAATGAAAACCAATGGATGCAGTCAGACTTTTTCGCGATTTCCCAAAATATGATTTCCTGGATAAGGCTAGTTTTGAAACTCAGGTCCTTATTTATGCTTGTAAAAATTTGCATTATTTACTAACATTTTTTAACAAAATCTATGACAACTTCCATAGTGCCAACAAAAATTTAAATAATAAGTTGGCAATTTATTTTTATAGAGAGAAAGTATTTTACCGCGAAACATTTTCGCTCTGTTCGTTTTATATATTTGCACAGCTTTGTTAATATGTGTCTATGCAATAGTTTTGCGAACATAAATAACGCTGCTCCTGAAATTTATGCGGATTTTTAAGAGCTGTTATCACGCAATCTCTCCTGGGGGCATCTAATTATGCAAATCAAGATGATACTTTCTAGTGAAAAGAATATTCCTTATTGGATAATTGGGAAACTTCTTCGAAAATATTTACGTATTCAGATAAGATGCTGTTACATCATTGAAGCTGTAAAGCATGTTTGCTCAAATTAAATGCATTTATTTATAGTAGTTTCGAATTTCGAAAAGTAATAAAGGAGTGATTACATATGGATACAGTATGGAACTTTCGTTGTAGAGATGAGTTAAGAAATAAGTTAAAATAAGTTAGATTCAACTTGTTTTCTAAAAAACTTCAAACCTAAAATTATCACACAGGCACATATAAACTCAATTGAGTACAAATATGAAGCTTTCCGAGAAAAAATTTTTTTCGGTAAAATATTATCAATATATAAGGATAAATTATTAATTTACTCCTAAAACGTTTGTCTAACGACAAAATTTATTAATTAAAACGGAAAAAATAATCGAAAATATATGATACAATCCATACATCGCATATTAATCTAAGAAAGTTGAAACATCTTAAATTATAACCTATCTTCTTTTGCGATTGATATTATGCCCAGAAATTTTAAAGAAACAGACAGATAATTTAAAATAATTAACAGGAAGTACTGATTTTTATCGAAATTCCTTTGAATATTAAACACCAAATTTGCGATATTTTAAATTGTAGATTAAATACTCAATTAAAGATGAGTAGATTTATGTACTCAATTAAATTCAAGTTCAATGCAGCAAAACAATTTTAACCCCGCGTTGACTGTTTAGGCAATATCTCGCCCGTTATTGCTTGGTCCAAATTGTCATGAAATAATCTCCCGAAATTAGGGTTTTTATATTTCGCAAGCATACAATGCACCAATATTGGGACCAGGGGCAATGTGAATAGAAAAATATTATATAATGGTGAAAATTTTTACTATATTCTTAGCAAGTGTTTTCGAATGTAAACAATTGTTATTTATATTAGAACCCAATATTGCGTAAATATTCAGTTTCTCAGAAATACTTTCAGTGAAAAAAAAATTAGTTAAATAATGGCTTTGCATTGAAAATATTTATAATGAAATAGCACTTTTACTAGGGAAAAAGTAATAAAGGATTGATTACATAGAGATTATTTATTCGATGCTAGCCAGCGACAATATGATTAAAAAATATATTATATAATGTTGGAAATTTTTACTATATTATTAGCACGTGTTTAATAGTCTAAGCCATTATTACTTATATTAGAACCCAATATTGCGCTAATTATCAATTTCTCGGAAATACTTTCAGCGAAAAAGAATTAGTTAAATACTGGCTTTGCATTGAAAATATTTATAATGAAATGATACTTTTTCAGAAATATTGACTTTATATTAAAAATGTTTCGGTACTTTTCCAGTATAGGGGCCTTAAAGTTTTTCAAAAGAGCTTCACGAAATTCGAGCTTCAGAATGCCAAATGATATAAACAGATATGAAAATAAACTTGATGAACTTTTACGCTTGTTTATAATGGATTAAAAGTTTATTTATATCTATTATTACTATTGTTTTTCATATACATTGTCATCTGTTTGTATGTAAAAATAGATAAATAGTTTGTTTCTATTAAATAAATCGTATAAATATAGAAAAAATTACTTGTGTATATGAAACAGTGAATAAGTTTTCATAAAATAAGCAAATGGAAAATTTACTTCTCTCGCCAAGGCCCCTACACTGAAAAAGTACCAATATTTCCAATAACTTACAATACATTTTCATTAAATTAAAATAAATTTGCATTAAATTAAAATAAATTTCCATTAAATAAAAATACATTTCCAATAACATTACAAATAATTAAATGACGGCTTTGCATTGAAAATATTTACAATAAAATGACGCTTTTTCAGAAATATTGACTATACATTAAAAATCTCGGCAATGAAGAAATTTGCCTGGCGATACTGGCAATGAAGTGGCGAAATATTTTTCCCAATATTGGTTCAATACTTTCGAAATATAAACATCGCAATTTTGGGACATTATTTCATGACAATTTGGACCAAGCAATAACGGGCAAGTTAAGAAACACGTCAACATTGAGTTAATATTGTTTTGCTACAATGAACTTGGGTTTAATTGAGTATATAAATATACAATTTAAAATATAGTAAATTTGGTGTTTGATATTCTAAGGAACTTTGTTAAAAATCAGAAAGAAGTACTTTCTGTTAATTATTTCAAATTATCTGTATGCTCGATTCTTTAAAATTTCTGGGCAGAATAGCAACCGCAAAAGAAGATAGGTTAGAATTTAAGATGCTCCAATCTTACTAAAGTAATATGCGATGTATGGATTGCATTATATACAATCAATTATTTCTTCCATATTATTTAATATATTTTATCGGTAGACAAACGTTTTAGAAGTAAATTAATAATTTATCCTTTTAGATTGATAATATTTTACACCCGAAAAATCCATTCTCTGAAAGCTTCATATTTGTACACATTCGGATTAATATGTGTCTGTGATAATTTTAGGATTGTGATTTGTTAGAAAACAAGTCGATTCTAACTTTCATCACTAAGACGAAAGTTTGGGGAATAATTTATATTTAACCTTTACGTATTGGATGTATTTTTGCGCAAAAAAATTCCACTCTCTAAAAACTTCGTATTTTTGCTCATTGCTTTAATATGTGTCTGCCTGCTAGTTTTACTATCGTTATTGTACAATCACAACTGGATACAACGCAATTATGCAAGACAAGATACTTTATAGAAGGACATCTTTGAAAATATGTAAGTATTCAGAGAAGTTGTCCCTAAAGATGTTGATGCTGAAGGGCTCGTTTGCTTGTTTTAAACGCTTTCAAACTGAAAGTATTTGTTTTTAAGTGTTTCAGGTTTCGATATATTAGTGAAGAGTTGATTACAGAGAAATTACTTTTTTAGTTCGAATCAATGGCAAGATAAACAGATAAATTGCCTAAAGTAAATTTTAAAATTTTCTTTTCAAACTTACAAAACGAAATTGAAATTAATTGGCTAATTTAAACTATAGCAAATTTTGTATTCACAGTCTAACGAATTAGAATTTTCATTAAGTACCAACCTAGTGTATACTGAAAATAAATAAAAACTGCAAAAAAGCAAATGTCGCAGAATTTAAGTATAAAAAATTGCTTTAATAAATTACGCAAAAGATGAGAGAGATTTTAAGCTCATTGAAACAACAAAACAACTAACCTCGTAAATCTAACCGTAAAATTAACTGCTAATAAAATAATTAAAAAAATCTATGTATCAAATTGTTATAAACATATGTAACGTTTTTATTGCACAATACAAAATGAATTTTTATCAGAAATTATTACAATATAAATTTAGCTAGATCAGAAAAAAAGTATTAAATAAACTTACTAACCGAAATTTAGCATTATAGACTATATTATTATTATTATTATTTACTTATTTATTTATTTATTTATTTATTTATTTGTACAAGAAAATCAATTTTAACTTTCATCATTACAACAAAAGTTTGGGAATAAATTAACAATTTATCCTTACATATTGGATGTGTTTTACCACAGAAAAATTTCCGTTCTCCTAAATCTTCACATTTTTGCTCATTTGCGTTAATATGTGTCTGCGTGATAGTTTTACTATCGCGAATAATGCTGTTTCTAAAGGTTATGCAGTATTTTAACAGCTGTTTCCAGACATTCACACCTGGAGGCCATGTAATTATGCAAAAACAATGTGATGCATTCTAAAGAAAAAATATTCTTTACTGGATAATTGAGAAACATCTTCGGAAATATGTACGTATTCAGAGAAGACGTCGTAACCTATTTAGGCTGTAAGACTTGTTTTCTCATTATAAATGATTTCTAAGCAAATTAAAGACATTTATTTGTAGGTATTTCATGTTTTGTAAAAGATATGACGACATTGGGATTATTTATTTAATGTCAATCACCCGCAATATAAACAGACAAGTAATATTAAGAAAATTTCAATATTTTTTTAGCAAAACTAAGTAGAGGAACAGTATCGGACGAATATTGTTTGTGCTGGTTATATTTTGGGCAATATTGGTAATATTGAGATTGCCCGAACAGTAGAAATGAGCATTTGTTTTTCTTATTGAAATGATTTAAAAATCTTTATAATTTTTAACATTTTATTTATTATCAACTAATTCATATTTAGTATGTTTTATGTTTGTTAAAAATATATTTCTTTGGTCAGTTTCATCCAAAATAAGTATTTGTTTTATCATTAAATTGGACAAAAACTTATAAAATCTTGCAAAATATTAATAAAATCAGCCTTTACTCAATAACTACGTCGACATGAGTGCAAACTTTTATTTGCTTTAATGGAATAATAAAATAAAATTATCTTTCTTTTGCGCCTTATATATTCTTTGGCAGCAAAATAATATTGTGTCAATATTGTTTATGTTAGATACATGTTTGAAAATATTGTCAATATCTTGTCCAATACTGGAATAGAAATATTACAATGAAATATTGGTCAAGTACTTGAGTGTTTACATTTTGATACTATTGTACCAGTATTGACAAGAAATATTTCAACATTTCATAGAGAGAGACTCCCAGTTTTTACGTGAACTTTATTTTAGGCTCCATTTCATTATTTTTCACTAGGCATTCTATCAAATATTTAATAGAGTAATTCAACACAATAAAAATAGCATCAAAATAACAATGGATCAAAAAGCGGCGTTATTAGTTTTGGATGTTAGAGTCATAAAAAAGGGGAACTTTATATTAAAGGATGTGCTTACGCTGTAAAAAAAAAAAAAAAAAAAAAAAAAAAAAAAAAAAAAAAAAAATCTGTAAAGTTACTAAATTTTTTCTAGGAAACTCGTATTCCTAAAACTTTTTACGAAACAGCAACAACAAAAATTCATGTAACAAATACACTTTTGCACCGTAAATCAAAAAAAAAACCTGTAGGTTACTAAGAGTTTTTTAGGAAACTGGGATTCCTAAAACGGTTACAGATAAAATTTTAGTAAGATTGCCTTAATTTTAGTAGATTCTTTTGTAAAGATACAGAAATCTGTAACTTTACAAAACTAGATTTGTACATTTACATATTTTTTTGTACAGTGTACAGATAAAATTTTAGTAAGAATACAGATTTCTCTAACTTTATATCTTTAGAATTACAGATTTGTTTCACAGTGTAGAAAGTTGATGACAAGTATCGCTACAATTACACCCCCACCCTATAAAAAAACAGCATATTATTTTATGGTTAAAAGAGTATTCGAATTTTATACTGTATATAATCTAGAAAATAAACTGCGTTTAATATGCTGTATCACAATTAAGAATAGATATAAGTTACAATTTTATCAATACTATCATTAATAAGTTCAAATGTAAACTGCTCGAACATTCCCCTTTAATCGAACAAGGTATGGTATTAATTAAATTTCTATTTTTTGAGTGATTTTCTTAACCCCTCAAAAAGAAAGTTCAAACGGTTCAACATCTAATTAATGGCGATTTCATATGGTAATTAAAGAAAGCCCGCGCAAAAAAATGACTCATTCACAGCAGCTAGTAAAACGGGAGTTTATCAAATTCCATTTCTAATTGAAGAAGAAATTTATATAGTTATTATATATGGATGACAAATCAAAAGTTCGGTTTTAGTAAAAAAAAAAAAAAAAAAAATTGCAATTTAACAAATTACAACGACCATTTGGAAAATGATTTTTTCAAAGACTAAAATTTAAGACATAAAAAATCGCACGGAGTTGATCATACATTACGTACGCCATGAATTAAACATTAACAGTGTTATTACACGTAAAAGTTGCAAGCGACAGTAATCGCCTGCGACCCGTACATATTATTCACCTGAAACTTAAGTATTATCCAAGCATTTCATTTGCTGTTCGGGAAAAGGCTTTTCCATCGTCAGATTTCCAAGAAATCTGACGGCCCATTTTAAATGAAATTTCATTCTTAAACTTCTAAACATCCCACACTATTACTTTTTATATCGTCGGATAGAGAAAAAAAAATGTACTTTTAAATGCAATTTGTTTGAAAGCTGTATCTCAATTTGTTTCTGAGTTATTAATTTTTTTTGTAGTTTTTATTACTTTTTTGTCATAGTGGCAACACTCTGTTGTCCATCTCTGTTAAAAGTAAAGGGAAATACATATTAGTGTACAGAACAATCAAAACACGAATAAAATGCGGATTAAACCAATAAAAATCTTCAGATATGCTTTTCATTTCCCATCCTGACGAGAACAATAGCCATTTTTCCAAATGGTTAAAAAAAGCACATTGCAGATGTGAAATTTGGAATAAATACCATGGCATTTGCAAAATTGAGTCTTAAAGAAAACATTTAGATATTTGGAGAAATTGACACTGTTTTAATCAGCAAGATATTTTACTACTACAGAGTGTTCATAAAAGAATATCCCAATCATACATGTTAATACTATCAGTTGTAAGCGTTGTAAGCGTTGTTTCAAGGTCACAAATACAGAGTAACTCAAACAGTTTTAGATAAGCGCATGCGCGATTACTGCTTTGTTATTTAATCGTTTGCAGTGTCGCATACAGAAAATGGCGACTCTTGAGCGTAAAGCGTTATTGCTGGGCTGAAGATTTAAAAGAGTACACTACGGGAAAAAACTTCCTTTGGGACTTTATAAAAGATCGTGTCTACATTCCTCCGCTACCTAATGATTTGCCCGAGTTGAGACACAGAATTGAAGTGGCTATTGCTTCCATTACTCCGGACTTGTTAAATGAAGTGTAGGAAGATTTAGACTTTAGGTTGTATGTGTGCCGTATGAATAAAGGTGCACATATTGATCATTTGTAAGAAAAATTAGGTTAGTTTATCTTCAATTTGATTTTGATGTATGATTTGTTGTATATAGTCTAAATTAAACTGTTATAATATACCATTGAAACCGGGACATTCTTTTATGGACACCCTGTATTATTAGGGAAACTTTCGAGATTATTTTGAGAGAACTTGAGATTCCCAATGATAATACGTCGTATATTTTGCCGGACATTTGAATAGAGACTATAAGAAATGTCAAAGACATCTGAACTTGAATTAAACTCGGATCCATAGGAGTACGTAAAATCATAGCAGAGATTTACGACGAAGCGGAGAGAAGGATGACGAATTACATGGTAGTTTCAGTTTTGACAATTACAGTCGGACCTCTATTTAACGAACCTCTATTTGGCGAATTTCTCTATTGTGCGAACTTTTACTTGGAACGAAGAACATTTTGCAAATTTCTTCGTAAAATAACCTCCAAATAGCGAAGTGCGTTCTCTATTTAACGAACTTTTCCTTGGGATTTAAATTTTTTTCTCCCTATTTTGCAAAATATTACTGGACATTTCAAACTTATTCTTTCGTTTAATACATTTTATGATGATCAATGACCAAGACCAGGTCTTACCAGGCACCTAACTCACCGAGAACAGTAAAATTGCTGCGATTCTTTTCTTTTCATCTAAGAAGTGCAAACTTTCAATATCCCCTTTTAACCCTCAATGGAGCTTCCCCGTGTCCTTAGTCTCCCGTTTTCTAGATTGTTGATCATGACCAGTCGTGTTGGTAATTTCGGTTCTTGTAGCTTGAAAATGTCAAAGCGAAAGTGCTTGAGCATCAAAGAAAAAAAAAATACTCTTGATGAAGAGGATAAAGGCTTGAAGAAAAAGAATATGCTTTAAAATTTAATATTCCTCCAAACACCTTATCAACTATAATAAAAAATCGTGATTTTAATGTAAGATCATTTTTTAAACTGAAACCTTGCAATACAATGTATGCTGTAGACAATGCTTTGTTTCATTCTTATTTCCCTTGCAGATTTCTTTTTGATGGGTAAAATAAATAAAACAAATAGATATAATTTATAAAAAAAAGTGTGGTTAATTACTTTTTTTAAATTATATTTAGTGTTTGTGGACAGGTTTTATGTAGTTTAAAGTGGTCTAAAAGGTGACTCTGTATTTAACGAATTTTCCATATAACGAACTTTTTTTCGGGATTTAGCGACTTCGTTAAATAGAGGTCCGACTGTATATAGGTGAAATCGAAACTTACAAGCTCCGATATATTTATCAATTTCTACTATAGGTCATGATGGACATAAATCATCAAGATGAATAACTGCTAAAAATAAACTAATTTCTTCAGTTACATAAACAATATATATTTTCAACTTACAAGGAAGGTCGCCATACGGGCATACTCAGAAAAATCTGAAAAAAATACAGCATGTTCTTCTCCCATGGGTATATATGTTTATAAAAAAAAATTTGGCGAACCTCGGTAGAACGTCCGTAAAAAAATAATGAAAATTTCGCTTATTTGGCGACTTATCATCGTTTGGCGAAGAAATTAAATTAAAAAAAAATACGCTTGTCGAATACCCTTTAAGGGAAAAACTTTTTATGCTGAATTTGTTTAAATAAGTTTAATTTAAATAACTTTAGCTTTGCCATTTTTAGTTTGTTTTAACAATAGTTTTGTCATATATATTTATATGTGCTTATAACGAATTTTAACTATCATATTTTACGATTTAAAACAAAATTTAAATTGATTAAAATTGTTCCAAACTCAAAAATATGTCCCATCGAGCACTGTCGATTCAACTTAGTTGCTATGGAAACAACTTCTTCGGTATGGAAATGTATTACGGCAGCATTATTCATCTGGCGTTAAAAGTTATTTTTATAACCGATAAAGCCGTTTAAATTAAAAAAAAAATTGGATTGGAGAATAAAACAATGGCAAAATTTCGTTCAAATCGGCAACAAGCAACAAGTATAATACAAAATGTAATAATAATAAAAATAATAATAAATTCTTTCATGGTTTATGTTTAAATTCATTAAATACCGCATATTCTCAAAATCAATTAACAATTTTCAGATTCATTTTAAAATCGTTTGCTTTTGCCGAAGAAAAGTGCGTGCCGCTTTCGTCTTTTCACGCCAATTATTCGAAAGTATTTTATTTTTTTACAGATTTTCTACTGTAATTCCGCCGCTAATTTTAACTGATCCTTTATTACATACATGAGTACTTTCAATAGCGTTTTTTTTTCAACATACTCTGAGTATGCCCAGTATGGAGACCTCCTTGTTAGCCATAAATCGCTTTATAATACTAATGTATTTAACCACCTTGAAAATCCTTTGATAAAGATAATGACTTGTTGAGTGGCTAAATTAGACTCATAAACTACAGAAAACTGTTTTATTGTTATTATTATGTTTCTTATAATGTAAACATTTTTATTCATTCAAAAAAATGTAGCTAACCAAGAAAGAGGCATATAAAAATGCTCTCTTATTATAACTTAAGTACGTATTAATTAAACAACATTTAAATGTCACTGCTTCAAATTTGACAATATACAAATAATCTAGAATTTCTTTACTTAAGGGAGGCATAAAAAGTCATGCATTGGAGAATATAATTACATCTCCAAATATAAGGAGAAGTGAATATCGTCGACTAATACGTTTTGGATAAAAGATAAAACGTGGATTTATTTTTAATGGATAAGTGTCCTGGAAAAGGGTAAATCCCAATTTACATTTCTTACTCACGCCAATTTAATGAGATTCAAAATCCTATCAGGTCAAAATTAACGTTTTTACTCACTGGCCAGTACATGGATTTTTTCACTGGTCAGCTTTTTAGGCACAGGTCAATGACAAATTATTTACAAATAAGTGACAAAAAAGGTCCTTTTCCTAACTATTAATATTATAATTTACTAATATCCTTTATTTACCCTTTGATAAGATTACACTCGATGGAAAAAATTGGCATTCCATTGAATAGAGAAATATAAACAATTAATTACTGCAGCCAAATTATAAATGATAAACTATATTTAGAGGTATGTTGATGCATTGTATAAAACAGATAAGAAAAAATGGATTCTTGAAATTAAAATATATTTTAATTTAAAAAAATATTTTCATATCTTGGATATTTTATTTTTACTTAAAACTTGCTAGGATCTATCAACAATTGCAGTAATGTATAGTGCCGAATCTCGATGTACATATGAAGTAAAAGGTAATAAAAAAATCATTTATTTTCTGGCACTAAGTTTATTATTTGCATTAGTTCTCAGTACCCTAACTGAGTCCTCCCACTAAAGTTTTATTGCAGCAGTAGGATTAAATTCGTTTAACTTTAGACTGTTTGACAATTAGGCGATTATGTAATATGTTTTTCTTCATTGAGAAACTTTTGTTTTTTAAATTGTTTTTTGCACTACTTCATACTCTTTCCTCTTCAGCATTACTTGGAACAATCGTTAGCAGGATCTCAACTATATTTGTTAATATTTTGTTTTCCTTATTTGTTTTCCTTATAGATTTTAGTTTTGCTAATAACTGAATCAGGAATATGGATGTGTTTCCAAGCGAATTTGACCTCCCCCCCCCCCTTTCGTACATTTTCCATTCAATCACCGCGATTGGCGAGTGATAACTATCAAATTTGGCCAGTGGTGGTACTAAAGTCAATTGCCAAATTTTCAATATTACTGACCGTTTGGCGAGTAATAATTTTGTCCTACTAGCTTTTAACGCTTCTAATCAATAATTTTTTATTAATTTGGAATAAAATTCATCGATCTGAAATAACACTAACAGCTTGTCAAAATAACAAAAAAATATTGGTTATTACTTAAATCAATATTTACATAATTTATTTGGAAAAACCACATAAAAGTATTTTTCTTAAATAATAAATAAAACAATAAATTAATATTATAAATACATAATATGTTTTTTAAATCTTTCTAAAAGCGAAATTAAAGGATTTTCTTTCTTATAATTGATTAAATTACATGAGAAAAAAAACTATAAAAACTCACTTCGGTAGATTCAGTCGAATAAAATAAAATTATGAAATAATATTTCATCTCCATTATTATGCATATCCCGTAAATATCCTAAAGCTATTCATTTAAATCTTTCTCATTTTCATTGGGTTTCAGAAAAGTATATTTAATCAGTAAACAGCTTATTAGTATTTCATTTCTTTCGTTTATGTTTAACTAGTTGATTTTTGTCTCTGTCAATAAAATTTTCATATCTAAAAATGCTGTTATTCAAATATTCAGTATATTAAAATATTAAATATATTTTATTATTACAAAGAGTTCCAACCCGGTCTTCCCGGGTTACAGAATATAGGTAAAAACCATATATATATACCTTTTTTAGTTGAAAACTCTAACATATATTTTACATTTAATATAGATTTTTTTTTTAGATTTTTCACTAATATCAAGAATATCTTTTTTATGAAAAATAGCAATTACGCATTAAAACAATATTTTGAAATTTATTAAAAGCGAAAATTTTGTTTTGGCCATGTGCCAGGATTTAACAGTTGTAGAAATCGAAAAAGATCGCTGGCCTTTTTTATTCTGTTAATTTCAGTGGTTTAAGCATGGTTCGATTACCTGTCTTGAATTTGTGTTTTATTTATATTTTATTAATGGATTGATAAAGTTTTAATTTCGTTATGGAATATAAGCCGGAAACAAATGCTGAACTATTTTATTTATATTATTTTTAGTGCAAACAGGTTTATCTTTTGTGATCTTCTATCTGGAAGTGACAGAGTTATAGATTTTAAAAAATCATGCTTGAAAACTATTTTTTAACAATCGAAAATCAGTAAATTGCGGTACAGTTTAAAAAAAAAAACTAATATATAGTTTTCAAACAAATTGCGTTTGAAAGTACATTTTTTCACTATTCGACGGTGTAAAAATTGAAAATGTGCAGTATTTCGAAATAAAAAAAAATTGCAATAAAAGATAGTAAAAATTAAATTTAATCGTCTGCTGGTGCCATTCGCAAAATGACGTCTTTTTAACTCCCTCCCAATGTTTGTCCTTTATAATACAGACAATATAAAAAATATCAATTTGATATGAAACTGGTAGCAAACTAACTGTGGTTATACTGGTTAGGTTGGGGATCGGTACTGCGTCAATATTGCATCCATAGGCAATATTTCCGATGAAATAATAATATTGGATATATTTGTAGTAAAATGTATTTTTGGTCATAATGGATTTACATTATAAATGTTTGCGTAGAGATGGAAAAAAAATTTTTTTTTTCAATATTGGACTAATATTGACAACATGTTGAGGCAATATATCACGTCAGTATTGTCAATATTGGCAACAATATAGCCTATATATAGTGAATATAAATAATATTTGATGAATATTGTTTTGCTAATAAGGAATTTATAACAACTTTTTATAATATTTATTTGAAACAGTTCATAAAATCATTTTTCTTACGGAATGTCTAATGTTATGAAAAGAACCTATTAAAGATCTGATACATTTCTGTACTTGAAATAAAAGGAAATGTTTTATAATTCATTGAATTATCTTTGAAAAAAAATATAATTTCAGTAGTTTTAGTTCAATAAAATAAAATTATAAAAGATTAATTCTAGTTAAAGATTTAATTCCAGTTGTTTATTCATTGCTTGTAAATACCCTAGAGCTATTCGTTTAAACTTTTCTCATTTTCAAAGAAAATCAAACAAATATATGAAATCAGAAATCAACTAAGCAGCTTAGTTAGTACTTAATTTTTTTTCATGTAGATTTATCAAGTACATTTTTCTTATCTGCCAAAAATTAATTTCCACGTTTAAATATGCTGTTGTTCAAATATTCAGTATATTAAAATATTAATTATATTCAATAATTACCAAATTACAAAGAATGATAATTTAATACTAAGCAATAATCCAAGCAATTAATTTAAATTAAAGCTGATAATCATCATATCCAGTAACCACTAGTTTTAGATTTTAAAAATATATAAATATAGATAGAATATTTCAAAATCCCAGTTACAAACATTAAGGGAGATAGATAACACCAATATGAACCATATTTACGAGGGAAAGTCAGTAAGTAGGTTACAAACTGACTCAGAAATTAGTAGTAAATTGTTTCCAAATAGGTGACAGCACTATTCAACTATAAGATGTTAATTTCAAATCAGTGATGCAACAGTCGTACAAGATGAGCAGCTGCGTTTGAAAATTAACTGTGCTCCAGGAGTGTTCAAGAATGTGCTTGAAGAATTTCGGTGGCAACCTCTTCCACATCCACCTTATAGCCCAGATTTAGTTCCAAGCTATCACGTGTTTGGTCCACTGAAACTGCATCTGGGCGGTAACCGTTTTGCGACTGATTCAGACGTTCAATGAGAGATACATAGATAGCTGAGAGAGCAGTCCAAAAACTTTTATACAGCAGGTATTGGAAAACTCGTAAAGTGATGGGACAAATGTATCAATGTAAATTAATGGCGATTATATAGATAAATAAATATGCTTTTCAAGAATGTATCTTGGTTTCTTTTTTCTATTGGCTTTTGTAACCTATTTAATGACTTGCCCTCGTTCATAAGAAAGCATTACCAGGGATGAACAGAAAGCGTTATGGACACGTTGAATGGTCCCTACATTACACTGACTTGATTTCAAAATTCATCTAACTGTGGCTTGCGACGCCTTGAAGGCACCACTATTTTCTAATAATAATCTTCGCCTTTTTTAATCATAGAATTTCTGCGGATAAATAAGGAGATGATTAAAATTAGAAAATACTAGTGCCATAAGGAACTCGCAGGCCGCATTTGGATCGCAGTGAGGTAGATTAAAATTTAACCCTAAAGTTTAAAAACGTAAATAATTTGTTCTTGCTTTTATTTTCTTAACTTTTGAAAGATTTCGGGTATTCATCGACTTGTGAAAGAATATTGCAATCACATGATAATGATTCAAATTGATTCTATTTTCATATACTTACAGAACCATTGTTTAGACTAATAATTAATTAGTGTGTGTGATATTCTAATTTTAAATAATTCCTATTCTTGATTTTTTTTTCTTCTTTGTTCTTTATTTTGGTAAAATACGATTAAAACTTTAAATTACTACATTTATACATTTTCAGTGTAATGTATTATTAATGGATTAACTTTTATAATTCTACTTATTATTATCACTTATATTATTAATAAATATAATGTAATAATTATTATTATCACGTTATATTAATAAATAATAATATATTATTTTTAAATTAATATTTTGTAAACGATTAATCTTTTAACTGTTCTGTTCAAATTACCAATATTAAGATATCAATGTAATGAATCATGTTTACATAAACGGATTGTGTCCATTTGAATGCAATAAGTTATATTTGTATGAATTAAATAATATTTTTACGTTAATCAAGTACATCTGAATTCCTCCATATTTGCTTGAAGGACACAAGAAAAAACTGGTTATTTGAATAAATGGGAGGCTAGCAAAGGAAATAGGCAGATTTTTTTTAAAGGCGCACTTTGAAATCTCACACCTTAGAATTCCAAAGAGGGTAAAAGGTACCTTTAAAAGATCCAAGAACCAAAAGATGCCAAGTAAATATTGGCTCATAATCAGGCTTGATAGAAAGTGGGCGGACTGCTATTGATAAGGTATCATAAAGATATCATTCGCTGTTTGAGTAAATACCTTAAAAATTAATGTGCTGTGCCATGTACCAAAATAAATACAAAAATAAAAGAGATATAAAACCCCTTACATAGTATTCACCAAATAGTCAAATACAGTAAAACCTCCCTAAAGCAACCACGTTCCGTTCCAATAAGAATTGGTCGCTCCGGGAGGTGGTCTCTTAATGGAGGTCATGTTTAAATCTAGATTTTAATTGTCGAATAAGGTAGCAATTAATGTTATTAAAATTTATTTTTCGCATTAGGAAAAAATATGAAAATTTAAGTATCAAAACAAAAGTTAATTACTGCAGGGTTTAAAAAATGAATACATTGACGTTTGCTTTGATTTTACGGTTTTACCTTTTATAAATTTTATTTCCAAGTCCTTTCGAAGTTCAGTAAATAAATACATTTTTTTTTCTTTTGAACGGGAACAAAAAGTGCGACGATTTCATTAAATTATCTATTTCTTTGAGAGTTTTCTGACAGAATAGGGCAGGGGTGTTTATTGACCGTCATTCTTACTTTGTCATCAGAGTTAAATTCCTTGCCTAAAAACATACAAAGGGGTTTAAACACTTAAAAGTTCCCTCAATTATAAAAAATTCTAAACTTAGTATAGAAGTTGGATGAATAATGTGCTCTCCGGAATTATTTTTTTAATAAAATCTTCTTCAAGCGACCAGGATAAAACGGAATTTGTTTCGTTTTCTTCAAAAAAATTGGTCGCTCATGGAGGGAGTTCAACTGGAGTAGTCTCTAAATGGAGGTAAAATTAGTATTAAGCCTATGGGAATAAATTTTGTTCCATGAAAAAGTGGTCGTTCAGGGAAGTTGTCGCTTAATGGAGGTGGTCGCACAGGGAGGTTTCGCTGTAATGAAAAAATAATAATAATCATTTGACTGGGAATTATGTTTTCTTTCAATTTATCTTAAGTAATTAAACACAGGGGATCGTCTCCATTGCAAAATAGTAACAAAATCTGAAATTTTCAATACAAACTGGAAGTCAATCAGTGAAGTCGTTTTGGAATTATTCACATTTAAAGTTTTGAACTCTTAATGTTAAATACATTTTTAATAGTTTCAATTGTAAAATAAATTTCAATTCGCGAAGTTTTTCATAACTGAAAAAAAAAAACGGAATAATGTGACATTGAAGATTTGCATACTTGAAGCTCCTAGCAATCGATTTTTATTCAAATTTTCATATCTTACTATATGTATTTTCTTCGAATATTAAATGAAATATGTATAAATTATAAAATTAATATTTGGAAGAGATATGTATATAACATATAAATATTTTAATAGAAATCAATTTTCAGAAGCCTCAAATATGCGAATCTAAAATATCACCTCATTCTGGCAAGATAGTTTTTGAGTTACGCTTAAAAGATTAGACGCACTACAATCCGTTTTGCAACTATTATGAGTCAAAATTTTGAAATGTGCATAATTCCTAAACTTCTTCATCGAATGATTTTCCGGTTGGTATCCTAAAGTAAAATTTAATGAAGAATCCAAATATGATGTCATAATTAACTGTTCGTATATGAATTTTCAGATTTTGTTACAATATCAAGAGAAAAAAGAACCCCTAAGCTTATTTTTTAATGTAAATTGAAAGCGGGCGTAATTTTCGTTTTTTTCTAGGACAATTTGGCGATTAAAATACATGGGGTGTTTCTTTGTTTGTTTGGGGTAATTTTTTTGGGTGGTGGGGGGGGGGATGTGGGGTGGTAGCCGACTGTATATATAAGAGTATTTACTTTTGGCATTTTCAAAAGCAGTATTATTAAAAAATTATTATAAAATCCATTTTTATAATTATTTACAACTTTTTTTAGGGTTATAGTTAGGGTTTACAGTTTGAATGTTATTTCCTTTAATTTTTCGAAGAAAAAAAGAAAGAAAAAAGAAAACGAAAGAAAGGAAAAAAAGAAAGGAAAAAGAAAAGTATTGGAATAGAATATGCATTTATTATCAGAAAACATTTTGTATACGTGCATGTTTGTTAAGTTAGTAATATTTTGATAACTATATCATAAAAGGTATGCATTCATAACATTACTTTAAAGGAAAGTGAGGAAATTAGGTGATATTCCTCTTACAAGTTAGAAAAGCTAACTAAATCTTATGTTATAACTTTGGATATGAAATACTATCAAAATTTTCTCTATTTTGAGAGAAAGTCGGCACAGTAGTTAATGGTGCAACTTAATATGCACAACTTAATTATTTTTCGCGATTCGTCATACTTTGTAAATTCCTCAATAAATATACACGTGTTAAAAGAAAATCTGTAAATGCGATTTAAACTGTGTTATAAAACAAAGTATTATTATTATTATTATTATTATTATTATTATTATTATTCCTAATGATTTTTTTTCTTGTTTGTTTGTTTTTAGAGTTCCTTACATAAAAAGTAAAAACGGAACCATTATAGGATCACTTCTGTATCTGTCTGTCCGTCTGTCACAGTCATTTTACTCGTAAACTAAAAAAAAAAGTGGAAAGTTCAAATTGGCTCAAGTAATAAAGGCTACTGACCAACGTATTTATAGATTATTAACCATTCACAAATATATTTAGGAAAATTGTAGAGGAGCTAATTACGTTACTTGAAAAAAAATCGTTTCTTTGTATATCGTCTGAATTATCGCGTGAAACCTTTTGTAACGCCGAACTCAAAAATACATTTCTTTAAATTTTAGGTATTATATTTTAATAAATATCATCAAAAATGTAGTGCAAAAAATACGCTCCCCCCCCACCCCTCCTCTATTTCCGAATCTACTGAAACTAAAATTATGAAAAAATTAGGGGTAGTATAAGTTAATTTAAACCTTCCAGAAAAACTATAGCGATTACCCTCGGTCACATAGTTTTTGAAAAAAAATTGCATTTTTCCGTTACATACAAATTTAGATGTTGATAAAGATTTTCGATAAAAATTGTCGGTATTTTACCGATATATTAATCCTTAAAGACACGTACGGTTTGGTCATACAGGGCATATATAAAGAAACGAGCGTGCTCTATCGGCTTAAAACCTAGATAACAACTTTTAATGATATATTTGTATAATGCAATGCCCAGTTACTAATTCATATATTTATTATACAGAACCCTCTGTACGCGATTAACACTCGCACTTGACATTTTTTTTTTCTCGTTTCAATACATTTTTTCCCAAAATGTTGGTGATTTTTAAAATGTATAAGGATTAACCTGTTTTATATTTTAGATTGCAAACGAAATTTCTTAAATAACATTTTCCTTAATTCATTTCAGATACCACACTAATAAAACGCCTACATTGAATATATTAGTTATATTGAGGCCCGATAGAGCGCTAATATGAAATTCACTGGAAATATCTCTAAAGAAATATCCATATTGATTAAATATTGGCTTTAGAATAGAAATATTGGAATGCAAACATGTCACAAATGTAAACATCTAAATGTTGGGGGAATATTCCAAGTCAATATGGGCCAAACATAGCCAATAAAAATAATATTGGTCAAATATTTTTTGCTATAAGGGTTAACCACGATGTTATTATTATTTTTTTTTTTCAACTAATCGAGCAATCGCATTATTCGATTTTTTTTCAGCAGCATTTGAACGCTTTTTCTGGATGAAAAAAAATATATTTAAAACGTTCTTTATTTACTCATTGATTTCTTACAAATAAACGAAATAAGAAAATATCATTTCCGGACTTTTAAACTTTTATTGGAAATTGTAATGAAGGTTAACTAAGATGTAATCGCTAAAATATGTTTCTAAATATTCCAAAAATCTGGGTAAGCGAAAAAATCGCTCTTTGGTAACAAGAATAGATGAAGAATAGATAAAAAAAAAAATACTTTAATTGCCCAGGTTCACATCATAAAGCACACACACAAAAAAAAGAACAAAAATAATTTAAGTTCACTGTAAAAAAAAAGACTAAAATACTGAAATTCTACTGGCAATCGAGACGCCAGTACTATTTCCTTATTTTAATGGAAGTTTTCCGCCGTGAATTTAAAAAAAAAAAAACGGATATTTTTCTGTAATTTAACGGGAAAAAGTTCCGTTAAAATACGGAAATAGTACTGGCGTTTCGATTGCCAGTAGTATTTCCGTATTTTAGTCCGTATTTTTTTTTTTTTAACCATTTGGAAAAATGGTTATTGTTCTCGTCAGGGTAGGAAATCAAAAGCATATCTGAAGGTTTTTATTGGTTTAATCCGCATTTTATTTGCTTTATGATTGGTCTATACAGTAATCTGTATTTCCCTTTACTTTTAACAGAGATGGATACCTTCTGTTGCCACTATGACAAAAAAGTAATTAAAACTACAAAAAAAAAATTAATAACTCAGAAACAAATTGATATACAGCTTTCAAACAAATTGCATTTAAAAGTACATTTTTTCTCTATCCGACGGTGTAAAAAGTAATATTGTCGGATGTTTAGAAGTTTAAGAATGAAATTTGATTTAAAATTGGTAGTCAGATTTCTTGGAAATCTGACGATGGAAATGCCTTTTCCGAACAGCCAATGAAATGCTTCAATAATACGTAAGTTTCAGGTGGATAATAACTAATGAAAATGAAAGAAAATGAATAACAATTTCTGCCAAAGAGTTAATTTTAATTTGTAAGATTTTCACGTGCAAAAGAAAAATGGAATAAGCCAATAAAAAAAAAGATAAATAGGAGAGGAATGAATACATATAAATATTTCATACCAAATACGAGTCGCAGGCGGTTTTTGTCGCTTGGAATTTTTACGTGTAATAACACTATTAATGTTTAATTCATGGCGTACGTAATGTATGATCAACTCCGTGCGATTTTTTATGTCTTAAATTTTAGTCTTTGAAAAAAGCATTTCCCAAATGGTCGTTGTAATTTGTTAAATTGCTTTTTTTTTTTTAACAGTGTTCGATGCATAATGGCTGTTGGTGGTAATTTATGGGGGAGCGGTCAAGAATGATCAAACTAACTCGCCAGAATATTTTCTTTTAACGTATTTGCATATTTAATTTGGTCAGAGTATAGTAATAATAAGATATCCGATAGGTATTAACATACGACGATTTTTAAATTTAAAAGGATAAATTTCATAAGTTACCAAGATTGAAAGTGTGCCAACAGTATGTTACAACAATTTTGGAAACCCGGTGACAAATACATAAATAGAAAAAAAATAATAGTCTACCGCTTAGCCATTATATGATTCAGAAAGAAACAACTGCGTTAATGACAACTTATAACAAACTCTAAAAAAGAAAAATATGTATATTTGTAGCCAGGGCGTTCTTTTTAAAAAAATAATTTAGATGAAAATGTGGTTGATCTCGCGTTATGAGTAAAGATTAGAAATTGTGTGGGAACATTTATCAATAGAAATGCGTGTATGAGAAATAGCGATAGAAATGGTTTAATTATGTCTTTCATTTACTTAGAATAGTTTAAGGGCAGCTGAAAAGCAAATTCATGAAATAAGTCGTCTTTTGATTTTTCAATATTTCGATACCTTTATTTTTATACCCTTTCGAATGGTATATTACTTTTTTTCTACGACAACGAGAAGTTAATTTTTTAAATAATTATTTTTTTTCGCATCACATGTAAACATTACATACATAAACTTCAAATTCTTAAAACTTATTCATAAAACTTTAAAAAATAAACTATATTTTCTGAAAATTTTGTACTTTGAACTTCGTGTCTGAATATTTTACACATATCCCTGATCAATCTGAAGCTAATATTTGATGCAAACATATGTACAAAAATTGTATAAAAAAGTTTTTCTTTGGAAAAATGCAAGTTTTTTGTTATTTAAAAGAAATTTTTTATTCCAGGTTTTTTTTATAAAAATAACTAAAGAATATCTGTTTATAAAGTTGCCTTCACTTTATTAGGAATTATTCACATTATGCATAAACAAAATTTCAAGTTAATATCGTTGGTAGTTTCTGACAAGAAGTACATTAATTTAACATGATAGGTACAAGGCCTTCCAGCGTGCCTTAAATAAAATTTAAAATTAATTAATCAAAAGTTTTAAAAAATGAGGAGGATTCCTTTTTAATAAAGAGGGAAAAAAGATAATTTAAAAGATTTGTAATTTCACATCACGCCAATTATATATTTCGTTTATGTGTACGTGAACAATATACATTAAAAGTAAAAGTAAATAATTAATAACCTTTTTTGAAATTTTGTGATAAAATATTTCATTTCATACTTACATTGTAAAATATATTGCCTGTATATAGTGAATTAGACCAAATACAATAAAGCACACTTACCTAGAATAGAAAAATCATAATTAGAACCAAGGATTTAAAAAAATGATGACATGAACGTATAAATTGAAAATTTACAATAATCTCCATTGATATTCAAGTACCACAATACAACTTCGTTATGCTTTCATTGGGAAATATTTCGTGACATTATTGCCTTATTGGCCAAGATATGGCAAATATAAACAATATTGAGTTACTACGAGGGAGTTTGTCACAGTTTTTACTTGCAAAATAATTCCAGAAATCGTTAAACATTTTCGCTTAACTTTATCATAACTTTATCAAAATATAACCTACTAGCAAACCCCGCGGCTTTGCTCGCGTAATATTTGTAATGTGCCAAAATGATATTTATATGTCTAATTTTTATTAAAAGGTACTAACTAAATTTTTATTTTATTAAAAGGTACTTATTACTTTTAGGAATAATTTAAAAAAAAATACTATTTAAAACACAGTTTGATTAAATATCATTGTTAAACTGCATAAGGCAGAAATGAGACTTAAATACGAAATAAAACTAAATAAATAATAATTTAGAAAATATTTTGAAACTTTTATGCTCAATTAATACGCTCATTTCAGCATTCATTTGAAGTTTTGAATTTTTTAGAAACCATCTTCTTACATCTTAAAATTAACCATCATGTCAAATTCCAAGTTCTACCACCTCTCTCAACATAAAGGGCTATGTTGAAATAGGAACTGTCACCATTAATTTGCCAACATTAATTTTGAAATTGGTTTGTTATTTCCTAATATTCCACAGAAACGTAATTTAGAAAGCTTTTAAAGGCCATTTTTAGAGCGTTTGTTGTTCCTGTGAATCCTAGGTAATAGAATCTTTGGCATAAAATATAGCCTGTGTAGGATCAGAGACTGTTACCATTGATTCGCAACTATTACTTTTATATTTGGTTTATATTTCCTGAAATAGCGTAGAAATCGTAATTTAGGACTTTTTTAGAATGCTTTTTACACCTCCCCTTCACTTCACCCCTTTTTAATTCGAATTTATTTTCGACAGTCCTTCGAGGGCATTTATATTTTATAAGTAACTACCATGCCATATTTAAAATTTCTAGCCTTTTGCGTATCACAGAAATCGCAATTTAGAAAGTTTTTAGCTACTGCAACCCTCTGGTGGTAGTAGCACAGACATAAAATATAGCTTATGTTTGAGCAGGTTCTATCAGCAATCAATTTGTTATCATTATTTTTTTAATCGGTTTGGTATTTGAAAAGATTACATAAAAATTGTAA
This sequence comes from Maratus speciosus, assembly GCA_963932465.1. Taxonomy (NCBI): domain Eukaryota; kingdom Metazoa; phylum Arthropoda; class Arachnida; order Araneae; family Salticidae; genus Maratus; species Maratus speciosus. The sequence goes on from OZ010786.1 coordinate 309,223,969, forward strand.
TTTATAACGCTTTTTGCTCACTTCATCTTTTTAAATTTGACATTTTCTTTCGACAGTTCATAGAAAGCAGTCGTATCTTGTAAGTAAATAACATGCCATACTTCAAAGTGTTAGACACTTCAGTTATGCAAAAAACGCAAATTAGAACATGTTTTGCTTTTTCAACCCTCAGATGGTAGTGACAGCAACATAAAATATAACCTATGTTATAGCAGGGACTGTCACCATTGATTTGCAACCACTTTTGAAATAGCTTTGGAATTTCCTGAGTTTGAGTAGAAATCGCAAATTAGAATGATTTTAGAACGCTTTTCGCGCATTTTCACCCCTTTTTAAATTTCCAATTTTTTCGAAACTCTTCTTAAAGATCATTTATGTGTATTACATATGTACCTTGCCTAATTTTAAGTTGCTAGCCCCTACCGATCACAAAAATCGAAATTTGGAACGCTTTTTTGCTCCTGCAAAGTCTAGATGATAGTGATACCGACTTAAATTAGCGTCTATGTTAGAGCAGAGGCTGTCAGCATCAATTTCTTAACACTACTTTTGAAATCAGTTTGATTCTTCCTGAGATATTGGTGACAAATCGGCATTTAGAACGTTTTTAGAACGCTTTTCGCTCATTTTGCTGCTGCATCTCCTCTGGGTTACTGGAAACATATATAAAATATAGCCTATCTTGGAGCAAGTTCTGTCACCATCATTTTAACACCATTATATTTGAAATCGGTTCAGTATTTCCTGAGATTGCATAGAAATTGCAATTTAGAACGTTTTTTACAACGCTTTTTTGCGCATTTTGACCCCCTTTTTAAATTTCGATTTTTTTAGGAAATTTCCTTAGAGATCATTGATATCTTATAACTAATTACCATTCTAAATTTCACGATTCAAGGCCCTTCCGTCACGCAAAAACCGCAATTTAGAACGTTTTTTGCTCCTGCACCCCCTTTGGGTTAGTGGCACCGACATAAAACATAGCCTATCTTGGAGCAAACGTTGTCACTATCATTTTGACACCAATATTTTTGAAATCGGTTTGGTATTTCCTGAGATTATGTAGAAACTGCCATTTAGAACGTTTTTTAGAACGCTTTTTGTGCATTTTCACCCCTTTTAAATTTCGAATTGTTTAAGAACTGTTCTTAGACACCATTTATATCTTATAAGTAACTAATATTCCAAATTTCATATTTCTAGGTCCTTCAGTAACGCAAAAATCGCATTTTTAGAACGTTTTTTGCTCCTGCACCCCCTTTGGGTTAGTGGCACCGACATAAAACATAGCCTATCTTGGAGCAAACGTTGTCACTATCATTTTGACACCAATATTTTTGAAATCGGTTTGGTATTTCCTGAGATTATGTAGAAACTACCATTTAGAACGTTTTTTAGAACGCTTTTTGTGCATTTTCACCCCTTTTAAATTTCGAATTGTTTAAGAACTGTTCTTAGACACCATTTATATCTTATAAGTAACTAATATTCCAAATTTCATATTTCTAGGTCCTTCAGTAACGCAAAAATCAAATTTTTAGAATGTTTTTTGCTCCTGCACCCCCTTTGGGGTAGTGGCACCGACATAAAATATAGCCTATGTTCTAAGTTGGACTAACACCATCATTTTGATACCATTGCTTTTGAAATCGGTTTGGTATTTCCTGAGATTATGTTGAAACTACCATTTAGAACGTTTTTAGAACGCTTTTTGTGCATTTTCACCACTTTTAAATTTCGAATTGTTTAAGAACTGTTCTTAGACACCATTTATATCTTATATGTAACTAATATTCAAAATTTCATATTTCTAGGCCCTTCAGTAACGCAAAAATCGCATTTTTAGAAGGTTTTTTGCTCCTGCACCCCCTTTGGGGTAGTGGCACCGACGTAAGATATAGCCTATGTTCTAAGTTGGACTAAAACCATCATTTTGATACCATAACTTTTGGAATCGGTTCGGTAGTTCCAGAGCTTACCTCCTACAAATAAACAATTTTTACCTCTTTATAATAGGAGTATGATATATAATCTTATCAAAATTTTATTCCAATCTTTTGCGATATTTACATTTTCGCATTTTTAAATCTCTGTAAGTCAGGTAGTCTGAAATTTAATCATTTTCTCTTCTAATTGAATGAATTCAGCGAAAAATCCATTCTGTCTAAATAGGCCTAAACACCATTTTTATTTCACAAATTAAAAAGATTTATTTGACTTAATTATATGTTTAACAAATTACTTATTTGAGCACACAAAACAAGCTTCTTTCAACGGAACATTTTATCATAGTTTTCAGTGATTGCAATGATAGAGCTTTATTATTTTGCTTTTAAAAATGCTATATTTTAGGTTGTTTAATGTGGACAAGGAAAATGACCCCTTTCAATTGCAAACAAAGAAATTTCTTCTAAAACTATTTATTTTGCATAGAACGAATGAATATATCATTTTGATATTGAGATTAAAAAAAAGAAACCATTCAATTAAAACTGGTACCTCAATTTTCTCATATTTGATCTTTTTCATTTATAAAATAAGTAAAATTATTATATTATATTTTTATATATAGCTCACTTGCAAAAAAAGTGACACAACTCGATAAAAGTAAATTTTACAGAAGAGGCAAAAGAAGAATCTAATGTTTTTAATTTAATATGCAATTATAGCACTTTGCTGTACATGCAGCAGTAATAAAGTGCAAAAACACATAAGACCCTTAAGGCTGCTCATCACTCAGCTTCCAAATGGACATATAGCGTAATAAAGCGATTTTCCGGATAACTACACTAAAGAAACTTTTCCTGTAGCAACGACAGACCTATCAGTGGAATAGAACGCAAATGGAATTTTTGAGAATTGTGTCACTTTTCTTGCGGAAGATCGATATTATCATATAAATAAAATAAATTATATTTCTGTAGCGTCCATAATTAAATTATTTTACAATAGTATCAATTTAGGTTCAGTTACTTTTAAATATTAATAAGTGAATATAGGGTAAAGTGCCCATATTTCGTCCCCCTTAACTTCTCCGCTTCTGCAAAAGTGACGCCACTTATGAGGCAAGACACAGGGGACGGAAGGTAAAAGGGATCAGCATTGAGAGTTTCGTTCGCCAAGGCGCATACATAAATTAAGTACGGCGAATTTCCTATTTTTAGAAGACCCGAGTTCTTATTACGTCGTTTGCAGAACGTTGTTTACTGTACTGTAAGTATTTATTTCTTATTCATTGCGTGTATTTTACGTTGGTAAGGTGCTGACAGTAGCATACAGTGGGTTTTAGGACGCTCAGTTCATCTTACGGGAACTGAAGCTACGTCATATTGGGAAGTAGCGTGGTCCCAATTTCGTCTCCCTTGCAGTTCTTATTTTCGTCCAGGGGACGAAATTAGGAATGCTTTTTCATGATTTTTTTTTTTCAATTTTTGACCTCATGTTTGGATGGCTAATGTTTCGTTATGTTATTCTTCCACTGAAAATTAGTACATTTCTTTGTGCCTTACTTTAATGTAAATTAAATTACTTACTCATTTAGGAATAAATTTTGATTTTGTTATAAGTTAAACCTCGGCGTATTGGATTTTTTGGGGGGGGATGAAATTGGGATCATTTTTTTTCCTTTGCATTTTTTAGATACTTTTGAAAAAAACAATTTTTCGCATTGTTAAAAATTTTTTGTACAATATTTGCCTATGATTCTATGTGCGTGGGTAGTTAGTCTATCTAAAATTCAAATTTGATAGATTTTCACTGAAACTTCCAAGGACTTAAAAGTGATTGGGGGACGATAATAAAGCACCTTACTCTATATGTTCAGTTTTATACAAAAAAGATCACATTGATATTAGAGATATAATTGAAGACAACTTTTCCATAAATGTATTAAAATATGAATTAATTTTCTTTCATTTCAGGTTTGTGTTCGAAAATTTCGGGTTCGGGGCAGTTTCGGGTGAGGTGTCAGGCTCAATGTCAGTGTTCTGGTCAGTGTGTCAGATTCGGGTCGGATTTCGGGTTGAGGAACTTTTTCTATCGATTTGATTCTTGTTTCGGGGACGACTTTTAAAAGATTTTCAGGTTCAACTCAGGTACACACTGACCCATGCAAGACTGTAGAGATCGACCGAAATTTCGGTGCCGTTTTCGGTCCAAAATCTGAGTTTGGTCGAAAATTCGTTTTCGGAGAAAATGCTGCCGATAATTCGACCAGACTGAAATTCGAGCGAAACTATCTGTATTCCAAAAATCTTGTTTCTTCCTTGGGAAATTTGCAACATTACTCACTGAATTGAGCTGTATCGGTTCAAATGCGACAGTTTTTATTTATTGCTATGAACTTCACTGTTTATAATTATCTTGACTCAAGACGTGAATGCAAATTATAAAGCAAGCAATGCATGTATGACTAAACTTTCAACATTACTAAATGAATTGAGCTGTATCGGCTCAAATGCCACATTCTTTATTTATTGCTATGAATTTTACTGTTTATAATTATCTTGACTTAAGACGTGAGTGCAAATTATAAAGCAAGCAATGCATGTATGACTAAACTTTCAACATTACTCAATGAATTGAGCTGTATCAGATCAAATGAGACAGTCTTTATTTATTGCTATGAACTTCATTGTTTAAAATTATCTTGACTGAAGACGTGAGTGCAAATTATAAAGCAAGCAATGCATATATGACTAAACTTTGAAGGCTCTTTTCACGTGCTTATTAAAAGCTGCAGACTGAACAGTAATAGAAAATTTTTTGTTTAGAAGTGTTTCGAATGCTCTTTGAGAAAGTTCTAGCTAAACAGACGAAGATCATTCACAAAAATCGTTATAAACATCACATAATATAAATACTACACATTGCATCTATATTATGTGTAAAAGACTAAATAAAATAAAATAAGACAGACGTAAGCACAGTTAAAAGATAAAATTTTTATAAAAAATTACTAAAAAATACTAAAAACAATTTTAAAATACAGTTAGTAAACGTTTCGCCAAGCTACACGCAAGGGATCATCATATAAAAATACTTTAAATTTTGTAAATTCTACTCCTCCCTCCCCCACCCCCCTACTTTTCAACGTAATAAACCAAATTCTTTTATCTGCATCCCTTATTATAGTAACATTTCTGATAAAATTTCTGGCATTCTAAAATCATTCAATGTTGGTGTTTATTTTAAACCAATTTTTTCAATAAGCATAAATTTCAATATGATGTCTAAATTAACCGGTGTCATTTATGTTATTCCTTGTAAAGATTGCGATAGTGTGTACATTGGTGAAACTGGTAGATCGTTGGAAATTCGCCTGAAGAAATCTACTGGTGCTTTAAAAAATGGTAATTTGAATTCAAAAATTGTCCCATATTATCTTTAAACGAATCACATCCCGCTAATTGCGAACGCCTGTATTTTGAAATCGGGTTGCAACAGTTACCAAGGTAGATTACTACTGGAGGGTTAGTTCACTCAATTTCGATTGCAGACTTTGAATGAATCTCGTTCGGTCCCTTAGCGAATATTGTCTGTTTCTAAAAAATAACTATAACTGTTCTTGACGTGTATCGTTGTTTGTTGTGCAATGGATATTTTGTACTGATGATGCCTTGCGTGTAGCTTGTCGAAACGTTTACTAATTGTACTTTAAAATTGGTTTCAGTAATTTTTTATAAAATTTTATTTTTTGTGCTTAAGTCTGAATTATTTTATTTTATTTAGTCTTTTAAAGGTTTTAAATTCAGGCGTTAAATGTATATATACCGCACATATATTATGTATGTCTAAAACATTTTTTAAGTAGGTGAAATTCGTATAATTAGAAAATCCTACTGTGTCGTTGATGAATTAATTACATTTTATTTTATATGAAATTGAAGTTTCGATCAGAGGCCCAGGGAGCCAACTTCGGCCACGGGCATTATTACACGTACAATTAATTAATAATTATGTATATTTATGCATGTATTAATTACTTAAAAAAAATTTTGGACATTTTCGGTTTCATTTCGGCCGAATATAGGAAGATTACCAAAATTGTGTTTCGATTTCGGTCTTAAAAACCTGTTTCGGTCGATCCTTAAAATTCTATGGTACATTTTTAAGTTTGTATGGATGTCAAATGGGCCATTTTTTTAAATTTTATCGATTGTAATAATTTCTTTAAGAAGGTGCTGTTATAAAATCGAAATCTGAAACATAGAATTAATTTTTACTCTTATTCGCCTTATATAAATACAATACTCTATTAAAAGAAAAATAATCCTTCGAGGACAAAGACTTGACGAAAAAAAAAGTTCTTGATTCATTCAGAAAAGAATATTAGTAATGAAATACTTTGAAGAACAAGATAGTTTAAAAGCAAAAATTTCCAAATTTTAAGTACATCGTTTTTCTTTGTTCGGAGCAACGCAATCGTCCTCAATCTGTAAGGAAAACGTTTTCCATGAATTGGATAGATTCAATTATATCTGCTTCACGGATTACTCTTAGAAATACATGTTTGTATTTCACACGTTTAAAACATCAGATAAACTGTCAAGTTTGTCATACATAGAAAAACATAAGTACAAGAAAGTAAAGTGAAATAAGTCAAGTAATGTATATTATAAAGAAAAAACCGGCCCCTGAGAAATGCTGACGTCATATTAACGGCGGTAACAACCGGGCCAATCAATTTCTCTTTTACTGCAATATTTTTACTTCTAAATGTGGCATAATTCCAATTTTTGCGTCGTAAAGAAAATGTTCTTTCAAATGCAGTTTGTTTGAAAAGTGTATCTCAATTTACTGAACTTTGATGGTTTTCAACACTTTCCAACAGAGTGTTTATGAATTCGGTTTGTCTGTCTGTCAGAGCTAAAACTCGCTTAAATATACTCAGACTGCCATGCAATTGATAGAAGTTATTTTGATTCATTGCGGCATGTTCGGTATTGAAAATGAAGTCGGTAGCATTTATAGTTCATTTACAGGGATACTCAAAAGAATTCTGTAACATTGCATCCTAACGGGTGAAAATTGTTTGTGGAGTTTTTATAGCAATGTATAACACTGTTACAATTTTTCAAGCATATCGAAATTGATATGAATCACTAAAGTGCACTAGAAGAGGCTTAGTATAGACACACAAAATGAATCAGTTACAGAATTGAATATTAACAATAATTGCTAGAAATGCGTATTAAGTTGTGATACTTTTTTTTTAAGGTAATTTTTGCTAATTACTTGGTATTTATAAATTCTGTAATAGGACACGTACAGGACAGAACAAAAGATCTGGAGTACATTTCCGTTTTTTTTTCGAAAATTGCTGAAGAGGAATTTTTAACTGTCCTATGCGTCACCTAACTGAACAAAATTTTAGCATACTATCTAGTATATGCAGTTTGACCTCAAAATTATCCCCCCAGCCCTTTTTTTGTACGCTTAAAAATTGCAAAAGAAAGAAAAACAGCTATTGTATATGAATTAAAAACAATGAACAATTTAAGTGGCAACAAGATTGCTGACGCTGTGCTAAATGGATCCACCGGTAACGCTAATCTAAACTCAGGGGACGAGGCCGAGGAACAGGCAGAAGAAAAGTTGTCAATGGAAAAATGGATAAATTTGACGGCAAATTAATATCTGCTTTAGCGAAACAAGACTGTATTTCCGAAATAGATATTCTTCACTTGGATAAAATACAAGAAAAACTTGTTAAACAACGGCCAAAAAATAAAATAAAATAAAATTGATAACAATGTTTCGGAAATTATATGAGGAGAAATGACTTCAATGTTTATCAGATTTTTTTTTTTTTTTTTCGTAACCTAGAAATTATCAATTAAAGTAAACTTTTTTAACATTTAATTTTCTTCTTTTCTCACATAATTATCACTTGGTTATAATTAAATCATGACTAAAGACACCTTTGAGAATATTGGAAGTACTTATTGTATCCTTTCAGAAATCCAGAATTCTCTAAATTCCGGATTAGTCTCGGCCTCGACGGGCGACGATGCCGGATTTTCGAGGTTGTACCGTATATACAAATCTGATAAACATAAAAAGCATCATCTGATCATGTAGAGGGCTTCACAAAAGAACTCAGATAATCTTCAGACTATTGATGGGAATTAATGAAATCGGGTTTGCAAATGCGTCATGTCTTTTCTAAATGGTTTACTTAGAAACCAGCTTCAATTTTATCAAATGGTAAAGTCGTTTTTAAAGTATTCTGGAATCATTGGAAAGTGTTTTATAATCTATGTTTGACAAATTATTTTTCGTTCTTGTTAAAATAATTTGAATGTTAATAAATTGAAATGTTAATAAAAGAAGTTTGAAGTTAAGCATGTTTTTAGGTGCGTTCGTAATTATATAAATACGTAGCACCTATAGTCGTCGTTCAGTCCGTCTGTCTGTCCGTCCGTCCGCATATAATAGAGCAAAAACTACCCAACCGAATGGTCTGAAATTATAAATATATGATTGTTGTAAAATTTTGTCGAGCCATTTCAAATTTTATGAAAATCGGATGTATAGTTAAATTACAGGGACAGTCAAAAGTTTTTCTTTACATTACGGCCAATGGGAAAAATTATTGCACGTGCATTTTAATGATGTTAAAGCTTTCCGAATGGTCTCAAATTTTAAACATATAATTATTGCGACATTTTGTCGAGCCATTTCAAATTTCATGAAAATCGGATGTATAGCTTAATTACAGGGACAGTCAAAAGTTTTCCGTTACATTAAGGGGAATGGGAAAAAATTATTGCAAGTGCATTTTAATGATGTTACAGACTATGCACTTATGAATTGCAAATAAATACACATTCAGTACAATATGGGGTGCAAAAAATAATTATAAAACTAGTTATAGTACGAACGCACCTCATTTGCCACGTTTGACGAGCAAGTTCCAACTTTTTTTTTTGTTTTTTTGTTTTTTTTTGTTTCTATCGCCCGTTTCCCGATTATAAAATATTAATCCGTTTGCACTAAGACAACATAAGTAGTTCAGCATTTGTTTCTGGCTAATATTCCATAACAAAATTAAAACTTCATCAATAAATAAATAAAATAGTAAATTAATATGAAGAAAACAAAAAATTAACACACATGTAAACGAACTACAAACCACTGAAATTATCAGAATAAAAAAGACTGCTGAAAGTAGAGATCTTTGGCAATTTATTCGGCTATTAACCCCTGATATACGGCTAATACAGAACGGGCCTCATATAAAATTTCTCATATAAAAATGCTTTTTGATGTTGTTAGGGGGAAACTTAAAAATGTAATAAATGTAAAATATACATGTATGTGTTAGTTTTTCAGTTAACACGTTGAGTGCAATGTCAGCCACCGGTGACTGACACTGAATTTACCGTTTAGGCCGCCTCAGTCATCGGTGACTGACACTTATAGATTGTGTAACGGGAATCTTATTTCGTGGCCCAAACGGAAAGGCAGACAAAATAAACTTGGCATTCAACATGTGAAAGAAAAGGATTTTCTCCTATTTTTTGTACCGGATAAGTTTAAAGCATATTCCGTTACTTTGTATAACATTTCAAATGAAAATCAAATTTCAAAGTAATTGCTTAAAAGGCGCAAAGGCCAACATAGTGAAAAAGATTCCAAGCCGGGACTCGAACCCGGGCCATCAGTATAGCGCACTGACGTTCTACCGACTAAACCACTTGGAACGATACTCAGCAAGGAAAATTTCTCACTATTATATGTTGGCAAGGCTACAAACGCAGCACAAGATGGAATATTTACCGTGAGCCACCAACCTTAGGCAAACACGGAATATAATTAAATCCAGCATCGAAAGAAACCATATTAATACATGGAAATTATTCCAGAGGGAAACATTCGCCTTGGATTCAATATTTCAAATGAAAATCAAATTTCAAAGTAATTGCTTAAAAGGCACAAAGGCCAACATAGTGAAAAAGATTCCAAGCCGGGACTCGAACCCGGGCCATCAGTATTAAGCAATTGTACTTTTAATAATTAATAATTTTAATAATTAATACTTTTAAGCAATTACTTTGAAATTTGATTTTCATTTGAAATATTGTATCCAAGGCGAATCTTTCCCTCTGGAATAATTTCCATGTATTAACTTTGTATAACATGTCTTCGCCCAAGATACGAACACTTAATTTCGAACTATGAATACCATGCCATTATAGCATTATTGCTTACTCTTATTTTTTAATTAGGTTATTCAACGTTAAATTCAGTATTTCGATATTCACTTTCCATACAATTCAGTATTAAACTTTTAATTTTAATTTTTAACCGCAAACCAAAAAATTTAAATAAAGTTTTATTTAACTTATTTTGCATGCAAATTGTTATATTTTTCTTCTTTTTACTTTCAGGGAATTTCCAGACATTATTAAACATCCTTACATTTCACTTTCCAAATTTTATTTCAATTTTTTTGAAAAATTACTCTAACGCTTTTTAACCCCTTTGCGACGAGCGTCTTTTACAGAAAGTTTAATTTTTTATCACCGGTTTTACAAAACAGAAATTTTTACCTAATTTAATTTAATCCTGAAAATGCCCTGATTAAATAAGGCAAAATTTACAATAAAAAATAACTGGTGGGAATAATCAAGGATTCTGATCACTTTATGTGGCACGTATACGTGACTCTCGTCTCCAAGGGGTTAGAAACACGGCAAGTTTCAATGTTACAGATAAAGAGCCACTTACAAGGAAGGTCTCCATACTGGGCATACTCAGAATATTTTGAAAAAAATAACAATTAAAGCACTTATGTATGTAATAAAGGATCAGTCAAATTTAGCGGCGGCATTACAGTAGAAAGTCTGTAAAAAAATAAAATACTTTCGAGTATTTGGCGCGAAAAGACGAAAGCGTCACGCGATTTGGCGAGCAGTACTTTTCCTCGCCAAAAGCAAACGATTTTAATGAATCTGAAAATTGTTTGTTAATTGATTTTTAGAATGCATGTAAAAAGTATTTAATGAATTTAAACATACACAATGAGAGAGTTTAATAAATACATTTTTTTCGTATTACATATTTATGTTGCTTGTTATTTAATGTTATTACTTTAAAAACAATTTCATCTATAAAAAATTCTTTCATACATTTAAGCGTATTCCAAAATAAAGGCAAGATTCATTTCAGTTATTCATTTCAAACCAAGGAATTCGTCGTTTCCATAGCAACAAAATGGAACCGACAGCGCTCAATTGGACTTAATTTTGAGATATTGAAACAATTTTAATTTTGTTTTAATTCATAAAATTTGATATTTAACTTTCATTATAAATACATATATGACAAAATTATAGCTAAATCAAACTAAAACTGGCAAAACTACAGTTATTTAAGTTAAATTTATTTAAACAAGTTCAATATGAAATATTTTTATCTTAAAGAGTATTCGACATGAAAAAGTATTTTTCGAAATTTTAATTCATTGCCAACCGATGATAAATCGCCAAATAAACGAAAATTTCATTATTTTTTTACGAACGTTCTATCGGAGTTCCGCCAAAAAAATTTTTATTAACATATATATCCACATGAGACGAACACTCTGTAATTTTTTCAGATTTTTCTGAATATGCCCGTATGGAGACCTTCCTTGTTAGTTAAAAACCCATTTTGACTAAATGGCTCAAAAACTTTTTTTATTTCGTTAATTATATTCTTTGTTTGACTTACTCCTTTATATACCAACATGAGAAATATTTTGCTTCAAAATAAGTGCCTTTCCACTATACGGAAATTATATAATTTATCAATGACTGCAAAAACAGAATTTTTATTACTTAATTTTCAAAGATGCAATAATGAAAATAGTTTTATTTGCATCTTCTTAAAATGACAGATTCGAATAGCAAACTCAGAATTAATTTTCTCTTTTATTTCTCTTATACAGGTTGTCCGGTCTCAACGGTGTCCAATGGCTAATTCCTAAACCGTTAGTCATAGACATATAGTTCCAATTACAAAAATGTTTTAAATCAGGTAAAGAAATATTTTAAAAGCGATTTGGGTCAATAAAAACATTTCTTAAAAAATTACGAAATTTAAATTTTTTTACGGTCCCCCGGTCCTATAAGTTATATTTAGTGAAATTTTCCTTTTACACTGAAAAGTAATACAAAAAGAGTCCCGTTGTTCTACGATTAAAATTGACGGAGTAATACCTGTTTAAAGTTGGAACATATTTTTTGCTGAAAATTGGGGGTCATTCACAAATTTAGTCGAAATATATTTTCGTCAGATATTTTAAAAAATGGTTGAGAGTAAAATTAACATTGCAATATAAATTTGAAATCTTTAGTCATTCTGACATATTAATGCAAAATATACAATTTGTAATACACATTTAAGAAGAAAGAAAAAAAAAAAACAGAATTTTTATTAAATAAAATGATGCTAAATTAACATCCTCAATTCTTTACAAAATGATACGTATTTTAAAATATTATTAGATTACACTAGCCTGCAAAAGTTGGGTTATTTCATGTTTTTTAGCTTTTGATAATTGATTCTTATGTATTCTGTACCACTGAATCCGGAATTGACCTTCATTTTTAGCCATCACATCAATATTTTTCGCAAATTGTAAATTTCAAAGTTAAAAAGTTCAAAGTTAAAATTTAATCTCCTCTCCCATCTCATCACACCACCCAGCTGTAAGAATCCCAAGATAAGCAAAAATATCGAATAAATTATTAAATCAAATCAAATAAAAAAATTTTTACGTATGTTTTATAGTATCAGATTTTCGCTATATTTTAACTTACACATTTGCAAAAAAATTCTAACGTGATGGTTAAAAATGAAAGTCATTTTCAGATTTAGTGCTAAAAAGTACGTAAAAATCAATTATCAAAAGTTAAAAAATACAACCATCTCCTCTACTTTGTAGTATCCGATTTTTGTTATTCTTTAAATTCGACAATTTATGATTTGCGAAATATCCTGACATGATGGTTAAAAATTAAGGCAATTTTCGGATTCAGTGCTAAAAAATACATAAAAGTTAAAAAACCCAACAATCTCCGTCTTGTATTATCTAATCTAAAACTTTTTCAGAAACTTCTTGGCGGTAATCTATCCGAAATTTTTTGTGTTATCTTATAAAATAAGTATAAATGGTAACCACCGAAAATCATAATAATATTAGATTGTTATCGGATTTGCGCCAGTATGTCAAATGTAATCTCGTTCGGATATCTGAATGTGGGTTAAAGTTCGAATACAATGTTTGAACTGGAAAAACATACATAAGATCGTTGAAGTAACATAAAAACTTATAAAAATAACATAATTTTATTAAAAGAAATCATAAAAGAAACAGTCTCAAATCCTGACAAAATAAAACATATGTTATTTCAGCCAATCTGAAACTTAATAAATGTTAACTTAATCGTAATACTTGTACGATTTTTTTCAAAGCGCAAATACACATGAAATGAGATCTTCGAATACTTTAAGCACTTGGAATATAACCCCTCAAAGCCAAGCCGAACTCATTTGTTTTCAGAGCAGAAAAGTGGCATAAGTCATGCATTTTTAAAGTTTCATAACTCACACAATTTTAGCGTCATATGAATGGAACTTTTTTTGTCTTACTTGTCAGTGTAATAGGAAAATTTTACTAAATATAACTTATGGAACCGGGGGACCGTATAAAAATTTAAATTTCGTAATTTTTTAAGAAATGTTTTTATTGACCCAAATCGCTTTTAAAATATTTCTTTATCTGATTTAAAGCATTTTTCTAATTGGAACTATATGTCTATGACTAACGGTTTAGGAATTAGCCATTGGACACCGTTGAGACAGACACCCTGTATAAATAAAATAGTTATTAGAAGAAAAATAATCCTTCGCAGATTACGATTTAACGTATAAAACAGTTTTATTCGTTTGAAAAGAAGATTGGAAATGGAATATCTTGAATGAGAAAGCAGTTTAAAAACAAATGTTTAAAAATTTTAACTATTTTACTCTCGTTTGTTTGTTTGGAGCATTCTAATTATACTTAATCTGTTAAGGAAATACTTTCTACGACTTAAATCGAAATTTTTATTACTTTTTTTAGTCAAAATTTTTATTAATTTATTTGTAATAATCAAAGTAGTTTTATTTGCATTTTCTTAAAATTGCGCCTCTACAAAATTTGAATAGGAGACACAGAATTAATTTTTACTTCTATTTCTCTTATATAAACAAAATAGCTATTAGAAGCAAAATAATCCTTCGCAGATTACGATTTAAAGTATAAAACAGTTTTATACGCTTGAAAAGAAGATTAGAAATGGAACATCTTGTATGAGAAAGCGGTTTAAAAATAAAAGTTTAAAATTTTTAAACATTTGATTCTCGTTTGTTTGTTTGGAGCATTCTAATTACGCTTAATCTGTTAAGGACGAATTAGGTCGATTCTATATACTAAGTATTCAAAATTATTAAAAAAATATATTGAATGTTTTCTCTGTTCGTTAATCGGTATTTCACATATGTGAAACATCAGCTAATGCTCAATTTACATTTCCAATATATGAAAAAAAAATAATAATAACAGCACACACATAAAAAAAGAAACTGATGTGCGAAAAGTTATTTTTTAATTAAATCGAATTTCATTTTTATTATCTGCTATTCGAACCAAAAATTCCAACATGTAACTTTGCATCGTGAGCACCATACAATTACAGCATAGCTGTGTTCTTAATAATATAATTACAATATTTTTTTTATTACTCTGAAACACAGATTAAAAATATAAAATACTATATGAATTATTTAAACAAAAAAATTACTCAATAATTAATAATACATTTAAATTCTGTCTCTGTAAGAATGATAATCTATTAGAATTTTCATTTCTTCTAAACAATTTAGAAAAGCAATGTGAAAAAAAGTCATTGCTAAAAATATTGTGAAACAGTTTCAATAAAACCTTTCGTCACGCATATTTTTATTGCAAATTCAGCTGAAATCGCTCATTAAAATCTTTTGAGGAAAACTCGACAGGAAAAAAAGTCTTTCGGCATGAGCCGGGAGGAAAAGGTAGCTTTCATATTTCTTGGTTTTAAAATTTTGCAAGTTTTATTTGAAGATAATTTTACTCAAATTTAAAGAAGCTAAATTGCGACGAACCCGATAAGAGAAAATTCGTCAATACTGAATTTTAATGAAAATTGAGCCAAATTAGAAAGCTATACCCAAGAACACAAGTTGGCATCATTTATGGTTACTTATTTTTGGTCACCAAATTTGGCGATATTTCGCCAAGTGTCGCCAAGCTTGGCGAGAATTTGAAGCTAACGGGTATTAATAATATTTAAGTATTGCCCGGCAGTGCACGGTGAAAATGGCCGCCATTTTGAAACAAGATAGCAGATGAAGCTGGTCAACGAACTCGGTCGAGACATTGGTATGTTCTATGTATACAATCAATCCCATCCAAATCAGTTTGTAAATACCATAGTTACAGCATGACGAAAACCAGATTGTTTCAAAATGTCAGCCCACCCTAGAAATTCAAACTGCTATATCTCAGCCACTTTTTAAGGTAAAAACGATACAAAATATGCTCCGGAATCCTTGTATTACGGTCAAACTCTTAAGAGAAAAATATTTTTCCGTTTTTAATTTATTCGCACCGCTTTTTAAATTGAAAATTGTTTTAAATGGCCGCCATTTTGAAACAAGATGGCGGATGAAGCTGGCGAACGAACGCGGTCGAGACATTGGTATGTACTATGATTAATTTCATCCAAATCGGCTAATAAATACGAGAGTTATCGCATGACAAAAATCAGATATATATATTTATATATATCATGATCAGGTCATGATCGGTAAAAATATACCAAAATTTTACGGAAGTGCTTTCCTCCGGACAGCTGCAATAGGTAGCTTTTTACTTTTTGTAATGAAAGCTACCAAAAATATAAAACAGCTTCCCTAATACAAAAGACAAATTTACAAAAATGTAATGTAAACCTAGGACTTTAATTTTTTTTTAATTTTTGCATAGAAGAGAAAACTACACTGCTAAAAAAAATTAGGGGAGCAAGCAAAAAAGTGAAGAGAACAGTGCAAGACAGCCATGTATGGGCATAAAATGGGTAGTATACGTGCATCAATGCGCAATACAGAAAAAAAGATGCAAAAAATTTTGTAAGGGAGCTTTTATTCCTTGAAAAGATGGAAAGAACGTGGATGGTTTAGGGCAGGGTTGGCGAAACTATGACACGCGTGCCAGATTTGGCACGTAAGCTAATTTTTATGGCACGGGAGAAAATTAATTTGGTAATTATTATACAGATAAAATCCATTTTTTATTTTTGTTATAACCAATAAAATTTTGTGCCATACGGACGCACGTAAGCTAATTTTTATGGCACGGGAGAAAATTAAATTTGGTAATTATAATACAGATAAAATTCATTTTTTATTTTTGTTATAACTAACTAGCGGGGCACCGCCCCCCTGCTCGCTACGCTCACCAACACCCCGCGTAATCGCTTAGCTATTACATTCGGTATAGCGAAGCAATTCCTATTTTCTAGCCAACCCGAGATTATTGTTTGTGCTTAAAAATAATGGCACAGATGTCATATTCGCCCCATATTGGCGCAATTTGTTTCGGTTGCCAATTTGGCGAAAACATCAACAGCATAAACAACATAATCCGGGTTACCACATCAAGCAAAATAACGACACTTTGGCGCCAGTTAAGTACCCGTTGCGTATATGACATTGGCGTCAGAAAAAAATCGCGCCAATATGGGGCGAATATGACATCTGTGCCAAAATAATGTAAATAGTTCAATTAAGCTCTATTCATAAGCTAATATTAGTTTTTGTTGCATTGAAATATCTCAATTTGTTGATTTCCTGCATGCAAGTAAACCCTATTGTATTTCAATGGGAGTCTATGGAAATTTGGCGAAATACTGGAAATAGCGCTAAGTTGGCGTCACTTTCAGCTGTGCGATCGGAAATAGGAGTAAGGAAACATCCCCGTGTTTCACGGCATAAACCATCTAATACCCATCGAGAAGGAAGAACACGCCCTACGTTGCTTTTTCTTCTGGTAAAATGACTTTCATCTACTTCTATAATTTAATTAAGTCCACCGATTTTTCTATTTGGTCGTGAACATAAAGCATTTGCACAAACTTCTCTAAAACAACTATTCCAGTCCACTGTTGTGTTGTGGTTCATATCAAGTTGCAGCTCACAAAGCTCAATCGATGTCAACTCTTGGCACCATAAATATATAAATCTCAAAGCATTAAGAAAAGACAACCGCGATCCTTCAAACCATGTTTTTTGTCGTATTCCTACGCTTTTTTCGCATGATCGTAAGCTACATCTCCATTTCGGATTTCCAGAACTCATCCATAATTTCATTTCATGGTTGTTTGAAAACAACCTTTTATTATGCAGAATTCTAAATTTCTGAAACAGTTTTATCGCAACTTTCTCATCATCTGTTAATTGATAAATGGTAAAATCCATCTCAGCGTCAGAAGTAAAAGTAAATTATAATTTTATTAAAAAAAAAGCATTTTTATTTAGAATAATATCAAATTAAAAAGCTTTCCAAGGTTAAGTTTAAATAATAATCATTCATGTAATTCACGTTTCATAAATAACAAATCACAATGTTTCGCATGGTTTACAAGAAAAATCCTTTTCACGATGAGGGCTGAAATAATTGGCGCATTAGCATACATTTTGGCATGCTGTCCGTATAACGGAAAAGTACCCTTAATTTTGGCGAAATACTGGAAATAGTGCCAAGTTGACGTCACTTTTGGCGACAGAGAGACGGGTCCCCCATTGGTAACATCCCTTATAGCGTCATAAAGCTCTGACCAATCAGATGCATTTCACGGTATCTACGCAGATTTTTTATTGGTCCATTTCCAAATCAAAACTTTTTTTTATATATAGAAGGATAAAATTTTGTTCCATACGGACAGACTATCACAAATAATGCAATTATTTTTTGTATGAATTAACAGCATCATAATAATTTTCTTTTCCTGTGATGCTGTGCAGCGTTTTAGACATGCATTTTGCTTTTCTATATGAATTTTAAAAGCTGTAATTATCAAGTGAATTTCGTTTGACAGTCACTGTAGTAAAATGGCGAAATGATTCAGTTTAGCTACGTGTATTTGTAAAAATAACAAAATAGAACTAGATATAAAGCATTTTCTATTGAACATACGACAGCAAAAATCTCATCAATACATTTTTAGTACATTAATGCAATTTGGAAAATTATAACCGAGATGCTGCATTAATAATAAGTTAAAAATTAATGAAATAAAAACTCGTATTTTTTTCCTTTATTACAGTATACTATACCGTAAAAATGAATCCGATTTACGAATTAAAAATTCATTCATTTAATAGCTGATTCCAGTATACAGAAAAATTGCAATTTGATTTTTAATATTTTTTAATTATTAATGCATGAAAGCAACTGATTTTATAACCAGTGTTTCGTATAAACATCATACGCTTCAAAATTATTTTTGTATACGTTTGGCACGTAACATCGTGAATAGATATTGTTTGCGAATTTTCGGCACGCGCATGTGAAAAGGTTCGCCGATCCTGGTTTAGGGCAACAATTTGGTTTCATGTAAATGATAAAAAAAAAGTATTCTTTAGAAATAATGCATCATTTTTAATATGGTGTGTGGTCTCATCGAAGAGCTAAGACTGCTGCACACCTGTTTTCCATGGATGCGATGGGGTTATCGGTAAGACTTTGGGGAATACTGTTCCACTGCTCAAGAATTGCAATCTCCAAGTCCCGGACAGTAAAAGGAGGCCTCGGTCTCGCAGCAATGCGTCGTCTGAGTATGTCCCAAACATGCTCGGTCAGATTTAGGTCAGGACAGCATGCTGGTCATTCCATTCGCTGTATTATTTTAGCTTCAAGCATGTTTTACACAAGATGAACAGTATGAGGTCTGGCATTATCGTGCATTGAAAAAAAGAAATATCACTAATTGCTACAACATAAAGTACGACATGAGGTCTCAGTATCTCATCTGTATAACTTCAGACCGTCAAAGTGCCATTCCGAATGATATGCAGGCTCTTACGTCCACCTATGCTGATTCCAGCCCATAGCATCAGCCCACCTCGTCTATAATGTGATCTTTCACGAACGAATGTGGGATTATTTTCAGTGACTCTTTCTCTCCCTGCCAAAACGCATCAGATTTCACATCCAAACTGAATCGGGACTCGACTGTAAACAGAATTTGACTCCAACAACGTTGCCTCCAAACTCGATGTTCAGTTGCCCACCTTCTTTGGGCCGCACAGTTTCTTGCGGTCAACGGAATACAGACCATTGGCTTACGTGCATAGAGACCACCCTGATGAAGCCTATTTCAGACTGTTTGGTTGTTCACCCTTCGTCCTGTGGCCAAGAACAACTGTGTTTTCAGCTGAATAGCACTGCCCGTTCCGTCTCGATGAGCAGTTAACAGGATATAATGGTCATCAGTTTCTGTGTTAGCATATTTCCGACCTTGCACTTGTCAATGCCTACCATTCCATGTGTCTTGGAATCGATTCCACAGCCTTTCATGGACACTTCTTCCGACTCCAACAGCGTCCACTACACTTCGTTGTGTTTCCTCAAATTCAACTATCCCGATAACATGCCAAGCCATGAATTGCGGTAAATCGTATTGTTGTGACATTTCCAAGCCACCTTTTCTCAAAACACAAGCTGAACAATTGAATTTTACAACTGAGACAGTAAAACAGATGTTTCTGCAAAATCCCGATTCCTGCACTTATCTCCTTTTTCTAATTTTTGACGTCATAAACTTTAATTCACATGTGAAGTTTTCTTTATCTGTTTTCTACAGCGCTTTAAATTATGGATGTTTTATTTAGCGATACTTATCGGTGTAAATATTTGCGTAATTTTGTTAAAACCATGTGCTCCCCTAATTGTTTTGAGCAGTGTAGTTACATCAGAAAAATTTAGGTTACAAGATTCTCAAAAAACAGTCTGGGAAGAAAAAAACGAACTTCCCCTTAGGAAATTTTAGAAACGACCTTTCATTTAATTGCAAAAACAATTTGTTTTGGGGGTATTCTCTTTCATTCTTCTACAAACAGTTTATGAAGAGTAAGGAAAAGTTGTCAAGAGTCACGGTTACGTCAATACAACATTACACTAGATTTCCGTAGACTATTGTTCCGCATTTGGAAGAAATTCACAAATTTCTGATACTGAAAAAAATTTATTGATAATATTTAAGTATGAAAAAAAAGTTTTATCTTTTAATTATTATTCTAACAAAAGTTTACTTTTTAAAAATTCTTAACCAATGTGGATGGGCACGAAAATAAATCACAATACAAAAGTAATCTAAGAAAATGTTTCAAAACAAGCAATTCTTTTTCTTGAATTTCAATGCATTCAACCATGAAATCGAATTTAAACATTTACAGTTGTAAACATGAACCTGCATTTACTTTTATTTCTTTTACAAAGACCTCTTTTATTATTATACGGGCGATTTTCAACTTTAACTCGCATTTCTCTGGGTAGTGCTCGTATTAATGGCTGGCATGAATAATAACAACAGAGGTGCGAATGCTTCTCCAAATTTCGTACATTCCACTTATCCCAAAAATAATATTTGTTTTATTTGATCGCAGAATTTCTGACATTAAATCAGAATATGTTTATTATTCAGAATAAGTGGTAGGACGCGCAAAATGCACCTATGTAACGTGCATAATTTATTTTTAAATATTTACTTCATTCTGTTATGCATTTAAAAGGCATACTGGGAGAAAAACAAAAGACGTCTGATTTCGAAATTGGAAATTTTGAGAACAACGATATTATTTTATAAATTAGCTATAAACTCTATATTATGCATAATAAATGTCTGTAATCATTTAAATTCGTGTTGTCATTTTGTTTATTCTTATTCTTATTATTATTGTTTTTTTGTTTTTTTTTATTCACATGTTAATGTCATCAATCCAAACAGAGAGTGAAAACTACAATGAAATGGAATAGTGACCCCGATATAACTTTAGATATAAGGAGCATGCAGTATAATCAATACAAGGTAAGGTATAGTCGTGGAAAAAAAAAAAAAAGTAAACACCCCCTACTAACTCCTCAACAAATTATCATAGAAGAAACTTACTGGTACCGAACGATTGGAAATAAGGCCTACTTTTAAATAATGTATATGCAATTTGCTTAGGGAGGCATCTACATATTAAAATAGACCCAACCTTCATTTTTTTCAATGGCAATACCCACTTTTAACAAGATATTTCAAATCTTCTGTTCAAACTATGCCTAGACACCAAATTGCAAGTCCTTTGAGTGATACGTTTTTGAATTATAAACATTCAAAATTTAGTGCTTCTAATGTTAAATTACATTTTCATATTTTTATTACTATCTCATGAAATTGCACCTCTAATGTGCTAATTTTTTGTAGCAATAAAAATATCCAAACATAAATACGTTGAATTTGCAATTTTTATAATTTTATTATATGAATTATGAAATTAATATTTAAAAAAATTATGAATTGCAACCTACAATTTTTTTGATGGATTTAGATTTATTAAGTCCTGCTTTATGGAAATTCAAAATTTCACATTTCTCTTCCAAGAAGTTTTCAAATTATGCTTAAAAAACGGCAAAATGATGGTTTAAGGGGCCATCTACGACAGAAGTGACTAGAATTTTGAAATTTCTTATGTTATCCCGTAATCAAGTAGTCTTCAATGACTGCTTGAGTGGTGCTTAAGATGCCTTTATCAAGAAAGGGGCTCTCTCGGTCAACAATCGAGTACCGAACTTCAATTTGGATACAGTCCCTAAAATACGCTCGCTTTAAAATAATTAATTTCTCAGAAATTTATCGTACGAATTGCATAAAAATTTGTTTTTAGGCTAATTGAAGAGTGTAGAGTTCATTTATGCTGTCAGAATCGTGTACTGTTATTGAAAAAAACAATGTTATAATTCGTTCTAATATGTAGATGGCCTCTTAAGCAAATTTTATATGCATCGTTTAAAAGCAGACTTTATTGAAGTTGTTATTGTTTGTTGTTGCTATTGTAGAATTTATCTGTCTATACTGCTTGAATCTCACTTTCAACAATGATTCCACTATTCATTTTACAGCCAAATCATTGTCAGATAACATAATGTTTGATAAAAAATGAAAAAGATTTTCTTTTCCTTTCCTATTGTTCACACTTTACACTTCAATTTTAATATAAATACATTGAAATATAACTGTTATGTTTTCGACAAAATGTCATATAGAATAATCTTGAATTGGAGTAAAATAGTATGAAAAATATTTAATTCCCAAGATAAGAAAATAAATTCAATTTATAAACTAACACCTTATTTAAATTATTTTTGATACATTTAAAAACGTAACACAAGAGAAAGAGAAACACGTTATCTTTCCATACTCCATTTTTTTCTGCTTGGAAATATTTGGCAGCTCATTATCGAAAAAGGTAGAAAAAATAAAATATACGCAAGATAAGCTCACATAAAAATAAGATTAGAAGCCCCAAAGAGAGAAAATAAACATCCTGACACTATTAAATTTTGAAAAGAGAAATTTTAAAAAGTTACGTTGATAAAACAGGGGGATACGTTTCACACTTTTCAAGCAAAACGTATTTTTATCAGTTAAATTTCTTTTACAATACAGTCGGACCTCGTTATCCCGACAACCGGTTTTCACGTCACCCCGCTTATCACGTCAGTTTTTCGAAGTCTCGATTTTCTGTATATGACTTTAATGTAAATAAACTCCGGATTTTACGTCGTTGTATAATTTTCAACTCCGCATATCCCGACGGTTTAGGAAAATTGTCCCTTTTTCATAATCTATCTTATAAACACGGAACTTATAAGTGAACATAAATAAAAAAAAGGGGGGAATATTTATAAAAATAGCTAGTGCGAACACATCTATCAATAAACAGCTTTCATTTTAAAAAATAATTAGCAAAATCGGTTCACTAGAAAGCTCAGGGCAAAGGACAAACAAAAGGCCTTGCGCTTTAAATGATATAGACGGCACGGGTTGCCCCGGAATGGTTACCTACACTTTCCGACACTTGGATTTTATATAAGTAGAGAATAAAAAAATATGTCACAGGAAAAAATTTTGATTGCGTGCAAAACATACACGATCTGTCCATTAACCCCTTCGGGACGTGTATCTTTTACAGAATTTTTAATCTTTTACCACCGGTTTTTCAAAAAAAAAAAAAAATTGCCTAACTGAATCAGGAAAATGCTCGGATTAAATAAGGCAAAATTTACAATAACAATTTACTGGTGAGAATAATCACGGATTATCATCACCTTACGCGGCACGTATACCGGTCGCTCGTCCCCAATGGATTAAGTAATGAGACTGAATTTTTCGCGCCAATCAGAAAGCCAAAGGAACAAAGTTTGCGAGAGATACGTACGGTGGAGACTGTCAACTACAGATTTCTAGCAGAAGTCAGTTGGCTTTGAGCCTTTGCAGCGCACAGATCGCTCGTGAAGCAGACATGTGTTTGAATTAGGCGTTAATTTTCAGAATGACGTGGACTGTCGAGCAGAGATACGCCATAAAGTTTTGTGTAAAACTAAACAAATTGGCTACTGAGAAGCTTCCAACGTTACAAGAAGCCTAGGGGAAGGATTTTTTGTCCAAGGCTCAAGTGTTTAGGTGGCACAACGCCTTCAAAGACGGAAGAGAGGACATCAAGTTCTCGAACGTTAGACAATGTGGCTAAAATGTAAGTGTTTTGGGTCTCTGATAATCGGATGAATGTCCGAATGATTGTGGACACATTGGGACTTACGAAATCGATTGTGCATCAAATTGTCGCGGAAAATTTGTGACAAGCTGGTTCGAGTGCATCCTTCAAAGTAACCCAGTTCCTGGAAAAACACATCATTACAACGCTGCCCCAAACACCGTGCAGCCAAAATCTGTCACTGTCGGCCTTTTTTCTATTCCCCTGGTTAAAATCGAGCTTAGCAGGACATCGTTCTGCCGGGCTTTTTTCTATTCCCCCGGTTAAAATCCAGCTTAGCAAGACATCGTTTTGACAATCTGAAGAATTTTCAGAAAAACGTAACGCGCATTCTGAACAACATTCCATTTGAAGACTTCCAAATGGACATAAATGGGTGGCAGAGCTGTTGGCAACGATGCACAGTGGGGCAAAATCCCGAAAAGCTGGCCAAAATATGAAAAAGTTATTTAAATGCCACGAAATTTCGTACACAGGTGTTTTTCAGGATGATGATCTCGATTCTAAAATTAAAATTGCAAAATACAAAATGGCGGATCTAATATGGTGGACTTAAAATTAAAATGCTTTGAAAGTTATTCCATTTCTATGAAATTTCGTATACAGGTACTTTTGAGGATGCTAAGTACGATTCAAAAACGAAATTTTAAAAAATGGTGAATTAAAAATAAAAACAATTAGATTTAAATAAAATATTTCGAGTTTCGAAATTAAAATGTTTCGAGGCTAAACGTTACAAGGTGTTTTCAAGGAACTAAGATGTTTTTAATCGAAATTAAACGATGAATATTTATTTATGAAATACAATTAAGTACATTAATGAAAAATAAAATACTACAAAATTTAATTTCTATATATTATAAAATTAAAACGAAAGTATATTCTAAAATTCATCTTCTAAATCATCTGTAGTATACTAAGTAGACTCTTCAGAAGGGGATGTGTCGAAACATTTTACAGAAGTTTCTGTGCTTCTAGGGGCAAGGATATTAGTTTCTTCGATGGTAATATACGTAAGCTTGAAATGAAGGGATCTGATAAAATTAAAATCCGCAAAAAAATCTTCCATTGTTTACGTCCTACTGCATTTTAGGGAGAAATCTTCTCCATACCTTTTGATCAATTTGTTGCACGATTCTTGAGCGTCTCGCGACATTTGCTCAACAGGCAACAATGAAGAAGCTATTATTTCTGTGCCATAAATAAGTAGTTTGTGCACTGAAGTTGGCATATAGAACTAGGAATACAATTCGACGAATTTACAAGCAAATATCTTGTGAGCAATAATCCACGAAATTGATCAAATGAATGTTATGAAATTACTTGTAATATGACGTGGAATCATTTGATCAAATCTTCGTCTACGCTCCTTATGAAAGCAGAAATAGTTGCGTTTTCAAAGAATCGACGAGCCGTATTGTAGACATTTGTTCTTCCTAATCCGAGCTTTGAGTTATTGACGAGAAGTCCTAATTGTAAACGAAATCTTTTTTGCAAATTTTGTTTTGCAATTTTAATTTTTTTCTTCTCGTCAGGAGTTTACACTTGACCCCCGTTTGTATGCCAAATGCAAGCTACAATCAAAAGATCTTATACAAGCACATGTGACGTGGACATCCTGAATTATAAATGATTTTCATTCACTTTTAGTTTGAAAATGTCATCAAGATTATTAAACTGGCTTGAAATTGTCTGATATAGGTATCAACGTTGAGTTGACAAATTACTAGTAATGACAATAAAAATTTTACAATCAATCATCATTAAAGCTAGTTTGTAATTAACGCCTACTTATTTTCTATTAATGATTGTTTTAAAAGGAATAAGTTTACTCTCCTGATCTGTAATATAATCCATTTCACTGACAGTAGCTTCCGTATTTTCGTGCAAAAAATGGATTCTGATGAGCCTAAAAAATCGAGGAGATGAAGATCTCGAATTTTTTCAGATAACGATTTCTCAATTATTCGCAACAGTTAAGTTCTAGTGGCACTAGATATGTGAAAAAGCTATTTGAGCCTAATTTCTACCATCATCAACGCCAAATTTTTGTTTAAAAGTACTTTGACCAGATGTACTATCGTATTCCCACTTGAAAATAAAATTCAGATTGCTAATGTTCAGATTCTTAATTATTTCCGTTTGCATTACTAAAATATGTGCTGCAGTGTCATCTAGCAAAGATTGCAATTGACAAGATAATTCTTCTAATTACGATAGAATACACAAAATTATTAGCTATAAAGATAAGAAAATGTATTTCTATTTTATAGGTGATTGAGAATTCTTTTCATTTTTTTTTTACTAATCTTGCTTATCAAATTCCTTTATGCTTATGATTATAATACTTATTTGTAATATAATACATAATAATCTATCACAAAACTGAATAACCTAAAAATTTCAAAAATGTTTGCCAGCTAAATTACTGTGAAAACTAATAAATGTCATAGATTTTAAAGCGACTAAAAAAATGATATTTTTACTTGTGGTTACAAAAACCTGCACGAAATGCAGAATGGCAGTTTTTGGGAGCTAATTTTTCATTGTTCATTAGATAATAGTTCAGGCTATTGTTTCATTATATGTCATTGTGGAACACCGTGGAACTTATAAACTTTTTGATGTTTGAAAGCAAAAATATAATATATTTTTGAAAAAATTTATCAAAAATAATCATGAAATTATTAAATTTTATGTACTTAATATAATTTTTGTAACATGGGCAAAGAAAGTACACACTATCATCGTGTGAATCCATTTTAAAGCATTAAAATCGGATGATATGGGAAAATGTAGCATGTGTTTAGAAGAACCTTTGTTTTGCTCTTTTTGTTCGCCTCAGATGATAATCCTCCAAGCGTCACATTTGAAATTATACAGGTTGCAAAATTAAAACGAAAACCTTTTTATAAATATAGTTTCTGACCCTCCAAACATAATTCTAGCCATCTGTATAGTCAAAATTTCCTAAATAGTAACTTTATTTTTCGACTTTTGGCCAGCTTTTTGGGATTTTGCCCCACTGTGCGATGTATCCATGCAGGACGAGGTTATTTTGAAGAATATTAAGTGTCTGTAAAATTATCTTCAAATAAACGAATTTTATGGAATCAGTCTGATTACTTACTGGACAGACCCTATAATAATTATCAAAATCACGTTTTGAACAGACAATTTCAACGCATAATTCAACATCAGTTTTAATAGCGTAATTGTCGTTAATACAATCTATTGAGCTTGAAACTACAGTTTGCAATTTTACAAATAATTTTGGTGATTAAAATGTGTCTTTGATAAGTAATAATTATGCTATAACTGCATGGTGAAGTTTGAAGTTACAGATTTTGGGCTGGATTAAAAAATGCGACAAAATTTGATTTAATATTTTTCAAAATGGTGCCCTACTTATGTCATTTTTAAGCGATAGAATTGTTTATTTCTTTCAATTGCCGAAAAAAACCTCGTGTCATTAACTTTATGCCGACAAACTTCATGTCAACAAAGATGTTATTAGATTCTAAATAATGTCTTCTTTTCCAAAATTGCATTTAAATGACACAACAATCAGAACTGAAAACCATTTTGGTTGGATTTTCACGTGTATTATCGATTTTGATAGAAATATCATCGACGTAGATCGGCGTACATCATTGTAGAATTATAATCGTTACTTCACATAATAAACCAACAAAAGTAATTCAAAATAAAATTTAATTGAAATCTTTTTAATAATTTTCAACTATCTCAAACATGATAAAATTTTCAATTCCATCTCTTAAACTTACAACATAAAACCCAATTGTCTAAATAGATTAGGTTTTTACTGAATATGGCCAAAGGGTTTCTTCAAATTATCTTCTAATTATAAAACATTTTTTAAAGACAAACTTTTTCATTACAAACCGATTTTTTTAAGAACATGAAGGTCGTGTAGGTGTTACTTTTATCACGGCGATAATAACTGAATTTAATTATAATATTTCATTTACTTTATGTTATTGTTTGCGTAATAAAGATTTTAAAACTTATTTTAACTTTTATTATGAATTCCATCTATTTTTCTCTTTTTTCCGTATTAACGAAAAAAGAATAATTAATTATATGAGGGTAGAAATATTTTTAAATAATTCTTCTTGAAGCTGTTTAATGTTAGACTTAGAAAATAACAGTAATTTCTATTTTCCATAAAAGAAAATTTAACATTATGGTAATTTTGAGGTTCTCAGAAGAATTCGAACATAAAATTAAAAATTTCTGTTTAGTATAAGTTGACTTGCATTGAATTTCAATTAAATAAAACATTATAAAATTTTCATCTCTTAAGAATGTTAGTTACAGTTAATTGTCTTAAAAAACAAGAATGAAAAGTCCTGCATCACGCATACAGCATGAAACACTTTCGAACATTACGAGACTATTGTAAAGAAATTTTTAGTTTCATATCGTTCAATTTGCCAGCATCAGTTCTATTATGCAAATAAAAGGTCTACACGGCCTAAGATTTTCAAGATAGTGCCTGGCCCGATATAAGGGTTAAGACCAGCCCTCAATTTATAAATAAAAAAGCCCTGATTTCTTACCAATATTATAGTACAATTAATTGAACTATATTTCACATATGTTTATGCAAAAAAGTACCCCATTTTTTAACCTATAGGTGTTCGCAAGTCGTGTAATAGGGAATAACAACATCTTTGATTACTCTGAAGACTTAAAAGAAAAATTATTGTTTAAAATTAAAGAAAAAAAAAACAGTTAAAAACTCATACGTTTGATCTGCTATTAAAAAAGGAGAAAGGTAGACTTAAAAAAAATCTGTAACTCTTTAAAATATCAATATCATTATTATTTTCAGAAGAAAAGTAGCCTTCTCGACACGGGCTGGAAAAATGAGTTCCATGATCGACACGGCTTGAGCCAGCAAAAAATAAAATAAAATAAAATAAAATAAAATAAAAAAGTCCTTCCGGCCAGTGCCGGGAGGAAGAGGTAGCTTTCATAATCCTTATTTTAAAAAAGCCAAATTATATCATTCAAACACACGGAGCTCAATTTAGTGGAAACCGAATATAGGAGATTCAATACTAATTTTTATCAATATAATGAATGAGAATTTCGCAAAATTAGTCAGCTTTATCCAAGCTGCTTTTCTTTAAAGTAACATATATATGCAAACAGAAAATGCTCCTGAATCCTTATATCAAGGTCAAATACTTAAGAAAGAAACCTTTTTCAATTTCTAATTTTTTTGCACCTCACTTTAAATATATATATATTTTTTAATTTAATGGTCGCCATTTTGAAACAAGATGGCTGATGAATCTGGCCAGCGAACTTGGTCGAGGTGTTGATGTATACTATCCACATGCCTTCTTACATCGAAATAGGCGAATACGTGTGTTATCGCGTGGCAAATACAAGATCGTTTCAAAATGTTAGCCATGCTAGAAATTCAAAGTGCTATAAATCAACCATTTTTTAAGATATAAACAAAAGAACAAATTTTCAGAAACAAAAACTGCTCCGGAATCTTTGTATCAAGGCCAAACACATAAAAAAAAATTTTCATTTTCCAATTGTTCAATACCTCATTTTGAATTTTAAATTTAATTTTTTTTTAATGGCAACCCTTTTGAAACAAGATGGCGAATGAAGCTGGCCAACGAACTCGGTCGAGACATTGGTATGTACTATGTACAGACCAAGTTACATCCAAATAGGTTCATAATTACGCCTGTTATCGCGTGACAAAAATCAGGTCGTTTTAAAATGTCAGCCACAAGAGAAATTCAAAATGCTATTACTCAGCCATTTTTTTTAGATATAGACGAAAGAAAAACTGTTCTGGAATCTTTGTATTAAGGTCAAACACATACAAAAAAATCTTTTTCACTTTCCAATTTTTCGGTATCTCATTTAAATTTTTTTATTTTTTAATTTTTTTAAATGGCCGCCATTTTGAAACAAGATGGCGGATGAAGCCGGCCAACGAACTCGGTCGAGATATTTGTATGTACACCAAGGTACATCCAAGTCGGTTCATAAATACGCCTGTTATTACGTGAGAAAACTCAGGACGTTTCAAAATGTCAGCCACGCTAGAAATTCAAAATGCTATATCTCAGCCATTTCTTAAGATATAGACGAAACAAAAACTGCTCCCGAATCTTTTTATCAAGGTCAAACACATAAGAAGAAAATATTTTTTCAATTTTTAATTTTTTGGTACCACATTTCAAATTTAAATTTTTCTTAAAAATTTAAATGGCCACCATTTTTAAACAAGATGGCGGATGAAGCTGGCCAACGAACCCGGTCGAGACATTGATATGTACTATGTATAAACGAAGTTACATCCAAATCGGTTCATAAATACGCCTTTTATCGCGTGACAAAATTCAGGACGTTTCAAAATGTCAGCCACGCTAGAAATTCAAAATGCTATAACTCAGCCATTTTTTAAGATATAGACGAAACAAAAACTGCTCCGAAATCTTTGTATAAAGGTCAAATACATAAGAAAATATATTTTTCCATTTTCAATTTTTTGGTACCACATTTCAAATTTTAAATTTTTAAAAAATTTTTAAATGGCGGATGAAGCTGGCCAACGAACTCGGTCGAGAGATCGGTATGTACTATGTACATACTGAATTACATCCAAATCGGTTCATAAGTACGCCTTTTATCGCGTGACAAAGTTCAGGACGTTTCAAAATGTCAGCCACGCTAGAAATTCAAAATGCTATAACTCAGCCATTTTTTAAGATATAGACGAAACAAAAACTGCTCCGGAATCTTTGTATAAAGGTCAAATACATAAGAGAAAAATAGTTTTCCATTTTTATTTTTTTGGTACCACATTTCAAGTTAAAAAATTTTTTTAAAATTTTAAATGGCCGCCATTTTGAAACAAAACGGCGGATGAAGCTGGCCAACGAACTCGGTCGAGACATTGGTATGTACTATGTACACACCGAATTACATCGAAATCGGTTCATAATTACGGGAGTTACAGTGTGACATAGGTCAGATATATATATATATATATATATATATATATATATATATATATATATATATATATATATATATATATATATAGATATATATATATATAGATATATATATATATATATCAATTTTGAACGGAGGGTGGTTTCGGGGTCTGGGGGTCATGATCGATGAAAATATACCAAAATTTTTTGAAATCGCTTTCCTCCGAACGGCTGCAATAGGTAGCTTTTTTGTAAAGAAAGCTACCTAAAATCCCTGGGCCACGTCCGCCGTGACTAATAAAGAAAATCAGTCCTTTCAGGTGCAGGATTCTAATACAAATAATGCAAAGTGCTATTGAATTCTCTAAAATTTCAGAGAATTATTGCTTATGTATGAATCCTATTTATATATTTGCTTTGGGAATAAAATTGATAATCATTTTTTGAAAACTGAAAACATGACTTCATCACTTATACCCAGGACAGCATGACGTTACTTTTTCTTCTATAGATCGCAAAGTTTGATTTCTAATATTATCCAAGAAAATGTTTGGCACAAAATTCTAGTGCCAAAGTATCTAAGTACCAATAATGTTGCAAAGTTCCTGATAAAGATTTACGGTCAATATAATATACTTATCATTCATATACATTTAAAACTAATTTTTCATCAACAATAAAGTGTGTGAAAGAAAGCCATTTTTAAGATTTTATATGAAAAAGAAATTTTGTACAGTTAAAAAGCATGTAGCATCACGGAAAACCCTTTCCACTAATTATATTAAAATAGTTTTGTATAGCCCTGTATAATAATGATATTTTATTCAAACGCAATAAGGAAAATTATTTTATTTCATAAAGAAAACGCTCAGCAAAATCAACTTCTAGAAATTACCGACCGCTAATAGAAAGTAATTTATCCGATTACTTTTGTTTTGCTTTGTACAAACAGTATATAGTTCTAGATTTTCTTTCAAAAGGCAATACGTTATAGTGAACATCAGTAACATGTAGCATTTTGAAATAAATTAACATCATTAAAACTCACTTAAAACAATTGCAGCCAGACTGCAATATAACGAAAATCTTTTGTGTGTTTTTCTAAACGACTGATAAACTCTACACTGTAAAAAAAAAAAAAAAATACATAAAAATCTGTAAAGTTACTATTTTTCTAGGAAACTGCGATTCCTAGAACTTTTTATGTAACGGCAACAACAAAAATTCCTGTAACAGCTAGAAAAACTTTAGTAACTTTACAGATTTTTTTTTTTTTTTTTTACAGTGTACATAAACGATTCTCTATAAGTGGATATGCTTTCGTGCTGCTAATAAGAATAATAAGAATTTCATTAAATTGGAAAAAATAAAGCTTTTTTTCTGAAGTCATCAAAATGAAATAGACAAAACCGCCCATAGACACTAATGAGTGCGAATTCTTTTGTGACCTCCTTTGAAAAAATGCTAAATGCTACATTTATAACTTTAAATACGTAACATGCTGCAGTGAACTTTAATAGCATACATAAATTTCATAGGTATTATGTGTACGGTATTTCTTACATCGGAACAATGAACTTGTTTCATTTAAGGTCTGATTTCGTTATAAACAGGTTTATTTTTGCAGGAATTTTATTTTATTTGAGGAAATTTCCCTTTTCACAGTTCTATTTTTGTTGTTACAGCCATTTACATAAAATTTAAAAATGATATCCTTATTTCAACTAGATTGTTATTAAAATATCAGGAGCAACATCTAAAAAATTGTAATTTGTATTCGTGAAACAACTACTGTTTGATATTATTTTTCTTTTTAATCTAGATATTTCTACTAGAAAAAATATTAAATTGAGCCACACCACAGTTTTATAATCATAAAATATTTTGTAGCACTACTTATATTAGATATTAATTTTATACGCGGAGAGAAAATTTAAAAAAAAAAAAAAAAAAAAAAAAAAAAAAAGAGAGAGAGAGAGAATTTTATATAAACATATCGAGGAAATAAAGCCGCATTATTCTTTTTCCAAGATTTTATAAAGGAACTCAAAAGATCTTTATTAAATTTCGTAAAGAAAAGAAAACTTATTTTCTTAGTATAATAAAAATACATTTTAGAAAGGTAGTGAACATTGTAATAACATTCTGTAAAACTAGATGAAATTTCTTGAAAATTTTAAAATATAGAATTCGGAGAATGAAATTTAAGATATAAATTATTAGGGAAAAATAGGATAAAACCAAATACTTTATTATTAGTCACATTTTGAAGTCAGAATTTAATGTCACTTTGCGTACAACACTGTGCACTTATCCTTTACCATAATAACATTTTATATATATGATTAATTCATCTCATTTTTATTAATTCATGACTATAGACTGAGAGGCGGTTGCACAAATCATCACCTGTTCGAGTTAACAGTTAAAATTCCAGGAATACTTAAACTCGATTCACATATTAAAATGCAACTGGTCTGCCAAGTTTTATCTTAGTGGAAAACACCTGCAAACCTGATTTTAGTGGTTGACTGGTACGTTTACCATTGTGTTTTCCTGCTCCCAGTCATCCATGTTTACATACCTTTAGGTGCTGGAAAACACAATAATAAACCTACCGATCAATCACTAAAATCAGGTCTGCAAGTGGTTTCCACCAAGACAGAATAGAATAAAAGCAGAATTGTGAACCGAAAATTCAACGAACAGTGTTGCGCGCTATGGATCTTACAATCACGTGACGGGTTTCCTTTATTAATCTTACCCTATTTTTCGTCGAAATTCAAATTGAAGTGAACGATGTTTTGCGATGTTCGTGTTAGCTGTGATCCTACTTTTGTATATCGCAATAAGCGGAAAAATCTTAATTTAGTTTAAATAAAGTACATTTCTTAATTTAAAAATTGTTCCTTTTAACCGTAATCCTTTTAGCCGGGATCGTGTTAACCGAGTTGGATTGTGTTACGAAAAACACCATCCGTTCTCAATATTACATTTACGGAAAATCTTTTATGCAATGTATGGTGTTAAAAGCTATAATAAATTTCGGTAGATAAAATCGGAGAGACTGTCGGAAGATTTAGTAGTATGGCTATATGAAACCATTATCTTGTAAAGAAGATAATTTTAAAAAATCCCTGCCGGCTCGGGCCTACAGGCGGAGGTAGATTTCGAAGTTAAGTAATAAATTAACCAACAAAATTTAAATCAAGATTAGAGATAAACCCAGTTCCTCCACTAAGAATGAGCTCTAGGGAGCTAAACATTTTGTGAAAATTCTAATATACACGAATACACACACGCATGCATATGGAATAGGTTTAAAAAATAGCTAAAGCAAATTCAGAGAACCTCAAAGTGATAAATAAGTTAATATTTCCATAGTCGGGTTTTTATCATGTTTTAATACGTTTCTTCAAACTCACATGACGTTACATATTCACCTGCTGAGGTCCATTTTATTTCCAATATGACGCAATATTTTGTTGTTGTTTTTTAATTCGTCAAACTATTTATTTCATTTTGAGTTTTCATTCGGAAATCTTGCTCTAGGAAACTTATGACGTAATATTCAATTTGTTTTCAATTCGCCAAACTATTTATTTTATTTAATTTTTCACGTGAAATTCTCGCAAAAGAAAAACAATTGTTGTGGTGAGAATTTTATTGCTTTTTTTTAATTGTTGGCAACTGCAATAACGAAAAATATTTATTTTTTTCTGTCATTGTTGTGTAAGAGCTGATTTTATCGGAATCATGTTAAGATGGTATTCAAATTTTTGAACCCTCCCCATTTCCATTCCCTTGGTCCGATTTTACCCATTTTCAATCCCCGCCGAGATATTAGCCATCTCAAAGTTGTTGGCGAGTTTGAAGACGATCCGTGCATAATTGCGACTTTTATCGTGCGGACAAAATTTAGTACATACATACATATATGTAATATAAGGATGATATAAGGATAAGGCCTTAGTTAATGAAAAAAGGAGTTTAATGATTCTAGGTTATAGTTTTACATATTAAATAGAAATTATATTTACAAGTACGGGAGGGTAGGCGGTTTTTCTGCAGCATACGCGCCCGCAGAATCGTCGGAGCTCGGCCTCTGCTCTCGTCTAGAGCGAGATATGCCTACCATCGGCCGCGTCAGAATGCAATCTGCTCGCGGTTGTCACTTGTTTCCAGGCGAAGAGAATGCAAACTGCATATCAGCAAATTCAGTAACTTCTGCGGTAACAAGTTCTCATGGAAAAGTGCTGACCATATCTGTTGCTATGAGTAGGGTTTTATGGGAATCTAAAACCACAACTCACACTCGGCCATCTTGTCCGCTTGTCGACCTCGACAGCGCGTTAAATAAGCAACAAGATATGTCAAAAAACAAAAAAAAAAAACTATCTAAAAATAATTAAAATCCAAAGGAAAAAAACGGTCATTAAATAATTAAGAAAATTGAGCTAAATAATAAAAAAAAATTAATTCTAAATTTTAAGTAAATTAATGCTGAGCTGCCGTGGGATATCTCCAAAAAAACAAACAAAAGAATAAAAAAAAATCTCAGGATAACATCAATTTGCGTCATGAGACCGTCTTTCTCATGAGCCATCATCAGGGATGAAAAATATAATCTGAAAGGCCGTTTGCCCATTATATTATCATCACGAAAACATACTAAAATCTGCCTCATCTTAGGTAGAATTTCGTAAAAAAAAAAAAACATCTTTATCCCAACGTCATTCGAGAATAAAAAAAAAAGAGGTTTGCCTCGTCTAAGCAAAAAAAAAGGATTTCCCACCAAAAGGTTTTTTTTTTTTCGACAGCCAGCTCTTACTTCTGTAAAAAAAAATATGCGATGGGGGGGGGGGGGTAAAACACATACATATATATAGCAATTCAATAAAAAGTTTACACATAAAATACAGTTTTTTAAAAATATAAACACAACAATATTCTTTTTCTTCTTGTCAAGAGTGAGTGTTCAAAAAAAAATAAAGTCCTGTGTAGATAGCCATTTTAAATAAAGTTGTTGTTTACGCAACATAAAAAAAAACACGTGTTGCGAAACAGGCAAATGAAAAAAAATAATGCACCATTTGCAGTCCGAGAGAAAGATA
Organism: Maratus speciosus; assembly: GCA_963932465.1. Taxonomy (NCBI): domain Eukaryota; kingdom Metazoa; phylum Arthropoda; class Arachnida; order Araneae; family Salticidae; genus Maratus; species Maratus speciosus. Next base: position 309,259,976 of record OZ010786.1, read on the forward strand.
ACTTGCCATGCGCAAAAAAAAAAAAAATCACCGCATGGGTTCAATAAAAAAGTTTTGAACAGGTATATATCGCTCAGAGATTTAAAAAAAATGTTGAACAGAACTTCGAAAAAAAAGGCACATAAATTCTGTTAATATAAGCTGAAAAAATAAAGAATCTGTTGCATATTCCACAAACTAAGAATAATTAAGCAAAAAAAACACTGTTGATAAAAATGCTTGGTACGCGATAACTTCTTTAAAAAAAAAACACTTGAAGTTTATCGCACTGTAGAATGGCATGACACACAGAAATACGAAGAAGAAAAAAAAACGTTCTGTGTTGAAGATTTCCATCAATGATTGGACTCTTGAAATGGTGAGTTACACTGGTAAACACTTCATTCTAATGTTTCGTCCAGAAAAAAAATAATCGTGGATGCTTGCTGCAATCGTAAAAAAAAACGAAGATATTGAAATAAAGTTACTAAGAAAGTCACAGATAGTAGCAGTCTATAGTCTGTACGATATAAATGTTCTCAGGAATAAGCGGATATATGGGTGTCAAACACAGAATATATAAACACAGTTAAAAAAAATAGTAGTAATAATAAAAAACACATTTATGATAAATTCGTTGGTTGCACTTGTGACCTATATACGTGAAGCATATTTCTTTTTGGAAATTTAAGTCTACTTTTTCTCTTTCTCGTTGATGACTTCACAAAATGTCGGCGTATAAAAAATAAAAAAGGAATGATAAGGACACGCAGAATTTCGGTCCAATTAGTAACGTCACTCGAATCTCGAGATGGTTGGGATGTATGGAACGCCGAATGCTGATAAATGAGTCCGTTGGCAGACGTAAACAGTAAAAAATAGATGGTCAATAAGACGAGCACAATCATGAACATCTTGTAAGATAAGAAATTTAAATCGTAGGAAAAGCAGTCTGGCGATAATGTTGCGAGATGTTTCTGATATGCTGAGTCAATCACTGGGTCAATTTCTATGTCAGTAGGAATATTTTCATTCGAAAAATCTTTATTTACACTCGGCGGTTTTAGATCTTGGGGGAAAGAATTTGAAACAAATGTTTCCATAGTGCATCTTGCATCAGGAGATGGAGGTACATAGGATTTATCTTGAGATTTCGTTGCAGATACATTATCAGACACAGTAATGCAGCTTATAAAAATACTTGTGGGTGGAGATTTAGTTAAAGTAGCTCCGTTTTTGTCGCATGTGAGAGTACCCTGAAATATGACATCTGTCCCTATGATAAGTGGCATGGGCATCTGAGAAGACTTAACTACGTAAACAGAAGTAGAAAAAGTATTATCGTCTATTTGTATATTGGTAAAAAACGATCCTATAGGTTGAATAACACGGTTACCGATACCCGACAATTGTACAGGAGCTCCGGTGAGGGGGGGAGACCCAATTTTTTCATAAATGTCTTCTCTCAGTATCGTCAGTGAGCTTCCAGTGTCCAAGATTGAAGTTATTTGTAAATTAAAAATTTTTACAGGTTTCTGCATGCGCGGATGAGAATGACACATTTCTACTACGTGGATTTGTTCGTCTCTGCGTGGCGACGTCTTGTGTGAAGGGGAGGTGCCTTGAGTCGAACGCTTACGCTCCGGCGTTTGTTCCGTACATTGATTGGAAACATGACCAAAACGTGCACATTTCATACACTTTTTTCCTTTATTCAAATGCACACAATGGGTAGATAGGTGTCCTGGGGCTAAACAATTCCAGCAAGTTAATTTTGCAGTTTTTTTCGTCTGGTTAATCTTAGGAGTGTTGGGTGTTGTCGGTGACTTTGATTGGTAAACTTTAGAACTCTGTTCACAAATTTGTTCGAAAATTTGGAGCTTGTTTTTAAATTCGGCAAGCGTGGCGCACCCGAATAATATAGCTTTATTATGTGGTGTATCGTTAATCCCATTAATTATATAGTGAATTAATGATATATCATCGATGTTTCCTCTCTGTGCTATTTCTTTCATTTTCAGAAAATATTCCAATAGTTTTTCGTTTGGGCGGCAGCCTCTAGCGGCTAGTAATTGATGTATTTGGGCGGACGAAGCTGATTGTCCAAATTCGCGAAACAATGCTTCTTTGAGCGATGTATATGAAGAAATGTTATTTTCACTACGTACATACAATAATGCTAAACTTTTTAATGCCCGCTCAGCAAACACAAATTTCTGTATGTCGGACAGTTGAAATGAATGGGCCAGAGATTCAAATCTCTGAAACCATGTTTGAACGTTTTCCGTTTTATCACCACTAAACGGTGTAATTAAATGATCAATGTCATAGAAAGAAATTGTCTGTTTGGGCGCGGAGTGTGTACAGTGTACATGCGCCTGGTCTGGCTGTACTGTCAAAGGGGAAGATAAACCAGTGCTTTCACTACTATTGTGGCTATCATCAAATTCTGTATCCTATTCGGAAACTGCCGTAAACGTGTCTTTAAAAGCCGAAATATCAACTAGTGCGCTTAAAATACGTTGCCCTATATCTTGTTTTGATCCATGGATGTCAATGGATAAGATATTAGCAATAGTAATCAATTGTATCTGATCGTAATCGTCCAAAATTACTTTGAGTTTACTTTCATACTCATCGCTTTTGTCAGCAAAAGAAAAACCTTTAAATTTCCTTAAATTCGCTCTATTCTGGCGATTTTTATCGCAACCAAATATACATTCATGCAATAATTTGATTTTATCTGTTTTAGCCGATTTCAACTGGCTTTTAATAAAGTCAATTTCTTGTAATTCCATATTAAAAGGCAAGAAAGGAAAGAGAAAAAAAAATAAACTTACTTCAAAAGGAGTTATCCAATTGAAAAATAAATTCCTCGCCACGATATATTGAAGTAATCCAATTAATGATCCGTAGAAAAAAAAATATGCAGTCGAAGATTCATTCCTTGTACAGCGATAACTATCTTGCACAAATAAAAATAAACGAGCTTCCACCAGATGGCTAAGGGGATAAATCACGTCTGCTGGAATACGAATGTTGATAACGGGACTGAGAAGGAAGTTCTCCAATTCTGATCGGTAATAAAGCCTAGGGGATTTTACTTTTTAAATTCGTTTTGGATTCAAATCGGCCTAGAGCTCCCATGTAATATAAGGATGATATAAGGATAAGGCCTTAGTTAATGAAAAAAGGAGTTTAATGATTCTAGGTTATAGTTTTACATATTAAATAGAAATTATATTTACAAGTACGGGAGGGTAGGGGTTTTTTCTGCAGCATACGCGCCCGCAGAATCGTCGGAGCTCGGCCTCTGCTCTCGTCTAGAGCGAGATATGCCTACCATCGGCCGCGTCAGAATGCAATCTGCTCTCGGTTGTCACTTGTTTCCAGGCGAAGAGAATGCAAACTGCATATCAGCAAATTCAGTAACTTCTGCGGTAACAAGTTCTCATGGAAAAGTGCTGACCATATCTGTTGCTATGAGTAGGGTTTTATGGGAATCTAAAACCACAACTCACATATATATATATATATATATAAACTTTTTAGGTGGGGGTGGTTTTGGGTTCCTGGGGTCCTATAATGAAAAGTTATGAAGGAATTTTTCAAAAGTCGCACCATGGTAACGACTGCAATAGGTAGTATTTCTTACGAAATCTACCTAAAATATATATTTTTATTACAAATAATAGAAATAATACGAGGCAAAAGACCATCGAATTTTGACGAAAGAAAATTTTTAAAAAGGAACTGTTACATTAAATTTAAAATTAACCTACAAAATTAATTACGATAAAAAATCCATCTTACATTCGTTAGATGACCTTAAAAGGACTCTGAAAATGACTGTTAAAACAAATATTATTTTAACCTAAATACTATTTTCACCGAAAATACTACTTTCATAAACTGCAACTGTTAAAATTATTGAAAAATTAAACTTTATTCGTATACGTAATCAGTAACACATAATCAGATAAGAAATTATGATGATTTCGATTGTCCAGTTGAAAGGCTCTTATGCTTGTATTACGATATGAAAAAACAGTAAAAATCATTTCACTTCATTGTTCATTATTACGCCTAGCGTCTGAAACTCACAAGGAAGGTTTCCTTACAGGGCATACTCAGAATACGTTGAAAAAAATGCTAGTGAAACTACTCATGTATGCAATAGCGGATCGGTCAAATTTAACGGCGGAATTTCAGTAGAAAGTCTGTAAAAAAATAAAATACTTTCGAATATTTGGCGCGCACGAAAGTGACACGCGATTTGGCGAGCAGGATTTTTTCCTTGCCAAAAGCAAACGATTTTAATGCATCTGAAAATTGTTTGGTTTTTTAGAATGCACGGTTTTTAATGAATTTAAACTTAATCAATGAAAAAGGTTATTATATATTCTTAATATTACATATATATGATGCTTGTTGCTGTAGTTATTGAATTTTATCACTGTAAAAATATTTTCTATGCCTTGCAAGTTGCAAATATCTATTTTAAGTTATAGTCAGCTGACATTTGATTGCCATAATACGTTTCCATATAGAAGACGAAGTAGTTTCCATAGCAAAAAAATCAAATCGACAGTGTTTTATCTGCCTTATTTTTGAGCTTGAAATAATTCAAATCAATTTAAATTTTGTTTTAAATCGTAAAATATGATATTTAAATTTTATTATAAATACATATAAATATATATGACAAACTATAGTTAAAACAAACTAAAAATGACAAAACTATAGTTAAAACAAATTAAAAATGACAAAACTAAAGTTATTTAAACTTAAGAAACAAATTCATCAGAAAAAGTTTTTTCTTACATAAAAGCGTATTTTTTTTTCATCGCCAACTGGTGATAAATCGCCAAATAAACGAAAATTTCCTTATTTTTTTACGGACTCTGTATCCGGGTTCCGCCAAAAAAATTTTTATAAACATATACATCCATATCAGAAGAACATTCTGTAATTTTTTTCAGATTTTTCTGGGTATACCCGTATGGAGACCTTCCTTGTCAGTATCAGCGGGATAAAAGAAATATTGAAATGTAATCGTTTCCGATAAAAAATGTGTGTTTTTCGTGTCAAAAATGAAGTCCCTTTCTGTTCGATTTTTTTAAAGTTATTTTTAGTTGTACTTAGAAAAAAATTTAATAATTTTTAATAATAAATTTTGTAATTAGGTTTTTTTTTTCAAAATCTATAGGTCAAAATTTAAAATGAACGTCTTTACATCTTCATCCCGATGCTACTAATAAAATAACCGGCACTAGACGGTGCTGTGCTATCTGATCTCTTAACTGCCCAGTTTTAATGTGCTTTAGCCGGATACGGAAATTGAATTCTCGGTATTTTTCCAGTATAGGAGGCCTTGGCGAAATAGAGAAAACTGCCTTGACGAAGAAGAAAATTTGGCAGCATATTTTCTGGCAACATATTTCACATTTTAAAATGTGTTGTTTTCATGGTTGTAGTGGGTAGCTGCCCGGGTACCCACCCAGCTGCCCGCCCGGGCTGGGTTTTTTATAAAAAGCCTAGGTAAAAAACCCGGGTTTTTTAAAATATATTTCTGGAAAAGAACAGATGATGTAATTGTTAACAGTTTATGGTTATTTTGTTTTATTTATTCACTTCTTTGAATCTCGGAAAATATATTTGTATTAATTTACTTGCACTTTTAGATTGGAAACAATTGGAAAACACACAATTGATAGCTTTGCAATTTAAAATTTGTTTGGGTACTTCTTAGTTATCCCGTTGACCAAATTAATGTCCCCAAATTGTAAGATTAAATGCCAATAAGGGTTGCCATTAATTAATTAATTGTAAGATTAAATGCCAATAAAACCATTAATTCGACGTTTTATTTGTATTTTTATTAATGTTTTACTAATTTATTTGATCTTTTGTTATTTAAAATAAAAATTATGTCAATGAGTTAAATTTGGCGAAAGTGGTCGACGGGTTAACTAAGAAGTACCTTTGTTTGTTATTTAAATTAAAGTGATCATATCTATATATGTATTTTAAGAACAGAGAAAAATGGTGAGATCATTATTAAAACTATGAAGTCTTTCCCATCTATTAGACTATGAAGTGTTCACAAAGATTGTATTTGAGATCAGGATTGCCACTTATTTCGGCAATCAAATTTCTTGTGCTTTACTGAGCAAAATATTAAATTTTCCCAGAGTAATTCCTCTGAGAATTTTCAAAATTTCAACGGGTAAATTTTGCAGAGTACCAAAGTTTAATAAAATTCCTTGTTTTTAATACTCAATTTTAAATTCCTTCAGATTTTCTAGTTTTCCCTATACAGTGGCAACTCTGAAGATTATTATTTGTGAGGAAGGTGGAATCATCGTCCACATTTTGGCAATTTAATTTACCCGGGGAAAATTGCCCATTTAACCCGGGTTTTTTAATAAAACCCGCCCGGGCTGGGTTTTTTCTAAAAAACCCGGGTTTTTTACAACCCTGGTTGTTTTCATCTATCACTGCAGAACAAACGAGAAAAACTGCTCATATTCTTGCACACGTGTTGGATATTTTTTAAAATAGCTACTGCGGGCACATATACAAATGAACAGCTTTCATTTAAAAAAAAAAAAAAAAAAAAAAAAAAGCAAAATCGGTTCAATATGAAGCTTAAGGCAGATTACTAAAAAACAGCCTTGTTTTTTAAATATATAGTATTACGTTGCTTGTTTATTATGGAAAATTTTGTTTGTGTTATTAAATAAATTAAAAAGGACACATATTATTTTCATTAAGTTTCCATTCATGATAAGCTTAGTGTGCCACAAGATAAAAAAAAAAAAGTTGAGAAACACTGAACTATAATTACATGAATCACATTTAGTTATAATAATATAATTATATATATTTAATTATATATAAAATTATATATATACCATTATATATACATAATTATATTTATGTTATTTTATATTATATTATAATTATATTTTTATACACTAACTATATCAAAAACCCGGATAGAGAAAACAAAAATCATAATTAGAAACTTGGGTTTTTAAATATGATGACATCAATTTATAAATTTAAAGTAAAAAATTATTTACAATTAGTTCTAATATGACTATGTAAATATCTAAATGATGGGGGCGGGCAGTATTTCATAGACGATATAATTAATAGTGAACGTGTATAATTTTACTTCTAGGTTATTAATATTTGTAGGAAAGATTTAATCTATGAATTAAATTTAGTATACATTGTCAAGGTCACGTCAAGGAAAATAGAAAATTATTAGATGAGAACTAATAACGTAATTAGATAGAAAAAAAAAAAAGAGGATAAAAATTCAAATTACGAAAACCATAAACCATAAAAGTGGATTTTTAATAGTAATTAGTCTTTTTGTAAGTGTTTAAGCAATTAGAAGAGCAATATGGTTCAACAGTTAGAAGTAATTAGTTTTTCATTAATTTGACTTATTAAACGAATTTATGAGTGTCATTATGAAGTGCATCCTTTTTGTTCATACAAAGTGCGCAGTGAATATAAATGTCGAAATGCCATTTACTTTTAAAAAGCTACGTTTTAATGACCACAGTTTTTAGCTGCGTTTATTTATTTTAATGTTCATTCTTACTGACAACATAAAAAAAAAAACCCCTAAATGATTACATTTATTATTAGAGGATTAGCACTGTGAGTTTATATATTCCTGGCAAAAAGATGGTTATAGTGATTCAAAATTGGGTTTGATTTAGTTAATTGAAATTTTATGACACATCTATATTAATGAAAGAAAGATGTTTGTGTGTGTGCCTGTCTGTCTGAAAATTTGGAGTAGAATAGTCTAAGGTAGATACTGGTGCAACGGGGGCTCAGACTTTTCATCTTTTGTTAATTAACCAAGATATTAATTAAAAATCCTTATGAACATAACAAAATGGCGCAAAAACTCCCAGTCCGGCGCGGCGGGCGGCTGGAATGCCATTCAGGAGAATCTGAAGCAGAGAACTGAATGTGGGAACTCAGAATTTTTTTTCCATCTTTCTCAACGCGCATGGGCCCAAACCGTTTAAAATAAAGACAAACTAAAAACACATTTTTTTATTTTGTATTCTTTTATTTTCGAAGGCGCAAACTGCATAAAAATATACGAATTGTATCCCTTTCAAAACATTTTATGAAACAAGTTTGATTTCGCAGTGATTCCCCCACCCCCCCTCACCAAACCCTCGGAGTCAATCGCATGGGGCTCAATTTTAGAAATACGGATAAGCAAAAATAACGCACTTAATTCAGATACTTTCTTTTCAACGCCTGTGCAATGCATTTTCAAAAATACGAATATTAATCCTTTCAAAAAAATGCACGACTTGAAGTTTTTTCGCGCCTCCCAAGGAGGCTCATTTTTTTCTACATAAAAGTAACTATACATAATATACAACATAAAAGTAACTGTCGGTATTTTAACACAATCTTTTTACACATTCTTTGTACACTCGATTTACACCACATATAAATATATAACATATAATATAATATAACCACATATACATATTTCGAGATATAAAAATCTCGAAAAATTCGGACGATTAGAAGTGTTAAAAAAATAATGAAATTTACAAAATTTTCGCTTAGACCGTGAATACGCGGGTGGCTTTTGCTCATGATTTTACAACTAAATATCCACATTTTTTGCATGAAACTTATACGCAGGCTTCCAAAACATTCTACTTATAACATAAAAATTTTAAAGAGTTCGTACGATAAAAAATGTTTTGTTTTTAATGTCAAACGACGAAGAAAAAATGAGAAGAAAATATAACACTGTTACTACTAGATATCAATTTTGTTTGTTTACACAGGTTTCAAAACCCTTATATTTATAAACTGTTAATATTTATAACAATTTCAAAGAGTTTGAACAATAATAACTATTTTTCTTTCAATATAAATGGCCTGATGTGCAAACAAAGTCTTCGTACAAGTGCCTTTACCAATAAATATCACTATTTCTTCACGAATGTTTCATACGGGCTTCGAAACAATTATGTTCATGACTCATAAAAATACGAAAGAGTTTGAAAAATTAAAACTATATTTTTTTTAAATGAAATGACCCGATGTGAAAAAAAAAAAAAAAAAAAAAAAAAAAAAAAAAAAAAAAAACACACTTAAAAATTCTGAATCTGCTATTTTTGTCGAAATACGGAAAAGTATATAACACCCACTTAATTAGAGTACATTTTGTTTTAAAACGACGTATTTTTTTATATAGTATATAAATACTGCGGGTACTCCGATACGAGTTTGGTTTAAAGCTATAAATTCTTACAAAATCGGGTTAAAGATATAAAGCCATAAAAATTCCAGGTATATTTATTATGTATATGGAAAAGTAAGTTCCGTTTTTCTAATAGATGGCGTAAGTGTTCTTATATGTATTGTGTGAATCTGGTAATACATGCTTTTGAAAAGTTGTTTCATAACCTTCAAAACTTAGTTATATGACATTTGATTAAAGTGTAAACAACATAGATTTTTATTCGATTTAAAATAGTACTGTGCCAAATAATCGTCATTTGCGGGAGGTTTTTTTATTACTTTTATAATTTAAAAAAAAGAACTGTTCAAAGTCATCGTTTACTTGAAGAAGCTTACGATGAACATGCGTTTACTGATAGTATGTGTAGAAAGTGGTTCGCCAATTTAACCCTTAAATGCCGGGTGTTGCTTTTCGGCAGCATACCCAATTTAGGCTCTAAAATACTATTAGAATAATATTGGAGCTACAAGGCCTAATGTTGTCAATAAAATACATTCTGAAAATATTATTAAATCGATTCTCAACATGTAGATGGCAACACTTGTGCTGTTTAAGAATAAAGATAGATTTATTTTTTCAATTGTTGCTACTTGCTCTTTTTGTTTTGTTTGGAAGCATGCGAAATACCCTATTTTGTTCTGCAGTAAGCAAGCACAATTTATTTCTTATTATAGTTCCTAAAATTCTTGTGTGTTTAATCTTATAGAATTTTATCAAGGAAAATTATTTTTTCAATTAAACACCAGTATTGCCGATTAGTAACAAACTGTTTTTTAGCCATAAACTATACAAGCAAAATATAATTTTTTAAAGTATTTTTCCCATGATTTATTTAAAAAATGAAAGCCGAAAAACATTATTACAATGATTTTTGAAAAATCAGGCATTTAAGGTTTAAAGAAACATTTATTCTATGTTAAAGACGCAGAACGTGAAGCTGGAAATTGCAAGCCTTATTGGATGCAGACAACAATCAAGCGCAACACGAATTAGCAAAAGCATTGAATGTTGATCAATCCGTTGTCAGTAGACGCCTACATGGAATAAGCATATAATAACATAAATAAACATACAATTTTGACCAAAAAACGGAACTTAATTTGCATATACCCAGTAAGATTATTATCCCGGAACCTGCAAAGGAGGACGGGTCAGATAGTTCAAGAGAAATTTTTAATATAATACGAATGGATAAGTAAATAAAACTTTTCAAAAGTAAAACTTTAATTTAAAATTCCCAGATTATTCTTTTTACTTACCCATCATACGTAGTATAGGGTAAGTCTTGTAATCGTTTTAAAAATCGAAAAAAAAAATTTTGACGGATTTACACGTTTCAGTCACTGGAGATTCCGAAAAACATATTTTTAGAAAAAAAATTTGTCCGTCCGTCTGTATGTGTGTGTGTCTATAAACGCTCTATCTCCCGAACGAATTGAGATAGAGACTTGAGATTCAGTGTGTACTTAGGGAGTAATAATGGAAAGAAGCATATTGAATATCAGTAACCTCGATTAACCGGAACTATTTTTTTCGGACTCTTGAAATATTCGTTCTGATAAAAGGTACACAAAAATGTTTGAAATTGTTTATTTGAAGGAGTGAATATAAAAGACAATAAAAAAACATAAATTTTGCATCATGAATGAACTCGATCGGATAATTAGTTGCCGAAATATTTGTAATTCTATTTTTCACACTCTTCGATTTTTCATGACCCTGTATTTCATTCAAATTTCAATTCAATGATACATTTTAATTGGAAATGGGACGCTTAATCCGAGGCAGTAAACTGTTAGTTAATAGGATTATAATTTTTCGAGTTATAAGGATGTTTCTTTTACGCAATTCGGTAATACTCGATTATCCCGCCGACCAAAAAACTATCGCCAAACTATAAGATTAAATGCCAATAATGGCTTATCGTAAATGTCAAGCATTTAATGCCTCGCCATACCTATAAGGGGGTTTACCATAGGATCACCCAACCGGAGCACCCACCAAATTTGGCATAGGTTCAACGCTCCGGCGGAAAACCCCCACCACCAACTACAAAAACCACATACAAGATAACAGTCCCAGAAAAAACAGAAAAACAGGGTTAATTGAAGCAAACTATAGTGAAAATCTCACTGGGCCTCTGTTCTGTCGCCAAATGCTCCCAAGTTCGTCGCCAACTTGGTGGTATATCGCCAAATTTGGCGGCCAAAAGTGACGCCAAATTGGCGGTATCTCTAATATTTTGCCAAATTCCCATAGACTTCAATTGTAAACCAATAGCGTTTACTTGCTTACAGAAAATCAACAAATTGAGATATTTTAATGCAACAAAAAGTAATATTAGCTTAAGGGGTTATATTTAAGGGAGTACAAATAAATTAAATTATGAATAAAAGTAACATGGTACAATGCTTAGCAAATATCACATGTTTTATTTTCATATTTTATATTATCTATATCCATGATGGGTAAGTATTACGGTGGCTCCCACCGACTAGTTTACAATAAAATCTAATACTCAAAACTTAATTTACATCTGATACATTTGTTTCTCAGCCCAGCAATTATTACTACAAAACTTCAAATTCTAAATTAATTTTAAGATGAAAACTACTGAGATACCGCATCTCTCCTTTTCCTGTGGTCAGTTTTGCTGGGGCTATTCCCAAAAAGTTCTGCAGCGGACTGGCCGAGATATCAATCCAGGTTTTAATCCAGTAACTTTACAGTACAGTCCCTTAACATTCGCGAGGGTTAGGTTCGCGGAAACCTCCGCGAATGTCAAAATTGAGACTATGTTGAGACTATCTTTCCGTGTATAAAAGGAGGTTAGGTTTTATGATTTTTTTAATTGAAAAAAGCAATTGAAACACAAAAATGTATTTATTAGGCATTAAAAAGGACATACTGTAAATAAATTTGAATAAATATAAACATATTATACAAAGTTTAGTTGCTAGTTTATGTCGAAAAAATTTATTGATATACGATTGTTTGGAAGAATGTTTATGAATTTCCATATAAGGAAAAGTTGCGGCTTCAATTTCTCTTTTAAATCTAAGACACCTCACAAGTGAAGTATCACATTCTACTGCTTTCTCAACGCGTTGTTCTCGAACCTTTAAAATTTCCCATACAATTTTTTGCAAAAAATTTTTCACTTCCACCAAAAATTTTAATTTTAGAAATTTTAGGATATTTTTATTTTTAGCATTAAGTCATGTTTCGGGCTTCTTGGAATGACCGATCTATATTTTGCCTCAATACAAGGGCTGAAATTCTCGATACTTAGGCTATACAGTACATTGCAGCTGTCCAGTATCAAATAGTTCACTAAATTGGTAAAACAAAGCGATTTTACTTTGTAAAATATATTCTTTACAAAACAAAATTCGCGAATAATCAAGTTAAGTATTCGCGAATGTTGAAATGTTCTTCATTTTTTATTTCGCGAATAATCAAAACTCGCGAATGTTAAGGGATTACTGTATTACGTATTTCCCGTCGTAGCCCCCTACTGGGAAAAATTAGAAGTAATGAATAAAAGGTAGGGCATCAGGAAAAAGGCGCGCTTTTCCGGTAAAATGAAAGGTAAAGAATGATCCTGGTTCTCACGACGACTGGCCTGACTAGGCCTGGCTGGCCTAATAGGTAACTAAAGAAAGAATAAAAATCAGGTCCCCAAACAAACTTGTCTGTGTATGATTACTTATACCAGATTACTTATACCTCAATCACCAAAAAAATCACTGTGCTAACAATGATTCTGATAAAACCAACTCTTACAGAAAAATGAAATTAAAAACTCGTCAAAAGCGGCCAGAAAAAAAAATGTTAAATTGGGTTTATCTCTAATCTTTATTTAGCTTTTATTGGTGAAATTAGTACTTAACTTCGAAATCTACCTCCGCCTGTATGCCGAGCCAGCAGGGCTTTTTTTTTACATAAAGCTGTTTAAAATAAAATACATAATTGATGTAAAATACCATTTTTGAAATTTAATTACAGTTTATGACGAAAAAACTATTTTTACTTCGAAATATCGCATTTGATTATGATTTTTATATTGATTTATAATTTCTGAACTACAAAAGAGAACCTCAATTTGTAATAATATCATATAAAAATAAATTACATACAAAACTTTTAATATTTCAATTTTTCTCAGAAATTCATCAAACGTGTTCTTATTCAGAATCGAAAGATGAAAAAAATTATGAAAACAACAAAAGACGTTTGCATGGAATTTAAAACTAAAATAAAATATTTTCGCTAAAAGATAAAAGCAAAATTCAAAACGCCAAAACATAAAAGTAAAGTTATAGCCGGAAGCAATACATTGTTTTTTGAAACAAAGAATTCCATATAATTTCCGTTCAAAATAAAATATCATTTGCCAGTATTACATATTGAAATAAATTATTGATGAATAAAAAAATAAATACAACAAGTAAAATACTTGTGGATTACATTTCTGGCTTTACAAAAAAAAAAAAAAAAAAAAAAAAAAAAAAAAAAAAAAAATACACGTTATTTTTACTTGATTAAAAACTGCTTGTTCAACAAACTTGAATATTTTAATTCTAAAATAATTTATTATGCTGGATATGTCAAGTGCACATTGGCATACATCATATAAAAATAGAGACATTTCATGCGTCTTTTAGGCATAATTTTTGGTTTAAGTAAAACTAATAAGTCTAATTGTTTTCCTAAGTACTAATGGTTGCAGCTAATGATGGCAGCTCTACAGACTAAAATGTGCACTTGGGGAAAAACGATGGAGCATTTCCGTTTAATTTGCCAATCTGCCACAAAGGGATAAAAATTCCAACTAGCAGAAAATAAAAACTTCTTTTATTTGTTGACTTTATTTAATAACAGAGTTTAATCTACAGGTCTAATTTTTATTTACAATTATTTATTAGAGAGTCCATTGAAACTTATTTAAGAGGTTCAGGCGTTTGTAACGATACGTTATCTTTTCGCATCAAGAATATATGGATTGAATGGTTGGACAACTTGCGGAGTTGCGACATAGAGGGATCACGTACGATAGCGAAAATGGAGGGGGCGTTATATGTTTACTTCTTTATATTCGATGATTTTTTTTCCAGTTTTCATATGCATTGTATTTATAATTTCTGTTATACATTCTGATGACGACTCAGTTATGGAGTTGAAACATGTCAATATAGGTTTTTAATATACTTTTAATGTGTTTTTTGTAACGTCTTTTAAGCAAATAAATATTTTATTATATATTTTGACTTTTCCGTTTGGTATATATATTGTGATATGGTTATTAGTGGACGTAATTAAGACTTGTAACTATTTCCTATACTTACATTTGTAATACCAGAATATTAAAAATTAATAAATACTTTTTTATTTTTATTTACAATTATGCTGCATACTCAATACTTAATAAAATTTCTCCGTACTTGTATACAACCTTTCCTTATTTATATGCTTCCATATGTTTACAGGGTGCCCCCGAATGCATGGGCCAAACTGTAAGAGAAGGTAAAGTATACATAAAGAAGTAATTTTGGTATAGCAATGTGGGATCGGAAATGAAAAATTTTAGGCGAAAAACAAGAAATGCGGAGGAAACGAAAACAAGCGTTTTATTGACATAAGTATTAAAGTAAGTGCTGAAATGTGCCACCACCAACATCGATACATACCTGGAAGCGTCTAGCAAGTGATTGGCGTACCCTTTGGAAGGCTCCATGTGTCTCATCTATGTGACACCAGTTGAATCTGATGAGGACCTCATTGCAAGACTTTCAGTCGTTGCCGCAAATGTTCGTAAAACATTTGGAATCTGCGAAAAGGTACGCCGATCACTTGCTAGACGCTGACAGTGGCACATCTCAGTACGTACTGTAATTGTTATGTTAATAATACGCTTGTTTTCATTACCTCCGCATTTGTTGTTTTTCGCCAAAATTTCCGACCCCACATTGCTATAGCAAAATTGCTTCTTTACGTGTACACAGCATAACAACACATAACCATACGCTGCATAGATTTTATTTACTATTTTTATAGTAATTTGTTGCTATTATTCGCAAATTATTGCTAAGAGACCACTTTGCACACAAGAGAAAAGTCACGATCACACAATTTTTAAAATGGTACTTTTTTGTGTGTGAAGTACAAGGTGTCCACATGAAACCTCCTTGATTTCAAATGTTAACTGTACGGAAACCACGAGTCCTAGAGATTTGCGGTATCATGAATAGCAACACAACAAGTTCATTTATACACCTGTCCTGTACGTAATGCTTGTGATCTCCGCCACAAAATTACGGAAGCCATCGATTAAGTCACACCTGACATGCTGCGCAACTCGTGGATTGAGATTGAATATCCAGTGAACAATCTGAGAGCTACAAACGGAGCCCACATCGAAATGCATAATCCATGAAACTAACCTATGATTTATTGAAAATAAAATTTGATTTCAGTGTAATATTTTATGTCTTTTCTTTCTTATATTTCTCTTTTCAGATACTATTTAGTTTTAAGATTTTTGTAAATTTAAATATAAATATTTTTCATTCGCACTTAAAATTTAAAAAAAAATAACAACTTACCCTAATGCCAATTTAAGACGTTAAATAATTCGATTCCCGTGTTATTGTCAAATTTTCTTCCCTATCTCTATCTTTTATAAGAATTATAATTATATTTAATCATTTTGCCCTATCACAACGCAGGGCGAAGTAATGTTTCTATCTTTTAGTACTAACCACTGCACTTTCACGCGACCAGGTATGGGGTGTCTGATTCGGTACTAGAGCATACATAGACAGAAATGTAACTTTTTCATACAAATAAACGTTTGCTGCAAAATAAACTTGTTATCATGACATATCAATAACGCATATAAAAATATTAATTGTTTCGAAAAAAAAAACATTTTGTAGCAAAATAAACCCGTTGTGTTGCTATTTATGATACCGCTAACCGCAAACCTCTAAGACTCATAGTTTCAGTACAATTAAGCTTTGAAATCAAGTAAGTTTCATGTAGACACCCTGCATTGTAAAAAGTAGCGTCTGTGCTCTCTACAAACTACTAATTTTTTGTATCGCTACATTACATTTTTCAAAATGTAGTGACTACTGTACTTTCGCCGCTACTTATGTAGAGCTACTTTCAACCACTGCCCCATTCACGGAGAAATATGAGTATGGTTGAAATTTTATTTACCCTGAGAAAATAAAAGGGCCAATAAAAGTAATCTTTACATCGTTTTGTTTTACGAAAATACATTGCTTAAAAGAAAAAAAAAATCCTGTCATTTGTAGCATCTGTAAGAGTTTAAAATTACGAACTGTCGATTTTCATACCCACATTACCCATAGCCGAGGGTATTTATTTTTATTGGAGGATTCTGAAATATAGCATAGGGTGATTATGTATGCGTGGGGGATAAGAGATTTAAAATGAGATATAAAATAGCTTACATTAATGTACCTCCTTATTGAACACACATGACGCGAATTTGATGCATTTTTTTAAATAGTTTTGGCAACAGCTAAACTATAAAGAAATCGTTCGGCGATAAACAAAAATAAAAAATGCAATTTTTATGCAATTTTTCACAAGCAAAAGAAATATAGTTTTTTTTTTTAAATTAACATAACGATTGAATATTTTATTTAAGAAAAGGGTGAAGTAACCGTTAATTTTTTAAGTTTAAGCTATAAAAGTTTCGCTACTGAACCAAATTCAATAACTTTTCGATACTTTTGACAGTATCTAAACTATAAGGGGATCGTTAGGCAAGAAATAAAGGTAAAAAAAAAAAAAATACAATAGTTATGTCATTCTGTAAACAAAAAAAAAAAATCTATTTTATTTATTTCTTTTTTTTTATTATTAACATAACGATTGCACATTTTATTTAAGAAAAAGATATATCAATGCCAGCTGTACTGAATATGACCTTTTTTGCTAGGCAAGTCACGTAACTGCAGTATGTTTTACTTTTAACTCTTGCCTAACGATCAGTTATAGCTTAGCTACTACCAAAACTATTTGAAAAAAGTTTTGAAGGAGCAACAAGTTTTTGAGTGTAAGGCGAATAAGGTACATCAGTAGCAGCGATATTATATGTTACTAGGGTGCTCTGCTCCTTGCTCACTAGTCCTCGCCAACCCCCGTGAATTGCCAGGCAATTCACATTGTTACCGTTACCACTACGTGTACCCAGCTCGCTTCGCTTGCTCGACACTTTTTGCTGCAACTGTAGCCAGAATGAATACTATGATAAATCCTTTTAACTTATGAAATTTTCAAAAAAAATTAAGGTAAAAAAGGGTAAATGAAAACTTCGTTGAAATCATAGTTAAAAATGCCTTTAGTTGGTGCTACCAATAGGCATAAATCATTTTAACATTATGAAATTCACCAATTTTTGAAATGTAATATAATTAGCGGAAAAAGTTACCTTGGAACACAATTAATTTAAAAGTCATTGCGCATAATATTGTACAGTGCGGCTTAAATTCATTTCGAGAAACTCTTCGAAAAACACTACCTGATAACAAAATAGTTCAACATAAATCAACAAACCCTATCCAAAGTTTATACGACGTGAACAATACCTCTCATACTCTTGGCAAGTTAACAAAACGTAAACAACACACTTTCTGGTGTGTCTAAAAGAAACTTTTGATCAAAAAGCTGATTTTCTGAATACATCACGTGACCGTAAAACAAGCCAATGGCCATTGCTATTCTTACATTTGCCAAAAGATCGTACTGTGTTTAAAAACAGCTCCTGCTCTGAATTTTAATTTGCAGAATTAGAGGTAAAGACTAGTGAATATGATGTCATATTGACAAAAATCGTACTAAAATACTTCAGTTTTATATAAACTCTAAAGCTCATGACGTTATTGGGAGTCCCTAACAAACTATTCCTGTGCATTTCCTGGCTTTTGCTGCGCTATTTTCAGGGACGTAACTCCTTCACACTATGGAAAACTTTCTCAGAAATCGGTTGTTTGTTTGAAACATTTCTACCGTGTGCCATGATACTTTTGGATTCCATATTAGAATGAATCCTTTCTTTCAAATATGACATCATTTTCATCATCAGAACCATTCATCCATTCCGAGATTAGGGCGCCATTTAAGAAATTCTTTTAAAATTCCTGAGTTTCATTAAATATTCATTTTAATTAATTGGAAATTATGTAATTTTCAGAAATATTATATTTTGTGTATACCAAGAATCTTTAAATAAATAGCAATAGTGCAGTATATTTATGCGCACGAATAAGGATCAGGAATATGACGTCAACACTGACACAGTTATAGTAAATATTTTAATTCATGGATGAAAATGCATCTTTTGTTTTCCGAATGACGTCATTATCTTCATCGGAAATATTTCGTTTTTCATATTCCTTAAGATGAAAGATTATTCACTATCATTTTATTTACACATATTAATTAATATTATTTCTCAATAAATAATCTGAGTTCTGCTCTTACGCGATTAGTGCATAATCAAACTGAATCGTTTTAATATGTTCACATTTTATGAAAACCATTGAAATTTTTCTTTTAAATATAACATGAGTTTAAGTCGAGAAATCACTCTTCTGATTGGTGGAATTAATTGTGTTACTGCGGTTGTTGCCAAATGTCAAGCAACAAATTCAGCCCTATTTTAGCGCCACGCAAGAGAAATATATATATACATAGATTTCGCAACTGTTAACGCAGAGACCCCTTAATGCAGAGGTTTCGTTGATTCAGATATTTCATTGACTCGTCTGTTTTATCAAATAAGTTAGAATTGGGGATTCTGAATACATATCATGAGCAGACGGATAGTTTATGAAGTAATTTTGATTTTTAATAAGGTACACAGGGTTTAATTTCTAACAAAAAAATATATATATATATCGGGGCTCAATATTCTGGAGTAATAAGAGCTGTAGTGTATTCCCCCATCACATAAACCCGCATATTTATACTTCATAAAGATTTTTTAAAATATATTTTTACTATATGTACATGGATATATCATTGCCTCAAAGCAATAGTAGGACATCTAGTAATAATAGAAAATGAGATGGCTGACTTACAGCTATGAAAAACTGTGGCTGTATCTAGTGGAACAGTAGGGAAATTTTATGAAACACAACTGAGATATTGTATTAAACATAACTAGATGTTCTACCAGGGCCGAAACTAGCCTTTTTTGCACCCGGGGCAAACATGGATTTTGCCCCCCCCCCCCCCCCCCCTCTTCCACAAAGTATATTTACAAAGAGAATTTTACTAATTTTATAATAGACGACTTATTTTAAAATTTAAAATATGTAATCATAAAATATGTAATACTGAACTACGTAATCTACAGTGGGGAATCCAAAGAGGAGGTCCCTCTGAACATCAACAAAAATATTCTAAAGATCATTTTTAAAATGACATATTCAGTAGAGTACCGCCTAACCAAGTTTCCGCTTTCACCGAGTTATTTTCTTCTGATGGACTGATGGCTTCCATTATTATGAAACAGCCATTATAAATGAAGTGTTAGGTGAAGATGAAAGAGCAGTCGTAAAAAGTTAGAACTCTGGTTTTCTGGTCCGAATGGGGATAAAAAATGGCCAAAAAAAAATTATGGCCATTTTTTCCCCCCATTCAGACCAGAAAATCAGAGTTCTAACTTTTTACCAATGCTCTTTCATCTTCACCTAACACTTCATTTATAATGGTTGTTTCATAATAATGGAAGCCATCAGTCCATCAGAAGAAAATAATCCTTTCCACAGGTATAATCCTTCATTTGGCGCCCCTTTGTTCTGGCGACCGGGGCACATGCCCCCCTGCCCCCCCCCCCCCCCCCCCACATTAGTTTTGGCCCTGTGTTCTACTGTTGCTCTGAGGCGAAGATATATACATAATAAAATCTAATAAATGAACAGAGCAAAAATATTATTATTAGGATTAAGGAATTTTCAGAAATCCTACTCGCCAAGGAATGCTTTTTATCGAGTAGCAAAACACAAGACACAGTGCTGTTCCGCTGGTATTCGCCGACCAGTTTTTATAAACTCAGGTGTGTACCAACTAAAATTTAAAAATTCATTAAAATTTTAAAATTGATGTAAATTAAGCACCGCATGGAGCTAAAAAGTTGATTAATAAAAATATTTTATGAACACGAATAACCAGCTGTACATAACACGACCCCCAATAAAAATGCTGATACGGCTGCAGTTAAACTGTCTGACATTCTCCGTCGCCGTTCGAAAATCATTGGAAACAAAACCGTTGATTCTACACTTGCGAATACTAGGTATAAGAGTGCTCTTGCGTGTGCGACACGCTACATCACATATGTAAACATTTTGGTTAAAAAAAAAAAAATCAAATCTTCGGAGATAGTTGAAAAAAGAAAAAATTATTTAGGCTTTGGTTTTTTAGAAGTGCTGTTCCACTGGGTTCTGGAGCGCAGTATTTATGAGCCCTGTGAGATTCTGACCAATATTTAAACTCTGATGAGCTCCTGGGCAAATTAAGCAATGAAGGTACATGTATTGAAGCTATATGTTATTTGGAAACTGTTGTCGCCCTCCCTTTTAATACACATGTTTCATATATTCAGATATTTCATTGATTCGGATGTTTGTCAATTCAATTATATTTGAGGATTCTACATACATATCACGTGTAGATTACCGATGTTTTATGAAGTAACTTTGTTTATAGAATTCGTGAAATTTTCATCGATAATGATTAAACACTTTCAAATATAAAGAAAAAAAAAAACTTTTGAAAAATCTAACTCTGTAACTATATTATTAGTTATTATCTCAATAAATATCATAGGTTGATATTTTATTACGTGACTTGGATTTTCCACATTCGTGAAATTTTGAAATTTAAGAGTTCAACTATTTTCATATACAAGGAAAAGGATGTTTTAAAACTTTAAATCCTTAACTATAACAAACTAGAAATTTCTACGTTTTAACAAGAAACGTAAGAGTGTTGAAATCTAGATGTATAATTAATTACATTTTTTAAGGGAAAATATAAACAGTCTTTTATAGTGTTTTATCCGAAAGTGAAATTTATTAAATTTATATGCTAAAAAGGTTTTTCTTACGCTATCGCATTTTAAAATTCAAATAAAAAAGCCTGCAGCCAGAAATGTTTTAGAATACTTTACATGAATATATTACATGTTTTATTAAATTCAAATGATGAATTGTTTTGTTGTTTGATGAATAAAATATATTTATTTATTCAGTTTTACTTGAAGATTCTAAATAAATATCCGGGGCACATGATATATATTTTTAATTATTCAGTTTTATTGGACGCTTTTCAATAAATGTAGTGAGTAGATAAAAGATGTTTTATTGATATCTATTTATACATTCATCAATATTCAAAAAACAGTTACAGTAGGAAATTTTTAAATATCATTTGCAATAAATATGGATATTACGTTTTAACCTCATCACGCCCTTGGCCACATACACTATATTGCCATTAATGATCGGCAATTTTCAATTTTAAACATTTTGTCGAATATTTAGAAATATACTTGTCGGATTATTCTGGCATTTCAAGATTAAACAGAACTGGTATGACCTCATATTTAGCAATGTCGATTTGATAAGGGGGACAATTTGGGGGCCAACAAAAAATCAAAGAAAAAAATAGTACTTGGGATCACCCTGTAAAATAAAATGCACGAAATGATCTATCGCTACCGAATATAAATAAACAGACATTGTGCAATATGTGTATTCTTTTGTGTATGAATATCACGTATATTAATAGAGATATACCGATTTATTAAGGGATTTTACACAAATTGTCATTTTTTATTAACTGACTTTCAGAAAAAAGTTAGTATTTAGTGACTATCAACGAGTAGATTTGGAAAAATGCTTCGATTTTGATACTTCTTTTGATCATGGCATAGGCTCGTTCTGGTGGTTATCAGAGAAGAACTAAAGCATCAATAAAAAATTAAAATTAAAAAATAAATTAAATTAAAAATGACAATATGTGTAAAATCCCTTATCATTCAGCTGCTTTTAGAGAACAACTGAAAATTTTGCTCACTCTAACGCCGATATCTTTCTGAATTTTTACGATATTTGACTAGATTTTTTTTAATAAGTTGCTCCATAGAGTTGACTATTAAATTATGCAAAATGATCCTTGTTATCGTTCGCGCATGCGCAGATAAAAATTATCTCATACAACTGCTCATATTTTCTAAAATATTTAATATATTTATATTCCAATTGCACTATATTGTTTCTACTATATTTTGTCAATTTTTCTGAAATCGGCGTTAAATTTGGTTGAAAACCCTGTATGTTATAAGCAAAAAACATGCAAGAATTTTATAATTTTTTAAAAATAAATTGCTATATCTCTATTAATATACGTGCTATTTCTATACAAAAGAATACACATATTGCACAATGTCTGTTTATTTATATTCGGTAGCGATAGATCATTTCGTGCATTTTATTTTGCAGGGTGATCCCAAGTATTATTTTTTTCTTTGATTTTTTTTGGGCCCCTAATTGTCCCCCTTATCAAATGGACATTGCTAAATATGAGGTCATACCTGTTCTTTTTAATCCTGAAATTCTAGAAGAATCTGACAAGTATATTTCTAAATATTCGACAAAATGTCTAAAATTGAAAATTGCAGGTCATTAATGGCAATATAGTGTATGCGGACGTTTAGTTTTTCATAATTTTAATTACAGGTATCCCTCAACTTACGTAATAAATCTCGAAAATTACATTTATGAACATACCAGCGCACAGCGCATTTGATACGCATTTGCATACTTTTGATAATTGTTTTATAAATAAAAAAATGCATATAAAAACCACAACAATAATATAGTTTTATATATTAGACAGGGTTATGGTTTTATTGGGATATACAATCAAATCTTTAACAAAACAAACACAAACCTGGTTAAAATAAGGCAAAAAAAATAAACAAAAAAAAAAACCTCGGTATAACCGTTACAATCTTGTTAGCTGAATTCAAACCATAACGAAACCTAATTTTAAAGTTTCGATGAAGAGGAACGAATGTATTTTTTCTTCTAATTCCAATTGTTCGATTGATGTAGATTCTTCACCTAGTCGTTTGATGTAGATTTAAAATTGATATAAATTAATTCATGAATGCTCAATTTATAAATTTTAAAAGTGTTCTTTCAGTTTGTTTTTATATTTTTTCATAATTTTATAATTTATATCCAAGTAAATACTGCTGCATGCTACTTTATTCATAAAATAAAGCTGTTTAAATAATGTATATATATATTATATACATAATAAATATTGCAGTTTCTTACAAAATTTTACTTAAGCAATTTACAAATTCGACTTACGTAAAATTCCAGTTACGCAAAAGTTTACGGAACGCATTACTTACGTAAGTCGGGGAAGCCTGTACTATCAATAATATAAAGAACACAAATTTGATAATAACTTATTCACTGCAGAATCCCTCAACAACACAAGTTAAAATTTTATGATTTGGCTGACCGATGTACAGATAGAGATATAAGAAAAGCGTGAAGAAATCTTTCGGCAGTCAGTGTTGTTGGATTATTTGAACAAATTGTTAATATTTGATAAAAATAATATAAAATATCTTAAAATATATTAAGTTATAATTATTTGTAGAAATGTAAGAAAGAAATTCACTGTTAGCTTTTTATTTTATAAGAAATCATTTCCCTCATAAATTACCATTAACGCTCAGCGCCCACAAATGTGGACTTATTATTATTACTATTATTATTATTATTATTATTATTTTGAGTGAATCGCTATTATTATGTGTTATTGTTTTCATCTTTTTTTTCTTTTTGAATTCCCATTAATATAAAATGATTAAATCGTAAAAAGCAAAAATAAATCATTTTTATCTCACCATAAAAAAATCGTCCCCGAAGAGTTTAATTATAAATAAAGCAAATTTGGTTTATCGTTTAAATTTTTATTTTATTTTAAATTTTACGAAGCAATATTCTAAATTCTGGTCTTTCGAGAAATAAAAAAAAAATGAAGGGAATTGAGAGTTCATTTACAGAGTCTGCAATGAGTGTGAAATTTGCATAACAATTGCCAATAATAAATGTAAGAAAATAAAACCCTTAATAAACAACAAATATAACTATAATATAAACAAAATAAATAACAAAAATATAAGTAACAATCGCTTTTAATCCTTTTTTTTTTTTTTTTTTGATTTTAAACAAAAAAACTGGACACCCCAGCGCTTTCAACTGATTAAAACAGCCGTCATCAGGGACCACTTCAGAAAATGGATTTTATATTTTAAAAATCTTTTTCATGCATTTTTTATCACCTTTTTAGTAAACTGAATCATAAGTTTCGATTTTAAATATTTTATGCAATATCAAGGCGAACATGACGTTCCAGAAATTATACTTAAACGATATCTTTATAACTTCTATAAATATTATCCCTATCATCTAACTCGAATATTTATAGTTTCAATAAAGAGAAACTCTTCTCCTGCCGATAAGAATTTGTAGCAATTCAATCACTTATGTATGGAAACGGTATGAGTTTTCGATATGAATTCTATTTCATTATTGCCTAATGTTTGTCATTCCAGAAACTATTCAGCAAGTTTATTGATACAGGGAATATTAATTATAAAATATTATGGTCACGATATTTATTAACTTTATACCCGATGTCGCATTAATTTGGGTATGTTGGAGGAATTTTGGTACATATTGCATTTTCATTTTATAAAACCTAATGTTATTATTTTATAATTATTAAATTTATACACATGTTTATATTATGTTTCTCACTGTTTCAATAGGAAAACGTTTTAGATAAGCAAAGTTACTCTCTGTGGGCAAAAAAAAAAAAAAAAAAAAAAGGTACTTTCTTTTTTTTTTCTTTTACAGTTCTGTGAGCAGAAGTATCAACTTCAAAAGCACATTGCTATAATACCATCTAATCTACAACTTTCTACTTAAGATATGTTCAAATAACATTTTTTTTTACAATAATTGGAGTTAAAAGTTTAATTTTAAATAGCAGTGCTTAAACATGTAATTGTATTTTTTTTTTTTTTTTTTTTTTGGGGGGGGGGGGGGTAATTTAAGTAGGTCTAATTCTAGAAAATAACATTTAACCCATTTAAGCCTGAATTTTTGTTTTCTCAAATTTGTTGGTTAAATCACTTTAAAATGTTGCAAAATGAACTGGAAAAATACTAAAAAAAAATTACGTTAAAATATTTTTGTATTTATTTGATAAAATGTAAACGTTCTAAATATGGGAATATCCGTACGTGGAAAAATGCATAATTATATGCTTTGTCTAAATTTATATAAATTAAGCTTTTAAATTGTATATTATATGCTATAATTAATTTTTTTATGAACTATTGAAAAAATACATTTCTTTCTTTACAGAGACGGTATAAGTATTATTAGTAGACATTATAAGTATTATTAATAATAAATTAAAAATAATCATATTTGAGGCTAAAAAAACAATTTATTTTAAAATCATCTTAAAAAGGACTTTACATAAATAACTGTCTCCTAAATGGCTAATAGAAATATGTGCCCATTTGCGCCCTGCGCTCTATATTTTGTACATTACAAACATGCATAAAAAATAGGTTTGAACAATTAATTTTGCAATTTAAAAAAATACATCTTTCAAAGAAGTCGACAAGCTAAAATTATGACTTATTTATTTGAATCCATGACACAAAAAATACAAATAAACGTACTTTTTACATTTTATCTTGAAAAAGGAAAAATCTACAAACATAGAAAAAAAGGCCTTCATTTAAGCAAATAAATATCAATCTTATGCTGTCATCTCTCGGTAATAGACAAAGACATTTATAGGCAATTACTTCACACACTATTCATGTTGTAAAGAAGAAGAAAATTATAAAAAATTATTAAAATTCGAAACGTCCCAAAAATGGGACGATAGACATATATGGGTTTTAAACTAATCAAGTTGTTCTTTTTCAAACATGTATAGCACGTATGCCAGGAAACGATCCATAGTAAATTATGCGAATAATAGCAAAAAGACATTAGATGATGTCAAGAAGGACTTGTTAGTATAAGCTGCATCAATCTGTGTATACTTTTTATCCTAGATTTAGGCCTAATTATTTTTTCCTTAATAAACCTCTAAAATGGCTTCTTCATTTCTTAACATACGTAAATTTTCCTATAGAGGAAGAAGTAACTTAAATATAGATAAAACATAAAGCACATATGTACATAAACTTTATACCCAAATTCCCCCACCACGGAATGATTTGAGTATAGTTAATTTTTTTAAATATTTTGGGATAAAAGAAAACGAGAAAAATACATGTAAAAGAGATCAAATTGCTTAAAAAAAAAAAAAAAAAAAAAGAAAAGAAAAGAAAAAAAGAAAAAAAAAGAAATTCTGACATTTGTAGTATCCGTAACATTTTAAGGTTACGAAAAAAAAACAAATTCTGACATTTGTAGTACTTGTAACAAGTTACGAAAATGAGATTTTTACACCAAAGTTATTCCGCCAGGGAATAAATAGCAAATGAAGAAGTTTTGATGACGTTTAAAAGAAGAATAGAGTAAATTTCATGAGCATATAACGCATTTTTACAGAAAGTTATTTTAGCGTATGCTTATTGCGGCATTAGGAAATTAAAAAAATCTAGGAAATCATTTATTTATGGTGTACATCATAGTTTGTGACAAAAAAATATAGTTGATTTGTGAAAACTTAGCTGAGATAAGAATGTATTTCCAGTAAATATTTAGAGATATCTCGTTAAAAATTTATCCATAGATAGTTAAAATAATAAAACTTTGTAAAAAATCACCATAAAATTAAAACAAAACACAGGACGCGTTTCGAGCTAAAAACATAACAGCTCGTCATCAGCTAAGCATACACGTGTCCGAAAACGAACAAGTTCAAAAATGAACTGAAGAAAAAGAATGTTGCGAAGAATGCGACAGATGGCGCTACCTGATAGAGGGAATGCAAAAGGGAAATGTGTTGAAAAAAGATAGAAGAGAAAATGAAATGGAAAAAATGGAAATAAAAGAAAAAATAAAAATAAAAGAAGTAAATTAAAAATAAAAATAAAAATAATAAATAAAGAACTATAAAAGAACAAGAAAAAAAAATCCAAATTATTATTATTATTTTTTTTTTTTTTTTTTACAAAATAAAAAGAAAAGAAACAAGAGAAAAGGGAAAAGAATTACAAAATTAATTTCCACGCTGGAGATAGGAAGGGAGATGATGGGAGATCATTGACAAGATTAGCAGAATTTTTAGAAATAAAATATGCTTCATGAAAATCCAAGTGAGAGGGAGAGGCAGGGGAAGAAATAATTTTGGCCATGGAGAAATTGAAACAATGACTGGAAGACCAACAGTGAGAAGCAATCGAAGATTTAGAGATTTCTTGATTTGCAATATATCTCTGATGCTCGCCTAATCTGAATTTTAAAGCTCTCTTTGTTTGACCAATATAACCTAAATTGCAAGAGCAAGGAATGAAATAAACACCCCACCGGTTCTCAGTAGGAACAGGATCTTTTAGAGAAGAGAATTTAATTTTATTCATAGGTTTGAAGATAACTTTAAAGTTGAAACGAGAAAGTATTTTAGCAATTTTGAAACACAGAAGAGAATAAAAGGGCAGAACTATTATAGAATTAAAATTAGGAGGATTATAATAGTTCTGCCCTTTTATTCTCTTCTGTGTTTCAAAATTGCTAAAATACTTTCTCGTTTCAACTTTAAAGTTATCTTCAAACCTATGAATAAAATTAAATTCTCTTCTCTAAAAGATCCTGTTCCTACTGAGAACCGGTGGGGTGTTTATTTCATTCCTTGCTCTTGCAATTTAGGTTATATTGGTCAAACAAAGAGAGCTTTAAAATTCAGATTAGGCGAGCATCAGAGATATATTGCAAATCAAGAAATCTCTAAATCTTCGATTGCTTCTCACTGTTGGTCTTCCAGTCATTGTTTCAATTTCTCCATGGCCAAAATTATTTCTTCCCCTGCCTCTCCCTCTCACTTGGATTTTCATGAAGCATATTTTATTTCTAAAAATTCTGCTAATCTTGTCAATGATCTCCCATCATCTCCCTTCCTATCTCCAGCGTGGAAATTAATTTTGTAATTCTTTTCCCTTTTCTCTTGTTTCTTTTCTTTTTATTTTGTAAAAAAAAAAAAAAAAAAAAAAAAAAAAATAATAATAATAATTTGGATTTTTTTTCTTGTTCTTTTATAGTTCTTTATTTATTATTTTTATTTTTATTTTTAATTTACTTCTTTTATTTTTATTTTTTCTTTTATTTCCATTTTTTCCATTTCATTTTCTCTTCTATCTTTTTTCAACACATTTCCCTTTTGCATTCCCTCTATCAGGTAGCGCCATCTGTCGCATTCTTCGCAACATTCTTTTTCTTCAGTTCATTTTTGAACTTGTTCGTTTTCGGACACGTGTATGCTTAGCTGATGACGAGCTGTTATGTTTTTAGCTCGAAACGCGTCCTGTGTTTTGTTTTAATTTTATGGTGATTTTTTACAAAGTTTTATTATTTTAACTACTTCATATCGCCAGTTTTCGGTGCTGTTTCGCTGTTATCCATAGATGTTCAGACATTTTGATATTTATTTTTGGGAACAAGCGTTGCTTGATTTTTTTTTTTTCTTTTTTTTTTTTATGGCAATTTAAAACTGGTGAACTTTTTTTTTTTTCCCTATTAAAATCCCCTGACCACCGAGCAAAAGGGCAAAACTGTAATGTTATTTTCGCTGCAATATGTTTTAAATGCTAATAAAAGATGTTTTTTCCAACATGGTACAACATTTTTTATGACGTATTTAGACATATAAACCTATAGAGTATTAATCATAACTTAATTTTTCAAAACTGGATTATATCTGTAGAATTATATTAATTTAAATTGCAGTGAAACATACAGCTTAGAACGAATATATCAGTTCGCGGCGGTGAGAAGGTTAAGACTTAGAAGAAAACCCGGATTAATAAAACTAAATACAAGGTAAGTTTGGTTACAGTCGATTCACATTAAATTATAAAAATGTGGACGATTTCATTCAAAATCAGAAAGATTTAAAAAAAAATCATGAGCAATTAAATATCATAATTTCATCAAAAATTAGCAAAAATCCTTCAAGAGGGTTTTACATGCATCTAATATTAAAATATTCTATTTTAAGAAATAATCCTTTCTAGCTCAAGAAAATGTCTTCAATATTAGTTGTTAAAACTTTCAAAATTAAAATAAAAGTAAAATGATAAAGTTGAATAAATACTAAACTGAACTAAAATATAGATAATTAGTAGTGAAACACACAAATAACAAACACAAACTTTGCCTCACCAGTGGCCTAGAGGTTCTGCTCTCGAAGCT
The DNA here is from genome assembly GCA_963932465.1 of Maratus speciosus. NCBI lineage: Eukaryota > Metazoa > Arthropoda > Arachnida > Araneae > Salticidae > Maratus > Maratus speciosus. The sequence goes on from OZ010786.1 coordinate 309,289,778, forward strand.
GGTGGACGGGAGGTGCTGGGTTCGAACCCAATCGCGCCCGTCGGACTAATCGTTTGGAGTTTTCCGTTGTTTTCTTCGAACCTTGGATTTCCAAGCGTTAATACGGGTTAGGTTCCCTTAGAAGGGCACCCCCTCTCCTTAGGGCCTATATCCCTCGTGTCGATAATTGGCCGTCATAAACACAACCAACCAAACACAAACTTATTATCTTATCGAAGCGCCAGTGTTGGTGTTGTTTAAGTCGGCCAATTATCTACACGAGGGATATAGGTCTGGGGGGGGGGGGGGGCGAAGTCCTCCGCGAGAAGTCTCCCTTAGGGAACCCAACCCTACTCAAGAAAATCCAAGGTTCGAAGATAATCACGGAAAACTCCGAACGATTAGGCCGACGTGCGGGATTGGGTTCGAACCCAGCACCTCCAGTCTACCAGCTTTGACAGCAGAACCTCTCGGCCACTGGTGGCATCGAAGCGCCTAGGGGTCTGTACGGGCCGAAATTTTCAGGCCCGGGACCGGCCCGACTAATAGAAAAAAAATTCGGCCCGGTCGGAAAAAGTTCAAATCTCAGCCCGGGCCCAAACCGGCCCGAATGAATTTCTACAAAATATTAATTTGTACGTCGATCTGGTTAAAAATTTGTCTCGTACGAGGAGTTCTGACAAAAAACATTTATCTTAACTTTTTTTCATGTTTCTAATCTTCATTTTTATAGAAGTGCCGCTGGTTGCGATATTTATTTTTTTAGTGAATCACTATTTCTTGTATGTAAATGTTTCAGTTATCATTAATACTGTTAATCCATATTCCATGTATTGAAGGGCTAAAAATCTGAAAAAGGCCATACAGTATAATATTCTAAGACTCAATTACATAGAAAAGAAAAGAAAATGCGTCATAGACAAGTTCCCTTCTTAGCAAGTGTAAATGTATTATATATTCTTTTCTTACGTATTAGTATATTAATTTTGCATGGATCAACACGTTTTTCAGTTTAAAATAGGATTCCGTCATAGGCAGGTTATTTTTCACACGTTTTACTACATTTTAATTTAACTATATTTTATTAAGGGTAGAAACTTACTATTCTTTAAAAAGAATAAATGTTAATGTTTAATTGTAGAATAATGGAGATTTTAAAATGTATGCATTTTTTGCAAAAATCTTTGGGCCAGGCTTTCGTTTACCGACCTTTGAACGGACAGGCCACGCCGAGACAATGATTTTCATACGGGCTAACTCAAAACTAGGACTGAAAATTTGGGGCCGTGAAGACTAAGAAAGAAACCAGTCCCAGCTCTATAAAGAAAAAATAAGTTAGGCCCGGCCGGGCCCGATTCTTCCTGAAAAAAGTAAGGTCCGAACCCGGCCCAGCCCGTAAAGAATAGTCACTAGGCCCGGCCCGATATCCGTGAATGAAAATAGGCCCGAGCCCGGCCCGTGCAGAACTCTAGAAGCGCTAACCCATGCCCATATATCATCAGCAGTCAACGAATCGTATTGCGCATTACTGAGCCACAGTATTATTAATGACCAACCCACAAAGTTCTAACACAATAGAGATGCAATAAAACGTCAAAACGGTTTGCAATATGAAATCGATTATCGCTCAAATTTAAATGTCCTCATTCGGCCCAAATGTTCATTGGACTTTACCCATGAGTGGCAACAGTCACGCCTATGCGGGTATGTATCCTACGAAAAAGACTGTTTAATGAAGGAAGAGGAAGCTGAGTTAAAATGTTCTTCACGCCTATTGGTGTTTTTCTTCTAGATACCGGCAGCTGACGTGAGATGGGTAAATTCCAAGCTGAACAATGGCTGAATTTCATTGGATGGAGAGAGGTTTTCAAAGCGAACCGCACAAAGGTGCGTGTTGCATCTTTAACGTCACGCCAAATTAAAACACTTCCTCTCCATGTATTTATAACTCCGTGCTCCTACCATGAAGAACTTTATGCCAGACTCACTTCAAAAAGCAATGCATTTGCGTGTTACAAAAGACTTTTCTATTGTTTTTAAAATTAAATAGAATTGATAACGCTTTAAATAAATTAAAATTTAGCACAAAATCACTAGTGTTCATAAAGTCGTATATTAAAAAGAGAAAAAAAACGAATTTAAACTTTGCAGAAAAGGAAATCCGCGAGCCAACTTAAAGAAAAAAAAAACTCAATTATAATAAAAGTTTTGATGAAAAGTTATTGTTAGCAAGTAAAGGAAAAAAAAACATAACAGGGAAGCATTAATAAAAGCAGGAAATTTTCCTTACTTTTTTCATTTGTCACAAAATATGGGAAAGCAGTTTTAAATTAGAAGACGAAAACTCAAAAATAAATAAATAAAAAATGAGAAGAAAAAGATAATTTCTCTCACATTTTCTAGCTATGTTATAATGCTTTACATTAAACTGCTTTAAAATCGACACAAACGCAATTATAAGAAGAAAAACTTTTAAACGAAACTATGTTACATTTCAATTTCTTTAGGTTTTGCATGTTCAATTTTAACAAAACTAATAAATTATACACAGTTATTTATATTTATTATCTACTTTAAGTATAATTATTTAAAATGACAAAACACTTATATTATCTGATTCATTTAGGAATACATAAGTAACACTCACAAACATTTATAATAAATCTGAAAGAGAAAATAAAACCGTTAACAAGAAAAAAGTGCTGGAGAAAAGTGATTGTAAGGAAGTAGAAATATAAAAGATGAAGAAAATAAATGCGAAGCATTAATAAAAGCGATGAAATTTCTTTTATTTTAATTTTTTTTTTTTTTTTTTTTTTTTTTCATTTCATAGGAAGTATGAGAAAACAATTTTTTAAGCAGCTGACGAAAACTAAAGAACTCCTTTTATAAGAAGATAAAGAAAATTCCCTTTGCCGTTCGCATTTCCACAATATATCATCTTTATTTGCTCTATGAAATCGATGCATAAGAAAAAGAATTAAATGAAATTATCTTGAATAAACGGGTTAAATTATTTTGTATTTGCAAGAAAATTTAGTTCAGTTTTAACTAGATTATATGCACATTAACTTATGTTTACATTTTAAATTGGAAGCAAGTAGAAGTATAAATAACGAATAATGTACATAAATAACAGGCTTTAATAAAAGTCACACATTTTCATATATGAATATGTAAATATATATATATATATATATATAATATATACATATAACCTTTATATAATTACAGTTCATAATCTATTTCCATTTACTAAAAATAAAATTAATAAATTTAGCCTCAATACATTACACTGACATTATACAAAATAAAAATGGAACCTATGAATTGTAACACAAAATCAAGTTCAATACCACTAATTCACTAGCACATTACGGACGATTAATCCATTTAAAACATGTGAAAAACCACCAAGTTTGATGCAATAACCAATTAAAGATAAAAGATACAAATAATCAGCGAAATAATGTTGAACCATTAAAAGACGTATAATAAGCAAATAAAAGATCAATTGGATGGATGTATAAATAAATATATATTTATTTATTTATTTATTTATTTATTTATTTATTAGAGAGAGCATGCATGTTATTCAAGCAACTTACAAAACTACAGAACTCATTTAAAGGACATAAAATAATTTTCCTTTCACATTAGCTAACATTTAATTTTATTTACAAAAGCTATACATACTCAAATGTAAAAAAAAAAAAAAAAAAAAAAGACTTAAATGAAAATATGATGAAAAAAGAGTTAATTTTCTTTTGTTATTACAATAAAGTATTGGTCATTTGTAGCCAGAATTATAAATTACATATATTAATTACTTCAAAATAACTTTTGTAGATTATGAAACATTCATAATAATTATATTGGTTTATACTTAGAGAAGCAAATTCTTCTAGTTAGCGTTGAAAATCTTAAAAACACAAATTTATACTCTAAATAATTAATTTTAAATTTCTTGACGAAACTGATACATTCGCAAGCATAAGAAGATGATTTCTTTCTTTTTTTTTTTTTTTTTTTTTTTTTTTTTTTAATGAAACTACATTGAGATGAAGGGTTCCGTTATGTTTTTAGAAGCAAATTTAATTTAATTTTAATCAGATTATTAAATTACACACCATTATATACGTGTGTGTGTGCAAGTTTAATAGTATTCATGCGTTTCTATATCAAATGTAAATACAGTCGGACCTCTATTTAACGAACCTCTATTTTACGAATTTCTCTGTTTTGCGAACTTTTCCTTGGAACCAAGAACATTTTGCGAATTTCTTCGTAAAATAACCTCCAAATAGCGAAGTGCATTCTCTATTTAACGAATTTTTTCTTGTGATCTAATTTTTTTTTCTCCCCATTTCTCAAAGTATTTCTGGACATTTCAAACTTATTCTTTGTTTAAACACATTTTATGATGTTTAATGGCCTTGAACTGGTTTTACCAGGCGCCTTCTTTGTCAGCAGTGAGAATTCGGTAAGTACGGAAGACGAAGACGATAATCTCTTTAACTTAAAAAAATGTGGATACAGATGAGAAAAAAAGAAGAAATTAACCATGATGTGCTGACTGGTGATTGTATTTCACTAAATTCTGAAATTGAGATCTCGGAAACACTATCCAAATTGGATATTTTCGACAGTGTGAAAAATAAAAACAATACAGCAATGAATTGCGATGAAGACGAATATGATGATGATGGAAATGAACATGATGCAGGAATTAACAAAACTTCGAATGATGAAATGCTAAAATTATTTGAAAGAATCCGACGCGGATTATAGTTAGAAGAAAATACGCATGAAGGGTTTTTTGGTGCATTGCCAAGATGTGAGACGTATTATGAGAGAAAGCACTTAAAAAAAAAAAAAAAAAAAAAAAAAAAAAAACCTCAGGCAAAATTAACAGAGTTTTTCAGAAATTAAATTTAAGGACGCATATGTTAATGTATGGTTAAAATGATTTATAATTATAAATACGATAATGTCATTAAAATTCGTTAATTTTAATGTAAAACTATTTACTTTAAACAGAAAATACAGTGTATTCCCGGACAATGTTTTTTTTTTTTTCCTTGCAGATTTCAAAGATTTAAACACATAGAAAAAAAATGAATTAATTAGGGATATTGGTGGATAAAATTGTTGGAAAACGTAACAGTGTAAGTAATTTTATGTCAAACATCGCTTCGCTTGTGAAATGACGATTTCTTCGTGATACGTGCAACGCGTCTCTTTTAGTTGTGAAATATGTTCCAAGATGGCGACACTTCCGTGAGTCATCGCAGCGTAAGGTCACAAACTAAAGAAGGATTGTGTAAAAGACTTGTGTTTCGAAAAGGCGTCAATAGATCGCAGCACCACAGAAATTTCCTGATAAACTGATTTTAAATAGAACCTTTTTGCTTATTAAGCAGACTGTATTGTTTCAAGTTTCTTTTACTTTGTTTTAACTCTTGTGGGCCCCTATTACTTCTCACTTCTAGGCCCGATTTCGTGAGGCCAAGACGCACGGGATTTTAGTGCGTTAACTCTCAGTCCAATGGAAGATTTGCATCTCCTACTGGATTTTAATGTTATTACTTCTATAGTACCCACACTTAACTCTTTTATTTTATTCCTTTTTTTAGTGTGTATGTGTTCGTCCGTGTAACCTAGACATCGTCGTGCATTAAATAGTTTTTCTGTACAAGCGCATTCCCATCATTCTAAGAAGATATTTTTCACATCCAATAAATAAATAAAATATATAGTTTGTTTTCACATCCAGTAAACCAACGTATGTCTGCTTTACCAGAAAGGTAAGAAAATAAATTTCTATCTTTCATTATTAATGAAAAAACTTTTGGTATAACTATTTATATTTATACTGGGTCTTTAGCTTCACGCTAATCGCGAACTCACCCCTTCTAGATATTTTAATAAAAATAAATAAAACAAATCGATATAACTTATAAAAAAAAATGTGATTAATTACTTTTAGTAAAAATATTTAGTGTTTATGAATTTAAAATCTATTTTATGTAGTTTAAAGTATTTTAAAAGGCGAATCTGTATTTAACGAATTTTTCATGTAACGAACTTTTTTCCGGGATTTAGCGACATCGTTAAATAGAGGTTCGACTGTACAAAATTAAAAACGATGCAGACAAGGAAATGACCAAACATATTTCATAAATCTGAAAAAGACAAAGTATCCCTTAATAATAAATAGTGTTGGAAAAAAATTATTGTAAGTACATAGAAATATAAAAATATGAAGAAAAGAAATGGGAAGCATTAATATAAGTCGGCGAAATTTTCTTTTTTCTTTTATTTGACAGGAAGTATGAGAAAGCCGTTTTTTTAAGCAGTAGACGAAAACTAAAGAATTCCTTTTATCAGATAGAAAACAAAATCTTTTTTACATTTTCTAACAACGCTATTTCATTTTGCGTTCTTTTGAGAAATCTATACATACACAAACGTAACATCAAAAACAGTTAATGAAACTACATTGATAAATTGTTTCAATTTCTTTGTAAGCAAATAAAGGAAAATTTAAACGCATTATTTTTAAAAAGGTGTTTCTATTAGATGTTTTAACAATAATTGATTCAAATTATACAACACTCATGATAACTTTGTTGATTTACTTTAAAAGATAAGTTCGGATTAGCATTGAAAATTCTATATACAAGGTGGCCCAGAGGGTAATGTTTACAAAAAAGTCTTATAGATGGTGCTAGGCTATGAGCCAGATAAATCATACATGGTACAGTCGTAGAAATAAGAAAGTAAACACCACTTACTAACTTTGCAAAAAATTATCGTAGAAGAAAGTTACTGGTACCACACGATTGGTAATAAAGTCTACTTTTAAATGATGTAAATAAAATTTGCTTAGGGGGGCATCTACATATTAAAACGAACCATAACTTCGTTTTTTTCATTAGCAGTACACAATTCTGACAGCATAAATTAACTCTACACACTTCAATTAGCCTAAAAGTAAATTTTTATGCTATTCGTACGATAAATTTCCATGAAATTAATTATTTTAAAACGAACGTATTTTAGGGGCTGTATCCAAATTGAAGTTTGGTACTCGATTCTTAACCGAGAGAGCCACTTTCTTGATCAAGGCATCTTTAGAGCCACTCAAGCAGTCATTGAAGACTGCTAGATTACGGAATAGCATAAGAGATTTCAAAATATCTAGTCAATTCTATCATAGACGGCCCCTTAAACCATCAATTTGCCGTTTTTTAAGCATAATTTGAAAACTACTTGGAAGAAAAATGTGAAATTTTGGATTTCCATAAAGCAGGACTTTATAAATCTAAATCCATCAAAAAACTTGTAGGTTACAATTCATAATTTTTTCGAATATTAATTTCATGATTCATATAATAAAAAAATTACACATTCGACGTATTTATGTTTGGATATTTTAGTATTATTACTACTACAAAAAAAAAAAAAAAAAAAAAAAAAAAAAAAAAAAAAAACTAGCACATTAGGAGTATAATTTTAGGTGAAATTATGAAAATGTAATTTAACATTAGAAATATGAAAATGTAATGTAACATTAGAAGCACTAAATTTTGAATGTTTATAATTCAAAAACTTATCATTCAAATGAGTTGAAATTTGGTCTATAGGTATAGTTTGACCCGAATATTTCAAATATCTTGTTAAAATTGGGCATTGCCACAGAAAAAAATGAAGTTTAGGTTCGTTTTAATATGTAGATGGCTCCCTAAGCAAATTTTATATGCATCATTTAAAAGTAGACTTTATTTTCAAGTGTTTGGTACCAGTAACTTTCTTCTACGATAATTTGTTGAGGTGTTAGTAGGGGTATTTTCTTTTTTTCCCACGACTGCACACTTGGTCTTCATAGTGGGCAACTGTTGATGCGTGCGTTTTGTTAGTGACAACGATTTTATGTTTATTACCTCAGCAAATATTTTATTTCTTTTGCGGCAGAGGAAAGTCTACAGTCAGGCTAATTTGAAGCCTTCACTTAAGGTGTCTCAGTACTCTTAAAAACGGAAAAAATGAAAAAAAGACCATTTTCAACATTTAATACCTTAAGATGTACATGATTTTAAAACATAATTTTAATTGGGATGAAAGATATAAGTACGTTCTTTCATTTCATATATTTAAGGAAACGCAATATGGAAAATTAGCAGTTATAGGGGGCTCCAAACTGTCAGGTATTTGACGAGCAGAAAATTGGTATAACAGCTTACGCGCAGGATTACAAAATAAATATTGCAGCTAGAGTGAACATTTTGGTGCCTACTTATACTTCAGATTGTAATAATTACCCTGAACATAAACAAATTTGTATTTAATGTATTTTTATATTTTTAATACAAAGTTGTATTTAACTAATATAAAATTTTTGAAAATTTCAAAAGTATAATCACCTAAAAACAATTTTTTTTTTAAACAATAAAAAGGAAATTTTAGGTTTAGTTTATACAGACCAACATGAAACAAATGTTTTGAAAATTTCATGAAAAAATAACTAGAAGTTTTTGAGATATCCTGCGCGTTATGCGCAAAAACCTCATTTGGAGAAAAATGACTTCAAAGTTTTCGAAACAACATGCTTCAGCTATTGAGCTTTTCAGAGGGTATAATTCTAAAAGCCACGACTTCCGCTCTAATGGGAATTTCAAGAAAACGAATATATCAAAATGTTCAGAAAAGATAGGAGTTTAACATCTAAAAAAATAAAATTTCGAAAATTTTGAAGCTCTAAGAGTCCTGAGACTCCTTAAGGAAAGTTCTCATATCACATGAAGTATCATCGCATGGTGTTATTGGCCAACGTTTTATCGATCATGCAATGGCATGGCATCCAGGGTAGATTTTTTGATAGAATGAGTGGATTTTTAAGCAGTCTTTGAAAAACTGTAGGTTATACAAGATATGCCAAAAAGGTTATTTATTTTTACTAGTTAAGCTATATTTTGCAATTTACACAAATGTAAACATGGTACTAAGTTCTATCCTATATTAAACTTTCCTCTGTCGTATATGTTTCTTAATTTTATCGAAAAAATATGAAAAAGCTGTACTTTTCCGTTGTACGGACAGCATTGTCGCCAAGCGCAATAGTTGGCGCAAAATGAAAATCACGTGAATTCAAACATTTGAAAAGTAAAAGAAAAAACATTGTCGATAATAAAGTGAGCATTTTAAAAATATAACATTTGAAAATTACAGATTTTTACGAACTATTTTATTAAATCACAATTATATACTTAAAATAAGTGAACAAATAACTGTTATACAATAAAGTAATAAAATAAAAAATCATATTAAACTGCTGCCATAAAATTACAAATATCTTTTAGCATTGCGGTAAACATTTAATTTTTTGAATGAAGACGTCGCCACATAAACTCTATGAGATACGACTCTAAATGATGATGAACAGTTCCCCGATGTCTTTTGTTGCGCCATTTTGCGATGCCCCATAATCTCCCAACATTTTGAGTATGACATCCAGTATTAGGGTCGACAAAATTGTATTTGTGATTTACTGTGAAATTATCATAACCAGCACTTCGCAGTTCATCTGTTTTATATCCTTTCCAGCAATCTGTATAAATAATACTGCCATAAGCTACATTGTTTTAACAAATTTTTACAGCATTTTTAAAGACAGCAGCTTGTAAATTTTACAGCAACTGTGTTGGCAGCCGGAGTACTAGCACCTTTTTTTTTTTTTTTTTTTTTTTTTTTTTTTTTTTTTTTGTAAAATACAGTGATTTTTCCTGCACTTTATGCTGTAATTTTTCGAGCACCGATGCTGTGAAAGCGAATGCGAGCAACAATTGAAGCACAAATCGAATTGTTTCTGTCACGTGCCCCACGCAGCCAATAGCAACGCGACTTTCCCCAGACTTGAGAAATTTTATAACATTCTTACAGCAGCTAGTAAATTTTAGAGCAGCTGTGTTAGCAGCCGAGGTGCCAGCACCTTTTGTTGTAAAAAACATTTTTTTTTTCTTTTCAGTGAGATTTTAAGTCAGCGCTCGCTAACAAAACATGCTCATCAATAATTGTTGACTATGAATATAAAGTACACCACTTATGACTTATTTGCCTTATACCTATAACTATCAATAAGATTTTTTTCAAACATTAAGTTCTGGGCCACTTACACAAGCACAAATTTACAGCCACAATAACTAATTTTAAACTACTTTACGAAATTTAAATTCATAAATATAAGAAAAACTTTCCATTTATTTTGTTTTTATCAACATTCTTTGTTTTTCGACACTTTAATCTTAGCCCGATATAAATGAATTATACACGCTTATTTATATTTTTTAAAAAAGAGATGAAATCAAGATGTCGCGCAAGATTACTATTTGTAAATTTATACATTAAATGGGGATACAAAATTAAACACGGCGCAGAAAAGAAAATGCTCGATGAAATTAATAATGCTGAAACAGACAAGAAAACTTTCTTTAACAGTAAAAAGTGTCGGAGAAAACTGATTTTAAGCAAGTAAAAATATAAAAAATGAAGAAAATAAACGCAAGGTATTAATAAAAGTGGGGAATTTTTTTTCTTTTCATTTCGCAAGAAGTACGAAAAGCTTTTTTTAAGCAGCAAACGAAAATTAAAGAACTCGTTGTGTGAGAAGAAAAATGAAAATATATCTTTCACATCTTCTAACCGCAATATTTAATCTCAAATTGGTTTGCAAAATAGATGCTAAGTAAAAGTTTAAAAAAAAGTTTCAATAAAATTTTATTTTGCAAAAACTGGTTAACTTTCTTTTGTTCTCTGAAAATTACATATTCAATAAAATTAAATTAAAATATTACACACCCTTATTTATATTAATTAAACGCTGTAGCAATAATTATTTAAAGAAATAAAACATTAATGATAATATCATTGATCTACTTAAAAAAAATAATTAATGTTGAAAATTGAAAATACTGGTACAAATACATGGCCACAATAATTTTTTCAAAATAAATTCCAGAAATTGATAAATTCTCAAATATAAGGAGTAAAAATTTTAACTGAAACTATGTTATAATAAACAGTTCAATTTCTGCTGTTTTTACAAGCATACGCCCTTTGATTTTAGCCAAATTAATATGTTTCAAGTGTTTATTTATATTTTTGATAACATTAAATTTTAAAATAGTTTCTTTTTTTTTTTAAAGACTCTTTGAGGAGCATCCATTGTTTATCTTAAAAAAATCCTAATTTCATGATTCCAATTAAGCCTTTATGTACTGAATTATGAATTCATGAAAATTTCATCTTCTAAAGCCTTTTTCGTGAACCCTTTTTCTCATTTAATAAATTTTAGAAGGATTTTAGAAGTATTTAGAAGGATTCATTAAATTTGAATTTATAGTTGATTTTATGCAATATTTATAAGCCCACTCAAACCTTTTATATTGAATATTTTTCCTAGTATTTTGTAGAATTAGGAAATGTATAAATATAATGTTCTTACAATAGAAATATAGAAATATGTCCGAACTGAAAAATCCCCCCCCCCCCTCTCCCAACGCCAAGAAATCTGAAAAGATGCAAAGCCAAAAGAAATCATCCTTTTAAAAATATTTTTGTTTTGTCTAATCCATAATGCTTTCGGAACAAGAACTCTACAACACGAAGTAGCTGATAATGTGTAGAGCGTTTGACTCTGAAGCCAAATTGTTCGTGTCTTCGTTCTGACTTAAGAAACACGACAGTCGCGTGACAGGTGCTGCTACCAACGGCGAAAACTTGAAATTCTACTTTTCCTTTACAACCCGCTGTCCGATGTACCCGACCTCCCCCTAAACATAGTTTTTAAAGTAGTAACATATAAGAAAGCCAGTGAAAAATAGACTACAAAATTCAATTTTCACATACAAAAACCAAGTTAAAACAGAAATAGGAAAACAAATCAAGATGTAACTCAAGATTATTAGAATTCATAAATTGGTCCCTCAAATAGAAATGAAAAATTAAAAGCAATGCAGAAAAGAAAATGCATTAACAAATTTAATAGATCTGACAGATAATATATATATATATATATATATATATATATATATTCCTTAATAATAAAAAGTGTTGAGAAAAGTGGGTGTAAGCAAGAAGAAATGTAAAAGACAAAAGCATAAATGAAAGGCATTAATAAAAGCTTTTTTTTCCCCCTTTCTTTATGCGAGAACCATGACAAAGCAGTTTTTAAAGCAGCCGATGAAAATTAAAGAACTAATTTTAAGAGAATAAAAAAAAATCCCTTTTAGCAATATCTAGCTACAATATTTCATTTCAAATTACTTTACGAAATCAATGCACACACAAATATAGGAGAGAAAAATACAAATATAGGAGATGAAACTATGCGGTGAACACTGTTTATTTTCTTTTTTGTTTTTGGAAGCAAACAGGGTTTAGTTATAATCAAATTACGATATTACACACACACATTTGTATCTATTAAATGATTCTGAAAGAGAGAAAACCTCCAGGATAATTATGTTGATTTATTTAGAGAAACAAATTATTCGAATTAATGTTGAAAATTAAAAATAAAAGTACAAATTTACGGCTACGGCATTTTAAATTACTCGACGAAATCAATACTTACAGAAATATAAGAAGAAACTTTTAATGAAAACTATTTTGTAGCCACTGATTCAATTTCTTTCTTTTCTTAACAACAACAACAAAAATATATATGGGAACGTCCATTCGTTACTCTTGTGATAATTAGAGCAACTTTTCATACATAATTCCAATTATTTTATTACAAAATATAATTAAGATAAAAATTTATATAACCAGCTAAATACCACTGTGTTCCACACACAAACATATATCTAATTTATAACAAAAAGCATTTTACCTATGTATATATTAAATTACTCTTGTGACACTCTGGTCACAAGAGTAACAAAATTTTGATTGATTATATAGACAAGGGAAATGCTTTTTGTTACAAATTAGATATATTTTATGCGAGTGGAACATAATTGTATTTAACTGGTTATATCAATTTTTGTTTTAATTATATTTTGTAATAAAATAATTGGAAGTATTTGTGAAGATTTGCTCTAATGGTCACAAGAGTAACAATGGACGTTCCCATATATATATAGATGCACAAGACAGTGAACGAAAATGGGAAAGTGAGAAAAAAAAATGAAAGTGAAAAATTTTAGTCAGATTTATAAATGACATGCACATATTCATAGGAAAAAAATTGCGTTTTGATATACTTGAATGCACACCAGAATTTTCGAAAATTTTTATTTGAAAATAAGGAAAAATGATAAAGTAATGAAAGTCAAATTTTGTTTAAAAATTTGGATACAAATCTTGATTAAAATTATGTAGCATGAATAAAATTTCTCACCTCCGTTTAAGAGCTTAAAAAAAGGGGAGGTGGTCGGGAATCGTTTTTGTTTTCGTTTGACAGGAAGTATGATGAAGCAATTTTTTAAACAGCTCACGAAATCTAAAGAACTCATTTTATGAGTATTTTATGATTTTAGGCACAATATTTAATTTTAAATGGTTTTAAGAAATCGATGCAAGAGCAAATGAATAGCTAAATGTAAAAATGGGTAATGCCATATATTTTCACAATTTCATGTTTTGATCATTTGTTAAATTTTCTTTTCATAAGTACGAGCCAAGTACTTCCCTGATTTAGTAGCCCAAATAAATCGCATGAAAAACTTTTAAGTCTGGCAAGTAAGGGAAAAAAGTCCCAATGATCAAAAAATTTATTTCTCGATTTCTAATATTACTAATTTTGTATAAACAAGAAATCAAACTACACAGTGCAATGCAATCTCTTTATCATTGGACTGACAGTCTTTGCTTTACGAAAAGCCTGTTGTGAGACTTCAAGACAAGGTTTACTCGACGCCTAAACTGCCAATCAGTCAAAAAAAAAAAAAAAAAAGATGGACGACCTCTGAAAAAGTATTTCACTGAAGAACAACAAAAATTTTGGAATGTGATTTTCAACAGTGTAACATTTAGTGTTTCCAGCTCCAGTGTCCCAAAAAACAGTAAAAAAAAAAAAAAAAAAAAAAAAAAAAAAAAAAAAAAAAAACGGACAATGGCTTCTAAATCGGAAATTAAAAATACAGTAAATCCTATTAAAAAAGAACCTAATAAAATCTTGTATTAAACGTAAAAATTTCATTGTCCAATTACGGTAAGATTACAGTACAATTATACCTGATAAGACAAAACCCTGTTTAAAACGGAATTTTTCTCCGCTCTCTTGCGATTCCTTCTCAGTAGGTTTTACTATACTGAAAAAACATAATATTCCCATCAGTAAAACTTGTTAAAGCGGAATTGTTGGGACAATGAAATTTCTAATTTTAATCCGTTTATAGAGAGCTTACTCAACAAAATACAGTAAAACCTGTAAAAAAGGAATCAGTATGGGTAAAAAAATTCCGTTTTACACAGGTTTCTGTCTTTGCTGATATATTTGCAAGGGACTTCAGAAGATAATATAAAAAATATTCGTTATAGACAGGTTTCAATCTTCACAGGTTTTAATGTATTAAGTTCCCTTCGATGCGGACTAATGAATAGCATAGCACAAAAAGAAATTTAAAAGAATTTATGCATTATACAAAATCGGGACTTTTAGTGTCCCACGCAGCAGTTACGGAGAGCACGTCTCCGATTTCCGGCGTAAGTTAGGATATCTGGCGAATGTGATTAATTGTTAGAGATTTGTATTCTTTCAGACATTTTGATAATCATAGGCTGCTTGTGAATTTCTTTTGCTAAATATAAACTAAAATTTCATTAGAAATCAGCTCGTTCATTTATTTCCCTGTCCTCCTCTATTAGAAAATTTGTGGTTAGCTGTAAGAAAAAATCACGACCACACTTGATTTTAGTAAATTTTGCCTCTTTAAGTATATGGTAAGTGTATAACTACATAAAAGAGTTTTGTATGAGTATTTTAAAAATACCAGAAATCGAATTTTCACTAAAAAATCACCAGCGAACAGTTGAACAGTTTTGTTTTGTTTCCTGCAACACTCTGAAGACGGTGACATGACCTGATTTTACATTTAGAATTCAAATATATAAATAAATACATAAATAAATAAATAAATGAAGTCATGTTATAAAAATAGTTCAGTATATTTTGTTTTAACAAGCAAATATGGTTTAATATTAATTACATTAATAAATTATACAAATTTATTTCTATTTATTAACTGTCTTAAAAATAGTTCCACATGTACTAAAGACAATATTTCATTTGAAATTGCTTTACTTAATCGATACGTACGCAAATATAAAATGTCCTTCCGGCCAGTGCCGGGAGGAAGAGGTAGCTTTCATATTCCTTATTTTAAAAAAGCCAACTTATATTATTCAAACACACGGAGCTCAATTAAGTGAAAACCGAATGTAGGAGAATCAATACTAATTTTTATCAATACTAAATCATTATGAATGAGAATTTCGCGAAATTAGTCAGCTATATCCAAGCTGCTTTTATTTAAAGTAACTTATATTTGGCTGCCAAATTCGGCGATTTCTTAAAGTGCCTGCCATTTTAAGACAACATGGTGGATGAGGCTAACCAGTGAACTTGGTCGAGACCTTAGTAATTGCTGTGCACATGCTCACTCACATCGGAATCGGTTGATATATACGAGTGCTGTCGCAGGCAAAAAATCAGATTTTTCAAAATGTCACCCACGTTAGAAATTGAAACTGCTATATCTGAGCCATTTTTTAAGATAAAGACAAACAAAAAATGCTCCTGAATCCTTATATCAAGGTCAAATACTTAAGAAAGAAACCTTTTTCAATTTCTAATTTTTTTGCATCTCACTTTAAATATATATTTTTTTATTTAATGGCCGCCATTTTGAAACAAGATGGCTGATGAAGCTGGCCAGCGAACTTGGTCGAGATACTGATGTATACTATCCACATGCCTTCTTCCATCGAAATAGGCGAATACGTGTGGTATCGCGTGACAAATACAAGATCGTTTCAAAGTGTTAGCCATGATAGAAATTCAAAGTGCTATAATTCAACCACTTTTTAAGATATAAACAAAAGAACAAATTTTCAGAAACAAAAACTGCTCCAGAATCTTTGTATCAAGGCCAAACACATAAAAAAAATCTTTTTCATTTTCCAATTTTTTAATACCTCATTTTAAATTTTAAATTACATTTTTTTTTAAATGGCAACCCTTTTGAAACAAGATGGCGAATGAAGCTGGCCAACGAACTCGGTCGAGACATTAGTATGTACTATGTACAGACCAAATTACATTCAAATCGGTTCATAAAAACGCCTGTTATCGCGTGACAAAAATCAGGTCGTTTTAAAATGTCAGCCACAATAGAAATTCAAAATGTTACAACTCAGCCATTTTTTTAGATATAGACGAAACAAAACCTGCTCCCGAATCTTTTTATCAAGGTCAAACACATAAGAAAAAAATATTTTTTCAATTTTCAATTTTTTGGTACCACGTTTCAAATTAAAATTTTTCTTAAAATTTTAAATGGCCGCCATTTTTAAACAAGATGGCGGATGAAGCTGGCCAACGAACTCGGTCGAGACATTGGTCTGTACTATGTATAAACGAAGTTACATCCAAATCGGTTCATAAATACGCCTTTTATCACGTGACAAATTTCAGGACGTTTCAAAATGTCAGCTTCGCTAGAAATTCAAAATGCTATAACTCAACCATTTTTTAAGATATAGACGAAACAAAAATTGCTACGGAGTCTTTGTATAACGGTCAAATACATAAGAAAAAAATATTTTTCCATTTTCAATTTTTTGGTACCACATTTCAAATTTTAAATTTTTTTTAAATTTTTAAATGGTTGCCATTTTGAAACAAAATGGCGGATGAAGCTGGCCAACGAACTCGGTCGAGACATTAGTATGTACTATGTACACACCGAATTACATCCAAATCGGTTCATAAATACGAGAGTTACAGTGTGACATAGGTCAGATATCCGGGTGTCCCAAAAAGGACTGACTGATTTTAAAATTCAATAACTTCCAAACGGCAACAGATATTAAAAAAATTCTTGCAGGAGGGTTATGCATAAAGTCAAAAGTTTTTTTTACAGTGATTTTCGATTTTAGTTCGATTTACAAACAATAGATGGCGCTGCGATCAATAGAGGCTAAATTCAGGCTCGATTTTTGGTACTTCGTGGCCCGGATAGTACATTTCCATCTCCTTTTTCTGCATGGAACAACATAAAGGACCAAAAATCGAGCCTGTATTTAGCGACTATTGCTTACAGCGCCATCTATTGTTTGTAATTCGAACTAAAATCGAAAATCACTGTAATAAAACTTTTGACTTTATGCATAACCCTCGTGCAAGAATTTTTTTAATATCTGTCACCGTTTGGAAGTTATTGAATTTTAAAATCAGTCAGTCCTTTTTGGAACACCCGGTATATATATATATATATTGATATATATATACATATATATATATATATATATATATATATATATATATATATTGATATATACATATATATATATATATATATATATATATATATATTGATATATATATATATATATATATATATATTGATATATATATATATATATTGATATATACATACATACATATATATATATATATATATATTGATATATATATACATATATATATATATATATATATATATATATATATATATTGATATATATATATATATATTGATATATACATACATACATATATATATATATATATATATTGATATATATATACATATATATATATATATATATATATATATATATATATATATATATTGATATATATATATATATATATATCAATTTTGAACGGAGGGTGATTTCGGGGTCTGGGGGTCATGATCGATGAAAATATACCAAAATTTTTTGAAATCGCTTCTCTCCGAACGGCTGCAATAGGTAGCTTTTTGTAAAGAAAGCTACCTAAAAGAAGAAAAGGGAACTACGTTTCAATAACGAGTTAAATTTCTTTTACTTAAAAAAGCAATTACGGTACAATTTTAACAATATTAATAAAAAAAGAAACGCGATGAATACACATGTTTATTTATATTTATTAGATTTTTTTAGAATATTTATTACAAAAAAACACACACAAAAACTGTGTACATTAATATAGACAAAAGTCATTCCCCTAATTAGTGCTGAAATTCTCTTTTGCACAGGTACATATTTACGGAAAATGAAGATGTAGCACAAGATAACTAGCGCTCATAAATTAATTTATGAAATGAAAATAAAAAACTAAAAACGACGCATGAAAAAAAGTTCACAAACAAATTTTAATAAATCTGGAAGAGGAAAATATATTCTTTAATAATAAAAAGTTGTGAAGGTAACATTGTACGCAAGTGGGAATACAAAAGATGAAGATAATACATGGAAAGTATTAATGTCGGCAAGAGAAGCTTCTTAACTTTTTTTTTTTTTTTCGTTCGATAAGAAATATGAAAAAAGAGATTTTTCTGGTATCTAAGAAAAACTAAAGAACTCATTTTACGAAAAGGAAAAGAAAAACTTTTTTGTGTTTTCCTAACAACAATATTTCATTCTAAATTGACTTAGGAAATTGATACATGCGAAAAGTTTGGCGAAATTCATAAATACAAAATGTGGATACACAATAAGAAATGATGCAGAAAATAAAATCCATGGTAAAATTTAAAAATATGAAAGAATAAAAAAATGTCTCTTTAAAAAGTTAGATATGTTTAGATGTGTGAGTGTTAGATAAAATTGGTTGCAAGCAATTATAAAAATGAAAGAGCAAAATAAATTGGAGGCACAGTCTATCTCAAAAGTTTTGGCGTAACCAGAAAATATCATTTATTAAATAACAATTCAAAATTCAACAAAAGTACATTACTTACTTATTACATTCTGTAAAATAATTCGAATAAATCATATAAAAATTAATAAATGGTGCATTATCATAACTTTGAGAAAAACTCATAAACATCTATAACTGTTTAAAATCTCCCAAAAGTTTAGTCACAATGGAAAAATACATCATTTAGCATATTTACACAATGCTATTTATTAATAGTATTTCTCTGGTATTAGATCAATTTCAAATAATTGTGTTTCGTTTGAAATATTTTGTTTTTCAAATGTTATTTGTCATGCAGCCATTTACAAAACTTCACTGTTTAATAAGGTTAATGATCATTGCTAAGTAAACAGTTTGACAAACGAATAATCCCTTTGAAAATCCAATATCATCAATAATCATCTGTAGCAAAAAAAATATCCGAACCCTTGTATATGATCTATAGATCCATATATATATATATATATATATATACTACAAAGTATGCAAAAATTTAGCTCATTTAGGAAACACACAACGCAGCTAAAAATTCCCTTTCAGCAATTTTGACAATAAAGGGAAATGCACTCGAATTCCTTTATACAGCCTGTATATCAACTATAGAAGTTATACACACCAAATAACATAAAAAAAAAAATAGTTACATTTAAATATGCATACCACAATTGTACTTCCATCAACTATTTCTTACAGACATTACTGTAACAGAATTTTTGATGAGTTTCTGTAAATGAACGATAAACGCTAGTATAGGAAGCAATTTGTAGTGCACCTCAGAGGTGTATATCAATGAACGGTAGCTTTCAGCTTACTTTTATTCAACAGTTATTGCTATTTCCTCATGCAATTCCAAGAATGCTTGAATAGTGCATTTTCTACTCCCACACTGCTTTTCAATCAAAAGAACTAAAGTCTCTTAGATACTTTGTATTACATTAAGGATACAAAATTTATCTTCTTTTGAGGAGGCACGTGAAACATCTGCATTCTACCTATCGATTGAATCGTACGCCTCAGTTAAACTCATCTTTATATGTTATCCGCTTAAAATTTATGAAGTGTTTTATTTTAAAAAGTTATACATGAAAATTACTTATAACTTAACTTTTTATTTTCCGAAATATGCGTTTCCGAGATTCCTTATTTCAAAAGATTAATATCAATACAGAGTTTTTCTAACAATTTCAAAATTTTAGACTGAAGTATAAAAAAAAAGCTCAACTTTTATGATAGAACAATAAATTTGCATGTCTGAAATACATGAAGCAGTTCTTTAAATTCTACAGAGAAAGTTCGTAATTTCATCCTTTTAAGAACAAAATTTGCATTTAAAATTCATCTGATGTTATAAAAAAATATTATTTAACGTTGAAAACTATCTATTCAATAATACTGCATGAAGGTTATTCTGCTGCATAGAAATTTAATGAACAGATGATGGATATTTTCAAATACCAAGTAGCAAAAGAAAACATACTGAAATAGTAAATATCCTTTCTACGATACTCTGATTTCAAAACATTAGTTATAAAAACCATATATCACTCAGTATAAAAAATAAGAGTTACTACTTTACTTTCATTAAGCATTTATTGCTATTTCACCCTGCATTTTTAAGAATACTTGAATAGGGCCAAAAGAACTAAAGTCTCTTAAATACTTTGTATTATAGGTGCAGATTTCCAAAATTTTTAAGGAGCCAGTGGCGCTTAAACCCCAAAAATCCAGTCGTCACTTTGGCTCCTGACCAAAATCTAGTGGCCACATAGTGAAACAAATTCATAAAACAATAGAGTTTATATGGAAAAACAATGAATGAAAAATAGTTTAATTAAGAAATATACATGTACAACAAAACACAGACTAGATACAACAAACGTGTAAGGTCAGTGCGCCTAAATGTGATGACCCTTAAATGCGATAATGTTCGTTTCCTTGTAATCTTAATGGAAGAATTATAAATAAATGCTGTATAATGAAGCATCCGATCTTAATGAACAAAACACGAAACATTTATCTGCATTTAAAACGTTTTATATTAAACAAGTTCCCATTCCAATGGACATCGCTTATTTTATAGCTCCCCAGTGTTTCCTAAATGAGATAAAAAATCCCGAAACTATTTCAAGTTTTTTTTTTCTGTTAACTTTGAAGATCAAGTAAAATTACGGGCTTCAGTGGCTACCGTGTGTGTTTCATTTACCAGCAAAGTTAGCTCGTGAAAACGCGAAAAGTTTTCAGATTTCAGTTCTAAAGTTTTCCATGCATTTAGGCAACTTGTTTTCTTCAGTTGCCTATTAGCGACAAAGACAATGTCCTAAATGCGGCTAAGCTGCCAACATTTTACGCTTTTCTGTACCACAAAAATTTTATAATAAATTTTACCTTTTTAAATCGCTGCAATTTGCCGATTAAATAAGGCAAAAGTTTCTATTAAATTTTTGTGGTACGAAAAAGCGGAAAAGTTTCAGCTCTGAACACGGAGAGACTTTTAGGATAATAAACTAAGGTATATTTATATGGTATTTTCATAAATTGCATTAACCCCTTGCGGACGAGCGACCGGTATTCGTGCCACGTAAGGTGCTCAGAATCAGTGATTATTCTCACCAGTAAATTTTTATTGTAAATGTTGCCTTATTTAATCCGAGCATTTCCCCGATTCAATTAGACAAAAATTTCTATTTTGAAAGACCGGTGATAAACGATTAAAAAGTCTGTAAAAGACGCAAGTCCCGAAGCGGTTAAAATTATGTTTAAAGCAGAAATTGTGTTTAAATAGGCTGTGTTGAGTCAATAAATTAAGAATTTCAAGATGATTCTCCAATAGTGTTTTCTTTTACCGCGCACTTAAACGTGTATTTGAAATGAGCAAAATAAAAAAAAATACTCACCTTTAAAATTTTTAATTTAAAAAATGCCATTTTCTAATTCAGTCAGTGCGCCGTAAAAAATGGTAACGTTCCGCGTTTATCCCGGGATCGTTTTCCCTTTCCATAAGTTTTTATAACAGGAATTTTTAATTTTCTTTCTGAAGTATTCCTACTACTCGTATGTGCGGGTAACAATTAATTCGCTAGCACATGCATTCGCCACCAATGTATCTATTCATTTCCCAGTAAGTTTACAGATTTTTCAGTAGAACGTTCTAGAATAATTTAGAAAATCTTAAGTTAGTTTAAAAGCGTTTTCCAAATAAAGGCATACAGCGCAACGCAAAATGCGCTAAAAGCAAACTTAAAATATTTGGTAAAACCTGTTGTATCAGTCATTCATTTTTTACTTCCTGTTTTATCGATGGTCAAATTTAAAAGTCTGTTAAATATGGATTTTGAAATATGCTTTATTTAAGTAAAATGTATTCAAGATTATGCACCGCTATGATTTTTTTATGTAAATTATTAGTTTATTCGATTGTTCAATAATAAGGTATTCAACATTCAATTTGAGGTATTTCAACTCTTTACAAAGTAATTAAAATATGTATAGCAATAATGTAGCAATAGTATATGTAATATGTATAGTAATTGTAATATGTATAGCAATTAAATGAATATTTTAAGATAAAATAACACGTGTAAAACGTATTGTGACATTTAGGACATTGAATGTCCCATTTAGGATTTAACTACAGTAAATGCGACAAAAATGACCTAAATACGACAATGGTATATTGTCTGCTTATAGTAAAAATAACGATCGAGTTTTTACGAAACAAGTTAGTTTTGAACTAAAGGCACAGAATTCAACAATTTTCTACTTATTAAAATATATATTTATTAACAAAATCCCGAATATTCCCTAAATGCGACAAAACTATGGGGAATCGCGTCGCATTTAGGCACAATGACCTTATATTTAATTTAATCCTAAAATTCTTGAAACTTTGATATTAAAAAAGTATAATATAGAACGAAAAAAATGCAGCGCGAACCCGACCTCATACAGGATTCTACACTCTATATCTAGATGGAATAAGATAGTGATAAGGGAAATGACAGAGGGGCTAAATTCACAAAACCCGTGATAAAAATTCCTTCTATGAAAATCTCGCACTTGCAGAAAACATTTACACAGCAAGAATATACCTGGCTTTAAGTATTTTTTTCGGGCGAATTT
This sequence comes from Maratus speciosus, assembly GCA_963932465.1. Classification (NCBI taxonomy): domain Eukaryota; kingdom Metazoa; phylum Arthropoda; class Arachnida; order Araneae; family Salticidae; genus Maratus; species Maratus speciosus. Next base: position 309,312,789 of record OZ010786.1, read on the forward strand.
CTTTTTCTTCTTTTTTCTTCAGAGTTCGAAATCCTCTATCCTAGCGACTCCATGATCCAAAGCCCTTAAATAATTTCCATCGCATCGGAAACTTTGGACTGTCTCGTGAGCCGATCTGCAGTAAAGGAGTATTTATTTCAACTCTGGATTTCGGGCGAAACCTTCGAAGAAATGCTTGTTTTCGCTGGTATCCAAAGGAGAAGCTTTACCATTAGCGCGTTCATGTGCCGAGCTTTGCAGCTGCTAAGCTTTGTAGTGGAGCGGACATGCGCGGAATTATATTCGAACATAATGTTCGATAAAAAAGCAGTACATCACAGGGGCAGTGTTCACGATGGTAACTGAGATTACAGAAATTCCCTCACTTTTTATCAAGGTCATATTTGATCTCAGCCAATGTAAAGAGCAGGTGCTTTTCTATTTGCAAAAGCAATATATATATATATATATATATATCAAAATTCCCCGACGGGGATTGGGAACACTAGAAATTGATCTCTGGCGACTAAGTGGCTGAAAGTTAGTCACCACAGCAAAACATTTAGTCGCCACGTGGCGATTGGTGACCGTATATCTGCACCTATACTTTGTATTAAATTAAAGATACAAAATCTATCTTGTTTTGAAGAGGCGCGTGAAACATCTGTCTTATACCTATCGATTGAATCATACGTCTCAGTTAAACCCATCTCTATATGTTTTCTGCTTAAAATTTATGAAATGTGTTATTTTCAAAACTTATACATGAAAATTACTCGTAACTTAACTTTTTATTCCGAGATTCCACAGGGATTAATATAAATGCAGTTTCTCCAGAAAACTTCTTTTTCCTTATTTCAAAAGATTAATATCAATACTGAACTTTTCTAACAATTTTAAAATTTTAGACTGAAACATTAAAAAAAAAGCACAACTTTTATGGGACAACGATAAATTTGTATATATGAAATATATGAAGCAGTTCTTTTAATTTCCACAGAAAAAGTTCGTAATTTCTTTAAGAACAAAATTTGCATTTAAAATTCATATGATGTTATATATAAAAAATTATTTAACGTTGAAAAATATCTATTCAATAATACTGCATTAAGGTTATTCTGCTGCATAGAAATTTAACGAAGAGATGATGGATATTTTCAAGTGCCAAGTAGGAAAAAGAAAAAAAACCAAAGTAGTAAATATCCTTTCTACGATATTCTGATTTCAAAACATTAGTTATAAAAACCATATATCACACAGTATAAAAATAAGAGTCACCACTTTACTTTTATTAAGCATTTATTGCTATTTCCTCATGCATTTTCAAGAATGCTTGAATAGTGCAATTTCCATCTCATGCTGCTTTTCAACAAGAAGAACTAAAGTCTCTTAAATACTTTGTATTTCATTAAAGATACAAAATTTATCTTGTTTTGAGGAGGTACGTGAAACAGCTGCCTTCTACCTATCGATTGAATCATACGTTTCAGTTAAACTCATCTTTATGTGTTTCATTTCAAAAAAGTTATACGTTAAAATTACTCGTTACTTAACTTTTTATTTTACGAAGTATGCGTTTCCGAGATTCTACAGGGATTAATATAAATGCAGTTTTTCCAAAAAAATTATTTTTTCTTTCTTATTTCAAAAGATTAATATGAATACGGAGTTTTTCTCATAGTTTTAAAATTTTAGTCTGAAGCATAAAAAAAGCACAACTTTTATGATACAACGATAAATTTGCATGTATGAAATATATGAAGCAGTTCTTTTAATTTCCACAGGAAAAGTTTGTAAATTTATCATTTTAAGAAAAAAAATTGCATTTAAAATTCATCTGATGTTAAAAAAAATCTTCTTTAATGTTAAAAAATATGTATTCAATAATACTGCATTAAGGTTATTCTGCTGCATAGAAATTTAATGAAGGGGTGATGGATATTATCAAGTGCCAAGTAGCAAAATAAAAAAGTACTAAAATGGTAATATACTTTTTACGATATTCTGATTTCAAAACATCAGTTATAAAAACTATATATCTCTCAGTGTAGAGAATTTGAAGAAAGAAATCCTTGAAATTTTCATTCACGAAAACTTAACACACAATGAAACATACAGTTCTGGTTTCAGAATCAAATTTCTCTAGTTAAAATTAACACTCTAATTAGTATGCTTTCATCACATGAAAGCCTTAAATTACATTATAAAAATATATCCCCTGCCTAACTGGGTGCAGATAATTAAATAGAATAAAGAAAGACAATAATGCAGCAGGAGCAACATTCTCCATGCCACACTCTCAGTAAACCAAACATCAACTCACTGATGATGTCATAATTAAGATTTCACAACAGCACAGAATGCATAGTGCTGCCATCTGTCAACAAACAGAATAACTAAACCTTAAATTTGATTTCTAATCAGTTTAGCACTGAACATACTCCCACCCATCAAGAAGCTATTCTTGATGCAAAGGAAGTAAACAAAGTTTTACAATAGGTCTTTTAAAAATACCCCTAGCGGTTTTAACAGTTACTACACGGACTATACCATCCTTACCTGGTTGAATTTCAATAATTTTGCCTAATGGCCAAACAGAAGGAGGAACATTATCCTCTTTCAAAATTACTACATCATTTTCTTTAAAATTTTCAGTATTTACTCTCCATTTTTTTCTATTTTGCAGAGTACTCAAATAATCAATACTCCACCTTTTCCAAAAACATAATTTCAATTTTTGTACAATATCCCAACGAGATCGTAAAGACAAATTTTCCTCATTTAAAGGTTCAGCTGGGGAAGTTATGACATCACCAGTTAAAAAATGGGATGGAGTCAATATATTTATACCTTCTGAATTGTTATCACTATCAATTGCCACTAATGGTCTAGAATTCAAGATAGCTTCAATTTGAGTTAAAAATGTATAAAGTTCTTCAAAAGTTAAATTAGTATTTCCAATTACACGTTTGATATGAAATTTTACAGAACGAACAGCGGCTTCCCACAGTCCACCAAAATGCGGACTCACTGGAGGAATCATATGCCACTCAATGTTTCTTTGAGACAAAAAATAACAAATTTTTTCATTTCTTTCAATTGAACAAATAAATTTATATAAATCTGAGAGTTGCCTTTTAGCACCTACAAATGTTGTGGCATTATCACTATACACATGTTGAGAAGCTCCTCTTCGAGAGCAAAATCTGTTTAATGAAGCAATAAATGCCTCGGAGGTTAAATCACTCACCAACTCTAAATGTAGAGCTTTAGTTGCAAAACAAACAAATAGAACAATATAGCATTTAGTAGTTTTCGCTCCTCTACCTCGATATTTCAAAATATTAATAGGCCCTGCATAATCGATTCCACATGCAGAAAATGGCCTGTTAGGAGTGACTCTGTTAAGAGGAAGATCTCCCATTAACTGTTTGGAAGAAGCTGCTCTATATCTACAGCAGGTAACACATTTATGAATACAATTTTTAATTATCTTCTTGGCACATACAATCCAATAACTCTGTCTAATGATACCCATTAACAAATTTAACCCAGCATGAAAATGCATACCATGAAAATATTTAACAATTAACACACTTAATTTATGTTGAGTTGGCAAAATGACAGGATGTTTTGCATTGTACTGGAGGGGTGAATTTCTCAGCCTACCTCCCACCCTAAGTAAACCATCACTATCAATAAAAGGACAAAGTGAAAAAAGAGAACTTTTTTTAGAAACTGGTCTGTTTGATCTAATACAACTAATTTCATCTGCGAAACATAGCTGCTGAATATAAGAAATAATCAAATTACCTGAATGTCTTCTTTCGTTTGTCGATAAAGGAAGAAATTTACCTTTACTCAAAGGACTGGTGTTCATTTTGCCAACTTTCTGTTTGCAATTTCTCACAAACCTAATACAAAAAGCTAAAACAACAACAATTTTAGTAAAAGAAGAATATTTTTCAAAAAGTAAATCAATCAAAGAATTATTCACAGTTACTGGAAAACAAAATTTAGAGTTATGTTTCTCTTTATTTACAGTGTCTAAATTAGTTTTTATTTGAGGTTGTTCAGGCCAATGTTCTTGACTTAAAGAAAGCCACTTTGGGCCCTCCCACCAAAGGGAACAATCGGGAAGATCCTTAGGAGATAAACCTCTAGAAGCAATGTCAGCTGGATTTTCCTTGCCTGGAACATACCTCCAACAGTCAGATGGAACAGAGTCTAGAATTTCTGAGGTTCTATTGGCCACATAAGGTTTCCAACACCTAGGATGGGATGACAGCCATGATAGAACTACTTGCGAGTCAGTCCATGCAAAAAACTTCATAACGAAGGTATTCAAAATAGTCACTAATGTAGAATATAGTCTGGAAAGTAGTAAAGCACCATTGAGCTCCAGCCTTGGAATGGAAACTGATTTAAGGGGTGCTACCTTGCTTTTAGCAACTAAAATGGTCACCTTTGACTTCACTTCACCAGGTTGAACCACATATATGATGGCAGCATATGCTGATTCTGATGCATCGCTAAATCCATGTAAAATGAGCTCTTTACTGGAAACTTGGATCCATCGGGGAATTCTAATAGAGCAAACTTGTTCAAATTCCTCTTGGAATTTCTTCCAATTTGCTTGGAAATTTTCAGGAAGAGCAGTATCCCAGTCTAACTTCATCAACCACAATTGCTGGTAAAACATTTTTATAGAGACAGTACATGGAGCCAAAAATCCTAATGGATCAAATAATTTGGCAGATTGTGAAAGAAATTTTCTTTTAGTTATGTTATCATCAAATTGTAAATTAACTTTAAAGACAAAAACATCATTTGAAGAATCCCAAATAAGCCCTAAGGCTTTGGAACAGTCATCAGGATGAATTTCTAAATTTGTTGACTCAAGAGAATTTGAAGATAAATGATTCACTACATCAACTACATCAGAAGAATTAGATCTCCACTTCCGTAAATGAAAACCTCTATTTTCTAAAGCCACTGAAAGTTTCTCAACCCTTTTAATAGCTTCTTCGCTTGAGATTGCACAGGACATACAATCATCAACATAGAAACTATCTTTAATTATTGAAGCTGTTACAGGATCATTCTTTTCAATATCCTTTCCAATTTGAAATAGGCAACGAGTAGCTAAAAATGGAGCTGATGATGTACCATATGTAATAGTTCGTAGCCTGTATTCCTTTATAGCTGAGTATGCTGAGTCATGCCAAACAATACGCTGTAAATCTTGATCTTCTGGAACAATCAAAACTTGTCTATACATCTGCTGAATATCAGCGGTAAAAGCAATAGGATTTGCTCTAAATCTTATCAAAATGGTAAAAAGATTTGGTTGTGGAATTTGTCCAACAGCTAAAACAGAATTTAACGAATTAGCATTAGGAGGTTTGCATGAACCATCAAACACCACACGTAACTTTGTTGAAATAGAGTCGCTTTTTATAACAGAATGATGCGGAAGATAATATACTTTGTTGCTTGCAGGATTTGAGTTTTTGTCGATAAGTGTCATATGACCAAGGTCTTCATATTGCTTCATAAAATTTCTATACTCATTTTCAAAATTTTTATCAAATTGAAATTTTCTCTCCATAGCAAACAAACGTGACACTGCCATGGATTTAGAATCGCCTAATGACATCACATCTTTATAAACTGGCAATTTAACTTCAAATCTACCTTCTGGTGTTACCTTGTAAGTTGAACAAAAATGTTGTTCACAAAATTCTTCTTCCTCAGACAAATGGGGTTTATTAACATCTATTTCTTCTGCTTGCCAAAATTTTTGTAATAATAGATCAACATTGGATTCGTTTTCAACACTAAGAAAATGAGATTGAATACTAGAAGAATATTTACATTTAGGTTCCAATTTTCCGGCTACCACCCAACCAAACATAGTGTTTTGGGCAATTGGCTCATTCTCGGTACTAACAATTCTACCATATCTTAAAATAGTAAAGAAACAGTCAGATCCCAAAATAATATCACATTCTTGTGGTTTCATGAAATCTTCATCTGCTAACGTAATATTTTTAAGATACTCTATATTTTTCGTATCAAGTAATTCTGCAGGTAATTGAGATGTCACTTTAGGCAGGATGTATGCCTGAACCTTTAAGGACTCGGTAGAAAGCTTTGAACCTACTGTAAGAGTTACTGAACCACGCGTTTGTCCAGCCAATACTCCAGCAATTCCATTTAATCGAATTCTGTCATTCTTTCTTTTTAACCCTAAAGTTCTTATGACATTTTCACTAACAAAAGAACATTCCGAACCAGAATCGAGTAAAGCTCTAAAAGAGTAAGGTTTATTTTCATTATTATATAAGAGAACTTTAGCAGTAGGTAGGAAAGAAACACATTTTGAATTATTGAAAGAAGCACTAGAATTAATTTGTAATTCGTGAGATGTTGACTCCTGTACAAATTCTTTATTTGACTGGTGGTTTTTATTCTCAGATGAATTCGGAAAAACTTTATTTTCAAACTTAGCAGTGCAAGCATTATTACTTTTATTCTCTTCATGTAAGAGTGTATTATGTTTACTTTCACATTTAAAGCATTTCAAATGAGAATTTGGACATTCCTTAACTTTATGAGAGTTTAAACATAAAAAGCAACAGTTATTACGCTTAATAAAGTTCTTTCGAGCAACAACATCCATGGATTTAAATTTAATACATTTATAGAGCGGATGTATTCCTTGACACTTTAAGCACACCTTTGATTGCTTATCATTAGAACTGTACTTGGAACCAACAAAATTTGAACTTTTGGAATGTTTCATATCACTTTCATTGTTAAAGATGAGCTCTAAAGAAGAACATCTTACACTTAAGAAATCAAAAAATTCTTTCAAAGTAGGAAATTCATTTTCTGTACTTTCAATGGACCAAAGTCTTCGACTTTCCGGATCAAGTTTTTGAAATAACAAATATATTAACCATGGGTCTCTATTTGTAGCTTCATCACCAACAGCTTTCAAACCCCTAATAACTTCATCACTAGTATTCAGCAAATTTCTTATATTGATGCTATTAGGATGCAGAACTGATTTTTGTTCTAAAAATAATTTAATCAAAGAATTAACAATTTGTTTCTTTTTATCATATCGATTTAACAACTTTTCCAAAGCTTCTTGATAAGATTCATTAGAAAGGGGAATATGCTTAATTAATGTAGCTGGTTCTTCAGAAAGTAACCCTTTAAGATACTGGAATTTCTGAATGTTACTTAAACCTACTTGTGAATGGACAGTGGAAACAAACATATCCTTAAAATTTGTCCATTCTGAAAACTTTCCAGAAAATACTGGAATATTCAATTTTGGTAGTCTAATATTACATTGATTAGGAATAGTAACAGAAGAACCTTGCACAGAATTGTGTGTTGCAACATTAACAACTTCTGAAGGATTCAAAGAATCTAGTTTGTTTTGATATTTAGTTTTTAACTGAAAATACCTGTCTTCAAATTCTGCTAATTCAGAATCATCATCATTTAAACAAGAATCTAATCTTAAGAACTCTTTAAGTAAATCATCTAATCTTTGTAATCTAATCAAAATTTCATTCTTAGTATTCACATTATCAAAACTGTTCTCTAATCTAGTTACAGAGCCTTTCACCCTACCTCTCTCAATTTTAATTTGAGCAGATTTCTTCTCATAATCCTCCATTTTACACAATAACTTATAAGCAGAATAATTTCCAAAATAAAATTAATCAGATAACTTGAAAACAAAACTAATCAAAATTACTTCAAAATCAAAAGTAATCAGAATTGCTTCAAAACAAAACTAATCAAATTAAGTTAAAAAACAGAAGTAAATGAATTAAATTCAAAAACAGAACAAATCAGATTCAAAAACAGAACTACTATAAAATGTTCATAATTATTCTTTCATACAAACAATAGAATTTTCTGTTCTCAAATGTGCATAAAATTAAAAATCTTCAAAATTCTTCAATGTAAAATAATAATTCACCATAATAATTAAATATTCAAATATTTCAAGCAAATAAATCATAATGTTCTTGAGAACAACAAGTAAATAAATCATAATAATCTTGAGAACAATTTTCTTTTTCAAGAACTATCAAAACATAATATTGTAGAATACTATTTTTTCTTATTTTATCAATTCAATAAAGAAGATACTAAATTGTTCTCATATTCTAAAATAATATCTTGCTAAATGCAACTTCAGTAGAAAAAATTAAGCTTTAGCATCAAAGAACAATTTCAAAACAAAGCAAGTACTCACATATCTCGCCGGTGCCTCCAATTTTCTTTATGTAGAGAATTTGAAGAAAGAAATCCTTGAAATTTTCATTCACGAAAACTTAACACACAATGAAACATACAGTTCTGGTTTCAGAATCAAATTTCTCTAGTTAAAATTAACACTCTAATTAGTATGCTTTCATCACATGAAAGCCTTAAATTACATTATAAAAATATATCCCCTGCCTAACTGGGTGCAGATAATTAAATAGAATAAAGAAAGACAATAATGCAGCAGGAGCAACATTCTCCATGCCACACTCTCAGTAAACCAAACATCAACTCACTGATGATGTCATAATTAAGATTTCACAACAGCACAGAATGCATAGTGCTGCCATCTGTCAACAAACAGAATAACTAAACCTTAAATTTGATTTCTAATCAGTTTAGCACTGAACACTCAGTATGAAAAATAAGCATTTGCTAATGCCGTTTTTATTTTACCCGAAGTAATTTACGATAATGAATTCGGAATGTAAATTTAAATAATTTTACGTTGCATGACTTTCAAATGCAATCTATCTCAATATATTATGAACTCTCAAGGCACCGTGAAAAATTATACTAGAACAACACTAAGTAGAATTCTTTTTAAATCTTACTATAAGAGAATGTGTTTGAACATTTATTGCAATGTAATTTAATTTCAGGTTATAAAATTAATATTTCGCAAAATTTAAAAGCCTGAAATTGGATTTCGATACTTTTGTCTGAAATATCAACTCTGTTTTATATATATAAATATATACACAGTCGAACCCGGTTAAGACGCGTTTCAAGGGAGTGGGCAAAAGTCGCGTATTAAGTGGGATCGCGTATTAAACGTGATTTGTATAATGTTGCAGGCATTGGGCTTATTTACATCTAATCGTCTATGAACTGTAGAACTTTCATTAATATGTTTACGATCGAAAATTGTATCTTTTAGGTATATTTAGATTAAAATTTAATTGAATTTATCTTTAACTCATTGTTTCTTTTTATAGAATCAAATGGAATAATAACTGAAAATAAAAAGTGAATTGAAACGGATTTATTATGGATTAATATGCTACAACCACAAATAAGAATAACAATTTCCTGCTAGACTAATTTTTTTAACAGAGCTAAAAATATATTAAACCTTTGAAGCACTTGTTAAAATCATATTTAGTATACTTGTGATAACGAGTACAGTTATAATCTGCCCTTCTTTTCATTATAAGAAAAAACTACCCTTATTAATAGTATTTGTGTAAAAAACATTGTTAGTATAACAAGGAGTAAAGAAAACATAAAATAATTATACAACCGCAGACGTATTTGTTTAATTTTTACGAATTTAATTTTTTTGCCTATAATATGTATCATGAAACATAGTAGGGATATAATGCACATTTAAAATTTCATTAACAATAGGTATACTAATCTTTAATCATAATAATTTCATGACATATCTGAGTATCCTGAATTCTCTCTACTACAGTAAAAATATACACGAAGCGAGAGACAAAAATTGTTAGGACGTGGGATCAAACAAGAATTGTAGTGTTGCTAATTCAGCGGGTTTATAAAATTCAAATATCTGCCACTATTTTCGAATAGTAATGTTCGCCTTAATTAATCTGTTATTAAATAAAGTAAATATTACTATACGTAAGCAGTGGTTTTTATTTGAATATAAAAAAAAATCTGCTAAATTGGCAACATTGAAGAAGAGACAAGGAATTCGCATCTTCAATGTCTTAAGCAAATGAATGTGTTAAGCGTGATTTTTTGCTTCAAAGGACCAAAAAACTCTTGCGTTTTAAGCGGGATCGCGTATTAACCGTGAGCGTTCTAACCGGGTTCCACTGTATATATATATATATATATATAACCATCATATAATTACAATTCATCATCTATTTCCAATTACTAAAATTAAATTAATAAATTTAGCTTCAATAATACCACTGACATTATACAAAATAAAGATGGAACCTTTAACTGTTATACAAAATCAAACACAATACCACTAATTCATTGGCCCATTGCGAAAGATTAATCCATATAAAACATGTGAAAAACCACCTAATTTTGATACAATAAATATATCTACTTATAATAAAATCCGAAAGCAGGAAACTGTCGGAACCATCCCGGTGCGAACCACTCTGGTCTGCGAATCGACCGTAGCTAAACGCCATGCTAGGCTTAACCCCTTGGGGACGAGCGACACGTATACGTGCCGCATGAAGCGCTTAGAATCCTTGTTTTTCCTCACCAGTAAAATTTTACTGTAAAATTTGCCTAATTTAATCAGCGCAGTTTCTCGATTCAAGAAGACACAAATTTCTGTTTTTAAAAAACGGTGACAAAAGATTAAAAATTTCGTAAAAGGCTCCCGTCCCGAAGGGGTTAATGAAAAACATATCCTAGCATATGACGGCCAAATGATAATTTTTTCTACTTGAAATCATGTCTGTTCAGCATATTTTCACATAAAGCATGTGTATCATATCCATTTATAATGTATTACGTTCTAAATTAGAATTAAGCTATCATAAACATAGAAATCAGATCTAAACAAACGATACTGTTGCCATTCAGATTCAAATTCCAGCAAATCTACAAACAAATAAATGACTCTTTGAACGCTTCATTAAAAAAAATACAGGTTAACGCCAATGCTGGTCTTAAAATATTTGTAAAGTATATTAAAACCTTTAAATATTTTAACTTTGTTTAAAACCTTCAAAAACTATCCAATTAAGTTTTAAATTTAAGGGCCAAATCATCAACAATAAGTTATAAATTAAAAATAACGGATAACTATCGCCATCTGGTGGAGAAAAGATGTAACTTTCACTCAAAAAAGGTCCGTGCAAGCACATTGCATTACATGTATTTTTAATTTATTCAGAATGATTATTCTTTTGCGCAATTTCAGATTTCCTGTGACATTTGTTTTCTGCCTTATATAATAAAGTAAAAATTATCCGAATTTGAATGTCTAAAACTTTCAAAAGCATTTACAATAAAGAATTATTTCAATGTCACTTTAGCATTATTTAAAGGGAAATTAACTCTTTATGCACTGAATTATGAATTCATGAAAATTCCCATCTTCTAAAGCATTTTTGTGAATTTTTGAAACAAAATTAGAAGATTTATATAATCATTTAATAAATTTTAGAAGGATTTTAGAAGAATTGAAGGATTTAGAAGAATTCATTAAATTTGAATTTACAGGGATTTTGTGTAACATTTATACACCCACTCAAATCTTTTATTTTAAATATTTTTCTTAGTATTTTGTAGGAATTAGGAAATCGGAATTAGGAATTAGGAAATTTACAAATATAATGTTCTTACAATAGAAATATAGAAATATTTCTGAATTGAAAAATCCCCCCCCCCCCCTCTAACGCTAAGAAAGCTGAAAATATCTGAATCATCCTTTTAAAAATATTTTTGTTTTGTGTAACCCATAATGCTTTTGGAACATCTTAAGGCTGTTCTCAAATCCAAAGGGTCAACTTTCTGACATACGTTTTAATTCATTTTTGTTCGGAAACTCATGAAACTAGAAGGTATTGTTATTCAGAAACTGTGTCATCGAGCTGTTTTTTCCGTTTTCTTGTAAGCGCAATAGATCTTTCAGAAAATACCTTCAAAGTTGGCATTTTGAACTGAACTTCCGAATGAAAGGAGAAAATCCAGTCTGTAAGGGGAGAAAAAGGCCGTTCCACGTGATCAAAATCGCTTATAACTCAATACGTAATTTATTGATCAAAAAATGGAAAAAACAGTTCGATTCCAAATCGCTTCCATGATCAGGCTTTCTATTTTTATATCTTTCCGTTAAAAAATGAATTTGTAAATGTGTCAAAACGTTTTGCGCTTGTTGAGCAGAACAGTTGAGAACAGCCTTAAGTAATGCATCTATAGCACATCTAAATTGTATTACTACTAATCAGTGTATTAAATTAATTTTGTAACAAGTTATTAATGGTACTTATAAGTACCGTCAGTAGATAAAGGGTTAAAGGGACAATTTTTTCTGTACCGAAGGCATGCGAGCAGCGCCTCTGTAGGCCGTGTTAATTCCCAATAAATTGGGAGCTTATGTTTCTTGCTAATTCTTTTGGCGTCAACTTTCTGTTGTAATTGTACTTTTTTTTTACAATGCATTTCATCAGATTTGAAAACATTGAAAATAAAATGAATATTACTTATCGGTACAATATATTTTAATTATCTTGCAGATAAAATTATGAATTTTAACATAGTTTGTAGCGAAAAAAAAAAAAAAAAGTCCCGCTAAACAACAAATTTTTAATGAAGAGGGAACCTAAACAAGCATTTTCGTCATAGAATGTGTAGCTGGAAATGGCGCGTTTAACGACTATTGTTTTGAAGATTTATCATTCACTTTCCGTCATTTTTGACGGAGATTATACAGGGTGTCCGCTCTCAACGGTGTCCAATGGCTAATTCCTAAACCGTTAGTCATAGACATATAGTTCCAATTACAAAAATGTTTTAAATCAGGTAAAGAAATATTTTAAAAGCGATTTGGGTCAATAAAAACATTTCTTAAAAAATTCCGAAATTAAAATTTTTATACGGTCCCCCGGTCCTATAAGTTATATTTAGTGAAATCTTCCTTTTACACTGACAAGTAATACAAAAACAGTCCCATTATTCTACGATTAAAATTGACCGAGTAATAGCTCTTTAAAGTTGGAGCATATTTTTTGCTCCCAATTGGGGGTCATTCACAAATTTAGTCGAAATATAATTTCGTCAGATATAAAAAATGTTTGGGAGTAAAATTAACATTGCAATATAAATTTGAAATCTTTAATCATTCTGGCATATTAATGGAAAATATACAATTTGTAATAAACATTTAAGAAGAAAGAAAAAACAGAATTTTTGTTAAATAAAATGATTCTAAATTAACAGCCTCAATTCTTTACAAAATGCGTAATACGTATTTTAAAATATTATTAGATTGCACAAGCCTGCAAAAGTTGGGTTATGTCATGTTTTTTAGCTTTAGATAATTGATTCTTCTATATTCTGTACCGCTGAATCCGAAATTGACCTTCATTTTTAACTATCATATCAGGATTTTTCGCAAATTGCAAATTTCAAAGTTAAGAAGTTCAATGTTAAAATTGAATTTTTTAATAAAATAAAATAAAATAAAATAAAATAAAAAATGTTTTACGTATGCTTTATAGTATGAGATTTTCGCTATATTTTAACTTACACATTTGCGATTTGGAAAAAAATTCTAACGTGATGGTTAAAAATGAAGGTCATTTTCAGATTCAGTGCTAAAAAGTGCGTAAAAATCAATTATCAAAAGTTAAAAAACAGAACCATCTCCTCTACTTTATAGTATTCGATTTTTGTTATTCTTAACTTTTGAAAATTTATGATATGCGAAATATCCTGACATGATGGTTAAAAATTAACGTAATTTTCGGATTCAGTGCTAAAAAATACATAAAAGTTAAAAAACCCAACAATCGCAGTCTTGTATTATCTAATCTAAAACTTTTTATTGAACTTCTTGGTAGAAATCTATCCGAAATTTTTTGTGTTATCCTGTAAAATAAGTATAAATGGTAACCACCGAAAATCTTAATAATATTAGATTGTTATCGGATTTGCGCCAGTATGTAAAATGCAATCTCGATCGGATATTTAAAAGTGGGTTAAAGTTCGAGTACAAATTTTGAACTGGAAAAACATACATACGATTGTTGAAGTAACATAAAAACTTATAAAAAAAAACATAATTTTTGTTAAAAGAAATCATAAGAGAAACAGTCTCAAATTCTGACAAAATAAAACGAGACTTAATCATAGTACTTGTAGGATTTTTTTTTCAAAGCGCAGATACACATGAAGTAAGATCTTCGAATACTTTAAACACTTGGTATATGATCCCTCAAAGCCAAGCCGAACTCATTTGTTTTCAGAGTAGAAAAGTGGCATAAGTCATGCATTTTTAAAGTTTCATAACTCGTTCAATTTTAGCGTTATATGAATGAGACTTTTTTTGTCTTACTTGTCAGTGTAATAGGAAAAAAATATTAAATATAACTTATAGGACCGGGGGACCGTATAAAAATTTTAATTTCGTAATTTTTTAAGAAATGTTTTTATTGACCCAAAGCGCTTTTAAAATGTTTCTTTACCTGATTTTTGTAATTGGAACTATATGTCTATGACTAACGGTTTAGGAAATAGCCATTGGACACCGTTGAGACCGGACACCCTGTATACTAGTAATTGTAGAATTGTTGTTAAACTGTTACTGGTAATTCCAAATTTTAAAGCAATATCCTTCCGCCTGAAATTTTGATAAAATTCCTTTAAAATTTCTAATTTATGTTGTATTGACATTTAACTGTATTTAGGTACGATTTGAGATAAAAATGAAATAACTTTTCACAGTTATTTCCTATTATAAGAATGGCAGTTTTTCTGCTTTCAGTGATTTGGTGTAGTAAGGATTGTACACACTGGTTTCCATTGGCAGTGAATTAAGTTGAAAACCTGAATTTGGGCATTTTGCATGCTAAAGAAAAAAAAGAAGTTTTCCTAGAATTCTTGGAAAAATAATTTAACAAAGTGATCCTTGTCAGAAAAAGTTATTTAAAAATAAAATGAGTTCACACAACAGGTGTTTTATTTAATACAAAATATTCCTATGTTCAAAGTATCAAAAGCAGAAAAAAAAAATCGTTAATTAGAAAAATTCGCGAATTGAAGTTTCAGAAATAGGGATTCCACTGTAGTTATTCCTATATAGAAGAGTTACTTCAACTTCTTCCACTCTGATAAAAAGAGCATAAGCATTCCCCTATAGAGCAGAAAACTTTACAAAATGTCATCCGCGATTACGAAAAATTTTACCTTAGAGCAGAAACATTTACGAAAGTTCAATGTAACTGTGATGTCACCCGCAATTACGAAAAAAATTACCTTAACTTTGGAAATTATTAGGGAAAGAGCCAGTCCGAAACCTCAAGAAACCCATACGTTTCAGAAGTTAATGAAAACCTTTCCGAAATAAAGGGCACATCTGCTATCCGAGATTTTCCCAAATTTACGGGAAACAAATTTTCAGGTTCTTCATTGTACATATTAAAAAATATGAGTATGAATGGCAAGATGGTAATAATAATAATAATAATAATAATAATAATAATAATAATAAAACGAAAATTAAAAACAGGATTTTATTATAAAGATAATTGTATGAAAAATACACAGCAGTTTGTAGAAATCTGTAACATTTTTCAAAAATGGGAGAATGTTTCATTTGATAAGAATGTGGAACTAATACACCATGTTTTCTAAAAATATAAACTTATCTCCTCTGTGCTACGATCCATTCAGGATCATAGCCTGCGGTACTCAACTCTGCTTTCTTGATCATGGGCCCTGAAGGCCTGAAGAACTATATGCAGAATATGTACTGGTCAAGAAATGTAGTCTGTTTGGACGTTAAGCATTGAGTACAAAATTGCCACTAGGTCTTCTACACTCATTTATTAACGATATAGGAGAATAGCTGAAGACCGAAATTGCAAGTGAGAAAATACAATCTTTTTTTACTGTGATTTTACTTACAGCCAAAGGTCTGTGTTCTATTTTGAAATGTTCGGTAGTGGTCGTTTTACCAAGTGAGAGGATGCTAGATGTTTACTAGTCAAACAGACAATAATCTCCTTGCCTTCATATTTAAAATACTCAAGCCAAATCTTTATAATCCAAGCCTTTTACTTCCATTTATAAGAAATTTCACAACAAAGAAAGGCAGAATGGTGCGCTGCTAGATTTTAGAAGTCGCTATCTCTAATTTTCTCTCTATTTCTAATCTCCTCGGTGCTACGATCCATTCAGGATCATGGCCTGCGGTACTCAACTCCGTTTTCTTGATCACAGGCTCTGAAAGTCTGAAGAGCTAACATAAAGGTAAAAAGGTAAAAAAAAAATGTGAAATTACAGAGAATCTACTGGTAATCCATAAGCTTAAGTCTTATGTAAAATTACACAAATCAAGAAAACGAATATTCTGTTAAATAACAGAGAACTTATTCGGTAATTTTTCAGTAGATTCTGTAAATTTACATCGATAAATATGCTCAAGACCCAGTAAATATTTTTAGTTTATTTATTTTTAATGATAATAATTCAATTTATCTTTCGAAATCACTGAACTTTCGAACAATTAGAATTTTTCGAGTGAATTTGAACTGCTGTACCATTTAATTTTTAAGAGATTTATTTCTAGCCAACCCAGGATTTGATACACAGTCTTCTAGGTTGGAGACGAACATACTGACTGCGCTAGAGGAGCTGTTACTAACGCATGCAAAGGATGTTTTTTATGATTCAGGGAGAAATTACTTTTTATTATAGGTGAAAATTAGCAGTCGCCACACGCCACATGGCGATTAAAGTTGCAAAAGTGGCGATTAAAAAATCGAACATCCATCGCTACCCTAGTCGCCATTCACCAAATGGCGATTAAAAAAAATCTGTTATCGATCGCCACGTGAAATACAGCTTTTTTCATGGAAGTATGCATCTCTACTTTGATTGCATCTAATTAGCAAGCTGGTTAATTCTTTTTCCTACCGGATGCAAGCAGATTTCAACAACTTAGCTGTATTTTTAATATTTTGGCTTTTCGCCATGTGCTTGGTCTTCAGTTGGATTTTAAAGTAATTTTCTTGAATTTTGACTGCTTCTCTATTCTTATCATGAATAGTTGGTTGGTGTAAAACCCTGACTTATAGAAAAATATGTATATATACAACGAATATAGTTTATCTAGATGTCAAGAAAGTTTGAAACATTATAGTGGCCACTAACTTTAAAAAGTGGCCACTAATCAAACTGAGTTTACCGGCCACTGGCTACTAACTAAATTTTCCAGTTTTCACCGATACTTTTTATTTAATTTACTTTTAATATTACCAAGCTTCATGCATTTGGTAAAATGAAAGAACTGCAAAATGACTGTCGATAAAAAATCCCCGCTAACTCCGAAGAGACGAATTTTCCCTTTCTAAAATATTCTAATTTTTAATAAAACAAATTTTAAACCTAATTTTCTTTTTTAATATTTCTAATAAAATTTGAAAAGAATTTTAAAAGTGTGTATTTCGAATTACAGGTTATAAACAAAGATAAAAATACCTTTAAATAAAGAAATGGAAATGGCTACAGGGAATTTGATATAAGAAAATGGAAATGTCTGTAAAAAGATGACCGAGAAACGCATTCGAAAGCATTTAACCGACGTCTAGTGTAAAATTTACAGAGAGTCTGTTTTTTTCTGTGTTTTTACAGAAATTTTTGACAGTGTATATGCAACATATGCACTGGTCAAGTGATCATCCTGACGCAGAAACCCCAGCGTTAAGCTCAGCACACTTGGAACTCATTTCATAGAAAGATGAGTGATGAAAGGTTTAGTGAAACTTGCTCAGGTCTGGAGGCGGACCGCAGATCTATAATGGGGCAGCCCAATGGACTAAAGGTCCGTGTATTTGCTTTACCCAACAGGAAGTCATAAATATTTCAACTGCTCTTTTCCAAGCGTTCTGTGGTCATCAACAATAGAAAGGGGAGTCTTAACAAAAAAAAGAAGTGAAGATGAACTTCTCAACGACGTCCGCTAATGCCCTCTGACTCCTAAACACCTACAAAAGTTTAAAAAAAAAAAAGAAAAAAAAAGCAATTTTTCAAATTACAACGACCATTTGGAAAACGATTTTTTTGAAGACTAAAATTTAAGACATAAAAAAATCGCACGGAGTTAATCATACATTACGTACGCCATGAATTAAACATTAATAGTGTCATTACACGTAAAAATTGCAAGCCAAAAATATCGCCTGCGACCCGTCAGATTTCATGAAACTTAATTATTATCCACCTGAAACTTACGTAAATATCCAAGCATTTCATTGGCTGTTCGGGAAAAGGCTTTTCCATCGTCAGATTTCCAAGAAATTTGACAGCCCATTTTAAATGAAATTTCATTCTTAAACTTCTAAACATCCGACAATATTACTTTTTACACCGTCGGATAGAGAGAAAAATCTACTTTTAAATGCAATTTGTTTGAAAGCTGTATCTCAATTTGTTTCTGAGTTATTAAATTTTTTTGTAGTTTTTATTACTTTTTTGTCATAGTGGCAACAGAAAGTATCCATCGTTGTTGAAATTAAAGGGAAATACAGATTACTGTATAGACCAATCAGAAAACGAATAAATTGCAGATTAAACCAATGAAAACCTTCAGATATGCTTTTGATTTCCCATCCTGACGAGAACAATAACCATTTTTCCAAATGGTTAAAAAAAAACATGAAAAGGAGCGCTTTACCACATGAAAAGTTTCGACGTCCGGAAAAGTAGTCTGTTTGGACCTTAATCATTGAGTACGGAACTTCTACTACGTCCTCTTTACTCTTTATTAATAGTAGAGGGTTATTTGAAGACCTAAATTGCAAGTGATAAATTATTAACTGCCACCAGTTGCCGAATGTGAGGTAATTTCACCTAAATCCAAATGTCTGTGTTCTATTTTGAAGTCTTCAGTAGTGGCCGTTTTACTATGTGAGAGGATGCCGTACGCCCATTATTCACGCAGACAATAATCGCTATACTTTCACATTTAACATGTTGAATGCCAATTCTATTTTGTCTGTCTTTCCGTTTGGGCCACGCTCGTGAAGATAATTGACCGTCATAAACACAACCACAACCAACCGTTTGAGCAACGAAATAAGATTTCCGTTACACAATCTATAAGTGTCAGTCACCGATGACTCACACGCCCGAAACGGAAAGTTCATTGTCAGTCATAGGAGACTGACTGACGTGTCACTCAACGTGTTAAAACACTCAAGCTAAATCTTTATAACCCACCATTTATTAGAAATCTTCTAGAAAATTGACTTTTCTCTTAGTGATAACCGATGGATAAACATGCAACGCATTTGTAGAATTACGTATAATTGTTTTTGAGCTAGTTAAATGTATATACTTTAATAGCCCCCGGTATGCTATTTCTTTCTCTCAGCTACTAAAGTGCCGTCTCAAAAAATAACGTTCCGTTGTATAAGCCAGCCGTAAAACAAAGCAAATGTACCACTGTATTGTTAAACAATCTACTGCAATTTTTTTTAACTTCTAAGCATCGCACATTATCAATTTTTATACCGTCGTACTGGAGGGAAAAAAGTACTTTTTAATGCAATTTGTTTGAAAACTTATCTTAATTTATTTTTGAGATATTAATTTTTTTTCTAGTTTTTAGCGGCATTTGTTTAATTTTGGTAACTCAAGTACTCCATTTCTGTAGAAAATAAAGAAAAAATAGTTGGAAAATAGTAATTAGTATCTTTTTGTTACCATGTTCCCATAACTACTGAAAAAAAATGTGATTAAAATATGTGCTATTTCGAAAAAATATAAATAAATGATTTCTGAAAAAACATGGAGCTATTATAAACTATATTTAATTTAATTATCTATAAGACAAACAAACGAAGGCATATGAATCATTATATAGCTGATCTTCCTTTTCTCGAGTTTCTTGAGTGACGACATGTATTTTTTTTTTTTTTTTGTATTATTCAGCGTGAGTAACGAAAAAGACGTTAGCCCCGTATTCAGCAATAGTGACGTAATATGAATACTTTACTGTAGGTGTTGTTTAAGACTGGATCGTAAATGGGAAATTCTTCAGAGGATGCGAATGACGTCATTTTATATAAAATAAAAGCGTGTGTTTTAAGTCTTAAAACTAAAATATGTTTTGTATTATCTACATTTATATACATATTTTTTTTCATCGGGGGGAGGGAGGAACACTAAATTCTGAAAAAGCAGAATTCCTGTTTTCCAGTTTTCCGTCTTTCACTGGCTCTCAAGTTTTGACCATGATTTACGCAAAGACCCGCATACAGTCCGTGAAATAATAAAAATAGGATCTCTCCATACTATTTTATCCCCAAATTGTCTTACAGAGATGCTAGTGATGCCATTTGACTGAAAATTATGTCTTCCATAAATACATAAATATAAAGAACGCTTAGGGATCAGTCTCCATGTAATAATAGAGACAAAAATACACGAAGTTTTGGCGACATGTTTAAATTTTTTGGACATATGTTTTTCAAATATTAATTTGTATATATGGAACAATATTAAGTTCTAATACGGAAACAATCGTATTCATACACACATACATAATGATCACAATATTTCCCTTTACTATGTATTCGGGAAGTAAACAAGTTGGAAATTGCACGTCAAACGTGGCAAATGACGTCAAACGTGGCAAACGTTCGTACTGTAACTAGTTTTATAAATATACCGCATATTTCACTGAATGTATATTTTAGTGCACTTCATAAGTGCATATGAATTTCATTCTGTTCGAAAGGCTGTAACATTCTTAAAATACACTTGAAATAATTTTCCCCATTAGCCATAATGTAACGGAAAAACTTTGACTGTTCCTGTAAATAAACTATACATCCGATTTTCATAAAATTTGAAATGACTCGACAAAATTTTGAAACAATTATACATTTAAAATTTCAGACCATTCGGTTGGGTAGTTTTTACTCTGTTATTTGCGGACGGACGGACAGACAGACGGACCGAACGACGACTATAGTTGTTACGTATTTATATAATTACGAACGCACCTAAAGGGAATTTAGCATTAGGAGATGAAAGCTTTATATCTGCATAATATCTAAATTTCTTCACTTAATGACTTCCCGTTTGGTAAAATTGGGATAAATGAAATTTTGTAAAATAAATAAAATTTACCAAAGAATATGTTGAAATTAGACGTCAGTATTGAAGATTTCAAAGTTCTTCGTTGTTTCAACGTGGAGACTGCTCAGTAAGTTTCATTCACACAGAAGACGAATTGCCAATTGAATAGTATATTGCGCATTTCTCTGCGACAATATATTGAAGAAATAATACGTGGGTGGGGTCTTTTTTTTTTTTTTTTTTTTTTTTTTTTTTTTTTGACCGACTGTACATTTTAACGTAAAAAAAGTTTTTGAAATACGAAAAATATTGAACCAGTTTAAAGTAAAAACAACATCATTTATTTCATTCAACTGTATGGATGCAAAAATCGATATGTGTAATTATTAATTAATAGAAAATTATACTATATTTACGTCTTTATGCATCTTAAATAACAATTGTAAACACTGAAATGTTATAAATTGTAACTTATTTGTTATGTATTGCCATTAACAGGGAGAAATAATTTTCTTATGCACGATATACTTTAATGGAATAAATTGATTGCATGTCATCCACTAATGTTTCACTTTATTCACCTGGAATGATTAATAATAACAAAGCTTGAAAAATAGAGAATTCCAAGCAATTTTTCGCGAGAAGATTTTAAGATACATTTCCTACGATATAATCTTTATAATAAAAAAATTATTGTTTTTAGGGTTCCGTGCTATAAAGTGTAAATGGCACCATTATATGATCACTCGTGTGTTTGTCTGTCTGTCCGTCTGTAACAGCCGTTTTTCTCGTAAACTATGGAACGTGGAAATTTCAAATTGGCTGAAGTAAATAAAGGCTATTGACCCACATATTTATAGATTACTAGCGAACCCCGCGACTTTGCTCGCGTAATAGTTGAAATATGCCAAGTGATATTTGCATGACTACTTTTTATTAGAAGAACACTTTTTGGAATAATTCAAAAATTTCAAATTAAGCCACAGTTTGACTAAACTTCATTATAAAAGTGCAATAGACAGAAAGGAGATTTTAATTAATAAGAACTAAAACTAATTCAAATAAATGATAATTTAGAAAGTATTTTGAGAATTTTATGCTCATTTCATACGCTTATTTCAGTATTCATTTGAAGTTTTGAATTTTTTAGAAACCATCTTAACACATTTACATCTTAAAATTAAACATCATGTCAAATTCCAAGCTTCTAGTCTAACAGTCTACCACCTCTCTGGTGTTAGTGGCACCAACATAAACTGCCGAAACAGAGTTGAAAGAGAATGTCTCGAAAAATGTTGAAACAGAGACTGTCACCATTAATTTGCCAACATTAACCTTGAAATCATTTGGCATTTCCTAATATTCTATAAAAAACGGAATTTATATATTTTTAAAAGTATTCTTGTTGTTCCTGCCAACCAGGTGGTAGTGACACCGGCATAAAATATGGCCCGTATAGGATCAGAGACTATCACTCTTAATTCGCAACCAATAACTTCTGTAATCGCTTTATTATTTCCTGAGGTTCCACAGAAATCGTAATTTAGGACTCTTTTAGAATGCTTTTCTCTCCTTCCCTTCGCTTCACCCCTTTTTAATTTCGAATTGATTATCGACTGCTCTTAGAGGACATATATATTTTATACGTAACTACCGTACTATATTTAAAGTTTCTAACCTCTTCAGTACAGCAGTAATCGCAATTTAGAAAGTTTTTTGCTCCTGCAACCCTCTAGGTGTTGTGGCACCGACATAAAATATAGCTTATGTTTGAGAAGGTTCTATCACCATCAATTTGCAACCATTATGTTTGAAATCGGTTTCGTGTTTCATACGATTGCATAAAAATCGTAATTTAGAACGCGTATAGAACGCTTTTTGCTCATTTTATCCACTTAAATTTGGAATTTTCTTTCGACAGTTCTTAGAAAGGATTTGCATCTTTGAAGTAATTACCATTCCAAATTTAAAATGTTAGACCCCTCAGTAACACAAAAAACGTATTTTTGCTCCTGTAACCCCCAGGTCATAGTGACAACAACGTAAAATATAGGCTATGTTGGAGCGGGGACTGTCACCATCAATTTGAAACAATTACTTCTGAAATAGGTTTATATTTCCTTAGATTGCGTAGAAATAGCTATTTAGAACGTTTTTAGATAGATTTTCACTCATTTTCACCCCCTTTTAAATTTCAAAATTTTAAGGAACTCTTCTCAGAGAGCATTTACATCTCATAAGTAATTACCATGCCAAATTTCAAGTTGCTAGCCCCTTCAGTATCACAAAAATCACAATTAAAACGTTTTTTAAAATGCAACCGCAAGGTGGTAGTGACGCCAACATGAAACAGATCCTATATTGGAGCAAGGGCTGTCATCAGCAATTTCCAACCATTACTTTTGAAATCGGTCGGGTACTTTCTGATATTGCGTAGAAATCGCAATTTAGAACGTTTTTCGTCCATTTTCCCCCCTTTTAAATTTCGAATTATTTAGGAAATGTTCTTAGAGATAATTTATATTATATAAGTAACTACCGTGCCTAGTTTAAAGTTACTAGCCCCTGCAGTATTACAAAAAACGCAATTTAGATTGCGTTTTGCTCCTTCACCCCCTTTGGGATAGTGGCATCGACATGAAATACAGCCTATGTTGGAGCGAGGGCTGTCACCATTGTTTTCACGCCATTATTTTTTAAATCGGTTCACTTACTTCCTGAGATTGCGTAGAAATCGCAATTTAGAAAGTTTTTTAGAACGCTTTTCGCTCATTTTCACACCTTTTGAATTTCGTTTTTTTAGGAAATGTTCTTAGAGATAATTTGTATCTTATAAATAACTGCCCTGTCTAATTCCACGATTCTGGTCCTTCAGTAACACAAAAATCGCAATTTAGAAAGTGTTTTGCTTCTGCAACCCCTAGATGGTAGTAACATCGACATGAAATAAAGCATATATTGGAGCAAGGGCTGTCATCATCAATTTCTAACCATTACTTTTGAAACATGTTGGGTACTTTCTGATATTGCGTAGAAATCGCCATTTAGAACGTTTTTTATAACTCTTTTCGCGCATTTTCACCCCTTTTAAATTTCGAATTTTTTAAGAAATGTTCTTAGAGATCATTTATATCTTATAAGTAACTACCATTCCAAATTTCATGTTTTTAGGCCCTTCAGTAACACAAAAATCGCATTTTCGAACTATTTTTTGCTCCTGCACCCCCTTTGGGGGTAATGACACGACATAAAATGTAACCTATGTTGGAGCAAGGGTTGTCATCATCATTTTGACACCATTATTTTTAAAATCGATTTGGTACTTCTTGAGATTCCGTAAAAATGGTCAGTTAGAACGTCTTTTAGAATGCTTTTTGCGCATTTTCACAGCTTTTAAATTTCTAATTTTCTAAGAAATGTTCTTAGAGATCATTTATATCTAATAATTAACTACCATGCCAAATTCCATGTATCTGGGCCCTTCAGTGACACAAATCGCAATTTCGAACGTTTTGTTGCTCCTGCACCCCTTTTAGGGGTAGTGGCACCGACATAAAATGTAGCCTATGTTGGAGCAAGGGTTGTCACCATCATTTTGACACCATTAATTTTGAGATCGGTTTGGTACTTCCTGAACTTGCGTAAAAATCGCCAATTAGAACGGTTTTTAGAATGCTTTTCGCGCATTTTCACCCTTTTTTAATTTCGATTTTTTTAAGAAATGTCCTTAGAGATCATCAGTATCATATAAGTAACTACCATTCCAAATTTCATTTTTGTAGGCCCTTCAGTAACACAAAAATCGTATTTTTAGAACGTTTTTTGCTCCTGCACCCCGTTTTGGCCAATGGCACGGACATAAGATACAGCCTATGTTCTAAGTTGAACCAACACCATCATTTTGATACCATTACTTTTGGAATCGGTTCGGTAGTTCCAGAGTTTACCTCCTACAAATAAACAATTTTTACCTCTTTATAATACTAGATAGACTAGTATAGAAGTATATATTAACGATTCACAAATATATTTAGGGAAAAGATAAAGGGGCTAATTAAGTTACTTGAAAAAACATATATATTTCCTTTGTATGTCGTGTGAAATCTATCATAATGCCAAACTCAAAAATACATTTCTTTTAATTTTAGGTATTATATTTTCAAAGATATCGTCGAAAATGTAGTGATAAACCCTCCCACCCCTCCTCTATTTCCGAATCAACTGAAACTAAAATTATGAAAAAATTAGGGGTAGTATAAGTTAATTTAAACCTTGCAGGAAAACTATAGCGATTATCCTAGGTCACATAGTTTTTTTTTTTTTTGAGAAAATAGCATTTTTTTGTTACACACAAATTTCGATTTGCGGGCGTTCAGCAAAGGAGTTCAAGAGCGCCGGGGTTACCTATCGTCATAGAAGTATAAAAGGATTGTTGATAATGACTTTCGAAAAAATTGTCGGTAATTAGCCGAGATATTAACCCTTAAAGACACGGATGGTTTGGACATACATAAAGTCACGGGCGGCGTACTCTTTGCGCCATCGGCTTTTAAAGCCTAGATGACAACTTTTAATGATATAGTTGTGTAATGCAATGCCCAGTTACTGATTCATTTATTTATTGTACGGAACCCTCTGTGCGCGAGTAATACTCGCGCTTGACCGGTTATTTTTTATAATTTTAATTGAATTTCAGTATTTCTACAAAGATAGCTAAAAAAAAAAAAGCAGATGCATGTAATTTAGTCTCTTCAGGGTTTGATTTATGTCAGTGTTTCTTCATCTTCTCTGTTGCCCTGTTTTCACTTCAGAAATTCTGATTTCTTGCTATTATTACTGTTCCTCTGAGATTTTCATTAACTTTACATGTATATCTATAAAAATACACAGAAAAGGGATCATCCAGAAGTGGAATTCGACAATTAGCATAAGCATATTCCATTTGACTGTAAATATGTCAATTATTTGCGTTTGCTGCATTTAGAGATAGCAGCAAAATATCTATATGTGAAAAATATCAAACGGGCAAAATATTAGCGATGTTGACATCGATGTTCGACTCTAGATATATATAAACATATCGGATTATCACGGCTGATACATACATCCTTAGTGAATCGAAATTAATATTTTGCATGTGAAAACCAACTTTAAGTACTTTTCCATGCATTCTTAAATACATCTAAGTAAATTATTTTAATTAAAAAAATAATAATAAATAAATAAATTTTAAAAAATCTCTTTTTCATTGGCTTAGTCGTTTAACATAGGTAAGAATTCTCGGCAACGTGAAACTGTGCTTCGCGCAATCAGAAAAGCAACCCGTAATAATTTACATGTTGTTGACTATCTAGGGAACGTTCCCAGGTGCAAGTTGTGGATTTGGACGAGAGTGGTATCAAAAGAAAGGTCTCGTCATGTACATTAAAAAG
The DNA here is from genome assembly GCA_963932465.1 of Maratus speciosus. NCBI lineage: Eukaryota > Metazoa > Arthropoda > Arachnida > Araneae > Salticidae > Maratus > Maratus speciosus. The sequence goes on from OZ010786.1 coordinate 309,339,311, forward strand.
TTCAATGGAACTACCCGTCTGAATCCAACCGTTTTCGAGATATCCTCACTTGGAGTGTGAATAAGTAAATAAATAAATTGGCAGGAAGGCATATAAATTGTTCGCAAGTTAAAAGTTTCTTTGCATTGTTTTAATCCTCTACCAATACCTTTTCACGAGCTACGAGCAAAATCCTTTACACCCACACATTGCCGGTTATTTCCCCTCTTTTAGACAGGCACTTCGCATTCTACGAAGTTTTCGCGAACGGCTGCATTCGGAGAGTTTTTCCATCTGTTTTTGCTATTTCCAGCACCTTGTTTTATGCAAATTTTTCGGCAAATGTGTGGATGTAAAGGTTTTTGCTCGTAGCTCGGGAAAAGGTATTGGTAGATGATTAAAACAATGCAAAAAAACTTTTAACTTGCGAACAATTTATATGCCTGCCCGTCAATTTATTTATTTACTTATTCACACTTCAAGTGAGGATATCTCGAAAATGGTTGGATTCGGACGGGTAGTTCCATTGGACTTTTTAATGTACATGAGGAGACCTTTCTTTTGATACCACTCTCGTCCAAATCCACAACTTGCACCTGGGAACGTTCCCTAGTAAGACTTATTTAGAGAATTCGGAAACTAGTAAAAGGATCCTTTCTTACTTAACACCACCCCATTGCCTGAAAGGACGTTTCTACTCGCCAAGGTATCAAAGATACTTACGCGTATTTTGTGTTTTGTCGTTATTTGTTTGTAAATCTTATATAGTAATAGGTGGATGAATTGTTAATGTGGAGGAATTGGTGGACTAATTGTTTCCACGAATTGTTAATTTGGTGGTTTTCTTTGTACAATGAAATTTTATTTATTTATTTTTATTATTATTTGTTACTGTTGAACAAGTAAGTTTATACGTAGAAGTAATGTGGTTATTTAAAATGATATTCAGACATATTTTTCAACAATAATAAAACATGTTAACAAGCATATTAAACCAAAAAATACCAATATTAAAAAATTTTAATACGTTATTTCAAAAAATTATTGAGTCCTCAACATCAAAAGGGCATACAGTAAAATTGTTTAGCTAACTTCATGTGACTGCGTCTCAAATCTCTTCTGCAAATATTGATTTTGAGAGATCTTTGTATTTACCAATACCTGTAGCTGGAAATCACAAAGGAATTCACTGGAGAACTGGGAAGGTAAGAAAACATATTAACCCATAATTTTATTCTTTAGCAAGACAATTGTTGTTTTCTGTCTTATCTCGGAATCCGTTTTCCATAGCCAATAAAAAACACAATTACGTAAAAAATAAATCGTCTTAGCAATTTAGCAAGTTGTATACTGAAATTTTATTCTGATTATTCTTTATTCTTTATTATTTTTTATTGTTGAGTAAGTAAGTCAATATAAGTAATTTGGTTCTTAAAAGTGAAGTTTAGAGATATTTTACAAAAATAATAAAACGTGCTAAAGAGATATTGAACTGAAAAATATCAAAATTAAAAAAATCGAAGACGTTATTTCAGGAAGTTATTCAATCCTCAACATCAAAAGGGTCAGACAATAAAACGAGTTTGATAACTTCATGTGACTGTTTCTCAAATCCCTTCTGCAAATATTGATTTCCAGAGACCTTTGTATTTACCAATAGCTGTAGCTAGATATCACAAAAGAATGTTTTTGGAAAACTGGGAAGATAAGTAAACATATTTTAACGCTTAATTTTATGCTTTAGCAAAACAATAGCTGTTTCTGTCTTATCTTGGAATCTGTTTTCTACAGCCTAAAATACACTATTACGTAAGAAATAAATCGCCTTAGCAGTTTAGTAAGATATACAATGAAATTTTAGTCTTCTTATTATTTTTTAACTTTTATTGCTGAATAAGTAAGTTTATAGAAATAATGCGTCTATTGAAAGTGATGCATATAGATGTATTACAAAAATAATAAAACATACTCTAGAGTAGGGGTGCACAACCTTTTTAAGAGAAGGGCCACTTACAAAAATTTCTGGGTTGTCGAGGACCACATTAGTAACACGGAGAGAATTCTATTTCGGGGAGGTGATCTGTAGCCTATAATCAAATAAAAAATAGGGTTTCAGAGGGGGAGGGGGGTTGCCCTTCTAGGTTGCCCTACCCAGTCAACATATCCAATTCAGTTGTCAAGGATATATCAACAGTTTACGTCTGCATTTATAAAATAGATATAGCAAGGATTATTTAGAAGGAGTGATAATATTCTTTGACTTTATTCGAGGGAGTAAATTTTGTTTTCTTAAAAGTGCTAAAAAACAAGCATAGACACGAAAGTAGATGGGTCCAAAAAATGTGAACGTTATGAATGAAGGAGAGAGGAGCAGCCGATCAACAAAATTTGCGATTTTTTCACGCCTGATCAACGATATCCCCGATTTTTCCACTCCTGATCAACGATATTCGCGATTTTTCCACTGCTGATCAACGATATTCGCGATTTTTCTGTGCCTGATCGACAAAATTCGCAATTTTTTCGAGACCGGTCGCCAAAATTCGCAATTTTACTGCTCCTGATCGACAATATTCACGATTTTTCCGCAACTGATCGATAAAATTCGCTATTTTTTTAAGCCCGATCGACGAAATTCGCTATTTTTATGCGCTTGATCGACGAAATTCGCGATTTTTCCGGAGCCCGATCGACATAACTCGCAATTTTTCAGCACCCGATTGACGAAATTTGCGATTTGACAACCAATGACCGTTGAAATTTGTAATTCTTAACTGACTCTGACGAAATTTGCAATTTTTCCCGCGGCAAACTGAAGAAATTCGCGATTTTTTTTATCGCGATAAACTGACGAAACTTGCGATTTTTCCGCAGTCGATTAACGAAATTTTAAATCTTTTCGCGCATCATCGAGAAAATTTGCGATTTTTCTGTGCCTGATCGATAAAATTTGCGATTTTTTGCGAATAATCGACGAAATTGCGATTTTTTGCGAATAATCGACGAAATTGCGATTTTTTGCGAATGATCGACGAAATTGTGATTTTTTTCGCGAATGATCGAGAAATTAGCGCTTTTCCGCCGCCTGATCGACGAAATTTGCAATTTTTCCGCACCCGATCAACGAAATTTGCGATTCTTAACTGATTGTAACAAAATTCGCAATTTCTTCCGCGCCAAATTGACCAAATTTCCGATAAACAGACGAAACACGTGATTTTTCCACAGCCGATCAACGAAATTTGAGATTTTCCACTGTTAATCGACGAAATTCTCGATTTTCCGCACCCGATCAACAAAATTTTAAATCTTTTCGTGCACCATCGAGAAAATTTGCGTTTTTCCGTGCTCGATCGGCGAAAATACGATTTTTCGCGAATGATCGACGAAATTAGCGATTTTCCCGCGCCTGATCGACGAAATTTGCAATTTTCCGAACCCGATCAACAAAATTTGCGACTCATAACTGACTCTGACAAAATTTGCAATTTATTCCGCGCCAAATTGACGAAATTTCTGATAAACAGACGAAACACGCGATTTTTCCACAGCCGATCAACGAAATTTGAGATTTTTCCACACTTAATCGACAAAATTCGCGATTTTTCCGCACCCGATCAAAGGAATTTTAAATCTTTTCGCGCACCATCGAGAAAATTTGCGATTTTTCTGTGCTCGATCGACGAAATTGCGATTTTTTTCGCGAATGATCGACGAAATTGAGATTTTTTTCGCGAATGATCTACGAAATTAGCGATTTTCCCGCGCCTGATCGACGGCATTTGCAATTTTTCCGGACCCGATCAACGAAATTTGCGACTATTAACTGACTCTAACAAAATTTGCAATTTCTTCCGCGCCAAATTTACGAAATTTCCGATAAACGGACCAAACACGCGATTTTTCCACAGCCGATCAACGAAATTTGAGATTTTTCTACTCTTAATCGACAAAATTCTTGATTTTTTTCGCACCCGATTGACGAAATTCGTGATTCTTATCGACTGACGAAATTTGCTATTTTTTTCCCGCTGAAAATTGACGAAATTCGCGACTTCTTCTCGCGACTGACCAAACACGCGATTTTCCCACAGCCGATCAACGAAATTTGAGATTTTTAAATTCTTAATCGACAAAATTCTTGATTTTTCCGCACCCGATCGACGAAATTCGTGATTCTTATCTGACTGACGAAATTTGCTATTTTTTCCCGCTGAAAATTGACGAAATTCGCGATTTCTTCTCGCGACTGACGAAACTCACGATTTTTCCGCAGCCGATCAACAAAATTTGCAATTTTCCCGTGCATCATCAACAAAATTTGCAATTTTTTCGCGCATAATCAACAAAATTGGCAAGTTTTTCATCCTCGATCAACGAAATGTGCGATTTTTCCGCGCCTGATCGACAAAAATTTGCGATGTTTCCGAGCTCGATGGACAAAACTCGCCGCGATTTTTCCGTGCCCGATCGACAAAACTGCCTTTTCTTCCACGCCTCATTGACAAAATTTGCAATTTTGTGTCCGATGAATGAAATTCGCGATTTTTCCATGTCTTATCGAAAAAATTCGCTATTTTTCCGCACCCGATCAATGAAATTTGCGATTCTTAACTGACTGACGAAATTTTCAAATTTTCCATTCGCAAATTGATGAAATTCCTGATTTTTTCCTGCGACCTATGGACAAAAATTTCAGTTATTCCCAGTTATAAATTAACGAAATTCGCGGGCCAAACGCTAACCCATCGCGGGCCACAGGTTGTGCATCCCTACTCTAGAGCTTATTAAACTGAAAAATATGAATATTAAAAAATCGAATGCGTTATTTCAAAATATTATTCAAACGTAAACATAAAGAAGATGAGATAATAAAACAGATTTGATAACTTCATGAGACTGTGTCACAAATTTCTTTGGCAAATATGATTTCGAGAGATCTTCGTATCTACAAATTCCTTTGGCTATCTATCACAAAGGAATTCCTTGGAAAACTGGGAAGATAAGAGAACATAGTAACCCATAATTGTATGCTTTAGCAAAACAATAGTTGTTTTCTGTCTTATCTGGGAACCTTTTTTCTATAGCTTAAAAAACACTTTTACGAAAAAAATAAATCGTCTTGCTCAGTTTAGTAAGCTGTATAATGAAATTTTATTCTAATTATTTTTTAATTATTTATTACTGTTGAAACGTAAGTTTATAAATGTAATGTGGATCTTAAAAGTGATGTTTAGAAGTATTTTACAAAAATAATAAAACGTGCATATTAAACTGAAAAATATCAATATTAAAAAATCGAATACGTTATTTCAAGATATTATTCAAACGTCAACTTCAAAAGGATGAGATAATAAAACAGGTTTGATAACTTCATGTGGCTGTGTCTCAAATCCCTTTTGCAAATATTGATTTCGAGAGACCTTTGTATTTACCAATACGTGTAGCTAGATATCACAAAGGAATTCTTTAGAAAATTGGGAAGATAAGTAAACATATTAACCAAAAATTTTACGATTTAGCAAAACAATAGTTGTTTTCAGTATTATCTGAGAATCTGTTTTCTATAGTCAAAAAACAGACAATTGCGTAAAAAATGAAATCGTTTTAGTAAGTTAATAAGCTGTAAAATGAAAAAAAAAATTTTTTTTATTTTAATTCATTTAAGTCTTTTAATGGGTTAAAACAAAAAACAACAAAAAAAGATACTGGAAATAATTTAATTGATTTCATAAACGTTAATGTAAAAAGAATATGTGCGATAAAATAGTTGAAAAGCTATTTTTAAGTAAAACTTCACTTAACATAAACATAAATAAACCAATCCGTGCATTAAAGAAACTAATTAACAATAGAAAAAATTTCGATATAATGAAAAATAGATATGTGGATATTTTGTGTTCGATATATGTTCTGCTTCGGATATGGATGCCTTTAAGATGATATATCGAAAAACGCATGTATCGATATTTTGAAAATTTCTGTCATTACTATGCATGTTTACAGTAAGCTATAACACGATTACCATTATTTACAAAATGATACACATATTAAAAAAAATGATCTTTTTAGAAACAAAAGAAAGGTTTTTTTTACCATACTTTATAAATTACTATATTGTCAGTCGTAAGGATTTCATCTGTCTGTCACAGAGTTCGTTCATGGAAACCATAAGTTAGAGATTTGAAATTTTTACAAACTTATAGCTGAATACCTCCGATCACGCGACAAATCATAAAATTTTGAAAAAGTGTTATATTATTTTAATTAAATAATTTAATTTAATGACATGTGACCATTTCTGCGAGTTAGATTTTAAAAAAGAATCTTAATTTCAATCTTTTTCGCGTTGGCTAGATTGGACAGTTGTAAAGCTTTTTCCTACTATATAAAAGAATCCTGGTCCGAAGCTTGGCATCGGATTGAACCTTTTTCTCTGTAACATATTTCATTATCTGATAAATTCAATTATACAGAATTTTTGTCATTTTTTTTTTTTTTTTTGTAATTTTAAAGCAAAAAGTTGTTGAAAAATATTTTAACAACTATTTTTAATTCAAAAATACTTTTTTTGAGAAATTTTTAATTTTGTTTAAACTTCTGCTAAATTTTTGGAATTTCGGAATTTTGCATTTCGTTTAAACAATTTCTTTTGTTTTGTTTTGAGAAAATTCGAAATTTTAAATTGTGCTAGTATATCCAGTAAATTCTTGAGAAATTTCAGCATTTTATGTTTCGTTTAAAAATTTTTTTTTCTTTATATGTTAGTCGGTATATCATGCTATCCGGCATCATTATTATTGTGGAGAGCAAGATCAGTACAGATCCTTCAATATATGTTATTTTTGGTTATTAAAAATTCACACTATTTTTTTTTAATTCTTCTGTATTGTCTGTAAACACTCTTTAAAAATAAATTTAGTTATTTTTTTTAACATATAGTCTAACACTTAGAAGATATATTAAATACCAACACTGTACAACTTCTTTAGCGGTTCTTATCTTGACATCCGTAATCTGCATCTTCTATCATTCTGAGTCTTTATCTTCTTGAAAAACCATATATTTTCCATACTAGGTATATTGATGTAGCTGTACCGCCTGCTTCCTCTCTGAAAAACGTTTTCGCCACTATACTGAGGCTTCTGCAGTTCAAATGATGTTAACGTCGTTTTCTGTAGTCTTGGTACGGGCTCATTCTGCTTTTCCCTAATTTTCCCCATTTTGATTTTCCCCTGAATGATTTCGTGCCAAAATTACATAAAACAACTTTATCATCATATGAACTGAAGAAGGCTGAGTATAGTGGCGAAAACGTTTTTCGAGAAGCAGGCGGTACAGATACATAAATATACCTAGACTGGAAAAAACATATTTTTTCAAGAAGATAAAGACTCAGAATGATAAAAAATGCAGATTACGGATGTCATGATCAGAACCGCTAAAAAAGTTGTATATTATTGGTATGTAATATAACGTTTAAGTGTCGGCTATATGTTATTTTAAATTTTTTTAAGAAACTAAATATTTTTAATGTGTTTATAATGTAAACTCTTACAGACAATAAAGAATAATAAAAAAAATAGTGTCTTTTTAATAACCAAAAATAACATATAACGAAGGGTCTGTACTGATGTTGCTCCCCACAATAATAATGATGCCTAATAGCATGGTATATTAATTAACATATAATATGTAATACGGGTATTGCAAAAAGCAGATTTTTCTGTTAGTAAACTATCTACATTTTTTTTCTTTTAAAGGTTTTAAATTTTATTTAAACCCTAGCAAAGTTTTTGAAATTTGGAATTTTATTTGAATAATTTAGCTGGAATAATTTTTAATTTGGTTAAAAAAGATAGCTAAATTTTGTAATGATTTTAAAACTAAATTGAATGGCGCTGCAATCTATGTAAGGATTTAATAATCATAAATTAATGATTTGGATTTATTAATTAATGGATAAAGGGTTTTGAAAGGGATATTAAGCGAACCCTTTGCGCGATTTTCGATCACACTTACCCACTTGTTTTACATTTTATAGGTGCGTTAGAACACCCTTGGACTATCCTGACCCAAATTTTCAGACTTCTACGTGCGGTAGATTTTCCTAGTCTTAGCTGACACACACTTGAATTTTGTATTTTTAGAAAATTAAATATATTTAACTATTAATTTTAAGGGATAACTAGATGCATATCTTCCAATGAATCCCTGCACTATGCACGATAACACTTAACTCACTAAAAAACATAATTTTTAATTAAAATAATAAACTCTTGATTCAAAATTTGTACTTTTTTAATAAAATAGTCGTAAAAGAAGGAATTTGTAAAATATATTTTTTTAAAAATCCAAATATATTTTAACAATCTTAACTAAAAGATAAAAGTCTTAGGCAGTCTTAAGGCTGTTCTCAAATAAAAAGGGGCAACTTCCTGACATAAGTTTTAATTTACTTTTGTTCGAAAATGCATGAAACTAGCTGGTGTTGCTGTTCAGAAACTATGCCATCGAGCTGTTTATTCCGTTTTTTTTATTGCAAACCCAATAGATCTTTCAGAATATAGTGTCAAAATGGACGTTTTGAACCGAATTTCCGCGCGAAAGTAGAAAAATCACTCAAGAGCGGGCGAAAAACGGGTTTGTCACGTGATCGAAAAGGCTTATAACTCAATGGGTAATTGATTGATCAAAAAATTGAAAAAACAGTTCAATTCCAAATTGCTTTCATGGCCAGTCTTTCCAATTTTATATCTTTCCGTTAAAAAATGAATTTATAAATGTGTCAAAATGTTTTGCGCTCGTTGAGCAGAGCAGTTAAGAACAGCCTTAAGAGTATTGATTTATAATTCAAGATGTTAAAATTAACGATTTTCACGAAAGCGTGCAGGCAAACTGAATGATAATCGTTTTGTATAAAAAGGACTTTATGAATTTTCCTTAATATACTGACTGTGGCGATAGCTAAAGTTCTTTTTGTAATAATTATCGATATATTTCAAAATTTTTAATGCATTTTTAAAAAATATTAGAGTTGAACTAAATTTAAACATGAATGATATATATAAAAAAACATTATAAACCATTACAAATCACCTACAAAAATTGTGAAAGTATAAATAACAAAGGAATTTATTCAAATTAAAAATGATATATAAACCACTATATAATTTTATAAAACTCATCCCCTTAACATTTAATTATAAATTATAATTTTTAATATATAATTCAATACATAATTATGCATTGAGTTTTTATGTGAAACCTTGAGATGATAATACTGCAACTGTTAATGGAATTTCTTATGAATTGGTATCAGATGACTACAAAAAGTAGAAAAGTAGAAGTCATATTAATAATACGAGGGCAGTTCTATAAGACCGTGACTTTGAAATGAAAAAAATATATATATACTTACCAAAATGCATTTTATTTTTCGACATAATCTCCTTTCATAATGATGCACTTTTTCCAACGATGTTCTAACTTTTTTAATCCTTCTAAAAAATAAGATTTCTCTAACTCCTCAAAATAGGCATTTGTGGCATTAATGATTTCAGAATTTAAAGAAAATCTCTTCCCACCAAGCTATTTTTTTTTTAATTTGGAAAAATAAAAAAAGTCACTGAGCGACAAGTCAGGAGCGTAGGGTGGATGAGGGAGCAATTCGTATCTTAATTCTACCAATTTAGCGGCTGCGATTGCAGACGAGTGCACAGGCGCATTGTCGTGATGAAAAAGCACCTTTTTCTTGGACAAATGGGGCGGCTTTTCTTCCAATTTTGCATTAAAACGGTCTAATAAATCAGCATAATACTGTCCGGTGATCGTTTTTACTTTTTCCAGATAGTCAATGAGGATTATGCCCTTGATTTTGAGTCCCAGAAAACTGTGGTCATAATCTTTCTGGCCTATGGAACTGTTTTTGCCTTTTTCGGAGCACGTTCATTAGAAGAAGCCCATTGTTTATAGACTGTTCTTTCATTGCTGGTGTGTAGTAATGTATCCATGTTTCATCAACTGTAACATAACTCCGCAAAAATTCGCTTGAACTGCGCTCGAAGTTGTCCAAACATTGCTTTGAAACGGTTACACGAGTCTGCTTTTGATCCACTGTCAGCAATCGCAGCAATCTTGGGTCTTGCTGATAACTTTTTCATGCCCAAATGTTCATTCAAGATATTGAATACACGTTCATTTGAAATGTTTATCTTCTTAGCTATCGCACGCACTTTCACACGGTAGTCTTTTAACACGATATCATGGATTTTGTTGACCATTTCTTCAGTCGTGATCTCAATTGGACGTCCAGAAGGTTCTGTATCTATTGTGCTCGTACGGCCACAACGAAATTCCGAAAACCGCTTGTGAACCATACCATGTGATGGAGCAGAGTCCCCATAACATTTTTTCAACTTTTCTTCAGTTTCGGTAATTGCTTTTCCGCGCAAAAAATAGTGTTTTATCAAAACACGAAATTCTTTTTTCTCCATAATCAAAACAAACACCAATCGTTTGCTTTTGAATCCAATAGAACACAATTTATTTAAAATATTGTCTGCAAATTACGCGAATGTTGCCGCCGATAATAATAAATTGAAAACATGGAGTGCGATCAGATTGCCACCCTTTTTAAAGTCACGAAGATATCAAACTGCCCTCGTACACTAAGGTAATGCATATATATATATATACATATACAGGGTGCAATATGTTATCTATAGCCGACTTTTAATTTCTCAACCGTTGGTCGTAGACATATAGTTCCAATACAAAAACGTTTCAAATGAGGTAAATATCCATGCTGTGGCATTATTTAAAGTGAAAAATCAATTTTATAAAAATTACGAAATTTAACTTTTCATACGGCCCCCCAGTCCATATAGTTATATTTGGTAAAAGTTTACACATATCATAACAGATATAACATAAAAAGTTTGACATCTGTACTACAAAAATTGACACAGTTATTAAATTTCAAACTTTGAGATTTTTGCACATGATTTTGTCTTTCATTGAGAGGTCAGTTAAAAGATGAATTAAAGTAATTCGAGATCAAAATCAGGGTGCACTTTGGTCCTTTTTACAGCGAAACCACCATTAGCCGGTATCGCCAAATAGGGGTATCATCAAAGAGGGTTATTTCATCTAAAAATTTGAGCTAAATTTTAGGGGTCAAACAACATTCAAAAATTAAAGTAAGTACTGTTTGTTATCGGAAAGCAAAACCCTCCGCCGTTTTGTGCATGCGTCATGTCTGTTTCGATTTTATCAAAATAGGGGTGAGTCGAGTTTTTTTAGCTGCGTTTGGGTGAGTGCCAATCTTAGTGATAGCGTACAAGAAAATGACGAAGTAGAACTTCGGGAAATACCAATGTCAACATAACATCCCTTTTAATAGTAGAATCGTCCCAGAGTGCTACGCGCGGTATTTGAAAACAAATAGTAGAATCGACATCAGTAAAATAAAACATACTCACTAAAAACTAGATAAATGGCAGTGGAATGCAAACGATCAACCGAGCTATAACGAGCATGAAAATCGAGATTATGCAAATTACAATAGTACCGCAGCGTCACACATTCGAGATAAAAGACGAGCCACTAGCAGCGGACGAGCTAGTCAGCGCTAAGATCTTGATGGCAGGCTACACATACACGCAATACACCGAAATGATGCTTATTTATGGTGAATGTCAAAGAAATCCCGGAGCGGCTGCGAGGGTTTATTCAGAAAGCTTTCCTAGGGATCGACACCCAACGCATGAAACTATAGTTGATGCATTGCACCGTCTTAGAGAGTTGGGCTCTGTTGAACCACGACCCAGAACAAGTAAACGGACAAGGTGTAATGTTCGAGTTACACCGGAGAGATGCTGGCATTCGCCCTTTTAAATCCACAACTGAGCACGGTGGAAATAAGTGAGGCATGCTGATACACACGTCAGCATGTCTGGCATTAGTTACATGCACATGGTGCGCATCCATACCATCCGACACTGGTGCAAGCATTGATGCTGGGTGACCACGCACGACGATTTGATTATTGTAATTTTATGCTTAACACTTTAGAGAAAAATCCGTCATTCCTCTGTGACATTCTATGGACAGATAAGTCAACGTTTACACAGAGTGGCATTATGAACGTGCAAAATGTGCATTACTGGTCGCTGGAAAACCCCCACATCGCCCGCACAGTACGACACCAGGTACGCTGGTGAACGAACATGTGGTGCGGTATATAGGTAACTGAGATTGTTGGACCCATTTCCCACAAGGGGGCCTTAACGGGCGATCGTTACCTCCACCTGCTACAAAACACGGTACGTGACTGGTATGAAGAGCTGCCTCTCCGACATGTATGCCGCGTGTGGTTTTAACATGATGGGGTCCCTCCGCATAAAACATCAAACGTCCGTGCGTATCTGGCCACCGAATTCAGTCATCACATAATTGGATATGGTGGTCCGGTAGTGTGGTCAACGCGTTCAGAGGACTTGTCTCCCATGGACTTCTACCTCTAGGATTACATCAAGGCACACGTCTTAGTGACTGAGCGTAATTCTCTGGTTGATCTAAAGCAGTGCATCATCCTTGCTTGTCGTAAAGTTACACCTGCTATGCTCCAACGTGTCCAGAACTCAGTATTGTCATGCATTCAATTGTGTATTGCCACCAATGGAGAACACTTTGAGCAGCATCTCTAGTAGATTCCGGTATTTGGTGTATTTTTTATAGTAGACCGTTTTCTGATATAATAATTAATTCATATTTATTTTTCTGTTTAATTTCAATATTTCATTCTTAGCTTTGTATACGACCCCAAAAAGTCAGCTAAAATTTTTAGATGAAATTATTCTCGAAAAAAATTAGAATCGGCTAAAGCTGGTTTCGCCATAAAAAGTACATTACACCCTGATTTTGATCTCGAATTACTTTAATTCATCTTTTAACTGATCCCTGAATGAAAGACAAAATAATGTGCAAAATTCTCAAACTTTGAAATTTATTAACTGTGTCAATTTTTGTAGTACAGAATTCAAACTTTTTGTGTTATATCTGTTATGATATGTATAAACTTTTGCTAAATATAACTATAAGGACTGGGGGACCGTATAAAAAGTTAGATTTCGTAATTTTTATAAAATTAATTTTTTACTTTAAATAATGCCGCAACATGAATATTTACCTCATTTGAAACGTTTTTCTAATTGGAACTATACGTCTACGACCAACGGTTGAGAAATTATAGGTCAGCGATAGATAACATATTGCATCCTCTATAAGTATATAAATATATATATATATATATTGGCCGATTTAAAACAATTTGAAACCTTAAATGCAAAATGTATGGGGGCTTGTATTTAAAAATATATGAAACTAAACTGAAAGATAAAAATAATGATTTGATTGAATCGGATTGCTATATTTTATCAAATAAAGCAGCGATCAAAAAATGATCTGTGTAAAATGCGTATACATGCATGTTAACAAGAATAAAAGTACTTTAAAATTATGTTCTGCTTAAATAAGTTGACATTTTCAATAATGCACAACAGTTCTGGGCCATGAAAAAATGGCTTTTTCGGATGGGCGTAGTTTTCCTACGTGATGAAAATTTGTAATCAGATAAAAAAGGGATGAAGATAAAAAGGCACGTTCCGTACAATTTAGTCACAAATCTCGTTTTCCAGATCATGTTCGGAAAGCCCGCTCTACGTGATTTAACTAGCCAATGCTTTTTTAGAAATTTAAAAGTCTTGTTCTTTACAAGTAAGGCTTTTGAAGATATTGGGTTCCCGTCGAATTTAGGTTTGTTTGTTGAAGTAGTGTGTTGAGAGAACAATTAAATAATGAGTTTTAATGAATAAAAAGGAAAGGATGATATTGAAAAAGAAAAGACGCTCATCAATAGGAAAATAGGAAAATAAATAAAATACCTTTTTTGGCAAATTTTACTTTTATGACAGAATGGCTTAGATTCGTTAAGTACTTGTTATTTTTAAAATTACCTTTATACTTTAATATATTTTACTTATATGCTTAATGCATTACCTCTTTACTCATAGCTATCATTATTTATGTAATTACGAATATGTTTATTGATACTTTATATTACAAATTCATGTATACTAACATACACTATATGACCAATGATGATGGGTCACTTGTGATTTTAGACGTTTTGTTAAATATTTACAAAAATACATGAGGAATTATCCTGAAACTCCACGTGTGTAAACAGAATAGTATAGGTCATATACTTCCGCGAAGATTTTTTTTCGAAACCCCATAGGGGACCGTCAACAAATTGAAAAAGAACGAATATATTTTGGATAACCCTGTAAAAATTAATGTAGCAAAAACGTTCAAACTGCAGAACATGATTAAGAGGCTTATTGTAATAAACTGTGTTCATTTTTATAGTATAGCATGCATACTAGTAGAGAAATTAAGGTTTTTATAAAAGCAGTCCCGAATTTTGCTTATGATTTGCTGAGTTCTTAATATAAAAAAATGTTCTTATCAAAAAATGTGACAAACGATATTGTACAAAATACCCTGCAATCAGAATTAAAAAAATAATAAAAATTGGATGAAAAATGTGCAGGTTTACTAAAAAATGCTTCACTGCGCATCCGCGAATGCAATCAAAATATAATGTGCATAATGGATTAGCTCAGTGTATAAAGCAACATTTGTGAAAGTCTCAAAAACATAGCTTGAAAATTCTAAAAATTATCGTCGATAGAATAAGCTCAAAATCCGTTGTTTCCAAAAGGAAGCAAAAAGATGAGGAGCTGCATCCAAATATCTGTTGATTAGTGCCAAGATAGTGTACACAATATTGCACGTGCTACTATATTTGGATGCAACCCGTCATCTTTTTGCTTCCTTTTTAGTCCAGGCAATAGAGACCGTATAGGGACTCTACCTAGCAAAATGAATGGAAGTTCTGGAAATAGGCTTCCTTTATGTTTTTTGGGTCGCTGAATCCGAATTTGTAACTTCCAACCAAAATTTCCCCCGGCAACCCCCCCTCTCCAAATTTTGGTAAAATGCCCCCCAAAAAAGGTTTTTATTAAAAAAATCAAGTATCTAGGAAAAAGTATCTAGAAATTCAGAAAGTAGACAAAATTTGCAACAAATTAGATATATGACATTATGACTTAGGATGAAAGGGAAGGGGCGATCTGCCTCGGAACATGCACCGCAGTGCTGCGTGGACTAAGTTGCGCAATTCCACTTAACCACTCACACGTTTACATTCGCCCTCCCATCTCTCCTCCGAACTCTCCTTACAAGGTTTACTTTAAGTTTTTTGGGTCGCTGAATCCGAATTTTTAACTTACCCCAAAATTTTCCACCATGAAACCCCCGCCCCCCAAAATAGCTGTTATTAACATAAATTTCTTATTGTTTTAGGGGAAAAGCATTACAAAATTCAGAAACTAGACAAAATTTGCAACAAATAGGATACATAACATTATGACGTAGGATAAACGGGAAGAGAGGGGGCTGCCTCGGAACATTCCCAGCGAACTTTTCTCAAAAACCAAATTTTTTCAAAAAATTCAATTTTTGTGGGGCGTTGCCGGTTGAAATTTTGGTGGGAAGTTACAAATTCGGATTCAGCGACCGAAAAAACATAAAGTGAGTCGAAATCCAGAACTAGTATTAATTTTTCCAGGTAAAATCCCCTATTGCCTGGACTTCATAACTTAGTGCACGTAGCGCCGCAGTGCATGTTCAGAGGCAGCCCTCTCCCTCCCCGTTCATCGTACGTCATAATGTCATGCATCCTATTTGTTGCAAATTTTATCTAGTTTCTGAATTTCGTAATGCTTTTCCCCTAAAATAATAAGAAATTTAAGTTAAAAACAACTATTTTTTTTGGAGGGGGGGGGGGGGTTCGGGGGGCAAAATTTTGAGGGTAAGTTAAGAATTCGGATTCAGCAACCTAAAAAACTTAAAGTAAACCTTACAAAGAAAGTTCGGAGGGGAGATAGGAGGGCGAATGTAAACGTGCGTGTGGTTAAGTGGAATTGCGCAACATTGTCCACGCAGCACCGCAGCGCATGTTCCGAGGCAGATCCCCCTTTCCCCTTCATCCTAGGTCATAATGTCATATATCTAATTCGTTGTAAATTTTGTCTACTTTCTGAATTTTTAGATACTTTTTCCCTAAAATAATAAAAAAATTGATTTTTTTAATAAAAAGCTTTTTGGAGGGGATTTTACCAAAATGTTGGGGGGTTGCCGGGGGAAATTTTGGTGGGAAGTTACAAATTCGGATTCAGCGACCCAAAAAACTTAAAGTAAGCCTATTTCCAGAACTTCCATTAATTTTGCCAGGTAAAATCTCATATTGCCTGGACTATTTGGGAACAACGGATTTTGAGCTTATTCTATCGACGACAATTTTCAGAATTTTCAAGCTGTGTTTTTGAAACTTTGACAAAAGTTGCTCTATGTAATTAGCTAATATATTATGCACATTATATTTTTGGATGCATTCGCGTATGCGCAGTGAAGCATTTTTTATTAAACCTGTTCATTTTTCATCCAATTTTTATTATTTTTTAATTCTGATTGCAGGGTATTATGTTGTTTGTCATATTTTCTGAAAAGAACATTTTTTTATATTAAGAACTCTGTAAATTATAAACAAAAAACTTGGCAAAATTTGGGACTGTTTTTATAAAAACCTTAATTTCTCTAATAGTGTACATGCTATACTCATAAAAATGAACACTGTTTATTACAATAAGCCTCTTAATCATGTTCTACAGTTTGAACGCTTTTGCTACATTAGTTTTTGCAGGGTTATCCAAAAGATATTCGTTCTTTTTCAGTTTGTTGACGGTCCCCTATGTGGTTTCGGGTAAAAAAATCTTCGCGGAAATATGTGACCTATACTATTCTGTTTATACACATGGAGTTTCAGTTTCAAGATAATTCCTCATGTATTTTTCTAGATCTTTAACAAAATGTCTAAAATCGCAAATGACCAATCATCATTGGCCATATAGTATATATATGCAACATTCATATGTACTAACGCATATTTTACGACATAGTACATACATACTTTCATACAGCATACATTATATACAACTTATAATTCATACACCTTGTTTACAATACATACATGATGTAGTGGAAGTTTGCAAATATAGTTTATATGAGATAATGTAAATTTAATGTAAATGTAACAATGTACGTATATATAAGAAAGAAAAACAGGCAGGAACAAAGATAATGATAAAACGATAAAAATCAAAATTTGGACGAAAAATTTCAAGTAATAGTTTTAAAATTACTTTTTATTATTTTTTAAACTACTCAGATAGTATCAAATACCTTTTTCTTGGAGATTTTTTTTTTTAATCATAAAGAATCAATCCAAAAATACCCAAACTACCAAGCAGGAAACTGCTCAGGTATTCTCGAAAAACTTTCAGAAAATCTTTTTTTTTTATTTTATTTTTTTTTATTTTATTTTATTTTATTTTTTTGCATTTGTTTGAAATTTTAAAAGGTCTAGATTATACCCAAAAACTACACTGCTCAAAACAATTAAAGGATATTTGAAGTTTTATATAAAATAAAGATATAAACGAAATTTTTTTTGCCGAAAATAGAAGAAGAGAATCACAAATGCAAATTTTTCTGGTTTTCAAACTGTGGAGTATGCAAATTTTGAGTTCGACGTCAAAAACGTCGCTTCAGCGGCAGCGAATGAAATTTGACTTTCAACTGGATAAAAGAGAATGAAGACAAGGATGATCGGCATTCAGTGATTGCTTTGTTTCGATGAGTACGATGTCTCAGCGAAGTCATTTGACAGATTCAGAAGCTTTGAGAATTGTTGGTAGGTTAGAAGGGGGCCAAACTCAAGCCGAAGTAGCGCAAGCCATTGGAGTGTCACAAAGTGTCGTTTCCAGGATCTGGAACCGTTTTTTGGAGAGTGGATGTGCAGGCAGAAGACCAGGGCAAGGTTGTAGACGGGCAACAACGCCCAATGAAGATCGGTATTTAGCGTTAACAGCTCGGAGACACCGAACCATGAACGCTACTCTTATCCAACAACACCTTCGCTCGGTTACAGGCACCACGATTTCAACTCAGACTGTCCGAAACCGGCTCCATGCTGTAGGTCTGTATGCTCGCCGACCGATGGTATGTGTTAGATTAACATCAAGGCATCGTCGCGACCGCAGGGAGTGGGTAACCGAGCATGTCAGCTGGAGGAGAAATGAATGGGACAATATTCTGTTTTCTGACGAGTCCCGTTTTTCTGTGCATCCGGATAATAGGCGTATTTTCATCTGGAGGGACCGTGGCAGTAGGAATAATCCTGCGTTCGTGCACGAAAGTGTCAGATTTGGCGGTGGAGGAGTGTTGGTGTATGGTGGCATCTCCATTGATGGGCGCACTGACCTCTACATCATTCGAGATGGATCTCTGACTGGTCGCCGATATAGGGATGAGATCCTCAGACCTATTGTAGTCCCTTACGCTGCAGCAATCGGAGATAACTTCATTTTAATGGACGATAACTGCAGGTCACATCGTGCAAACCTGGTGGAGGATTTCCTTTTCGAGGAAGGAATCGTTCGAATAAAATGGCCAGCGTGTTCTCCAGACATGAATCCAATCGAGCACGTTTGGGACGCTCTAGGAAGACGAGTTTCTGGCCGCCAACAACCCCCATAAACTCTCCAAGAACTGGAAAGAGCTCTTCTGGAAGAGTGGGGCAGAATACCCCAACTCGTCATTAATAGCCTCATTGAGTCCATGCCTCAAAGGTGCTCAACGTTGCTGGCCGCCCGTGGAAACCATACCCCCTATTTTCTTTGAAGAAAACACCTTTTCTTATTCTTTTTTTCTCATACGCACAAATTGTGTTTTTTTCCTTTAGTACACAAATGCGCAATAAAATGCATTTTTTTCTGCCAAACATGTGTAATTTATTCTCATATAACCTACTATGTCTGTCGACCATGTATCAATCAGCTAAACAGTTTACCAGATACAAAATCCACCTAAAACTGCAATATCCTTTAATTGTTTTGAGCAGTGTATTTTTAGTTCAACCCTATATTAAAATCGTGACAACCAGTTTTGACTTTTTCAGGTTGTGTTCGGGTTGAACCGACTTTCCAAATGAATATCCTGTATTTTTTTCTTATGAAAAAACTATATTTAAATATTTATAAGTGCATATATGTTGATTTTTTCTAATTTTATAATGTTCATTTTTATTTAAAAAAAGAAAATTCCTATTAGAGATATAATTGTAGGCCACTTATCCATAATTGTATTGAAACACTGATTGTAACACAATTACTGAATATTGCTAGCTTTTTTTAACCCCTTCGGGACCAGCGGATTAAGTTACCTTTACTTAAACAATCACAAAAATTCTTCAATTAAAGAAACTAAATATTACTTTTCTTTTATAATGGCGCCTAAAAGAAATTCTGTATGCTCTTCTTGAGAATGCATATATGCACCCATGGTCTCGACGGGGGGTGGTCGAACGGGTTAAATTATATGGATATTAATAACAGAAATTAACAGCGACTTTACTCCTAATAAACTAATTTGAAACCGCAAAACTTTCATTAAAAAAATTCTGCACTTTAAGATATCAAAGTTTATCAAATAGATTTCATTTCTGTCAATTTCAATAATTGACCGTATTAAAGGTAAAAACATCTTCATAAATTAATAATTTAAATGATATTGTATGTTGATTATATTTTTAAATATATTACATTTTAAGATATTAAATAAAGTAAATGGAAATAATATATAAATTTAAATACTTCAAGGCATTTTTATTGATAATAAAATTATTGCAGGCTTCAGAATCTTTATGAAGTAAAAATTTTTGCTTCGGAAATACCAAAGTATTATAAAAAAATATATATTTTTCATAGTTTTTAAAAAATCGACTCGGAATCAAAGAGCAAACAACTTGTTAAATCGATACTTTAAATTATAACACACATATTGGTTATTACTAGCTATTTTAAGTATTAAACTAACACTAGTAAAGAAAAAAATGCTGCATATTAAAAACATGAACGTGTTCAATGAATTAAAAATTAATTTGAGGTTCCAATATTCTGCATTCCGAAAATATCAAATAAAGTTTTCAAAAGTTTTCGATTGATTTTGCGAATAAATTGATCAATACGTCCAAATATCGAGTGTAATACAAAATATTTCGAATTTCAGAGATGTTTTTACGTATTTAAAAATATATATTGCAGATATTTTCCAACTAAAAGAAACAACATTAACGGAACATGTTTTATCTGAACTCGCTCCATGTAACAAATGCACGATTTCAAAGTAGATATTTTATAAAAATGCGCTTCACTGACGCAAAGCAAAGTTTGTTTACATCCGCAAGGATGGAGTGCACTCACTTTTTTATGTACTCGTAATCCAAAAGTTTCAATAATGTCTCAAAAATAAAAAAGTAAAATCGAAAACATTTTTGAAAATTGAATTCGAACTTGCGGCAAAAATGTTTGAACGGAGCAAGTGAATTTTGAATTTTTCCCACACAAAATATGTCCGCACAGAATTAATATTATATAAAATTATTTTTTATTAATTTATTGTAAAGGTTTGTCATATATTAAAAAAAACATATTTTTTCAAGTTTTCAATAACTTTAAATAAATACATTTACACAGAACATTTGAAGATGGCTTTCCTTATTAAAAGGTAATCAAAAGAAACGTTACGGTATAGAATGTTTAAACTGTAAGAACAGTATAGAATGTATGAACAGTATAGAATGTTTAAAATATATACAGGGTTTGCCTAAATGATTCATCGGATTTCAAAAGACTATTTATTTACAAGTATACGTCGTAAAAAGACGGCATAAAAGATACATGAAAAGATACATACGCTCAGAAAGTTTCCGGTACATAATACAAAAGTTCAATGCGTGCGGCTTTAGTCTCGGGGCGTACATCCCAACGGTAATCCAGTTCCGCCCACACGTTCAATAGCATGTTTCTGTCAATGTCCGTCACAGCAGTAGTGATGCATTCCTGCACGCGAGCCACGAAGCAGGCTTTTAAACTCGGTGAGTGTATGTATCTTGTCATGCATCACACGTCTTTATAGGTCGCATACCTCTCAATTCAAAGTGTTTTTAAACCCAATAAATCATGTACGATAGCCCTGTATATGGCACAAATTTTACGGGGTGATGGAAATCACAATTCTTAGTATAGGAACAAACACATTTTGCATAGAAAACTAGGATTGCAGTCCATTTGTTCAATCGAAATTACACGGTGCTTCACTGCAATCCGAATCCAGATTTTTCGTTTTTAACTTTAGCAGTAATGACGGTTTAAAAATATATATATATATCGAATGAATGCATTTTCTTTGTATGAAATGTGATCACATCACAGAAAATACAGAAACTGCATTATAATTCGGCCTGTGACACTTATATGTGATCACATCACATATGTGTCACTGTATTTGGTCCGTGACACTGTATTTGGTGTCAACTACATTCTGAATAATGGAGCGTCTATTTATTTCAGTAATTTTGGGCCCGAATGGTAGACATTTCTTAAAATTTTGATTATTTTATTACAATTAATAGAAGACAGTCTTGAAAATGCTGTTACGATACCTTCATTATGCGTAAAATTTGGAACGAAAGTACAGATTTCTCCGTGCAGAGAGAGACATTTTGTATTTTTGACTGAATACATGGATTGTGACTTTCATTTTTTATGCATAAATGATATTTTATAGAAATCTCCACCAACTGTAAAAGTTTTTATGTCATAATTTAAAGTCTGTATTGCAAAATATTTTTAAAAAATTAAAAGATGTAAATCTCTTTAATTTTTTTTTTTCACAGATTGCAGTTTAGCGCCAAAGTACTTTATGATTAATCTGATTATTAAACCGTTAATCGAGTACATAGCTAAATCGTATGCCAGCAAATACGATTTGGCGCAAAAAACGGGTCATGGTATACACATACATATTAAAGAACATTTTAGCCAGCATGGAGGAAACATTGAAGTGAATCTAATTATAGAAAATTAATGCTAAAAAACAGAAAGAAAGATTTTTAATTTGTTTTTTGGACAATAAATTACCAACTGTAATAACTCATAAGTATAACTAGCACTATTTTAGGAAAGAAATGTACATTGCTGGGGAAAATTTTTTTTAATCATGCTTGAAAATTATTTAAAAAGCCGTAAAAGTCATACAATTGAGCTACAGTTTTCAAAGAATTTGCATTTTATTTCTCATATTCGATGTTGTAAAACTTGATATTATGCGGTGTTTATAAATTATGTAAGAGCAACAAAATCAAAAGCCATAAAACTGATCGTTTCCACTATCATTATGCGTTTCTAAAAATAGCTGCTTTTTTTATCAGTCAACCAAAAATGATTATGAGTTAATAAAAATGACAAAAAAGTTTGTAGTGAAAGAAATAAAACTTTATCACTAATAAATTAATTAAGAAAATTATATAACATAATGAAAATTTCAAAGACTCAAAGTTTAATGCATCATGTCGTTAAATTTATCACTTTATTATTACAAAGACATATATCTCTCATATTGCAATCTGAAGTTTACTGCGAGAACTAACAAACTGGAAGCAGCAATTTAAAGAAAAAGGTAGCCGCATTTTTACATTGACTCACCATATGAAAAAATACTATTTTCTTTACTTTTCTAACTCATAGTTTCCCAACTAGACAGGTTGTTACAAAAGTGTCTTAACACTTTTATAAATCATAAAAAAACAAGAACATGCAGTATTAGTCGCATGCAATATGGAATAGATGTTATATATTCCCGCGGTCGCCATCTTGGATTTTTTCTTGGCGTGAAAACCCCTTTTCCGCCAAGCAGATTTATGCGCATGTTAGGCTTAACGGGGTTGCCAGAACACGTCACTCGCCTTATCGATAAATGCCAACAAAACATCGCCGAGAAATCCAAGAAGGCGGCTGCGGGAATATATAACATCTGAGCGTGCAATATTCCATATATATGGAGAGGATTGTTAATTGACAAATCGTTAAATTTGAAAGTTAGAAAATGCTCATGCAGTACTGAAACAAGCAGATAACAAATATCACCTCTGCAGACCTAAAATATTATACTTATAGCCAAGGCATAAAGAGCATTTTTAACCTGAGTGGAGACATTTATTTGAAATTTGATTACAACTTAAATACAACTTTTCCAGCTTTGTTAGTAATATGCAAGATTTGCTATGGCATTGCATTTAATGTGACGTGGTTTCCGGAGGTGTAGTGGAGGGTATACGGAGGTATACGCAGTATACCTTCTGGATTTCTTAAAGAAGCTCCGTATACCCTCTGTTTCTCAAATAAAACTATAGCGTATACTCTAGGCGTGACGTTCATGACTTTAACGTATATCCTCTGCCTCTACCGTATACCCTCTATATTTATTTTTACGACTAAAACTATGATGGTTCCAATGTATAACAATATGTACAAGTGCCAAATTCTTAGCAACTTTAACAATCAAATACTGTCACTGTTATTTTATGTACAATTCACAATGCTGTATGCCTAATATCCCAGTTGGTTTACATGTTTATTTAACCCTCTAATGCTCATGGTAGCATATATGCTACCATCAGTGTTTACAATTTAGTAGATTTTTAAATTCAGATATTCCAAATTCATATCAGAAATTTAAAATAGCAATATTTTCTTTATGTAATAAGAAAAATTCCGTCATTAAATAAACAGAGAATTATTATTGAAGCATTCTCGTAAGAATTCAGATTCTCTGAGTTACGGTATTTCTAGAACGTATTCTAATGGCAATTAGAGGGTTAATATGGTGGATAAGATACCATAAGACAAGTATAAAGTCCTCTTGAAGGGTTGATGATGGAACCGAATACTGTGAACATATTAAGATTCTAAAGCTATTGATAGACAAATTTACACAAATGTTATTGTCTGCATTAAAATATCCAGCCACTATTAAAAATCTATTTAAAATTGATATTTCTCCACTTTTGCTTGTGGATACGAAATTAGACCTGTTATAAATTCATTCGAAGGTTCTATTTAATATTAGGATAACGCCATTCTGTTCTATATCATACTGTATAAAAATTTATTAGCTATCTTTTTTGTACAGTATGGAACATGATGTGTTCCGTTCCGGAGCATATTAAAACAAGCAAAAGACAACCTCAAACCATATGTGTTGTGTAATTCCCTCTATGTAGCGTCCCTTTTCTTTTCTGAAATAATAAATCGCTCCGGCATGGCAAAGGATGTTTTAAAATGAACTCATATTTTGCAATTTCATCAAAAGATTAAACGTGTACTGCCACGTAGCTGGTCATTTGTCAGATGCTTTGTTAAGCATCTTTACATCAAATATTATCAATTTGTAAATAAAAAAGTGTTTTAATGAAAATAATACAATGTCGGCTCTTTTCTGGCACCTTTTATATAATAAACTTAGAATAATCCCGGCTACGAATCTTGGACGCAAACAGGATACGCAGAAATACATATAATTGGGACAGTCATAAAAAATACTTTGCGTTGTGATATAAAAACGTTTCGAAATTTCTTTTTGTTTAAAAAAGGAGCAGCTCTAATGTATGTTGAAAATAATATTACTTTTACAACAAACACTAAAAAAAAACATGTGGTAAAGTACTTTGAAACACTTATAGGTGTCAGTTGAATTTGTCCAAAAAAATTTCTGTTTTAACACAGTGGGGAATTCAATGTATATGTAAATTTTCAGACTACTTTTCTTATTTACTCTTACCATCTCTGTTAACGTATTCAAAAGTACGTTCTTTCCACCAAAAAATCCAATTAAAATTTCTAAAATCCTTTCTTTTGATAGCTTTAGAATGTAAAAATACAGAAATAAAGTTTTTCTGAAATTGATGAAATACTCAATTGACATTATCCCAATCGAGACTTCGAAAATTCCAATTAAACATAAATTTTAGAGATGGTTTAAAATTTAAATAGTATTGAAAAAATTGTATTTTTACGAAAGGATGGAATATTGCCACACTGAAGTTTAGAAATGGGCAGTGTTGTAGTTGGCGGTGTTCTAAAATCCTCGAGATGAATTAACAATGAATTGGACAGATGCCATTTCCAAAGGATAGATTGGAAAAGATTCTCTAATACTACAGAGACTTAGATCTCCAAATGTTCCTCTTTTATATATTTTTATGGTGATATGTAGAAACAATTGTCCATCAGTCCCTAATTTGCGAAAGTAATACACTGAAAAATCAAATTACCAACTGCCTATTCTCCTTCGATTCCCAGAATCTGATTGGTAATATCTCATCAGCTCAATATGTTGCGTACGAATAACTGTATGCACATTATAGTATACTAAACATTGCTAAAATAACATTTTAGATTTTCCTTGTTGCAAACCAATATTGGTTATATT
Source organism: Maratus speciosus (assembly GCA_963932465.1). Taxonomy (NCBI): domain Eukaryota; kingdom Metazoa; phylum Arthropoda; class Arachnida; order Araneae; family Salticidae; genus Maratus; species Maratus speciosus. The sequence continues at coordinate 309,364,808 of OZ010786.1, forward strand.
GGAGCCAAATGTTGTGCCAATGGTGTTTCATCAGAAATACTTGGCAATAAAATACGAAATATTTTTTCCCAATAGTGATACAATATTGTAAAATGTTAACACTCCAATTTTGAGACAATATTTCATTTCAATACTATATTAGCCATGATACAGTGAATGCAAACAATGTTGGTTAATACTTATTTGCTGTTAAGATCCGTGATAGATGAAATGAAAAGCTGTCATGCAATTAACATAGGAGTGTTTTCTCGTGACTCGTAGTTTGTCTTGAATCAGGGGTCTTAACATTTTTGTTTCACGGACACCCTACTCAGAACCACAATTATCATCCTACATGAATTAATAAACATATTTTTAAAAACTGAACTTTATTGTAAATATTTTTTACCTTATTTCATGAAACCTGTTTAAAGAGCATCTGCAAATAAGACTCTGTAATTGAAATTTGAGATATAATGTGGAATCTCAACAAGTAGCATTATTATACTCAAATCCATTTGGCTACGGTAATGGCAGTTATAAGGCGGTTATATCCCAAATACACTCAAATAATTGCATGTGGTTTAAATGCTATATGCATAAACTTTAAAGCAGTAAATATCGTGTAACGTTTCTATTCTTGATATCAAACACAATTAGTACTACTCTCAAGTATGACATACAAGACAAAATAAGAAAAAGTATAATTTAACAAAATCTCATTTAACTCATATTTGACCAAGTATTAAAATTTTTTGTTGTTGTTGTTGTTGTTAAAAAATTATGGTTTAGCTCCATAAAGATGCAAGGAAAAGCATGCAATTGAAAAACTTATTAAATATATACATGAGGAAAATGGAGAAATCCACTTCTATGAGACATTCTTTTTTTTTTTTTTTTTTCGTATTCAAATTCCTTCGTTTGAATGAAATAGTTCAAACAAAGTCCAACATGGCATTCTTTTGAAGAAAATTGTTGGGTTTTTTGTACAATTATGTAATTGACAACGACATTGTCTTCCGTTCTCTCAAAATTGGTATATTTTGGAAATTCAAAAATTTTTTAATTAAAATTTAAAGATTAAGCCAGTGTAACGAATGATTCTTTCACAGTAATGTAATACTGAAACGAAAGTAACAGCACAAATGTTTTGTGAGAATGAGTTAGAAAGGTATGCTGTCCAATATATATAGGACGATGGTCAAATATGGGTTAAAATAGATGAGCTAATTTATCCCATTCAATCTCACGGACCTCCTGAAATCTCTCTATGGATCTCTAAGGTGCCTATTGACCACACATAAAGAACCTATGCTTTAAATAATTATAAAGTTTTTTTTTCTTTTTCAGAGATCATTTCCTACAGTAAAGATAAAATTATTTTAACTAAGGACCACCAGAAAACAAATGTTTACCATTCTGAAACATTCTTTCTTTATTTTTATTCTTCCGAAATTTAAAACTTTGTACGGCATGTTATGTCACCAAATTTGACCAGAATTCTCTTCAAGTAAATTTAACATTGATGTTATTAAATTATGCATTTGCACTTATGCGGATTTTCATGAGGCATTACTATTCCAAAAATGAGGTTTCACGCATCTCTGTGCTTATAATACTTCTTAAACAGTCATAATTTAGTAACATAGAAACACTTTTAATTCAATACTTAAAAATACATTTATCATCGTTTTAGAGAAAAACATGTCATTTCCATTTTATTTGTAAAAACAGCACTTTTGTTGTTTCATAAAATTCAATATATTTCTAAAAACACAATCCTCATATTTGCATCGATGTTAAAAAATTCTTATGATTATTTTTTTAAATGTCTTTAAAGTTCATTTAAAAAAAATGTCGGTGTCCTTTAAAAGTACTAAAAATTCATAAAAATCGTATCGTACACTGTAAAAAAAATAATGCCAGTTTTCCGGTAGGAATCGGCAAAATAGTTGCCCTTATCGTACCGGAATAATTTCCAACACAGCTCGGAATAAAATCCGTAAAATACCGTTTTACTGACTATTTCCTTATTATTACGAATTTTATTCCGAGTTGGGTCGGAAATTATTCCGGTACGATAAGGGCAACTATTTTTCCGATTCCTACCGGAAAACTGGCAGTATTTTTCTTTACAGTGTACCTTTTTTCGTTTGTACATCAGACAGCATTCTTCTCGCCATTTCTTGAAAAACTTTTTCATCTCTTTCTGAGACATCTTCAGTTACGATATTTTTTAAATGAACTTTGGAGATATTTTAAAAGGTAATCATAAGAATTTTTAATACAGATGCAGATATGAGAATTGTGTTTTTAGAAATATATTGAATTTTGTTGAACAATAAAAGTACTGTTTTCCAAAGAAAATGGAAATGATATGTTTTTCTGTAAAACGATAATAAATGTAATTTTAAATATTGAATTAAAAGCGTTTCTAAGTACTACATTATGACTGTTTAACAAGTAATATAAGCACAGACATGCATGAAAAGATCATTTTTGATACAGTAAAGCTTGATGAATATCGGTCTAAATATATAAGCGAAATATAAATATATAGCAAAATTCGTTAAAATAACTTCATTATTGTTGAAGATATGAATGAAAATCCGGTTTCAGATTAGAGTTAGACAACCTGCATTTTTAAATGATTAAATGTCTCCTATATAAAAATTGTTGTAGTGAGTTCTTCAAAAACACACTGCTTCAAAAACACACTGCGTCTTACAACCCCTCAAAATACTAAATGGCTGCTATAAAACACACTGTATAAGGGCACAATATTTATAACAACAACAGTAATAAGCCTTTTTTAAATTCTTGCTGAAATAGGATAATTTATTTCATACTTACAATGGAAAGTATAAGTACTCTTCAAATAATGAACGAAATCAAATATGTAAAGAACACTTACCTAAAATAGAAAAATCATATTTAGATACACTGTGTTTTAAAAACGCTGACATGTATTTACTAATTTAAAATTCACAAAAATCTGCATTAAATTCTGAATTTAAAATGGCAAATAAACAGTATTTAAGGAGTATTCATAACATGTACAATTTGTTAATTTTGTTCCGGTTTTAATTTAAATATCATACAAAAATGAAGCTTAAAGGTAACGTACGAAAATATTCAAAACATTTAGGTATGTATATTACATATAATAAATTTCTTGTATACAAAAGTAAAAGCACTCGCAAATAGTCGAAAAATAAATACATTTGCAGAAATGTATGGACGAATGAGTATCAGCCAAATAAAATTTTTTCGGTGAAAAGTACTTTTAACTTTTGTGCATTGACTGATAAAAATTTTCATCTTTAACCTTATTTTAAAAGCCTCTTGCTTGCAGACTTTATACTTCAAAAGCATCATAACACAAAATAAATTTTAAAAAATCGCCAAAAATTTTGCAATGTGAATAGGTTTGATTGCTTTTTATCCTCTTTACAAGTGCGTAGATTTGTATTAAATCAAAATTTCGTTATTTAAACACAAAATAATTATTATATCTTTCATATGAAATATTTTTTAATATACGATTATACAGATCTTAGAAAGTAAATGAGGGACGGAAAAAAGATTTTGATAAATTTTGAGTTATTAACATACGATTTTTAAATGCAGAAGTAGCGTCCTATTTTATTTATTTTTTTTTTTAAGTGCATTAATGTGTAAATACAAGTAAAATAGTCTTAATTGCGTCCATTATTAACTGTACCATAAAATACATATTCCAAACAACTGTCAAAACATATATTAAAATACAATTTTGCACATTACTAAGCATGCATTACAGCTGGCAGAAGATCTTTTGAGCAAGTACATTAATTACATTGCTGTCAATAAAATGTTTTCAGAAGTATCTCCTCTCATTCTTGTGTTTATTCTTTAATTGCGACAGTGGAAAACTACCTTTTAACTTCTCGCCGCTTGCGTTCCGATTACACATTCTATGACGAAATTTGCTCGTATAGATGCGTTCTATCACCCCATCAAGTTTCCCCCCTTTTTCAGATACACCCTGTATAAATACGTAGCACCTATAGTCATCGTCTGGTCACCCCGTCTGTGTCCGCATACAACACAAAAACTACCCAACTTAAGGATTTGAAATTTAATATCAACACAAAGTATTTTGTACAATTTTGACTATTGCAGTGTAAAATCCTCGGGCGGGTCTATTGGGTAATTACTATTTTTTTGTAATTATAAATATGTTTTCAAATAAAAATATGCCTAAATAAATTTATTGTCGAGTAATTTAAAATTTTATTAAAATCGAATCAAAATTTAAAAAGATGTTAATAAAAGTTTTCTTCATTCTATTAAATCCAATCATACGTAATTAATTCAATGATAGCCCACGATAGGGAGTGATTCTAGGTAGCCATGGTGATTATTCGATTAAATGTTATCACACTCAATTAATTCAATGACATCCCATATTGAAAATTATTCTAAATTACCATGGTGATTACGTTATATTTAAGATGAAGTCATATTATTTCCGTATTACTGAATTTAATATGCATAATCGTAATAAATTTTGTATTCATGCGTTTTTGTATAAGAATGCAACAACTATTGCTCCAAGATCTGAATATTTATAAAACTAGTTATAGTACGAACGTACCTCATTTGTCACGTTTGACGTACTGATTTGTTTAATTAAAAAATAACAAAACTAAGCTTATTAGGAAAAGGCAGAAGAATGTGGAGCAGGAGAACAATGTAAGAAAGCAAATAACTAAGAGTTTCTTTGACGACTGTAATTCAAATGATTATGTGCCACTATCTAGAGGTCACAGACGGCAATTAGACCGGCTGGTACTGATGAACTTCAGACAATGTAAGCACAGTATTCGTATATATAAATAAGAATTTACCACTTAGATTTAATTTAACCAGAACGGTTTGAAAAAACCAATATTGTCTGTAGTTTGTTCGTGGATTAAAAAGCCTGCAATTAATTTAGATTACTTTTCTTGAAATTTTTTATATTACTTCTGTTATATTACTTTTTTATTGCTTGTTTTTGAATTTATTTATGTTTTACAGAAAAGAATGTTAAATTGTGAAAAAACAGTGTTTCCGAGTTGTTTAATTAAGCTAATACGACATAAATAGTCTTGGAAAAACAGTTTTGGTGCAGATTCCATACGAGGTCTGTCTGATAAATATCTGATCTTGATTTTTCCCACGGGCAGTACTGATTCTAAGGCGGCGCCAATGTGCACATTGGAAAGAGAAAGCTTAATGAGCATGCTTGAAATTTTCTTCCAGTTACAGTGAGCCAGTCGTTATATGCTGGCCGCCGAGTGAATTGCTGTCATACGTGTTCGTCGGATTTTGATTTTCTAAAGATGAGTGAACGAGTTAAGCAAAGGTACTGTATCAAATTTTGTCAAATTTTGATTATTCTCAAAGCGGAACATATCATAAGATTCATTAGGTGTCACAAGATTCGCCAATGTTCCAGCTCATTCATCGCATCTGATTCAAACTTTCTTGGCAAAACATGGAATTCCAGTCATTCGCCGACCTCCCTACTCTCCAGACATGGCTCTTTTCGACTGGTTGTTTCCGAAATTGAAAGTGTCCCGTTTCGAGAGTACACATTAGATATACAGAACGGCAGAATTGAACACTATTCCAAAAGAAGCCTTCCAGAAGTGTTTTCGGTAATGGAAGGAACGGTGGGCTAAGTGTGTGGAGGCACAAGTGGCCTATTTTGAAAGGGATTAGGGTCCATTTCCCGTCAGGTAACTTACATAATTTTTTGGCTAAAAGTCGGATACTTTTCAGACACGCCACGCACTTTTGTGACACTATTTCTTCCTTATACTGCTTATTATATCATCTCTCAACTATACATAAAACAAAAAAAATTATTAACTAATTAAATAAATGCGAAAAGAATATATGATAAAAATTTGAAAATCCATAAAAATAGGTCATATTTTTTGCTATAACTTGAAAAAAAGGGGTTTTTTTTGTTTGTTTTCTGTAATTTTTTGGCTAAAAGTCAGGTAATTTCAGCAGGCTACGTACTTTTGTGACACTATTTCTTCTTTATACCGCTTATTAAGTTGTATCTCAACTATACATAAAACAAATAAACGGTCAAGTGCGAGTATTACTCGCGCACAGAGGGTTCCGTAGAATAAATATATGAATTTGTAATCGTATTATTAAAAAAAATCCGTTGCTAAAAGAATACTAAGACTTTCTAAAAAACTATACAACGTAGAGTTCGGTATAACTTTATATACTAGAAAAGTGTAAATGGATATACCATGAAAGTTCAAAGAGGTATGGAACCTAAATGATATCAAATATAGCTCTTCTGTATAGCTCATTTTTTAATATTATCCTAATCTGTTTATGATGAACTTAATTCGGTACTGACAATAAAATCAGTGCATATTTAAACTTCATTTGTAATTTCATAAAACTAAATTCAGCGTAGTAATAATCTTTCTTTCTATAGTGTAGCTAAAATATTTTTTTTTTGTTTTTATACTGCTACTGGACATTGCATTACACATATATATGATTTAAAGTTCTTAAGGGAGTAGGATACCTTTAAACCATCAAAATTTTCGGTTTTCTTTTAATACGTATTTTGATTCCGTAATTATTTGTGAACTATATGCAAAAAACCGCATTTAAAAATTCCTATTAGTTTACAAATTATGGCAGTTTTATTCTGACTACATATTAAGACTACATAGGATAATTACTCTTTGCGTTGCGTTTATTCAAAACGATGAATTTTGATACTGCGCGCAGTGTTACTAAAAAAACTATGCATAGTAATCAAAGAAATTTTTACCACATATTCATTTCTGTATTATCTTCAACTTAAAATCAGAAAAATGTAAAATTCTTATTTTTTTTCTGTTTTTGTACTTTGAAAATATTTTTCATAAGTGAAAATTTTTAATTTTTTGTTAATTTTTTAATTTAGTCAATATTTTTTACAAATATCCTGGTTTTAGTATAAAGGTAACTCTATCAGGTATTTATTTTCACCAAAATTTCCTCTTTATATGCATATTTTCAGATTTTATCATGCGCGCAAGATTTTTTTCTCTTATTATCATATATTTTTAAAGTTATCATTTCAATATTTATTTATGACTTTACAAGTATATATATTTTTTTAAATATAAATTTAAATATGAGCTTTATATTTAAATGAAGTTTGATTTTTATATTTGACTTATTACACAAGTTTTGAAGCTTGGAACATAATCATATTTTTTACTTTTTCGACGTGTTCAAAGGTATCCTACCCCCTTAACTAGGCTTTAAAAGACGATGGTACGTAGAGTACGCCGCCTCAGTCATTATGTATGTCCAAACCGTTCGTATCTTTAAGGGTTAATATCTCGGCTAATTACTGACAATTTTTTTCGAAAATCATTATCAACAATGCTTTTATACATCTGCTACTATAAGTACCTCCAGCGCTGCTCAACACATTTGCTGAATGCCCGTAAAATGAAATTTGTGTGTAACAGAAAAATGCGGTTTTCTCAAAAACTATGTGTCCTTGGGTAATCGCTATAATTTTCCTTCAAGGTTTAAATTAACGTCTACTATCGCTAATTTTTTCATAGTTTTAGTTTCAGTAGATTCGGAATAAAATGGGGGGAACATATTTTTGCGCTACATTTTCAGCAATATCTTTGAAAATATAATACCTAAAATTAAAAGGAATGTACTTTTGAGATCAGAGTTACGAAAACTTTCACACGATACCCCACACGATATACAAAGAAAAGATTTATTTTTAGCTTAATTAGACCCTCTACATTTTTACTAAATATATTTATGAATGTTTAATAATCTGAAAATATTTGGGTCAATAGTCTTTATTACTTCCCCCAATTTGAACTTTCCACGTTCCATAGTTTACGAGTAAAATGGCTGTGACAGACAGACATATACAGGAGTGATCTCATAATAGTTCCGTTTTTACTTTTTAAGTATGGAACCCTAAAATTTAATTAATTAATTAAATACGAAAGGAATATATAATAAAATTTGAAAATCCCTAAAATAGGTCACATTTTTTGCTATAACTTGAAAAAAAAGTTTTTTTGCTTGTTTTCCAGGTATAAACAAACAAACAAAAAACAGTCTTTGTAAATACAGAATATATTATACATATTTTATGAAAAACAGAATATATTTGGGCTCCGTAGTTCAAAAGTAGAAACGGAACCATTATAAGATCACTCCCGTGTCTGTCTGTCCGTCCGTCTGTCATAGCTGTTTTACTCGTAAACTAGGGAACGTGGCAGGTTCAAATTGGGGGAAGTAATAAAGACTATTGACCCACATTTTTACAGATTATTAAACATTGACGAATGTATTTAGGAAAAATCTAGAGGGGCTAATTAAGTTACTTGAAAAAAAAATCTCTTTGTATATCGTGTGGGAGTGAAAGCTTTCATAACGCTGAACTCAAAAATACATTTCTTTTAATTTAAGTATTATATTTTGAGAGATATCGTCGAAAATGTAGCTCAGAAACATGTCCGCCCCCCCCCCCCACATCTGTTTCCGAATCTACTAAAACTAAAATTATGAAAAAATTAGAGGTAGTAGAAGTTAATTTAAACCTTGCAGGAAAATTATAGCGATTACCCTAGGTCACACAGTTTTTGAGAAAAGCGCATTTTTCTGTTATACACAAATTTCGATTTGCAGGCATTCAGGAAAGGTGTTGAGGAGCACTTGAGGTACCTATCGTAGCAGACGTATAAAGTTATTGTTGATAATGATTTTCGAAAAAATTCGTCTGTAATTAGCAGAGATATTAACCTTTAAAGACAGGGACGGTTTGGACATACAATAACAGGGGCGGTGTACTCTATGTACCATCGTCTTTTAAAGCCCAAATAACAAGTTTTAATGATATATTTGTGTAATGCAATGTCCAGTAGCAGTATAAACGTCAAATGGTTAAAAGCAGAGTAATTTAATTAGAATTAGTCACATAAATACTATGGAATTCGAGACTTTGCATTAAGTGGATCTCTCATTACGCATCCCGTATCTCTAAAATTTAATTAAAAACCTATCTGGAAAAACGCGGCACTGACGAAGCCGGCGTTGCAATTTTGTGACTTCCTTTGGAAAAGCGCTTAGCCCAACGCCAAGGTTAAACTTTGAACAAGGATTTTGTTTTAGCTACATTGTAAAAAGGAACGATTATTACTGCGCCGAATTTAGTTTTATGAAATGTCAAATAAAGTTTAACCACTTGCGCTCTATGATATACGCGTACGTTATGCTATTTTGGTCATTTCCGACAATGACGTATGAAGCGTACGTCATGATATATGGTTGATTTTTTAATTAGACATTCCGAATTCTCACCAGAAAATTTTAATTCCTATTTTTGCTTTACAAGAGGATTCATTTGCTATAAATAAAGTAAAAGCAAATTACCAATTAAATTTTTGTGGTGTGAATTCAAAATTCAAAATTCCAAAAAAAAAAAAAAAAAAAAAAAAAAAATAATCTGCCAGATGCGGCAACACTGGTGGCTAGTGACATACATTCGCTAACAGCGCCAGAGCGCAAGGGTTTAAATATGAACTACTTTTATTGTCAGTACCGAATTAAGTTTCTCATAAACAGAATAGGATAAGGTAAAAAAAAAAAAAGAGTTGAACAGAATAGCAATATTTGATATTATTTAGGCTTCATATGTCTTTGAACTTTTATGGTATACCCATTCATACTTTTCAAGTATATACAGCTATACCCAACCCAACCCTACGTTGGATAGTTTTTTATAAAGTCTTTTTATTCTTATAGCAACGATTTTTTTAATAATACAGTTAATAAATCATATATTTATTGTACGGAACCCTCTGAGCGCGAGTAATACTCGCACTTGACCATTTATTTATTTAGTTTGAAAATTCAACACATAGGCTAAAGTGGGGACAGACGCCGCGGTGGGACAGAAGCCGCAGAAATTGTGTGAGCGACACTAGTGCTCCCTAGACGAATTTAAGAAGTCCGTAGTGTTTCTATGTGCTATGTGCTGTGTTGTATGCTTTTCCACCGCTTAATTGTCAGTATTTACATATTTATGCCATTTTTTATGGTTCGAACCTGCATGGTAAGTTGCTAAAATTATTCTAATAAAGTTTTATTACATATTTTAAGCAAAATAAACTGAGATTTCATCTCAAAACCGATTGCAACTGTAAACTAGATCCTCGTACAATACAGATATGTGCTTGCCTTTCTCTCGCGTCGCCAACATGACACAAAATGGCGACGCGGCATCTTACCACAACCTTGGGACAGATGCCGCACCGAGGTTGAGGGGCAGATGCCGAAAAATATATTTTTGTTTTTCGGTTCAATAAATTCATCACTGCGATTTAAGTTGAAAATAATGAAAGTATTTAAACATTTAACGAACATTTAAATGAACGTATATTAGTACATTCTGCTACTTATCAAAATATTCTCAGCAACAATGTTGGTTCACCATGTGTGTTAAGGAAAACGTAGGCCGTTTACAATTCTCACCATCTAAACTTTTAAACAAAATGTCTCCCACCGCAATGGTCAAAAGTCTTATACAGCCAAGTAAGAGAAAGCAAAAAGTTGGAAATATTACAAGCACAGAGTATATAAACAATAAAAAAGAAGGAAATAAAAAGCAAAAGAAACTAGAAAGCGTCAAAGAACGACAGCTTAGCGGAAGTAAAATGTGCATAAAAAGGAAGGGAAAGATCAACTTGAAAACGCCTCACTTGAGGAAGAAACTAAAATATGAGTCATCATCCGACAATGTGCAAATTGTTCTTCTTATGGATTCTGAATTCTTGTGGATTATTCAGTATTGGATTGGAATTTGATGACTCTGAATGTGCTGAGTGTCTGGAGTCTTATCAAGAAACACAATCTGAAACGGGCAGGATTCAGTGTATCAAACTCAATCGATAGCTGCATGAAAAAGGCTCACTTTACTTTTGCAACTGGACGTGTGGTGTGATTGTGGGCGAATGAAAATACAAAATCAAAGAATGAGAAGTAAGGCCAAAAATAAACAGACTAGGGCCTAAATAGAATAGAACTAATGTTCACATTAAGAGCAAACTGAAATGTTCGCCTGGGTGTAAACCAGTGATTTATATCTTTTTTTGTAATAATGTTGTCTATTGTTTCCAGTAATTATGCTATTTATTCATGTAAATTTAAAAATTTTCTTTTCACTTTCACTTTTTGTCTTAAGTTTTGTTTGTAGAGCTTACACCTTTGCATTTTCGTTAAACTTTTTACAGTGATATATATAATTTTTGTAAGTTTACTGTTATTTATTTTCATTTTAAGTAGTTTGAGAAAATAAAAAGACGATTTCCTTAAAAAAAAAAATAAACAGCCCAGTTTTTTCTCCATGCGGCATCTGTCCCACACCTCATGCGGCATCTTACCCAGCTCATAAAAAAAGATATTAAAAAATGACATTTGGGAAAATAATTATGCCTACTTTATTAAGAAGGGTTTAACTTGTTTAACATAGAAATTAGATTCTAAAGGGTTTGATTAATGATTTCTGGTACTTACTTTGTTGTTTTTTGCTTTATTGTACATTTTACAAGAAGAAAAGAAAAACTGTGGCATCTGTCCCCACTTTATCCTAATTTGTAAAAAACGACGACGAGAAAATAATTGGTATGTTTAGGCATTATACAAAAGTTTAAATATTTGTTTAAGGATTTTTTTCTTATTTATAAAAAAAAATCTAATATACCACTTGGTAAATAAATTTACACTTACTGGCTCACTGCACTTGCAGTAAAAGTGACAAAAGAGCAGAAAGAAAATAGAAAAAAATGTATATTTAAAGGCTAATATTTGAATGTTACATAAACAGAATTATGTATTTATTTATCTTATAGATAATTAAAATTTAAATGAAAACTGCTTCAACCTTGATTTCATAAATTGATGAGCCACAGAAAAACACCCTTTATGGTTGAATGTACCTCTCTTTCGTTCATCAATTTATTACCTCAAGGTTATAGCAAGTTATAACTACAACACGGTTATGGCATCTACATACCGATATTTTTGTAGCGCTGAATTTTTTAACATTATATTAATGTTTTTAGATTACCGAATGTGTCCATATATATTATGAAAATTACGAAAATTTAGCTTAAGTATATAAAGATAATTTTCTGTAATATAAACTTTATAAGGGGAGAAAATTTTGTAGTATGGTAATTTTTCTAAATGTTTCTTTTGTAAAAATACTTAATAGGGAAAAATCTATCATTAATATTTGTTTTTAAAAATTACATCCTTTTAGTAATAATTAGAAAATAAATATTTATTCATTTTTGTGTATGAAAAACTCCAACCTGATCTGTTTTTAGGGTTCCGTTGTTAAAAAGTAAAAATGGAACTATTATAAGATCACTCGTGTATTTGTCTGTCTATCCGTCTGTAACGGCCGTTTTCCTCGTAAATCAAGGAACGTGGAAAGTTCAAATTTGGCAGAAGTAATAAAGGCCCACATATTTATAGATTATTAACTATTCACAAATATATTTAGAAAAATGTATGGGCCGAATTAAGTTACTTGAAAATAAAAATCTTTATGGTGTGGGGTATCGTGAGAAAGCTCTCGTAACGCCAAACTCAAAAATACAGAAGTATATCGTCGACAATGTACTGCAAAAATATGTCCCATCCGCTTTATTTCCGAATCTACTGAAACTAAAATTATGAAAAGACAACGGGCAGAAGAAGTTTATCTAAACCTCGCAGGAAAACAATAGCTATTACCCTAGTTCACATAGTTTTTTGAGAAAATCGCATTTTTTTTCGTTACACATAAATTTCACTTTGCAGGCTCAGCAACACAGTTGAGGGGCGTCTGAGGTACCTATCGTCGCGAAAGTATAAAAGGATTGTTGATAATGATTTTCGAAAAACATTATGTCGGTAATTTGCCGAAATATTAACCTTTTAAGACACGGACGGCGTACTCTACGCTTCGCATGGGCTTTTAACGCCTAGAAAACAACATTTAATGTATATTTCGGTAATACAATGCCCAAGAGTATTATAAAAGCAATAAATGTCAAATTTTTAAATAAAGACTAATTTAATTAGAATTAATCACATAATTACTTTGGGATTCGCGATTAGTTTGCATTGAGTGGCACTCTCAATACCCCACTTAGTCATCATTTTTTATATTTTTAGTCATCATAAACAGATTTGGATAAGATTTTTAAAAAGTTATACAGGATAGCAATATTGATAGTATTTAGGCTGATAGTATTTAGGCTCTCTGAACTTTCATGGTATACCTGTCTATACTTTTCTAGTGTATATAGCTATACGCAACACTACGTTCACAGTTTTTACAAAGTCTTATTAGGTGCGTTCGTAATTACATACATGCGTAGCACCTATAGTCATCGTTCGGTCTGTTTGTCTGTCTGTCCGTCCGCATATAACAGAGCAAAAATTACCCAACCGAATGGTCTGAAATTTTAAATATATAACTGATGCAAAATTTTGCCGAGTCATTATAAATTTTATCAAAATCGGATGTATAGTTTAATTACAGGGGCAGTCAAAAGTTTTCCGTTACATTACGGCCATTGGGGAAAAAAATGTCAAGTGCCTTTCAATGATGTTACAGCCTTTCGAACAGAATGAAACTGATATGCACTTATGAAGTGCACTAAAATATACATTCAGTATAATATGTGGTACAAAAAATATTTATAAAACTAGTTATAGAACGAACGCACCTCATTTGCCACGTTTGAGGTGCAATTTAAAACTTGTTATTCTTTTAGCAACGATTTTTTTGGAATATTACAATTACCAATTAATATATTTATTGCACGGTACCCTCTGTACGCGAGTAATACTCGCACTTGACCGATTATTTCGTTATCAAAGGGTAGGATTTTTTAATTTACCTTATAAGATTCGAAAAGTATCTCGCATACAATCGGCCTTCACCGACTTTTCGACCCACTTTCGATTATTGTATTAGCGTAGACAGAACGCATTAGATTAACGAAAGAATGTAATAAGTTTTAATATAAAACCAGACGATAAGTATAGATAATTTAAATTGGAAAAGCGTTAAAAAAAATATGGTAGAAATTTAGGTTATGTTGATGAAATTGTCTTGCCATTAATTTTCAAAAAGTTAAAGGTCCCTGGGTCCTAAATGTTTTATATAAAAAAAACTTGCACTAAGTAAATCAATAAAAACAATTTTTTTAAGTGCCGGAAAGCTCCGAAATTTTATAAAAATTAAAGAATTATAACTCGGTGACTTTCCGTCGTAGAAGAATGGAAATTTTACTGTTGCACTTGTCAGAGCACGGAGAAAATTATCCTAATTTCAACTTATAAATAGACCATATAAAATTTTAGAAAGTGTAAGTTTTTGAAAATTAATGGCAGGTCAATTTCGTGAACATAATCTTAATTCCTACCTTATTTTGAACAGTTTTGCAATTTACATTGCCTACGTATCCCCAACAAATAAGAAATTACAGCGCGTATCACTATTTTTTTTTCGGTGGGGGTGGGGGGTGGGATCCTGTATGCAGAAACATGTGACTTAATTTAAATAATTTTAAAACTGTTCCAATGAATTAATTATAGACTGGAAGCCAGCAACACAGACAATCACCTCATTGAGTTCACAGATGAAATTCTAGGATTAGTTAAATCTTGATTCGCATATTAAAACGCAATCGGTCTGCTAAGTCATATCTTGGTGGAAAACCCGATTTTAGCGGCTGACTCTTAGGTTTATCAGTCTGTTTTCCTGCACCCAAAGGTATGAAAACATGGAGGGCTGGGAGCAGAAAACCACAATGGTAAACCTACCAGTCAGCCGCTAAAATCGGGTTTTCAGGTGCTTTCCACCAAGATATGACTTGGCAGACCGATTACGTTTTAATATGCTAATCAAGATTTAACTAATCCTAGAATTTCATCCGTGAACTTGATCAGGTGATTGTTTGAGCTGCCGGTTCCCGGTCTGTTATTAACTTTTCTAAAAGCAACACTTTGAAATAATGCGCGAAAGTTTAATCTCTTTACCCCCTAAGTTCACACATGTGGATCTCCGTTCTTTCTCGTTTTATTAACCCTCTGACCCCCAAGCAAAAGGGAAAAATTGCAATGTCATTTTCACTGTATTTTTTTTTTCTAAAAAAAGATGATTTTTTCAACATGATCTAAAAACTTAATTTGGTACCTAAAATATAGTCCTTGATAATGCTAATCATTATTCATTGTTTTATCCCTTTCAGGGGTGCCGTTTGCAGTCTAAATTAGTTTAATTTTAATGCCCGAACTGCCAAATGGAATCAATAATTTTTTATTACAATTTCGATTTCGTAATAGGCTTAATAATACGTAAACAAAAGCTGTTAATTATTTTCAAATAAATTTGTTCGTAGATTGCAGTGTGAGTTAATTAATTTGAACATTTTTGGAGCAGAAATGCCTTGCCCCTGAAAGGGTTAAAACTACATTATATCTGTAGAACAGTGGCGTGGCGTGAAAATTTTCGGTGGTCATCGCAATTATTTAAGTTTGTGGTGAAAAATTATTAACTCTAAAATTCAATGGTTGAATGTTCAAAAAAGAAACTTTAAATCTTACCTTCACTTATACATGAACTCCAAATGTTCTGCTAAAACTGGATCGTAGAGTTTTAAAAGCTTATTAAGAGTTTAAAAATATTGCTTGGTCATCGCCGCATCCAGCGATGACCGGACGCCACGCCACTGCTGTAGAATTATATTAATTTAAACAATGCTTCATTGCAGTGAAACTTTTCAACTTAGTGAATGGCGATCAATTTACGGCGGCGAGAAGGTTAACACTTTCCAACATAGTTGAAAAGTGTTTATGAATTCGGTTTGGATGCCTGTCTGCCATCTGTCCTTGTTCTAACTCGCGTAAACATAGTCAAATTGTCATGAAACATATGTTATTTACTAGGAAATGCTCGGTACTGAAAATGGAAGTGTATCGAAATTATAAGTTCATTTACAAGGACACTTAAAAGAATTCCTTCACATTACGGTCTATAGGGGAAAGTCGTTTGCGGTGTATTTTAATGATATTACACTAATTTCATCATACTGAAATTTATATATATATCGCTAAGATGTAAAACAAGGCGTTTAATGTAGAATATGGTGTACATAAAATTTATCGATCATTTACACATTTACGGGGAGACACAAAAGAATTTGGCTGCAATTATACCTAAATGAACAATAATTGCTGCGTTTTCAGTTGTGGCACGCGCTTTTAAATTTATTTTATTTATCTATTTATTAAATTTTTGCATATTAATTAATGTTTACAAATTCTACAGATCATAACAAGGCTGCACGAAAGTTCTCAAGTACATTTACGTTTATTGACGGATGTTGTTGAAGGGGAATTTTCAATTTTGCTATGTGTTTAACTGAACCAACTTTTTGCATACTATGCACTATTCATACAAATCTATAGAGCTTATAAAAGAATGAACAAAAAAATTCGTACATTTTCCGACTATTGGTGGTAATTGCAGAAACTGGTTTTCAAATGCATTATGCGTTTTCTAAATTGTTTACGTATTAGATATCATCTTTCACCTTATTAAACTGTGAAGTTTTGTTACAGTATTTCGAATGTGTAGGAAAATGTTTCATAATCTAAGCTGGAAACATGACTTTTCGTTCTTTTTAACGATACTCGAACATAATTGCAATTTCAATCTCAGAAGGGTATGTTTTGATGTCTAAGATTCGAAATAATGCAAATAGATTAAAACTCTTGCTCTAAAGACAAATTGAAGAAGAAAACATTCAGCAATAATCAATAATATTACATTTATGCTAAGTAGTGAAGAAGTTAAGTATGTTATTGCATTGTTAATTACGTGAATTTAAATTCTGTCATTTCAAATGTATTTGATTCGGATGTCTTTTCTGAAACAAAACAAAATTTAAGTAATCGCTTTGTTATGCATTCTAAAATCATGTCACAACATATTTTGATTAAAGGACATTAAAGAGACAATGTATTCCGTTTTAAATGCATTCCGCTAACAATTATTTTCGATGATATGGAGAGCTAGCTCCTTTAATATTTTCTAAATGAATTAAATGTAACTTCAATTTCATTATTACTTCCGTCATAATAATTAGGGAGCATGTGACATCGAAAGCCCAACGTGATCGCGGAATTAAAAAAAAAATTATGTAAATTGATAGTAAAAAGTCATAGAAAATAAGCTAGGTATGGCTAGGTTTGACAAGACGAAAACATGTTTTATTATAATAAGGATGTATTCCATTCCGAACTGCTTGTTTTCTGATTCGTTTTTAAATTCATATTTGCTCTCCAACGCATAAAACTGGGAAATTCTCTTATTTAGAAACTACATGATGTGCCATGCTTCTCGATTTTTTGATAAATGCAGAAAATATTGTAAAAAATGCTATCAAAGTTGGCGTTTTGAACCGAATTTTCCGAAGCGGGAGATCTGGGAATGAAAAAAAAAATGGTCATACTGAGAAAATAATTGTTTAAAACTCAAATTCTAATTAATGGAGCGAAAAATAAAATCACACGGACTCTTATACATCTCTTCAAAAATAACGTCAGCAAATTTCATGTTTTTACTTTTAAAAATGAGTCTGAAAATGTCTCAGAAAATTTCGAGCTGTTGAGGGTAGAAAAATATATTTTCGAATACACCCTTAATTATTATTAAAAAGCTATAATGTTTTACGTTATTGCGGATATTAATCACTCTTAGAGCATTTTATAGAAAATTGTATGCTCTTTCAAAAAAACTTGGTATGACAAACTTAAGTCTGCCAGAAAAGTCTGTCATATCATTTTCAGGAGGCGGGCGGTGATAAAATTTCAGCGCTATTGTGCTTTGAATTTTTTTACCGGTGGCATGTTTATTTCGCGTTTGGACGCTGGTCAAGTGTTGGCAAAGGCGTACGGGGACGTTTGACGTCCCCGCGCGACCGCCTATTCCGCGAATTCCACAGGTGTTCCAATACAGTTTGTCATACCAAGTCTTTCAGAAAGAGCACAAAATTTTCTATGTAAAATGCTCTATAGCAATATCTGCTATAACGTAACACATTGTAGCTTTTTAATAATTAATTTAATTAAACATATTTTCGGCTTGTCAAACCTAGTCGTATCTAACTCATTTTCTTCGTACAACTTTTTACTATCGATTTACGTAAAAAAATTTCAATTCTGCAATCACGGGATTTTCGATGTCACCGGACTATAATTTAAAACGTTTAAACAATCTTCAGTTATTGTTTAATTGTACAAGAAATTTGAGTGTAAAGAAAGCATAGCCTGTAAAAATGAAATGTTCTATCCAAGTTGAATCCAAAATTTTGCTATTATAAGAAGTTAAATTTTGAAAATTGATAAAATAATAATAAAAATAATCATAAGTGTAGTTATAATTATAATAATAATAGTGGTATGAAGGAAAAAAATTAATTTGCTGCATAGGAAATATAATACACATAATAAAAATAAATGTTGGCAAAAAATTTCAAAATACATCTCGTTGGCAAAGGCATCTCGTGACAAAATCTCATCTACAATAAGTATCTAAAATACCGGGTGCGTTTTTTCAATGCTATATACATATTCAAACAGTGTTCTAATATATAAATATTTATGTAGCTGCAGTCTAGAAATTCGCTTTATCTTTTTTACTTCTTATGCACGAAATCATCAGAATGACTTTTACTTTCTCGACAAATACAGTGAAAGGAAAATATTGTAATCATGATAAAAACCCGAGATTGGAGATCTTGGTGCTGGTGCATCTTTATTTCTTATTTATTGAGTTTGCCTGAACCCACTTTTGCTAGTTTCACAAAGATTCTATACGTATGTGTGTGTGTATCCTGGTATTTGCTTTTGTTTTCAGGTCCCAAGAGTCCATTTTTGATGCATTTATTGTATGCATACACACTCTAAAAATAAATGTGTTAATTAATCTGTTTTACATAAATATATGCGTAAATTTATAAAATTACACTTTTGTCATAGAATTAACACTCTTGTCCTAAACATTTACGTGTATTTATATGTGTTTATCGGCCTTAATGTAAGTGTGTAATTTGTTATCTCTCAAAAAACTCAAAAAAGCGTTCAAACGTAGAAAATTGTACGGATTTATCCGAATTGGTGTATTAATGTAAATTTACAAATATTGCATATGAGAAAGGATATAACACAGAAATATGTGTAAGAACAGAATATCATACAGAAATATGTGTACTTATATGAACATAATATATATCGATACTTGAAAACTTGGCTTGTGTAATAGTAGCTGAATGGTCAAGGTGGTGCTTTGTAAAGTCGCAGTTCCTCAGTTCGTATCCCGTTTCGATAATTATTGTTTGTTTACTGCAGATTAAATTAAATAGAGAATTTATCCTCTTTATATGTCTTTGAAAATTTACGAATGAAATTGATAGCAAAAAAAATCCAACAAATTGCGTAAATAGTACAGGCGTCACAATTTCTGCATTTTAACGAAGTTTTATTTTACAGCGTATTTAAATTATACAGGTTCTGTGCATAATAGTGCATACAATTTTAGGACTTCAAAACAATTCTAACAGAGAGATGTCATGCAGTAAACATAATTTTAGACGATCCTGTTTCTTGTAAATTAAGGTTACATTATTTTGTGTCCTTAAAACAAATCTGCTGGAAAGAGAACAAACGCACATTTAGCAATGTGTATTTTGAAATCAACAATCAGGCGTGTATTTGGTAAATTAAACACCACTTTACACATATAGACAAATCATTTTTGTATCATCAGTATACCTCTTTTAATGTGTAAATTTACGCACTTACTTTTTAGAGTGTACAGAAGAAAAAAATCTATAATAATGAAAGTGTTGGAATAAAATATGATTACAAGCGGTGAGGAATAGAAAATATTAAAAAGATAAATGGAAAGTATTAATAAAAGTGTGAAAAAATCCTATATAGGTTTATTCATTTGCAGAAAATAGTCCTTTAACCAGCTGACAGAAGCTAAAGAACTCATTTAAGAATAAAAAATATGACGAAATTTCCGCCTTTAATATTTTTTAACCTCAATAATTAGCCACTTCACCGGTTGCCCCGAGATAACTCGGGGTTAAAAGCACTGTTTCCCCATACCTGTCACTGGTGAAGTGGTTAGTTTTAAATAGTTTTACCAAGTACCTTTAAGTAGTTTTTCCAAGTAGATACATACGGAAATACAAGAAGGAAAACTATTAAATTGAAATTAACTGAATTTATTATTAACTGAAATTATGTTGTAGAAGCGGATTCAGTTTATTTATTGTTTACCAATTTCGTCCGTTTTTAACCAGATTCATAAATTTATTTTAGTTTCAATGTGCAGTTAATAATTTTAATGTGTAAATTACGCATTTGTTTTTATAATGTATATATGTATGTATGTATGTTAATGAACACCAGTTCATCTAAACTGTGCTTTCGATTCAACTTCCATTTGGCGAATTGTTATAGGCCACTGTCGCAAGAAGTGTACTCATTTTCATACAAATCGGAGATCGATTTTGATATCTAAACCATTTTAAAACAGTTTTTCAACCACTTTTGGGCTAGAAATAAAAAAGTAATTTTTTTTTTTTTTGGTAACTCTATTATTCAATTACATATTTTTATAGTATTATGTTGATACAGCAAGCATGTTTCACAAAAGAAGCGACTTAACTTATTAGCTTTTCTTCTTAAAATTATTACAGTGAGTGAGTTAATGTTATTAACACTATTTCTACCGGTGTCAAATGACACCTTTCAAAGTTTTGATTTATGTTTATTTTGCTTCCAATTTTTAAAAGGTAGTAAGTATTAAAACAATTCTTCAATGTATTAAAAATGATTTGTGATTGTTTTAAAGGCGGGATTGACTTTTTTTTCAGTTGAAAAAATCGATTTATTTATTTATTTTACTTTATTTTTATTATTATTATTTACATTTTTCAATTTTCTATAGTTTGTAGATTATCCCTGTAATACGATTTGACCGAATTCGAAGTGCTTTAGTGCAACGCGTCGTAGGCTTACATTGCTTTCGAGAAGTATAAACGCATTTTACACAAAATGGCTTTTTCCAAACTGGGCGGGATCAGAACGCGAAAACTATTAAAAACGATCTTCCTATTGCTTTTTTTTTTTTAAATTAAATGTAATATAACTTATTGGAGCTTGGTCCACTTTCAGATATTCTTTTAAAAGTAAATATTTTTAAAAGCACGCCAAAGCGAAACTAGTATGTTGTGGCCATCACAAAACTTTCTTCTACATAAATCACGTCAATTAAATCATTTATATGTAATACAAGAAATTACATCAATTTAGCACCAATTCATATCAAAGTATATCTGAATTTGAAGTTTGATGAAAATTCGTGCATTAGTTCTTGAGATAACGGAAATTCTGAAAAATGTAGCATAGCAGCGCCACCTATTGAGCGATTTTCACCAAAACATAAACAGCTCTAATTGATATCAAGGTATACCTGAATCTGAAGTTTGATGAAAATTCGTGCATTAGTTATTGAGATAGAGCTATAAGAAAATTCTGAAAAATACAGCATAGCAGTGCCACCTGATGAGCGATTTGCACCAAAACATAAACAGCACTAATTCATATCAAGGTATACCTGAATCTGAAGTTTGTTGAAAATCCAAGCATTAGTTCATAAGATAGAGCTATTGCGGAAATCGCATAAAATGCAGCATAGTAGCGCCACCTGTTGAGCGATTTACACCAAAATCTATAAAACGTCAATCCCTGTCAAGGACTAACTGAATCTGAAGTTTGATGAAAATCCGTGCATTAGTTCTGGAGATTGAGCTATTGCGGAAATCGTGAAAAATGCTGCTTAGCAGCGCCACCTGTTGAGCGATTTACACAAAAAACTAATCAGCACCAATTTATATCAGGGACTAACTGAAAATAAATTTTTATTAAAGCCCGTTCACTAATTCTTGAGATAGAGCGCCTACAAAATTTGAGTCACACACAGAGATTTTGTAAAAACATGTTTTTCGGGTTCTCTGATCCCTAAAACGTGTAAATCCGTCGAAAACCGGAATTCGAAAATTTTCATGAATCCAATACTTTCTTCTTGTAAAGGTAGAAGAAAGTAAAAAAATGGCGTCAGAAAAAAGACCCTTTTTTAACTGGTTTGTTTATTTTCAATTTTTTGACCTCAAAGTTTTTGAAGCTCCAAACAATATTATCTACTTTCATAATCCTTAACAAAAAATTGATTGCAGGAAACTTTGGCGATCTATTGGATCCCGTCCGATTTGAGGTGCACGGTGGGCACGTTACGACATCGACCCATGCAACTTCAGCTACATCATCAATTTTTTATTTAAAAAGATTTTGAAACGTTCTTCAAATGATAATAAATAACATGCAAAAGAGTCGGAGGTAAAATCTTCGGCCTTCTAAAGGCAAATCTGCCTTAATCTAAAAATTACAAATAAAATAAACATAAATCAAAAACTTTAAAAGGTGTCATTTGACACCGGTAAGAAATAGCGTTAATCCTATAAAAGCGTACATAAAAATTTAAGTATTGGGTTTTGTTGAGGAAATATCGACATGTAAAACAACTAAAAACTGCCATTAACATACTTATGTAAATTAAATTTCAATATTTATTTTAATATATTTATAGGCCTTAATATCAGCATGGACGCGGAGTAAAAATTCATTGAAAATTAATTCATTATTGAAAAAAAAAAAAAATGATTCAGCTTCAGGAATGAAAGTACACGTTTTCTTTAAAACATGAGTATTACTTTCCAAGTAAAACATTTACAAGCCGCGAGACCAAAATACCAAAATATATATTTAAACATATAAATTTATCAAAGTTTCGTAGGCGAAGAAAGTGTTTGGCGCGGGTGAGGTGCATAACCCATGTTGCAGATTATTAAAAAAAAATGTTTTTTGATTATTTTACAATTTATTTTATGTGCAGGGTGTCCCGGAACTCCCCTTACAAACTTGGAAGAGAGGTAAAGAAGAGCAACAAACAATTTTAGTGTAGGAAACGAATGTTACAGACAGTTTATTTATTCAAAAATGCAAAATGCATCGCTCCAATTGGAAACCGAATTTTTGTTAATAACTTTTAACGGTGATGAAAATATTTTATGAAAATTTGCAGCAGACTTACTTTTTTTGCATAAAATGTAATAATATGAATGGAAGCGGCCACCATCCGTATCCAAACGGCTGTGAACGAAACGCATGATGCTTCGGAAAGGAGTTCACATCACATGCGATGTCATGCATTGTATTAATTTGTTCTTCCAGCCCTTTTCGCAATGTCATTGTATTTCACACAAAGTAAATTAAATCTGTTAAAAATTTCGCTAAAATAAATTCATTTCGTTAAATTTATGAACAAAAATCCATGTTCGGATAGAAATGAGAGCCCAATATTTTTGACTGGATAAGTGGATTGTGATACGTTTTTCCTATTTAAAAAAATGCTTATTATTATGTCCGCTCTCTCCCGTCTAAGCCTATTGATGGAATTCTGGGACACCCTGTAAAGTTCAAAATATTCCGGCTAAATAAATTTTTATAAATACTTTTCTGACTCCTAAAAAAATATATAGATTAATATTTTTATGTTGACAGAATTTCACAAAAAATATATTTGAAAAACAAATTAATGTATTAACAAATTAATGAAATAAAATACATACTGAAAATATTATTAAATAAATTTTAAACAAGTAGATGGCAGCAATAATGCTGTTTAAAAATAAGCAGAGATTTATTTTTTCAATGGTTGCTACATGTGCTTTTTGTTTCGTCTGGAAGCTTGCGAAATATCCTATTTTATTCTGCAGTGAGCGGGTAAAATTTATTCCTTATCACAGTTCTTAAAATTCATGTGTGTTTAATATTATACAATTTTATCAAGGAAAATTATTTTTTCAATTAAAGCCTAGTGTTGCCGATTAGCAACAACCTGCTTTTTAGCCGTAAACCATGCTTAAAACAAAGTATGATTTTTTAAGAATTTTTTCCATGATTTATTTAAGAAATGAAAGCAAAAAAACACTTTTAAATTGATTTCTAAAAAATCAGGCATTTACGGGTTAATATTAATATTAATATTATGGGGGTTTTTGTAAGAGTTTTGCGCTCGTATTAGTTCATAGTTTGCGTTAAGTAATCAAGAAAATATTTTTTACTGATAAATATTATGTTTTGTTTGTATTTCAAACGGTCGATTTTTGTCAAATACTTCACTTTTGTCTTTATGTTACTGCCCTGTATCTAATAAATGTGACATGACTGAAAGAATCTGATTATTCCATTGAATTCAGCACCTTAAAATTAGTTAAATGCGCCCATTTACGAGCCAGATACAGAAAAAAGTTAAAATTTGTTGACTAGTTGTAATCGGCTAAAAACTAAAATTTTAACTGTTTTATCTACGGTTTTTTAGTGGTGCAATAACTAAATCTATTTATATTTAAACTATGACAACTATTTTCTAAATCTTTATGATATTTATTATTAATTAACTAATTAATGAAACTCGAATACAACTAAATTAACGCAATCTAGAAAATAAGTAGATGTATCAATTTAAGTAGTATATATATATTTCAAATCCACTAATTCAAATAAATTATTCGTTTTAAATTAATATGTTATATTAAAATGAAATATTCTAAATTTTCTCTTTAACAACTTTTGAAATATGTTTATACCTAATAATTAATGCAGTGCTATGATTATTTATGAAGCAATTTTATTAAACATTCAGGTTTTAAATGATTTCATAGTTACCGCTCCCCTTTTTTCCCCATTAAAACTAGCAAATTATTATTATTATTACAGCAATAATTGTGTTTTTTTAAGAGAAATATCATATTAGGTATGTTTTTTTTTAATATAAGGTTAGTTTAAATATTTAAAAAATATATCTTCTATTAAATAAATAATTTAATCATTTTAACTATAAAAATTGTATTACGAATTATTTCATTGTTAATCATTGAAAAAAAAACTTATTAATTTTTAATAGCATAACTTTCAGCATTATAAAATGCAAAAATATCATATTTTAATTATTTTAATTTTACAGGAAAAAATCTAAAATATTTTATAATTCATGAAATTATTTTAAACTATTTTATGTACAATTTAAATAACTAAATAAAATGTGATAAAACACACATTGCTAAATGATGTACTTCATTAAAAATATTAAAATTACAAGCACACAAATCGACAGTTTCAACCTTCATCTGAGGCCATCATCAGGATCTAAAGTACATTAAAAATACACAAATGGATAGTTTCAACCCTCATCTGAGGTCAGAAAGAGCTTTGAAACTGTCGATTTTTGTGTTTTTAATGTAATTTCACTCTATCTAACGAAGTATACACCATTTTGAAATGTGTATTTTATCATATTTTATTTAGTTACGTACATAAATTGTAGATAAGGTCGAAGCCTTTATAATATTTTGTGTACATTCCCACTTACATAATTGTCTTCTTATCCCTCCATTCTAAAGCAAAATATAGTTACCGATATGAAAAAAGAGCGACATTTAATTAAATTTTATCGGCTAACTATAACAGTATATAAGCTTAATATTAATTTGTAGATTTTAAGATATTAGATGTTATATTAAATGATTAAAAAAGTAAGATAAAAAATAAAATGACTTGCATCACTGGGGCTGAGATCACTGATCTGTAGATTTACTAGTAATAAAATGCTTCTAATTAACTGTTGGTATTGTTTTTTGATATCTCTCAATTCTTATAAAATAACAAAACCAAATATAGCAATGCTTTATTTGTAAATGTAAGAATCAAAGCACGTGTAGTCGGCTACAGAAGTCGGCTACTCTATATATCAGAAAAAGAAAGCCGATTACTGCAACAAAAATATCCACAGCTCTTTGCTGTTGGAATGATTGGTGAATGGATGCTGGGCATTCGGAAATTGCAGATATTTCATTTGGATTTTAAAATAAAGTATTTATAAACAGAATCCGATAAACCTCTGAAGTTATGTGTCATTTCAGTGCCCCTTTCATTCAAGGAGAGTTTTCTAAATTCAACATACCCGAAAACTCACCAATGCCACAAATATTATTCCAAAGAATTGCTCAATTGAGTTCACATATATTTCATTAAACAACTTTTTTTTATGTTCCGCTTATACAAAAACTGAAAGCAATCAAGAAAAAAATGCAAAAATGATTTTGCATGGTATTGGCATAAAAATGTAAGTTGGATAAAAAGGTGGAATTCAGAACGCATGCACAACATAAAATATCAATAATTTGAAATACTTCTTTCAATTTTGGCAATAGCTTAATTTATTAATATTTTACGTTGTGCATACAAGCCAAATTAATTGATATTTTAATTCAATATTTAGAATAAGCATACATCTAAAATAATGGACCAACTGAAAAATTGCGATCATGTGGTTGAAATTGATCTATTGTATGAAAAATTTATTTGTTATGAAAGGTATATCTATGAAACACTTTTTTAAAAATATATATGTAATATATAAGTAAGTTAATAATTTGAAAAGCAATTAGAATTTTGGAATGAAATTAATTCGTTAGAAAATTTGGGGGCTGCTGTTTTCTCAATTTCGCGCCCTTTAAAGTTTTCTAAGGGAAGTATGAGCTTCCCCTGTCTATTCGGTAATCAGGGCTTGTTTATAAAGCATTTTATGTCACTGTCGGCTACTACTAAGGAGTGGACGACTGCCGGAACTTTTACCCTGTAATATTTTAAACAGAATATTTCCCACTACATATCTTTCAAAAATACGTTTAGGGAAAAGTAGGGTAATGACGCGCAGAAGAGTAATCCCGCTCACCCAATATCTCTAAACAGAATAGAATTGAAAACGTGCGATCGGTACAGGCAATTAGCGAACTTCATCATAAGTTCCCAGTAAGGATAAAGTGACCGTCGGAAGGAAAGTATTTTGTGCCCTCACGTTATTAGTTTGCAGTTGTTTTATTATAAAATTCTACAACATCTAACTTGAAGGTAAGTGTACACTCTTATTTTCAAATGTTAATTTACTCATTATGTCTACAAAATATATACATTTAGCTCTACTTTCATGCTTTTATTTATTTTTGTAGTGCGTTGTTACGCCAATTATAATGCATTAAAACCCAACATGGCGATAACGGGTTATGGCGCTTAAATCCAGAAGTGTTGCCAGTGGGCAACTTTTTTTTTAATTCAAATTTATTGATTAACACCACTTTTTTGAAATGGTAAAATTTCCCTGTTTTCGCCTTAATTAATATGTCATTAATCAAGGCGAATTTTACGGTTTAAAAAAAGTGGTGAAAATCAAAAAACCTAATTATATAATAAAAAATAAAATAAAAATGTGTATTTTTAATGAATAAAAATAGTCATAACTAAAAATATTACCATTGTAAATACTTAAAAGTGGTTTATTTTAAACACACATACTTGTTTAGTGTCTTTACCAAATTTCTGAAAATCCACACATACTTCCTCAAGATATCATGCGCACAATGACTTATGGAGTAAAAAAAAGAGCTATTTTGATTTCAACAATACATAAATTCTATAAAAGGCTAATAAATTTCCGATGGTAGCATATAACAAAGCTCAATTTGTTTAATCGATATCTAAAATTTCATGTTTATACATAAAAATGTTTTGAAGATAAACTAATTTAAACTTAGAATTTTTTCCTTAATTTTCGATGCGTTTAAAAGGTACAAGACCCCTTAAATGTTCTGCTGTTGAATATCGTTTATGTTTCCCCCCCTTTGGTATTCTTTCTTTCGTTCTTTCTTTTCTAACTCTCTATCTGTCATATTTTTCGGTGACGGTCCGCAGCACACCTTGGCAGCAAGTTCAGAAATGGGCGAAATTGGAGTAAGAAAGGTAGGAGGTGTTTGTTTCAGCTTCTGAATGAAACCAAAGTAAACGCAGTGAGTCATAGTAAGGATAAGGAAAGAAATAGGAGACGAAAGATGTGAGACAGGTTACACTTTGGTGGGGCTTTAATGGCGTAAAAAGAAAGGTATCCCCCTTTGATATTCTGTCTTTCGTTCTTTTCTAACTGTCGATCTGTCATATTTTTGGGTGACGTTCCGCAGCACACCTTGGCAGCAAGTCCAGAAATGGGCGAAATTGGAGTAAGAAAGGTAGGAGGTGTTTGTTTCAGCCTCTGAATGAAACCAAAGTAAACGCAATGGGTCATAGTAAGGATCAAGGAACAAATAGGAGAGAAAGATGTGAGGCGGGTTGCATTTTGGTGGCGATTTAACGACGTAAAAAGAAAGGTAACAGTTCAAAAATCAAAGAATATGCGATGATGTGAGGCGGGGTGCTTTTTTTTACTATTTCTCCATGTTTAATTTAACTGTGACATTTACAAAGTCTCGTGTGATAATGTACTTTTCAAGATTGTGTAAAGCATCATTTCTGTGTTTTGTGGACTTTATCAAGACAATTTTAGCAACGGTTAGTGTGGAGGATCAGAGCCATATAAAGACATCCTATAGTGTAATAAAAAAGAAAAGTGCCCAGCTAAACTGGTGACAGTGAGCTCACAGGCTATTCACACTAATTGTATATTATACTCTTATTTTAAAGAATAATGCCCCTCAAATAAATAACTGAAGGGGAATTAGCCTCCGTTTCCCCCTTTATACTTAACCAGTGAACCTCCAAATCTAATCAGGGAAGCTCTTTATCATAATAAACCGGTATACCAAATTTGGAGCAAATCGAATAATCCTGCAAAAAAAACCATTTATCTAAATTAAGGGGTGGACTAGCCCCCCTTTATCCTTAACCAATGAATCCCCAAAACGAATCAGGGAAGCTCCTTAACATAATAAACCGGTATAACAAATTTGGAGCAAAGCGAATAATTCTACATGAAATACCCGTTTATATAAATTAAGGGGGGTGGACCAGCCCCCTTCCCCCTTTATCCTTAACCAATGAACCTCCAAAACTAATCAGGGAAGTTCCTTAACACAATAAACCGGTATACCAACTTCGGAGAAAATCGAATCATTCTCCATGAAAAACGCATTTATCTAAATTAAGAGGTGCGGGCTAACCTCCCTTTTCCCCCTTTATCCTTAACAAGTGAACCCCCAAAACTAATCAGGGAAGTTAATTAACATAATAAACCGGTATACCAAATTCGGAGCAAATCGAATGATTCTGCATGAAAAACCCATTTATCTGAATTAAAAGGGGTGGACTAACCATCCTTTTCCCCCTTTATCCTTAACCAATGAACGCCCAAAACTAATCAGGGAAGTTCCTTAACATAATAAACCGGTATACCAAATTCGGATCAAATCGAATGATTCTGCATGAAAAACCCATTTATCTGAATTAAGGGGGGTGGGCTAACCCCGTTTTTCCCCCTTTATCCTTAATCAATGAACTCCCAAAACTAATCAGGGAAGTTCCTTAACATAATAAACCGGTATACCAAATTCGGAGCAAATCGAATGATTCTGCATGAAAAACCCATTTATCTGAATTAAAAGGGGTGGACTAACCATCCTTTTCCCCCTTTATCCTTAACCAATGAACCCCCAAAACTAATCAGCGAAGTTCCTTAACATAATAAACCGGTATACCAAATCCGGAGCAAATCGAATGATTCTGCATGAAAAACCCATTTATCTGAATTAAGGGGGTGGACTAACCCCCCTTTTCCCCCTTTATCCTTAACCAATGAACCCCCAAAACTAATCAGGGAAGTTCCTTAACATAATAAACCGGTATACCAAATTCGGAGCAAATCGAATGATTCTTCATGAAAAACCCATTTATCTAAATTAAGGGGGTGGACTAACCCCCAATTCCCCCTTTATCCTTAACCAATGAATCCCAAAACTAATCAGGGAAGTTCCTTAACATAATAAACCGGTATACCAAATTCGTAGCAAATCGAATGATTCTGCATGAAAAACCAATTTATCTGAATTAAGGGGGTGGACTAACCCCCCTTTTCCCCCTTTATCCTTAACCAATGAACCCCCAAAACTAATCAGGGAAGTTCCTTAACATAATAAACCGGTATACCAAATTCGGAGCAAATCGAATGATTCTTCATGAAAAACCCATTTATCTGAATTAAGGGGTGGACTAACCCCCCTTTTCCCCCTTTATCCTTAACCAATGAACCCCCAAAACTAATCAGGGAAGTTCCTTAACATAATAAACCGGTATACCAAATTCGGAGCAAATCGAATGATTCTTCATGAAAAACCCATTTATCTGAATTAAGGGGTGGACTAACCCCCAATTCCCCCTTTATCCTTAACCAATGAACCCCCAAAACTAATCAGGGAAGTTCCTTAACATAATAAACCGGTATACCAAATTCGGAGCAAATCGAATGATTCTGCATAAAAAACCCATTTATCTGAATTAAAAGGGGTGGCTAACCATCCTTTTCCCCCTTTATCCTTATCCAGTGAACCCCCAAAATTAATCAGGCTAGTTCCTTAACATAATAAACCGGTATACCAAATTCGGAGCAAATCGAATGATTCTGCATGAAAAACCCATTTATCTGAATTAAGGGCGTGGACTAACCTCGTTTTTCCCCCTTTATCCTTAACCAATGAACCCCCAAAACTAATCAGGGAAGTTCCTTAACATAATAAACCGGTATACCAAATTCGGAGCAAATCGAATGATTCTTCATGAAAAACCAATTAAGAGGGGCGGTCTAACCTCCCTTTTTCCCCTTTATCCTTAACCAGTGAAACCCCAAAACTAATCAGGGAAGTTCTTTAACATAATAAATCGGTATACCAAATTCGGAGCAAATCGAATGATTCTGCATGAAAAACCCATTTATCTGAATTAAAAGGAGTGGACTAACCATCCTTTTCCCCCTTTATCCTTAA
Organism: Maratus speciosus; assembly: GCA_963932465.1. Taxonomy (NCBI): domain Eukaryota; kingdom Metazoa; phylum Arthropoda; class Arachnida; order Araneae; family Salticidae; genus Maratus; species Maratus speciosus. The sequence goes on from OZ010786.1 coordinate 309,395,884, forward strand.
CCAATGAACCCCCAAAACTAATCAGGGAAGTTCCTTAACATAATAAACCGGTATACCAAATTCGGATCAAATCGAATGATTCTGCATGAAAAACCCATTTATCTGAATTAAGGGGGGTGGACTAACCCCGTTTTTCCCCCTTTATCCTTAACCAATGAACTCCCAAAACTAATCAGGGAAGTTCCTTAACATAATGAACCGGTATACCAAATTCGGAGCAAATCGAATGATTCTGCATGAAAAACCCATTTATCTGAATTAAGGGGGTGGACTAACCCCCCTTTTCCCCCTTTATCCTTAATCAATGAACCCCCAAAACTAATCAGGGAAGTTCCTTAACATAATAAACCGGTATACCAAATTCGGAGCAAATCGAATGATTCTTCATGAAAAACCCATTTATCTAAATTAAGGGGGTGGACTAACCCCCAATTCCCCCTTTATCCTTAACCAATGAATCCCAAAACTAATCAGGGAAGTTCCTTAACATAATAAACCGGTATACCAAATTCGTAGCAAATCGAATGATTCTGCATGAAAAACCAATTTATCTGAATTAAGGGGGTGGACTAACCCCCTTTTTCCCCCTTTATCCTTAACCAATGAACCCCCAAAACTAATCAGGGAAGTTCCTTAACATAATAAACCGGTATACCAAATTCGGAGCAAATCGAATGATTCTTCATGAAAAACCCATTTATCTGAATTAAGGGGTGGACTAACCCCCCTTTTCCCCCTTTATCCTTAACCAATGAACCCCCAAAACTAATCAGGGAAGTTCCTTAACATAATAAACCGGTATACCAAATTCGGAGCAAATCGAATGAATCTTCATGAAAAACCCATTTATCTGAATTAAGGGGTGGACTAACCCCCAATTCCCCCTTTATCCTTAACCAATGAACCCCCAAAACTAATCAGGGAAGTTCCTTAACATAATAAACCGGTATACCAAATTCGGAGCAAATCGAATGATTCTGCATAAAAAACCCATTTATCTGAATTAAAAGGGGTGGACTAACCATCCTTTTCCCCCTTTATCCTTATCCAGTGAACCCCCAAAATTAATCAGGCTAGTTCCTTAACATAATAAACCGGTATACCAAATTCGGAGCAAATCGAATGATTCTGCATGAAAAACCCATTTATCTGAATTAAGGGCGTGGACTAACCTCGTTTTTCCCCTTTTATCCTTAACCAATGAACGCCCAAAACTAATCAGGGAAGTTCCTTAACATAATAAACCGGTATACCAAATTCGGATCAAATCGAATGATTCTGCATGAAAAACCCATTTATCTGAATTAAGGGGGGTGGGCTAACCCCGTTTTTCCCCCTTTATCCTTAATCAATGAACTCCCAAAACTAATCAGGGAAGTTCCTTAACATAATAAACCGGTATACCAAATTCGGAGCAAATCGAATGATTCTGCATGAAAAACCCATTTATCTGAATTAAATGGTGTGGACTAACCATCCTTTTCCCCCTTTATCCTTAACCAATGAACCCCCAAAACTAATCAGCGAAGTTCCTTAACATAATAAACCGGTATACCAAATCCGGAGCAAATCGAATGATTCTGCATGAAAAACCCATTTATCTGAATTAAGGGGGTGGACTAACCCCCCTTTTCCCCCTTTATCCTTAACCAATGAACCCCCAAAACTAATCAGGGAAGTTCCTTAACATAATAAACCGGTATACCAAATTCGGAGCAAATCGAATGAATCTTCATGAAAAACCCATTTATCTGAATTAAGGGGTGGACTAACCCCCAATTCCCCCTTTATCCTTAACCAATGAACCCCCAAAACTAATCAGGGAAGTTCCTTAACATAATAAACCGGTATACCAAATTCGGAGCAAATCGAATGATTCTGCATAAAAAACCCATTTATCTGAATTAAAAGGGGTGGACTAAGCATCCTTTTCCCCCTTTATCCTTATCCAGTGAACCCCCAAAATTAATCAGGCTAGTTCCTTAACATAATAAACCGGTATACCAAATTCGGAGCAAATCGAATGATTCTGCATGAAAAACCCATTTATCTGAATTAAGGGCGTGGACTAACCTCGTTTTTCCCCCTTTATCCTTAACCAATGAACCCCCAAAACTAATCAGGGAAGTTCCTTAACATAATAAACCGGTATACCAAATTCGGAGCAAATCGAATGATTCTTCATGAAAAACCAATTAAGAGGGGCGGTCTAACCTCCCTTTTTCCCCTTTATCCTTAACCAGTGAAACCCCAAAACTAATCAGGGAAGTTCTTTAACATAATAAATCGGTATACCAAATTCGGAGCAAATCGAATGATTCTGCATGAAAAACCCATTTATCTGAATTAAAAGGAGTGGACTAACCATCCTTTTCCCCCTTTATCCTTAACCAATGAACCCCCAAAACTAATCAGGGAAGTTCCTTAACATAATAAACCGGTATACCAAATTCGGATCAAATCGAATGATTCTGCATGAAAAACCCATTTATCTGAATTAAGGGGGGTGGACTAACCCCGTTTTTCCCCCTTTATCCTTAACCAATGAACTCCCAAAACTAATCAGGGAAGTTCCTTAACATAATGAACCGGTATACCAAATTCGGAGCAAATCGAATGATTCTGCATGAAAAACCCATTTATCTGAATTAAGGGGGTGGACTAACCCCCCTTTTCCCCCTTTATCCTTAACCAATGAACCCCCAAAACTAATCAGGGAAGTTCCTTAACATAATAAACCGGTATACCAAATTCGGAGCAAATCGAATGATTCTTCATGAAAAACCCATTTATCTAAATTAAGGGGGTGGACTAACCCCCAATTCCCCCTTTATCCTTAACCAATGAATCCCAAAACTAATCAGGGAAGTTCCTTAACATAATAAACCGGTATACCAAATTCGTAGCAAATCGAATGATTCTGCATGAAAAACCAATTTATCTGAATTAAGGGGGTGGACTAACCCCCCTTTTCCCCCTTTATCCTTAACCAATGAACCCCCAAAACTAATCAGGGAAGTTCCTTAACATAATAAGCCGGTATACCAAATTCGTAGCAAATCGAATGATTCTGCATGAAAAACCAATTTATCTGAATTAAGGGGGTGGACTAACCCCCTTTTTCCCCCTTTATCCTTAACCAATGAACCCCCAAAACTAATCAGGGAAGTTCCTTAACATAATAAACCGGTATACCAAATTCGGAGCAAATCGAATGATTCTTCATGAAAAACCCATTTATCTGAATTAAGGGGTGGACTAACCCCCCTTTTCCCCCTTTATCCTTAACCAATGAACCCCCAAAACTAATCAGGGAAGTTCCTTAACATAATAAACCGGTATACCAAATTCGGAGCAAATCGAATGAATCTTCATGAAAAACCCATTTATCTGAATTAAGGGGTGGACTAATCCCCAATTCCCCCTTTATCCTTAACCAATGAACCCCCAAAACTAATCAGGGAAGTTCCTTAACATAATAAACCGGTATACCAAATTCGGAGCAAATCGAATGATTCTGCATAAAAAACCCATTTATCTGAATTAAAAGGGGTGGACTAACCATCCTTTTCCCCCTTTATCCTTATCCAGTGAACCCCCAAAATTAATCAGGCTAGTTCCTTAACATAATAAACCGGTATACCAAATTCGGAGCAAATCGAATGATTCTGCATGAAAAACCCATTTATCTGAATTAAGGGCGTGGACTAACCTCGTTTTTCCCCTTTTATCCTTAACCAATGAACGCCCAAAACTAATCAGGGAAGTTCCTTAACATAATAAACCGGTATACCAAATTCGGATCAAATCGAATGATTCTGCATGAAAAACCCATTTATCTGAATTAAGGGGGGTGGGCTAACCCCGTTTTTCCCCCTTTATCCTTAATCAATGAACTCCCAAAACTAATCAGGGAAGTTCCTTAACATAATAAACCGGTATACCAAATTCGGAGCAAATCGAATGATTCTGCATGAAAAACCCATTTATCTGAATTAAAAGGTGTGGACTAACCATCCTTTTCCCCCTTTATCCTTAACCAATGAACCCCCAAAACTAATCAGCGAAGTTCCTTAACATAATAAACCGGTATACCAAATCCGGAGCAAATCGAATGATTCTGCATGAAAAACCCATTTATCTGAATTAAGGGGGTGGACTAACCCCCCTTTTCCCCCTTTATCCTTAACCAATGAACCCCCAAAACTAATCAGGGAAGTTCCTTAACATAATAAACCGGTATACCAAATTCGGAGCAAATCGAATGAATCTTCATGAAAAACCCATTTATCTGAATTAAGGGGTGGACTAACCCCCAATTCCCCCTTTATACTTAACCAATGAACCCCCAAAACTAATCAGGGAAGTTCCTTAACATAATAAACCGGTATACCAAATTCGGAGCAAATCGAATGATTCTGCATAAAAAACCCATTTATCTGAATTAAAAGGGGTGGACTAACCATCCTTTTCCCCCTTTATCCTTATCCAGTGAACCCCCAAAATTAATCAGGCTAGTTCCTTAACATAATAAACCGGTATACCAAATTCGGAGCAAATCGAATGATTCTGCATGAAAAACCCATTTATCTGAATTAAGGGCGTGGACTAACCTCATTTTTCCCCCTTTATCCTTAACCAATGAACCCCCAAAACTAATCAGGGAAGTTCCTTAACATAATAAACCGGTATACCAAATTCGGAGCAAATCGAATGATTCTTCATGAAAAACCAATTAAGAGGGGCGGTCTAACCTCCCTTTTTCCCCTTTATCCTTAACCAGTGAAACCCCAAAACTAATCAGGGAAGTTCTTTAACATAATAAATCGGTATACCAAATTCGGAGCAAATCGAATGATTCTGCATGAAAAACCCATTTATCTGAATTAAAAGGAGTGGACTAACCATCCTTTTCCCCCTTTATCCTTAACCAATGAACCCCCAAAACTAATCAGGGAAGTTCCTTAACATAATAAACCGGTATACCAAATTCGGATCAAATCGAATGATTCTGCATGAAAAACCCATTTATCTGAATTAAGGGGGGTGGACTAACCCCGTTTTTCCCCCTTTATCCTTAACCAATGAACTCCCAAAACTAATCAGGGAAGTTCCTTAACATAATGAACCGGTATACCAAATTCGGAGCAAATCGAATGATTCTGCATGAAAAACCCATTTATCTGAATTAAGGGGGTGGACTAACCCCCCTTTTCCCCCTTTATCCTTAACCAATGAACCCCCAAAACTAATCAGGGAAGTTCCTTAACATAATAAACCGGTATACCAAATTCGGAGCAAATCGAATGATTCTTCATGAAAAACCCATTTATCTAAATTAAGGGGGTGGACTAACCCCCAATTCCCCCTTTATCCTTAACCAATGAATCCCAAAACTAATCAGGGAAGTTCCTTAACATAATAAACCGGTATACCAAATTCGTAGCAAATCGAATGATTCTGCATGAAAAACCAATTTATCTGAATTAAGGGGGTGGACTAACCCCCCTTTTCCCCCTTTATCCTTAACCAATGAACCCCCAAAACTAATCAGGGAAGTTCCTTAACATAATAAGCCGGTATACCAAATTCGGAGCAAATCGAATGATTCTTCATGAAAAACCCATTTATCTGAATTAAGGGGTGGACTAACCCCCCTTTTCCCCCTTTATCCTTAACCAATGAACCCCCAAAACTAATCAGGGAAGTTCCTTAACATAATAAACCGGTATACCAAATTCGGAGCAAATCGAATGAATCTTCATGAAAAACCCATTTATCTGAATTAAAAGGGGTGGACTAACCATCCTTTTCCCCCTTTATCCTTATCCAGTGAACCCCCAAAATTAATCAGGCTAGTTCCTTAACATAATAAACCGGTATACCAAATTCGGAGCAAATCGAATGATTCTGCATGAAAAACCCATTTATCTGAATTAAGGGCGTGGACTAACCTCGTTTTTCTCCCTTTATCCTTAACCAATGAACCCCCAAAACTAATCAGGGAAGTTCCTTAACATAATAAACCGGTATACCAAATTCGGAGCAAATCGAATGATTCTTCATGAAAAACCAATTAAGAGGGGCGGTCTAACCTCCCTTTTTCCCCTTTATCCTTAACCAGTGAAACCCCAAAACTAATCAGGGAAGTTCTTTAACATAATAAATCGGTATACCAAATTCGGAGCAAATCGAATGATTCTGCATGAAAAACCCATTTATCTGAATTAAAAGGAGTGGACTAACCATCCTTTTCCCCCTTTATCCTTAACCAATGAACCCCCAAAACTAATCAGGGAAGTTCCTTAACATAATAAACCGGTATACCAAATTCGGATCAAATCGAATGATTCTGCATGAAAAACCCATTTATCTGAATTAAGGGGGGTGGACTAACCCCGTTTTTCCCCCTTTATCCTTAACCAATGAACTCCCAAAACTAATCAGGGAAGTTCCTTAACATAATGAACCGGTATACCAAATTCGGAGCAAATCGAATGATTCTTCATGAAAAACCCATTTATCTGAATTAAGGGGGTGGACTAACCCCCCCTTTTCCCCCTTTATCCTTAACCAATGAACCCTCAAAACTAATCAGGGAAGTCCCTTAACATAATAAACCGGTATACCAAATTCGGAGCAAATCGAATGATTCTGCATAAAAACCCATTCATCTGAATTAAGGGGGTGGACTAACCCCCCTTTCCCCCTTTATCCTTAACCAATGAACACCAAAAACTAATCAGGGAAGTTCCTTAACATAATAAACCGGTATACCAAATTCGGAGCAAATCGAATGATTCTTCATGAAAAACCCATTTATCTGAATTAAGGGGGTGGACTAACCCCCCCCTCTTCCCCCTTTATCCTTAACCAATGAACCCTCAAAACTAATCAGGGAAGTTCCTTAACATAATAAACCGGTATACCAAATTCGGAGCAAATCGAATGATTCTTCATGAAAAACCCATTTATCTGAATTAAGGGGGTGGACTAACCCCCCCTTTTCCCCCTTTATCCTTAACCAATGAACCCTCAAAACTAATCAGGGAAGTCCCTTAACATAATAAACCGGTATACCAAATTCGGAGCAAATCGAATGATTCTGCATAAAAACCCATTCATCTGAATTAAGGGGGTGGACTAACCCCCCTTTCCCCCTTTATCCTTAACCAATGAACACCAAAAACTAATCAGGGAAGTTCCTTAACATAATAAACCGGTATACCAAATTCGGAGCAAATCGAATGATTCTGCATGAAAAACCCATTTATCTGAATTAAGGGGTTGGACTAACCCCGTTTTTCCCCCTTTATTCTTAACCAATGAATTCCCAAAACTAATCAGGGAAGCGCCTTATCACAAAGAACCTAGAAAAAAATTTTGAAACAAATCGGATGTTTCTATCAAGAGTTATCGCGTTACGTACATACATACAGAACGGGCGGGCACATTAACTCACAGGCTTTGATAGCCTGTGAGCTAAATAGTAGCCTACTATATGTGTAACACAACATGTGTGCACAATATGTGTAAAGTGCTCGCAAAAAGTCAGCAGTGGTGTGAACAGCCCACACAACTACATATGTGACTTTTTGTCTTACTTAAAGGTCGTATTCAAACTCTGAGCGCACCCTACCATGTCGGGCATTACCGCTCAATCGATGGTTATTTAAATAAAACGATAAAAAAAAATTCCTTAAACTTTTATGCAAATTAGTTGATTGCAAACTGTTCCTTATGCTTTGGAGTTATATTTCGTTAATAAAATATTGATTTTTTTGTCTAAATTTGACTAGCTAGCTATTCATGTTCTGTCCTTAAGTGAGCGCCATTCCTCTACTTTCCCCTATATGTACTTAATAGAAAATACATCTATTTTTAAAAATACAGGATGTATTTTAACTGATAGTCAGAACAAGAGTTATAGTTTAACTGATAGTCAGTAAAGAGTCATAATTTGGATAAGGACAATCTTTGTGTAGTAAACCTGGATAGCAGCCTAGTTATTCAGTCAGAAACAGCGGGTGTCTCACCATTGAACCCGAATTTTCGTTTACAGTTTTAACAATAATGAGAAAATATTAGCGATAGTCTCTTGAGATTAACTTTGCTTTGTAGACTATGGTTACAGCAAGGGAAGTGCGGGAAGTGCACTCTAACTTTGTGAGTGACACCGAATATTTACTATCAGCAAGATTAAGGATTATGCAGCGTTTATATAAAGAATGTTTGTATGCGAATGGTGGCCATTTTAAAGGTTTCTCGTGATGACATCATACTTCCCAGAAACCAATGTAAAATTTCAATAATTGCATTATTGTCGAAGTTATGAACAAAACTCCGAGATCGGTTTGTTGTGAAATACCCTGTATATTTGACTGATTAAGTGAACTGTAACCCTCGCTTTCTTTACAATTTTTTTTTTTTTTTTTTGTCTTGTCGCATATTATCACTGTTTACAGTGCTGGCCATCACTTCAGATGCGCATTATAGTTAGCTTCATAAAACTGTCTTTGTTTTCTAAACATGCAGCAATTTTTTTTTTTTTTTTTTTTTTTTTTTTTTTTTTTGTCAATTAGGCTTGAAATTCTTGTCCGGGCCCACAAGTTTTATGAAACATATTTTTTTCTGAAAGGTAAATAACCCAATAAAGAATGATAAACTGCGTGGTTATATCAGTTACCGAGCTCGTATAACAGGGATTCAGAAGCGTAGGCTAGTTTTAGACTAAAGTCGAGTACAAGTGGTTTGACTACATTCAGCATCACTACTTGGGGTTTCTCTCTGTTTCATTTAGTATAGAGCAGTGGTTCCCAACGTGGGGCGAACGCCCCACCGGGGGGTAATTTGTCTCTCTAGGGGGCAATTCCAAATTTTTTATTCACTCATTGGCTAGCAGTTTCTTTTGTCTTTTTTTTTTTTTTTTTTTTGGAAAAGTAATGTTGTAGAGTAAAAAGAAATGGAATAAAAGTAAATTTAAAAACTTAATTTCTTTTATTGAATTTTAAAAATGTTCCTAATCAAAGGTTTAAAATAGATTTGACACTAGAATAATTATACAAATAATCTCTTAAATAATACTGAACAGTAAAACAACAACAGAAAATTACCTAGATATAATTAATATAAAATAGTTAGACATATTTTATAGTATTAAAAATCTGTATAAATTTTCTGGTACATATTTTACAATTTTTTGTAGCGTTTGCGATTATTTACTTAATACAAGAAGCCCCGCGAGCAGTCATTTTGACTGCTACCAAATTAATACATCTCGGTTCGAACCAGAAATTTTTTTATAAAACTAATTTAAAAGATAGCGAAGAAAAAAAAAACTAGTTAAATGGATAAGTTAATAATTTAAAATAAAAATTCTGGTTTGAAATATTTTTCTAAAATTTGAGTAAAATTCTCGGTCTTTCTAGTGTTAATGGTGTTTCTACCCTTCCCTCTGCTATATGTCACATGAAGAATCTTTTACCCGTGAAACTACTTAAAAGTGTATATAATATATAAATTTGACTGTCTTGAGCATATTTAATCCTTAAATGCCTGATTTTTCAAAAATCATTGTGATAATGTTTTCGACTTTCATTTTTTAAATAAATCATGGGAAAAATACTTTTAAAAAATCATATTTTGTTTTAAGTATGGTTTACGGCTAAAAAAACAGTTTGTTACTAATCGGCAATACTGGTCTTTAATTAAAAAAATTAATTTCCTTGTTAAAATTCTATAATATTAAACACACAAGAATTTTAGGAACTATAATAAGAAATAAATTTTACTTGCTCACTGCAGAACAAAATAGGGTATTTCTCAAGCTTCCAAACAAACCAAAAAGAACGAGTAGCAACAATTGAAAAAATAAATCTATCTTTATTCTTAAACAGCAGAAGTCTTGCCATCTACATGTTGAAAATCGATTTATTAATATTTTCAGGATGTATTTTATTGGCACCATAGGCATTATAGCTTCAATATTATTCTAATAGTATTTTTGAGCCTCAATTGGGTATGTTGCCCAAAAGCAACACCCGGCATTTAAGGGTTAACCTAAAAAATATATTAAATATCTGAATGAGATACTATTACCTTCATAAAATTTACAAAACTTAAATAGCATTAGCAAAGGAAATGGGCAGATAGTAAATACCTATGCTCTAGTGCAGGCATCCTGCGCTGTAAATAAATTTACATACAATTATCTGCATAAATTAAAATTTAAAGTCAAATAATACATGGGAGGTAATTAACCCCTTGGGGACGAGCCACCGGTATTCGTACCGCGTAAACTGCTCAGAATCGAGGATTATTCTCACCAGTACATTTTTATTGTAAATTTTGTATTATTTAATCCGAGCATTTTCCCGATTCAATTAGGCAAAAATTTCTCTTTTAAAAAACCGGTGATTAAAGATTAAAATTTCTGTAAAAGACTTTCGTTCCGAAAGAGTTAACGATATTGGGAAAGGGGAAACAGAAAATATGTGTTGTGGTGGGGAATAATGGTCACTTAAATGTAATAAAAATGCGAATCTCGAAATTCTCCTTGTGTGTTCTTTTATCCATAGACAGAAAATGTAGTCTCCAAAGATTTTCCACCAACTTAACTCTTCATTATTAATTTTCTTAATTTTCCACCAACTCCTCCCAAAAATGAATTATAAAATCTATGAATGTTATCAATTTTAACGTTAAATATGTCTCTCGTCAAGATATTGTGTGAACTTTGACATTGAGATGGTTTTCAAAAGTAGAACAAGATATTTTTTGACACAAATACGAAGATGTATAACATCATTGCATTTATAAAATTATGTTAAAAACATAGTTGTGACAGAAAATTCACCACTTTGATAAGTTAAAAATGCGAAATGAATAGATATTGGTAAAGCTCAATTACGCTCCTACCGTGGGGATACAGTTAATTTTTTTATATAATAAAAGATATAATTTACAGATTAAGAGGTGGGGGACATAATTACTTTACAAATGCTTTGGTGGGGCGTGGCCAATAAAAGGTTGGGAACCACTGGTATAGAGTTATTAGTTATTTTATTTTATTGGGAGAATTTAAATGGAATAGATCTTCGTATGGGTTTTTATCATAGAGACGAATGAAACTGAACTCATATACTACAAGTAAAAATTAAATTTAAAAAATCAAAACACCCAACTGCGTAAAAAGTGAACTAATTACTTATTTCTCATAAATGTTAAATTATTTTTTATATTACTTACCTATTTTTTTTCTTATTTACTTGTATTGACGACTTTTAAGTTGCGTTTAATTGTTACTTCCTGTCTATAAACACTGTTTTAATGAGGCCTATAGATGTCTATGAAGGTTAGTGTTGCAGTAAAGCTAGAGATCCTACCTACACAACTTCCAGGTTATGTAATATTTAAACGGAGCTTCTGACTGTAAAACAGCCAAAGAAACATCGTCTTCATTTTGAAAGACCTATCCAATGACATGCCACTCAATTTGGTGCGTAAAATTTTTTTTTTGTCTCTACCACCATTTTGAATTTATCAAAACAAAACTTAGTCTATAACGATCGGACTGTTAAGACAAATTGATACAGACCTCATTCATTAAAATCCATCGAGCCTTTCGGATGTTTCGGGGGTATAAAGAAATCCACTTACCCAGATCAGCGTGAAACACATAACCCTTCTTGCGGGAGTCGGGTAAAAAGAAGTCTAGTTAAATGTAATTTTGTAATCCATTTTTTAATCACTTTCTGATGTGCTTCAATTATAAAATTTATGCTCATAGATGTGTTTCCGATCACATTACAACATTTTGATACTTTTTAAACTTTAATAAATTAATTTTAAATTATTTTTTCGTCAGCCAGGTGTAGGTGATAAATCGCCAAATATCCGTTATGGCTACAACTGTATACGAGTTACAACAACAATGGAGTAACAATAGAGTTAATGATGCGAGAAACCACGCTCGACAAAATATTTCAACTACAGTAGAGTCCCGATTATCCGAATCCCGCTTAACCGAGTTTCAGATTTAACCGAGGTATTTTCTGCTGATGGACTGACGGCTTCTATTGTAATGAAACAGCCATTATAAAATAAGTGTTAGGTGAAGATGAAAGGCTGACGTAAAAAGTTAGAAATCTGATTTTCTGGTCAGAATGGGAGAAAAAAAATGGCTATAGGGCAATTTGGTGCAGAGAGTCACACACGCAACGCATGCTTTAATTTTCATTTATTCAATAATTAATTACATTTTAATTTTAATTGTGATTTTAGGTGGTATGGTAAATAAGTTATTACCATATTTTTTTATTTAAATGTGTGGAAATAAAACCCGCAGAAATACATCATTTAATTTCACCTTCATAACGTACATGAGTAGTTCCATTAGCATTTCTTTTTTCAAAACATTCTGAGTATGCTCTTTAAGGAGACTTTCCTTGTATGGTATTTTTTTTTTTTGGGGGGGGGGGGGGACGCACCGTATATTTCGAATTAATACAGTATTTTTTTTTTAAATAGACTATTCATTTGAAGAGATCTTTGTTATATCTACTATTCAGTTTATAGATTCTTAATATTTTTATCTTATCCTAACTTATGCTCGTTTACGCAAATGTTATTATTATTTTTTTTTTATATAAAATGGCCTTCTCCAGCTGTTAATACATTCAACCTAGACAACTATATCTCTATGAAACACAACGTATGATTAATTTGAAACATTGAAAAGCACTTACAATAATTGCCTTCATTTTTCTTCCAGAGCGTGCTTCATCCGCCGTTAATAATCACCCGAATGAACTAATTTCGCAACAGATGAAAATCTTTTGAATTATATGACATCATTATTAAATGCAGTGCAATACATACCATTATAAATCTACTCGGCTAAGGTAAAATAAATGTAGCCGAAAGATATCTGTAATCACAATATTCTTTATTATAAACTAGTAGAGCTTCGCTTGCCACTTTTATACACACGAAAGTGTTGATGGGACTCGGCTACCTTCGCAAGAGTACACCCGAACGGGCAAAGCCCGCCCCGGTCTCGAATGAAACGAGCCTTGAATTATTATGATTTCTTTATTTTGATCGAGATTAATTTAAATTTTTCAGCATATCCGTTCACGTCTGTATGGGAACCTTTTTGGCATCCCTTTAACTTGAATTTAATCACGGCATTAGCAAAATTTACAGGAGAGTTCTTCTCGTTTTATAATAAATTTTTGTCAAAAATTCACGCGAAACGCGGAAAAAAGCGAAAAAGTGAAAAAAAAAAAAAAAAAAAAAAAAAAAATCCCGAAAATGTCACAAATTGCATAAGGCGAAATTTACTATATTGGGCTAAAAGTTTGAAACCGGGTTCATTATATGAAATTTAAAAAATCGTTGCGGAACGTGAAAAAAACGCTAAATATTGTATAAAAAAATTAAAATGCGCAAAGGACAAAATCTAGTGTATTAATCTATAAATTTAAAATCAGATTTCTTTTACGAATGTCAAAAAATATTGCAGCAAACACGAAAAATTCGTAAAAAATTCAAAAATCGCTGCACCAATTCCGATAAACGTATTGGATAGACGACAAAATTTACCATATTGGGCTGAAAGATTGAAACCATATACCTTTTACTAATGTGGAGAAATCGCCTCGAAACGTAAAAAAAAAAAAGTTAAAAGTAAGTAAAAAAAATCCAAAAATTGACTTCGAGGTGCATAATGTCAGACATACAGAGGTAGTAACGTCCTGTTAAATCTTGGAGCTATGCGCTCTGCGGTCTCTTAAGTATACGACGGAGACAAACTCCTATCTATCTTTATTATTAAAGATTTTCTTTGTGATTATATGGAACATAACGATTACAAAAATACAAATTCCCATAAAACTATGTTTAAACTACATACATATGCTAAATAAAATAACTAAATAAAAGAATATCTGGCAACCTTCCGGGGGTTTTAGCCCCCGGAACGGTATGCTATTTCTTTCTCCCAGCTTATTTTGTCTCCAAAAAATAACGTTACCTTACAGACGCTAGCAATAAACAAAGCAGATGTATTATTGTACAATTAAATGCTCTATAGCAATTTTTAATTTTCTAAGCGTCGCACATTTTCAATGTTTATACCGTCGTATTGGGGGAAAAAAAGTACTTTTAAATGCAATTTGTTTGAAAACTGTATCTCCATTATTTTTTAAATACTAGGGGGCTCGGCCCCCTACGAGCTACGCTCGCCAACCCCCGTCCAGACACCGCAGGCTCTAAAAGCACGCTAATTTGATCGGCTTTAAAAAGATTTTGAAAGATTGAATTATAATTTAAAAAACAGTGGCGATCTCCCTATAAACGAATTTCTATTCATTTCTCTTTGATTGGGGAATTTTAACGCCAAATCCGCTGCGGTACTACTTGATTATCCCGTCGACCAATTTCGCCAAATTATATAAATCGCCAAACCACTCGCCAAATTATACAAATTTACGTAATTTTTATTTTAAATAACGAAAGAACAAATAAATTTGTACAACATTAATAAAAATACAAATAAAACGTCGAAATAAAAATAACTTGATGACGTAGACACGTGTAACAACATTTCAAAATAAGCTAATATAAAAGGAATTAAGTAAACAGAGTCTTTGTCTCCTGGTATTTTTTAACAAAGCGAAAAGAAAGTTCTTTTAAATGAGACATTTTAAATTAATCGTTTTTAATCTGACGTAATTTTTACCAAGCTATTCTTTCTCTTTTAAATAATCGCGTGAAAGTACTTTTGTTAGCAATGAAATATTATTTGCGCTTTCCTAACAAAAATAGTTGAAAATATCCTCTCAAAATATTAAATAAATGTCTAGCGCAATTTCTAAATTTAAACTTTTTTGCAATATTATTTTGTGTTCATTTTATGTAATAACTATAATGTGACGTAAATATGACGTAATTTCTCCTAAGACTTCAAACGCATGTTAAGGAATTTATTATTTTACAATATCCCTTCTCTTTTAAAATTCACGTGTATACTTTTTATGACGTAATTTTTAATAAGTTCCTGCTTTTTATACATAAGTATTTAATTCTAATTTGAAAGTTTTTTTCCTGTTTATAATAGTCACGTGTAAATAAATGTTTAATTTGAAGCAAACATTATTGCTTGCGCTTTTTATACAGTTGGCAACAATTTAAATTAGTACAATTTTCTGAAATCTGTAAAAAATATCTCTAGAAATGCTGAAAATTTGAATTTAAAATAGAAATAAAACCTGAAAAAATGAGTCAAAATAAAAAAATTAATGCAATCTGCACTCCGGCAAATTCTAACGCATAAAATGATCTAAAAATGATTACACTGCCATGCATAGTTTTTGCTGCTATAAAACTTTTTTAGTGGAACGATTTTGTCCAACTTTAGCATTAAATATCTCTTAAAATAATACTTCGATTTGAAAACTGTCTGCATCAGCGTGTTTATTAGGGATGCACCGGATATTGATTTTGCCGGATATCGGATACCGATATCCGAAGCTCCTTTGCCTGCCGGATTCGGATATCCGGCCGGATATCCGATCGGATATCCGGCACTAGATATGTTTTTAGTTATATGGTGAATTATTTCCTTATATAACGCCATCTCAGAACAATAAATTACAAGCATGTTTCACACATCATTAAAACATTTTAAATGTATTGAAATATAATTTACAAAAACTATATCTCTTTGAATATCAGGGCTTGAAATTCAAGTTTTCGCCTGGAGGGGAGTTTCCCACCCAACATTTAAAAATGCAGGGGAGTTGAACTGTTAGAAAGGGAAAAAAAATCTTTAAACCCCGTTATTTTTTATGTGCCACTTAAAGAATTACATTTATACAAACATGACAAAATACCATTAAAATAATTTAAATTAACAACTCAAGATAATTATCCAAAATGTTTATTTTTATTAAAACAAAGGAACAGATACAAGTTTTATATATAGTAGAAGATCTTTATAATGCAAACCTAAAAACGCAAGGTTGAGCGTTATATAGAATTTTGCGTTATATGGATCACATTTCACATATCATTAAATTTACCTTGTAAACATGGCCAAATATATTTGATACATATCAAAATACATTAGAATATCTTTATACTGCATTCCTTGTTACCAGAAGTCATCCAGATAATAATTTTTTGTATAATATAGATCATTTCACACATTGTTAAATTTACTTTATATAATCCAAATATACCTGGACCAAATAATTCAGGTGCAATCCATGTCAATTCAGGCAGCCAAAGAAAAAATCTTACCTTCATAGTCTCAGAAGTTTTTGAATTGAACATATGTTAAAATTCACGAAAAAATAAGATAACTGTATATTTTTGTTTTGCCCAAAAAATTCCTGGCCCGAGATACAGGCCGCCAAAGATGGCATCCCGGGCACCATTTCCCATTCGCAATTTTCGATAAAAATTTTAAAGTGCCCTATCTCTGGAACGGTGCAAGATTTTTTGTTGCGTTTTTTTTTTTATTTTAAAGATAATATTCTTCTATTTAAAATGATATACCCAATTTTGAAATATGTATTCAACTTTTCTTGTGGCAGCCTTTTGAAAATTTTTTTTTTTTTTTTTTAAATGCCAATCTCAAAAATTTTGATTTTTTTGCTGTTGATTAATACCATTGAGTAGAGATGTGTCATTTGTTGAGGAACGACTCCAAAGGAACGATTCCGGCAGTGAAACTGAAGGAACGATTCCATTCTGAAAAAAGGAATCGGTCCTTTTCGGATTCGGTCCTTTTTGGAACGACTCCTCGGATTCGGTCCTTTTTGGAACGACTCCTCGGATTCGGTCCTTTTTGGAACGGTTCCTCGGATTCGGTCCTTTTTGGAACGGTTCTTCGGAATCGGTCCTTTTTAGAACGATTCCGAAAAGGAACGACTCCACGGAATCGGTCCTTTTCGGAACGATTCCTCGGAATCGGTCCAAAATGTACCGACTCCGAAAAGGACCGATTCCTCGGAGTCGTTCCGAAAAGGACCGATTCCTCGGAGTCGGTCCATTTCGGAATCGTTCCAAAAAGGACCGAATCCGAGGAACCGTTCCAAAAAGGACCGAATCCGAGGAACCGTTCCGAAAAGGACCGATTCCTCGGGAATCGGTTCTTTTCTTGTAGACTGGCCAGTTTTAATAAAAAATTAAAATACGCTATTTTATTTCAAAATAACAGATTTTGATTCTATTAAAGCTGACTTTATTGCCAAAATATCCTTCTAATGTGTGTGCCACTCCCCCCCCCCCTCCTCAAAAAAAAAGTAAAGAAAGAAAGAAAAAAGAAATTGAAGTGCGGGGCGGAGTAGGGCGTTTAATAAACATTACTATTTCATCTTCTTGTGCTAAATTAATCTGAAAGAAATAATTTAAAAAAATATTTTATACGAATTGGATTTTTTACACCTGAGAGAAAAAGTGCCCGAGATGGGATTCGAACTCAGAAACTTTACGTGCTTTACCGATTGAGTACCTGGACCCCGAGGGTAATGGAACACCGTGTGTACTTTAATACACTAATACATTTTCTAATTGGTAAATGTATCATACGAAATGAATTTTTTCTAAATGAATTCTTAAGGCTGTTCTCGAATCCAAAAGGATAAATTTGTGACAAAAGTTTTAATTTATTTTTATTCGGAAATGCATGAAACGAACAGGTGTTGTTGTTCAGAAACTATGTAATCGAGCTGTTTTTTCCGTTTTTTTGCAAACGCAATAGGCCTTTCAGAAAATAGTGTCAAAGTGGGCGTTTTGAACCGAATTTCCGCGCGAAAGAGGCATAATTTCTCAAAAATGGGTGAAAAACATGTTGGTCACGTGATCAAAATCGTTTATAACTCAATAGGTAATTTATTGATCAAAAGATGGAAAACACAGTTGGATTCCAAATCGCTTCCGTGGTCAAACATTCCAATTTTATATCTTTCCGTTAAAAAATGAATTTGTAAATGTGTCAAAACGTTTTACGCTTGTTGAGCAGATCACTTAAGAACAGCCTTAAGAAAAACAAAGAAAATGCTTGTTTAATTACTAGTGAAAAATATTTTTTTAAATCTGACTAGAAACAGTTTTGAATAATGTAAGAAATATATCACTAGGCCATAAAAAATGCATTTTAATAGGATAATAATAACTGATTTTCAATTATTTTAATAATTGTAGAGTTACGCACTTTCTTGCATATTTCTCTATTTCATGTTTTTTCCTCAAACATAATTTCAATTTGAGAATCCTCTTTGTCAAAATAAATTTAAGACCAGCTACGAGCGCTCGAGTACCACTTTATTTCCACAGTTTGGCGTCTTGTTTTTCTCTCCTGAAGAAGATGATTAAAAAAATCTCGAAACTCCCTAAGATTGTTGTTTTAATCAACTTACATTGAGGTTTATTACATAGAGTAAAATCTGTTAGAACAAGGAATTTTTGTAAAACGTTTCTTTCTTTCTTAAGATAATGAATATTTCAAAAAGCATAATGTCTAATAATAATAATAAGATAACAGTAACAGTGGTGGGTGGGATTGAAATAATTTAACCGCGGTTCGCTCTCTTAATGGTCGTTTTGAGTATAAAAACGGGAAAGAAAAATCACGTGCTACATATAGACTATCGGACTTTCTCCAACACTGCGACATATATGTAAAGCTGCATATTTTATGCTTGTTTAGGTTTAATAGATTTATGTTAACCCTCCGCCTACCAGAGGGGTTCAATGGCCCCGACAGGTACATTTATAATGATATTTCTAATTTATTTTAAAAACTGAAATTTCTGTAAATATGGGTTTTTTCTGGGATGTTCTATTCTTTTGAGTAGAACATTCCAGAAAAAGTCACATATTTACAAAATTTTCATTTTTTAAAATGTGAAAAATCAATTTGAATGTATCTATCGGGTCCTGTTGCACCGGTCTGGTATGCGGAAGGTTAATATTGCATTTAAAATTTTTACAATATACGAATTTAATTATTGGTTTCCAAAGAATGCACGTTGTGATTTTGTACAGTTTTTTCAATTGTTATTTTACTTCTATTTCTTGCTAAATAATTAGAATTTAAATAACTGTGACTTTGTTTTAATTCAACGTAAAATAAAAGCAAAAAAAATCGTTTATCGTAACAATTTCTTATAATAATTCAGATTTCTTGATCGTTATTGATACTCGTAAATCCCGAGTTCAATGCCACGATTAATGCCTGTTACTGTGGTGATGGATTATACATATCTGAGTTTAATTTCGAGCAAATCAAGGCTCCCTTCATGCTAAACTAAATTTAATGTTTCAAGCCTAATACCAAATTTCCGTTTTTATTGAGGTAAAACTTACTGCAAATACGATACTAAATTTTATGTATTTTCCTTTCTTATTGTTATTCTTTTCACTTAGAAGATTTATTTATTTATTTTCCTTTTTTTTCTTAAATTACATAAAGTTTTCTGAAAAGTTCGAATTTAACAAAATGTTTTATCTATTTTAAATAGTTTTGACAATAAAAAGTTTAACTCCGAATAAAAAATAGTTAAATTCTCAAAAAATTAAGGTTGGTATTATCTATAATACGTTTACAACAGATATATTTCATTCAACGGCCGAAACATCGTCAAAAGGATAGTTCTTTATATAGTACTACACTCTGTAATAATAATGGACATACTTTTAATTTGTTTAATTTAAGTAAACCAATAAACCGTTTTTCAGTTAAAATGTTAGCAAATTTCAAATTTAAAGAAATAGAACTTTGAAGTTTAGTGAATCACTATATCTTTTGGCGGAGATAATATGTACTATATATGAATAAAATCATATACATTACTATATATATATATATATTATAATATTAATGCATACAATATTATCTTATAAATATCACTAGCCATAGCCCTGCTAATGAATCTGTTTACAAATCATCTGAAGGAACTTCTACCCTTTCGTGTAACACAAGTGTTCCATGACTTCATGAGTTATGAAGCTCCAAAGATCCCAATCCAAACAAACATATTAGTACAGTCGAACCTCGTTAACATGAACCTCAAGGGGAAACAATATTTTGTTCATGTTAACAGCAATTCATGTTATCAGTATGAAATCTTTGTATTCGTTTTTATAGGCGACTGTGAAAACAATTCATGTTAAAAGTAATTCACGTTAAGCGTGTTCATCTTAACGAGGTTTGACTGTATTGCAATTCACTCACACCGAACTGAGGTTCTGTATCATATAAGTGAAGAGAGGGTGACGGCGGATGAGGGTGTGAAATTAGAGAAATTCCTGTACGTTCTCGTGAAATTGGAGATTCAAAAAGAGTTGTAAGTTTATTGAAATTCTACGTAGTTAACAGCAGTTCACAAATAGCGATGTTAGGGTAAAAGACAAGCCATACATCAGTCACTCCGGAAAGACAGTGTGCAAAAACGTGCTTTACTTTTTAACTCTTTCCAATAAAGTTAGTGTTTATGAATGCGGTTTGTCTGTCCGTCAGACCGTCTGTTCACGCTCTAAGGCAAGTCACACACTAAGGCGACACATAAGACATGTCGCTCGAATTCGCTAGAAAAACTGGTTTAAAACAAGTTTGCAACTACTTCGTTCTTTGTTTCGACCGGTTTTTGCACTTCATGTTGCGCTTTGTGTCGTTGTGTGGTATCAGTGTGTAACATACCTAACTCCCGTAAATATACTCGGATTCCCATGCAATTGATATATGTTAATGATGTTTACCATGGGGTGTTTGGTATTCAATATGAAGAGTGTAGCATTAATAGTTTATTTACAGGGGCACTCAAAATTATTTCGTTACATTATCGTCAACGGGAAAAAATCGTTTGCAGCGCATTTTAATGACATTAAGCTATTTCAAATGCATTAAAATTGATATATATCACTGAATTGCACTACAAGATGATTGCTATAGAATAGGGTGTTTCACTTCTGAACCAGATCCTGAAGGCGGTGATAATAATGTTGATGAATTATGCGAAATATCCTGTGTGCGTAAAGTTAGGGAGCTGAGGAGAAAGACGATAAAGGGCATAAAGTTATTGAAAGTACGGACACTGGAACAAAAATGTAATCTGCTTTAACTAGTTACATATCCAAACCAGTAGAGCCATCCAAATGAAAAATGAGATTCAGAATGAAAAATGAAATTAAGATTACCTAGAGGTAGATTTTGAAGAGGAATCTATGAGACTAAAAATTTCTAGACCCTGGTGACAAATATCAGAGCAATAATAAAATTTCCTATACAGGATGTCCACTCTCAACGATGTCCAATAGCTAATTCCTAAACCGTTAGTCATAGCCATATAGTTCCAATTACAAAAATGTTTTAAATGGGGGTAAAGAAGTATTTAAAAAGTGATTTGGGTCAATAGAATCATTTCTTGAAAAATTATGAAATTTAATTTTTTATACGATCCCCCGGTCCTTCAAGTTATAGTTAGTAAAACTTTCCTATTACACTTACAAGTAAGACAAATAAAAGTCCTATTATTCTACGACTAAAACTGACCGAAGTAATGGCTGTTTCAACTTGGAGCATATTTTTTGCTGCGAAATAGGGGTCATTTACAAATTTACTAGAAATATAAATAATCTTCAGATATATAAAAAATATAGTTGATAGTAAAATTAACATTGCATTATAAATTTGAAATCTATAATCATTCTGAAATATTAATGCAAAATATACAGCTTGTACTAAACATATAACGGGAAAAAAAATAATAGAATTTTCGTTAAATAAAATGTTGAAAAGCAACAGCCTCGATTCTTTACACACTGAATCCAAAAATGGCCTTCATTTTTTATCACAAAGTACAGATTTTTTGCAAATCGTAAATTTGAAAGCTAAAAAGTGAAAAAATTTCGGAAATCTGATTCTGATAGTATAAAATAGATGTGATTGTTA
The DNA here is from genome assembly GCA_963932465.1 of Maratus speciosus. Classification (NCBI taxonomy): domain Eukaryota; kingdom Metazoa; phylum Arthropoda; class Arachnida; order Araneae; family Salticidae; genus Maratus; species Maratus speciosus. The sequence goes on from OZ010786.1 coordinate 309,417,845, forward strand.
TTTCTTTAACTTTTGATAATTGATTTTTATGTATTTTTTACTATTGAATCCGAAAATGACCTTCATTAGTTTTTGGTGTAAATCGCCCGCAGGTGGCGCTGCTATGTAGCATTTTGCAGGATTTCCGCAAAAGCTCTATCTCAAGAACTAATGCACGGATTTTTATAAAACTTCAGATTCCGTTAATCCTTGATATGAATTAGTGCTGGTAAAGTTTTGGTGCAAATCGCCCAACAGATGGCGCTGCTATGCTGCATTTTGCAGCATTTACACGATTTTCGTAATAGCTCCAATCTCAAGAAATAATGCACGGATTTTCATCAAACTTCAGATTTAGTTAGTGCTTGACATGAATTGACGTTTTGCCCCTTGTGGCGTAAATCGCTCAACAGGTGGCGCTGCTATGCTGCGTTTTTTGAGATTTCCGCAATAGCTCTATGTGAAGAACTAATGCTTGGGTTTTCAACAAGCTTCAGATTTAGGTATACTGGATATGAATTAGTGATGTTTATGTTTTGGTGTAAATCGCTCAATAGGTGGCGCTGGTATGCAGCATTTTTCACGATTTCCACAATAGCTCAATTTCCAGAACTAATGCACGGATTTTCATCAAACTTCAGATTCTGTTAGTCCTTGACATGAATTGATGTTTTGTACCTTTTCGTGTAAATCGCTCAACATGTGGCGCTGCTGTGCTGCATTTTTGTGATTTCCACAATAGCTCTAGCTCCAGAACTAATGCACCGATTTTCATCAAACTTCAGATTCCGGTATACCTTAATATGAATTAGTGCTGTTTGTGTTTTGGTGCAAATCGCTCAACAGGTGGCGCTGCTATGCTGCATTTTTCAGAATTTCCCCTACAGCTCTATCTCAATAAGTAATGCACGAATTTTCATCAAACTTCAAATTCAGGTATACTTTGATACGAATTGGTTCTAAATTGATGTAATTTCTTTTACTATTTAAATGATTTAATTGACGTGATTTATTTAGAAGAAAGTTTTGTGATGGCCACAACATACTAGTTTAACTTTGAAATTTGCCATTTACAAAAAAAAGTCTAACATGATGGTTAAATATGAAGGTAATTTTTACATTCAGTGCTAAAAAGCACATACAAATCAGTCGTAAAAGTTAAAAAATACAACCATCGACTCTATTTTATAGTATTAGCTATTTTTTCAATTTTGAAATTTACTATTTTGAAATTTACTAGTTGCGAAAAATTCTGACATGATGGTTAAAAATGAAGATAATTTTCGGATTCAGTGCTAAAAAATACATAAAAATCATAATTTTAAAAATACATAATTTTAAAAATAAAAAAACACAACCATCGCAGTCTTGTGTTATCTAATCTAAAACTTTTTAGAAAACTTGTTGGCAGTAATCTATCCGAAATTTTTTGTGTTACCCTGCAAAATAAGTACATAATGGTAAGCACTGAAAATCATAATAATATTACATTGTCATCTGATTTACGTCAATATGTAAAATTTAACCTCGATCGCATATTTTAAAGTGAGTTGAATTTCCAGTACAAATTTTGAACTGGAAAGACATACATACGATCGTTTCAAGTTAACCCGTTACCCGCTGGTTTTGCGTTCACGCAACGGTCAAAATAATTGCTCATGCTTACATTAATTACTTTGTCACCACTATTTTACAATTAAAAAAATTGCCTTATTTATTGGCAGAAATTTTGATATTTTAATAAAGCGGAAATTACCTTTCTGAATTTGTGGTGACAAGCGACTTTCAACAAGAAATTTGAAAATTCCTACTTATAGTTTTGGCGGTTAATAGGTTAAATAAAAGCTTATAAAAATAGCATAGTTTTTGTTAAAAAAATCATGAAAAGAAACAGCTTCAAATCCTTACAAAAATCTGTCGTAATACGATTTCTTTCAAAGCGTAGCTACACATGAAATAAATCCTTCAAATACTTTAAGCACTTTGTTTACGACCCCTAGAAGCATGGCTAAACTCATGTGTATTCGGATGCAGAAAAGTGGGATAAGTCTTGCATTTCAAAGTTTCGTATAACTTCATGAATTTTAGTGTTAGATGAATGGGACTTTTTTTGTCTTTCTTTTAAGAGAACAGGAAATTTTTACTAAATATCTCTTATAGGGCGGAGGACCGTATAAAAAATTAAATTTCGTAACTTTTTTAGAAATATTTTTATTGATCCAAACGACTTTCAGAATAATTTTTTACCTAAAACATTTTTGTAATTGGAACTATAGGTCTATGACTAACGGTTTAGGACTTAGCCACTGAACATCTTTGAGAGTAAAGACACACTATACAAAATAATAACATAAATGGACGGTCATTTGACGACATATTTTCAAGAGAAACCAATGATTACACTGAAAATCGAATAGACTTTGCACCGCCCTTAAATTTCCAAGAGGAATTATGCTTTATACCATAAATCATAAAGTTAGAAATAACTGCAAATTAATTGCACACGCTGATCAATGAAATGAACTCTTAAAAACAAAATCATCTGTCCAAAACATTACAAAATTAAAGCGACAGGATGCCTAAGAAAATGGATGGGTACATAAGAAAATAAATTAGTAAAAAATATTATGGATTGCATGTGGTTCTCTTTACCTCGGAAGTGTTTTTATTCCCTTGGAATCCTTTATTTTTCAAAATCGTTCTTTTTTCTCGGAATCGTTCCTTTTTTCTCGGAATCGTTCCTTTTTTCTCGGATTCGTTCCTTTTTCTCGGATTCGTTCCTTTTTTTTCGGAACGATTCCGAAAGGAACGACTCCAATGAACTCGTTCCTTTCGGTGAACGATTCCGGCTGGAACGATTCCTTAAAAGGAACGATGTTGCCCATCTCTACCATTGAGTATTACCTTCCCTGTAAAGGAGAACTTCCACTTTTGATTTTGACAAGTTATAGAAGGCGTGTTTAAAAAGTTCGGTGGATGGAAGCATAAAACAAATAAAACAAAACATGGAAAAAAAATATCTTAACTATGTACTAAAATGAAGTGTATTAAAATATACATTCTGTAAAATATGTGGTGCAAAGAATATTAATTATTCATTTACAGATCCTCACAAAAGAATTCCATTAGATAATGGTATAAGGGGAATATTGTTTGTGGCGTATTTTAATTATGCTAAACTCTTTCACGTACAATAAATTATATATGTTGCTGTGGTTTACAAGTTACTTCCTGTGTAATAGAAAGTGCATAGTATTTACAGGGACACACAAAAGATTTCAAATACTTTACTGTATACAAAATACTGTATATTAATGATGATTGCTGGAAGTGCATTTTTAGTTGTGATGAGTTTTTAAGTTTAACTAAATTTTTCCATATTAATTGCGTTGTGTGTATAAATGCTGTAGATCATATACAGGGGTGCACAAAAGAAATCGTAAGAGTTACTGAGTATGAACAAAAGTGATTTAAAGGTGATTTTTAAATGAGTTATGCATTTTTATACTGAACTTCATTTAGTATACTAAGATATGTTTGTAGAATATAGATAAAATGATATACAGGTCTGCACAAAGGATTAGATATATGGCCGACTATGGATGATAAACTCTGGAAGTGTGATTTCACTAGTTTTAAGCATGTTTTAGTCTTAATTAAATATTAGCTAAATAGTGGCATGTATATAAAGATAAAGAGAGTATGTAAAATACAGGGTTGTATGAAAGTATTCTTCCGTCTATTGATATGAATTTTTAAAAGTCAAATTCCAACCTATTTATGTGTTTTTAACACTTTCCAACATAGTTGAAAGTCTTTATGGATTCGGTTTGTCTGCCCGTCTGTCTCAACTCTAACATGCATTAATATGGTTGTATTCCTGTGTAATTGATATATGTTATTGAGATTGTTTTACTATGCAATGTTCTGTAATGAATATAAAATATGTATCACTTCAAATGTTATGAAAATCAAATAGAAACTTAAAAAGATATTAATAAAAGTTTTTTCCATTCTATTTAAAAGTCCTATGATACATAATTGATTCAATGATATACCATGATAGGTAATGATTTTAGGTTGCCATGATGATTAAGTCCTTTTTAAGATGGATTCATATTACTTCCGTATTACTGAATTTAATATATAGAAGTCAAAATAAATTTTGTATTCATGCCTTTTTACCCAAGAGTGTAACACTTATTGCACCAAGATCTGAATATTTATAAAACTAGTTATAGTACGAACGCACCTCATTTGCCACATTTGATATTGCAATTTCCAACTTGTTTAGGATATATCGTAGGCTTACCCTTACAAAATGATACAAATAAGCAAAAATTCAGTGACTTTTACTGGAACTGTATATATACAGTTCCTGTAAAATTCTCTGAATTTTTTAAATGTTTTTAAAACTTATTAAACTCAAAAGTGGAAGTTCTCCTTTACAGTGAAGGTAGTTCCCAATGATATTGATCAACAGCAAAAAAATCAATTTTTGAGATTGGCATTTTTGAAAAAAAAAATTGTTTTTTTCAAAAGGCTGCCACAAGAAAAGTTGAATACATATTTCAAAATTGGGTATATCATTTTAAACAGAGGAATATTATCTTTAAAAAAAAAACGCAACAAAAAATCTTGCACCGTTCAAGATATAGAGCACTTTAAAATTTTTATCGAAAATTGCGAATGGGAAATGGTGCCCGGGATGCCATCTTTGGCGACCTGTATCTCGGGCCAGAAATTTTTTTGGACAAAACAAAAGTATACAGGTATCTTACTTTTTCTTCAATTTTAACATATGTTCAATTCAAAAACTCCTGGGACTATGAAGGTAACCCCCCTGCCTGAGTTGATATGGATTCAACCTTCATTATATTGCTCATTTTCAAAAATGTTTATTATAGCATGTTAAAAATAGCAATTTTTTCATTAAAAAGTTCTGAATTAAGAATGTAAAGCTGAAATAATGTATCAGATTTAGTTCTCTAGAAAGTCACAATTTTTTACAATATGGGAATGCAGGTACTTCTTAACTGAAAATTCATTGTTTACATCTGAGGAAGTTGTGCGTTATATGGAGAATTGCATTATAAAGATCCTCTACTGTATATACCATGTCTATCTTTCAACTTTCACCTAATGTTATGGGCAATTAACAATTGTGTTCCTAAATGAATTTCTTAATTTAGATTTTATTCCATTTTGCGTGATTTAGCCTCTTTCACAAGTTACACTTTTGACAAATAGCACAGACCAACTTTTATAACTTTAGAAATTATCGGAAACGCATGATTAAGCTCTGTTAAAAAATTTTAGAAAACTGCAAAATCTGATGTGCATTAATTTTTAACAGTAAGTTAAAAATGCATGAATAATGCATATCGGTGATTCTATTGTCAATATCCTACGGTGATTGTATGTCACTTCTGAACAAACTTGTTTTATTATATCCTTAATGGAATTATAGTCAAAACTGTAGTCCCTGGTATTCTTGTTAATTGAACTTATGTTCTATGCATTGGAATTTTAAATCCATATCCAAAGTTTGAAAAGGAAATAGTCATTGATTTTTTCTATTACACGATAAAAGGTTGATTTCAAAAAGTCATGTCCTAATCTGTGAATTGCAAGAATCAACTAGTTTGTTATTTCTAAACATGTTTTTTTAAGTTCAACCAAATTTTTTTTTCTTCATGTGCACCACAAGTGTAATCTCATTTTGTAGATTGCTGACTATTGGCCAATTTGGTAGGGATTGGTCTCCGGTGGCCATTACTGCCCTTTTAGTTATTTGCTATTTTGGGCATAGGGAAGAAACATCGCAAAATACATAAATCGGTCATTAAAAAAAAATATCGCCGATTTCGTCAATCATGGTGAAAATAAATAAAAAAAATTGTCAACCGGTCGCAAGAAGAAAACTGAAGTGCAGGGGAAACCGGCAGCGGGAAAATATCACAAAATTCGTCAATCGATCTGTCATGAGCAAATATCGTGAAATTTTTCAGCCGGTCACAGAGAACAAACGCAAAAATTTTTAATCGGATGCAGAAAAACAATCGTTACTTTCACCAGTATGTCGCAAGAACAAACAGGGAAATTTGCCAATCGGTCACAGAATAAAATTGCTATATTTATCAATTGATCTCGAGGGAAAAAAAAATCATGAAATTCATCGATCTGTCTCTAGAAAAAATTGTGAAATTCGTCAGTCGGTCGTGGAGAAAAAGCGCAAAATTTTTCTGTCAGATGCAGAAAAACAACCATGAATTTTGTCAATCTGTCGTAAGGAGAAACTGTGAAATCTGCCCATCGATAGTAGAAAATATCACGAAATTTGTCAGTCGGTGCTAAGACTTGCTCGTCGTTTTACAAAGAAACATTTTCGGAAAATGATTTTTTGGAAACAGGAGCCGCCCACTCACAATAGGGCATAATAAATAGGGCACAAATCCTGCCATCCCGCTTCGAAATTCAAGCCCTGTATCTGCCATTCAAGTCCTGTAATGTGTATTAATAATATTGCATAACAATGTAATTTAAACATTAAAGTATTCTGTTTATTTGTACAATGAAATGCTGATAATTGCGACTGGATTTGAATATAGGATTGCCTATATCGATAATTGCTAATAATTAATTTGTACAATGAAATGCTGATAATTTGTACAACAAATTTTAACCAATTAATAGGTGTATAATTGTAGAGTATTTTCACAAAGAAATACTACATACTTTCTTTTTATAATTTAAACATAAAATATCCACTAATATACCCATGATTAAAGAGTTATTTTCTCCAAACATAGGTTTAGTTGATGCCCTTTTCTGTTTTAATTATTTAATATTGTTTTTGCTCTAAGTCACGTTTAGTTTTATTTTAAGTTAAATTATTTTTATATTTAAAAGTAAAAAGAAAATTACTTTTAATTTTAAATATTTATAATGAAGTTACAAAAACAACTAGTTGGATTTGCCAATCACAAAACTTTCTTCTATCTCATACATCTTAATATTTCAAAAAGTAGTTCCAAATATTAATACTTCAATATTATTACAACTTTGATTTTGGTCTAAAATTTCTGCTTCAGTCAATTAATCAGAATAAGAATAAGTTAATCTCGATCATATTTATTAAAATCAAAATTTTTTTTTGTTATTCTGTTGTACATCAGCTGTTTGTGAATAGCCAGCTTAGCAGGATGCAAAGTTCCCTTCGCTTCATGAGCCGCCAATATACAATACAAAAAAAAAAAAAAAAACTGCGAAAAATCAAGAAAATTTTACCAAAATCTCTGTTACAGTGCCACCTTCTGGCGGAATATTTCCAAATTCAAGGAGAAATTGATGGCCATAGTCAAAAATATACACCACAAAATTGGTTCAATTCTATGCTTAACTTCATACACTTTTCAATGGTAAAATAATGAAAATAACACAATAATCCGTATTATAGCGCCCCCTTCCAGCAGATTATTTTCAAATTGAAGAAGGACCTGCTGGCCATAGCCAAAAACATACCCCCGAAAAATTGGTTCAATTCTATACATAACTTCATACACTTTTCGATGGTACAAGAATGAAAATAACACAAAAATCGCTATTACAGCGCCCCCCCCCCCTTTCCAGTGGAATGTTTCCATATTGAAGGAGGGTCGCCTGGCTATAGCCAAAAACATTCGCAAAAAAATTGGTTCAATTCTATGCATAACTTCATTACGATGGCAAAAATCGCTATTATTGGAAATATCCCCATCCTGGCAGAATATTTCTTATTTAAGGAGAACCTGCTGGACATAGCCAAAAACAAATACAAAAAATTTTGTTCAATTATATGGATAACTTCATACACTTTTCGATGGTACAATAATGAAAAGGGCACAAAAATCGTGATTACCGTGCCCCCCCCCCCTTCCAGTGGAATGTTTCCATATTGAAGGAGGGCCGCCTGGCTACAGCCAAAAACATTCACAAAAAAAATGGTTAAATTCTATGCATAACTTCATTCACTTTTCGATGGTACGATGGTGACATACGGACAGACAGACATTTTGTATAAACATGTTTTGGGATATTTGACCCCTAAAACATCTAAATCCGTCGAAAACCAGAAATCGAAAAAAATTCTATTACAATACTTTCTTCTAAAAATCCTGTTTAATTGTTTGTTTAGTTGCCTGTTTAATTGTTAAACTTAAAAGAAAGAAAGAAAATTAAAGTCATACTTTAATAAACAACTTCAAATTTTGTTTTACACTCTGAAAGTAAAGGTACAATTTTCTAAATGAAGTAAACGTAAATTCTTAAATTTATTATAAAGAGTTCAAATATCAATGTTAGGAAAGCTGGCAATTCTTTAAACTTTTGAGAATTACCTTTTACTCATGAATAGTGAACTTACTTTCATATTTTACATTATAAACAAAATTGTTCGGCATTGTTTGGGGTCAAACGATTTCTGTTATCCTTACATATTCGCTTTGCTGCACTCTGCCGGATATCCGGCAGAGAAGTCGGATATCAGGTGATTGTGATTCGGATATCCGACGGTATTTCGGATATTGAAAAATCAGCCGGATATGCCGGATATCGGATATTTGCTGGATATCCGTTGCATCCCTAATAAAAATGAAGAAAAAAAGATATTGTGATTTTGGGGAAATTCCCAATTGTGAATGCTTGATGTGCTAGAGAAAGTCATTTCATATTTTAAGAATATAATAAATATTGCTTTCGATAACAGGGAAAACAGCGTGAGATTTAAGGCATAAGTACATCGGTCATGAAAGAAAGGACAGGACAAATAATAATGCTAGAAAAAATATATCAAATTATTAATTGGCATTTGCGTACAAAAGGGAGGGATGGGAGAAGGAAGCTTCCTCTAACATATGTAAAATTAAGAAAAGTCTCCCCTATATGTAAATCATTTACGATAAATATTAGTTATAAATCCTCATTGATGCACCTCATAAAATAAATGATACAAAAATATTTTTAATCACAACATTCTTTATCATAAATTTTCTTTATAAAGTAATGTATTTGAAAATTTACCTCAGGAATAAAAAAAAAGAAAAAAAGAAAGATAAATGATAAAACGAGAGAAAGAAAAAATATATAATATCAAATGGTCTCTATTGTCATTGCATATAACAGCCAATCATGTCAAGTATTATTTATTAAAAGATAGATTTTAAAAATAAAAATATGATAAATGGTAGTATAAATAAAGATTCTTTCGGAAAATGTACAGATTGAAAAAGAAGTAATGAAACTGTCATTTAAGTGTATTATAACATGTGAAATCTAGATTATTTTTACAACACACTTTATTTTTAAATAACAAACGGGATGAAATATTTTGCCTGAAATACATTTTGCTCTCATTTTTATCCTTTCATGCATGTAAATATCACATGACGAGATATTGACAAATAGTGTCCAGCGAACTGTGCATATTTTATATTATTTCTTGTATCACAGATAAATTTAAATGGGATTTGAAGTTCATGTGAAACACATTGACCCCTTATTTCTCGCTCCCATGGCATTCACGGGCTGTGTCTTTTACTCAGATTGTTTGATCCCTACCACTTTTATAAAATAGCGTAATTGGCTTTATTCTTGTTTCATTTTACTTGTCATTAAATAAGGTGAATACTTCTTTTTCAAAAAAGTGGTGCCGCCAACAAGCAATTTAAATTTTTAAACCGTCATTTAATGCGACCGTTAAGGAGTTAATAGATAGAAGGTTCCTTTTTGAATATTCAGTTGGAAAACCTGCCTTTGACAATTCTCTTTCTGTTCTGAACGAGAGGAGATTTTCTCAGAGAATTTTTGCTCTCTGATTTAAGTATAAAAAAATTACTAAATATTTTTAAATATAATTTTCATTCCGTGTTGGTGTGTCCACCAAAGTTCAAATTGTCACAAAAGACTATTTAATAATTCCTACTAACAATAAATTTTAGTGTTCGTAAACGATATATCAGGCTCATTTTGCTATTTTGTAATAAGTGTAAGATTTTTAAAAGTCCAATATTTATTTTTTATAACGCATTTTAAATCAAGTGCAAATTATATATACCTGATTTCTTGTTTATTTAAAAATTATTAATGGTTACTTTTTCGTTCCATGTTTATAGAAAATTACATCTAGAAAATTATATTTAAATTACAGGCAAGAACAAGCCACAGCATATGAATTCTATCTACTTATTATTATTTTTTTAACGTTTTAATTAATTTATTTCATCTTTAGAATATACAAGAGAGTAATGACAAAAATTACACGTTGATCAGTAAGGAATGTGAAAAATTTATGCGAATTACTTTGATATTCCAATCAAATTAACGTTATTTAACACAATGTTATTATTCGCTTTGTATTCAAGCAGTATTTTTACAGGTTAGGAAATTTATTTTTCTCTCCAAATGCAGACTTCCGTGAAAAAATGAAATACATTAATTTCAAATTGTGCATGGGGTAAAATTAATGTAAAAATTTAATAAATATTTGTAAAACAAACAGTTCTTTAAATTTCAAAGAGTTGGCCACAAATAAGTAAAAGCGGATTTAGATAGATATATATATATAGTATTACACTCTTTATTTTGAATTTTTATTATATTTTCTAATTTTTAGTATTTAAAAATTTTCATTGTTTCAGTTAGACAGCCAACTGGCACATTTTAGCGAGTGTTTTAAACAATACAGTAGAGCGCCGATTATCGGAACTCCAATTAACCGAACTTCCAATTAACCGAACTTCCAATTATCCGAACAGCCTATTTCTCCGCCTAAAAAATTTTTAACCGAACTTCCAGTTATACAAACAGCCTATTTCTTCCCCCCCCCCCCCCCAAAAAAAAATTAACTGAACTTCCAGTTAACCGAATAGCCTATTTCTCCAAAAAAAAATTTTTAACCGAACTCCCAATTATCCATTGACTTGCAATAAAATTTAAAATAAAGATAATACTGATAAAGGATCGGAAAATGAGGTTTGTAAAACAATAAAAGAGATGGGAAGAACCCTAAGCTATGTAGAAAATGAAATTAACGAGTGGTTAAATAGTGAAGTACATGACCCTGGATATCAGATTTTAAATAATGATCAGATTGTGGATGAGATTCGTGATGAAAAATAAATTGAAGAAAATGAAAACGAATGCTCTGAAAATAACCCAGGTCCATCACATAACGAAGCCTTTGAATGTTTGGAAACAGCTATGAAATGGCTCGAACGGCAGAAGAACGTTGATCGTATTCAACTAATCTATTTACTAATAATTGGGCATATGGCAGCATCGAAAAGAATGTCTTCGTTGGAGCAAGCAACAATCAAAAGCTTTTTTTCTTAAATTATCTTTGGAGTTCAGAAAATTATATAAAAGAGAAAAAAAAAATGTGATAAAAATGTAAAAAAATAAATAAATAAAAATAAATAAAAAGACTAAAAAAAAAAAAAAATTCTAGCACTAAGTGGTGCTGCCAGTCCTAAGCTTGGATAATGTGTGAAGTTTTAGTATAGTCAGAAACATCCCTTAAATTGCCTGCCCATTTATCCGAACTTTTGCTTTTCCGAACTAGGGTCAATCCCTACTTGTTCGGATAATCGGCGCTCTACTGTATATTTAAAACGTCATAATTAAACCGATTTTCTTATAGCGTCTAATTTTTTCTTTAATAATGTTATTATGGAAGAACGGGAAGCAGTGACATTTTGCACTTAACCGTTTTATACAAGCTGATTTTCATATGTGTAACAGATCTTACTTAATCAATCACAAATGCAGTCGTCAGTTGTCACGATAGTGTTGTATTCACCCTTCGGTATCGAAAAATTCCCATATTACTCGATCTTCTGTAATCGGATAATCTTCTTAAAACAGCACAAATTAGTGTGTTTCTATACCCTGCGAGTAGTAGTCAGAGGTTGGTGATGGTAACTCGCAGGGGGCAGAGCCCCCTAGTTTACAATAATTAAAATTGATATATATATATATATATATATTATTAGGTCTTTTTAACATATGAAATGCCCAATTATAAGATAAATAATCTTTAGTTTCCAAAAAGAAAAAGATCGATTGGTTGGTGCATTCAAAAAACACTTTTCACAGCACACTCAAAAATGTCGTTTCATGAAAAACGGTTTTAAAATTTTACTGAAGAAGAAGAGTGTAATTTTTTTTAGTTAATCGTTCTATTTGGAAATTCCTGGAATCATACCTACACTGTAAAATAAGTTCCGTTAAAATAAGGAAATTGTACTGGCAATCGAGACGCCAGTACTATTTCCGTATTTTAACGGAATTTTTTCCCATAAATTCCAGAAAAATTTCCGTTTTTTTTCACAAAATTTACGGAAAAAAATTCCTTTAAAATACGGAAATAGTACTGGCGTCTCGATAAACAGTAGTACAATTTCCGTATTTTAAGATTTTTTTTTTTTTTTTTTTTTACAGTATACGAATAAAAGAATTTAGCATGCATGCATTTGTGTTCCGACCGAGCCCAGTATACCTGTTTGTCAGCCGGCCGCGCTCGTTTTCAATTGACTGTAACTTCTTAAATCTTTCGAATTTCAGCTGAATGTTCTAGGGGCTAAGTGTTGAATCCCTACATACTCATACTATAGGGATTCAAAAAATGTTTTAAAAAAAATCGATTTTTTTCCATTAATGTAATTTTTCCTTAAGTCTAATACTGGATCAGAAGAAATATGTTTAACAAAGAATTTTATTTTTTAAACAGAATCTCCTGAGACCTTGCCTATTTCAGAACACACAAAGGATGATGCATTATCCTCTTATCGATTCTCTGGAACAAAAGGAGAGTTCTAAATTTTTAAAAGTTTAATGTCATTGTGAATAAGTAGTCATGTAGATTCTGTTTAGGTTTTATCAAATGTTAACATAAATCTTTAAGATGAAGATAGATAAGGAATAAAAATGTTTTAAAGCTGCGTAGTTTAGAAAGTAGAACGTATTATCAAAGAAAATTACAAAATTTACACTTATACGCATTAGTATATTAAAGTTTCCATTTAACCTTCCGTCTACCAGACGGGTCCATTGGACCCGACAGCAATATTTAATGTAAATTTTTCTCATGAAAAATAGCATTCAAAGTTTCGCGATTACATGACTTTTCCTGCAATTGTCTCCTCTATGTATATGCAATTGCGATTAAAATTTTGTTCGAATTTTTTTTACCTATTTTTAATTTGTTTCATTGTTTACCACGCGGGTCCATTGGACCCAACATTAAAACAAACGTAATATACTGTTGCTTTCTTTTTCTAGGGTTGCCATAAATCATGAGGAGGAACAGGGTTACCATAATTGGCTGTTTATCGCCCATTTGGCGATGGATTTTTAGCGCCAATCTCGCCAAATTTGGCGACTTTATAATGAAGTTTTGAGAACATTCTAGACTGATCTAGTAAACTTCGTGCTCTATATATAAAAGGTTACTTCTGGTTCAGAGAGTCATTTATCAACAGACACAGTTAGTGAGCGAATGGTGTCTATTGATGTTTTTGAGTCTTTTCATTGAAAATAGGACTTGATATTTGAAGACAAGTAATAAGTGTAGTTTGTACGTGCTTTGTTATTTTACAAATATTCATCATTTTCTTATTTCCTAACTTATTTTTTGTTAAAAACTGAATTGAAGATGAACAGAAAAAAAGTATTGACTCAAGAGGAAATTCAAAAAATTATGGAAAATCCGGACGATATAGAATTCGACACCGATGATGAAAATCTGTCGTCTGATGAAGGTGAAGTAGATTATGTTGAAATACATAATGAAATTTCTGATTCCTACTCAGAATCTGATAATGATTCCAATGAAGTAAATGTAGCAACCACAAGTACTTCAAATTCTACTTTTGTTTCCAAAAATAATTCACAGATCTGGTATAAGAATGAAGTTGCCAGACCACAAGGAAGACGTACTGAAATCAATATTTTACGTGAAAAATCTGGACCTTCAAGATTTGCAAATCGTGAAGTGGATTCCATATCATCCTCATTTCTTATCTATTTCCGAAAAAGACTTTTGGAAATTATAGTAAAATGGACAAACGCGGAAGGCAATAGAGTATTCGATAAAGAGTGGAAACCTATAGATATTATAGAACTTAAAAAATTCATCGGACTTTTATTACTTATTGGAGTATATAAATCGAAAAATGAAACAGTAAGCGAACTTTGGAGCATAAAAAATGGAAGACAAATATTTCGGGACATTATGAGTCGCAATAGATTCACAAGTATATTACGTGTCATAAGATTTGATGATGCTGCTGAGAGGCGTAAAAGAAGATCAACTGATAAATTAGAGCCAATAAGAGAATGCTTTGAATTGTGGAATAGCTATTTACAAGACCCTTATATTCCTAATTGGTCTATGACTGTCGATGAGCAATTAGTTTCTTTTCGTGGAAAATGTCCTTTCCGTCAGTATATGCCATCTAAACCTGGAAAGTATGGATTGAAGTTCTGGGTTATTTGTGACAGCGTAACATCGTATGCTTGGAAACTGGAACTATATACAGGCAAAAATGAAGTAAGAGAATCTCATCAGGGAGAAAATGTAGTTAAAAGATTGACAAAGGAAATTGAAAATTCTGGTCGTAATATTACATGTGATAACTTTTTTACGTCATATGCATTAGCAACACATCTTACTTCAAAAAAATTATCTCTTATTGGAACAATTCAAAAAATAAACCTGAATTACCCGCTGTGTTCACAAATCCAAAACATCGTTCTGTATATTCTACTTTATTTGGGTTTCAAGAGAAGGCGACCATCATCTCTTACTGTCCCAGAAAAGGTAGAATTGTTACTTTGCTAAGCACAATGCATAACACTTATGATATTGACAACAGCTTAGAAAAAAAGCCACAAATAATCCTAGATTATAATAAAACCAAAGGCGGAGTAGATACGATGGACAAAATGGTAAGAGCATATAGTGTGAAACGCATGACACGTCGGTGGCCTTTGATTGTATTTTATAATATGATCGATATAAGTGCGATGAATGCATACATA
This sequence comes from Maratus speciosus, assembly GCA_963932465.1. Classification (NCBI taxonomy): domain Eukaryota; kingdom Metazoa; phylum Arthropoda; class Arachnida; order Araneae; family Salticidae; genus Maratus; species Maratus speciosus. The sequence goes on from OZ010786.1 coordinate 309,432,902, forward strand.
ATATGGTTGTCACTGAATGCTGAATGTGATCCGAAAATGAAAAAAAGGCGGAATTTCATTATTCAACTTGCAGAAGAATTAGTAGGTGAAGGAGGTATCGCCGTCTCAACATCTACTTCAGAACAACTTTACGCAAATAGTTTTGAACCGCCACGAAAAAAATCAAGATGTCATATTTGTCCCTCTAAAAAAGATCGAAAAACACGAACATTATGCAAGAAGTGTACGAAAAATGTTTGCGGAGAACATTCCGTCGTTATTTGTACTTCATGTACAGAATAATTTTATTATCACGAAAAACGTTTTGTAGTCATTATAATATACTATATATATTACTTTCTTACTGTATGTGTTACTTTCTTACTCTATTACTATATATATCACTTTTATATATTGTATAAGGTGCATTAATAACAAATATATTCATTGTAGATAAATGGGTGTTTTGTATATTTTGAAATCCTATATATTTTACATATGGGTCCAGTTCTTGCATATACTTTTTTTTTGGTAGTCTGAAGGTTAAATATAAATACAAAACTTTAGTAAGATTTTACGGTAATGAGTAGTTTTATTTATTACTCAATTAATAGAATTAATTTTTCTATTGGGAAGAACAGTCAAATTTGTGATTATTGAACTTTAATAAGAACAGTAAATAATCGATTCCGTATAAATTATGCACATTTTCAGATTTCATAGTTGATTAAAGATAAATTATAATTAAAGTGTTTACGTCTATGGGAAAAAACATTATTTTTCTTATTCTTGTCTCTTTCTCCTGAAAAGAACATCGAAATTTAAGAAATAAATATGGCCGAAATTAACTACTGTAAAATCTAATACTAACTGAAACTACTAAATCTACTAACTACTAATAAAACCTATTGTTGTATCTACTGTAAAACCAAGTTACTTAGAAAAAAATTCTAACTAATCAATGTAGGAAAGCTAGTAATTGAACCGGTGTTTTAAAAAATATATAGTGCATTTTTTTTTTTTTTTTTTTTTTTTTTTAATGCGTTTTTGTTATTATTGGTTTTTTTTTTTTTTTTTTTTTTTTTTCAAATCCACACGTACAGACGAACATTACATCATAGGTTTAATTATCCATTGCCACCTAAAATTGTCATTTATTGCAAACACTATATTAGTAAATGACAAAAACAAGACACACTACGTTTCAAAGTGGTTTGAACGCCCAGTAATTTTTCGATATCGCGACAAAAATCTATAAATAATTAACTGAAAAGGGTCTTCTGAGAAGAAGTACATTAATCTTCATACTAAGTAACGACAAAATGAAAATAAAACTTTTAACTCATTGGAAATATAAATTATCTAAAAAAAATGAATGTTGCAAAATGATAGAGACTTACCGAAATTACCATTAAACTACATCTAAAATGTACACGAGTATCCCTTTCAATAAACTCCCTAATTGTTTTTGTATGGAGTTTGATGGGGTTTTTTTAAAAGAAAATCTGAATCAGTCTTCAAAGACTGATTCTTCAAGCATTCTATTATAGACTAGACAAGAATATGTCAAAAAAAATAAATAAATAAATAAATAAACAAATATGATAAACTTCTGGTACTGATGATGCAAAAGAACATTTTGCATAAATATTACACCAAACCAAAATCGTAATATTTAAAAAATTTTTGTGTTTAATAAGTCTACATAAAAAGTAATAAATTTTTTATTTAATTTTAACACAAATTATTTATTGCTTGTCTTGATGACACTGATATTTTTAAGTTTAATAATTTTATTATATTGTGTTCTAAAATATTTATTTAGGAAATCCATTATTATTTTAAAAAAGTATGAACAAATTTTGTTTTATGCAGTAATTCTTATTTATTTATATTCCTTTCCTACAGAATAATGTTAAACCTAAGGGAAATTTCTAATAATTATGTATTTCTAACTCCAATTTCACACATCAGATTCAGAAAGCCAGAATATTTTTTACCTATTGCCATTTGGAAGTTTTTCCCAGTATTTCCCAATTTTTCCCGGTATTTACCACTTTTTCCCAGTGGTATGGGAAAAACAAGTTTTAAACGGGAAAAAGCAGAGATGGAACAGCATGGACCTCATTTTGGAGCAGCAAAAGGCCATTTTGGAGCAGCAAAATCGCTCATTATGGAGCAAAAAGTAACTATTTTGGAACAGGAAAAAGCCACTTTGGAGCAGAAAATAACTGTTTTGGAGCAGAAAATAACTGTTTTAGAGCATCAAAAATGCTCATTTTGCAGTAGAAGATAACTATTTTGGAGCATCAAAATGTCATTTTGGTATTATTTGATGAAATTCGCGTTTTTTCTGCAATTCTTTGACGAAAATCGCTTTTTTTTTTTTTTTTTACAGTCTTTTGACCCTGATTTTTCGTTTTTTTCTCAAAATTAGCGATCCTTTGACAAAATACACGGTTTTTTTCGCGATCCTTTGACAAAATTCACGTGTTTTTCGCGATCTTTTGACAAAATTCGTGTGTTTTTTGCGACCTTTTCATGAAATTTGCGGGGTTTTTCGCGATATTTTAAGGAAAGTAGTGTATTTTCACGATCTTTTGACCACGTTTTGTTCGCTTTTTGACGAAGCTAGCGCTCCTTTGACAAAATTCACGTTTTTTTGCGATCCTTTGGCGAAATTCGCGTGTTATTCACAATCTTTTGACGAAAATCTCGTGTTTTTCGCGATATTTTGACGAAAATCTCGTGTTTTTGCGATCTTTTGACATTTTGAGACCTTTTGATGAAATTTGCGGTTTTTTTCTCTATCTTTTAAATAAATTTGCATTTTTTCCACGATTTTTTTACCTTGTTTTGACAAAATTAGCGATCTTTTGACAAAATTCACATCTTTCTCGCGATCCTTTGGCGAAATTCACGTGTTTTTTCGCGATCTTTTGACGAAATTTGAGTGTTTTTCGCAATATTTTTACGAAATTTGCATGTTTTTCGCGATCACCTGACGAAATTTGCATTTTATTCGCAATCTTTTAAGAAAATCACATTTTTTCGCAATCTGATGAAATGAATGGTCTGAATCCGAAATGAATGGTCTGAAATTTTAAATATGTAATTGTTGCAACATTTTGTTGAGTCATTTCAAATTTTATGAAAATCGGATGTATAGTTTAATTACAAGGACAGTCAAAAGTTTTCGTTACATTGCGACCAATGGGAGAAAAAAAATTGTAAGTGCATTTTAATGATGTTACAGCCTTCCGAATGGTCTGAAATTTTAAATATATAATTGTTGCAAAATTTTGTCGAGTCATTTCAAATTTTATGAAAATCACATGTACAGTTTAACTACAGGGACAGTCAAAAGTTTTTCCGTTACATTACGGCCAATGGGAAAAAATCATTGCAAGTGCATTTTAATGATGTTACAGCCTTTCGAACAGAATGAAATTGATAGACACTTATGAAGTGCACTAAAATATACGTTTAGTACAATATGCGGTGCAAAAAGTATTTATAAAACTAGTTACAGTACGAACGCACCTCATTTGCCACGTTTGACGAGCAATTTCCAACTTGCTTTAATTACAAGAGTACTATGGAACAAAGCCATATCAATGACGTCCCCCAAAGTTGTCCAAAAGGGTAAAAATGGCCATTATAAAGAGTTCGAGCAATGGGAAAACAACTTTTACCGAGCTGGCAAAAGTTTCATTGGTAGCGGTGTCAAAAAGTGATTTGTCATGAGTAGCCAGCAGCTCCAAAGTACAAGAAAAGGAAATCCCAACTACATGTGACTAAAAAGCACCAGCAAAATCGCATGGATTGGGAAAAAGGTGAAACGTCTTGGAAAATTTGATTATGAAAGAGTAATCTGGTGAAAAAAATATTCAATTAGGATGGTCTTGATGGTTGGTATTATTATTAGCATGATCTGCGCAAGGTTCTTGGATATTTTCAAAATGGCAGAAGAGTGCAGGCTCACCCATGGTTTGAGTTGCATTTGGATTTGGTGTTAAAATCAACGTTTAGTTTCCCTCCGGCCGAACTAACGCATTAAGGCACCGAGATCTACTTGAAGATAACTTGTTACTTTTTAATGAGGCAAATTGTGGACTTTTCTGGATGCTCCGCCAGGAAAACGCATCCTTACATATGGAAAATAGTACTTGGGAAGGGTTCCTGAATAATGGTCCTCGTGATACTAATGGCCGCGTGTTTCTATTAATTTAAACCCAATGGAAAACGTCTGGAATCTACTGCACTATTAAAAATTTTGAGCTGGTTTGAACCAACTTTTGGTGCTTCAGTAACTGCAACCATAAGATGGTGAAACCTCTTCCCAACATTTGGAGCTCTTGTTGAACCGTAGCTCCAAATGCTGAAACAAGATTGAGAAAAGGGGGGGGGGGTGGAATTTCGAGGACGGATTGCATTTTTAGAACATTACCAAATACAAGTCTTTCGGTAGGGGCATTTTGTATTCCAGAAGGAAGTCCACCCCTCCCCACCGGCCGCCCATAGAATTTCCTCACTGAAATAAATTGTCAACTCTTCTTCCAAAAATCTAGAAATTGATTTCATTTTAACAGACGTTACATCAGAATTCCTCCTTAAGGCTGTTTAAAAATTTCCTGCTCAACAACGCAAAACTTTCTGACCTATTTTTTTAACGTAAAGGTATAAAACAGCCAGGCCTGACTATACAAGACTGCTGACTATGAATAAATTACTTATAGAGTTATAAGTGAGTGTATCACGGGACGACCGGTTTTTCTCCTGTCTCGCGATGTCGCGTGCAAAATTCGGTTTAAAACGCTCACTTTCACAGTATTTTCTGAATAAACTTTTGCGTTTACCAAAAAACAGAAAACGTCTTTCGGTTACACAGTTTCTGAATAACAACACCTGACAATTACATGCGTTTCCGAACAAAAATAAATTGAAAAATGTGTCAGAAAATTTTGAATTTTGGATTTGAGAACAGCCTTCGAAGGAAAAAAAAGTCTCTTGATTAGAATTTTTATTTTCTTTTTTTTATGTCAACTTATTTTAATAAATTTGAAAAAAAAATTTCAATATTTATTAACACTTTTACCATTTCTTTCAGCTTACTGATAAAAATCTAACAGATGTGTTAGCAGAAAACTATATTTCAGACATTCAACAGTCTTTCTGAACTTTTGTTGAACCCACAAGTAATCGAAATTCGATATATTTTTTCTTAGTCTTTGAGATTTGATATCGACCGGCTCTTGGATGAAACTCTATCTATATTTTGTTTGTTTGAGTTTGTAATCTATGAAGCTTCTTTGCAACTTTCTTCAAAGTGAATTAAATTCGTTAACTATCAAATACAAGGGTGAATGTAAATACTAATTTATTTGTCTTTTGTGTTTTAAAACAATGAGTGAAAAAACTACCATACTAAATCTAGTTTATTAGCTGGTGTTAATATTTTTTTCAAACTGTTTCAAATGAATATATTCAATTATTATGCACCATGTTTGCTACAACAATAAATTAATAAATGTCCTTTAATTAAAATAATAATCCAAAGATCTGCCTTTTTCCTTGTGATGTTGATTTTCAATATGATATTGATCATTTTTATTTTATGTAGCTTCAAAGTTTGACTTACCCTTAATACTTCTTTCCTTGTCATATTTTATATCTTATGTTTTAATTCTTGTTTATTTGTCCTTTATTAATCATGTAAAGTTAGTCAATAAATCAATAGATAAATAATAAAGATTTAAAAGAAGATTGTTTTTTATTTGTTTATGTAAGATTATATTTAAAATAACTGCGTATAAGAGGACAATATAAGAGGACAAAGACACGATGAAGAGGATATCCTAGGGAACTACAGTCACTCGGGACTGCAGGCATTTTATTAATTTTATAAAGGAAGCTGGTAAAATTCCATGGACAGTTGTAAAATATAATGCTACAGTACTACTATATTTCAATGGTCCCAGTTCCATTATGTCTAGCGCTTATATCTTCTTCGTTTATAAAGCTCTTCTTGTGTCCAAAGTGCCCCAACGTATTTTCCAATCTTCCATTAATGTTTTTCTTGTACATTTTATAAGTATTATTACTTTTATTTAATGCTTTCCTTTCCTTGTATGTGATGATTTCGGGCTGCTTAGGAGCATTCGATACCATGCCAGCAAACTATTTGATACCCTTATCTTTTTGAACAGTCAAATATATTTAAAAGACAAAGCTGTTTTTTTTTTTTTTTTTTATCAACCGGTCTGAGCTTTCTACTGAACCGATTTTGATAGTTACTTTTGTAAATGAAAGCAGTTTATTTGTAAATGTGCCCACACTTGCTGTTTTTTTAAAATAATAGCATTTTTATATTTTAATTTTAATTTTAAATGTCCTTTATGAAATTTCTTCACATTGGTGGCAATCGGGTTACTACCTTTGTTGAAGAGACAAAGGAAACGATGAGAATTACCACATCATTACGGATGCCATTTTCGCATTACTATAAAAAATAACTTTTTTTTTTCTTTTTTTTTTGTATTGAACAAAAAATAACGTCACGATTGAAAAAAAACTTTTTTACTCATAAAACTGTTACATTTCAATATATATATTTTTTTTCATTCCGCTGATACTGAGATTGAGACGCTAATCTCAGAGGGCTTCAGTAACTGAAATAGGTGTAATAGTAAAAATGAAATGAGTATATGATAAAACTAAATATTTAATTACGAATCACAAATTTCTGGATTTTGCCGGCAATCAGATTAGAGCCTCAAGTCAAGAGTGCGAATGTTCAGATGCGAAATTGGAACGTGCCATCAAATTTGGGTCTGTATTTATTAATAATCTATGGCACTTTAAAATATTCTTAAAATAATGAACATGAAGATGAAAAGTATGTATGTAAATTTTGCGATGTGAAAAAGACGTTATTTTTAGATTTTGTTGAAAAAAAAAAATTATGATTGCGTCATAGTGGCGTAATTTTCGTTGATTTTTCATTATGAAATACCAAAAATCAAAGCCTCAATCAATAATTTCATAATTTCTTATCTAAATTGCATGTTACTGATTACTTATAAGAATAAAATTTAATTTTTCAATAATTTGAAAAGTTGAAATTAAATTTTAAAAATAAAATTTGTTTTAAGAGTTAGGCAAGCCAATATAAGATTGATTATTTATTGTAATTATTTTTGTTATTTTTTTTATAAATTTAATCAATCAATTCTTTTAAACTTTTTCATTCGTCGAATTCAACGGGTTTCGACACATAAATTAAAAATAGCCTAAAAGTCATCTTTATATTTATAGAAGTTATAGAAGTCATATTTATAGAAGAAGAATTTACAACATCTTTGGCCTCTGATTGAAATTGAAATTAAGCTACTCTAAATGTTCTTTTAAAATAATTACATTTTATACTTCAATCAGACATATAATTAAACGTTATTGAAATTCAACATTTAAAAAAAATGACAGTTTTACTAATTAAAGAAGTGTATAACTTAGGAGAAAATAAAAATACATTGTAATTTAATAGTTTTCGCTTGTTTTTTGTTGTTGCTACTGCTGCAAAAAGTAGATAAAGAATCTAAAGTGAAGAGATATAAAAATAAAAGTCTGTGAAGGAGCGAAAAGATATGAAAACTTTTCTAAAAATTGTTGTAAAGACTTTTAGAATCATATTGAAATTCTTATTTTTTTTTAGAACATAAACATTAAAGTTTTACTCCCTGTCGTTTGGTTTTATTTAAATTTAGGTCCTTTTATATTATTACTACATTCTCAAAAAAAAGAAAAAAAAAAAAAAAAAAAAAAAGAAAGAAAGAAAGAAAGAAAGAAAGGAAAGAAAAGAAAATATTTTAGGCCTTTTAAGAAAATATCACGTCACACAGAATTCGTTTTTTCCGCGATTTAAATAATTGTAATTTTAAAATAATTTACTATTGACATATACTAAGCATGCAATAGTAGAAAAAAAGTAAAAGGCGTAAAATGTGTTGATAGGGAAAAGAAAAGATAATATTTGAGGGAACAGTTGTCATAATCACGTCCTCTTCAGGGCGTTGAAGCAATAAATTTAAAACATACAGCGTTGAAGAGATTAAAATATTTGATTTGTGGCAGAAATAAAATTTATTTAAAAATTTTTATAAAGTGCAATACAGTCGTCTTTTGAGACAAGTTTTATATAATAATAGACGTATGAAATTAAAAACTACATTCTAAAAAACGATATTGCGCTGCACTCTCAGATTCTTCTTCAATTCACGGAAATATTCCTGGGAGCACTGCTGCCGAAATATATCCGGGAGTTGAAGATTTTTATATAATTGTAATTTTAAATTGCTACCGGAATATAGCTGGGAATTGAAGATTTTTAAATAATTGTAATTTAAAAATACTTTACTGTTGACATATTTTACTAATAATTATTTCCTCTGGATTTTGGATCGGTTATTTTGGATTATAGAAACATATTTATGTACAGCGGACTCTCCAATGGTTACAGGTAAAAGGTCCCACGTATCGAATACTCGAATTAACCCCTTCGGGACGAGCGTATTTTACAGAATTTTTAATATTTAATCACCAGTTTTTTAAAACAGAAATTTTTGTCTAATTGAATCGGGAAAATGCTCCGATTAAATAAAGCAAAATTTGCTATAAAAATTCTCTAGTGAGAATAATCCCTGATTCTGAGCACCTTACTCGGCACGAATACGGTCGCTCGTTCCCAAGGGGTTAACAAAATTTACATAAGAGAGTATAGATGTTTTTTACTTAAAAAATAATGACATTTTATTAAAAGATTTTACTTCTTTATTATTTATTTATATTTTACTTTATTATTGACGCATTTTAGTTGTCCATTTCTTTTTTCTCTGTGACAAGAAAGAAAATATTCCCCAATTGAAGAAATTGCCGTTCTTTTTTCCGTACTAGCACAGTAAATTTCTGTAATCTGAAAAATGGAATTAAAAAGAAAAATACTTCTCTCATTCTTTCGTGGATGATCTTGGCTTTGAACCTGGGACCGCGCACATTCATTCAAGCATCTTAACCGCAGGGCCAGCGAGCACTTGGTAGAAGGCAAGTTTAAAATGAAGATACGGGTTTTCTTCAAATGGGAGATTGGTAAGGCTTGTTAACTTTCCTGTTGAGAAATCTCGGAAATTTAAACTTAATTGCAGGAACATTTAGTCGTTATGAAATAATGGTTGGTGTTTTAACCGCAATAATACAGGATAAAAAATATTACATACTAGACATATTTTTAATGAGACATAATTTGAATGTTAGATGGAAAATATGAATATTATATTTTTAATTAAATTCGAGAAGAACTGTTTGCTTTTTGAATAAAATCGATTATTTTAAGTTGATTGAACTACTGTATATTTTTCAAATGTGTTCATTTTGGATATATTTTACATGAGAATATTTTTTTATACTCTAACAGTAAATTGCGAATAAGTTTAAATGAATGAGAAAATTGCTACGTTATTAAATTCGAAAGTATTATTTTTGTTTGTTTGTTTTGAAACGAATCAGAAAATTTAATTTATTGAATTTTCGGTTTTTCATTTAAAAAATAAATTCGAACTTTGGTATTAATACAGCCAATACGCATGCGCGAAAGGAATAAACGGAAATTTTCCCTCTTTTTAAGGCTTTCGGGAAGAATTGATGGAAAAAGTAGCCTTCTATAGGAATAGGGAAATTATTTGTTTAAAAATGACGAATAATTTAGTGTATAAGACAAATATTTCTGACAGTGTGTATAATTGCTCTATTAAATAATAATTTCTGCTGAATTACACTGATTTTATAATGAAATTTTGAAAGAAGATCATATTAATTAATCATAAATAACATATTCCAAAAAATTTAATTAAACCTTGAAATGAAAAAAAGAACGAAAAAAAATATATTTTTCTCCAGTTAAGTAAAACGAAAAAATACCTTGGGGATATTTCTAATCAAAATTGCACTTTTTATGGCATTTCTCTTATATCCTTTAATTAACTATCATAATTAAATATGAACCGCAGTGCAAATACCGTGCAATACCCTGAAATGTTTCCTCAGAACCAATATTAAATATTATTTCAGTTATTATTATTTTATCTTTTATACGGAACCTAGACGAGATGTCTAGACAAAGCTGTCTTTTCATTTCAAGTGGAATTCGGTCAAATAAAGAGAAAGATTAAATAAAAGTTTTTCAGGACATTATAAGCATTTAAAGTGTCTTTCAGAGTTTCTAATCCCTTTATTAAATTATTTAACCTGGTACTGCTAATGAAACAAACGAAACTTCTTTCTTTAAATATCATTTCAAATTTGGTTAACATGATTAATCTTATAACAGAATTAGCTGTCAGTGGTAGGGGAGGGGGGAAAGGCCGAATTCGGAATTAATTAGGGGAAAGCTGGAAATTGTTTTAATCCATTTAGTTTAGGTCTAGAATGAATATGTTAAGTTTTTCCCCTCGTGGTAGCTGAGCGTTAGAAAATATGTACAGATTTATAGTTAAAAAACACGTTTTTTTAGATACCATAACAGTATCTCGAAACAGCTAACTCTGTCAAAAACATTGTAAATACAAATATTGTACAGCTTAAAATTCTGAGTAAAATGAGTACCTATAATAAATATTTTTGTTGAACATTAAGGTCACAATTCTACTTTAAAGTTTTAGACCCGTGGTCAGGGGGTTGAACTCAGAATTAATTAGGAGAAAACTGGAAACTGTTTTAATCCCTTCAGTTTAGGTCTAAAATGAGCGTACTAAGTTTTCTTCCTCGTACTTAAATGAATGTTAGAAAATATGTACATATTTATCTTTGAAAAACACGTTTTTTTTTTCTAATTACCTTTACAATATCTCAAAACAACTAACTCTATATAAAACATTGCCAATACAAATGTTGTAGAGCTTAAAATTCTGAATAAAATGAGTACCATCATTAATATTTTTGTTCAACGTTAAGGTCGCAATTCTATTTCAAAATTTTTTTTAATCAAGAGCTTGAAGCCAGGAGAAATCAAGTTAACTTAACAATATCTCAAAATTGTGGCCTTAATATTGAACAAATATATTAAGTGTAGGTACTCATTTTACTCAGAATTTTCGGCTCTACAACTTTTGTACTGACAACGTTTTTGATAGAGTTAGCTATTTTGAGATATTGCTAAGTTAACTTGATCTCTCTTGGCTTCAAGCTCTTGATTAGCGATTAAGGCAAAGTTTTGAAATAGAATTGCGACCTTAATTTTGAACAAAACTATTAATGATGGTACTCATTTTATTCAAAATTTTAAGCTCTACAACATTTGTACTGACAATGTTTTTTATAGAGTTAGCTGTTTTGAGATATTGTTAAGGTAATAAAAAAAAAAAACGTGTTTTTCGAAAATAAATATGTACATATTTTCTAACATTAACCCAAGTACGAGGGAAAAAAACATAGTACGATCATTTTAGACCTAAACTGAAGGGATTAAAACAATTTCCAGTTTCCTCCTAATTAATTCTGAGTTCAACCCCCTGACTATGGGTCTGAAATTTTAAAGTAGATTTGCGACCTTACTGTTTAACAAAAATATTAAGTGTAGGTACTCATTTTACTCAGAATTTTAAGCTCTACAACAATTGTATTGACAATGTTTTTGATAGAGTTAGCTGTTTTGAGATACTGTTATAGTACCTAAAAAAACGTGTTCTTTGACTATAAATCTGTACATATTTTCTAACGTTCACCTACCACGAGGGGGAAAACTTAGCATATTCATTCTAGACCTAAACTAAATGGATTAAAACAATTTCCAGCTTTCCCCTAATTAATTCCGAATTCAACCCCCTAACGACTGGGCTAAATATGAGTTATTATTTTCTATTACCTAAACATTTACAATATTTTATGCAATTTTGCTTATTTTGGATTATAGAAGTACTTATGTATAGCAGACTCTCTAATGGTTAGACGTAAAAGGTCCCATGTATCGAATACTCGAATTAACTAAAACTTACATAATAAGGGAGTATACAAGTCTTTTGCTTAAAAATAATCAGATTTTATGAAAATTTTCTAACTTTTAGAAACGAGATAGAAGTAGTGTACATATTTATTTATTTTTAAACTTTTTAAAACCAACTTTTCATAATTTTTTTAAATCGAAAAATGCATCTTTTGGGCACGCTTTTCCTCGATATTCCACTGTGGGTAGCATTCCGAAGAACCAGAAATTTGTCCGTTTTTTTTTTTTATAGAAATTACCGAAATACAATATACATTAAAATATGCATAATTGTCTAGCCCTTGAAGACGATTTTTTTAAATTCTACACTGTAAAAAAAAAAAAAAAAAAAAAAAAAAAAAAAAAAAAAAAAAAAAAAATCTGTAAAGTTACTAAAATTTTTCTAGGAAACTGGGATTCCTTGAACTTTTTATGCACCGGCAACAACAGACATCCGTGTAACAGATACACTTTTGCACCGTAAATCAAAAAATCTCTAAGGTTATTAAGAATTGTCTAGGAAACTGGGATGCCTGGAACTTTTTATGTAACTGCAACCCGGGTTACAGATAAAATTTTATTAAGATTACTGTAATTTTAGTAGGTTATTTGTAAGGCTACAGATTTCTGTAGCTTTACAAAAGCTAGTTTTGTAGATTTACATATTTTTCTGGACAGTGAACGGATAAAATTTTAGTAAGCATACAGATTTCTCTAACTTTACATTTGTAGAATTACAGCGTTTTTTTTACAGTGTACATTTTAAACAAAAGGGTAAAATTTAACGTATGCTTTAACTCCGATTTTGTTTTGTTTATAATAAATGAAAGAATTTAAAATTTAAACTAGTCGGATGTGCCAATCCCAAAACTTTTTTCTCTCTCATATATGTTAATATTTCAAAAAGTTGTTACACATGTTAATACTTCAGTGTAACATGTGTAACAATACAATATTGCACAAACTTTGATTTTCATCTTAAATTTCTGCTTCTTTTTACTAATCGGAGTAAAAACGAGTTAATATCAATCACAACATTTAATAAAATGAATATTTTTTGTTAATCTGTTGTACATCAGCTGCTTGAGAATAGCAGGGTTCGCTGTAAGTGAATTGGCTGTCGCTGCGTGAACAGACAATGCACAATAGAGCAGGAAAATTGAAAAAAAATCGCTTTTACATCGCCCCTTTGTGGCAGATTGTTACCAAATTCACGTGGGACCAGCTGGCCATATCCACAAGTATACAGAACAAATTTGGTTCAATTCTATGTATAACTTCAAACCCTTTTCGATGGTACAATAATAAAGATGTCACAAAAATCACTATTACAGCGTCTCCTTTCTGCGGAATATTTCCAAATTCAAGGACGACCTATTGGTCATAGACAAAAACATACACAAAAAATTTCGCTCAATTCTACACCGTAAAAAAAAAAAAAAAAAAGATGTAATTCTACAGATGTAAAGTTAAAGAAATCTGTATACTTACTAAAATTTTATGTGTACACTGTACAAAAAAATATATAAATCTAAAAAACTAGTTTTTGTAAAGCTATAGAAATCTGTATCGTTATTTATCTTTAGAAACTTCAAACACTAATATATTTTCGAGATTTAAAGGAGTATTTATAAAAACAAGGTTTCTTTTGCTGCCACTATGTTTCGGAACTGTTTTCGAGTTTTTTTTTTTTTATATAGTTTATTAACCCCTAAACGGCCACGGGCGTATATATACGCCTTTAGAGAAAACCTACATATATTATAGAAATTGAGAACTTGGATAACAGCGAGACAATTTTCACCAGCAGAGTCGTGTTTTGCACGCTTATAAAATGTTCACTTTCTTACTTTTATTTCAGAAAACTAATCGCCGCTTTATTTAATGGTAGAATTATGTTTCTAATTAAAGCACAGGAGATCGCGTCCGATGTCGTTCGCAGTTAAGGGGTTAATCAATTTTCACAAACCGGGGCATTGTGTTTTCGTATAGTATCAATTCTCAATTAAACACATTCAGCTGTGTAATTGGATTTATACATCCAAGCATAACAAAATAATATTCATTTTAATGTTAATGCTGTTAGTTTATTTTGTTTGTCGGTAAAACATGTTGTTGAATATGAAAATCTTTACTGGAGAATTGGTAGCATCCGAAAATCCTACATTCCGCATTGATAAAACTGACTAATGCACTATGAAGAGGATTTGGAAACATTTCCGAAAATCGATGGCAGCAAAAGAAATTTTTGAAAACTTGGACTTACATTGTCAAATTTAATAATTAAAAACACGTACGATGCTCATCAGCGTACAACATATATAAAAACTATATTAAATACACATTAAAAATACACCCTACGTTTCAGACTCTTTCTAATAAGCCATCATCAGGGGGTGGGGGATTACTGATCTCTACGGAGCTAAGTTACGCACAACACTGTCACAAACATCAAACTGTCGATGTTTCTGAGAGTGACTGTGTTGTGTTATGCGTGACTGTGTTCTACGTAACTTGGCTCCGTAGAGGTCAAGAACACCCCCTCCCCCCTGATGATGGCTTATTAGAAAGAGTCTGAAACGTTGGGTGTATTTTTATTGTGTATTTAATATAGTTTTTATATATGTTATACACTGATGAGTATCGTAAGTGTTTTCAATCATTAAAAGAAAATCTACAAAAAAATTAATATTTCAAAAATAAATGGAGATAAAGTTTTCAAACAAATTGCATTTAAAAGTACTTTTTTTTTCCAATACGACGGTATAAAAATGGAAAATGTGCGATGCTTAGAAATTTAAAAAATTGCTATAGAGCAGTTAATCGTACAACGAAACATCTGCTTTGTTTATAGCTGGCTTCTGTAAGGTAACGTTATTTTTTGGAGACACGAAATAAGCTGGGAGAAAGAAATAGCATACCGTACCGGGGGCTAAAAAGAATAGAAAAAGAGATAGACTAATGGTATTTAAATAGTACTGAGTAATTCCTTAATAATTATGTAATACGACTTTTAAGTCTCTGAATAAAATTTTTTGTTTTAGTGCATATTCTTGTTTTTTTTTTTTTTTTTTTCATATATTGAAAATATGCCATTGCATATTTTCCATATGTACAACATATTAACGATGTACAACAATATGTACAACAATATTAATGAGATAAATAAATTTTGGACGATGTTGGGAGTCAAAATATATCACGAAATTCCTTAACATCCCGTGTCCCTGATGCAGATTTTTAAGTTCAGAGCTGTCTGTATAAAATTGTTTCAATAAAAGTAACTCGACGTAATTATTTTACGAAACTGGGACTATTGTTTTATATAAATATGTAGCAAAAAATTAACCTGCACACACTTTTATGGTTGTTAGTATTTTTTTAACTTTGTCCCTGGATTTTAGATTCCTTGCCGTCCCTCTTGCTAAAATTATACAGAAAATCACTTCAGATGCAGCGGCAGAATTTTTTCAAGTTTTTTCTTATGCAAAAGTATGCTAGAGAAAGAATGTCTAAAATTCTTTGACAGGAAATTTACTGCAGAATTTAAATCAGCATTTAAATATCCATTTCAAGCATCGTGGCTTTATTGGTAGTCTTATCGTCCCCAAGTTTTATTCCTGCACTTTTTGTGGTGAATTAGTTTTTTTTTTTTTTTTTTTTTTTTATCGAATGTAAATAACTGTTGCTAAAAATGAATGAACGCTGTGGCTATCTTTTAGTCTTAACATGATTTGCCTAAAAATAGATGGTAATTTTCCTTACCATCCCCGTTCTATTCCACTATTAAATGAATGGCAAGAGTCTCACTGGGATAGTTCAGTATTTAACGTAAATGCTGAATAAGAACATTTTCCAATTATAGCTACAAGAGCATAAAAATTTAAAAATGCTGTTTTTTTTTTTTTTTTTTTTTTTTTTTTTTTTTTTTTAAGTTGAATTTCACATGCTTCTTATTCATGAAAGTTAAAATTATCGGAGTAATGGCTCACATGTATTTTATTACAAATCACCGTGTTTAAAACTTTTAAGAATTGAGACCCTCTAAGCATTCACAAAAAAGTAAATAGCCTGTTTTATTATACTATTTTGATGAAATCTGTGTGACGGATTCTTTCAAAACAATGATCTTATATATTTTTCTATTTCTTACTTGTGTGAAAAGCATTTTCTTCGATAGTGGCATCAAAAACTAAATTAGTTGAAAATAATTTACTTCTGTGTGTAAATCCACATGTAGTAAAGCTTTCAAGCGATAATTAAATGCAGCCGTGTATTAATACATGCTTACGTGTTCTTATCAAACAACATTTGGCATCAATGGCAATTATGTAATATTTGATTATTATTATTTAATAACAGATATTTCTTGTACATAAACATTTTATTTTGTCGGATTAAATGCAGCCTCTCGTTACCTCTTAGCATCCGACAGTCGAAGAAACAATGTTCTAAATATTTAATTGTAATTACTTGCTATAGGAGCTATACCATCCTTGTGATATTCTTACTGTCCCTACTCTTATATTTCTGTTTGTAACCATAAAATTCTTAGTCAAAGATTTTAAATAACAAAATTTATTTATTTATTTGGAATCCTGGTAGGTATATGTAATAAATTAGAATGTCTGAAACATGTGTGTTACAAGTAAATAATAATAAAATAGAATAATTCCGCGTAAAGTGATGTAAACTGCTAAATTTTAGCATTTAAGACAATATTATACCAAAATTTTGTACTAAAAATACTACATTGTTATTATTTCTTATTTAAATGTTCTATGAGTACTATGCAAATTCCTTATAAGTAAAAATTTAGAAGAAAATAAAAAGTTAGAGGGATAAAATGTCAAGGGGTCGGCAAGGAAAATTAAAAAAAAATTGTTCTTCAGTTAAATAAAATATTATTAAAAATCATCGCTGCTGACCATTTTATCTTTATTTTGAATCATTAAGGCATTCTTCTATAAGTTCAAAATTTTACTTATTAAGTTTAATTTCACCATATTTTTATTCCTATGTGAGAATGCCTCATATGTATTTCTTCTAGAACTCTGAACGGTAATTTTAACTAAAGCTGAAGCTATAAATAGGATATTTTTCTAATATTAGACAGGGTGTCTAAAAATTAGTTGGGCAAAATGAATCATTTATTGAATGGAATTGACAGGAAAAAAAAATTAAAGTACATATTGCTGTAAGATAGAAAAATAGTTCAAGTTTACCATTATCACAAATGTTCGATGTGACTTCCACAGCAGAATGAGTTTCATGAAACCAAAGACATCATAAATTATGCAAATTATCATCATAATTTGCACAATTCGCTTTTTCAGCACCGCTGTACGTCTCCATTATCATAATACCGGACAAGAATGATTACCGCTAAGCGATAGCGTCAGTTATGTCACCTAACGCCATCTATGAATAAACTTCGGCAATATTACTACTAGTCTGACTTTCAACTAGTTAATTTCATTTAATATTTCGGAAGCTCTTAACTTACGAAATTGCCCAACTAATTTGTAGACACCATGTATTTTAAAGTGTAAATTCACACCTTCAAAATATCTTATTCTGTAAACATTAAAATAATCCGCTTCGGTTGTTTTAAGTTTCTGTAAAACCGGAAGCAAGTTTAAATAAATACGCTATTTAATCAAGCAACCATAAACAAATTTTATGCCCGTAGTTAAATACGGCTTGCTTTCATTAAAACTACCGAACTTTACAGTCGTGATAATTCATACTTCCTCACTAATTCCCAACTGAGTTCGGTTCATTCAGTGAGATAATTAAATGGTTTGCAAAGTAATTTGTGGCAAATTAAACTCAAGAGATGAAGGTGTTACATAAAGCCTGATATAATTATTAGAATATTATCATTCGTATTACGATATGTTATATATTTTATGAAAAATTACCACTGAGGCTAATAATTAAGTTTAAAAAGTGGAAAACATATTTAAAGATTACTAAATGCAAGTTTAATAATAATAATAATAATAAAATCATTTTTTTCTGAAAATGATGTGCCACCGAGTCATGAAAATAAAACGAAAAGGGATTTAAGTATATATCGTATACAGGTAGAGATGGTAACAAAATATAGATTTTTGACATCCATATTAGATTCTCTATATATGTCGATATGTTGGTTTTTTACATCCGATATATCGATACTTCTTAGAAGTCAGTATTTGGCGTGTAAAAATCGCCTTTAAGCATTTTTGCTATATTATTTGTTAAATAAATCTGGCCAAATTGATATTTAAAGAGAAATACTTAATTAAAATTAATAAAAAAAACATTGGCTTAATCGGATAATATGGATAAAATTTTAAGTAATGCGTTAAAATATCCTTTACTCAATCAGAAAAGAATATCATCATAATTTGCATGATTTTTGACTAAACATCATTAATCAAAATCAGAAATGAGGGAAAAAGTACTCTACTTACTGCATACCGCGGTCTCCAATGAGGCTTACACACGCAACAAGATGTCAAAGATACAGGCGTGTTTTCTTTTTTTGTAAATCTTACCAGATGGATTGATTATTATGTTTTTTACAAATGATTTAATGTGGTAGATTTGTTTCTATGACATTTTTGTGTTTAACAAGTAAAAAAAAAATTATTGGCTTAGTCGTATAAGATGGATGAAAATTTTAAGTAATGTGTTAAAATATCCTTTACTCAATCAGAAAAGAATACCATCATAATTTGCATGATTTTGAACTAAACATCATTGATCAAAATCAGAAATGAGGAAAAGTACTGTCCTTACTGTATCCCGCGGTCTCAAATGACGTTTATACACACCGAGATTTCAAAGATACTCAGGCGTTTTTTTTTTCTTTTTTTGTTTCTATTTGTTTGTAAATCTTACCTGATGGATGGATTATTGTGTTTTTCAGTGCAGTAAGACTTCAAAAAATCGATTTTTTTTTTTTTTTTTTTCAACCAAAAAAGTAAACACAAAATAAACAGACGCATTAATAAGATCAGATTTCAAATATTCATAAAATTTTAACAAATTATTATACTAGATAGGGGTTGCACCATAAAATTTCTCAAATATTCAAAATTTGTGTATCAAGCGAAAAAAAAATTTCAAACGATTCGATAAATCTTTTCACATTTCAAAAATTCATACAAAAATTAACAAATTGTCCTATCGGAATGAGGTTTTCACCTTAAGCTTTGAAAGCACTGTTTGTAATTTAAATTTATTACGGACTCACAATAACTCAAAACATTAGTAAGTACAGAACTTGTGTGGAAATATAAATTATTTAAAAACAACGTTTAAACACACAATAAAATAAGTTGATTTGATCAGATCGTATACGTTTCGTGAGTACTAGGACTCACATCCTCAGTGTAAAAAACTTTAAAAACAATATCCCCACAACTACATGTGCGGTGAAAACCCAAATGTCAAAACATAATACCAAAAGACAACCAAGTTCCAACAGCCAATGAAATTAATGCGAAAGGGAAGTGTCGTGACACAACAAATCCACCCAGAAAGTTGAGATGTATGGTGTACTATGTAAATCATTAACCAAGGAGTCTTTAAATTTATGGATATGAACAGCCTCAAAAAAGTCTAAATCCAGAGGAGTAATGTATTTCTTGATAATGGTAGCTGAGTCAAAATTAAAATTATGTCCCTCCCCCAGCAATGAGAGGCGATAGAGGATTTCTGCAATTCTTTTTTCTTTAGATAGTTTCTGTGTTCATTGACTCTGTAACGGTGTTTTCGTCCAGTTTGTCCAATGTAAGACAAACCACATTGGCATTGAATGGTGTAAACGCCCCAATAATTATGAGGAGGAATTTAATCCTTAAGTTGCGAAAAAGTTAATTTATTAACTGGTTTAAAAACCCCATTAAAATCATAATGTCTTAAGATATTAGCCATCTTAAAGCTAATGCTATTATAAAATGGTAAAATGATAAGGTTAGAAATGGAAACTGCAGTAACAGGAGAATCAAGATTATTGACACATTTATTAAGACTATGAGAAATTAAATTATTGATATAAGACAAACTAAAACCTCGATCAATAGCCACAGATCTAATGTAATTTAATTCTGTAAGAAGTGAATTATTATCTGAACAAATTAAGCGAGCTCTATTAATCAAATAAAGAAAAGCCGAAGCTTTTTGGGAAGGGGGGTGACATGAATTGAAATGGGGGGGGGGAGTGTGACAGCAAAAGGTTTAAGGTAAACGCAAGTGTCAAAGGTGTTAAGCTGACGTGTAACCAACACATCCAGAAATGGCAATCTATTATCTATTTCAATTTCAAAAGTAAATTGAATGACTGAATCTATTGAGTTTAAAATCGTTAATATATTGTCAACAGAAATAGAGAAAGGTCCAAGAGTGCAAAAGAATCATCTACATATCTACAGAAAATGGGAAGTTGATAAGGTTAAACATTTTAACCTCAAAGTAATGTATATATAAATCTGCTAAAAAAGGACTAAGGGGATTACCCATTGCTAAACCATCTGTCATAGAATAATATTGATTAGAAATTTGAAATGAATTTTGTTTTAAACAAGTACTGAATAACTCAATAATGTGGTTGATTTCATAATCTGTGTAATGAAATTCTTTTAATCTAGCAGTGAGACTTTGTAGTGCACCTTGAACTGGAACATGGGTGAACAGAGAAGTAACATCAAATGAAACCTTGCGTAAAGAGTGGGAGGGGGTGAAGTTTTTAATCCGATTTACAAAAGAACTAGAATTCTTAATAGTATACATATTAGAACTTGAAAGGAATGAAAAGCGTTTCACTAAATATTTAGCAAGAGGGTATGAAGCAGAACCGATATTGGATACGATAGGCTGGAGGGGAACACCAATTTTATGAACTTTAGGCAGAGCGTAAAAGCGACTACAGT
Source organism: Maratus speciosus (assembly GCA_963932465.1). Taxonomy (NCBI): domain Eukaryota; kingdom Metazoa; phylum Arthropoda; class Arachnida; order Araneae; family Salticidae; genus Maratus; species Maratus speciosus. Next base: position 309,453,836 of record OZ010786.1, read on the forward strand.
TAGCAATAGACGGAATTAATGACATTTTAATACTATCATCAATACAGGGAGAGGTTTTTATAAGTTTTCTGGTACTTATTAGATCGCTGTCAGAAGGATCCCGATTTAATTTAATGTATGGGCCGGATTGTAAAAGATTCTGCATTTTATCCAAATAAGCTGTTTTATCCTGTACCACTATTTGACCTCCCTTATCAGCTTTAGAGATAACAATGTCATCATTAGATTTTACAGAGGATAAAGCTTCTTTAAGATCCTTTGTTATGTTTGGTTTGAAATTCATAGAATTGTGATCAACTGTGTTTTTAATGAGAACCCTAATGGAATCCTTTTGAGAACTAGATAGTTTGCTAAATTTGAAACTTCTTTCAACTGGAGCAATAAGATTAGGTAAGTCTGGACGTTTGCTAATAGACAAATTATAATTAAGTTTGAGAGCTTTCTCCTGTGTAGGTGACAGTTGTGAAGTTGAAAGGTTTACAATAGCATTATTATTCCCTTCTGGGAGGCAAGGAGCAGGTGTAGCAGTAAGAGGGAATAATTTGGAAGTTTTTTTTTACTAACGAAAGTTTATGAAAAGCAGAGAACTTGACAGACCGGTACCATGATAACCGATCAAGTGTGTCAAAATTTGACACTGAGTTTCCAAGAGAAAGATGTAAATGAAAAAGTTCTTTTTCAATAAAAGCGAGCTTACTACGAGTATCCTGAATAATGGCGCGAAGTAACACTAACTTACAAGTGTGTAAAGATTTCGAAAGACGTTTAGTTAATTGAAGTTTAAAACCCAAGCGACTTTTTTAAACTTCAATTAACTAAACGTCTTTCGACATCTTTATACTCGCCTCTCATTGCTGGGGGGAGGGACATAATTTTAATTTTGACTCAGCTACCATTATCAAGAAATGCATTACTCCTCTGGATTTAGACTTTTTTGAGGCTGTTCATATCCATAAATTTAAAGACTCCTTGGTTAGTGGTTTATCTAGTACACCATACATCTCAACTTTTTGGGTGGATTTGTTGTGTCACGACACTTCACTTCCGCATTAATTTCATTGGCTGTTGGAACTTGGTGGTCTTTTGGTATTATGTTTTGACATTTGGGTTTTCACCGTACATGTAGTTGGGGGGATATTGTTTTAAAGTTTTCTACACTGAGGATGTGAGTCCTAGTACTCACGAAACGTATACGTCTGGTGAAATCAACTTATTTTATTGTGTGTTTAAACGTTGTTTTTATATAATTTAACTCAAAACACTATTAAAGAAAAAAGTGAATTGCGTCACACTGTAATTAAAACCTCTTGGTTTTACAACTCTTTTTAGAATAGTAATAAAACATGTAAACAAAAGAGAATGTTGCCCTTTTCAGAAAAATAAACTTGTAAAAAAAAAAAATTGCTGACACTCAGTTATGGCAGACGACAACAGCATCGCACACGTTAAAATTAATATTTAAGAAACCTCGTTGTAAGAGCATTTTGACCAAAAATATTTCAAATTCAATTCCAACTATCCTTCGTTCTTGCCATAAAACTCCGAACTACGATTATGGCACAAACCGCAGTCCGATATGATAATTTGTTAACTTTTTAATGAGTTTTTGAAATGTGAACGGACTTATTTGCCACCCTGTAATTTTTATTAAACGTATTATATTAAATTAACTTATATAATATATTCATATATATTTATATACGTTCATATAATATTAAATGAACACTCCTTATTAAAAATATTAAACGTATTTCAGTGTATGTTCCTTAATAAAAATGCATATTTTTAAGTCTCGGTAGTATTAGCTAAAGATATGATTAGGATATATTTTTAGCATAAATTTTTAAAGCGTAAATTCACACCTTCAAAATATATTTTCTGTACACCGTGAGATAATTTTCTTATCGCGTTTATGATTCAGGGAAACATAAAGCAAATTGAAATAAACAAACATTAGTGTTAAGGAAGCACTGCTATTTAATAAAGCAACCGTAAACAAATATTACGCCTCTCTTCTAATGCGGCATGCTTTCGTGAAAGTTGCTAACCAGTACAATCTTAGTAATTCGTTATTCCGGACTAATTCTCAGTTAAAATACGCTATGTTATGTGCAGTCACAGAGATAATTAAATGGCTTTTAATGTAATTTACAGCAAAATAACTTCATAAATCCCAAATCATTTCAAAGAATTCATAATCATTTTCACAGAAATAGAATCTTCAGTGTTAAATTGGAAACATTTATGAATACATTTTTAATAAAAATGTAAAACATGATGTCTCAAGACAACTCTCAAATTTCTCATTTCCTTTCATTCAAAAACGTATTTTTGAAGGCAATTTTGGCACCGAGTAATTTTCATTAAAGTGTAAGGTGGAAAAGAAAAGGAAGAGTATCGTTTTAATTCACAGAAAGTCCTTTATTACGTGCTTTATTTTGCATAGTAGCATTTCTTTATATATGAATAAAATTATATGAAATTATATGGTACAACGAAAATTAATTTTCCACGCTTCATTAAAAATATTCCATAAATTTTCCCTATCTAAAATAGTTTTATAACCCTAGTTTGTTTAATTATTTCCGAATTATTTCAATCATTCATTTTACTTAGATGTCATTACTTAATCTAAATGCATGCATTAATATTTTATTTATATTTCAAAATCTATTATTAAAAACATTTCATGTATTATTATTTTTGTCCCAAGGTCTTTACATTTTTTATTTCAATCTTAAATGCCGATGTGAATTCTATTAAAGTTACCTGTTCTGCAATTCTCATTTTTAACACTTTGTTTTTTATTATTATTCTAAAAGCCCTTTTGCGCGTTTTGATGGAAAAGGTGGCTTAATTCATTTTTCTTCAGCAGTTATGAACAGAGATCCGCGCTTCTACGAGATTTCATTGGCTCATTCGCCTCTCCGCATTGCCGTAAAAATCCCTGGACCAGCAGGTACTTATTGACAAACATGAGTTCAGGAGCGCAGATTTTGGTGTGTCCGGAGTCGTTTCAAAAACCACGATTAACACTAGGAAGTGACACCAACATAATAACAGTTAAGGGGACAAGGGACCTTAAAATTTTTTTTTTTATTTTTTTAAAATTTCACTTTAAATATTATTTAAGGGTGCATTATACGTATAATGGCATACATTTATCACACAAAAAATTTAAAAAAAAATTTTTTTTTTAGAAAAAAAAGGAATTTTTTGTATTTTAATGAGAACTTTTCAAAATGTCGCATGCGCATTCCATATCAATGAAAATCCCCAATATTTTTTATACAAGTTTGGTTTATATATATAAATAAAACTAAGCATCGAATTTTATATATTTCAATATAAAGGTGAAAAAAAAAATATTTTCTAAATTTTTTGAAATTTTGAGCATTTTTGCATCATATTTCTACAGTTAACTACCTTTAAATTTTGCAATTATAATTATTTTCAAAAAACCATGCTTAGTTTTATGACATATATAATGACAAATAGCTACAAAAAATTTCAAGGCATTCAGTGGAAAAATGGAACGCATGTCGCATTTCGAATTAATAGATATCGACAAAATTTTTAAACTGAGAAAAATGCATTTTAAGATTTAATGCAAGTACAAATATTAAAATATACCTTCTAATTGACTAAAATCAAATATAACCATAGTTTCAATAAGTTTAATCAATAATTTCATCAAATTAATGGGTTTACACAATTTAAATTTATGTTTTGAGAAACATAAGAAATCATTCATTGACGACAAAATTCGTAGTGCTACGAAGAATTTTTCGAACTGTTCCATGCACATTTTACAGCAATTAAAATCACCAATATTTTTAATGCAAGTTTGGTTTATACATATAAACGAAACTGTGCATCGAATTTTATCTATTTTAATATGCAGGTAATAAAAGAAAAAATCTAAATATTATGAAATTTTCAGCATTTTTGCATCGTATTGCTGCAATTAGTTACCTTTAACTTTTGCAATTATATTTAGTTTTAACAAGAACATGTACAGCTTTATGAAATATATACTGACAAACAGCTATAGAAAATTTCTAAGGAATCGGGGGAAAAAATTATGTGCATGGAGCATTTCAAAATAATTGATACTAGTGAAATTTATTAAAAAAATGAATTTTAAAATTTAGTACAAGCACAAACATTAAAATATATATTGTAATCAACAAAATTCAAATATAGCCATAGCTTCTATAAGTTTATTGAATAATTTTACTAAATTAATGTGTTTATTTAAATTCATGTTTTGAGAAGCATAAAGACCATAAGAAGTCGTTCATTGAGACGACAAAATTTGCAGCGTTGCGAAGAACTTTTCTAATTGTTCCATGCGTGTTCCACATAAATTAAAAACAGTAATATTATTTTTATACATATAGTTTATATATATATAAATAAAACTGTGCATTGATTTTTATATATCTGAACATAAAGCTAAGGAAAAAATATTTTTCAAAATTTCAAGCGATTTTCAGTATTTTTGTAATATTAGTGTTGACTGTATGATAATTTGACAGAGTGCAGTATCTACCAGCCCTTTTTAAATATTTTACACACCCAATGGCTCTTACTGCTGATTTTGGCAACACATTTGTTCAGATGTATAAGGCATGGAGGGAGGGGGAGGGGAGGATCGAGAATTTCGACAATTTGTTGCATGTTGCAGGATGAAATCGCAAAACTTGTCAATCGGTTGCTAAGAAGAATCTGAAAATTTATCAGTTGGTTGAATGTTTTTAGTCAAACAGGGGAGCGGGGGGGGGGGGGGGAGATTGAGAAATTTGTGTACCTGTCGCTGGGTAAAACCAAACTCTCCAAATTTATTAGTCGGTTGCAGAAAAAAAAAAAAAAGCCCACCTCATGCGACTAAAAGAATTTTTTGCCAAAAAACAACAGTAAGGGCTGCGGAGTGTGTAAAATATTTAAAAAGGGCTGCCGGAGCTGCCAAATTAGCATGCTGTCAGCTCTAATGCTAAAAAGCAATCGTGAAAATTGCTTGAAATTTTGAAATATTTTATTTAGCTTTCAGTCACACAAAGAAGGGGAGACGGAGAAAAAAACACTACATTTTTTCAGTCAAGGGAGGGGGGGGGGGGGGAGAAAAAGAGAGGGAGATAGAATTGGGAATTTTATCTGCCTGCTGCTTAATAAAACTGTAAAATTCATCAATCTGTAGTGAAGAAAAATCTCAAAATATGTTACTCAGTTGCAGAAAAAAAAAAAAAAAAAAAAAACTTGTGCGACTGAAAAAAAATTGTCACCAAAAAGAGCAGTAAAGCTTATAAGATGTGTAAAATATTTAAAAATGGCTGCTGCGCCTTGCCAAATTAATCTGCAATCAACATTAATGTTAAAAAAAAAAAAAAAAAAAAAAAAAAAAAACGCAAAATGACTTGAAATTTTGAAAAATATTTTTTTGTCGCACAACTTTCTCGTAATGAAACTTTGTCATAAGTTTCAGTCGCACAAGGAAAGAGATGGGGGGGGGGGGGGGGGAGAGAAAAAACAACTAATTTTTTTAGTTAACGAGGGAGCGGGGGGTGGTGAGAATTGGGAACTTTGCCTACCTGTATATTTTTCAGCTGAAAAGGTGGAAGAGCGGAGAAATCTGAAAATTCGCAGCATTACAAGGATCGTTTGATATGTTCAGTGGGGGGGAGAAAGAGAAAAAACAACTAATTTTGCTTAGTTAAATGGGGGAGGGGGGTGAGAATTGAGAATTTTACCTACCTGTATACTTTTCAGCCGAAAAGGTAGAAGAGCGGGGAAATCTGAAAATTCGCAGCATTACGAGGATCGTTTGATATGTTCAGTGGGGGGGGGGGGGAGAGAAAGAGAAAAAACAACTAATTTTGCTTAGTTAAATGGGGGAGGGGGGTGAGAATTGAGAATTTTACCTACCTGTATACTTTTCAGCCGAAAAGGTAGAAGAGCGGGGAAATCGGAAAATCCGCAGCATTACGAGGATCGTTTGATATGTTCAATGGGGGGGGGGGGGGAGGAGAGAAAGAGAGGAAAAAAAACAACCAATTTTGTTTAATTAAATGGGGGAGGGGGGCTGAGAATTGTGAATTTTGCCTACCTGTATATTTTTCAGCCAAAAAGGTGGAAAAGCAGGGAAATCGAAAAATTCGCAGCGTTACGAGGATCGTTTGATATGTTCAATGCACATTCCAGAAAACCAACATTTTTTATACAAGTTTCGATTATACATATAAATGAAGCTTTGCACTGAGTTCTAAGTTATAGAATATAAATGAAAAAAAAAAAAATCTTAAATTTTATCAAATTTTCAGCATTTATCATAAAAGTGTTACAATTAATCTACTCTTTAGTTACCTTATTTCAAAATGAGCCAGCTGCATACGATATCCCTTCTTTTTGTGTCTGCTTCTTTTCTTGCTTTTTCTTATTGTATTTTCTGTTGCGAAAAGTGGTTTTATAGGCTGCAGTGTCTCGATGCAGGCTTTGTTTCAGGCGACGCTGATCGCGTCTTTTAGCGATAGATAAAGCTGGACTGCTGATGTTTTCACTTTCTTTTATCAGTAAACTCGCTTCACAACACATGTTGAACTGACCAATCGCAGATATGGCTGCAAACTCAACTCGTTTCTTTGATACAAATGTGTCCTTTGGGCAGTATTTCCAAATCAGGCTATGTACACTCTCATTTGAATTTTGTGTTTTACCAGATTTACATTTGTTTAATATTTCATCTGAAGCAAGTCTTTGGTAAACAGGGAGAATCTTCGCAACAACATCTTCTGATAATTTTGTCTTCATTTTGTTGTGATCTGGAACTTTTTCTCCTAATGCCATTGCCCGATTATAGAAGCACCATGACGCAGGTCCCGCAGGGCATTTTTGGTGCTGTGGCTTTTTGTTAGTGGACATAGAATGAAAGAGAGAAGCAAATATAGCAGTTTTCATCTTCATAACATCAGGAGCATTGTCCTTTATCGCTTTTCTATAATAACTAGTTAATTTGGTAATTGTTTCTTCTGTCAAGTTTCCTTTTTTTTTCCCACCTAAACATACTCCTTTTACTTTCCATTCCTTCACTTTATTTCTAAGAGCTGTACCGAGTCGTTTGGCAACGTGATTGATGCATTCTTCTTTTACAATCTGTTTATCATCATAAATTTTTGATTTTGACAAGCTGAGGAATGTTTTGGAATCGCCATCAGACAGAATTTCAGTGTATCGCATTTGTGATACATCTATTGATCGTTTCCACAATACATTAGCAGCATGTACTTCCATCGCACCTGATGAGCCATCATAATTTTTTTCGCATCTTCCAGATTTAATGTGATCTGAATGCCATACTTCATACTCAGGGCTATTATTTCCCAAATCAGCTGCGGTTTTAGTACAGTCATGGCAGTATTTTGAAATGACTTCAAAATCAATGACAAGACCTGTCAAAATGTCTATGATGCAGCCAATGCAGTATAAGGAACTGTGCCCTCTCTTATGCCAAGTTCCATCAAAAGAAACTCCAATATCAATAATTTTTTTGTCGTATGAAGTAGAATCGAATGATAGATGAATTTCTCGAACTTTCGCACGAGCTGTTTGCAAGACTTTTTCTCGAATGGTTTTATACTCTTCTGAAAGCTCTACAACATAATTATCAAAAGTCTTCCTATCCATAGTAGGGATACCAAGGTTAATTGAAAAAATCTCCATGGATGAATGTCCCTTCCCAATATTTAAAAATGCTTCAACCATGCTCTTATTTATTTCAAATTTCTTGCATTCTGTGATGCGAGGACTCGAAAATGATGATCCAAAGATTTCATGACAATGTTCACAGCTCAGCTGCAATTTTGAGGAATATCCACATTTGCCAATGGTTTTGACATTCAACGCTTTACTCCCACATGTTTCACAGCAAAGATTTTTCAGTAAATCATTCCACATTGTGTCATGCACTATTGTATAAGATGAACTTTGCTGTTCAGTGCACTGATTATTTTGAAAATAATTTAATTTCCTTTCACTTCTGCTGTTAGGTTGAGAAATATCACATACAACATTTGAGGAGTTACTTACAGATTTTTCAGTAGATGCATTTGACAACGATGCTTCTTCATTTTCATTTTTTTGTTTACTCCACCTAGCTTTCGCTCTCAATACAGCAAGCTTTTTTTTATTTGAAGAATGACCGGTGGACTTTCTCCAACGGCGACATATCTTATCCATTATAAAAGCTTGTAAACAACAGGTCAATTCAATTTCAGTAAGGTTGAAGCAGCAAAAAAAGCGGAACAAAAAATAAATCGCAGAATATCAACTGAAATAACTATCAAAATTAAAATATGAGCGGTAAATAAATGCATTCGGCGCTTGTAAACAAACGGAATGTACGAGATACGGTTGCAGTTAAATAGTGCTGCCATTATTTGAATGAAAATTAAAAATAAACAGTCAATTAGTAGGAGAAATTCAATTGCAAACATTTGTAAACAAAGATCAGCTGATCACGAGGGCCCTTTAATTAATCATAAAAATGTAAATAAAATGCGAAAAAATCATCCGATTTTAAAAATTCGACTCTCAGATGAAAGGTTATGTAGCCGTCTGCTATTTCTCTCTCTCTCGCACGCGAGGAGCCAGCCAATAGCAATGAGGCGCATTTTCCTCCCCCCGCGTTTTCTGCGGAGAGCTTTTGAAGTCACGTGACGCAGTAACATTCGAACTCTGCAGAGAGCGGCAGATATTCTTTCAGTGACGATGGCGAATATTTGACTATGTGTTGTTGTGTTAATAAAGTTTATTTTTCTACAAAACCTTCTGATTATTGAGTCACCGAGATATTTTTATCATCTCCCTTCAATGCATTCTCTAAAATGGTGACCGCGGATTTTTGAACCTTCAACTATTTCATAGAACGTCGAACTATTCAACTGTTTCATGGAACGTTTTGTTTAACTAGCAAAATGGCAACTGCTGAAACATCTGCCGTAGTCATTCCACCCTATATCTCTGTGGACCCTACATTATGGTTTCATATGCTGGACAGCACGTTCGAATTAGCTACTCCTAAAGCTATCACTGAGTCGAAAACAAAATATAATTATGTTGTAGCGCATCTACCGCCTGCTACTGCTACTATGGTTCGAGATATAATTATGAGTCCTGATCCTACTGATCCTTATCAGATTTTGAAAGCAAAAGTTATCGAACGTTGCGGAGAAAGTCGTACTTTAGAAATACGGAAACTGCTAGCTGGAGAAAGCCTGGGTGACAGAAAACCAACTGAATTACTTCGATTAATGAAAAGACGGGCTGAAAGCCATAATATTAGTAACGATCTTCTTTTAGAACTGTTTACTCAACAAATGCCAACCACTGTGCAAACGATTCTAGCTTCCATTGAAAAAATTACTCCAGATAAAGCGGCGGATATTGCTGATAGAATAATTGAATTAACGCCTTCCAACATTAGTTCTGTTTCGATTCGAACGCCAACAACTGAATCTCAGACACCACCAGCCATTGATATGCTCGTAAAAGAAATCCAAGCATTACGCCAAGAGGTCGCTCATCTTCGTCGTTCAAGAAGTGTATCTAGAAGTGATAACCATCAGCGTAATCGTTCTCAGTCCCGCCATAGGGATGCAACATTGTGTTGGTATCACCAAAAATATCAAGAAAAAGCAAAAAAGTGCCTAGCGCCTTGTTCTTATTCGGAAAACCAGAAGCGGGAAGAGTAGCGGCGACGGACTTCTCCCCAGCACCTTCTCGTCGCCTTTTCGTTAGAGACAGAAATACAGGTATGTGTTTTCTAGTCGATTCTGGATCTGATGCCTCACTTGTGGCCGCGAATAAAAATGACAAAACTAAGCCTGTTCTTCAAACCTTTCGTGCTGCTAATGGCACAAAAATTAATGTGTATGGTCGTAAATGTATTAATATCAACTTAGGCCTACGCCGAAATTTTACATATTCTTTTTATATTTGTGATGTTTCATGTGCTATTTTAGGAGCTGATTTTTTGCATAATTTTAATTTAAAACTTGATTTACGGAATCGTCGTCTTATTGATTCCACTACTAATTTAAAAGCTCCTGCTATATTAAGTACTTGTAATATATTTTCTGTGAAACCCAATGTTGTAAATGATATATATGGTAAATTATTATTTAAATTTCCTGAAATCACGAAATTGCCGGATCCTAACCAACCGGTTAAGCATAATACTGTGCATTATATAAACACTAAGGGGCCTCCAGTCGCTGCTAAGCCTAGACGGCTAGCTCCAGATCGGTTAAAAATTGCCAAAGCTGAATTTCAGCACATGTTACAACTCGGTCATATGAGACCTTCTAAAAGTAATTACTCTTCGCCTTTGCACCTGGTGCCGAAGAAAGGATCTGTCGATTGGAGACCTGTTGGTGATTATCGTGCTCTTAATGCACAAACTGTTAAAGAGAAATATCCTATCCCTTGTATCGCAGATTTCACTGCTGAATTACATGGTAAACAAATCTTCAGTCACATTGATCTTGTAAAAGCCTACCATCAAATTCCCATAAATCCTGATGATGTACATAAAACTGCGATTTGCACTCCATTTGGACTTTTCGAAAGCACTCGTATGCAATTCGGCCTTTGTAACGCTTCCTCAACTTTTCAACGATTTATTGATGACGTAATTCGTGACTTAGGATTTGTTTACGCATTTCTTGATGATTTTCTAATTGCATCAAATAATGAAACTGAACATTTAGAACACCTTGAGTTGTTGTTTTCTAGACTTAAAGAATATGGTCTGTGTATTAATGTTGATAAATGTAAATTTGGCCAATCCACTATCGATTTTCTAGGATTCAAACTTTCAGCTGCAGGAATTGAACCCTTACCTGATCGTGTAAAATGCATCCTAGATTTCCCCCAGCCCTCTACCTTAACTCAACTAAGACGCTACTTAGGTCTTTTCAATTTTTATCGACGGTGCATTCCCAAAGCTGCCGATATTTTAGCTCCACTCGTTAAATTCTTAGAAGGACACAAAAATACGAAAAAACATCCCCGTTCCAATGCTAACAAAACTGAGGAATTGCAATGGAACGATGAAGCCATTCTTTCCTTCACTGCTTCAAAAGAAGCTATAGCTCGAGCTACATTATTACGACATCCAATTCCTGGCGCCCAGCTAAGCTTATGGGTCGATGCCAGCAATGTCGCAATTGGTGGATCTTTAATGCAACTCTCCGAAAACCAATGGGAACCAATAGCATTTTATTCCTGTAAATTAAATAAATCACAAAGAAATTGGTCTACTTATGATCGTGAATTATTTGCTATTTATTGTTCTATAAAAAAATTCAGACACATGCTAGAAGGTCGGAATTTCATTATTTATACAGACCAAAAACCCCTTACATTCGCATTTCAACAAAACCCTGATAAATGTAGCCCACGTCAATTGAGACATTTAGACTATATTTCACAGTTTTCTACTGATATTAGATATACTAAAGGCTCTGACAACATTGTGGCCGATGCATTATCTCGAATTGAGATAGATTCAATTTCTCCTAATGTGTTAGATTTTAAAGAGTTTGCCACTGCTCAGACAAATGATGAAGAGCTAAAACAACTTCTCGAATTTGACACCACTTCATTAAAATTAGAAAAACATTATTTTCCACTCGAAGATGTACATTTATATTGCGATATGTCACAAAAACATCCTCGACCATTTGTTCCTAAAAGTATGCGACAATCAGTTTTTTCAACCTTACATTATTTCTCGCATCCTGGTATCTCAGCTTCATTAGATTTAATTTCTAAACGATTTGTATGGCCTGGCATGCGTAAGGACATAAAATCTATGGTTCGCAGCTGTATGAAATGTCAAAAAGCTAAAATCTTTCAACACACCAAATCACCAATTGGTACATTCTCTGAACCTGATGCTCGTTTTGCCCATATTCATATTGATTTTATCGGACCCTTACCATCATCCGATGGCAATCAGTATTGCATGACCATCATTGATAGGTTCACGAGATGGCCCGAAGTTATACCCACATCTGATATGACTGCAGAAACAACTGCTCGTACATTGATACACAGTTGGATCTCCAGATTTGGAACCCCTGTTACCATCACTACTGATCAGGGTAGAAATTTTGAGTCCACTCTTTTCAAAGAGCTTGCAGATAGATTAGGATGTAAACGCATCAGAACTACAGCATACCATCCACAGTCTAACGGTTTTATTGAAAGATTCCATCGCCATCTTAAGAGTTCTCTTAAAGCTCACAATCAAATTCAATGGACTGAAATCCTCCCCATTGTCTTACTTGGTTTACGCACTGCTCTTAAAAATGATATCCAAGCGACCTGTGCTCAACTTGTTTATGGCACAAATATCAGACTACCCTCTGATCTCATAAACACTGAAACTATAAATCAACCACCTACTCTTACATACGTCACTGAGTTAACTGAAAAAATGAGAAAGTTAAATCCCATTGCCACTGCAATGCACGGCAATCCTAAAATTTATGTCAATCCCTCATTAAAAACCTGTTCACACGTGTTTCTTAGATCAGATAAAGTCAATCCTCCCTTATCACCCCCTTATACAGGACCTCATCGAGTGATTGACAGGTCTGAGAAAACGTTTGACTTGGAATTAAACGGGAAGCGCTGTACTGTATCTATTGATCGCATTAAACCTGCGTATCAATTAGCAGATTCTATTTCACCTTCCCAACCTCAAAAACAAAATGAGCCCATAAATTTTCCAACTACTCCTGTTGAACACCCTACCACCAAATCTGGTCGTAAAGTTCGTTTTCCGAAACATCTCGTTACGGATTATATTGTTTAAAACATTTGATGTATATAGTGTGCATACTATTTCTTTCTCAAAAGTATTGTTTTTCATGTAATGCATAATATATTTTCTATTTTTTTTGCATCATATGTACTTTAATTTTACTCAAGACCTTTCTTATGTATCTTATCAATTGCTACCTTTTTGTAATCGCGACTTCGTCACTGGGGGCATACTCTGTAGCCGTCTGCTATTTCTCTCTCTCTCGCACGCGAGGAGCCAGCCAATAGCAATGAGGCGCATTTTCCTCCCCCCGCGTTTTCTGCGGAGAGCTTTTGAAGTCACGTGACGCAGTAACATTCGAACTCTGCAGAGAGCGGCAGATATTCTTTCAGTGACGATGGCGAATATTTGACTATGTGTTGTTGTGTTAATAAAGTTTATTTTTCTACAAAACCTTCTGATTATTGAGTCACCGAGATATTTTTATCATCTCCCTTCAATGCATTCTCTAAAGTTACATGGAGCTTGATTTTTTGGGGACAAAAAAATTTTTTCGAGAATTTGAGTGATTTTCGCGATTTTCAAGGTCCCTTGTCCCCTTAAGAGCTTAATTGACATCGTTTCATGATACAGCTTATGGTACAAAGCTGCTAAAAGCTAAGGAGGTGAGATGCTTAAATATTTCGTAGTTGTGGCGGATGTTTTAACTTCGTATGATATTCTACCGAGATAATAAATATGTTTCTTTTATAGATATTCGGCTCGTCGATTTATGGGGAATAGCACGAATTTCGATTATGTGCCAAAGTAAAAACGACGGCTGCGAACTTTTTATACTAATAATGACGGCTGCACACTTTTTATACTAATAAGTTATTTCAAGTAGTACTAGTCGAAACTCCTAATTAACGGAATGGTGTGACCGCTTTAAGTGGAATCTTCGCTAATGGATCTAGATGGAAAGTTGTTATGATTACTCAGAGCTTATTTTCTTCGTTACAAAATGTTGTGGCACATACACATATAATTGTTTATCATACATAGCATTATATATTACATGCACATCCTTTATTAAATATAGCATCCCTTTAGTACGGGATTTATTTTGCATAAAGGGATCATGTACATGTTCAAACTATGCCCACTTTTTAAAAGTTCAATAGTAACACCATAATTTTATTTCAAATTTAAATTAACATGCCAAAAAACATATATTTTTTATTAATGTTAAATGATTAGTTGGTGAGATATAAATTACTGAAAAATGATCTAATCAAATATAAAAAAAGAAACTTCAGTTATTTAGACATAACTTGAAAAATAATTTGTGTACTTGAATATGCTTTGCTTTATATGATACTTATTTTGCAAACACCTAAACATAATGTCTGTGCGTACTATAAATTGAATTATCTTCGATATAGTAATTAATAATAAGAAATTAATACATTAATTTAAGTCGCGCAAATCTTGTGGGTTTTGAATCTCACCCCTCTCCATCCTTATGTTACCGATTGCCACAATCGCGTAACCCCTTCCCTGTTGTGACGTAGAGTTAATTTATGCCGAAAACAGTTATATATAATCTATTACCTACCGATATAAATAATATAAAACCGCTAAGATCTTCGTGTTTGGAATTTTAAAAAAAATGGGGAAAATCCCTAATACTATGCGAATAAAAATACGTATTTTTTAATGAACGTTATTATGCATCTTGCAAATAATACCTTCTTAATTGTTTTCATAGTTTAGATGTGATGCCACATCGTGTTAATCCACCGCCTTGCCATGTCACACTTTGTCACACACTGTACTCCCCATTCCTTTCTTAAAATATGAAGCATTTGACGGATGACCCCTCAGTTATACACTTATTAAAATTTTAGAAACAGAAAGGTATATATATATATATATATATATATATATATATATATATATATATATATATATATATATTTATTTATTTATTTATTTACATTAGAATCAGCCTTGTCGACCCCCCCCCCCCCTCACAATAAATTATCCAGAGTTTACGAAAAGGAAAAAAAAACTTTGTGAAATTTCCCCATCCTAATCAAGCTTTTAAGTGGGATTTTTAAAATTCAAGCGAAAATTACATTTGTTTCACTCTGTAGATAGAAAAAAAATATTTTCACAAAACATTTCCTTTTTGCTAATTTAGTACTAATTGAAGAATCGTCGACATTACAGTTAAATGCATCTCCTGCTTTTTTTCCCTCCCTTATTGAAAAAATTAGCTGTTTTTCAAAAAAAAAAAAAAAAAATCAGCATCTCAGTTTTGTGCATTTAATCACATATTCTTTAAAATAGTTTTGTAAACTTAAAAGCAAGCAAACGTTACATAAGTTTAAAAAATTGTACAATCAATATTTAAATAAAACCACTTAAAAAAGTGCGATTTAATGTAAAAAGCGTAATATCATTAAAATTCAGTATTCGAAAAATATAATTTTAGGAAAACATAGTCAAATTTTCAATATGATTTTTAAAATACATTTGTAATTATACCATATTTTCTATAGCAAACAAAGTTCCAAAAAATTTAAAAAATCATGAAAAGAGTGGCATTTTTATGAAATTTGGAGAACAGAGATTGAATAGCTAAACAAATTAAGAACATTAATACTTTTCAACTAACTTGGGAAATGTAAAAACCACTGATTTTTTCGAAGAAGTAACGAACGTAAAGTAACGGCTAAAACGAACACGCAATATTAAAACTTTAAACATTCCGAAGTTGTTATTATCTACATTTTTAATGTCTTTTGTGCATCAGGAATGAAAACTTCAAGATTTCGACCAATTGTGTTATTAGGTTTAATGAATTGCTTATTCTTCTTAAACATCTACCATATTAAAATCCGTGCGCGTACCTATGTAACCTCAAACACTTGGAAACCACAGGGCGCAGGGCTACGAAATTAGGCACACGAGTTGCTGGTAGGGGCCCCATGAACGATTGGGGCAATAAATTTGAAAATTTTAAATAGATTTTTTATTATATGTTTTTGACGAATTTTCGCCTTTTTTTATGTTCAACCCGTAATCTCGCGAGTGAGTGCTCCATGAGCACAGAATCCTGCGGCGAAACATGACACATAAATAAACCCAACATCAGTGAACACATATATAATTTTTTAATTAATTTTTCAATTAATTTTCAACAGTGAAATCAGTGAGTGATTTCACTTCTGAAAATTAATTGAAAAATTAATTTAAAAATTACGTAAGTATTTAAGTTGTGTTATAATATTAGACCCTTGTTTCTCGAGAACCTAGGAGCGTTGTATAAAATCCGTTGCACCTGAGACTATGGATCCCCAGAATCTACAAAATGTATCAACAAAAGAGATCCAGCTCTAAATGTTTACTGCAATGTGAGATATACATATTACGTACGCCACGCTCAAATACTAAGAAGATGTCGCGGGTATTACGATAATTCTTTTACCTCACATACAAATAATTAGAGATTAATTAATTGCGCTTAGTTATTACCTTTTTTAAAAAATAAAAACATTTCATCACAAACATCAACAAAACTTTTTATTCTATTTATTCCCTTATTCCCAAAGATATCGTTTTATCGTCTGCTGCCATAGCAACACGATAAATTAAATTTCATTACAATAAATGCACAGTAGAAAAAAAAATTCTAAATCGAATACTTATTTTAAATTTTGGTTTTAGAATTAAATTCATGGGCTCCCGTGCGTAAAACGGGTTAAACAGCTAGTTCGTAATATAAATAAAGTGTAACGTCTAAGGGACT
This sequence comes from Maratus speciosus, assembly GCA_963932465.1. Lineage (NCBI taxonomy): Eukaryota > Metazoa > Arthropoda > Arachnida > Araneae > Salticidae > Maratus > Maratus speciosus. Next base: position 309,470,458 of record OZ010786.1, read on the forward strand.
GTTTGTTTTCGACTTATCAGTTACAAGTATACAAATTACGTAACTTTATACTGATGTAATTTAATACATTTGATTGCACCACTTTTGGAAAGTGGCTCAAATTGTGCAAAATGCAAGACACATGGCACATGAATTATACTACAATACACAAAATGAAGAGAAGGGTTAAAGAACAGCCTAGGATAAATACAATTTTACATAAAATTGTATTTATCCTCGAATTAACGCTGAATAAAAAACAGCTGAATTCAAATCTTAATTTCTCAAGTTAGATTTGTACCTTTCTTTAAATCTTCTTATTTCTTCTTCCTTTCATATTAATGGCTGGAGTAGCACAGTTGAGGTTTATTCCAACACAGCGAAAGATATCCAGACCAGGAATCGAACCTGGATACCTTGAGTTGCCGTGTCAATGCTTTACCTATTAAGCTATCCGGACAATATCTGGCTGGCATAATTCACACTTATTTGTTGAACATGGCTGCGAACTGCAGCGCTTGTTTCATTCATATGAGCTTTAACTATGGCATTTACATGATAAAAGTGTGCGATAACAAGGAAACTCCTGTATACCATGAAGAGGAGGAAATTTTTTCAAACGGATAAATCATATTAAGGGGTCTCAGGACTCTTAAAGCTTTAAAATTTTCGAAATTTTAATTTTTTTTTAGATATTAAACTACTATCTTTTCTGAACATTTTGGTATAAATGTTTCCTTGAAATTCCTATTAGAACAGAAGTTATGGCTTTTAGAATTATACACGCTCAATAGCTGAAGCGGCACGGCGTTTCAGAAACTTTGAAGTCAATTTTCTGAAAATGACGTTTTTGGGCATAACGCGCACGATATCTCAAAAACTTCTGATTTTTTTTTTTTCATGAAATTTTCAAACCATATGTTTCATGTTAGTCTGTATAAACTGAACCTAAAATTTCCTTCTTATTTCTCAGAAATACATTCTTTATAGGTGATTATACTGTTGAAATTTTCTAAATTTTGCATTAACTAAATACAACTTTGTATTAAAAATAGAAAAGTGCTTTAAATACAAATTTATTTAGGTTCAGAGTAATTATTACAATATGAAGCATAAGTAGGTCCTAAAATTTTCCTTCTACTTGCAAAATTTATTTTGTAATCGTGTGCACAATCTGTTAAGCCGATTTTCGGCTCGTCAAATGTCTGACATTTTGGAGCCCACTGTAAATTCTAATTCTGCATCTTGTAATTTTTCCAATACATGAAATGAAAGAACATACTTATATCTTTCATCCCAATATAAAATTTTGTCTTAAATCAATTACATTTTAAGATATTATATGTTGCAAATGGTCTTTTTTTTTTTTTTTTTGATTTTTCCAATTTTAAGAATCCTGAGACCCCTTAATATGATAACGCTCGTCATTAATACTTATTTCTTCCTTTTACTACACGGTATTCCATGAAAAGCATTTGACGGATGACCCTTAGTTAAATACTTATTAAAATTTTACAAATCGAAGAATATATACAGGGTGTCCCAGAAGTAATGGGACAAACTTTAAGAGGAGGTAGGGGACATCACAAGGATTCAGAATTGCATAGCAACCCATGGTCGGAAACGTCATGGGAAGGTAGTATGACAGGTACAAGGGACGAAGAGACACAAGACTGAGATCATCTGAAATAATTTATTGGTCAACGATATTACATTTACTGTGGCAGATGATATATGAAAATGTTACAAAAGATGTTCAAAGTTTCCACCATTGCTGGGATGCATGCATTACACCGTCGAACCATGGATTGGCGGACTCGCTCAAATACACCTGGATTTTGTTGGATATCCGCAGCAGTACAGTCGAGTCTTGCAATCAGATCCATGTCAGAATACACAGGTGTTGCGTACAAAGCACTTTTCAGTGCATCCCAGGGAAAGAAATCTATGCTGCTTAAATCAGGAGACCGTGGTGGTGAAGAGCGTGGGTCTTGTGAGCAACACAGCCTAGCGGCGAACGAGGCCGTTTCCGACCATGGGTTGCTATGCATTTCTGAATCCTATGTCCCCTACCTCCCCTTAAAGTTTGTCCCATTACTTCTGGGACACCCTGTATATCTATATATATATATATTTGCATTAGAATCAGCATTGTCGAAAATTCCCCATAATAAATTATGCAGAGTTTGCGCAAAAAAATAAATAAATAAATAAATAAAAATAAAATACGGTGAAATTTCCTCATCCTAATCAACCTTTTAAGTGGATTTTTTTTTTTAATTTAAGCGATAACTACGTTTTTTTCACTCTGTATATAGAAAAAATTATTTTTCTCAAAACTTTTCCTGTTTGCTAATTTAGTACTAATTGAAGAATCGTCGACATTAGAGTTAAATGCATCTCCTGCTTTTTTTTTTCTCCCTCATTCAAAAGTTGTACTCTTTTTTCAAACAAAAAATCTCAGTATATAATGTGAACATTAAAAAGGTCCACTATTTTACTTAAAAGGCGACTAAAGTAATGAAAAAGATGTTACAAGTTTAAAATATACATTTTATTTAAAACTTCTTAGTACTTTCAAGCCTTCCAGGCTCATCATCAGAGAATATCTTAATAACCAAATGTAATTTATTTATACAAATACGTCACTTTTAAATAAAATGTATATTTTAAACTTGTAATATCTTTTCCATTACTTTAGTCGCCTTTTAAGTAAGATTGTGGACCTTTCTAATGTTCACATTATATATTTTATGTTGATTCAAGGTGAAAAATTGCGTTTCATCTTATGATTTTATTTTAAAAATCTCAGTTTTGTGTATTTAATCACATATTATTGAAAATTGTTTTGTAAACTTAAAAGAAAACATTACACAATTTAACAAATTTTGTACAATAAAAAAGCAGACAGATGAGATAAATACAATTTTACATAAATTTTTATTTATCCTCGAATTAACGCTGAAAGGAAAATAATTATCTGAATGGAAATCTTAATTTCTCAAATTAGACTTTTAGTAGTGATATTTTTATTTTTATTTGAATAATACTTATTTTTTTTCTTTTACTCCAAGATATTCAATAAGCCGTCGTTTAACCTATAAATGCCTGATTTTTCAAAAATCATTGTAATAATGTTTTTCGGCTTTCATTTTTTAAATAAATCATGGGAAAAATACTTAAAAAAATCATATTTTGTTTTAAGTATGGTTTACGGCTAAAAAACAGTTTGTTACTAATCGGCAATACTGGTGTTTAATTGAAAAAATAATTTCCTTTGATAAATTTCTACAATATTAAACACACAAGAATTTTAGGAACTTTAATAAGAATAAATTTTACTTTCTCACTGCAGAACAAAATAGGGTATTTCGCAAGCTTCCAAACAAAACAAAAAGAACAAGTAGAAACATTTGAAAAAATAAATTTATCTTTATTCTTAAACAGCACAAGTGTTGCCATCTAAATCTTGAAATTCGATTTAATAATATTTTCAGACTGCATTTTATCGACAACATTAGGAATTATATCTTCAATATTATTGCCGAAACGTCAGTGAAGGCTTACTGTGGAGACACGAAAAGTTTTGATTTCCGTTTGTCTGTCTGTCTGTCTGTCTGTCTGTTCCGCGATAACTGCCGCAAAAAGCACCCGATCAGCTTGAAATTAATTGGGCATATTCGTGAGATACCCGGACGTAGCTGTATAGTTTTTGGTTAAATTTGGTTCATTCGTTCGGAAAATATGGAAGATTTTATTTTTCTTTATAATGCTTTTCTACGGCAAGTCAGACGATTTTCAAATTTCGATTTGTTGAAAGAAAATGGCACGTTTGATTAATGGATTTAAATGTCAAATTATGGATACTAAAATTCCAAATAAGGGTTTTAAATTATTCCTATTATATTGAAGTTTTATCAATATATCTATCAGATTTTTTTATTTACGTGTATAATGTTTTGAGGACATTTATACATGTACTCCAATAATAAAAAGAATTTTTAAATTAATTTTCTTGTTTTACATGATACATATTTCATTTTTTTTTCCTTTTCTTCGTTGCCTAGCGACTGTTATTCGTAGCCTATCATTGCGTCAAATATGAATGAAGTTAGTAAATTACGTTAATTTTGTTGCAGGTACTATTAAAAAGGCTATCACAAAAAATATTTTATCGCGCCAAATCGATGCAATTTATGCAATTAACAGTGCGCACGATAATGAATTATTTTCCAGTAGATTTAATAGATCTCCAGATATGCATATTTTGGGGGGCTTTTAATATGTTATTGCTATCGCATGGATTAGGATGTTTAAACTAATGTTTAACCATGCTATAAGTGAAAAAAAAGTACAGTTAAAGGCATGTAAATCCTTTTTAACACTTTCCAACATGAATGAAAAGTATTTATGACTTCAGTTTTTCTATCTGTCGCCTGCCGTGTTTCTCTACGTGCTCTAACTCGCGTAAATATAGTCGGGATTACATGTAATTGATATACGTTATTGAGGTTTGCCAAGGTATGTTTGGTATTAAAAATGAAGAGTGTAGCATTCATAGCTTAATTACAGGGGCACTCAAAACTATTCCGTTACATTATAGTCTTTGGGAAAAATCGTCTGCGGTGTATTTTAATAATGTTACACAATTTTAAACGTAATGAAATTTATATACTTTATTAAGGTGCACTAAAACCTGGTTACTATAAAATATGTTATGTGTAGCACTTACAGCATGCGTACAGGGAACTCAAAAGTATTCATAATATTACAATCTTTGAAGAAAATCCTTTTGTGGCGTTTTTTAATGATGTTACTCTGTTACAAAATAATAAAATTGATATGTATTTTTGAAACATTTTTGTAGTATATGGGGTGCAAAGCATATGTTTTTTTCAGGGTCACACAAAAGTGGTCGATTAAAATGTGGTCTACGGGGGAAAAAAAACTCTTCACAGCTTATTTTAACACATTAGCGACGGGTTGAGTTGGGTTGATTTTTGACGGCCAATTATCTACACGAGGGATATAGGCCCTAGGGGGAGTGCCTTCCGTGGAGGTCTTTCTAAGGGAACCTAATCCGTATTAACGCATGGAAATCCACGGTTCGAAGAAAACCACGAAAATTCCGAACGATTAGGCCGACGGGCGCGATTGCGTTCGAACCCAGCACCTCCCGTCTACCAGCTTCGAGAGCAGAACCTCTCAGCCACTGGTGGGGCCATTAGGGACGGGAAACGAGAATTCTCGTTTTTATTCAGAATACATCATTGGCTAAGGGAGTGACTTCTACCTTACAGAAAAGACATTTATATTGTGTTGTCCATATTTTTTATAGATTGTAAGACATTATATATTACATCCGTACATTGAAAGATATTTACTGCTGCATAAACATGAAAAACATATCTCAGAAACCAATTTCCGAGACACTTTCAGAAGAGGGAGGAGCTTCTACTGTTTTTAAACCCAGATTTAATTAAATTGCCTGTCGTCAGTGTGTTAATTGTGTTGCACTAATTCAAACATTATGAAATTAAATTACATTACTGTGGTTGACTACAAGAAGCTTGAATATGATTTGTATCGTATTTATCGTTCATTTATAGGGTCACATAAAAAATTTCGGATACAGTTCTGGTCTATTAGGGATGATTGCTGAAGAGCATTTTCGATTATGGTGTGCGTTTTAACGTTAAGTAAATTTGTGCTCAATAAGTAGTGCTTAAATATTGTATAGACCATGTACAGGGATACACAAATGAATTCGTAAGTATAAATGAAAATGAGCGCGAATTGCTTCAGTGTTTTTTTTTTTTTTTTTTTTTTTTTTTTTTGAGTTATGTATTTCACAGCCCAATTACATTTAGTATACTAACAAATGTTTGCAGAATTTAAATAGAACCATATACAGGACTCCGCAGAAACTGGATATATGGTGCACACTATGCATACTGATCCCGGAAATGTGATATGAGCAGTTTTAAGAGGGTTTTTTGTCTGCATTAAATTTAAATGTTATAGACGACGCGTAAAAATCTTCACGTAATATACAGGGCTGTAGAAAAGAATTCATGTACGTTTCCGTCTATTGGTAGAATTTACTAAAGGACATTAACACAATTAATTGATAATTACAAATGTAAATTAAATTACACTACGAAGGGGTTCAGGGGGGCAGAGCCCCCCTGAAGAAATCTACTTTATTATCTAAAAATTACCAGAATAAGTAGCTCATGAGATTTTCAGAATACCATTACATAACAAGGGGTTTAATTTAACGCTTCTAATGTCAGAAACCTTCGAAATATTTTTTCGTTTTATAAATGTTTATGTAATTTCAAAACTTTAAATTTCGTTTTTTGTAGAAAGATTAATATTACTCAAAGGATGCTAAACACAATGAATTGTAGAGCTGACGTTGAGGCTCCTGATCTGCAGATTTACTAGTTCTAATAGTATTTTAGAGCCTAAATTGGGTATGATGCCGAAAAGCAACACCAGGCATTTAAGGGTTAAAAAGTTCTACCTTTAAGACTAAAATGTAAGAAAGGGGCTAAGTGGACCGAATACTTTCAAACATAACAAATTCTTATCTTTATTTCACGAATAAATTATGAAATAGGCATACATAGTTAATTATCTGTGTTGTGAGCATTAACTTAATGACCGTTAATAATGCGTGAAATTTTTGAAAGGAACTGTGCCAGCATTCTATGGTAGTTTTAGAAAGTTCGTGCATTTAATAGATCTTAAGATACATTTTGTAGTGCTCTCAAAAATTATGTTACTTCACATTCTTCCGTTGGTTTTAAAGAAAATGGAAATCACTTTAAATAAAGTAACAAAATAACGTAAACATTTCAGAACAAGAAAGAAAAATCATGTGTCAAGCATAGATTATAAAACACGTTCCAACACTTTCAAACTAGGGCAACAAAACTTCACCATTTAGTAAGTTGAGAGATGATTTCTAAGTAAACAATTTCGAAAACGTATAACACATTTGAAAACACAATTTCAGCAGTTACCATCAACAATCGGAAAAGCATTAGAATTATTTTGTGAAGCTCTGTATATGATCAATATATTTGTACATAAACTATTTAGTATGCTACAATTTAGTTCAGTTAAGGAACGTATAATACAATAGAAAATTTTACTTCAGCAACCCCTAGTACAGATTATTGGCCATCATAAACAACAACAACATCCACTTCAGCAACCCCTAGTACAGATTATTAGCCATCATAAACAACAACAACATCCACTTCAGCAACTTCCGTCAATGAAAGGAAATGTACTCGAATTCTTTTGTGCAGCCCTGTACATGATTTGCAGAATTTATACGCATCAAATAACCAAATATAATAACCAAAAATAATTACAGTCGAACCTCGTTATCCCGACACTCTAATGACCAGAAAAAGTGTCGTCATAAGCGGAGTGTCGCGGTAACCGGAATTGGAGAAAAATATGTTTATGAAAAGCTGTATTTTTAATTCATTTAAGACAATTTAAATTCATATTGTTCTTGCAGTTTTAAGCAGTGAAAAATTATTAAACAAAATAAACAACAAACCAAATTGAAAAGAATAAAAATCAGATTTATAATGACTTTTTTTTTATAGTTACATGAAATGTGGATGAATTAATATTTGCTTATCCTTAGATGTGCTTCCTAAACTTCTTTTTTCAATATTATACAAGGACTTGTAATCAATATTCGTTTTTTTTTCGGAAATGGATTTTTTTTAGATAATTTCTGATCGTTTCAATGCAATGCAATGCAATGCTTCGGTTTTAGTCTGATGAAAAACGCTGTGTAACCACAAGAAAGCGCCGCCTAACCAGAACAAAAAGTCCGCGAGTAGAATGATACGTCTATCTGGAGCTTAAGTTGGTCATCCGTAGTGTGTGGGTTTATTTATTCCGATAAAGGATTGAAGTAAAATTTCTCATTTATCTCAATTGGTAATTTAGATACTTTTGTGAAATGTTTTGCTAAGACAATTCTTAGTGCTTAATTTCCGTGCTTATAAGACGCATTGTAAAAAAAATAGGCAATTTTCCTAAACCATCGGGATATCCGGAGTCGAAAATTATTCAACGATGTAAAATCCGGAGTTTATTTACATTAAAATCATATACAGAAAATCGGGACATTGTAAAAGTGACTTGATGAGCGACGTGAAAACCAGATGTCGGGATAACGAGGTCCGACTGTATTTGAATTTAAAAACGCATATAACAACTGAAAATGCATTTGTAGCAATTATCGCTCATAGGCAGTACTCTAACCGAATTATTTTGTGTGTCCCTGTAAATGAACGATAAATGCTATGCACACCATACACAGTCGAACCCCGTGAATACGCGCCCCGTTTAATACGCAAAACCGCTTAATACGCGAATTTTCTTCGGTCCCTTGAAATACGCCTATCTTATGCATATAAGAAAACCCTCTTAATAAGCGAACGGTTAATACGCGAACCCGTTTAATACGCGAAATTTTATCAGCCCCTTGCAAGAAAAACCTACGTTTAATACGCTAATGAGCTTTTTCGAAACAGATGAGGTTTTAGAGGGAATATTTTCCCAAGTATTTTATACGGGAATTCTTTAAACTATGAATGCTTTCTTTCGTCAAAATTTAATGCAACTATGAATAGATTTACTAAAAATATAAATTTCAGCACTTCCCTGTTAAAGGAGAATTCTTTACCGGCCTCTATTACTTCGTATAGTCAAACAGACCAGGAAGAAAGGAGAGACATTTTTATTGCTATTGAGAGCGTAGTAAAATAAGCACTTCCCATTCGCTGCCTGGTCAGTGCTGCAATAACTTACAAAGGAAGAGGGTCGCTCCCGCTGGGACCTAGTCTACAATATCCAGCTATGCTTTTAAAACTATAATCTAGTCTATACGATGGTGGAAGAAGCAAAACATTTTAAAAGGAAAGCTCTCGCCCTCACTGAGAAGTTACAAACTGTAAATCAGTACGATGCCCAGAATGTCTTGAATAAGTCTGCGTTCGCCAAAGAAAAAGGCCCATAGGAGTCAACTTTAAGAACATTGTTAAAGAAGAGAGAAGCCATCGTTAACCAAGCTGTTGTTTGGGGAACAAAGAACAAGAAAATAAGAACTGCCAAGTTTGAGGACTTGGAGAAGGCCACCCACGAGTGGTTTGTTGAAACGCGCTGCACGAATATCCCAATAAGCGGTCTGCTAATCCAAGATAATGCTTCTGAAGTCGCTGCAAAAATGGTATTTCTAGATTTCAATGACTCAAGTGGATGGATGGCTGGATCGATTTAAAGTTTGGCACGGAATAAAATTCAATCAAGTATCCGATGAGTCAGCTGCTGTCAATAATGACGACGTCGACTGTTCAAAAAGAAATCTGCTTCCGTAGATTGTAGAAAGCTACTCAAGCAACGATATTTACAACGTAGACGAATTTGAACTTTTTTACAAAATGACACTTGAAAAAACAATGGCTATGAAAGGAGAAACATATCATGGGGGTAAACTAATCAGCGTCTTACTCTTCTGCTCGGTGCCAACTCTGATGGATCAGGCAAGTTGAAGCTACTGGACGTAGTGAAATCATGCAATTCGCGATGCTTTAAAAACATAAAGAATCTTCCCTTCCTGTACGGAAGTCAAGGCAGAGAGTTGGTGACGGGCAACCTTTTTCAACAGGAGTTCGTAATTTTGTCCGGCGTATGGGAAAAGAATCGCGCCAAGATAACGAAGGTCTGAAGAATATCCAAGTAGAATTTTTACCTCCAAATTCGACTAGTGTCACTCAACCAACAGGCCAAAGAATAATTAACAGCACCAAAGTAAGTTACAAGACTCGCCTAGCGCGACGATACTTTCAACAAATGGAACGCGGCAGCAACACTTCTTGCTATGAGTGTCGTTTTATTACAGTCCTCGACGTTATTCTCGGGCTTACCGCAGCATGGGAGAGTGTCGTCATACCAACGATGATTGCGAATTGTTTTTACAAAGCGGGTTTCGGAAGTAGCGAAATCATGATTTATAAAGAGCCAACCTCGCACCCTAATGCTGAAGAAGACTAGCTGGGCACACGAGAAACTAGGGGAAGATTTTGTGAATTTAGACACTTCATTAATATAGACAAAGGTCTAGTTACCTCCGAGCTCAGAAGTCTGGATGACATCATCGCCGATGTAACTGCGGCTGATAAAACATATGAGGAGGAAGAAGATGATGAACCTGCGCGACCGGCACCATTCCCATTGTCCAAAGTTACAGATGCGTTCAGTTTTCTCAGATAGTATGCATCGTTACTGGACGAAGAGCCCTCGACCAGATTTACCATCGCCTGAATAAGGCTGAAAACAACACGACCACATGTCGAACAGGCCAAAATTGATACAGGGCCTGTTTAGAAGTAAAGAGACTGGATTTTTCGTGCCAAACAAAAGATCAAAGGGGCAGAGTTTGCGGGCGGTGCGTGTGGTGGGGACTGTGAGTTACAGAGTCTAGTGTGGAAGTTAGTTGGCCTTGAGCCTTTGCAGCACTCGGATCGTTCGTGAAGCAGACACGTGTTTGAAAGTGGAGTTAGGTTTTCAGAATTCAGAGTAGTGTCGAGCAGCGCTGTGCCATAAAGTTTTGTGTAAAGTTATGCAAATCGGCTACCGAGACGCTTACCATGTTACAAAAAGCCTACGGGAAAGAATCTTTGTACAAGGCTCAAGTTTTTAGGTCGCACAAAGCCTTGAAAGATAGAATAGAGAACGTCGATGACGAACAACACGCTGTGCGTCCATCAAGTTCTCAAACGTCAGACAATAGGACTAAAATTAAAGCACTTTAGGAGCTCTGATCGTCGGATGAGTATCCGAATGATTGCGGAGACGTTGGAACTTACAAAATCTATTGTGCATCAAATCGTAAAGGAAGAACTTCAAATTTGGAAAAATTGTACCAAGCTGGTTCCTTCAAAATGACTTAATTCCTGGCAAAACACAGCCTCTCAACGCTGCCCCCAACCATCGTACAGACCAGATCTGTCACCGCCGGACTTTTTCTATTCCCTCGGTAAAAATCCACCTTAAAAACATAACGCGCGTTCTGAACAGCATTCCAGTTGAAGACTTCAATGCGGCTATAAATGTGTTGCAGAGTCGTTGGCGGTGTATTACTGCAGCAGTAGGCTATTTAAAAAAAATATTAAGTGTCTGTAAAATTATCTTCAAATAAATGAATTTTACGGAATCAGTCTCATTACTTCCCGGAGAGACCTTGTAGCTACTTTGTCAAAATGTAATTTTTATGTCATTATTGACTTTATTAAATTTTTACTTTTGTTTTTTATACTGATATTTTGTTATTATCAACACTGTTCACCATCTGTTCTGTATAGCTAACAAGGATTTTAATTTTGTTGACAGCTAACACGGTTAGCAGAAATTTTTGCGTTCGTTTTATTCAATGTTATGCGTCATACATAACAAATCTAAATTTGAATAGACTTATAGGATTTTTACCTAAGACAATAACACTTATTTGAATTTTCAGCTTTCAAACATCCCTGCTTAATAAGTACATAATTATTAAAACAAATGTCTTTTTATGTCTTAAAAACGCTAAAAATTGTCAAAAGGTGTATTTTGTCCGTATAGATTGTTATTAGATGGACCGCTGGCCAAAACTTTGCGACCTTCGGTTAATACGCGAACCCGTTTAATACGCGAATTTTGATCAGTCCCTTGATTCGCGTATTAACGGGGTTCGACTGTATTACAGTAAGCATTTTGTAGTGCACCGCGGAGCTACATATCCGTTTCAATATGTTTGGAATATTCTTAACAGCTTTGGAATTTATTACAAAAGATTTTTCCCCATAAATTATATAATGTAACGAAATTCTTTTGAGTATCCCTGTAAACGAACTATAAATTCTACACACTCTCTTTTCATTGCCGAACATGCCATGGTAAATCTCAATAACAAATATGAATTGCGTGGTAATCCGAATACATTTACGCGAATTAGAGCACGGACAGGAATACGGCAGGCAGACAAACCGAAGTCATAAACACTTTTCAACTTACATGGTAGTCCAAGTATATTTACGCAAATTAGGGCACGGGCAGGCATATGGCAGGCAGACAAATCGAAGTCATAAACACTTTTCAACTTACGTGGTAATCCGAGTATATTGACGCAAATTAGAGCACGGACAAGCATGTGGCAGGCAGACAAACCGAAGTCATAAACACTTTTCAACTTACATGGTAATCCGAGTATGTTTACGCAAATTAGAGCACGGACACGCAGACGGCAGGCAGACAAACCGAAGTCATAAACACTTTTCAACTTACATGGTAGTCCAAGTATATTTACGCAAATTAGGGCACGGGCAGGCATATGGCAGGCAGACAAATCGAAGTCATAAACACTTTTCAACTTACGTGGTAATCCGAGTATATTGACGCAAATTAGAGCACGGACAAGCATATGGCAGGCAGACAAACCGAAGTCATAAACACTTTTCAACTTACATGGTAATCCGAGTATGTTTACGCAAATTAGAGCACGGACACGCAGACGGCAGGCAGACAAACCGAAGTCATAAACACTTTTCAACTTACATGGTAGTCCAAGTATATTTACGCAAATTAGGGCATGGGCAGGCATATGGCAGGCAGACAAATCGAAGTCATAAACACTTTTCAACTTAGATGGTAATCCGAGTATGTTTACGCAAATTAGAGCACGGACACGCAGACGGCAGACAGACAAACCGAGGTCATAAACACTTTTCAACTTAGATGGTAATCCGAGTATACTGACGTAAATTAGAGCACGGACAGTAGACTGCAGACAGACAAACCGAAATCAAAAACACTTTTAAATATAGTTGGAAAGTGTTAAAAATTAGGCTAAGTTAATACGGTAAATAAACGAATTCATGTACAAAAACTGTTATTCGTAATTATTCTCGGAAAATATCTCTGGTCTTTGAAAATGTTAATTTAACATTTGGTTGCACCAAGACGTTATACGGGACACGTTCTTGTTAAACCCCGATCGTTATTCTCGAATTTTCAATTTTTTAGTAAAATAAAATTACTTAATTTTATTAGTAAATTTTAAAACATACTGTGCTATTAAGTATTATAAGTTTCAAATACAGTGATTTTTTAAGCAATCAAAAATCCCTAGAAACGAAATAAATATTCTATTCTAACATAAATCTACTTCGAGACAGTAAGCAATTATTTTTTCTTTTTTCTTTTGAATGCTTTGAAAATTAATCCAAGACTATGAATTTAATTCTTCGAATTAATGTGAATCTGAATTAGAATAATGAAAAATTGTTATGAGAGTACGGATGAAAATTATGTCGCAATAATAGTACAAAATAATATTTTTTAAATTGAACAACTGCTATAAGGATAATTATAATTTTGCATAAAGTGGTATTTATCATCCTTTCATCTTAATATTCGCATAGAAGAAACTTTTTTAATGAAAATCTCAGTCTTACAACTAAGATTTTTAGTAAAATATTCTGTTTAAATAACATTTATTATTTTCTTTAATTTCAGCGTATCTAAGATTAAAATGTACGATGTTGTGGATTTAATTAATTAAATGTGGTAAAAGGAACGAATACATTTAAATATATCTTTCAATTACCTAAAAAGAAGTGAATAATTTCTTAGGTACACTTTATATACTTAATAGACCTTAAGATGTTTTTGTGTATCTTTCAGAAATTATGCCTATTTAAAAAAATCTCCTATTTCAGAAAGTAGAAGTAATTTATAGCAAGACATGTGTAATATCAAAGCAAGAAATGTATGTACGAAAATGTATGTAAAATACAATTTAAAAAAAGATGTACTACTAGTAATATTAGGGGATCGTACCCGGGCTTCCCGGGTTGCAGAATATAGGTGAAAACAAATTTTTTTAATTGAAAAGTAATATTTTTTTTAATATGCAATATATTTTTTGGATTGCTCATTAAAAATAAAAAAGCATTTTTCATATGAAAAATATGAATTATACAATCAAATAAACTTCTGAAATTTATCAAAAGCGATTTTTTTCGTATTAGCCGCTTACTAAGAGTAATTAACCCAAGATTTTGCTGCATCCTTTTATTTTCTGATAATTTCAGAGCTTTAAGCGCGTCGCTCAATTACATGTCTGTTAAATTTGTGTTTTATTTAGATTATTTTATTTGTTTAATCATAGAGGAAGTTTTATTTTTGTTTACGGAACATTCGTCGTAAGAAAATGATGAACTCTTTATGTTGTTTTAAGGGCAAACGGATTAATCTTTCTTAATCGAGCATCACGCGATACAGATAAATTTAAAAATTAAACTCTCATAGTCGAAATCACCCTTTTTAAAAAACTGGTATTTTAATTTGATCATTTTAAAATCATTTTAACTCAAAACGTGAAGTCACGATTGTCAGCAAAATCTTTTCGTAAACAGTCGCACTCTTAACTCGAGATTCTAATTTCAGTACCGGAGAGTAAAAATTGCCGTAGTTTATGATTTTTGACACATTCGTGTTAAAAAGTTTAGTTTTATCTAAGAAAATCATCGTTTTATTTTAAATTTGACGTTATTTTCACTTACTTAAGCTTTTCACCTAGCGTCTGAAACTTGGTGCACATACAAAAGGGGAAAAAAAGTGTGGAAACTTTATGAGGAAAATGCGTGTTTTCAAAAGCGGTGCGTAATTTTCGGTTCAAAGAATATGTCCCTAATGGGATTTTGCGCCATTAAACCCTATACAACAATTTTTATCAACAATTTTGAATTTTAATCAACAATTTTGAATTTTTATAAAAAATTTTGAATTTTTATAAAAAATTTTGAATTTTTATCAGATAATCACATGAATAAAGATAAATATACCTCATTATTTCTCTCTTCTGTACGAAAGCTATATCATTACCATCATTTTGAAGAAGTTTCATAAGAATACTTTTAAAATTAAAAATAATTTCAAAATTGTGAAGAATTTCAAAGCAACTGGAGTGAAAATGACGCACTTCTACAAATTATATTTCAGTTTTATGAATTAAAATAGACGCTTTTTTTTTTTTTTTTTTTTTTTTTTTTTTTTAATGACGTCAAATGTATCCGCTAAAATATCCCACTTTTACGACTCCGTCTTAAACAACATATATAGAACGGTATGCAAATGACATCATTATCACGGAATAATACACAAACCCAGCAGAAAACAATGGCGCCATTTAAGAAGCTCGGCAAAACAATTTCGGGTATCTAATGATTTATATGACTTGATTTTTTGTTTATAATGCTCCATGTTTTATCAGAAGTCATTCATTTATATCTTTTCAAAATTCGGAAAATGCAATTACACATGGGTTAATAAAATTGCATTCTTTCAGATTTTTGATACGAATTAAGTAAACGCTGAGAATGACTGAGAATGCTGAGAATGCGTTTGTGCGATGAAATGATCGTCAATCTAAATAAAGATATTTTATCACTTTTTATAGAATTATTTAACTTAATCTGTTTGTAAGTGATTATTATACATGTTGTTATAATACATCACTTTTTTTCTTTTTTTAATTTCACTTTATGAAGTTTTAAGTGAAAATTTATTATTTTGTGTAAATTATAAATAACAATTATGATGTCGAATACCCCAAATGTATTTATCTTCAGGTAATTCCAATAGCATATCTTCGAAAATGAAATAAAATGTTAAAGCAGTAACGCCATATCTAAATTTTTAACAGTTGTGTAATTTTTTGATGCTCTCTATATAAATTTATCTGTAAAGCTCAAACGCAACGTAATTATTCCTTTGCATGAACGAAAATTAACAAATTATATTTCAAAATATTTTTTTTTCATTCTAGCAAATAATAATAAATTAAGAAAATGTCAACTAGAAATGCAAAAATAGTCTGAGGATCCCACATAAAACTTATGATGCATATAAAAATAATTTTTTAAAAGTAATCCTTAGCTGGACATTCATAATAATATCAGAATAAATTAAAATTTATTTTTATCGATATATTTTAGCTTCTTTTGTAGATAAGTACTAGGTAAGAAGTTATGCTATATCGTCGCCTCAGAGCAAACAGTAGGAGGTGTAGTAATAATGAACAAGTTGGAAATTGCTCGTCAAACGTGGCAAATGAGGTGCGTTCGTACTATAACTAGTTTAAAATTATTTTTTGCACTTCATATTGTACTGAATGTATATTTTTTGCATTTCATAAGTGCATAGTCTGTAACATCATTAAAATGCACTTGCAATAATTTTTTCCCATTGGCCGTAATGTAACGAAACACTTTTGACTCTCCCTGTAATTAAACTATACATCCGATTTTCATAAAATTTGAAATGTCTCCACAAAATGTTGCAACAATTATATGGGGTGAGACTCCATACATAACTCACAACTCACTTTTAGGACGAACACTGACATTTATTGAGACGAACACACAAACAAAAAATACAGATATAAACACTCTTCTCGTTCTTTAATTAGCTTAAAGTCTATAATTCAGGACGTCGTTGAATATTTCTGAGATTTTCTTACGTCGTGTAAATATTCAATCTTATTTCACCGAAATACGTTCTGTTCTTTTTTAACAAAACCTTGCGTCGTAAAACTCATTTCGTTCTCTTTACTTCTTCTACATTTCCACTTCACACAGCTTCGTTAAGGCCCGTTTCCTTTTTAATCTCGAAGCGGAAAATACGGGGGCACTCAGTCTGATGCAGGTGTTGCTTGCGAAATTCTCCACAATTATATATTTAAAATTTCACACCATTCGGAAGGCTTTAACATCATTCATGCACTTGCAATAATTTTTTCCCATTGGCTGTAATGTAACGGAACACTTTTGACTGTCCCTGTAATTAAACTATACATCCGATTTTCATAAAATTTGAAATGGCTCGACAAAATATTTCAACAATTATGTATTTAAAATTTCAGACCATTCGGAAGGCTGTAACATCATTAAAATGTACTTGCAATAATTTTTCCCATTGACCGCAATGTAAAGAAATACTTTTGACTCTCCCTGTAATTAAACTATACATCCTATTGTCATAAAATTTGAAATGGCTCGACAAAATATTGCAACAGTTATGTATTTAAATTTTCAGACCATTCGGTAGGATAGTATTTGCTCTGTTATATTCGGACAGACAGATAGACGGACAGACAGACGGACTGAAGGACGACCATAGGTGCTACGTATTTATATAATTACGAACGCACCTAAAAACGAGATGTCTGACTTATTGCTATGAATGACCGTGTTTGCATCTAATGGGAGCAACTTCTGAAACGCAAAGTTATGTTTAATACTATATCTCAGATGTGTTTTATAAAAAATTGTGTCTGCTATTCCACTAGATGCAGACACAGTTTTTCACAGCAGTATGTCAGACATCTCATTTTCGATTATTACTAGATGTCCTATTGTTGTTCTGAGGCGACGATATATAGGAAAATTTTCTGTATGAATAACACTTTTAGAATATTTTTACGATATGTGCCAACCGATCAATTGCATATTTAGTAAACTAAAATGTCAATGTCAGTAATAATAAACATTTTTGTATTTCATCATTTAACATTTCATTATTAACAAATAATATATTTATGAACAAATAAAATATTAAAAAGATAAGTTATTTTGTTCTAGTCAATTAAATACATTTTTATAGAAAATGTAAGAAAAAAAATATTATGCATTATTTCAGAATTGTAATCAAAATATCAAAAGGTAAATAATAATAATTTTATGAAAACAAATTTTTCAGACACAATTTCGTTTGGATTTTCATCGACAGCGATGTTAGTTTAAAAGTTGCAGAAAAATATAGAAATTTTCATGAAAAATCAAACACGTAAATCTATTTTTCTAGGAAAATATTAAACGGTCAAAGCTGCAACAATTCATCAATATGCTTAAAAGTTGTATATTGTAAAAAATGTAAAATTAATTAAAAAGGGAAAAAGAAAGTCCGAAGGCAGCATCGATCGCTTACCCTCCAGCCAGTGTGCGAGCACTACCTCGGCGCCAGAAAATCCGCGATGTGTAGAGCAAATTAATAGGTATTTTAAATATATGAGGAGCTTCGAACCCCCAATTTTCCAAAATCTAAGGTTTGTTTGAAGAAATCCTTTCACCAGTATAGTTAGGGATAAGAACTCTACAACATACTTTAAACATTTCAGGGGCAAAGCTCTTCCATCGCTAAAATGTTGAAATGGATGAATGACACAGGCATTTGCGAACAAATTTAATCGCAAATAAGAAAAGGCTATATTTCAGATACATAATGAACAGAAAATTTTTGTACCATAATTCTGGTGCCATTGTGGCATTTGGGAATTAAAATTAATTATTATAAACGTACCACTGCCCTTGAAATGGTTAAAATAATCAAAATCGGCGAGCACCACGTTTGGTGGTCCCCTTGTGCGAGTATGATCCTAGATTGCTTAAAGGCGGCTTTTAATCGAGTTATACATTTTCAAGCTGAACTATATTTAGTATCATATGAGACGTTTATAAAGTCGAAATAAAATCATATACAGGGTCACGCAAAGAACTGGATACCTTGCCTGTCGTATATGGATATTAATATCTGAAAGTGTGATTTCAGCAGTTTTAAGCATGTTTTTTGCGTTAATTTTTAGCTTAATATGTGGTGTGCATAAAAATCTGTAGGTAATATACAGGGCTGTACTGAATGATTTTAATGTTTCCGTCAATTGTTAGAAATTGCTGAAGGTGAATTTTGAACTGTGTTATGCATTTTCTTATTTGACTAAATTTCAGCATACTATGTAGAATGTATTCAAATCTATAAATCATATACAGGGCTGCACAAAAGAATTGGAGCACTTTTTCGGCTATGGACGGTAACTGCTGAAATCTGGCTTTCAAATTTATTATACGTTTTCTAAAACGTTTACTTAGGTGTGTCCTTTTTAACTTACTAGACAGAGAATGTTTGTTAAAGTATTCCGAAAGTGGTAGAATGTATAATTTATGCAGGACGCATGATTTTTCATTATTGTTTAACCGCTTCCCTTACCAATTTTTTTGAAAAGAAAACTGCCAAAAATCATCACATTTTTTGCAATTACATCATTGCATTTTATCATTTGCATTTCATATCACAAAACTTGGAAACTGCTAATGAAATATTATATAGAATTTATTATATTATATAAGAATATTTTGTTTATTTTTAAGCTTCAGGTCGAGTAAAAATGTCATAAAACAAATCGCAGTGACAAATTATGCCACGCCCGAGTTTTCTCGGAATAATAATTAATTGCAATATATACGAACCCGAGATAACTCGGGAAAATCTGGCTTTCAAATTTATTATACTTTTTCTAAAATGTTTACTTAGGTGTGTCCTCTTTAACTTATTAGACAGAGAATGTTGGTTAAAGTATTCCGAAAGTGGTAGAATATGCTTCATAATTTATGCATGAATGCATGTTTTTCATTATTTTTTAACCGCTTCCCTTACCAATTATTTTGAAAAAAAAAAAACTGCTAAAAATCATAACATTTTTTGCAATCACATCATTGCATTTTATCATTTGCATTTCATATCGCAAAACTTGGAAAATTGCCAATGAAATATTATATATAATTTATTATATTATATAAGAATATTTTCTTTATTTTTAAGCTTCAGGCCCAGTAAAAATGTCATAAAACAAAACGTAGTGACAAATTATGCCACGCCCGAGTTTTCTCGGAATAATAATTAATTATAATATATACGAAACCGATATAACTCGGGAGAATCAGGGAAGCGGTTAAGAATGAACCGTCTTTTTAAAGATCTATTTCTTACACTGAAATATGAAATGCTGTGGATTTAATGAATTAAATGTGCTAAGTAGAACGAATTATTTTAAACCTATCTTTTCAAATGCCTAGAAAATACATATAATTTTCTCCTGTGCTTATCTTCATTTTAATAGGCACATGAAAAAAAAATTCTGAATGCAAAACTAAATTTTTCATCCTAGATATTTAGTTATTGGTATTTGATCTCATACTAAATAACCTTTATTTTTTACTTTAACTCCAAAGTCCCCTTTTGAAGAGTAAGCCGTCTTTTTAAAGTTGTATCGCAGGACTAAAATACAAGATGCCATTGCCGTGGATTTAATGAAGAAATAAATAAAAATGCTAAGTGGAACGAATACTTTCAAAGATAACGGATATACATCTTTATTTCACGAATAATTTATGAAATAGCATGCATAATTGATTATCCGTGATGTATGCATTAACTTAATCATCGCTAGTAATGTAAGGAGTTTTAGAATGCGGGAGTGTTTAGCTCATTAGGATATTTTTAGAAATTTTTCTGTATCTGAATTTTATATATTATCATAAGATATATTTTGTCACGCTTTCAAAGATCCTGCCTATTTTGAAATTATGCGAATCTTTACAGAAAATACAAAACACGTTTAATGAGGTATAATAAAACAAAGAATAAGATTACAGAAATATTTCACTGATACGTAAATATGATATTTTGTTGTTGTTGTTTGATACTCTTAGATGCCAAATCCTACAACAGCAGCAGCAGAATCAGCAACAAAAAGAAATAAAACACATTTATAATTATTCACAGAAAAGGTTTTAAGGTTGAAAGTATTTTTTAACAGGAAATGTGTGATGACCGTCCTTTTTAAAACTTGTTACATTCCAAGAAGATTATATATTTTTTAACTTTACCAATCGATGTATCCTTTATAGGTGCGTTCGTAATTAAATAAATACGTAGCACCTATAGTCGTCGTTCAGTCCATCCGTCTATCTATCCGTCCGTCCGCTTATAACAGATCAAAAACTACCCAACTGAATGGTCTGAAATTTTAAATATATAATTGTTACGATATTCTGTCGAATCATTTCAAATTTTATGAAAATCAGATGTAGAGTTTAATTACAGGGACAGTCAAAATTTTTCCGTTATATTACGGCCAATGGGAAAAATGATTTCAAGTGCATTTTAATGATGTTATAGCCTTTCGAATAGAATGAATTTGATATGAACTTATTGAAATGCACTAAAATATACATTCAGTACAATATTGGACGCAAAAAATATTTATAAAACTAACTATAGTACGACCGCACCTCATTTGCCACGTTTGACGTGCAATTTCCACCTTATTTTAGGACTTATAGAGATTTTGTTTCGTTTAAACATGTACTAGGATGTATTGTGTTGTATTAGTATTCATGATTACTTAAGAAAGAATTGCACTGGATTTAAGGCTCTATTCGGAATGTTTTCGGTATACATTTCGATTTCGAAGAAGTGGTTGCGATGAAAACAATACTTCTCTCTCTATTGTTGCTCCGACGCCAACGATATCGAAATCATACCGACTGAGTTCAGAAACGGACCCTAAGAACAAGATTGTATTGGCGAATGAGACCTACTCCATTTGCATGAATTCTATGTGATTTCGGTTTTTGCCTCGATTGATTGCCTATTGTTTGCAACGCCATCTGTTCTTGCTTTTGGAACTAAAACTGGGCATTCCAGTTTAAAAAAATCTCCTGACAACTTACATAACCCTCCTGGGAGAATTTTTCTAATAGCTGCCACCATTTGCAAATTTTTGCATTTTAAAAACAGTCTCCATTTTAGGACACCCGTTATGTAATCGTTAACCTCGTCTTCCCCCCAACATTTAACATTTCGGTTAAATTAAATAACGCCAAAGAAGCAACACTACAATTTTCAAATACAGTGATTTTCCAAAGATTCAAAAATATTTTGGAACTGAGATTGGTCAAACATCGATTGCTCAAACAATTAGTTGCACCGTGTGAGAACTTTTACTTCATTGCACATTATATTTAAATAAGATGTGTTTATGATATCTTAAAACTAACTCCGCTTCGGAATTAACTTATTAAAGTAATGAATGACTAACCACATCACAAATATTCTAACGTCTCGTTTAACAAATTGGTTGACATACATAAAAGGCACGTCATGAAACTAAAAATATCTAAAAACTACATCATTAAACTTTTTTCACAATCTTACTTGCTTGTTTTTCTAAAAGATTGAACAGTCAGCTAAAATCTGAAATTATGTTTGGTATGATCGTTATAAATTTATAATTTAAATTCTAAATTTAGATAGTATTTAATATTAATGTAAGTTTAATGCCCTTTTGCATTATTTTTGTAAATAAAATTTTCATTCTGAATTTATATGAGAATGGTATTATTTTGGTAGATAATTTATTTTACCAGAATACATAAAAAAAGACTTCATAAGTGAAATATATCATCGAATTTTCTGTTTCTTTAACGATATTTTAATAAAGTAATCATTTAAAAATAAATGCATTATTATTATTATTATTATTATTATTACTATTATTCTTGTTATTTCGATGGGATTGATTAAAAAAAAAGACAATTTGATTTTAATATAAATCTAACATAATAATAAAAATTACTATCGCATTACGACTGTATTTTTAAATTAACAGAAAAAGGAAAAGAAGAATACAAAAAGAAAAACATAATGTATTTTTAACGCAACAGGAAATTAATCCTAATAACAAACTAATATTATTTATACTAGATTAATTTTAACACAATTATTCCAATTGGTAAATAAATCATATGAGACGTAAATTTCCAACTGGGCGAAAAATATCCGGACCAGGATTCGAACCAGGGATCTCTTGGCTCAAGCTGCCAATGCTCTGCCATCTGAGCTATCCCGGACTTCAGCATTAGCCAAGAGATCCCTGGTTCGAATCCTGGTCCGGACATTTTTCGCCCAGTTGGAAATTTACGTCTCATGGGATTTATTTACCAATTAGAATAATTGCGTTAAAATTAATTTAGTGTAATTACGTTTCGGGAGTTTTCTGAAGTTCCATTGCCTGAGATTTATTCTGATGAGCTGATTCAAATATCAGACCAGATGCTACAATCAATAAGCTTAGCTGGCTGAATTAGATCCACCAGATTCGTACGGGATAGCTCAGATGGCAGAGCATTGGCAGCTTCGACCAAGAGATCCTTGGTTCAAATCCTAGTCGGGATACTTTTCGCCCAGTTGGAAATTTACATATCATATGATTTATTTACCAATTAAAGTAATTGTGTTAAAATTAATCGTGTGTAATTACGTATCCAGCGTTTTCTGGAGTTCTATTAACTGCGATTTATTCTGTTGAGCTGATTCAAATATCAGACCAGATGCTATTATCAATAAGGTTAACTGAGTGAATTAGATCCACCAGATTCGTCCGGGATAGTTTAAATGGTAGTGCATTGACAGCTTCAGCCAAGAGATCCCTGGTTCGAATCCTAGTCGGGATACTTTTCGCCCAGTTGGAAATTTACATATCATATGATTTATTTACCAATTAAAATAATTGTGCAAAAATTAATCGTGTGTAATTACGTATCCAGCGTTTTCTGGAGTTCTATTAACTGCGATTTATTCTGTTCAGCTGATTCAAATATCAGACCAGATGCTATTATCAATAAGGTTAACTGAGTGAATTAGATCCACCAGATTCGTCCGGGGTAGTTCAGATGGTAGAACATTGGCTGCTTCAGCCAAGAGATCCCTGGTTCGAATCCTAGACCGGATATTTTTCTCCCAGTTGGAAATTTACATCTCATACACATCAGTATTATTTATATTGGTTATTTTGAGGCTAAATATTACGCCAGTATTGCAGTCATCGGAAATATTACAAATATTGGCTTTAACTTGGAAATATTTGCAATACAACGCCAGTATTTAAGAAATGTTGATTTTACATTGAAAATATTGACAATCAAATGGCGAACTATATTGCAGAAATACTGGCAAAATATAAACACATAATAATGGACTAAAAAATTATTTCATGTCAATAATCGATTTTTTTTTTTTGGGGGGGGGGGGGGAGGTGTTGATTGCAATATGTGCTTATATCTCCTAAAATCAAACCAATATTGGTAATGAATTTTTAGTGAAATATCAATATTGGTAGTATTTCTAAAGTTTTACATTAGAAATATTTGTAATGAAACAGTATTTTAGACATATCGCCTTTACATTGAAGATATCGGCAATGAAACGGCGAAATGTTTATAGCAAACATTGGGGCAATATTATCAAAATGTAAACACTACAGTATTTCATGTCAATATTGGGCAAGATATAGCCAATATTGGCCAATATTATTTTGCTTCTAGAATATTTACTGTTATTATAAGGATCTATGCACCTCTGAAATTTTACTGCGGGAATAAAAGTATATTGGCTAAGCTCTGTTCGAAAAATTGGGCCGAAATTAAGATGTTTTCTCAGAATGCGAAATTCCATAAATGAATACAGAAATGATTAACAAACATTTCAAAGTAAATGACTCTTTCAAGAGCTCATCAGTCTTTCAAAGCCTTCCAACGCGTCCAGAGGTATTGTAAATAAAAATAATTGTGCAAATGTTCAAGAAGTTTTGGATGATTAGAAATGTACAAATAGCGAATAGTAAGCGAATTTAATAAAACGACAGTAGAATGTTTCACGGTCGTAGAAGTACAGAAGCAAAGTAATAAGCTCTCTAAACATCAGTCAAATATAAACTCTATAAATCAAATATAAATAAGGACAGGATGTTTGTTAATAGTGAAGCTTAAAGGCAAATTGATTGAAAAGAATGTTTAACATTGAAAAAGTACGGACAATTTTTGGAAGATAATCGTTGTCTGATTAATAGAATACGATAATGTATAATGTCAAATGAGAAAGGGTGGGAGTACAGAACTTAAAAAAGGGGATTAAAGATACAGGAAAATGGAAATCGAAAAATGAAAATTGGCCCCAGCATATTTTGTTCTCGATATTTTCATGTCTATATAACTTAAGTTAATCCTTATTTTTTGAACTGGTCACAGATTTTTTTTTTTATAAGCATGATTAGTACTCAATTTTTTTTTAGTAACTTGATAAGAATAATATTTTTCATATCACGCGATTATTTATAAAATAACAATTTTAAGTATTTAACAAAAACAATGTTATACGAAAGGAGTTGAAAGCAAAATATATTTTATCCTCTTTTTCACATTGTCGATGGGGTACATACAGGGTGGTTCAGAACCATATGTCGAAAATGTAAAGGCAGGTAGAGGGGACCTAAATAAGCAGATTTCGTATAGGAATGTGGGTGCAGAAATACAGCGTTGAGGCAGTAGAGGGCGCTGTTAAGTTCGGTGGATGAAAGTGCTTCGCTGGCTTTGAATCTTCATTCCCTCACGGAAACATGCATCGTAACACCAATGAGGAGTTTGCCGATATGCATTTCATGTTTGGGGCTGCACAAGGAAATGGCTCACACCCAACTCATGTCCAACAGCTTTTGAGCTTGTCGAAGGACTATCCTCTACTGTGCGTAAGACTGCTTTTTTCGCAGCAGGAATTCTGCGATATCTTAAAATGCCCGTATCACGCCTGGAAGCATAAAACGATCTACTCGCGCACAACTCCTGATGAAGATGCTCAAATGTTCAAGGATCCGGCAGAATCCTACCTGGGAATCGTTAACCCAAACCTTTTGAGCAACCAATCCATTTCCTTGAGCAATCCCATGCATGAAATGCATGTCGGCAAGCTCCGCATTGGTGTAATAATGCATATTGCTCGAAATCCGTGCGGGAAATGACGATTCAAGTCAACGAAGAGCATTCATCCGCTGCATTCAACAGCGCCCTCTACTGCCTCAACACTGTATTTCCGCACCCACATTCCTGTACGAAATCTGCTTATTTAGGTTCCCGCTACCTGCCTTTACATTTTTGATTTTGAGTTCCGAACCACTCTGTATAAATTTGTTTTATTCTGTCTGTATCCTAAGAAAGTCGCTATCCATATTATGCTACTCCCATTTCTTATGGTGCAGAATATCTTAAAAGAGCAATAAAGAGAGTAAGAAGAATATATAATGAAGGCACTATGTAATGTAAACATTTTATTTTCAATGTAAAAGAATTAACATAAACGAAAAATCTGCAAATGAAGAAATCTTTTAACCGCATCTATTTGAAAATTACAACAAATACACAGACGAAGGCACTCGTTTTTTAAGATGGAAATAATTGAATTTTTTGTTGTGGAAAATGAGTTTCTTTTATCATAAGTCCTTATCTTTTTAAGTATTATTATCTGGATAGAACAAATATTAAAATTTTAAAAGAAAATGGTTTGTATAAATATATTAAGAATGTTTTGTATATGGTTTTAGGGTATTTTTTTTTTTTTAACACATAATCTAGCAAAGTATAAGAATTTTTTTTTCAGTTATACTGTAGCTTTCGTTTATTCTGCAGTTAAGTGTGTTATTAAGTGCGTTTTCATTTGTGATAATGCATTTTAACCTAATTAAATTTTATTATATTACGTGATGCATATGATTTTTAAATAGATCATATACAGGGCTGCATAAAAGAATTCTTAAGCATTACAGGTCCTGGGAATGACTTGTTGGCAGATTGTTTTATGTGAGCTTTAAATAGTATCATTTTTTAGATAAAGTATATTTTGGTACCTTAAGCTATGTTTGAAGAATATAAATGAACTCGTGTACAGGGCTGCACAAAAGAAATTGGATACTATGTATAAATCACCAGCTATGAATGTTAATTGCAGGAAGTGTGTCTTGAGTTATGTTATACGTTTTTCAGCTGAATTAAATTTTAGTATAGTATGCGATGTGTATAAAACTTTATAGATCATATACAGGACTGCACAAAAGAAAATTAGAATGTTTTTCCCACTATAGGTAGTAATTTCTAAAAGTTGATATTTAGCTGTGTTATGTGTTTCCTAAATTGTTTGTTTAGGTATCAACTTTTACCAAATGAATTTTGGAAGTTTTGGAAAGTACTTCATAATCAATACTTGATGCATAATTTTTCTTTTTTGTTTACTTTAATAATTAGTTTATCAGTTTCAATAATATTTATTATCAGTATTACTATTTTAATCTACGATTCTTAATATTAATATTTTTACAAATTGAATTCTCAGTACGTTTTGTTAACGCTAAATAATTATTACGACTAACGCGAATAAATAGAAAAGTACATACGAGGATATTTTTGATCTACTGAAAGATTTATGTGTGTATTTCACGCCTACTCATATGCAGCAAAATATCACTTGTCAAATTATGAATACATATTTGTAAAATATAATTGTATATATAACATACTTAGAATAACACGATTTATATATCAAATAATATACATAATATTTAAAGCGTTAAAATACTAAATAAACTTGTCAATGCTACAGATATATTCTGAATACTCTATGTCAAGTTCCAGAAATTCATTATAAATCGGAATCTACTTAACACTCATCATCAGAGAACATTGATGTATATTCTAACATATAAGTAAATCGCATCTACCTTGCCTAATGCAGCATGTTTCATTAACAGCTGACAAAATCCAATTTCGGATAATTTCTCAATCTCATTAAGCTCATAGTTGAGACAGGCAATATATATATGTGCGCATGCGTACGCCTGTAAGTACAGACGTGGAAATAAATATCCCTTCCCCCGCCAAACACATACATACGTTAACTTAGTCTTCAAAAGAAATTTACCACAGAGATTTTATTTTATTTTATTTTATATAAAAATAGTCGCCAATACTAGTCCGTAATCAAGAGGTTAAATGTTGTAAAGCAATTAATGTTCGGAGAGCGTCTAGATATAAAAAATTTACCAAATTTGTTTTTTCAAACGGTAACACCCTTTTTTGACACATAAAGAAAATTTTCGACATCTTGTCTATCTGTTTTCCAAAATTTCCCAGATATTACCAAGATTCAAACTGCACGAATACATATATAAGAAACTAGATACAGTAAAACCTCTGAATAGCGTGCACTCCGGGAGCTCGGAATTCGTCCTCTATTCAGAGGTATCCGTTATGCAGATGTAAAAATGTACAGATAGATAGGTGTAGAGCATCGGAAAAGTGTCCACTAAATTGAGGTGTCCGCTATTCGGGAGTGTCCGTTATGGAGGTTTTACTGTAACTTGTTCTATGTTTTCCCTCTTTTCTTTTAATAGTCCCTTCTTAGTTTTATTAATTTATATTACGAATGATAAAGTTACAATTATTACTACTTTAAATTACAATTCTTGGCATAAATATTTTTATAGATCACTATCTTACGGTTCTGTTAAGGATAAATAATTATTAAATTTTGCAGCGATAAAAGTGAATAAATGCAAAAATACAATGTAAAGATTTTTTGAACAACTAAAACATAGCAAAATTACATTGTATCTTGTCAAATTACGAGTATTTAGAGTAAACGGAACCTGTGTATAACAGAATCCTGTTTTACCCTCCATAGTGTCAACAGAAGGAATTCCATAAAAATCTATCTGCTAAGACAGTAACCTGTCTAAAACGGATTTTTTTTTCTGGTAATGAGCGGTAGCATTTTCCTAACTTTACTATATTTCTGAAATAACATTTTTAAAATAATAAGTTTATAAACAGATACAATTTATAAACAATTCAAACAATGCATAACATTTAACGTGATAAGCTACCAAAAACAAAAGATGTTCTTAATAGAGTCGGGTATTTTGAATATTCCACGTTCAGTTTCTGAATTTCAATATAAAACTAGCACTCGTCATTACAGAACAATGCTGTATATTCTAACAAGTAAGTAAATCGTATCTACTTTGACTTAATGTGGCGTGTTCCATTAGAGGCTGCCAAACTCCAATTACAAATAATTCCTCAATCTTATGAAGTTCCCAGTTGAGACACACGCAAAGCTTCCATCAACCTACTAGATAATCATATCGACCGAAACGTAATTTATAGCAGAATGATCATGCATATTAAATGTTATTTTTCAAAGGAAGAAAATGCAATCTTTTCGCGTCTATTAAATGATAAAACAACTGCTATTCAAAGCCTTTTAAATAATATATTTGAAAATTTAAACTATTTTTTTCATTCATCATACTTGACAGGATTTCACCTAATGTGTAATAATTTGCTCACTTTATATATATATATATATATATATATATACGAGGTGTCCTAAATTAAAGTACACATTTCAGAAAGACTTAATGCAAAAACTATGTCAGAAAGTCGTGATGTTTGAGGTGTTGATGTGAGTTTTCTCTAGTGTATATAAAAAAAAACAGTTCCAAAAGCAACCAATAGAGGTCGCGTAATATGTTTGTACACATATATAACATGAACAACAAAATTTTTCCGTTTAATGAGGACGAACATTTTTAATACGATATTCACCCTTCACTTCTACCAACTGGAACTGTAATATAATATGTTCAGTGATTGATTGTAGTATATGCATAAGGATATTACGCATATGACGTACTAAGACGGAACATATCAAGTCTTTGGCGAATTTCCAGAGCCAAAAATTGCATTGATTCAAATATGGCGATCTTGCAGGCTTAGCCCGAGCAATGATTCTGTCATAAAGGAAATGGCATGCAATGCAAATAACAATTCAAATTCTATCTTACGATTTCAGATGATAGCAGACAATGGTTGCTACCATACTGAACATGTTTTGTTCTCATCAAATGGAAAAATTGTTTAGTTCCTGTTAAATATTGTGAACTGACTTATTATACGCCCTACATTGATGATTTTCAGAAGCTTTTTCTTCATAGAAAAATCCCTATCATCTCCTTACGAAACTCCCCAAGTATCATGACGTTTTGATGAATAGTTTTGCTTTTATCCCTTTCGAAACTTGAAACAGGCACAAGTTGCATATATATGTACATAGACGAAGTTCGGGTATTATGGAATACCATTTACATTTTTATTTTTAAGTCAACATAAAAAAAATGAGATACATTAAAAGTTAGTAAAAACGAACTTTGACTATTTCTGAACACATTTTTAATGCGTTCAAAGTCGAAGAAAAAATGTATATCAATATTTAGCTTAAAAAAAAGTTACACTTTTCGTGTAATGGCAACCAGTCGGGAAATATGGAATAGGGTTATAAAGAATATGAAAATGGCAAAAGAACCCACGATTTATAATAATAACGAAAATAATGTAATAAGTAATCATTAGTACATCTATAAATCATCAGATTTTCTGAAAAATTGTTTTAATTTTTGCAAAAATATAAATAAAGTTTATTATCGCGGCCTTACCACAGCCCACATGACTCCCACATCAGGCATTATATCCATTCCTCCCCTATTCCACTCTCTGAATATTTTTGATTGCAAAACAGGCACACTGCATCTTCCCAATCTGGTGTACAACCTGGTAAAAATCCTATTTTATGATATGTCGGAGTGGAATGATTGTTCGTCTTCACTAGACAAGTCTTAAAACAGTTGTTTAGCTGATATTTTATATTACCCGACACACCATCTTGAAAAACATAACCTCTTCACTCGTCAACATGTTTAAGCAGAGGAAAACTGACGAACACAGCAATAAATATAACTATTTCGACTTTATACTGAACTTGGTTAAGAGGCTACTTCAGTCAAATGGAAAGACGCATTCGCTAATGCTAATCCTATGGAAGAAATTTATAAAGATATCTCGGTCGCATTTCAATATTTTTAAATAATTTTTTTTTGCATTGTATAGCTGAGATTGATCTGTATGCAGGCCGTTTTTTACTTTTTCGATTTTGATTACAGATATTTTTATGGGGATGCTTTTACTTTCGAAACCGGTTTAAAAATGAAAGTGTCCTCATACGAAATACCTGTAAACAAAATCGAAAAAGTAAAGAGCGACCTTTGTACAGATCGATCTCAGCTATACAAATGCAAAAGAAATCATTTAAAAATATTGAAATGCGACCGAGATATCTTTATAAATTTCTTCCATAGGATTAGCATTAGCGAATGCGTCTTTCCATTTGACTGAAGTAGCCTCTTAACATCACTGTCAATGAAATTTTATAATTAATACGAATTTTATCAAATTTACCTGCCGAAAATTGCAAAAATTGAGAATAAGATTTTATTTCACCGCGTCACTCGAGCAACAGGTATCCAAACAAACCTGAACACAGTTCCTCATGGGAGTACTAGGAAGTCGTTTGACAGTTTTACGCTTAGTTGCAAGGCCGTGTGTGCCAGATACTGAAGTATTCCATGTTGTCCGACCATTCCATAATACCCGAACTTCTTCTACCTATACATTTTCTAATTTTTACATACAAATTATCGTAAGATTAGTTCCTTTGATAGTTATACGTAAACATTGGTTTTTTTACTTTGCTAGAACAAAACTGATCTTTTGCTCCGATTTCCTGTAATAGAATTTTTGTAATCTGTGTTTTAAATATTTATGTAGACTACATAAGTTTCATTTCAATTAAATTTACAGCGACTTATTTAAGAAGAAATAATTGCTCGATTTATTTACACAAAAAAAAATCACAGTTTTGAATTATCAAGTATATTTATAGTTGAGAAATTACATTTAAGAGGAATAAAAATCAAAAATATATATATAAAATATAATCAGGTAAAAATATATTAATGTAGAAATATTATTAAGCATAAAATATTTTAAATTAATTATTAAATTGCTTCTTTAATGTACATTTTGCTATGGATAAGATATATGGTGGATGTTTTGTGGCATATAAATGGTGCTAAGTATACAAGTTTTAGCAGTAGTATATTAAGTTAGTTATTTAATTTAAATTTTATTGCGAACTATCTTTTTTAGCGGAAAAATACGCTACGCAATAAATATATAATGTCTATAATGAGATAAAACATCCTGATCAAATAAAGTTAACACAGTCAGATATTCTGAATATTCCATTTCGGGTTCCCGAATTTCAAAACAAACTGGATTTAACATTCATTATCAGAGAACACTGTCGTGTATTTTAAGAAGTGAGTGAATCGCATCTACTTTCACTTAATGTGGCGTGTTCCATTAGTAGCTGACAAACCCTAATTCCAAATAATTCCTCAGTCTCACGAAGTTCCCAGTTGAGACACACGCAAAGCTCCCATCACCTTACTAGATAATAATATCGAACGAAACATAATTTACAGAAGAATGATAATGAATATTGAAACCCTTATCGGACGCTAGCTTTTTTTGCATGATTCTATTTTTACATTCTTCGCACCAGTATATTTAAAAAATAAAATTTGTAGTATAATTATTTTTCACATATAATCTATTAAGAAAAAAAAATACTTGTTTTAAACTTGATTACCTTACTAATGTTATTATTTTTATAACTTTTCTTTTCTTTTTTTTAATGTTTTATTTGAGTTACCAGACTGGGCGGTCGCCGTCCTCTTTTTCTCTTATTCTACCTTTGTATATTGTTTTTAATTGCACAGTTAGTTTGAACTCTCCTCATTTATAATTTTTACTATACTTTTTTATTAATCTTTCTTGTAACTAATTACAAATTTCATTTGTAAATATGTAAACATTTTTTTTTTTAATTTTTCCTCTTTTTGCACTGTTGTTAAGCATTTATATATTGCATTAAATAAAAATGTGCGGTCTCTGAAAAGTGTCTTTTTTTTATGCCGGGGCATCCCTATGGTAGCTTTTTCGCCTGTTTAAGAACTGTCCAGTATGTTAGGAACTAATGGACATTTTTTCTCTCATATATTGTTATACTAGCATTTGTAGTGTAAGTTTACTTACTCTTAAACTTTTTTTGGTGGCTACCAGCCGCGTTTAAACTTTCTTCATGGCTTCCATTGCATTGAAACACGCACTACCTCTATACCGGATGTAAAGTTGCATGGCAACTAGGGATTCCAGAAACTGACTACATTACTTCATTGTTCCATTTCGTCTAATTAAAAGTAAAAAGTTTTATTTACAAAAAGTGGTGCCATTCGAATTAAAAATGTGTAAGAGATGCTGATCTCGGTGTCGCGTAGGAAGAGACATAGGACCGATAAGGGTTAAATACTACTTTTTAAAGAAGGAAAAATACCTTTTTTTTCACTGGTTAATTTCTAAGAAGCGGTTAAAACAGCTGTTCAAAACATTTTAAATAATATTTTTAAAGTATAGTGGGTATTATCATATTTGGTCTTTAGTATATCTTTGATAGTTTCATTTAATAAAATTTTAACTTTTATCAGACAAACCTTTTTCTAAAGCTAAAAACAACTCAACTTCCTAAGGATAGGAAAATGCAGATTTTTTACCAAGAAAATTATTAAAACAGCTGCTACTAAAAATCGTTTTAAATAATATTTCTAAATAAATCATAACTTTTGCCTTCAGTGTAATATTGAATTCCTTGATTTTTTTTTACTTTAAGTTTAAAAAAACTAACTAAAACTACTAAAACTTTAACTTTCCCATTTTTTTTTTTCCTTAATCAGAATTTGAACTAGAGTTTAAAATGCTAGAGTCAAATTGACATGCAATTGATAAAACAAGAAATCACACTTAAAAAGTATGATTATATTTTGAAAGTTGTAAGTTAATTCATTTTGTTTTAAGGAGGTAAGAAAAAAAAACACTTCCTCTTAAAATTTTATAATACTGTTTGCAAATTCCATTATCGAATTTACAATATCACTATTATTTTTACATAAGAAAAAGAAAAAGAAAAAGAAAAGAAAATACACAGCCATGAAAGAATAATGCCAAGTATGCCACTAAAATAAAAAACATTTGTTTTAAATAAATTGTGTGCTAATAGAAAAAATTAAAAGAATAAATACTGATATTCACGCATGGTTAAAAATCGGCAATCAACAGAAAATGCAAACTTTGGAAAAAATGGTAAAAACGGTCTCAAAAAATTTAAAATGCTTTACTTTAATTTTACCAACATTGTAAACTGTTTGTGATCGGCTTATAAAATGCAGCGTAAAAGACCATATGCCTTACGCTTCAATACTACATGCAGTGTAAATCTACGTTTCATTAGATTTCATTCATCATCATCATTGTTTTTTTTTATTACATATTTTAAAAAATATTTCACTATTCCAAAAACTTAAAACACAATATTTGGTAATGCACTGATTTACGCCTTAAATACGAATCAAACGTGAACTCTATGTGCGCTTCATGTTAATTTATAGGTCGTATATTAATACTTTACTTTCCATATTTATCTAATACCAGTAGACCTGCTCAGCTACACGGGTCCAGGATAATAGCCTTAGATATACCTAAAATTATCAAACCGTATCCCACGATTGCTGTAAATATCTCTCGCTATGCTGGTCGGTCTTTCAAAACGAATATTTTTCTACACGTCACATAAACAAAACAAAGGTTTCCGACCCCGAGGTCACGTGAGTCGACATAGCAGGGATTTTTTGCGATAAAGGGGTTACTTAGAAAACCAATGTTTTCTTCGGTGGAATTTCGCGGCATTCCAGAGGGAAAAAAGGTAATGGCCTTACTTTATGTAATAATTCATTTAAAATAAGGTAACTCCGGGAGAGTCGCCGCATACGGGATAGATGCCGCACCCCTTGTATTTCTTGTAATTATCGATAGATGGTCGTCAAACGCGCAGTATAGGTGCGCAATGAGATTATTTTAACCAGTGTATAGCATGAATCCCATTTCGAAGTTTACTTGTAGAAGTACAATCCTTAATTTGACGTAAGTGCATGAATTCACTGTCCAAACTTTTAAACACGTTATGTTTAAATGCTTTTCATACACTAATTACTAAATGCAGGCATGATTTCGAAGTCAAAACTAAGTGTAGCGTTTGTATAGAGTACTGTGTGTATGGTTACGATATTCTTCTTAGCGATGGCAGGTAACTGTGATGACCGACGTCTGCACCATGCAAAATTGGATGCATGCCGCGCTGCTATTCCGGTATACATGCCGCAGTTTCTTTTGTGCGGGATGATTAAGTGTTATTAACTTTTCCTTTTCTTTTTGCACAGACTAACCATGTTAGGCGTGTTATCAAGTTTACAAAAACCAAGGAGAAAAAGGGAAAAAAGGGGGGGGGGCGAGAAAGATGCAAGTCAAGATGATAATAATGAAAAATTGGATTACGCGTAACGCAGATGTTCTTTGCAAACTACTCCAAAAAAGAGGAAGTGTAATTGGCTTCGTTGCATCATGTGTTTAAATGTAGTTACATAAAGACTGTGCTTTTTCGACACTTTTTCTGTAGATTGTAGTCGAAAAAACAGGTCTCTTAACCCATTCGGGACCATAGGTGTATATAAGCACCTTCATAAAGAGCTTACAAAATTTGTTTCTGGTACCAGTAAAAAAGAAACGTAATATTTGTTTTGTTTAATTAGAGCATTTTCATGATTATTTAAGAAAAGGTAACTTCTTTTTAAAAAGTGGTACCAGCAGCCGAATAAAATTTGTGTAAAAACCACCGGTCCCAAAAGGGTTAACAAATAAATTATGTAAACATAATTTTACTTTTTTTCTTTTCCCTTTCTAATACATTGATGTTACGTTGTTGCTGAAATAATAATTAAAATTTAATGTAAAAAAAATAAGTCGGTAATTTTAATAGTGAAAGTAGGCAACAATTATTAATTTGAATATACTAATACGTTTCATTGTACTCATTTAGTTTCATTTTGTTATTACACCGTTAATTATAGTCCAGATATGAATATTTTTTTAATATTTTTATTTATAATTTCATTCTGTTCTTATTACAAGCACAGCATAACTACCGCACAAGTGCGGCGTCTCAGACTGAATGTACGAGTGACGCGCCGCAGTGTAATGTTTTAGAAAAAATTTGTTAAAAAATATTAATAATTTGTTTTGATTTTTTTTTCTTTGTCGCACTACACGTGTTGTATATTTAACATTAAACAGCACAGCATGATTTCTTTTATTTTATGTCCACCACGGGACTTTATACACAAATTAAAAAAAAAAATGCGGCATAAATCCCGGAATTACCCTATTCATCTTTAAAAAAAAAAAGTTTTTGATTGATTTCCGAAAGTCTGTTCCATACAGGTGTAAAAATATAAGATAAATGCATAAGGCATCGATTAAAAATTGGGCTAAAATATATACATATTATTTAAAAAAAAAAAAAAAAAAAAGAAAAATACACATTATTTTTTCACTTAATCCGTTGTGTCACATTGTTACATATCTGCAAAATACGCAAAAGTAAATGTTACTTATACAGTGGGCTTTAACAGACGATTTTATTAGCCCCCGGAACGGTATGCTATTTCTTTCTCCCAGCTTATTTTGTCTCAAAAAAATAACTTTACCTTACAGACGCCAGCAATAAACAAAGCAGATGTATCATTCTACGATTAAATGCTCTACAGCAATTTTTTTAATTTCTAAGCATCGCACATTTTCAATTTTTATACCGTCGTATTGGGAAAAAAAGTATTTTTAAATGCAATTTGTTTGAAAGCTGTATCTCCATTTATTTTTGAAATATTAATTTTTTTGTAGTTTTTAGCACCATTTCTTTAATTTTGGAAACTCAAGTACTCTATTTATATAGAAAGTAAAGGGAAAATAGTTGACAAATAGCAATTATATCTTTTTGTTGCTGTTTTCTCATAACAACCGAAAGAAAATGTGATTAAAATACTTGCTATTTTGAAAAAAAATATATAAATATAAACGATCGAAATATAAACGATATTTCTGTTAAAACACGGAGCTATTATAAACTATATTTAATTTTAAGTATTTATATTAATGTTACAAAGAAATGAATGCCTATGAATCATTAGATAGCCTTTTTTTTACGAGTTTCTTTAATGACGGCATCTTTTTGCTGCATTTGTGTATTATTTTGCGATAGTGACATCCTATGCATGCTTTACTGTAGATGTTTAAGAGTGGATCGTAAATGTGGAATTCTTAAGCGGATGCGAATGACGCCATTTTACATAAAATAAAAGTGCGTGGTTTAAGTCTTAAAATTGAAATAGGTTTTGTACTATTTATATATACATTTTTTTTTTTCCATCGAAGTGACACTAAATTCTGAAAAAGCAGAAATCCTCTTTTCTAGTTTATTGCTAATTTCTCCGAATACAGCAATTAATAAAAATCGTTCATACAATTCTCAACGGATGGCGATACTGAGTTTATTTTTCATACCAAAATTTTATTTATCATTTGAGCAGTTTCGCATCGTTATTGCTAAAATGAACTTAGTAAATTTTGTAAAATTAAAAAGGATGAAAAAGTTTAAAAATAGATTTTTTTACAAATATAAATCAGTATATTTTACTATTTTGTATTATAAAATTGACAATATTTATGAGAAGTGTGTATTTTCTGTTAATTGTAGATATGAAAAAAAAGTTTTAATCATTTTTTTTTTTTTTTTTTTACATGCTTCAATTGATCTATTCTAATATGTGAGTAAGTATTTTTCGAATTGGTGTTGTCACAAAAAGTTAAAAAAAAAAAAAAAAAAAAAAACGGAAATCGCTTTATGAACTTCGAAAAATACTTTATTGAAAATAAGACGAATTTTACTATAATATTGGGAAAAAATACGGTATTTGAATGTCAAAATTGACGGTAAACTGCCGGAAATACGTAAATTGCTTCATTCAATATAAAATTTAAAAAAAACAAAAACATCAAAATATCTAAAATCTGATCAGGTGCATATAGACCTGCCTTCGTCTATATTTATCCAAATTTCCAGACCTCTACGTACGGTACATTTCAAGGGCCTCCGCCAACAAGCAATTAGACCGAAACACACAAACTTACAGACACAGACGAAATCTTTCTTCAATTAATATAGATTTACGTAATGTATTTTAGGTAGCTGTATAATATGATCATTGCTGTTACTATATTTGCTATCACACGTACTATCATGTAGGGATGCACCGAATATCCGGCTTCTGCCGGATATCCTGCTTATCCAGTATTGAAACCGAATATTCGGTCCGGCCGACTACTTTCATATCCGGTTGCTGGATAGTGATTTATTTTTAACATTATCTGAAAAATTTAGTGCAAATTTAATTATCTCCATACTAACATTATCTTATTAAAAAGAACGCTAACAAAAAGAAATGCTCATATATTTTCACAAAAATGAGATTTTAGGGTTAAATATATATAAATGAAAATACAATATTTAAAATATGATAACTAAGTATTTATAATTAAATTCTATTGAAGGCAAGTTATGAATATTAGTTCCTGAACATTAGGTGCTCAGTATTGTCAGACTGTTAATCTGCTATGTTTTTATCACAAATATTTCCTGCTACAGTGTTCACCCCTCTGGTGGTCTATTTTTCTTGTGTTTTTAACATTTGTAAAGCAAAAATGATTTTATTGAACCTTTTTTCACCATTTTGTTTATGGATGGAAGACCAGCTGTATTAAAATAAAAGATTATGAAAGGATTGTGCCACTTTCTTGATACATTCACTGTTTTCTTTGTACTACAAAACAAGGTACTTGCAATGATGAGCTTCTCTATTTAAATTCTGTTAAAAGACATTTGTCATAGGAAAAGTAAGTAATATGTATGTATGTATGAGAAGAAAAAACTTCTTCAAAGTAATTATAAATGAACTAGATTTATAAGTAAGAAAAACAACGAAATATATGTTTATCTTTCTATGTACATGTACAATGACACACACACAAAAACAACTGTATATTAGAATGAGCAAAATACAAAGCATGATTAAATTTTAGTATTTAATTACTATAAAGCATTTGTTTTTAAGTAACTTTAAACTAATAAATGAATTTGAATGTATTATTAATATTTGAATGACATAAAATTATAGTAATTAAAAGTTTTTTCGCCTATAAAGAAGTGTAAAATAGAAATATTAGTATTGAAATTAAAACTTAGAATGTATTCGGCCGGATACTGAATATTCGGTAAAATTTTCTACCGGATATTCGGTATCCGGAAAAATCCAGAACCGGTGCATCTCTGCTATCATGTAATAGACAATTTTCTCATAAACAGGTTTTTCAATGCAAATGGTCGAAATCACACCGTATAACGATTTGCCTTTCATAGGTGCATGAAGGACGAACTTATCACTCTTTGTATCTCCTACGCTTGATAAGAGTGCTGCACAGTTCTTGCTGAACCCGATCCGAACCAGAAATGTCTGCTTGCAATGCTTACAGTCAGCTCCAACTCCGACCCGATCCGAAAAAAATTTTCCTCGAATCCGAAAGATTCAAACCAAAAATCGGCCCGATCCCGAAGTAAGATAAATTAATCCATATTCTAATACAATTACGGAAAAGTAGTCCACAATTACATCGTTACTATCAATTTTACATTTTTTGCATACAAATGAACATATAAACAGTTATCAATATTCAAATATATAGTTTTTCTTCTAATTAAAAAATTGCAGGACTTTCTTTAGAAAAATCGGATCAACCAGAATCCGAACCGAAAGAATCAAAAGTCAACCCTAAATAAACCCGAACTCGAAATCTTTGAAGTCCACCTGACCCGCAAAGAATAAAATTACCGTCAATTACATCCGACCAAAACCACGGTGCAGGTTTGAGTAAAATCCGGTTAACCGACCCGAAGCAGACTTACATGCTAGACATCAACTGGAATTCCATCAATTAGAGCATTCTACAAAATAGTTCTTCTAAGATCTCGATCTAATGTGGTTATTTCTCGCCAAACATTGTTGCTTCAATTTGTTGATTCTAAATAACCCTACTCACTGCACGAAAAAGCTGCTTCGAAGCTGGAATTTCAGTCATTTCAGGCCGGGAAGCGGTTGCACAAAACCATCACCTTATCGAGTTAACGGCAGAAATTCCAGGATTAGTTATAACTCGATTCGCATATTAAAATGCAACTGGTCTGCAAAGTCATATCTTGGTGGAAAACACCAGAAAACCTGAATTTAGGGGTTGACTAATAGGTTTACCATTGTGTTTTCCTGTTCCCAGTCCTCCATGTTTTCATACCTTGGGTGCAGGAAAACACAACTATAAACCTACCGATCAACCATTAAAATCGGTTCTGCAGGTAGTTTCCACGCAAGATATGACTTGCATACCAGTTGCATTTTAACATGCTAATCGAGTTCTGTATAATCCTGGAATTTCAGTCATGAACTCAATGAGTGTGGTCTGTGCAGCCGTCTATCGGTGTATAGTGAAGAGGCAGTATCATATATTTCAGATCGCACGATGGTGCGTATGATACAAACTTTATTCAGGTAACGCCCTCTTTTCTGCATTAATAAATATTTGTGCTAATTTCAATAATAATCCTATTCTTATACTTAATCAATGCACAATACATATTAAAAATATGTAATTTGCTGACACCTAATGTTAATTAAAATCTCTTAAGGCGTGAAAATTTACGATACTTAATATGATATTGATTTTCTGACGAAACATACATTAATTCTTATTGACTCTTACATCCTTAGAATTCCCCAGTTTATTAATAATCAAGCATGAAAATGAAATATTGAAAAATCTGGTTAAATATAGAGATATAGTGAGAAACTTTGTGGTTTTCTGATACAAGGAGTATATGGGCATAAAATTTAATTTGGCCAGAACTGTACGTTTGCAAAAATACTTAACATTTAAATACAGGGCGGACATGCCCGTAGTAAGTTTTAAAAATCATAAAAAATGATATAAATTACATATTGCATTAAAATCAATTATCAAGAATTAAACTAATTATTGGAGATCGACCGAAAATTCGTTTACGTTTTTGGCACAAAATCTGAGTTTCGTCGAAGATTCGTTTTCGGAGAAAATGCCACCAAAAATACGGCCGGACCGAAACTATCGCATTTCTTCCTTTGAAAATTTTCAACATTACGCATTGATTTGAGCTGCAACAAATCAAATGAGACTTCACTGTTTATAATTATCAGTCATGACTGACTCAAGACGAGAGTGAAAACTATAAAGCAAGCAATGGCTATATGACTAAACTTTGAAGACGCTTTTCACGCGCTTATTAAAAGCTGCAGACTTAACAGTAATAGAAAATTTTTAGTTTGAAACCGCAGAAGTTTTCCGAATACTCTTGGAGAAAGTTACATTTACAAAAAATTATAAGAGATAAATCGGGGTATGTATAACTAAAACTTTTTTTAATTAGATGAAATTCGTATAATTAGAAAATCATTCTGTGTCGTAGACGAATTAATTACATTTTATTTTATTTGAAAACAAAAAGTTTTAGTGTCAGAGGTACAGACAGCCAGCTTGGACTACATATATAATCGCACGTATAATTAATTAATAATTCTGTATATTTATGTATGCATTACTTAAAAATTTTTTAGACATTTTCGTTTTCGTCCAAAAATAGGAAGATTACCGAAATTCGGTTTGGGTTTCAGTTTCAATCTTAAAAACCTGTTTCGGATCCTTATTAATTATTAAGATGCGGTATTTTTAACGTAAAAAATGTAGCGGTTTGATAGGGAGCACCAACATGATTTCATAATGTCCAGAAGTGTGCAAATGAGGATGATTATAAAACCACTGACTACTGGATGGATTCTTTATTTCCCCCAAATCATCAATTTGGTGTAGAACAAGTTACTGCGTTCCCGATATCATTTTCTTACTTAGATGTTTTTGTTGTCCGAATTTGTGAAAGACACTTACTATACGAAATTCATAGGTAATACTTGTTCAGTAATTTGCCTTATGTACCAAGTTGATAATAAGGAATCCACGGGGTAGTTTTTTCTTTTATAATCATCCTCATTTGTATATTTCTGGTAAATACATTTCCACCAGCACTTTCTATAGGTAAATTTATAAACTAGACCCTTTCTTGCTGTTAAAAAAACTTCCACATTCTGAGAATGTTTTAAATGTTAACCGTATTTCTGTAAAAATATGTAATATTGTTTTAAATATATATTTTTTAATTTCATATGGCCTATTCCAGGGTTGGCGAACCTATGGCACACGTGCCAGAGTTGACACGTAAGCTAATTTTTCTGGCACGTGAAAAATTTTAATTTGGTAATCGTTATACAGATAAAATCCATTTTTTATTTCTATTATAAGCAATAAATTTAATCCATACGGACAGATCACAAATAATGCAATTATTTTTTGCATCAATTAACACATCAGAATAATTGGATGCAATGAATGATTCAGATGATTGAATGAAATCAGAATGATTGGATCAGAATAATGGCAAATGGATGCAATTTAGCTATGCATATTTGTAAAAATAACAAAATCCGAACCAGATAAAGCATTTTTTTTATCGAATTTACAACAGGAAAAATATCATCAATACATTATTAGTAGATTGTTTAATGCAACATTGAAAATTATAACCGAGATGTTGCATTAATAATAAGTTAAAAATTAATGAAATAAAAACTCGTATTTTCCCCCTTATTACAGTATATACCGCATAAATGAATTCTATTTCTGAATTAAATATTCACTCCTTTAATGGCTGATTGTGGGAAGAAAAATTGCATTCTGATTTTTAATATTTTTTAATTATTAATGCATGATAGCAACGTATTTTATAATCAGTGTTTCGTATAAAAATCGTATTCTTTAAAATTATTTTTGTATAAGTTTGGCACGTTACATTGTTGATAGACATTGTTTGTGAATTTTCGGCACGCACACGTGAAAAAGTTCGCCGAGCCTGACCTATTCTATTTAACACACAAGGTGTGCATAAATCAATATCCCAAATTTACAGTGTCATTAAAAGAAAATAAGAAGTACAACTTTTCTGTTCATCGGAAATTAAAAATAACAGTTGAAAGTTTAAATGTAACATAATTATAAGTGTTCAATGTGAGACCCTCAAGAAAGACGAAAGATATCGAGGCGGTACGATATAACTCATCCCACACTTTTCTCAGCATGTTTTTTTTTTTTTCTTTTTTCTTTATGGCCTTATCAAAGATCAGGTGTTTGTTCCAACACTACCAACTGGCGTTGACGAACAAAGAGTCACAGTGGACAT
The DNA here is from genome assembly GCA_963932465.1 of Maratus speciosus. Lineage (NCBI taxonomy): Eukaryota > Metazoa > Arthropoda > Arachnida > Araneae > Salticidae > Maratus > Maratus speciosus. The sequence continues at coordinate 309,513,502 of OZ010786.1, forward strand.
GCTGACTCTACCTGAAGCAAAATCTATAAAAAATGCTTCAATTAAATAGTTTCTGAATAAGAGCACTTGCTAATATTATGCGTTTGAGAGCAAAAATGAATTTGTATTTGAGAACAGCCTTAAGAACAAAAATGTCCCAAACTGCACTTTTGTTTTTACCGACAGTTATAATATTTAAATGTCCTGAAAGCATACGTTCACTTATATTTCAGCAGCGCAATATTTTAAATTCTTAGAATACCATGAAGATCATTGACTGGAAATAATGGAAGGAAAAATTATAAAAAATAAGTTCCATTTAGCTACCGTAAGTTTAGTAGTCTTTCGCGATCATCAATCTTATCAATTCATCAATTTTTTACGAATTTTAAACGATACAAATAATTAATTGCAAAATTTTAAGACAACTCCCCCCCCCCCCCCCCCACACACACACACACCCGCATTCGAACACATTCGAACTCAGACATGACGTCAAAAAATAAAAATTAAGAAAAAATAATGATAACGACTTCTAAAATAAATCCTGCTAAATGCTTCATTTCGAAATAACAAAAGTAGAAGTATATATATAAAGTAAGAAATGTATATAAAATATAATAAGTTATTTATCAGCGGGTGGAAAACAGAAGATTAGGACTTGGGGGAGAAGTAATATCAGTCCAAGTAACATGACGTCAGAAAGTAAAAAAATAGATATGTAAAAATAATGACTTCTGAACAATAAACTACATATTAGGGAAAAAATCAGTCTCCTATTCAAGTTTCATTAAAGAAATAAAAGCAAGAAATATCGATTTACAGCGGGCAACTCAAGTTGTTTTTTCGAATACTACATGTTATTTAAAGAAGTCAAGTCTGAAACTTAATGAATAGATGAAGTCACGACCTTTTTGAAAATCTTATGTACTGCAAGGATCCATTCATTATTCGGCGCGCGTGAGTGTATGTGCATATGCGTGGGCATGTAGGTTTTGTATAAGTGTTTGTATTAACAGCTCACTAATCATTATAAACGTGTTCAACGTTAAACAAAAACACAAGAAAAGCTGCATACATCCTTATTTAGTTTCATACATCTTAAAATATGCGTACATTTTACAATACATACAACATGCATGCATTTGCATATGCACGGTCGTTGGAAAAAAAAGTAAACAACCCTTACTAATTCTACAACAAATTATTGTAAAAGAAAGTTCCTGATACCAAACGATTGGAAATAAAGTCTACTTTTAAATGATGTATATAAAATTTGCTTAGGGGATATCTAGATATCAAAACGAACACAAAATTTGTTTTCAATAGCAATATCCAAATTTGACACGATAAAAAAATTCTACACCTTCCAATTAGCCTAAACAGAAATTTTCATGAAATTCATGCGATTCGTTTCAGAGAAATTAATTATTTTAAAATGAGCGTATTTTAGGGGCTGTATCCAAATTGAAGTTCGGAACTCGATTGTTGAAATGCTACAGAATGACTAAGTCACTTCTATTAATGTATTACTTCTTGCCAATATGTCCATTTCAGTCACTTAATATATTTCGACTATTTGTAGCCCAAATGTTTCAATAAATGTGTAATATATATATTTTTTTTAATTATGCTTTTCTGCACATCATAGGCCCCTTAAACCATCATTTTGACTTTTTTAATCATAATTTGAAAACTACGTGGAAGAAAAATTTTAAATATTGAATTATCATAAACCAGGGCATAATAAACATAAATCTATAAAAAAAAAATTGTAGGTTGCAATTCATATTTTTTTCGAATAATAATTACATAATTCATATTACAAAATTTTTAAAATTACTAATTCAATGTATGTATGGTTGTGTTTTTATGTATTATAACCACACAAAAAAAATTATCACATAAGGATTATAAATTCAAAAGATATTAATCTATCTATACTAATATTATAAAGAGGTAAAAATCGTTTATTTGTAGGAGGTAAGCTTTGGAACTACCAAACCGATTCCAAAAGTAATGGTATCAAAATGATGGTGTTAGTCTAACTTAGAACATAGGCTATATCATCGTATGTCCGTGCCACTGGCCAAAAGGGGGTGCAGGAGCAAAAAACGTTCTAAAAATGCGATTTTTGTGTTACTGAAGGGCCTAGAAACATGAAATTTGGAATGGTAGTTACTTATAAGGTACTAATGATCTCTAAGGACATTTCTTAAAAAAAATCGAAATTAAAAAGTGGTGAAAATGCGCAAAAAGCGTTCTAAAAAACGTTCTAAATTGCGATTTTTACGCAATTTCAGGAAGTACCAAACCGATTTAAAAAATAATGGTGTCAAAATGATGGTGTAAATCCTTGCTCCAACTTAGGCTACATTTTATGTTGGTGCCACTACCGCTAAAGAGGGTGCAGGAGCAAAAAACGTTCGAAATTGCGATTTTTGTGTTACTAAAGGGTCCAGGTACATGGAATTTGGCATGGTAGTTACATATTAGATATAAATGATCTCTAAGAACATTTCTTAAAAAATTCGAAATTTAAAAGGGGTGAAAATGCGCGAAAAGTGTTCTAAGTGGCGTGAAAAGTGTTCTAAAAAACATTCTAAATGGCGATTTCTACGCAATCTCAGAAAGTACCCAATCTATTTCAAAAGTAATGGTTGGAAATTAATAATGACAGCCCTTGCTCCAACACAGGCTCTATTTCATGTCGGTGTCACTACCACCTAGGGGTTGCAGAAGCAAAAAGCGTTCTAAATTGCGATTTTTGTCTTACTGAAGGGCTTAGAATCCAGAAATTAGGCAAGGCAGTTATTTATAAGATACAGGTTATCTCTAAGAATATTTCCTAAAAAATCGAAAATTAAAAGGGGTGAAAATGAGCGTAAAGCGTTCTAAAAAACTTTCTAAATTGCGATTTCTACGCAATCTCAGAAAGTACCGAACCGATTTAAAAAATAATGGTGTGAAAACGATGGTGACAGGCCTCGCTCCAATATAGGCTGTATTTCATGTCGATGCCACTACCCCAAAGGGGGTGAAGGAGCAAATAACGATCTAAATTGCGTTTTTTGTAATAGTGCAGGGGCTAGCAACTTGAAACTAGGTATGGTAGTTACTTATAAGATATACATGATCTCTAAGAACATTTCCTAAATAATTCGAAATTTAAAAGGGGTGAAAATGAACGAAAAACGTTCTCAAAAACGTTCCAAATTGCGATTTCTACGTAATCTCAGAAAGTACCCAACCGATTACAAAAGTAATGGTTGTAATGGTCTCAAAATACTTTCTAAATTATCATTTAATTGGAATTAGTTTTAGTTCTTATTAATTAAAATCTCATTTCTGTCTATTGCACTTTTATAATGAAGTTTAGTCAAACTGTGGCTTAATTTGTAATTTTTGAATTATTTCAAAAAGTGTTCTTCTAATAAAAAATAGTCATCACTTGGCATATTTCAACTATTACGCGAGCAAAGCCGCGCGGTTTGCTAGTAAATAAAATAAAAACAATTTTAAAGTGATAACTAAGCATGTTCATTTCAGAGTCATAAAACATTATTACCAACGTTACGAATTTAGAGTGTTTTTTAATCGAAATATCTACGAGAATTTCCAAATAGTAATTCTCGACATTCAGTGATTAAATAAAAAATATAATATCTGAAATTTCCGGTAGATTCTTTAAAAAAAAACGCGCTAAATTGGCAACACTGAAAATTAATTTACAATAATAAAAAGCATATAGGCATTTTAAATTTACAATTTTCCATTAAATACGGGAAAAAAAATCAAAAGTTAACTTAAAACTAGTAAAATTATAAAAATATAATTTAATATTAGAAGCTCTAAATTTTCAATGTTAATAATTCAAAAACTTATCCTCCAAATGCCTTGAAATTCCGTATCTAGGTATAGTTTGAACCGAAGATTTAAAATATATTTTCAAAATTTTGTGTTTCTATTGAAGAAAAACAAAGTTTGGGTTTCTTTTGATTTGTAGATGGCCCCCCAAGCAAATTTTATATACATCATTTAAAAGTAGACTTTATTCCCAATTGTTTCGTATCAGTAACTTTCTTGTACTATAATTTGTTGCAAAGTCAGTAGGGGGTGTTATAATACACTTTCTATTTCTGATAGACTTGACAAAAGTTATAAATATATTTGGGAATATTTTTAAACTTTTTACAACTAAAAACTATATTACACTTTCTAATTGTGGTAACTTGGCAAAATTATAAAAATGGTTGGCAAATGTCGAGAACTATTTATTTTTGCTTCTCAATGAGTTGAAATTTGTCTTGGCAATTTAAGGTCCGCCCCTCAAATAAAAAGTCTTAGCGATGGCCCTCTATAAAAATATAAATTCATGCAAATTTGAGGGTGTATTCTGCCAAAGCCAGTGGGCACCCAACGTTTATATTCGTTTGGAATTTTTTTTTAAATATAAAGTATTTAACATTGATTTTAGATACATTTAAGGTTATTATCACGGACCCGGGAAACGCCGAGAAAGTCAACTAGCGGCATAATAATGAATTGTTTGTTGGATGATGTATATGAGCTTGATAATTTTTGTATTATAACATCCGAGCACAAAAAGAGATGCTCGCAATTATCCCGTACTCTTTGGGGTAGTTATATGAACATCTTGGATAATTATGAACAAGTAATTTCAGATACTTAATTACATTCCATGGCACCGATAACTAATTGTAATTGAAGTACAGTATTGAGACAATACACTTATGGCGTTTTACAAGGACCATGTGCTCTTTAAAGGTAGTTGAAAGTTGAAAGTAGGTAAAATTTGTTCACAGTTAAACCCAAATGACCCTACAAATAATAACTTACAATAAATACAATGCACATAGGGCATATACAGGGACTGACAAAAGTTGAAAATTCTTAGGCGCCAGGAAAAATTCATAGAAGCCAGCTTGAAGAATCATTTCTCTGGCATTAACGCATTCACTGCAAAATGAAACACTGGCTACTCATAATCGTATTCGGGTATTTTTGAGTAATACTATATTTCAATTTGCAGTGAACAAGTTAACTATTCAATAAAAAAAAATCAAACTGAGCAAAAGTTTTAAGATAATACCACTTGTACATTGTAAAAGACATAATTCTAAATTCATTGTAAATAGAAACAAACTATGAAATTAAACATTAAAACAGTAGACAAATTAACATCCTTAGCTTCAATTCCCAACAAAAAATCCTATACAAAAAATAACAATACCTTTGAGATTTTGATTTGAAATACCATTTGTCATTTTTGTGAGATATATCTGGCAACTGCACATTTTGGTATATTCCACTTAATGAAACATCATATAAATTATTTTTTCATTTTTTGCTGGAGTATTTTTAAGGTTTTCTAATCTAAGCAGTGCTCTTTCAACATGCACTTTAGTTTCGCTTAGCAAAAACTTTGATTTCTGAAAAATTAGGGAGAGTTGTTGCGCCGATATGGTGCATTTTTTTCCATTGCAAATAATCGCGCTATTAAAAATAAATATTTTCGTACATGAAAATTTTTTGGTTAAAGGAAAAAAAATAAAATTAAGAAGTAGGTAAAAAAGTTAGTCGCCAAGAGGAATTTTTTAGTCGCCCGGGGTTTGTCGGACCCTGGGCATATACTACATAAAAAAGTGTTTTTTTAAACAAATAAAGGTAATAGCAAGCACTTTATCTCTAATGAGGATTCTTCTAAAATCAGTGTCTTTTTTTCTTTTTTTTTTTTTTTCTAATAATGCCCTTCAATAAAAAAGGACTTATTCCATTGCTAAAAATATAATATTAAACGTCATATAAAATATAAATTAATATTAACAATTTTTATTTCTCTTAAATTTATTATTTCTTATTCATTTAGTAAAGAAATATATATCCAATAACTATGTATTTCAGTCTAATTAGAAATAAATATTTTCTTTCACACATGAAAATTAAAAGTAACCATTGTGGAAAATGCATGGCGAAAGAGTTCTTTACAACACCTTCATCGGCTGCTATGCAACAAAAACTTTAATTTTATTTATCAGGAAGTGTTTTTAAAAACAAAACATTTTGTTATCTTTTATTAAGAACATAAAAAGAGAAAATATTTTCATGTATTGCAATCGAATAAGAAATATCTCTTTTCTTTCACACGGGGAAATTAAAACTAACATTTCTAGGAAATCCGTGGAGAAAGTGTTATTTATATCACATTTACGTATTGCTATACGGCAAAAAAAAAATTTAATTTATTCATCGACAAGTGTTCTTGAAAGCGAAACATTTTATTAGCTTTTATCGAGAAGATAGAGAAAATAGTTTTAAGCGAAAAAAGTTAAGCAAAAAAAAAGTTTTATCTTAAAGAAAACAAAATCGTCCTTGAATAAAATATCTATTGAGAAAAAGTATTATGGAGAATTAATTTTAATTCATCAATTATAAAAAGAGGAAGTTTTTCTTCTTCTTCTTCTTTCTTTCTTTTCTTTTTCTTTTTTTTTTATCTGCAAATATTTAGATTGCAGGTAAGTTTTTTCTTTTCCGTTTTCCCCAACAATACAATAAATTCGAATAATTAAGTATATATCATTTAAATACTCGGAAAACAATTTTTCTTAAAATTATGAAGAATTTTTTGTGATGAAACTTGACACAATAATAAGGAAGCATGATTAAAAAAAATTTTTTAAGTTGTACATACATTTTCCTTTTTTTCAGAATCCTTATTTTTACTACCACATAAAATCAAGGTAAGTCGTTGTTCTTAATCGATAATTGTTAAGTTATAATTATACTTTAACAGAATATCAATAAGTTTTTGCTCCAATTCATTTTCAAGGACCTGCAGAACCATGTTCATAATTAAAATATCTTACTGGCTGTTCTCTAAACTTTCCTGAAATTCTATAGGCCAATAAACTTGATCTTTGAATCCGCTTATATAACCCGTTTCCTAAAATTTTCTATCGTAATTCTACTGGCTAATAAACTTTAGCTTTGAATCCGCTTCTCTTACATTGGCTGTTTCCTAAAATTTCCTGTAAATTTATTGGCTAATAAGCTTTATCATTGAATCCGCTTCTCCTGCATATATTTCAGCAATTTTCTTTTTTGAGCAATCATATTTTGCACTGGTGACGGTACGCTATGTCTACCGAAACTAGTTTGCAACAAGAAATAAAGTGTTTTGGTGCTTTAAACGCTATTTTTTTATTTATTTATTTACATGTTCATAATTACCCCACACTTTTTGGGATATGCGGTGATCGTGAATAGATATTCAAAATGTTTTGTTCCTTATTAGATTAAATTAAGCCTCATGGGAAGTCATTAACTGCTTGTAAAGTTGAAACATTAGGTTTCCTCAAGAACTTTTGTTCAGTGTTGGAAGTTCAATGTGTCTAAATTTATCAAATTAAATCGGCAATCACTATAAGTTACAGTGATTGCCAATTTAATTTATAACGGTTGCTCCTTAATTCGTTTGGGCAGATTTTAATTTAAAAATATACAGTTATTTATGTATTACAATTAAAAATATACAATTTAATTTAAAACTATAAACCCGAAACATTGGGTTCCTTTGGAAATATTTTCGTTTAAAAATATAAATTTAAAACATAGATTAGAGCGTGCATAGCATTCCCGGTGTCTTTTATTTCACATATGAAAATTAAAATTAACGTTTCTAGAAAGAGTTATTTATATCGAATTTACGTATAGCTATGCAACAAAAAATTTTATTTTATTCATCGATAAGTGTTCTTAAAATCGAAACATTTTATTATCTTTTATCGAGAAGAAAAGATAAAATAGTTTTAAGGAAAAAAAAGTTAAATAAAGAAAACTGTTTAGAATTTTTTTCTCTCTCTCTTAAGTGAAAAAAAAAATCCCCCTTTAATTAAATATCAAAAAAGTGTTATGGAGAATTAATTTGAATCCATCAACTATAAAGGGAGGGAGATTTTTTTTTTATCTATAAATATTTAAATTGCAGGTATACCTTTTTCCTTTTCTTTTTCCCCTATCAATACAATAACTTCGAATAATTAAACATCTAGCATATAAAAATTATTAAAATATTTTTCCTTAAAATTGTGTAGCTTTTTTTGCTAATGAAAATTACATTAATAATAACGAAACATGATTAAAAATTTTCCTTTTTTGTTAAAGACGTATCTATATTTTTTTATTTTTTTCAGATTCATATTTTTACTAAGCTGACAAAAGGACAATCAATAAAAACACATACTGAAAGCACGTATTAATTACTGCAATTCAAAATAATCATAAATTAATTAGTTTTTTTTTTAAGTTTGCTTAATATTGCTATGAAAAAAGTATATACTTTATAGTAATTGTAATTTTTATTTTAAATGTCGTGAGATTTTAGTGCTTTGTACTGAATATATTTTCGAACAACAATAAATATAGCAATAGTAGTTTTATTTCAAATCTTGATGCAATGTGTATTTCGTATTACGACAACTTCCCACACTTTTTTATGTCCAAAAAAGAAGGAAAAGAAAACGAAAATAACGAAAAAGAAGAGAGAAAACAAATATCTCTATTGTAGGTTCTTTAAAATAAACGTTTACTTTAGACCTAAAAATTTTTTTAAATCATTTCAACAAACCAATATAGCCATTAGTTATTGGCAGTGCTTAACTTATGACGGAGCTTAGCTCCGATGCTTCTTTGTTTTTAGTAAACATTTAAATATTGGTCGGAATTCAGCGGGGCTCTTAAATACTGCGCTGCGGAGCTCTACGGAACAGCTCTTCCGAAAAACCGAAGCCTAAATTATCTTTTCCTTTTACTCCTATTTCCTGTTCTTTGCGTTTTTCCCAACTAAAGCACTTATACGAGGCTAACGAAAAAGACAGGCTACCGCGGTACATCCCAAGTGTCTATTTTAACAGACCGCTAGAATGACGTGATGCTCTTTTCGTACACCTGCATTGGTGCATTCAAGCATCACGTCACTCCAGAATCTGATAAAGATACGTGGAATGCACCGCGGTAGCCTATCTTTTTCGTTAGCCTCGACACTTACGTATGTGACATAACGTGTCGCTCACGTTGGAGCTTTTTCCAATTTAATGCTCACAACTGTAGACTCAATTATTTTCTGTTTCAGTGGTTTTCTGAACAGGGATGAGGAACACCAGAATTAATCGCAACCATATATTCAACTTTTACTCGTGGTCGTGTTATGTTTACTCGCTGTTTTTTGTTCGTGTTTGTTAGAACATTCTTACTGATCAACTTTTTAGCTCCACGTGTCATTTAATTTGCGCTGAAGCTCGCTTCTTTATTTTTAGTGAACATTTAAATATCAGGCGGAACTCAGAATCCACACGAGTTTATAAATATTGCACACTGAAGCCCATCGGAACAGTGCTGTGTGTAGTGTTTTAAAAGTTGATTTAAATAAATCCTAAAAATTCCCCAATCTCCGATTTTAATATTTTTGACCTGTTCATTTATTAGGTTTTATTATGTCTAATTGCATATATAGGTATAGTCAAATTATATATTTTTAGGTGCGTTAGTAATAATATAAATACGTGACACCTACTGTTTTCGTCTCTGCGTCCGTGTGTCCGTCTGTCCGTACATAACAGCGCAAGAACTACGCAACCGAATGGTTTGAAATTTATTATATATTATCGTTGCAAGTATATACGACAAGTAGGGGAGACCAGGGTACAGTGGACCTAAGTACACAGTGGACCACCCCTTATATTTTACTTATTTTTAAATTATTTTAGGCTAATTGATAACAGCACTGGATTGATTACTTATAGCCTTCTTAACACATCGTTAGCTCAGAATTAACCCCTTTATCCTGACTGGTTGTTTTGAGCTCCTAAAAGTAAAATTTTTCATCATCATACTTTTCTTTATTGAGTAATTAAAGGTTATGGATAAATAAGATAAAACAACTTTTTTGAAAAGGTAAGACAATGATCTTTATTTAATTTAAAAGTTTATATGCTTAAAAGAAAACTTTAAATAATATTTTTATGAGTATGTATTGAACTTCAACATGGGGTACAGTGGACCGCCCATTGCTGGGGTACAGTGGTCCGCAATGAATATACTGCTCTTGTAATGAAGAATTTTCAAAATATTTAATAATTGCTTATTCTCTATACAGAAATATTGTTTTAAAATAGTTATTTAACAATAAAATAAAGTAAACAAAGAAAAATGATAATTTATTTAACCCTACAATGCATAGAGTAGCCATTTGGCACACTTTAAATTTCATGTTATATGTTGTTCATATTATAATTTAGCCATCTGACACTTTAGTTTTCTCCTAAATTATGGATAACAGTTCACTTGTGATTTTAAAAATAAGTTTTCTTGTTCAATATAACAGTTTTTTTTTTCGTTTTTTTTTTTTGGGGGGGGGGGGGAGGAGAGAAATGAAAATCATGCATAGTAGAGTTAACATATTCAGAAATATTTTGTTTTGCATTTACTACCTTTGAAAAATATAACTGTAGCCTAATAAGTAATAGATGACCTCACTGGATTGGTTATTTATACCTTCAGAGCACATGGTTAGCTCATAATGAACTATTTTATCCTGACTATTTTGAGCTTCTAATAAATTTTTCATCATCATATTTGTCTTAATGTTTGCTGATTTTTTTGTACTTAATTGATAACTTATTTGCAATTACTCCTGTATCTTATATTGTTATTTTCAAAACATAATAATTTTTTGACAATTCTTTAGTTTTATGTTTTTAGTTTCAAAATGTAACTTGCAAATTTGTATTATTATATTATTTTGGAGGTAAAGGGAAATAAAAAAGAATTAGATTAATTATAAATAGATTTATATAGTATTTTAGACAATAACTAATAGTGGACCACTGTGCCCCAGTGGGTGGACCAGTGTACCCCGCTTCCGGGGCACACTGGTCCACTTTACGGGTGTATATAAAAAAAAAAAATTGAAAAATGTATTGGGAACTATGTTCTGCGAAAATTATGAGGCATGTAGGAAGGTTTAAAGAATATTCACAAATATTTTCAGGTAGATAGGTCTCTCCGTTAAAGAGAAACAAAATGTTAACTGCAAAAGTGGACCACTGTACCCTGGTCTCCCCTATAGCTTTAAATATTCGACAAAATGTCTAAAATTGAAAGTGTCCGGTGATTAATGGCGATATAGTGTATACATGCTGTCTATTTTTGGTAAATGTTTAAGAGTCATTTTACTCTTTTAAATTCAGTATTTATCAAAGCATTAAAATTTAAAATTTCTTCCAAACATTAACTTTCTAAAATTTTAAACAGTCTTAATAAAAACATATATTTTTACATTATTACCAGAAGAAGGGGTCCTCGACAAGCTCGGCTTATAAATCGTGCAAATGTTACTTTACTTATATTACAGTTAAAATTTCAGTGATTTGGCCTATTAGCAAAAAGTTTACTTTCTGTTTTGGCCATATTTCACTTTATGCCGTAAAAGGCATATATGTCCGGGCATGCGGGCACCGACGCGTGTATGTGTGTAAAAGTATATGCCTATATGAGCTACAATTTTAAAACACACAAATGAAACTCCCATGACATTAAACTACGTATGGAAGTTTCAAGGATAGTCCAGGTCCCCTTCATCAGTGGAAAAAATAAGCATAAAAAATAAAAATAAAAAAATAAAAGGATTAAAATGGGTTGAAAGAACATCCTAGAGAACTGGCTAATGGACTGGCCAAAATGGTAAAGGTAAGAATTTATATACCAGAACCACTTGGGTTTAAACCACTTTTACTACTCCATTAGCTAGCACTCGGGGATATAGCCGGGAGGATCTTTGAACCTGTTTTAATCTTTTTATTTTTTATGCTTATTCTTACACTGATAAAGGGGATCTGACGTATTCTTGAAACGGCCGTATGTAGTTAATGTCATGATAGTTTAATTTGTGTGTTTTAATGTTGTAAATGTTTATCTAAGGTCTTTGAGCTTACACAAAGTGATTATTTTCTGATTATATGTCTACTTACACACAAGCACGGGGAAATTTCCATAATCCGATCCACAACCAACTGAATGGTTCGTTGGCTGGTTATTTTTTAATAGCAATTTTTGTAAAGAGAAATTTTCACCTTTTCATCCAAGATTCTGCGATAAAATGAGGCAAAGAAAACAATTCGAAAACATGTGATATTTTAAAGGAAGCACTTGTACAAATCCTTAAATGGCATAGTTTAGCGACCGTGGTTTCACGCTTAATTAATTCCACATTGTAATAACTCTCACACAGTTATAAAAACATTGTTGCTAGTGCTGATGCACCCGCTGGTGCTTTATTTTATATTATATATATATATATATATTAACTGAAGGTAAAATAAGGAAACATTCGCACCCTATGAAACTTTTCATAACTTTTATGTTCTTTGAGTTCTGCTCAACTGAAGAATCTACTGATTAATTAATTATACTGAAAGATCTATAGAATAATCAATGATAAATCCTTAGAGATATTTGTTAATCAAATCTTTATTCAGTCCAAATATTTTAACACACTGTTGAATGGTCACGATTGTATTTGTTTTTATGTAACTAAACGTCTCTGACTCATGGTATAATTCTGCATTCTTAATTCCAATTACATATTTTTTTATTTCTAAAATGTTGCTAGATTTTGTCACATCATGTAGTATTTAGGCATATTTTGTTAAAATGTAAGAAAATTTACATTAAATAGATACACTGTAGCATTTCTACTGAAGAATAACGTTTAAAACAAAAGTCCTTCCGGCCAGTGCCGGGAGGAAGAGGTAGCTTTCATATTCCTTATTTTAAAAAAGCCAACTTATATCATTCAAACGCACGAAGCTCAATTTAGTGGAAACCGAATATAGGAGATTCAATACTAATTTTTATCAATATAATGAATGAGAATTTCGCGAAATTAGTCAGCTTTATCCAAGCTGCTTTTCTTTAAAGTAACTTATATTTGGCTGTCAAATTCGGCGATTTCTTAAAGTGCCTGCCATTTTAAGACAACATGGTGGATGAGGCTAACCAGTGAACTTGGTCGAGACCTTAGTAATTGCTATGCACATGCTCACTCACATCGGAATCGGTTGAGATATACGAGTGCTGTCGCATGCAAAAAATCAGATTTTTCAAAATGTCACCCACAATAGAAATTGAAACTGCTATATCTGAGCCATTTTTTAAGGTAAAGACAAACAAAAAATGCTTCTTTTCAAGGTCAAATACTTAAGAAAGAAACCTTTTTCAATTTCTAATTTTTTTGCACCTCACTTTAAATATATATTTTTTTCTTAATTTAATGGCCGCCAATTTGAAACAAGATGCCTGATGAATCTGGCCAGCGAACTTGGTCGAGGTATTGATGTATACTATCTACATGCCTTCTTACATTGAAATAGGCGAATACGAGTGTTATCGCGTGACAAATACAAGATCGTTTCAAAATGTAAGCCATGCTAGAAATTCAAAGTGCTATAATTAAACCATTTTTTAAGATATAAACAAAAGAACAAATTTTCAGAAACAAAACTGCTCCGGAATCTTTGTATCAAGGCCAAACACATTAAAAAAAATCTTTTTTCATTTTCCAGTTTTTTAATACCTCATTTTTAATTTAATTTTTTTTTTTAAATGGCAACCATTTTGAAACAAGATGGCGAATGAAGCTGGCCAACGAACTCGGTCGAAACATTGGTATGTACTATGTACAGACCAAATTACATCCAAATCGGTTCATAAATACGCCTGTTATCGCGTGACAAAAATCAGGTGGTTTTAAAATGTCAGCCACAATAGAAATTCAAAATGCTATTACTCAGCCATTTTTTTAGATATAGACGAAACAAAAACTGTTCCGGAATCTTTGTATTAAGGTCAAACACATACGAAAAAAATCTTTTTCATTTTCCAATTTTTTGGTATCTCATTTTAATTTTTTTATTTTTTTTTAAATAGCCGCCATTTTGAAACAACATGGCGGATGAAGCTGGCCAACGAACTCAGTCGAGACATTAGTATGTACTATGTATATACGAAGTTACATCCAAATCGGTTCATAAATACGCCTTTTATAGCGTGACAAAATTCAGGACGTTTCAAAATGTCAGCCACGCTAGAAATTCAAAATGCTGCAACTCAGCCATTTTTTAAGATATAGACGAAACAAAAACTGCTTCGAAATATTTGTATAAAGGTCAAATACATAAGAAAAAAATATTTTCCATTTTCAATTTTTTGGTACCACATTTCAAATTTTAAATTAAAAAAAAATTTAAATGGCCGCCATTTTGAAACAAAATGGCGGATGAAGCTGGCCAACGAACTCGCTCGAGACATTGGTATGTACTATGTACACACTGAATTATATCGAAATCGGTTCATAAATACGCCTTGTATCGCGTGACAAAATTCAGGACGTTTCAAAATGTCAGCCACGCTAGAAATTCAAAATGCTATAACTCAGCCATTTTTTAAGATATAGACGAAACAAAAACTGCTCCGGAATCTTTGTATAAAGGTCAATTACATAACAAAATAATATTTTTCCATTTTTAATTTTTGGTACACCATTTCAAATTTTAAAATTTTTTAAAAATTTTAAATGGCCGCCATTTTGAAACCAAACGGCGGATGAAGCTGGCGAACGAACTCGGTCGAGACATTGGTATGTACTATGTACACACCGAATTATATCGAAATCGGTTCATAAATACGCCTTGTATCGCGTGACAAAATTCAGGACGTTTCAAAATGTCAGCCACGCTAGAAATTCAAAATGCTATAACTCAGCCATTTTTTAAGATATAGACGAAACAAAAACTGCTCCGGAATCTTTGTATAAAGGTTAATTACATAACGAAATAATATTTTTCCATTTTTAATTTTTTGGTACCACATTTCAGATTTTAAAATTTTTTAAAATTTTTAAATGGCCGCCATTTTGAAACCAAACGACGGATGAAGCTGGCCAACGAACTCGGTCGAGACATTGATATGTACTATGTACACACCGAATTACATCGAAATCGGTTCATAATTACGAGAGTTACAGTGTGACATAGGTCAGATATATATATATATATATATATATATATATATATGGATATATATATATATATATATATATCAATTTTGAACGGAGGGTGGTTTCGGGGTCTGGGGGTCATGATCGATGAAAATATACCAAAATTTTTTGAAATCGCTTTCCTCCGAACGGCTGCAATAGGTAGCTTTTTGTAATGAAAGCTACCTAAAAATCTGTCTAGGCAATCAATGTATCAAATTTTTTAGGAAGAGAGACGCTTTTGTCAGAATATTTGCTAGATTTTGTCAGAAAGAATATATCTATTCATATTATATAGTATTTAGGCATACTTTGTTAAAATATAAGAAATTTTACATTAAATTGATACATTGTAGCATATATACTGACGTATAAAGTTAAACTAAAATCTATCTAGGCAATCATTGTATCAAAGATTTTCGGAAGAGGGAAGGAATGACTCATTTTGTTTCAAATTCAAGTTTTAAATTAAGTTGCCGGTCATATCATGTCCATTTAAAGTCTATTCGAAAGAAATGAGAAGGGTAAAATCTATTTGCTTTTCTTTTTCTTTTACAATTTGAAAAGAAAACAAGACTGAAATTGTATGTCAAACGTGGTAAATGAGATGCGTTCGTACTATAACTAGTTTTATAAATATTCAGATCTTGGTGCAATAGCTGTTGCACTCTTAAGCAAAAAATTTGAATATGAAATTTATTACGATTATATATATTAAATTCAGTAATACGGAAATAATAAGACTGCGTCTTAATAGGACGTAATCACCATGGCAACCTAGAATCATTACCTATCATGGGACGGGATATCATTGAATTAATTACGTATGGTAGGATTTAATAGAATGACGAAAAATTTTATTAATATCTTTTTAAGTTTTGATTCGAAATTCATAAAATTTCAAATGACTCGACAAAATTCTGTAACGATTAAATATATTAAATTTCGAACCATTCGGTTGGGTAGTTTTTGCGCTGTTATATGCGGATAGACGGACGGATTAGACGATGACTATAGGTGCTACGTATTTATATAATTACGAACGCACCTAAAAAACGGTAAAAATAGTAACGAAACTATAACCTGCAAAAACTTAAAAAGTAAATTGTGGTTTATTCCTAAAAAACGGTAGAAATAGTAAAGGAACAATATCTTCAAAAGCTTAAAAAACAAATCGGGGTTTATCCCTAAAAAGTAAGTATTTCATTTATTCTAAGAAAGAAATTAAATAGAATAGATTCTACCTTTTTTTTTCACAGAAAGAAATTAGATTTCAATTCAATATTAATCGCAAAAAAACTATTTAGAAAGAATCTTTTTAAAATTAATCACTTTTATTCTGAATTTCTCTATAAAAAAAACTTTATTTTATAATTAAATTGTTCGCACATAAATAATCTTTTAAAACTATATCAATGAAAAATAAGTAGTATTTTCAACTTACATCAATTCTAAAGTTTATATTTGAATAAATGTATCAAAATAGGTTAGAGGGATTTTATATTCAATTTATGTTTAATTCGAAATTTCGTAATTATATTTCTTTTTCAGTTTTAAGAATGATTATCTTTTACAAATGACTAAATTATAAAACAAATTCGCAACCGTTAACAAGTTTATAGCATTAGAATCGCATTCATAATAGTTTCATTCCGTATAATATTTTTTTCAGCGAAACTATTTAGTTATTAATATTTATTGTGTTAATACAAGATGCGACTTAGTTAATTTCTAATGTTTTAAGGAGTCAGGTAAAGTGTCCAAAAAATCGACTTAAAAAAATAGCTTATAATTAAATATGATTCCTTAGAAACATTTAAAAATAAACCCCATACAAAAATTCGTATTAGAAGAGAAGTCACGTCTATTGGGCTGAAAGGGCGCAAAAAATAGGGTTTTGGGAAGAAAAAAGTTCATAACTTCGTCAATTCTCAAGATATCAAATCCAATTAAATTTATTATAAATTGTGTTAATATTATCTACAACTTCTATATTGACAAGTTTTTGATAGGGCCAATTCTTAGCGAAAAAAATAAATAAAATGAAAACAAAAAGGGAGGGGGGGGGGGTGAAGATGAAAAAATCCATAACTTCGTCAATAGGATATAAATCCGCATGAATTTATTATATATGTTCTGAATATTATCTACAACTTTTATGTTGACAGTTTTCTGATAGGACCAATTCTTACAGCAAAAACAAATTAAAAATACATAGAAGTTGAAGAAAGAAATATCGTATTACTCAAATCCAAACTGCTTATTTTCTGACTAGCTTTTAAATTAATTTCTGCTTTCAAACGCATCCAATTGGTAGGTTCTCTTATTCAGAAACTGTATAACGTGGCGTAATGGTCGATTTTTTGATAGAGACAGAATATATTTTTTTAAATGTCGAAGTAGGCATTTTGAACTCGAAGCGATAGTGTTGGAAACAAAAAATATGGTCCTACTGAGAAAGTAATTTTTTATAAATCAAGTTCTAATTAAATGAAAGAAAAATAAAATCATAGGTCACTTATAAATGTCTTAAAAAATCATGTCAGTAAGTTTCCTGTTTTTCTTTTAAAAATAAATCTGGAAATGTCAGTCAGTAAATAAATCTGAAATGTGTCAGTAAATTTCGAATTGCTGAACATAGAAAAATATTTTTTGAACACTGACTTAACATGATTCTGATAAAATCAGCTCTTATATAAAAACGAAATTAAAAACTCGTCAAAAGCGGCCAGATAAAATTGTTAAAGTGTGTTTATCTCTAATCATGATATAGTTTTTGTTTGTGAAATTAGTACTTATCTCTAACTGCACCTGTAGGCCAAGCCGGCAGGAATTGTTTCTATATGATCAAGTTATGATTTAATCTTTAAAGGCAATTTTCTCAAAATAGGGATTTTGGTCATTACGCGCACGATGTCGGAAAAAATGGTTACCTAGACTTTCACGAAATTTTCGCCGAACGTATTAAACGTATAGAGGCAGAAAATGACCTATTATTATGTTTCTCAAGTACGAAATGTAGAATACTACTACTCTTGTATTTTAAAAAAATCTCAATATTTGGAGTTTCTTAAAAAAATTCTCGAGATCTATAAGTTTTATTTTTTACTGTAGGTCATTCTGAAAACACATTATACCTGCATTCATTAAAAAAAATCTTGGTTTGTTTTAGTTTGAGTCACTCAAATGTGAAAAAGCATGCGCGCAATGTATGCAATTGCATTATTCTTAAGAATATTATACTTATTCTTAAGAATAAGTCTTTCGTAAAAATTGTATTATCCATAAAAATAAATTAAAACACTGTATATATGTGCATACTTTTTTTAACAACTTTAATTTTTAAAATGAATATTTCTTAATATGTTTTTCCAATTTTATAATTAAAAGTCAGTTATTTATAGAGTGACTGCAATTCTTGTAGAGGTAACTTTTCCAAGTATTTTGTTACTTCAGAGGATCCCACACCCCCCTAAATGAAATCAAATTCAAAGTTTGCATTAGAACAAACGTTGTGGTAAAAAGAACGTTAGCATTCGCCATGGGTTCTAAAATCATAAGGAATGTTCAGTCTTAAAATAGTTTTATACAAAACGGTTACTTAGCAGTTTGCGTGCGCGATTTCACGTAAATGACTGTCACTTTTAACATCTTGAACGCTATAGGGGTGCAAAGGAAATTTCCTAAAACATTTATCCTTCAGTTATCTATTCTTAAAGTATGATATTTATTCTTTAAGATATGGTATAATATTAAATACCGTATCGTAAAGATATGGTATTATATATGTGGCATATATTTTTAAGAATATAGAGAAGAAAGGGGCTAGTTGGCTACAGGGATAAGTAGGCGCAGTCCTCATAAATCGCCTGTTTGTGGATAGCTTGCGCAACCAGTCACAGAGTACCTTTCTTGGTGCTTTATACAATCCTCATTGTAGTTTTGCAGCGTTACCTACGTGCAGTGGACATTTATTACGATTTTTCTCTTTTTTGCACTCATAAGTAATTTTTTGTTGCTTCATTCTTCTTCTAATTTCTAATACTTATCTTAATAATTGCGATTTAACTTGTGAAGTTGTTCTTAGTGTATGATTCACTGTACCTACCCCATATGTGATTTATTTGGATTATTTATGTTTAGAAGATTACGTCTCTCTTTTGTGAAGAAATTTATTATGAGGCTAGTAGGCGCATTGAACACGGGGAAAGTTGGATCGGCGTCTGGTGTGTGCTGGTAGGTTGAAATACAAC
Source organism: Maratus speciosus (assembly GCA_963932465.1). Classification (NCBI taxonomy): domain Eukaryota; kingdom Metazoa; phylum Arthropoda; class Arachnida; order Araneae; family Salticidae; genus Maratus; species Maratus speciosus. The sequence continues at coordinate 309,532,846 of OZ010786.1, forward strand.
AAACACAGTGAAAAGTGGTTGTAATGCAAGATTTTGGGCACATGGGGCTTGTCCAAACGGAGACACTCGATTTTTTATTTGTGACAACTGCAACTCTGATGATGATATCGAGTAAGATAGAAGTTACTCAATGTTAATGCTTTATTCATTATTTTTATGTCTGTATAATTCAGAATTTACATTGTACGGCGATAACGCCTTTTTTAAAACTTACTGGTAATAAAGAAATTGATTTCTCTTAACTGCGTGTCTTATTTGAGCTTCATTTAAATTTTTATAAAGCGTGTGCCAACTTATCCCATAGGTAGAAGCAACTTGCCCCGTGACGGGGTAGGTTGGCGCACAATTGTCCTTTTACTTTAGGCTTCCGCTAAACATAAACTACAAAAGCGACAAACTCAAAACTCCGGGTATTTATAGCCCAATGTCTGTTCTTTAAAAGTACAGTTAAAAGTGCAGTGTTTGTTAAATAACTTAAATCAAAAATTTATAAAAATCAAAAATTAAAAACTGCGCCTACTAGCCCCGATCTCCCCTATAATTAAAATAGTACACATTGTTAAAAATAGTTCATATTTTTAAATAAATACTAATTTATAAAGAAAGTGGGCACATCCTAATAACATCTATTTCATCTATTAAATCGGGTGGCGGCAACACAGACCATCTCCTCATCGAGTTGATGGCTGACATTCCAGGATTAGACAGAACTCGATTAGGTTATCATATTAAAACGCAGCTGGTCTGCCAAGTCATATATTGGTAAAAAACACCTGCAAACTCCATTTTAATGGCAGATCGATATGTTTATTAGCCCCCGGTATGCTATTTCTTTCTCCTAGTTTATTTTGTGTCGTCTCCAAAAAATAACGTTACGCTGTGTAAGCCAGCCCTAAAACAAAGCAGATGTATCATTGTACGATTAAATACTCTATGGCAATTTTTTAAACTTCTAAGCATCGCACATTTTCAATTTTTATACCGTCGTATTGGAAACAAAAAGTACTTTTAAATGCAATTTGTTTGAAAACTGTATCTCCATTTGTTTTCGAAATATTAATATTTTTTCTAGTTTTTAGAGCCATTTGCTTAATGTTGAAACGGAAGTAGTCCATTTCTGTAGAAAGTAAAGAAAAAATAATTCTAAAATAGTAATTATATATTTTTGTTGCCATTTTCTCATAACAACCGAAAGACCTGCAAATAAAATACGTGCTATTTTGAAAAAATACAAACGAATGATTTTTGCTAAAACATGCAGCTATTGTAAACTATATGTAAATTTAAATATCTATATTAATGTTACAAACAAATGAAGGCCTATGAATCATTAACCTTTTTTTGCCGAGTTTCTTTAATGACGGCATCTTTTTGTTGCATTTGTGTATCATTTTGCGATAGTGACGTCCTATGCATGCTTTATTGTAGATGTTTAAGAGTGGATCATAAATGTGGAATTCTTAAGCGGATGCGAATGACATCATTTTACATAAAATAAAAGCATGCGCTTAAAACTGAAATATGTTTTGTACTATTTATATATACATTTTTTTTTTCATCAGGGGCGACACTAAATTCTGAAAAAGCAGAATTCCTGTTTTCTAGTCATTGTATTTTCCTGCACCCAAAGGTATGAAAACATGAAGGACTGGAAGCAGGAAAACACATTAGTAAACCTACCAGTCAACCACTAAAATCGGGTTTGCAGGAGTTTTCCAACAAGATAAGACTTGGAAGACCAGTTGCATTTTAATATGCGAATCCAGTTTTAACTAATCCTGAAATTTCAACCGTGAACTTAATGAGATGATGGTTTGTGCAGCAGCCTCCCGGTCTATAATTACTATCAGATAAAATCTTTTAAAAAACGTCGATAGTTGATATTAATCATATGAACTATAGACAATTTTGAAAAGATTTTTTTCTCAGATTAATTAGATGAAATGGGGTTGTTCACTTGTTCCCTTTTTAATTACCCGACTCTCAAGAAGGGTTATGTGTTTGACGCGTATCAGGGTATGTGGATTTCTTTATACCCTCGAAACATCCGAACGGCTGGATGGTTTTTAATAAATGAGGTCTCTATCGATTCGTCTTAACCGCCCGATGGTTATAGACTAGATTTTGTTTTATAAATTCAAAATGGCGGTCGTAAAATAAATGACGGTAGAGAAGAAAAAAATTACGAACCCTATTGAGTGACATATTGGATAGGTCTTTCAAAATGAAGACGATGTTTCATTGACTATTTTACAGTCAGAAGCTCCGTTTAAATATTACACAACCTGGAAGTTGTGTAGGTACAGATGGGTGACAAAATAATACGAACACTCATGAAAAATGCCTGGTCCATTTCAAAGAAGCAAAACGCGCATGTCACTTTGCACTCAATTCTGCCACTTAGTGGTTATGAAAGATAAGGTATCAGTCGCTCAACATCAGTCATAGGTGTTGCGTGCGCTTACCATACGCTATGGAAACCTCAATAATGACTGACCTGTCAGAGTTCGAAAAAGGAATGATTGTTGGAATGAGTTGCGCTGGTTGCTCCATGACGGAAACAGGTAATTATTTGGGGCGTATGAGGAGTACTGTGTCAGGCGTTATGACAACGTACACGAAGTCCGGTAAAGTGTCGTCTACTAAGTACAACAGTGGACGGAAAAGAAAGCTTTCTGAGAGGGATAAAAGAGAATTGACCCGCATAGCAGGCTGAAGCGCGCAGGCAATCTTTATCTCAGATAACTTCAGAGATAAATAGTCATCTCCAGAATCCCATTTCAGCAAGAACTGTCCAAAGGGAACTTCATGTTTCGAACATTTATGGAAGAGTTGCAATTAGTAAACCATTGGAGACATAGGTGTTCGTATTATTTTGTCACCCACCTGTAGGATCTCTAGCTTTACTGCAACTCTAAACTTCATAGACATCTATAGGCTTCATCAAAACAGTGTTTATAGATAGGAACCAACAATTAAACACAACTTAAAAGTCATCAATACAAGTAAATAAAAAAAAATAGGTAAGTTATAAAAAAAATAGTTTACACTGATGAGAAATAACTAGTTAGCTTTTTACGCAGTCGGGTTTTTTGATTCTTTAAATTTAATTTTTACTTGTTTTAAAAAATATATTTACTTTTTTTAAAACTACTGCCTATGTTTAAAAAGTTTCCGAATTATGATATATTTTTGTACTATTGCCAAAATGCAAATTTTGTTTCTAAAGTGGATGTTTATAATCAGACATTAATTATCGAAATGTTAAGCAAAAAATAGATCATACGAATAAGTTATGATAATATTATTAAGTGCGCAGTTCATCAGGTTTTAGAGAAATATGCAACTCTTTATATAGTTAAAATATATAACTCTTTATAAAGTTAATTAAAACTGAATATATTTAACTTCTTAAAAGAATATTGAAAAGAGTAGCGTGGGTAGAAAGCTCATTTAAAATTTTGTGCCGTTTAATCTTATAATTTTTAAGATAACTTTAAAACTTTAACAAATTTTGCATTTAAAAGGCGTCTGACCCCTAGAACGCTTTTGTAAATTTAAGTTATAATGAAAAAGAAGCAAACGTGAAATGAACTTTTCTTCTTTATTATTATAAGCTTAGCTAACTTAACTAATTAGTTGAACATAAAGTTAAGATTTTTATTATTTTTGGCGGACCGATCATTAAGCTAGTTTTGAGTTTTGTTTAAAAGAGGTTAATGAAATAAATGTACAATTTTGCTATCTAAAATAAAACTTGATGAATGAAATTTTTGAAAATTCATGTTCATTTCCAGCTGTTATTGCATAAAAACAAATATTTTATCGAATAACCTTGAACCATAATTTTCGTAAATATCTCAAACTTCAAAATGTTAATCATAATTATTTTTGCGTAAATCTAGAAGTATTATTTGTGCTAAAATAATGTACATATACACTTTTCCGAAGTGTGCATAAAATAGACTATTTTATATTTTGAATGCAACTTATGGGGAAGGGGTGTACTGTAAGAGATCTTAGATAATCATCTTAGATAAAGAAGATACAGAATATCTTTTATATTAGTAAAAAAATAAAATGTTTCCTAACCAACAGAAATATAATGAAACCATGAATCAAAATATGCAGTAACCTCTTCCCAGTATTTGGAAGTGGTTACTGGATTCCGAAAACGTTCCTTATCATTAGAAACCTCGAAAATAAAAATATTTTTGATATTTAAAGAATCATTTATGAAAGCAAAGTTTTCTTTTTTGCTAATATTGATTTTCGAAAACCAGTCGTATGTCTTCTCTCAGCGACAACAACTTTTTTACCGTACCAGTCGTATGTCTGCTCTCAGCGACAACAACTTTTTTACCGTAACAGTCGTATGTCTGCTCTCAGCCACTACAGCTTTCTTACCGTACCAGTCGTATGTCTGCTCTCAGCGACAACAACTTTTTTACCTTATTAGTCATATGTCTGCTCTCAACGACAACAACATTTTTACCGTACCAGTCGTATGTCTGCTCTCAGCGACAACAACTTTCTTGCAGTACCAGTCGTATGTCTGTTCTCAGCCACCACAGCAAAGAATCATACTGATCTTATGTTATACTAACCCTTTTAAGGGCAAGCAATTGTATTTCTGTAATGTTGAATTGACATCAGAATTTTCGAAAAGAAAAATTCAAAATAAGGAAAAGCAATTTTACAACTTTTTTCAACTAAAGTTTTAAAAGTAAAATTTTATTAAAAGTTTCTGGTGCTAATCTTGAATATAATTAAGTGGGATATAACATATCCCATCGCCCCTCAAGGGGTTAAGTCGACAAACTTAGGAGATACGCAGAATTCGAAATAATATTTTACAGAGTGTGTATAAGCATAATTAGGCATTTTCCTTCTTAAAATAAATTGTTTAAATAATACTTTAATATGGCAAAAAGAAAGTTACCGAAAGAAGTGTACCGTAAAATTGAAAGTAATTTAAAAAGGACGAGATATAAGATGTAAAGAGTAAAGATTGTTCCGTATATTCAAACAGAAAAAATTAAGCGTTGCCTATTGGAGATTGCTTTGAAAGATACCACACGATGGAGAACAATAAAATACAATTTTTCATAAAATTAAAACATATTATTGTATTACATGGGTCAATCCATTTCAAGTGGTCCAGCACTGATTGCTCGACCATTTTTATAAAATCTGAAATTTTTTGTACAACAAGTATGACAACATGAACAGCTTTTATTTTTCCCTATGTTGTTTTTGTCTCAGGTCTGTATAAAAATATTTTTTTCTTTATGTAAAAGTGCTGAGGTTTCTTTTAGTTACTAAAATTACTTACAACAAAAATTACTGAAACCATACAAAATGTATGACCTTAAGCATAATTATTTTTTAATTAATTGCTAAGCTTTGCAAAGGGCTTTATTTTCTGTTACTATTATTTAAAGATAATCAAAAACAATAATTTAAATGACACTCTTAGATAAATACTTGGCTGTGACTACAACAAAACAATAGTTTGGCAGTATTGTTTTGACATGTTGTCCTTGCCATATCTCAGCTTGTAGTCAAATCTCCTTCCTGAAATTTCTTGTGCATAACACTACCATACAATACTCTTATTAAAAAAAAAATTCAGATTTTTATCTCGTGCCCCACCAGAGATATCAAAGCCTGAAGTGCGATTTTTGACATTTTTGAAAAATTTGGGATTTTTTTTAGCGAAGAAAAAGCAATTACCAGATCTGGAACTCGGCGTGTGAGTACAAGTACTTTCGGCCTATTTGTAAAAAAAAAAAACTTATATCATGTTGACAGTATTCCTTGCTAGAAAAATTTCCTCTTGTAAACGGACAAATTTTGGAAAAAAACTGAAAATTTATGCTTAAATTTTACCAATAAGCAGTTAGTTTAGGAAACTACTCCATTACCAAATTTTTAGCCCAATGTATTCTGTACAAATGGCTTTAATTCGCAGTTGAATTGGATAAATAAACGATGAATTATGTACAATTCCGTAAACCCTTCTTGTGAGAAAATTGCTGCAGACGGTGAAACAAAGATGGCCGCCATGCACAAACAAAAATTAATAAAATTGAAATAATAGTCATTTTGAACTTCCATCATGTTAGGGTTATTGCACAAAAAATTTCAGATTTTTTAAAAATGGTCAAGCAACGAATTGATGATTTTCTGGACCACTTGAAATGGATTGACCCACATATATCCGTAGTTTAAAAAGGAATTAATAAAGTTTGTTTTTCCTTCATAATCTTGCATATTATGTATTAGTGTTCGTCCACCGAAAATTAATTTCGACCAGCATGACACCTATGTATAAATTTAATACGACTGGAAAGGGTTAATTAGTTTTCTCAAACCAGAATGTTGGCTTTTAGAATGCTATTAATTCTCAAATAGGCATTTTCAAATGCGTAATTAAATTTATGCATGCAGAAGGAACAGAATAATACTAATTTTAATGTTAACCAATGTATGCCTAGCATCCCATTTTGGGACACTTCGAATTTTAATAAATTTCTATAATTGTCTTCTTTTTTATAAAATGAAAATTGTATGAAATAATTATCTATAAATGTCTTTATCTGTTACCGAAAAATGACAGCATAAGATGGATATTTATTTGCTTAAAATGAAGATTTTTCAGGCTTTTACAGATTTTTCATTTTTCAAGGAGGCGAAATGTAAAAAGTAAGTTTATTTTTGTTTTTTCCACCAATTATCCAAATGAATAAGTCATATTCTTAGCTTGTAGACTTCTTTGAACTATGTATTTTTTTAAATTGGGAAATCATATGTTCAAGCTTTTTTTTTTTATGCATTTTTGTAAAGTATAAAATATAGGGCGCTGGGCTTGAATGGGTACTAGGGTTGCCAGACTGCACGCTTTTCCTGTAAGTTGTACGTTTTTTAACGATTTTTCGACCTATCGTACGGTGTACGTTTAAATTTTTCCCGTACGACGATTTCTTCCGTTTTTCTAACACATCTTTCTTTTGACAGTTTCAAGAACTTTTTAGTTTTTCAGTTTCCTTCACAATTTCATCTTTTGCCGAAAAACAATTATATATACACCCATTAAATGGAAAAACGGCTCGTTTCTGATCAGGATGACAAAAATCTTGGGAGAGTTATGAAATATTAACTTCGCATTCACTAACTCTTGGGCAGCATTACATCATCTGAACTCGACATTATTATAGACTATATGCATCTATATTATAGTTTTTAATTTAGTACATCTGTATCTTAAATTTTAATATTTTGTTTCATTTATTATCTCCCTTTATGCTTAAGCACAACCATTTATTCTTGTAGGGTGTCCATTGCTAAAATTTTCATGATCATCATTAAATTCTAGGATAATTTGATCAAGTTTTGTTCTTACAATTCAATTAATTTTTTATTCATAATGGGATATATGACAGCAAAATTAGTTAAACAATGTTAATAGAATAATGTAATAAAAATACAGTTGGAAAATAATGATAAAATCGATTAATTAATAACCTCTTTTAAAACAAATTTGTTACTGAAAAAATTACTGGCGCATTCTATATAGCATGATATAAAAAAGGACGATAGTGCGATAACACCAAAACTAACTAGTGTCAATCTAAATCTTCCACTTTTTTCTAAGATAAATCTGGCAACCCTAATGGGTGCATATTTTTATTAGCCATTTAGTAGACAGTTATTATGTAAAGTCCTTTTCAAGAAGATAAATAAGTCATATTCTTAGCTTGTATACTGCTTTGAAATGCGTATTTTTTTAAATTGTAAAATTATATGTTCAAGCTTATTTTCTATGCATTTTTGTAACGTACAAAATATAGGGCGCTGGGCTCGAATGCGTACATATTTTTTAATTAGCTATTTAATAGACAGGTATTATGTAGAGTCCTTTTCAAGATGATTATGAAACAAATTGTTTTTAAGCCTCAAATACGATTATTCTTAGTTTACTATTACTAATACTTATAATGTTATTAGTCTCTGCAAAGGAATAAATATATTATTTTAGTAATTCATAAAAATACTAATTATAGTATATAATATACAATTTAACCCTCCGGCTGTCTTGGAAAAGGGCAAAATTGTAATGTTGTTTTCTTTGCATTTTGTTTTAAATGCTAAAAAAATTATTCTTTGAACATTTTATAAAAAAACTTAATAACGAATATGAATGCAATATTTGGAAATATTAATCATTGTTCAGTGTATTAAAAATACATTAAATCAATAGAATTATATTACTTTAAATATTGCTTGTATTGCAGTGAAACCTGGAGCTTAGTGAACGTATTAACACGGGCTTGTCAGTGAGGGGGTTTTAAAGTATTATTTTATATAAATTTAGACAAAGCAATTATTCACATTATAACTCTTACAAATATTATGCATATTCCCGTATTTAGTACGCTTACATTTTATCAAATAAATACAAAAATCTGTTAGCATAATTTTTTTTAGTATTTTTGCAGTTCATTTTGTAACATTTTAAAGGGCTTTTACCAAAAATTTCAGAAAACAAAATTTTAGGCTCAAATGGTTTAATGCTGTTAATTTATCTGGTTTGTCAGTAAAATTTGTCCGGTTTGTCTGTTTGTTGAACATGAAAATGTTTACTTTGAGAATTGGTAAATCCGCAAAACCCACATATCGGTTTGAGAAAACAGATTATCACTATGAAAACTAGTCGGAAACATTTCAGAAAATCCGTGACAGCAAAATACTCTTATTTTTTATGAATGCTTCTTTAAGGGGGTCCGGGACATAATTTAAAATCATTTTTATTTATTGAGTTAAAAATTTGATTTAAACCATTTGGAAAAATGGGTATCGTCCTCGGTCAGGGTAGGAAATCAAAAACATATCTGAAGCATTTTATTAGTTGAATCCCGCATTTTATTCGCTTTCTCGGTCTATACAGTAATATGTATTTCCCCTTTACTTTCAACAGAGATGGATACTTCTGTTGCTACTATGACAAAAAAGTAATAAAAACTACAAAAAAAATTAATAACTCAGAAACAAATTGAGATACAGCTTTCAAACAAATTGCATTTAATAAAAGTACATTTTTTTCTCTATACGATGGTGTAAAAAGTAATATTGTGGGATGTTTAGAAGTTTAAAAATGAAATTTCATTTAAAATTGGTCCAGGAATATTAATGTTTAATCCATGGCGTACGTAATGTATGACCAGCTCCGTAGAAGTTTAAAAATTTACAGTACCGAAAATTGTAAAACTGAAATTTCTTTTAAAATTTGTTCATGATGGGTCCAGGAATGTTAATGTTTAATTCTCGGTGCGATTTTTTATGTCTTAAAGTTTAGTCTTTGAAAAAATCATTTTCCAAATAGTCATTGTAATTTGTTAAATTGCTTTTTTTTTTCTTTTTTAGTTATTTTCTTTATGGTAATACAACTATTGTTGTTTATTTATTAATAAATTGTTTATTTACTTTTATATTTATTTGTTTTATTTATTTATTTATTTTTTGTGATGGTTAACCATGTTATTTGTCAAAATCATATGATAAAACTTCTTACATATTTAAAAAAAATTTAATTTAAAATTCATTAAAAAAAGGGGGGGGGGGTAATTTAAAATCGTTATAACTCGAAATCTTATTTGTAGAATTTCATTTTTTTTTCATTTAAATAAACAGAAATATATAAATTTTAATTCTGATGCAGCATTTTTAAAAATATTAATTAAAAAATAAAAAATAAAAATATTTAAAGTAATAATTTAAAAAAAAAGGTGTAACTTTAAAAAAAAAAATCATATTTTCAAAAGTAAATATTTTTTTTCTAATTTAATGAATCAAAATTAAAGTAAAATAATTGAAAAAGACATGTTCCAAGTTTGAACCATTTATCTTTAACCGTTCTTGGTTTATAATGATTTAAATACGAGAAATGGTGAAAACAGCCATCCTGAAGAAAAACGCATTTTCACAAGAAGTCGTTTCCATGTCAGCGTTAGCTTTCAACGTTAGCATGTTAGGACTTGAAAGCTATATTTTGAAAACAAATCAAAACGAAAAATTTAAAATATCCTGTTATAATTAAGATAGAAACATGATTTAAACGTCATTTTAAGCAGAAAAAGACACAGAAATTTTTAATGCAATAAAAGTTTTTTTTAGAAAATTTGGAGATTTTTGAGTCCCGGATCCCCTTAAATCTGAAAAATACATTGGCTTTTGAGGTTTCTAAAGATCAAGAACTATTTTCGGAACAAGCAGAAACTCTGAAGAAGTAATTGTGTATTTTCGTTTCTGGTTACATTATATTTTTTTATCTGGTTATATTATATATTAAGTTCTATCTGGTATATATCTGATTATATTATATATTTTTCTGGTTGTATTATATATTAAGAAGCGTCTGTCTTTTTTACAGTGTATGGTTATTATTATATACTATATAGATATATAAATTACTATATCAATAACTATAGATATTGGTTATTAGATGTTACAATATTTTGTGATAAATATTTTTATTTTTAAATTAGTTATTGCTGTTCATTTATTTTTTTTTTCCTTTTAAAAATTTTGTACAGTTTTTCATATTTTTCGATAATGTACATCTTTATCATGTTACTATTACAAATATTACCTAATTTAGAATGACGAATTAAATTTTAGGTTTTTTACTTCTTTTGGTGAAAATATAAAACATAATAATGGATAGACGTTTTTTACTTATTTTAATGAAAATATAGAACATAATAATGGATGGACGTTTTTGCTGATTTTGATGAAATATAGAATATAATAATGGATAGACGTTTTTTACTTATTTTAATGAAAATATAGAACATAATAATGGACAGACGTTTTTTACTTATTTTAATGAAATATAGAACATAATAACGGATGCACGTTCTTACTTCTTTTGATGAAAATATAGAACATAATAATGGATGGACGTTTTTACTTCTTTTGATGAAAATATAGAACATAATAGTGGATAGACATTTTTTACTTCTTTGGTGAAAATATAGAACATAATAGTGGATGGGCATTATCATTATAATAGATTACATAAAAATGGATGGTTGTAAGTGTTTCTTACAATTAACCTTTTGACCTTTAAGCGGATTTCTACTTATATGTATATGTATCATATCTTGTTCATCTTTAGAATTTTACCACTTGTTCCTATATTTGTGAATTCATCTTTATTATATACACATATATATATATATATATATATATATATATATATATATATATATATAATTTCAACGAAATCTCCCCTTCCCATATGTGAACTGTCTGCTTAACTTATCCACCCCACCCCACCACCACAAAAAGTTTAAAAGATTGATATTCTTAAAAATAAATAAATAAATAAATAAAAATAAAAGATTAATATTCTTAAAAAAGTCCCATTTGTTGCTGTCTAGTAACAATAACTAAGAAATCATTCATCTAAATTACAAACCCCATTCCCTCCGTCCAAAATTTATGCTTCCCCTCTCCCTCCGTCCACATGCCCATCACCTCAGTATGAAATGTTTAAACAAAACAGGTTTAAACTCTATTTTTTTGCTTTATAGTAAATAAATAAATATTCATCCATTTAAATTATTCCTCTACTCCCAAAATGCCTGCTTCTCCCCTTTTTCCAACCCCCAGCGAAAAGAATACGAAAAATTTAACACTCTTTATTAAAAAATTCTTTTGTCCTATTTCTTGATCGCTGCCATTAATAACAATAAGTAAATAATCAATCATCTAAATGGAAACCTTCTTCTGTCCGAAATTTAAGCTGTCTTCTATGGGTTTTATAATCGAGATTTTACGGTATTATCATTATTTAGATGCTGATTATCATTTATAAAGAAATTGATATGAAGTTTATATAAATTTAAGATTAAAAAAAAAGTTTACAAGATGAAAGAATTCCTCATTCATCTTACATGATTAAAAACATCTCCATTACACATTCTGCTTTATAATATTTTATTTATTCATTTCGCTTTCCCGGGCCTTTTTTAGGAAAACGGCAAAAGATGGATCATCTTCTTAAATAAATAAATATTTTAAGCTATTAATCACTTAAATATTTAATATTAAAACTTTGCCATGAAAATGCAACCTATTATTTTTCGTTTTTAAAACTTTCCGACATAGTTAAAAAGTGCATATGAATTCGACTTGTCTGCCCGTGCTCTAACAGGCGTAACTATAGTCCGATTGGCATGAAATTGATATATGTTATTGGGGTTTACTCTGGCATGTTCGATATTGAAAATGAAATATGTAGCATTTACGGTTCATCTATAGGGACACACAAAAGAATTCCGTTACATTGCAATCAATGGGGAAAAATCGTTTACGATGTATTTTAATGATATTATACTATTTTAAACATATTGAAATTGATATATATCACTGAGATGTACTAAAAGGTTCCTATTGTAGACTATTGTGTGCACAAAATTTATCGTTCATTTACATGGACACACAAAAGAAAATGAACTACAATTGAACTATTGAAACCTACGAACAATAATTGCTGGAAGAGCGTTTTCAGTTGTGGTATGCGTTTTTAAATTTAGTTACTATTTAAATATTACTTGGCGTTTATAAATTCTATAGATCACATACAGGGTCGCACAAAATATCTCAACAAGATCCGTTTATTGGCGGAAATTCCTGAAAGGAAATTTTCAACTGTGCTATGCGTTTCATTAAACTAACTTATAGCATACCTTGTAATATACGTACATATGCATAGATCATTTACAGGGCTGCACAAAAAAATCGTATATTTTCTCTACTATTCATGGTAATAGCAGAAATTTGGTTTTCAAATACGTTATGGTTATGCGTTTTCCAAATTGTTCATTTAGACATCATGTTTCACCTTACTAAACTGAAGTTTTGTTATGTATTGAGAATGTGTTGGAAAGTATTTCATAATCTGTGCTGTACGCATGATTTTTCGTTCTTGTTTATTTATAACTGGATTAGAGAAATGATGTGCCAAAAGTAGAAATATGAAATATATAAGGAGATAGTTTAATCCATCATCCTCCTTATTATATTATTTCCCATTTCTTACAAGTTACGCTAGAAATGTTTCGGAAAAAATTCAATACATCTGTAGCGATAAATCATCCCGACATAAGGCTGTTTATATATTCCACTTATAAGTAAGCGTGAACCAAAAAATATTTAGAACGTTCTAACAATAAGTACATCTCACAAGTTTATAAAATATTTTTTATTTAACAAATAAGTTGAATTACTCTCCAAAACTAGGACAATTATTGTAACCAGAGTTCATTGCATGCAAAAATGTAAATTTTTGTAACATTTGGTAATATTTTTGCATGCAATAGCAGAAGAATTATTAGAGTTATTTATTCCATGTTTAAAATCTTGATTTCAATTAATCATCATTTTTTAATTTAATTTTGAAATAGGCATAGGTGCCAAGTTGCCACTAATCCTCCGTAATATGTGGGTTAATTTAACCCTGGTTTAATACATTTCGCACCAGAATTTTTTTTCAGTGATGAAATTAAATAAGTTACACTTAGAAAACTGGAATTAAGTAAATAAAGGTTCATCAAATAATTTTTCTGGTTCGAAACGTTGTTAAACTGGGTTAAACTAATCCACGCATTACGGAAGATTAGTACGGAAGATTAGTATAAGTGGCACCTCTGAATAGGTAAATATGAACTCCGTGGACTGTAACCATACCCAGGTTCATAAATAAAACACATTCTTTTCAGCACTTAGCCTTAAATTAACTCCATTCCATGTCATAAGATGGATGGAATAGCTCCCTGTTGTAATTATAAAAGTACTAATTATTTATTGAGAATTGAAAATAATTGTAAATTATTTTTATATTTTCTTTATTTCCTTTTAAGCACAAGAAAAGTATAATAAGAAACAAATTGAAAAAAACCATCAACAAAAAACCCAAGCAAAAAGGAAAAGAAGACAGCTAATTAAGAATGACCCTTTATTCGAAATAATTATTCGACACCCTTAATAAATTCGATTATTACTTTTAAAATAATACTTACATTTTATTCACAAATGCAATATCTTAAAAAATCTATTTATAGTTCAATTTAATAATTCTGCACTTAAATACGTAAGCTATTAGTATACTTTTGTCCGAAATGGTCTAAATAAATCAAATTTTATATTTGGGATGTCACTACGCCACAAGTGAACATCAGCATTAAACTAACCCAATTCTTTAGTGATTTTTTCTATTTAAATACATTAATTTTCCTATCTTAAAATTTTAGAAGACAACATTCTTCCATTTGTATAATTTGGTGAATAGTTTGGCGATTTGTATAATTTGACGAAATTGGGCGACGGGATAGCCAATTAGTATCATTGTTCATATTAATTAACAAAAATGTCCGAATTTTCTAAAATGTATTTATCGAATAATCATTCGTACAAAATAAAACGAAAGTATCTGGCGCATACGTTTACCTGTATTTACGCTGCATCAAATGACGCAATGTATAAACAAATTTGCTTTTTGTTGCCAATTGTCACTACAGAAATGTAATTAAAATTAGAAAAGAAAATTAATATTTCGAAAATTAATTCAAATTTTAAAATTCAATTACCAGTTTTGACATCTGTGGATCAATACGGATATTTGGTGCTAATTTCAACGCCAAAACTTTCATATTTTAGGAGAAATAGCGGTGAAACTTAATCAGTTGTTTAATCCAGGGCTGCGGAGTCGGTGGGGAAAATGGACGACTCCGACTCTTTCGCTCAAAAATGGGCCAAACTCCGACTCCGACAACGTAGTCCTGCTTGTAAAATGGACGACTCCGACTCGGGGAATTTTAAGAGATCCAACTATTTTGCTCAAAAATGGGTCTGACTCAGACTCCGCAGCCCTGGTTTAATCAGTCGTTTCATAAAATCATTTCATATATTCGTTTCATTAGGATTTTATATATGAGGGGCTCACAACCATAGTAGACCAAGTCCATTTTGAAATAAAAAATGAGATAGTCTATTTAGAAGGCGCATAAAATCTGTTTTATCCACTACCACAGTGAACCAATGTCATTTCTTTACAGACTTGGTTTACTGTGGGAGTGGATAAAACAGATTTTATGCATCTTCTAAATGGACTATCTCATTTTTTTTTCAAAGTGAACTTGGTCTACTATGGTTGTGAGTCTCTAGGGTAGATATTTAATCTTGTTGTGCACAGCCGAGAAGCTATAGGTATTCTTATACATATATATATTTTTAATTAGCCAAACTGCTCACTAATGATAAGTGTGATTCGCTTCGAGTATGTTACATTAGCAAAATTTCAGAAAACATTGTTGATATTTATTAATTTTTGCGTTTAAAATCTTATTTAATACTAATGTTTCTATTTTAATCAAATCTAACAAGTTATTTTATGTATATAGGATTTCATATATATAGGGTAGATAATTAATCTTGTTGTGCACAGATGAGAAGCTATAGGTATTCTTACACATATATATTTTTTTAATTAGCCAAACTGCTCACTGATGATAAGTGTGTTTCGCCTTGAGAACGTTACATTAGCAAAATTTCACAAAACATTGTTGGTATTTATTAATTTTTGCGTTTAAAATGCTCTTTAATACTAATATGTTTCTATTTTATTCAAATCTAATGAGTTATTTTATCTATATAGGATTTTATATATATACGGTAGATATTTAATCTTTTTGTGCACAGCCGAGAAGCTATAGGTATTCTTATACATATATATTTTTTAATTAGCCAAACTGCTCACTGATGATAAGTGTGTTTCGCTTTGAGAACGTTACTTTAGCAAAATTTCACAAAACATTGTTGATATTTATTAATTTTTTCGTTTAAAATGCTCTTTAATACTAATGTTTCTATTTATATCTAATCTAACAAGTTATTTTATCTATATAGGATTTTATATATATAGGGTAGATATTTAATCTTCTTGTGCATAGCCGAGAAGCTATAGGTATTCTTATACATATATATTTTTTTAATTAACCAAACTGCTCACTGATGATAAGTGTGTTGCGCTTTGAGAACGTTACATTAGCAAAATTTCAGAAAACCATTGTTGATATTTATTAATTTTTGCGTTTAAAATCTTATTTAATACTAATGTTTCTATTTTAATCAAAAATAACAAATTATTTTATCTATATTGGATTTTATATAAATGGGGTAGATATTTAATTTTGTTGTGCACAACCGAGAAGCAATCGGTATTCTTATACATATATATTTTTTTAATTAGCCAAACTGCTCACTGATGATCAGTGTGTTTCGCTTTGAGAGCGTTACATTAGCAAAATTTCAGAAAACATTGTTGATATTTATTAATTTTTGCATTTAAAATCTTATTTAATACTAATATTTCTATTTTAATCAAATCTAACAAGTTATTTTATCTTTAGTGCAATTTTTTTTTTCTTTCGAGTAAGAAAACACACTCTGAATATAATATTTCAAGTGGGAGTGGGGGTAGCACTTCCAAAATGACGCCCCTGACCCTGATTTTCCACGTACTTAAATACTTAAAGCGGTTTGGCAGATATGATACAGAGTTTACTTTAATTAATAAAAGGCCATATATTCACCTCATAATATTTTACTTTTTAGCTACGTGTGTTTAATAAAAATATATAATTAATTCTTACCATTATCAGATTGTATAAAACGGACAACAAAAAAATGTCGCTGCTTCAAGGACTTTTATAATCCCTTGAAGAAAAATTTATTTTTAGACGCTACAAGAATATAAATTAATTATGACATTTTTAATACGATGTAATCTTCACCATTAAATGCTTTTCGAGCATTATAATTTAATTATTTTAATTTTTTCTTTCTTTTTAAAACTCGCATGTAAATGCATTTTTAATTGAAAAGTGTAGGAATAGATTATTATTTGGGTTTCTTTAAATCTGGCAATATTTGATAAAAACGGCTATTTCGAAATATGAATTAAATATCTATTCAGATAATGAAATTATTAAATTTTTTTTATAAAATTAAACACATTTAAAAAAGAATTTGACACTGAGCACTACAATCTAGTCAAGTATATGCTTTCAAAAGATGGTTACATTGCTGTGCATAGTTTTTTATCGTATAAAATTCCTATAACAGATTTCAGCATTAAATAGCGGTTAAAATAATTCTTCGATTTAAAAAACTGTTTGCTTCAAGTTTTTATCATATATTTCTCTATAAAACTAGCAGTTTTCATGTTTGTCATATGCAATAGTTTCTGCAGGATAAGCCTAAAAAGTGAAAAAGTCACATTAAATTCAATTACGGCAGCAGCAGCGTTAGTTACTTTTTCTTTTTAAATACAGAAAGACAACGCACAAAAGTTTTTATAGTAAATTATTAATTTAACACAATCAAACTGATTGGTAAAGTTATACGAAATGAATATTTCCTCTCGCAGGTTGTCGGCCCAGTTAGCTTAAACAGTAGAGCATTTGGCCCTGTAAGCCAAGGATCTGGGTCCGATTCCCGGCGTGGGCATTTTTTCGCTCAGTTGGAAATATTCATTTCGTTTTTATAGTACTGAAATTTAATATCAAATTAGAACTGAATATGCTGCACATAATTTTAAAAAAATTAAAAATTGATTTTACTTGAAATATAAACATCAAAGTCGCATGAAAATGAGCTTAAAAATATATTAAAATAAAAAAAAGCAATGAATCAGATTTGTTTTTAGAGAAGACGAAAAATTTAGCGCAAGAATTTATGCGCCTTATTGCCACAAAGGCGTTTGCTTGTATAACCGCCGTCAGAATTATTTATAAAAAAGAGTCACACCTGAAAAACCATACTTATTTAATTAGGCAAATAGTAAAAAATATATTTTGTTATTGTTATGCCTCAAAAGCGTTCGATTTCCTAAAAAGAATGAGTTGCTAATGGATGAATCTAAGTTTTAGTTTTAGTAGATTCGGAAATAGAGGGTGGGGTCATTACATTTTCGACGGTATCTCTGAAAATATAATACCTACAATTAAAAACAAATGTATTTTTTAGTTCGGCGTTACGAGAGCTTTCACACTATACCCTCCCCCCCTCACATACACACACGCTATATATATATATACATAAAAGCTTTTTATTTTTAAATAATTTAATTAGATACCCCTACATTTTTCCTAAATATATTTGTGAATGGAATTTATAAATATGTGGGTCAATAGCCTTTGTTATTTTGCCAAATTTGAACTTTCCACATTCCATAGTTTACGAGTAAAAAAGGTTGTGACATACAGACAGACACACGAGTGATCTTATAAAGGTTCCGTTTTTAATTTCTCAATACGAAACCTTAGAAATGAATGAATCAGGTTTGTTTTTATTAAAGCCCAAAATGTTAATGCAAGAATTTATGCGCTTGATTATCACAAAAACATTTGCTTGTATATGCGCTCTCAAAATTATTTTATGTGTCGTACAAAAAGTAATCACACCCAAAAAAATACTTATTTAATTAGTCAAAGAGAAAAAAATATATTTCGTTATTATTTTATTTTAAAAGTGTTCGATCTCCTACTTAAGAATGTGTTGCCAATGGATGAATCTAAGCAAATACAAAACGCATAACGATGAATGAAGTATCATTGAAAAAAATTTATACAGGATTTTGACATAGTATATTCATATTTCTATAAAACACGTTATTTGATTAAAAATTAGAGCTAATTTTTTTTTTGTTGTTGTTTGTTTGCTTGTTTTTTACAGCAAATAATATCAGAAGTTTCAATAAGAAAACATTGTGTACATTGCTCGTGTAGTATTAATGTTAGGGTCACCCGGGGTAATTCCTGGTCAAAAAGCATCAACATATAATTATTATAAAAACTATTAAAGGTATTGTTCCCAATTTTTTTGTGGAATAAGCCGCCTCTCATGGCTATATTATAAAATGTTTACTTAAATATATATGCACTTATATTTAAAATAATTATTATTTTTAAATGACCAAGAATTACCCCAGAAATCGGGTAATTCTTGGTCACTTCCGGGGTAATTATCGGTCAGCATCATTTTTCATGTAAATAAAGTAGCACAGTTAATTTTTTTTTATGACTGAGTAATAAAATAAGTAGAATCAATCTTCTAAAAGTTTTGTTCATCTCATAATTGTGGAATAATGAAGCATAGACTTTGTTTTGGGCATAAATACAAAGTTATTTGATGTGCAAAAGACTTTTCTACCTTTTACAAAACATAATTTAGCCAAAGAATTTTTATGCATTTTTACAACATTTATAAGCAGTATTTATTGCTTCATTAGTATCCACTGTGAATGGATTTATTAATAACTTGCAAATTTATTGGTCCATAAAAAATATAACAATGTTTTGTATCAATTTTATTTTATTTAGGCCAACTGAAGTTTTTGGCTCCCTTTTCAAGAAATTTTCAATACAGACCTTTAATATAATACACAGCATAATACTTAGGTTCCTCTATTGCATTATGTATATTTTTTGCATCATTTTGGCATTTTGCAATGAGAAGTATTTCTATTTATTAAATTGTTCAGTCATATAGTGTCTTATTCCCTGAGCACTTACTGTTTTCTTTTTTTTTAAATCTTTAATATAGTAGAGGAAAATTTTATAATTTTTCTTAAAGACTGTGATATGTCATTAGTTGAAATATAATAATTAAAACTTCAAGAATGACAATGATCTGTTGTAAAATGTGTAAAAATCAAGATCGATGTTTTGCAGAAATTTGAGTAGCAGTTTTGAATATAATTTTTTTTAAATATTTAATTTCAACTAAATGAATAATTAAGGCATATATTTCAAAGCAAAGGATTCAAAGTATCTTTGAGATTTTTTACAGTTTCATAAATTGTTATTTTTATAACAAAAGCAAAAATGATCAAGAATTACCCCAGAAACTCAGTGACCAGGAATTACCACGGGTGACTCTATTTTATTAAGAACTACAATTAACTAAAATGTGGTGAACAGTGTGGTTGCAATTAATTCTCAAAGGATTTGCGACTATTAAAATCACTAAATATGACAATAAAAAGGAATTAAATGATGATATAAACATTGACCAGGAATTACCCCAGTGACCAAGATTTACACCAGATACATGGGGCAGTATTTGACCAACTTTTGTAACTTATTTAAAATAGTATAAAAAATTTCAAGACTATTTTTTAATAGCTAAAGTAGTTGGTAATTGAACCAAAAAGAAAGAAAAGAAAAATATTTAAAATTTGAGATGTGACAAAGATCTTTGTAAAAATGTATCATAACTATGGCCAATGTTATTTTACAGAAATTTAACAAGCCATTTCAAAAAGATTTTTTTTTCAAAATAAATAAACAATAAACTCATAATTAAATAATAAATTCCAATGAGGATAGTTCAGAGTACCTCTATGATTTTTTTCATTTTGGTGAAGCATTCTTAAAACATAAAAAGGACTGTGACCAGGAATAACCCCAGAAACTTGCTGACCAGGAATTACCCCGGGTGACCCTAAATGTATTATGATATATTTAAGAACAATTAAATTTTTATCTACTCATTTATCATTCTTAAATAAACGCACTATTTACAAGTTAAACTCACTGTGAATGTATTTAAAAGATCTTAAACAATGAAAAGAATTTAATTAGTCTAAATAATAGCAAGCTGTTTTTTGTTGTTGGTTTTTACGCCTACTTTCGAAGTGAAAATAAAGCATCGAGAAATTATATGGAATTAATGCAAACAAAGCTTCAACGATCTCGATAATAGCTATTTTAGTAGGTGATTAAAATACTAGTATTATTCTGAATCTGGACAAAGAAATGTCATTCTTTAGTAGGTTAAAACTGAATTATTTTCAATAAAAGTGTGAATTCAATATTCACTTAAAATGGAAAATATATATTTCTTTAATTAAATGCAAGGTTTGAAAAAACCCGGGTTTTCTTTTTTTTAACTCAGCCTACTGGGCCCACTAGTCAAAAACCCGAGTTTTTTCGAGTTATATTGAGGGTTTTTTTTTTAACTCTTTAAAGTTTTAATTTTGCATAATGCCTAAAATCTGCATTAATCAGTGAAATCTGGGTATAATTTTGAAATAATTATGAATTAAGAATAAATATATAAAAAGAAAAAAAATTAAGTTAATATAAAAGGTAAATTTGTATCTCATGGGACTAGTTTGCTGCACTAAGGATATATTAAGCCAACTACAACTGGATTTCTTTATATAATTCTTACTTTAAGTTAAACATGCTAAATTAATAATTCGTTTACTTCAATCAGAAATCAGAAATCAGTTGAGACAACATTTATATATATATTTTGTTGAAAAAATATGATTCATATATTTTTGAATTTTAGCAACATTTGCTAGAAATATATTGCAACCGTATTAAGTGTTAAATATCATATTATCACAGAAGTCAGATCATTAGGCATGCATTTAAAGTATTTGGATGCATTTTAGATTACACATGAAAATCTTCTTTCTTTTCAGCTAATTTCTTATTTGATCATTTCATCTTTGCATCGAAATTTCTTTAAATATGGTTCTTTTGAAATATATTAATTGCATTTAAACTAGCATTTATCATATATATACAGGGTGTCTAGCAAATAAGACCCTGATTTCAAAATTAAATATCTCAAAAACAAAGATCATTAGAATTATGCGGTAAACGTAGCTTAATTAACTAAGCTGTAAAAATGTTGTACAGAAGTTTCAAAAAATAGTTGCAAAAACCGCTAACAGATGGCGCTGTAATCGCAATGCCTATAAATTGTGTTTTGAAGTCGAGAGCCCTAGATTCCTATATGGCTTCCTATGGTAGAACGAAAATTCGGAAAGACCGCTTTTTCTTCGGGGTGATGTGCAAAAGTGGAGGCATCTCGTCACAGAATTATTGCATCAGCTTCAATTTTAGAGAAAATCAATTAATAGAATTTCAATAAAAAGTTTAGCAATCATTATATAATAACTTAAAAAATATTTTATTTGGGTAATGTGCAGAAGCGGAGCCATGTGTTGACAGAATTGAGATTTGTTTCAAATTTTGTTATAAGCTACTTCGGTCCGAATACCAATATCTCTGTGATATGTCTTTTATACTGTGAAAAAAGTTTTAATAAAAAAATCCAAAGTCTCTGGTTTTAAAATTTAATTAAGCTAAAAGAAACCCCTTTTTTACAAATCATTCAGCATTTACAATAATGATTCATAAATCATTTTTTTTTTTTTCTTGTAGAGAATAGTTTGAATGAAAAATATAAAGTTTCTATTTTTAAAAACTTAATTAAGTTAAAAAAGTAATTTTAATTTTAAAAACTGGTTTTCATTTTTTTTATCATTGAGCACAGAAATATGGTGCAGCTTCTAGCGATAGGATCCGAAGTGTTCGAAAGGCATGCAGCATCCAAAATACTTTTGCTTTGACGTTGATGATATGACTTATCATCAATTCCTTTATTTAACGCATAATTTTTGTCTCTAAAACTTTGTTTACAAAGAAAAGAAACATATGTGTTGTGTTAAAACCAAAGTACTATGACGTGATTTAATAATAAATCAAAAGTGAAAAATTACTTTTTTTTTAATAATAATTCAGGTATAAACAATAATACCAAAATATTATGCCGTGATTTAAAAATATAAAAAATAAATAAAAAGTACAAAATTATTTTTCTAAATATATGCATTTTGATTTAAATAATTATATGGCATTAAAGATTGAATTTAATAAAATATTTAAAAAATTCTTATAATGATTTCTAAACTTTTTATTGAAAATTATATTAATTGAAATTTTCTAAAATTAAAGATGATGCAATAATTCTGTGACCAGATGTCTCCATTTCTGCACATCACCCCAATGAAAAAATGGACTTTCCCAATATTCGTTTTTACGTAGGGAGCCATCTAGGAATGAGACGCTAGGGCTCTCGACTTCGAAGCAGTTTACAAGTATTGCGATTACAGCGCCACCTGTTAGCGGTTTTTGCAACTAATTTTTGAAACTTCTGTACAACATTTTTACAGCTTAGCTAGTAAACAAACCATTTACCGCATAATTCTATTGATCTTTGTTTTTGAGATATTTAATTTTGAAATCAGGGTCTTATTCGCTGGACACCCTGTATATATATATATATATATATATATATATATAATAAATTTGAAATTACAAATATATGAAGAAATGGATAAAGTTTTAAAGATGATCCAGAGATGAACATATGAAACCAGTATGCAATATAAGAAACTATGAATGACTCACAGAATCATCAGAGGAGCTTGTGAGTTCATTCATAGAAGATGGGTTATTTCATCCAATTTTGTCGGCATTAAGCCTAAAATGACAAAATTTAGCTCCTAATAACGCAAACATTACAAAAAACAGATAATAAAAAGCCAAGAGATCCAAAGAAAGATACACCTCACACAGGACATTAAAAATTATAAAATAAAAAAATAAAAATTATAAAATTAAAAAATAAAAAAATATTAAAAGGGCAATTGATTAATTTAACGTTTTAAAGACAAAAAATTATAATATAAAAAAAAAAATGAGAATATAAATAACATTTAAAAAGATGAGGAATATTTGAGATAGTAAAATTTAGCCTTGTATTATGTAAATAAATTTGAAAATTTAAAAAGCAATGAGGAACATTGAGACAGAAAAATATATCCTTAAATGATGATGGAATATGTGGAAATATATTGTGTTAAATGCATGATACCCCGTTTTTTTTTTAATTATATGTCCATACAATATATAAGCATATATACATACACTTATACACGCTCACACACATAAAAACATACAAAGTTTTAATCTTTTATATATATATATATATATATATATATATATATTGTTAAACAGTTAAACATAAGCTTCAGATGAAAGTAGAAAAAATGTTTAATTTCACATAATTTGGTTTTCCACCTTTTTTTTTTAAGTGGTTTTTGCATTCCCATACCTTATATTAAATAACGTTACAGTTGTTAAAATAAGAGAAAATCTGAAGAAACCCACAATGGGTTTTTGCAAGTGGGCCCGTCCGAAAGAACTCACACGGATTTTTTCGGGCTGGGTCCACTTGGGCAAACCATGATTAAAGGGTTACTCGTAAAAAGAGAAAAAACTAATTTCTTGGAATTTGAGATACAGCTGCACAAAAGCTTTTTTTAATTTGTCTTAGATATTTTTATAACAGTTCAGAGTTGGATTTCTTCATGAAGAAACTGGTTTCTGCCAGGACAGTGGAAGAAACTGGAAAAAACCCGAAAGAAATGAAAAAAAAATGGAAGAAACTAATAGAAAACAAAACAGATGCTCAAAATTCAAATATATTAACTATATGAAAGAATCAAATTCAAAGCATGATTATATAAAATCTATAAAGTGTAAAACTTGATTATTATTAAAAATATTAGTTATGAAAAAATAAGTTATTTTTTAACAACAAAATTCAGATTCAGCGGGTAAGTGCTGGTGATTGTTTTTAGAACTTTTAGAGGTAGTCAGACGTTTTTTCATTGTTTATACCGTTCTGTAAGGGAAAAAAAATATGTACCAATTCTTTATTTTTTATATAAAAATGCATTATTTTAATGATTTATGTATAATTAAATTTACTTAAGCTTGCGTTTAAAAAAAAAGCATTTTTTGTATCTTACAAAGTTGCAACTTATGTAGTAAATTCCTAAAGAATAACAATTTTTTCCATTTATTCCACTTGGACGAAACCTATTTCTTCAGATATCAAATCATGTCTTTTCCAGGTTTTTTTTCCGCGGTTTTTTGTTTTTTCCCACTTTGGAAGAAACTTGCTAACCCTGAATAGTATGCTGAAAATAGCAATAGTATTTATAAGGTTTGAAAAAAAATATGAAAATATATATTTTTTTTCTTTTACACTTGTTTGTTTTTCAGATTCTTGTGCAAAAGCTTAAACAGTGAAATAAATACAATTGCGCTTAAATTACACCAAACTAATTTAATTTTCCATATTTACTTTCGAAATGAAAATAAAGCAACCAGGAATCCATTCAAATTACTGCAAACGAAGCTACAACACTCTTGGCGCTTACATCTATTTTCTCTAGTGATTAAAATGCCAGGCTTATTGTAAAACTGACAAAGAATTCTCATTCTTTCACTGCTTAGTAACTGGACTAACAACTAAGTGACCTTTGACAAAATTAGTAATATTTGCATGCATACTTAAAAAGACAAATGAAATCTTTAAATTGTCTAATCACTTATTCAAACTAAACTTTCAAGGAATGTTATTTATTATTATTAAGTATTTCATAAACGAATTTAAACATGACAATATGAATATCATGTATATTATGTATGTATCATGTATATTATGTAATATCATGTATGTCAAAAAAAAGGAAACGGAGAAGACCATGTAAGAATTGGATGGGTGATATTGAAAATGTGATGAGAGATGGAGGTCTAGAGGAGGAATGGTCCCTTGACTGGAAGAACTGGAAAAGACTATCCTAGATTTTTCGGATGGCGGCATCTGACGCCATAAACGATTTTATATATATATATATATAATAACTTTACTTCAATTTGTCCAGCTCAAAATTTCGATTTATTTTTCTCTTTTCTTTTTTGTGAGGACACTTTGGAGGTGTGAAAATACGCCACATCTATTAAGTAAAAACAAAAATCTTTACGCGCTTTTTTTTTAACACACTTTTAAAAACCTGTGCATACGCCAACTCCGTAAATTTCCAATCAATCAACTTTCTTTTAGAAACTTAATCATCACATATTTGTCTAAAGGAACGCGTAATGTTCTTTACTGAATATTGGAGCCTCGCTTTTCTGTGTAACTTTAACCCTCTAATGCCCATGGCAGCAAATTGCTACCAACAGTGTTTCGAATTTAATGGATTTTTTAATTCGAATATTCCAAATTCACACCAGAAATTTAAAATCGCAATATTTGCCCTTTTTTAATAATAGACATTCCGTATTTAAATAAAGCGAAATTTATCATGGAAATTTTCTGGTGAAAATGCCGATTCTCTGAACTAGTGAATTTCTAGAATGCATTCTACCATGGGAATTAAAGGGTTAAGTAACAAAAATTTTAGTTGAAAATTTACAATTTTACTTTTACTTCACTCTCAAGAAATACTTTCTTCAATTCACGGAAATATTCCTGGCAGCACCGGTATATATATCCGAGAATTGAAGGAGCTTCCGTTCTTTTTTTTTTTTTTTTTTTTTTTTTTTTTTTTTTTTTTTTTTTTCGTTCTAGGACAGAAAATTTCCGTAATCTTAAAAAAAGGAATTTTTTTAAATATACATCCCTCGTTCTTCTGTGGGTCCACTCGGTCTTGAGCCTGTTACCGCGCGTTTCGAATCGAGCATCTTAACAACTCGCCCAAGGAGCACTCGGAAGTGTTTAGAACAAAGATACCAGTTTTCTTCAAATGGGAGATTGGTAAGGCTTATTAAATTTCTTTTTCAGAAAGCTCGGAAATTTAAACTTATTTGCAGGGCATTTCGTCGTTATGAAATAATGGTTGGTGTTGTAACACTTATAGAATAATAGAGAATAAAATTTATTACACATCAGACATATTTTTAAAAAGACATAATTTTACTGTTAGCTGTACAATATGAATATGATATTTTGAATTAAATTCGAGAAGAAAGGTTTGCTCCTTTGAATAAAATCGATTTTTTTAACTTCGTTGAACAATATATATTTTTAAATGTGTTTGTTTAGAATATATTTTAAATGTGAATATTTTTTCTTACTACTCTAAAAAATAAATTGCTAATAACTTTAAATGAATGAGAAAATTGCTACTTTATTAAATTCAAAAGCATTATTTTTATTTATTTGTTTTTAAATAAATTAGAAATTTTAATTTATTGAATTTTCGGTTTTTGATTTAAAAAATAAATTCGAACTTTGGTATTAATACAGCCAATGCGCATGCGTGCAAGGAATAAACGGAATTTCCTACTTTTTTTCAGACTTCCGGGAAGAATTAATGGGAAAAGCACGTTTTCTACGAGTAAGGAAATTATTTGTTAAAAAATGACGAATAACTTAGTGTATAAAGACAAATTTTTCTGACAGTGTTCATGCAATTTCATTAAAAGCGCATATTTTTTTAATTTGTTCCGCAGTTTACTAACTTTTGGAATAAAAAGAACTTTTTCTTTTGTCTTATTGTTTTATGTTAAATCTACGATGAGTTATGGTGTCCACCCCTTGACCTTCTTTTTCCGAAATGCTCCATTCATTAGCTGCAAGTCCCCATTTTTTAATATACTAATTTAAAAATATATACTACACTACTTTAATATTTGTATAATTTAATGCAATGGATTTCCACAAACACTTCACGTTTCTTTAAAAAATATTCCTTAAATTTCATAATTAATTAAAATTGTCTTAAATTTCAGATCGCCATTGTGATGTCATCGCTTAAGGAGAACTTCAGTTCTTTTAAGATTAAACTGGATAGTTCCCGTCAATATTTGACGGTAAGCAACTTGAATGCTTCTTTGCGAAAATGCTTGAATTTTTAATTAGTTGCTTTTAAATTAATTAAGTATTGAGCTTTTGATGAACTGGTATATTGCATAAGTGATTCCTGCAGATGTAAGGCAATAAATGGTGTTGTCAGTCTGACCTACTTAGAGAACCTACAACTTGCTAAGTTGTAAGGTTCTCTAAACCTACTCAATGGAGTGAAAGAATGTTAAGTTTGTAATGCTACTTACAACAGTTTCTATGTTTGAAAAAATAACAATATTTAGTACTTTCTAATTCTTTTTTTTTTAACTACACGACCTTTAAAAGTTTCATTAGCTTTATTTTAATCAGTCTTATTCTAAAACCTTAACCTTAAAACTTGAAGCTAGGAGCTAACGATTTATAATATATATTTTTAATTACTTAAATTACATTTCATATTTTCATACATTGATTAATTAGTAAACCATGGGGTATCAAGATCAATGTAACTTTTTTATAGTTCTTATACATGAATATTTTTTTCTTTATGTTTTACTTATCCTTTTTTTTTTTTTTTTTTTACGGAAAAGAATAATAAACACTTTTTGTACATACACACATATATGTCCTTGATAATGGTGAGAAAATTTAGCAAATTTTGTAGATCAGTTCAATTTATTTAAATGATAATTGCATGCAAAATATTTTAGCTTAAATATTTATAATGTAAAATTAGTATTTTTAAAAATATTGTTGAGTATATTAAATTCTATTTAATTATAAAGCATTCGAATAATAATAAGAAGAAGAAATACAAACGTCTGCTCCTGAAATAAAATGCGGCATAATAGAAATGAAGTATTACCTAAAAATATTACAGAAATCAATCTGCCGGGTATCGTTAGGGTAGAACTAGCGTTCTCTACAAAAGTTCACAGCTTTAAACTGACACCTTAGATCACTGCGCTAACCGGACTACGCACTACTTTACTGAAAATTTGAACAGGTTCTAGATTTAATTTCACGCATGCGCAAATGTGTCAATTTTGCACTGAACTGAATTTTTTCCTTAGCGTTTTAATATATATGATGCTTGTATTATCAAAAACTTCGAATTTACTCTCTTTTCTTACATATTAAATATTTTATAAATGAATTTAAACAAGAGAACATGTTAAACTTTAGGTAGAAAGCTAAAATTTTATTTTTTTAAGTTCAAAAATTAAAGTTTTTGTTTCATTGTAAAAAGCTGATTCTAAAGTAACTAAATTATTTCATTCATTATTTTAATTCTTAGAAGGCAATTGTTATTAGAAGAATGGGTGGAATTTATATATTTATATATATATATTTAAGAAAGACTAATACAAAATAAAACTCTTAAAAATCGTAAAAGAAACAGTTCTTTGATATTTTTATTTTTAATATTTTTCTTTTCAATACATTGAAAAACCACTAATTCTACTAAACTGCGTAGGTTGAAATGAAAAAAAAAATCAGTAAGTCGTTTACCAAATATTTGTTTTATTAATTGATTTATTATGTTAGAAAGTATATTAACAAATACAAAGAAATTTTTGTGAACTTTTGAAAAAAAAAAAAGAAAGACTTTCTACCTATTACTTTTACCTACTTCCTTCTTCTTTTTTTTTTATTTACAAAATATAAATGTTTAACATTTTGCATAAAGAAAACCGATGCGAAGTTTTCGATTATAAAATCGTTTAAAGGGTTTTCACTTAAGAGGACTCTTTACTCACTTGAAAACATCCGCTCGGTAAGGTTAAACCTATGGGCAAATCGTTTTCGAATTTCCCGTTTAAATTTGAATATTTTGTAAACATTTTTTTTTCTTTTTTTGCAAAGGGTAAGCTGAGGTCGATCTCTAGTATGGCTATTTTGCACTTTTTTGATTTCGGTTGCGAATAAATAAATAATTTTAATAAAGGTATTTTTACTTTCGGGAAAAAAAATCCGCAACCGAAATCAAAAAAGTACAAAATATCCATATTAGAGATCGATCTCAGCTTATTCTATGCAAAAAAAAAAAAAAAAAAATCGTTTAAAAAATATTCAAATTTAAACGAGAAATTCGAAAACAACCTGCCCGTAGGTTTAACATTACCGAGCGGGTGTTTTCAAGTGCGTGAACAGTCCCTTTAACTGTGTTCTTTTAATCTCTAAGAATACGGAGAAAGAAATTTTTTTACCTTCAATGTAACTTGTTATTGTTATTATTATTATTATTATTTTAAGAAAAAAAAATTGATATTATGGACCAAAAATGTAAATCAATCTTTAATTAAAATCACATATTTTATATTTATTATAAGATTTTTTAAATGCTAAATTGTTTTATGCTTTACCCATAAAGTAAAATTATCATAGCACAAAAAATTCTCTAAAAAATGACTATAGAAACAACAGAAACTTAAGCTGTTAATATATCAGAAATAATTTCCCTTTTATTTATTTATTTTATTATTATTATTATATCAGACTTAGTAGAAAACTAAGCAGTCTGTGAAATTTTCCCTAAAGTGTGTGAAACTAAATATTCTCGTATATTTTGAATAATACACCAAACCAAAAGCATTATCTGTTATACAGGGTCTTAAAAAATAACTGATGAAATGTCAGTATCACATATACATTACCCCAGCATGCATGCAATGTCTTATTCAACAGGCCATAAAGGCAAAAGAGAAAAAGAAAAGAAAAGAAAGTAAGGAGAAGAAAGAAAATATTATGAAACATTCCAAATACAATGAAATGATAAGTTTGTCAATAAACAAATAAGTTTTAAAAATAAACCGTTCGTATGCACGTGAATAGTGGATATCAGTCACAGAAATTTTATGAATGATATAGATATTTAGAATTATTTTTACGCTTACGCATTTATTAAAATGGAATAATGTGTAAGAACTTTTTGTTGAGCGATATAATAAAGTAAATAAAAGATTAAACTACTAATTTAAAAACAAAAACTAACCAGTTAACACTATCAAGATTTGCGTACAAATTTTTGATCAATCTTAAAATGTCACAATCTTTTAATGTGACGTTTAGCATGTCGTGAGAACATTTTTCCAAGATAAAGATAACGTTTTTATTGTGCGTAATGAAACGATAAAATTGTGTAAAGTTCTTTTTAAATTGGTCATAAAAAGAAAATGCTAAAGGAAAAAGAAAAGAGGAGATAACCATAACTAATGTAGAGGGAAAAAAACAGTAAAATACAAAAGGAAGAAAAAGAAAAAAAATGCTTTGTATCGCCAAATCTGATCAATGTACTTACAAAAGCACAACCTAAGTATTTTGAAAACAAGGCTATTAAAAAAACATTTATGACGCTTTTATTTTATGAAGTAAAAGGATTGTGTGAAGATCTATTAAATTGGGAAAAACTTAATATTTAGAATAAAGTAAACTGAAAAAGAGAATATTATAACTAGAGAACGACCAAAAATTCGGTTTCGTTTTCGGCTCAAAATCTTGAGTTTCGCTGAGAATTTGCTTTCGACAAAAATGCTGCTGAAAATTAGGCCCGACTGGAACTCGATCAAAAGTAATGTATTCCAAAAATCTCGTTTTTTTCCTTCGGAAATTTTCAACATTACGCATTACTTTGAGCTGTATCGGCTCAAATGAGACACTCTTTATTTATCGCCATGAACTTCACTGAATATAGTTATTAGTCACGACTGACATAAGACGTAAGTGCTCATTATAACGCAAGCAATGCATGTAAGACTAAACTTTAAAGACGCTTTTCACGTGCTCATTAAAAGTTGCAGATTTAATCGTAATAGAAAATTTTTAGTTTGAATCTGCAGAAGTGTTTCGAATGCTCTTTGAGAAAGTTCATATACAAAAATCTTTGTAAAAGTTATATTGAAGTATGCATACCTAAAACATTTTTTAATTAGATGAAATTCGTATAATTAGAAAACCATTCTGTACGGCTGATGAATTAACTACATTTTGTTTCAGATGAAAATAAAACAGTTTTGGTCAGAGGCACAGAGAGCAAACTTGGGCTACGCGTGTAATTAATAATTACGTGTATAAATAATAAACACGTATAACTAATTAATAATTACGTATATTTATGTATGTATTAATTACTTAAAAATTTTTTTGGACGTTTTCGTTTTCGGTCGAAAATAGGATGATTACCGAAAATGGTTTTCGGTTTCTGTTTCGGTCTTAAAAACGTGTTTTGGTCGATCATTAATTATAACTATTACTAATAAAGTGAAAAACTGCAATACTTTTTCTAAAACAACATTAATTGGAAATAAGGCTCAGATAGCCTATTTTGATCAACAGAATAACTTTTAAATTAATTCCTAATTGTTTTTTTGTTTTTTTTTAAATACAAACATACAAACTCTAAAAGAATTAATATTCACAAAATTTGATATTTTTATGCATTAAATGTCTAAATAAATAAATAAACAACCATTCGATTATGATATTCAGATCACTTGCTCAATTATTATTTATTATTATTATTATTATTATTATTTATTTATTTATTTATTTTGAAAAAAAAAGCTACAAATTCTTACACGAGGTATTATATTATAGCAACTTTAAAACCCATTTTTTCTTTATATACAGATAAACTGAATAATTTTATGTAAATTAAAATCCCAAATAAATAAATACATAAATTTAGTACGTGATAATTTCGAACCAAGAAACAAATTGCTATTTCACAATGAAAGACAGAAAAAAATATTCTATATTTACACTCTCAAGAATACAGAAGTGTTTTCGATTTTCGAAACCTCCTTTGTAAACTTCACCCCAGAAAAGAAAAACTCTATGCTAGCGTTCATTCTAAATAATTAATCCTACATGTAACTTGATATTCTCATTCTATCCTACATATAAGCTATTGCATAAAATCCAATACAAGTTACGCTAAAAAAAGTAATATATGCAAAATTTTATGTAAATTAAAATCCCAAAATAAATAATCATTTAACGCACAATAATTTCCAATCAAGAAGAAAATTGCAACAATGAAAACCAGGAAAAAATTCAATATTTACATTCTGAAAAAAACATGGATATGTCTTCGATTTTGTCTGATTTTTTGCAATCTCATTTATGAACATGACCCAAGAAAAATAAAAATTCTATGCTATGGTCCATTCAACATAATTCATCTCATATACAACTTTATATTCTCTTCCTATCTTACATATAAAATATCTTACATATAAATCAATCAATAAATGCTCTAAAACCATTAATATTTACAATATCTTTTTCCATCAAAATCATTTGTGGAAATTAAAATTCCCAAATAAATAAATATTTAACACTAATGATTTTCAATCGAGAAGAAGAAAATTCTTATAATGAAACTCTATTCTAAAAGCATTAATATTTGAGATATTTTCTCAGAAAACACGTTAATTCTATATTAATTAAAATTCAGAATTTAATAAATATTTAGCGCGTTACAATTTCCAATCAACTCCAATTCAATTTCAAATCAAGAGGGGAATTGCTACACCGAAAGACAGAAAAAATAGTCAATATTTACATTTTGAAGACGGGAGCGTCTTCGATTTTCGCCGATTTTTTGCAACCTCATTTGTAAACATGACCCCAGAAAGAGAAAAACTCTTTGCAGCGGGGTCATTCTAAACTATAAATCCTACAAAATAAAAGCTTAATTTCACATGCACTTACCGTTTGCTTCGCT
Organism: Maratus speciosus; assembly: GCA_963932465.1. Taxonomy (NCBI): domain Eukaryota; kingdom Metazoa; phylum Arthropoda; class Arachnida; order Araneae; family Salticidae; genus Maratus; species Maratus speciosus. The sequence goes on from OZ010786.1 coordinate 309,566,147, forward strand.
GGTCATCCTCTCAAGTCAGGTACGCGTAAAGCACCAACAACAAACAAAAACAAATCGTCACTCGCCGATCAAAATAAAACTCTTTTGAAGTTTTGGGGAAACCTCGCCCGTGGAAAGTGATCACGTGACGACCGATTTCCCCCGACATCAGTCGAACTACTGATAAGAAAGTTGAATCGGGTCAATGTTAGGCAGGTTTGGCGACTTACAATGGCGAAGTATCGCCGAAGGTTTTTCCGCCAAATAATAGCTGTTGTTTATAGAGAAGAGAGTTGGGTCGGGGAATTGATCGAAGATGAAGAGAACAGAGAAGTACACTGGATGCCTTGTTTGCAGGCTTGCGGCAGCAAAGTTTGTTTTCTCTCTTACACGTTTGTTTGAAGAAAATATAAAAACGGAACACACAACACAAAACGTTTTGATCAAGAAGTATCTGAAGGAGTTTGCAATTTGGGCCATTATTAGTTTCGTTGACATTTCATTCTTCGTTCAGTGCAATCGACTCGTGTTTGGGTTACTCTGCGCGGGACGAAACTTTAAAGGTCATTATAACTCAACTCAAGAATCGTTTTATCGAAGAATATTTAAATATCCTTGAATCGATTTGTTGAATGATCTTTTTTTCGTGAATAATATTACAGCGCATTGTCTTTTGTCATTAATGTAAGGAAAACGCACTCACTTTTGGTTATCTAATATTTTATACTGAAAATGCTTTTAAACGTATATGAGAATCAGAATTTGCTTCAAAATACTATTCTAAAATGCAAAATTAAAAAGTACTGGCGAACCCTATTATTATTATGTATTTGGTTGGTTGAGAGTCCTACTTCAGATCGGCTAACTCTATTTATCGGTGCGTCCGACTGATACGCGATCAGATGAGGTCTGTTTGAGGCTTTTTCTCTTTCCCTTTTTTTTTTTTTTTTTTTTTTTTTTTTTTTTTTTTTCGTCGTTGCAGGTAGGATTGATTTTAAGCATTTCAGGTTCGGGTTCGGGTCGGGGTCCGGTCAGGCCCGTAGCTAGGTGGGGGCCAGGTCGGGCATAGCCGAAAAATATTTGCCCGTCCTAGCACAATTGACTGGATACCCTGATCGGCACATTAAATTTCCAAACTTTTCTTTCCCTCATTAAAAAAAAAAAAAAAAAAAAAAAAAAAAAAAAAAAAAATTAGAATAGACCGTAACTTAACTAACAGACACCCATTCCTAAAACTTTCCAATTCAAACAAAATAATTTAAACAAAAAATTCATTTGTGAAGACTTTTCTTTTTCTTTCATTCCAAGAGCTGTAGGACATTTTTCGCTTCGTTGCTTTGTAGAAATTTAACTTACCGCCTCCCCAAAGTGTCAAGCTGTAGCCTTTGGAGAATAATATTGTTTAAAGATTATCCTTTTAACTCCTTTCCTCAAACTGATTAACTGATGCCCGCAAAAATCGTTTTTTTTTTTTTTTTTTTTTTTTGTACAACTGTTGTATATGAAATTTATTGTAATCGGGTGCGGGAAACCAAAGGCATGGATTTCCAGTTGCAGTTGGCTACCTATTGTATGGCTTGACAGGAACACAAAATATGCAACTATCATGTGTTACAATCATGTGGTTTTGTGATTGTTAACTTCACTATATTGCTTTTGGGGGCTTTTCAACAAAAGTGTAAAATGTTTTTTGAGAGCTTTCTTGACACTGTTACAAATTATAAAAGTTTGTAAAATCAGTGTCACACAATATCTAGAAAGTGTATTTCAGAGCAAAGGGGTTTTATAATTACATTGTTAACGTCATGTATGACTATTTGCATTTAATATTTTATTATTTGAATATTTTATGTTAATTAAACTATATAAATGTGATTTAGAAACGAGAATGTTACAGAAATTAATTTTATCCTTTTTATAAGTACAAAAAGTGTTTGTTTCTTCTGGTGCTTTCCCGCCCCTATGTTATTTATTCTACTTTTTAGTTGTTTTATTCCTTTCTTCCTATAAATATCTAAATCAGTCACATATTTCTGTATGAAAAAGAGAAAATAAATGTAGGATTGTGAAACGGAAATAAAAATAGAAAAATTAACTAAAATACTAAACGAGCATTAATACTTTTAAGCTATGAAGTACTCATTTTTATTTAAAAGTTTTTTGTCGAAAATATTTTTGTTTGCTCGGCTATGCGAAACTTTATAATGTGTTCGCGGACTTATTTTTAAATGTAAAAGCATGACATTCGCAGGCAAAATTATTGAGGTAATTTAGAATCAAATAGCATTTCTCCTTTTTTGACAAATGTTCGAATCTTGAGCTTTAAACGATTGTGTCTCAGATTATTAGTCAGCACGGGGTGCAATTTCCAGACCGGGCCCGAACGAAAGCTATCTTGGCTTGGTCCGTAGAAATATCAATTAAATCAGTCTCGATTCGGCCTGACTCAACTTCTACAAAAATTCAGTTTTTTCTTAACATACAATTGGGATTCTTTTAAAGAATACTGCATTCGTATTTATGGGATAATTTTACAGAATATTTTTAAATTAAGATGTATCTCAAGGCAGAAAATACACAATAGCAACATTAATGATTACTCAGTCAGAAGTTTCAACATCCAAATAAGGATGCATTAACAAATTAAGGTAGTTTAGAATAAAAGAAAAAAGGATGGTAAACCTGATAACTTTTGAAGCTGTAAAATGAAAAGTAGATTTGTGAAAATATTTCTCTGTCCTTTATTAAGGCTTTTCTCAAATCCAAAGGAGCTAATATCTGACACATTTCTGAATTCATTTCTATTCGGAAACGCATAAGACTAATAGGTATTCATATTCAGAAACTATGTCATCGAATGGCGTTATACATTTTTTGATAAAGGCAATATGTCAGTGAGAAAATATTGACAAAGTTAGCGTTTTGAATTGAATTTCCGGAAGCGACAGCACGGGAAAGGAGAAAAACCTTCAATCACGTTACCAGAATCTCTTATATCTCCATAAGTAATTTATTTATCAAAAATTGAAAACGCTATTCGATTCCTAATCCCTTCAATAGTCAAGACTGTCAATTTTATGCCTTTGCAGTTAAAAATTACTTAGAAAGCGTGTCAGAAACTTTCGCATTGTTGAGCAGAGAATTTGAGAACCACTTAAAGTATATTTTCAAAGATTCCGTTAACAGAAGTTCATTATCGCTATTAATATTTTTACAAAACATATTGCCTGCCCTACACATCCTGAGAACAATTAAGTCCAGTTCCGGCCCGGCTCAACTATGTAGAAAAAAAAAATGCAAGCCTGATCTCGGCCCGGCATGAGTCTGCTGAAAAAATTAAGCCCGGGTTCAAACACAATGTCCACTGCCGATCTCTATGCTGGGCATGTTACTTTTCTGTATTGATGTTGCCAAACTAGCATCGACTCGTGACGCATATTTATACTTATTCTCGGGAAAGTCATATTCATTGAAAATGGTTCATACTTTATCGGCTTCGTCTAAATTTTTATATCGAGCCGGCAGGCCCGCTTAATTTTTTTTTTTTATCGGCCCGGCCTGTTCAATTTTTTTGCCGGCCCGGCCCGTTGAAAAAATTGTCATAATTCTGCCGGCCCGGATCTTTTCAAATTTCACCTTCATTTTGCCGGGCCGGGTGCGGGCCAAGCCCGGCTTCGTGCAAACCTCTATCACAGATGATCTTTCCTAGCCTCAAAAATTGACTTTTAACACATATTTTGCACTTTTTTCTGAAATATCCTTTGAGTTTATAGAAAACAGAAAACGCTGTTTGCTATCGTGGGGTCAGAATAAAAATAATTGCAACTTTATGTCATTTAAGCATAAAAATGATTTTGTGATTGTGTTAGAGAATAGAGAGCTCGAATGGAGGCTATAATAGTGAATTATGTTGACATATATTTTCATGATGGTTTTTATTTGTGTGATACTTGCTGACCAGCCCGGAATCGCCCGTGATGTGATTATATTAACTTTAAATTTGTATTAGTTTATATCTTTAATCCGATTTTTTTTTTATTATTATACTTTTAAACAAAAATATTTCCAGACAAACCTCATATGGGAGGCCCCGCAATATTTATACCGAATAGGGCATTTTAAAGTAAAGTTAAAATGTGCGCTCTTTAAAGGATGTTACATATTTTTCTGAATTTCAACAAAAAATAGCGGATTTGGAATTTTAAAGGGCGCCGATTTTTTTTTCTCATCAGACATTTAATATAAAAAAAAAGTTCTTACAGTCAAAACTCTTTGAAATTTTTATGAGTCATAAACATAATGGCTTCAAAACCGTACACAAGATTCGTGGGAAACTATTGATATTTACTAGTACGACGCTGGTAAGAAGTGATTTTTTTTTTTTTTATTATTATCCAGACTGTTTGAAATTGTTATCAATTATAAACACATTATTATGGTTTTGAAGCATGCGTAAGAAATTCGTGAAAATATATTGATATTTAGTTGTGAGAGGGTTACCTGATTTGTAAATAAATAACTTTACTAGCCTTCTTTATATTAAATTTTAAATCATTAAAATTCCATAAATTCTGTAAAACCTGCTATATAACAAAATCCTGTTTTACATGAGGGCATTTCATAGTCCCGCTGGAAGGAATACCATATAATAATTGATGAATTTAGGGGGTAAAATTGGGAGGAGGGTTCTACTCTGAGCATCGAAATTTCACTCCCGGAAGCTTTATAATTTTGTGCTTATTAAAGTTGTAGAAGTGCAATTCTCACCCGCTTCACACTGTCTACCACACAGTGAGCATCAGTAAATCCTCCCGGAAAAAAGTGCCAAAATACAACATTGCAGTTATGCCTGCTAAGATCGAAACTTGTCGAAAAAAAAAATCGATCCCCTGCAATTCCATTTTTAAAAGTTTTACTGTAAATGAATTTCTTGGCATACTGTATTATTAGTTTATTATTAATAAAACATAAAAATGCAAGTCTCTCGATTTTTCTGCGAAGGTGTGTGGAAGGGGGGAGGGGGGATCCACAGACAACTGGTTAGTGGCGATGTTTGTAGTAATCCTCAACATCTCACATTTTTGTGAAAATCCATATTTACAAAAATTAGTTTGTGGATAGATGGCGAGTTGAAAGAATATCACTTTTCAACTACATTCGGAAGAGCTATAAAACTTATACTGAATAGGTAATTAGGTGCGTTCGTAATTATATAAATACGTAGCACCTATAGTCGTCGTTCAGTCCGTCTGTCTGCCCGTCCGTCTGTCCGTCCGTCCGTCCGCATATAATAGAGCAAAAACTACCCGACCGAATGGTCTGAAATTTTAAATATATGATTGTTGTAAAATTTTGTCGAGCCATTTCAAATTTTATGAAAATCGGATGTATAGTTAAATTACAGGGACAGTCAAAAGTTTTTCTTTACATTACGGCCAATGGGAAAAATTATTGCACGTGCATTTTAATGATGTTAAAGCTTTCCGAATGGTCTCAAATTTCAAACATATAATTATTGCGACATTTTATCGAGCCATATCAAATTTTATGAAAATCGGATGTATAGTTTAATTACAGGGACAGTCAAAATTTTTTCTTTACATTAAAGCCAATGGGAAAAATTATTGCAAGTGCATTTTAATGATGTTACAGCTTTCCGAATGGGCTGAAATTTTAAATATATAATTGCTGCAAAATTTTGTCGGGCCATTTCAAATTTCATGAAAATCGGATGTATAGCTTAATTACAGGGACAGTCAAAAGTTTTCCGTTACATTAAGGGGAATGGGAAAAAATTATTGCAAGTGCATTTTAATGATGTTACAGACTATGCACTTATGAATTGCAAATAAATACGCATTCAGTACAATATGGGGTGCAAAAAATAATTATAAAACTAGTTATAGTACGAACGCACCTCATTTGCCACGTTTGACGAGCAATTTCCAACTTGTATATATTTTTAAAAGATCGTAAAAGACTAAAAAAAATGGAGAAGTAATTTTGCCCCTCTTGGAAAAACATTCGCCCGACCTGGAGGCATTGTCTAGCTACGGGCCTGGGTCCGATTGACTCGATTTTTCGAAAGAAAGTCCTGAATATGTTTCAAATGAGAAAACTATATATATTTGAATATTATGGAGTGCATATGTGTTAATTTTCATACACAAATGAAAAAACTGATATTAGAGTATTGTAGACTACTTTTTCATAATTTTATTAAAATATAGATTGAATTTGCTTCACTTCGGGTTCGAGTCGGTTTTCGGGCTGACTCAAAGTAGAATTTCCGCGCAAGACTGTGGTTGATTGTGTGGTTGATTGTCTGAACCGAAAACGGTTAAATTGCATTGCACCAAATAGCAGATTCAGGGAAAATTATTTCATAATAACTTTTAAAATGTGTAAATGGATAGTTGTACAAGATTTAAAAAAAAATGCCAAATTAAATAATCCATATTATAGAGGACTCCTTATTAGAGGTATGCATGGTCCCGGACGCAGGCTAGGCTGGAAACATGAAGTCAAACTTTCAAACGGGCCGAGCTGGTAAAAAATAAATAAACGGGCCCGGCACCGCTGACCCGATAAAAAATTAAACGAAGCTGATAAAATACAAACCGTTTTCAATGGATATGACTTTCGCGAGAATAAATTCAAATGTGCTGCACGAGCCGATGCGTGTTTGACAACATAAATACAAAAATATAAACAGTTCAGCGTCGGATAGTTACATAGTGTGTAGGGCCAGGATTAATTTTGTCAGCAGACACAGGTCGTGCCGGGATCAGGGTTAAATTTTTCTCTACATAGTCCAGACGTGCCGAAACTGGATTTACTTGTTCCTAGGATGTGTCGGTCAGGCAATATGTTTTGTGAAAATAGTAATAGCTATAACACACTCCTGTTAACGGAATCATTGGAATATGGTTCTCAAATTCCCAGCTCAACAACGCGAAACTTTCTGACATATTTTCTGACTCATTCTTAAATGTAAAGGCATAAAATGGACAGGCCTGACTATTAAAACGATTTCGAATCGAATAGCAGTTTCCATTTTTTGATAAATAATTTACTTTACGAGTTATAAACGATTCTTGTCACATGACGGCGGGTTTTTCTGCTTTCCCGTGCTACCGTATCCGGAAATTCGATTCAAAATGCCAACTTTGACGTATTTTGTGAAAGATCTTTTGCTTTTTTCAAAAAATTTAAAACGCCATTCGAATACATAGTTTCTGAAGAAGAACGCATGTAATTTTATGCGTTTCCGAGCAAAAAGGAATTAAAAAATGTGACAGAAAGTAGCTCTTTTGGATTTGAGAACATCCTTAATAAATGACAGAAACATTTTCAAAAATCTACTTTTTATTATACAGCTTCAAAATTTTTATGTTTTCACCCTCTTTTTTTTTCTTTTTTTTTTCTCTCTCTCTAAACTACATTAATTTTTCTAATGAATCTTTATTTGAATATTGAAAAGTCTAAGCGTTTAAGTGACCATTAATGTTGCTATTGTGTATTTTCTGTTTTGCGAACACATAGTAATCTAAAATATACTGTACATTTTTTCCATAAATATGTGTGTGGTATTCATTAAAAGAATCATAACTGTATGTCAAGAAAAATCGGAATTTTTTGTAGAAATTGAGTCGGGCCAAACCGGGCCTGATTTAACTGAGTTTTGTACGGGCCAGATCAGGCCTATTTTCGCTATTTCTGTACGGGCCGGGCCGTGAACTGTGCGTCGGCCCGTCGGCACACAGTTTATATAAAAGTCCGGGCTGAAATTTTAATTTTTACAACGGGCCGGTCCGCGTCAAGATAGCTTTCGTCCGAGCCGGGCCCGGACCTAGAATTTCCGACTCGTGCGGACCTCTACCCCTATACAGGTATGGCTAACCGGATAAGGAAATTAACAGTTTTTCACGAGATAAATTGAACCATTTATTTTTTAGAAACCTCATTTGAAGTTTTGAGATATTTAAGAAATAATCGCTCAAGTGCGAATTTTACTCACGCACAAAGGGTTCCGTACATCCATGACCTGGTACAAAATTTAAACTTGTGCAAAGGAGCTTCGAAAGGAAGTTTCAATGCAACCTTGGTTCGTGATACTGTTTTTTAGATAGGTTTTTAATTAATATCTCGGCTAATTACGGACAGTTTTTTTTTCGAAATCGTTATCAACAATTATTGCATGATTCTGCGTCAATAGGTACCTCGAGCGGCAGCAAAGTAAAGTATGTGTGTAATGGGAAAATCTCTGAAAGCGTAATATCTAAATTTAGACAAACGTATTTTTGAGTTCGGTGTTACGGGTTTTTTCGAACAACATTCTACAAGATATAGAAAAAGAATTTTTTTTTTTTCAAGTAACTTTTAGCTCCCTTAATTTTTTCCTAAAAATGCTTGTGAATGGCTAATAATCTATAAATATGTGGGTCAATAGCTTTTATTACTGTGGCAAGTTTGAATTTTCCGCGTTCCATAGCTTTCGAGAAAAAACGGCCGTGACCGACGGACAGTCACACTAGTGATCTTGTAATGAATGGTTCCTTTTGACTTTTTAAGAAACTAAAAATTTTTAATCAAGCTCTGGAAAATAATTAAAATTTAAAAAAAAATAAAGCAACTCAACAGTACATTGTTTACATAAAATAATGATTGAATTTAAGATATTTAATTTTAATTAAAATGTAAATTATATTTCACTGGATTTAGTTATTTTCAAAAAAACACCTAGGGTCAAGTTTTAGTATTACGCATTAATATTTTACATCTTGAATCTTCAAGAAAAGGCGGAGGGATGCACTGTAAAAAAAAATCTGTAGGTCTACAGATGTAAAGTTACATGCTTACTAAACTTTCAACTGTAACTGTACGAAAAAAGCTGCAAATCTACAAAACTAGTTTTTGTAAAGCTACAAAAATCTGTAACTTTACAAATGAATCTGCTAAAATTTCAGTAATCTTACTAAACTTTTATTTGTAACCCTGGCTGCAGTTACATGAAAAGTTCTCGGAATCCCAGTTTCCAAAAAAATTCTTAGTAACCTTACAGATTTTTTGATTTTTGGCGCAAAAGTGTGTCTGTTACATGAAATTTTGTTGTTGCCGTTACATGAAAAGTTCTAGGAATCCCAGTTTCCTAGAAAAACTTTAGTAACTTCACAGATTTTTTTTTACAGTGTGGGAGTCATATTTCAACTAATAACTGTCCGCTGCCACCTTCCCCTTAAATTTTAATCTTGGACCTGAAAACAATGTTTAATTCAAACCTTGAACTCCAGGTGGGTGGTTTCAGTTGCGGCAAACACTGCAGAAAGGACATGAGGAGCAACAGTCATGTCTCTGTCTCTACAGATACATAGACTCCGAAAAAGAATGCGCATTGGACTATAGTAGTGTTGAACATAATGAGTTGTTTGATATTCAAATTATTCATTCTGGCATGCGCAAAAACATAGCTAGCAATCTTCGTATTCTCTTTAATCAATTAAACCAGAAATTTTGTAAAGTGTATGTACATATATTATAATAAAGAGACAGTAGAGCTGGACGACATCAGAAATTTACTATCGCAATATATCAGTGAGTTCATATTGATATGAGTGATATCTCGCGATAACTACCTTAAAGTTTGTGGAAATAGAAAAAATGATAAATTTCCAAAGATAAAGGGTAGGTAGCAGAAATTTATGTACAAACAGATGTAAAAAGAAATAATCAATGTATGCCTGTCCTAAAATGACATACCCTAAACGAAAAAAATGCTTTTATTCATACAAATGTTTTTAATACATTAATATTGTACTTGCCTACATCACAAATACATTTTTTGCACACCAAGAAACACTGACACATTCACTATGTGACCACTTTGAGCGTGTAATACATTTTGTCAACCTTTTCTTCGGTTTTGAGCGATTGAATACATCATTGGAATAAAGACATACTTCACCACCATCATCTGCAGAGAAATACATGTGTTTGTCGTCATCATTGGATCTAAGGAAGCGCATTTTCTTCTTAGCCTGCAGAGCTGCACATCTTGATTGTGAATTATGTTTCTCCGCACCTTATGCCTTCCCTTCAATATTATTAGGACTGCTAGTCAGACTAGTGCACCTTCATGCTTCATCTTTTTAGAGAATGGATCTAACATGAGGTGCACAATGAAGAAGAGGCAAACAGAGTGGTCTCATAAATGAAGATGGTGAACTTAAAGATGCTACCTGTTGAAAAGATACATAGGTCTTCGAGTATCAGAAAAAGATGTTGCCGGCACTGTACTTGGAGTAGGTGACATTGTTATATATAAAACCTGTGTTGCTGTCGTTACTTTAATTATTTTCCAGTGGACTTTCTGTCACAACTGAAACACAGAAAACATAATCGGGAAAGATGCCTGGTTTCATGGAATAGATTCCATTTTTCCGGCATGTCATTTTACCTACAACCACCATATTGCATATACAGAAGCAGTATTCGATATCACATGCATTTATAAAATTTTGCATGTACAGAAAATAATCTAGAAAGAAAGAAGTGCTCAAATCATACTTCAGATATGTAATCATTGAAGTGAAATCGACGTGAATTAGCACCAAAAAATAGTTCCAATCAATTTCTGAATGAAGGTGTAAGCAATTTCTTTGTCTATGCTAATATTATAAAGAAGTAAAGTTTGGTTGTTTGTTTGTACGAGGTAATCTCTGGAACTACCGAACCGATATAAAAAAAATAATGGCATCAAAATGATGGTGTTAGTGCCTGTTTGAAATTTGGTTGTATCTCATGTCCATGCGAATAACCTAAAGGGGGTGCAGGACCAGAAAAAGGTTCTAAAAATGACATTTTTGTGTTACTGAAGGTCATAATAACATGACATTTGGTATGGTAGTTACTTATAAGATATAAATTATCTCTAATAACATTTCTTAAAAAAAATTCTTCGAAATTTAAAAAGGATGAAAATGCGCGAAAAGCATTCCAAAAAACGTTCTTTACGCATTTTTTTTTTTTTTTTTTTTTTTTTTTTTTTACGATTTTTACGCAATCTCAGGAAGTACCTAAACAATTTGAAAACAATAGTGCGAAAATGCGGGAGACAGCCTTTGCGACAACATAAGCTATATTTTATGTCGGTGTCACTTCCCCCAAAGGGGGCCTACTAAAGGGCCTAGAAACATGAAATTTGGCATGGTTGTTATTTACAAGATATAAATGATCTCTAAGAACATTTCTAAAAAAGTCTAAATTTAGAATGGAAGAAAATGCGCAAAAAGCGTTCTAAAGAACGTTCCAAATTACGATTTTTGCGCAATCTCGTGAAGTACCGAACCGATTTCAAAAGTAATGGTGTGAAAATAATGGTGACAGCCCTTGCTCCAAGATAGGCTCTATTTTATATCGGTATCACTACTACCTGAGGGTTGCAGGAGCATAAAACGTTCTAAATTGCGATGTTTGTAATACTGCGCGGGCTAGCAACTTGAAATTATGAATAATAGTTATAAGATATAAATGATCGCTAAAAACTTTTCCTAAAAAAGTCGAAATTTAAAAGGGTGAAAATGAGCAAAAAACGTTCTAAATTGCGATTTCTGCGCAATCTCAGGAAATACCAGCCCAATCTCAAGTTAATTACCATGCCAAATTTCAAGTTGCTAGCCCCTGCAGTATCACAAAAGTCACAGTTTAGAATGTTTTTTGCAGCCACCAGGTGGTATTGATACCGACATGAAAAGGAGCCTATTTTGGAACCATTGTCCTTGCTCCAAAATAGGCTCCTTTTCATGTCGCTATCAATACCACCCGGTGGCTGCAAAAAACATTCTAAATTGTGACTTTTGTGATACTGCAGGGCTAGCAACTTGAAATTTGGCATGGTAATTACTTATAACATGTAAATGCTCTCTAAGGATAGTTTCTAAAAAATTCGAAATTAAAAAGGGGTCAAAATGCGCATAAAGCATTCCAAAAAAATTCAGAATTGCAATTTCTACGGATTCTCAAGAAATATCAAACCGATTTCAAAAGTAATGGTTGCAAATTGATGGTAACAGTCCCTGCTTCAACGTAGGCTATATTTTATGTTGTTGTCACTACCACTTGAGGGTTGCAGGAGCAAAAAATGTTGTAAATTGCGCTTTTTGTGATTCTGAGGGGTCAAACATTTTGAAATTTGGCATGGTAATTACTTAAAGATGCAAGTGCTTTCTAAGCATCGTCGAAAGACAATTCCAAATTTAAAATGACGAGGTGAGAGAAAAGCATTCTAAATTACGATTTTTATGCATTCTTAACAAATATCAAACCAATTTAAAAAATAATGGTTGCAAATTGGTGGTAGAACGTACTCAAACATAAGCTATATTTTATATCGGTACCACTACCACCAGAGGATTGCAGGAGCAAAAAAGTTCTAAATTGCGATTTCTGTGATACTGAACAGGCTAGAAATTTTAAATATGGTACGGTAGTTAGGTATAAAATATAAAGGCCTTCTAAATACAGTCGAAAATAAATTCGAAATTTAAAAGGGGTGAAGCGAAGGGAATTATCGAAAAGCGTTCTAAAAAAGTCCTATATTACGATTTCTATCCAATACCAGGAAATAATAATCCAATTACAAAAGTAATGGCTGCGAATCAATAGTAACAGTCTCTGATCCTACACAGGCTATGTTTTATGCCGGTTCCACTACCACCTGGGGTTGGCAGGAAAAGCAAATGTTCTAAAAAAGACTTTAAAAACTTTCTAAATTACATGTTCTATGGAATATTAGTGGAATATTAGGAAATACCAAATCGATTTCAAAATTAATGTTAGCAAATTAATGCTGACGATCTCTGTTTCGACATAGGCATTTTATGTTAGTGCCTCTACAATAAGAGATGTGATAGACTGTTAGACAAGAAGCTTGGAATTTGACATAATGGTTAATTTTAAGATGTAAATGCGTACTAAGAACGGTTTCTATAAAATTTAAAACTTCAAACGAATACTAAAATGAGCCTAAAAGCTTCAAAATACTTTCTAAATTATCACTTATTTAGCTTCCCAACCCAAATGTTAGCGAATTTCTGTTACACTTGACAAATTTACAAACTTAGTTAGCAAATTTATTTAAAACTTTAATAAAAAACTGTAATACACTTTCTATATCTGATAGGCTGGGCAAAAGTAACAAATATAATTGGAAATATAATTAAGCTTTTTACAAATAAGATCTATATTGCATTTTCTAATTGTGGTAACTTGGCCAAATTTTTAAACTAATTGGCAAACGTCGAGAAATGTTTATTTTTGCTCCTCAATGAGTTGGCAAATACTGAAATTTTACTTGTCAATTTAAGGTCCTCCCCTCCCCCCCCCCATATAAAAAGTCTTAGCGATGGCCCTGGCTATAATAAATAATATCAAACTGTTAAAAATATCGTGAAAAACTACTTCTATTTTTAAAGACTGTTTTCTGACCAATGAGAACTCTCCATAAGCGTTTATGCAGCGTTGTCTTTTGTCAGAAAATAGTCTTTATAAACAGAGATAATTTTTTATGGTATTTTTAACAGTATTCGGACTCCATAATAATCAGCGCGTATTTTAGTTGTTATTGCAATATATCAATTCCTTGATATATCCCAATATGTCTAGACTAATAGCAGCAGCAGATTTAAAAGACAGGCGATAACAGCGTTCATTATTTTGCGGTTAAAACAAAAGAATGTAGAGAATGTATTGGAATATATCGAAATACTAACGAAAGACAGATAATCGCTGGAGGAGGTTATATTGTGGTTTGAATGAATCAGGCCATGGATCGCGGAAAAGAAAAGACTGGTGAAGAAGATATTGTGATAATGGTATTGAATATTCGGCGCTTATTTTCGGTGTTTAAGTCGCGGTGCGGTAAAAAAAAAATGTTCTAGGGATGTATCGATTAGAGTAATAGCTTAGATATTGGTATTAAGATATATTCTTAGAGTCAGAACTTGGATATTGTTATTGCGATAATTAAAAAATATTAATATTTGACGATATATTTATAAATAATCCAGCCCTAAGAGTCAGATCTTGTTTTTGTTTTTACAACATTTCTGTATGTAATGGATTAAAAAGAATACAATATTTGGCAGCCATGCCTTTGCGCATGCCCGAATGATTCATTTGAATATCAGGATAACTCATAACGCCCGTCACTAGACAATAGTAAAGAATTGTTGCAAATTTCTTCACACCTATTGGTGTTTACTTCTACACTATATGGCCAAAGGTGACCGGTCACTTGCGATTTTTGACGTTTTGTTAAATATCTAGAAAAATGCATGAGGAATTAACCTAAAACTACAGGCGTGTAAACAGTATAGTATAGGTCATATAACTCCGCGAATATTTTTTTCCCGAAACCCTATAGGGGACCGTCTAAAAATTGAAAAAGAACAAATATCTTTTGGATAACTCTGTAAAAACTAATGAAGCAAAAGCGTTTAAACTCAAGATTATTAATAAGTGGCTTATTGTTATATACTGTGTTCTTTTTTATGAGGATAGCATGTATACTCGTAGAGAAATTATGGTTTTTATATAAACAGTCCCAAATTTCGCCAAGTTTTTTGCTTATAATTTGCAGAGTTCTTAATATAAAAAAAAAAGTTATTTTCAGAAAATATGACAAAGAACATTGTACAGAATACTCTGCAGTCAGAATTAAAAAATAATAAAATTTGGATGAAAAATGAGCAGGTTTACTAAAAAATATTTCATTGCGCATGCGCGAATGCAATCAAAATATAATGTGCATAATATGTTAGCTAAATGTATAGAGCAACTTTTGTAAAAGTCTCAAAAACATAGTTTGAAAAGTCTGATAATAATCGTTAATAGAATAAGCTCAAAATCCGTTGTTCCCAAAATGAAACAAAACGATGAGAGGTTGTATCCAAATACAGTAGTACGTGCAATATTGTGTATGCTAATTTGGCACTAATCAATGAATATATGGATACAACCCCTCATTTTGCTTCATTTTGGGAACAACGGATTTTGAGCTTATTCTATAAACGATTATTTTCAGACTTTTCAAACTATGTTTTTGAGACTTTTAGAAAAGTTGCTCTATACATTTAGCTAACAAATTATGCACATTATATTTTGATTCCATTCGCGCATGCGCAGTGAAACATTTTTTAGTAAACCTGCTCATTTTTCATCCGATTTTTAATTTTTTTTCATTCTGACTGCAAATTATTGTGTACAATGTTCTTTGTCATATTTTCTGAAAATAACTTTTTTTATATTAAGAACTCTGCAAATTATAAGCAAAAAACTTGGCGAAATTTGGGACTGTTTTTATAAAAACCTTAATTTCTCTGCGAGTATACATGCTATCCTCATAAAAATGAACACAGTATATTACAATAAACCACTTATTAATAATCTCGAGTTTAAACGCTTTTTCTCCATTAGTTTTGTCATGGTTATCCAAAAGATATTCGTTCTTTTTCAATTTTTTGACGGTCCCCTATGGGGTTTCGGGAAAAAATATTCGCGGAATTATATGACCTACACTGTTGAAAATAATCAGCAAACTGTCCAGTCATTCGACCGTTTTTTGAAAAACGGTTTCATAACTGTAATTTAACGATATTCTGATCATAAAATGGCCAATAATATGGTCAGAATAGTGTTAAATTATGGTTGTGTAACCGTTTTCGATAAAAACGGTCAAATGACTGGACAGAATGCTGCAAATTTTTAACAGTGTATACTATACTGTTTACACACCTGCAGTTTCAGGTTCATTCCTCATGTATTTTTCGACACATTTAACAAAACGTCAAAAATCGCAAGTGGCCGGTCACCTTTGTCCATGTAGTGTAATGTAACTGCAACTGACGTTATATTACATGAGGACGTGAGTTTCAAAATTCGCCTTATAAAAAATTTAAAATCTCGTGTTCTTTCTATCAATCTATTCTACTGATAAACCTGCACAGAAAAAACACTACAATCTGTAAAAAAATTAGTTTTATCCTGTATTTCTGGCATTGTAATATCTTGGTTTACAATGAAAGCCAATGAATGCAGTTAGAGGTTTTTCGCCATTTCCCGAAATTTGATTTCTTGGGTAAGGCGAGTTTTGAAACTCGTGTATTCCTATGGATAAAGTCGGAAATTCACAATTAAATGCGGGAAAGTTTCGGTAAGAAGAATCTCCTCTAAGCCACCAGCTGAATTTCTTATTACTTGAAGGCGTTCCAAGTGTTTAGTTGAGCAAACACAGCAATCTTTGGACTAAGATAAAAGAATGCCTTTCTGTAATATGCTTTGTGCAGCATTATTGTAACGCTATGAATAGAATTTTTCTTTGAATACAAAACAACAACAACAACAGAAAACAAACATACAAAAAATTATAATGTGAAGCGCTGGAAATAAAATCACATTTTACTATCATAAAATACGGCTACAACTGGCCTTACTGTAAAATTAGTATCGCACCAACTGACAATTTTAACACGGGTGACAATAAAAATGATTAAGGACAATGGCTGCATTAAGCGAAGGACATCGAATAAAGTGCTAAGTTCTTTAATTGATATTGCATTAAGAGTGTGCCACTGTATTTTGTTTACGCAAGACTAAATGATTAGGTCGTCGGGCAGCGAAAAAAAAAAGAAACATTTACTTGCAATTTATACTCTATAGGTGGTAAATGAAAGAAGCAAAATATTAATAAATTCTAATAAATAATTTAGAAAAGGCTACTGAATTCTGTCTATTCGTACTAAAAGCATGCAAAAATCCTATTTAAATAAAATACCATTTATGTCAAAGAAATGAGATACATTCACCTTTATTCACAGATCGTATACAATTAAAACAAACCAAAAATGTCGCTAGTCTCGAAATATCGTCTTCTTTCAGAATATGAATCGAATTTTTTGAAATAGGGACCGTCTACATGTTTAAAAATACACCAACGTTGATTTTGACACCAAATTTAATTCATTGGATCAAAAAGACAGAAAGAATATTTAGTTAGTAAACTTTTCTTAAATGTTCATAGAGATATATAAAATAAATGCATTAAAGGTTTATCAATAAATAAATTAAAAAAAATTAATTAATATGTAAAAGGAAAAGCGTCTAAAGTCATACAATTATTAAACAGAAAATTTACAGAGAAGATTTAGGGCTTCGATAAACAGTGGCGTAACAGTGTTTGCACTTTGAGGGGCTTCCGAGTTGTCTTCAACTTTACGCCCAGTCTATTGATGAATGTCTAAACTGAATGAGCCATTGGGATATAAAGTCTAATTGTAGTAGAAATACTACTATATATTTTTATTAAAAATAAAAAATTTAAAAATGAAAAATTACTTTAAAAGAAAAGTGGTATAATAAATGCAGAATTTCCGCAATTCAATATATGTTTTTGAATTCAAAAGATTCTAAATTATGTTTGGATCCATTTACTGTACCTCATGTTTTAAAAAGATAATTTAATTCTAGACTTTTTAGGAAGATTGAAAGGTGATTTTAATTTATTTAAACTATTTTGTGGTACTAAAGGATCTAGAAACTTTAAATTTGGCATTTAGGTTACTCTTAAGATAAAAATGCTCGCTAAGAATGATTTCTAAAAATAATAATAAAATCAAAATTTAATAGAGTGAAATGAGCAGAAAACGTTCTAAAAACATTCTAAATTACGATTTCTATGTAATTTTACATAATATTTGTTAATTAATTAATTTCACATCCATTTCAAATTCACCTGACATATTTGCAATTCTGACTACAATTCACTAGCAGCTCTATTTGTTTGTTATTCCAATATCTTCATTATTGAAAAATTTAATTATTTATTAAATTCTAACTTAATTGACTTTAACTAATTAAAGAAACTTTTAAAAAAGCAGTTTATAATTAAACTGCTTAACTGTATAAAAGTTAATTTTGTCAAAAAAAAAAACCATTTTGGCCAAAAAAAAATCCACTTAAAGTCAATAAAAACCACAGGTGTTACATTTTTAAAAAAATTTTCAGCTTTTTTGCAACCTTGCAATATAGTAAAATTTTTCCTCTGTTGTTATTTTTTATAGATAATTTATTTGATTTTTTTTTAAAATCTCAGCCCCAGACAAAGTCGAGTGGGTCGTACGGTATATAATGGGTATAATATAATAATAATAATAATAATAATAATAATAATAATAATAATAATAATAATAATAACTCTAATGTTACTAAATGTCTATAAAACAAGAGAAATTATACGACTGAAGCAAGTATATCATCTGTCCAGTGTTGCTCATAAATGGTGTTACATGAATGAATTTAATCATTTAGTGTGTATTGATGTTTTTTATGCTAAATTTATAAACAATGTTTTGTAGACTACTTCTACACACATGGTTTAATTGGGTAAAATTTGAAATAATTTGAGTCTTAAGAACTCTAGTGGTGAACATATCTTAAAGTACTTAAAAAATGAATAATCGAACACGAACGCCAGCTTTAGCCGAGGGAATTTATCTTATTTTGTTTGTAATAATGGACATTGCATTACTTAAAGTAAAATTTCGAAATAAAGCTACACATTCCTTGGCTCTATGCAAATGCGCTGCATTTAGTCATATTGCTGAGATGAGAGAAAATATAAATACGCAACTTAAACAATGTCTATCTTTCGGCGGTTTTTAACTTTACTATTATTATTATTATTATTATTATTATTATTATTATTATTATTATTATTATTTGTTATTATTAATAATATTTTTGAATATTTCTGTAATATTTATTATGTTTAGAATATATTTAGGATATATTCTTATATTTTACAAACAGAATTCCTGCTCTGCGTAAAAATGTTCAAGTTTGTGATATAGTGATAAGTTACATTTATCAGATTTAATTATTTGATAAAAACAATTCCAATTCTATCATCATTATTATGCACATAAGGATTTTTTTATTCTTTCTTGTATACTCTTAAGAAGTTTTTTTGTATTATATCTTTATTATAAAAAATATACGAACGATGCTTTGTCTGAGATTTTAATGCTCTACATAGAATTATTTTTGTCAATAAAGCGACTTTATTACGCAAATTCATTTCGTCATTCCATGTGATCGAGGGAAATATTTGGAATTATTGTTCTGGTAATATACATAGACGGACTTTAGCTAAATCACGAAGCAATAAAGGACTTTCATCTGGCTTCATAAATGACTGAATGCAAATGTGTGGATTTTGCTAAAAGGTTTTAGAAATGAGTTTCTGCAATTAAACTGTTGCCATTAATTCGATGATTTTCCCATTTATAATTATTATTATCATTATTACTATTTTTATTGCTATTGTTACTAAATGTTGAACTAATAAATAATATCATAAGACGAAACGCAATTTTTCACCTTGATTCAACATAAAATAAATAATGTGAACATTAAAAAGGTCCACATTCTTACTTAAAAGGCGACTAATGTAATGAAAAAGATGTTACAAGTTTAAAATATACATTTTATTTAAAACTTCTTAGTACTTTCAAACCTTCCAGGCTTATCATCAGAGAATATCTTAATAACTAAATGTTGTTTATTTATACAAACACGTCACTTTGTTTTGAAAATCAGAGAGCCAATAATTACTAGAGTTGAAAGTAGAAGTAGCAGTAGCAATTTTAATTAAAATTGCTGCTACTACTTCTACTTTCAAAATTGCTACAGCTACTTCTACTTTCAAAATTGCTACTGCTACTTCTGCTTTCAACTCTAGTAATTATTGGCTCTTTGATTTTGAAAACAAAGTGACGTATTTGTATAAATAAACAACATTTAGTTATTAAGATATTCTCTGATGATGAGCCTGGAAGGTTTGAAAGTACTAAGAAGTTTTAAATAAAATGTATATTTTAAACTTGTAATATCTTTTTCATTACATTAGTCGCCTTTTAAGCAAGATTGTTGACCTTTTAATGTTCACATTATTTATTTTATGTTGAACTAATATTTTTCATCGATATTTAGAAAATACGAATTCATATATCATATTAACGTGATTTCTATAATGCATAAAAATTTCAAACTTGTGATAATTTGTATCAATTTGTTTTTGTTGTAGTTGCTAGCTTTTTTATTTTACGAAAAAAATTACAACTTTATATTGTATTAAGATACCAGTTTCTTACTCCGTTTTCAGGAAGTATTTTAATAAGTTTTTGGTTTTGTATCTGACTATAAGCAATACATGAACGATACTTTTGTCTGTATTTTTGTTGCTCTAACATTAGATTCAGAAGGTAATACAGCGACTTTATCACGTATTTTCATTTCCTCATTGTATGTGATCGAGGGAAGAATTTGCCATAGTTTTATCTTAATAAAAAACAAACAGACCTTTTTCTTTGTGACCTAAAATGTAGTGAAGGATTTGCATTCGGCTTCATAAATAGCTGAGTGTAAATGTGTGGATTTTGTTGATAGGAATTAGAAATGCATTTTCACTATATAAATGATGTCGTTCTTTCACTGAGTTCCACCTTTACTGTTATTATCAGCATTGAATACTGCGATATATGAATTTCTCGATATCAATAATTTTTAAATGAATTCCTATAACTTACAAACGTAATACCTGTACTACATAAAATTTTCAAGCTTGTGACATGTTGCATTTATAGCATTATACTGTTTGGCGAAAATATTAGAATTTTATTCTCATTCTTATAAAAATACAGTTTTTTATCTCGTTTTAGGGAAGTATTTTTTTTTTTTTTTTAAGTTTTATGCTATTTGTATCTTGACTATAAAAAATATACGATCAGCAAAATATGTCAGTGTTTTCTGTGCTCTAACATTAGATTCAGAAGTTAATAAGACTTCATCACGTATTTCCATTTCCTCTTTTTATGTATATACTAGAGGTCTGCACGGGCCCGTACCCGGCCCGGCCCGCGGGCCAGCGGAATGAAGGCGAATTTTCAAACGGGCCGGGCCGGCAGAATTAGGACAATTTTTTCGACGGGCCGGGCCGGCAAAAAAATTAATCGGGCCTATCGGCCCGATATAAGAATTTAAGCGAAGCAGATAAAATACGAGCTATTTTCAATGAATATGATTTTCTCGAGAAGTATAAATGTGCGTCACGAGCCGATGCGATTTTAACAACATCAGTACAGAAATGTAATATGTCCATCGTAGAGATCGGCATCGTACAGTTGCAAGATGTCTGATTCCGAGTTTAATTTTTTTTTTTTAGCAGACTCGTGACGGGACGTCTTAATCGATCTCAGGATGTGTAGAACAGTCATTGTGTTTTGTAGTATTAATAGTGATAATGAACTTCTCTTAACAGTATCTTCGGAAATATACCTTAAGGTGGTTCTCATATTCACTGCTCAACAATGCGAAGCTTTCAGACACATTTTTTGACAAAATTTTTAACTATAAAGGCATAAAATTGACAGACCTGCCTATTGAAGGCATTTGGAAACGAATAGCTTTTCCATATTTGATAAATTACTTACAGAGATAACAGAGATTCCTGTCACGTGACTGTACGTTTTTCTCCTTTCTTGTGCCATCGCTTCCGGAAATTCGATTCCGGAAAACGCTAACTTTGACAGTATTTTTAGAAAGATATATCGCTTTTATCTATGAAAAAACGACATTTACATAGTTTCTGAATAAGAATACCTGCCAATCTTACGCGTTTCCGAAAAGAAAAGAATTCATAAATGTGTCGAAATGTAGCTCCTTTGGATTTGAGAAAAGCCTTAAAAATGAGAGAAATATTTTCACCTATCTACTTTTTATTATACAGCTTGAAAAGTTATCATGTTTTTAATCCTTTATTCTGATGAACTACATTAATCTTTTAATGAATCCTTATTTCCATTTTGAAATGTCTGTAGACACGATGACTAAAACACTGTAAGTAATCGTTAATGTTTACTATTGTGTGTTTTCTGTTTTGCGAACATCATAGTAATGTAAAATATACTGCAAAATGTTCCCATAAATAAGTATGTAGTATTCATTAAAAGAAGCGTAATTGTATGTTGAGAAAAAACGGATTTTTTTTTTTAGAAATTCTGTCGGGCCGGGCCTGTTTTCACTGATTTTTGTACGGGCCGGTCGGGCCGGACTTCGAATTTTTACACCGGGCCGGGCCAAGTAGCTTTCGTTCGGGTGCAGACCTCTAGTATATACACAAGCAAGCTCTTTCTGAATGACATAGTAAAGGCATTACATTCGACTTCTCAAATGGCGGAGTGCAAATGTGCGAATTTTACTGAGATGATTCAAAATTTAAATGGTGTTACTATTTCGATGATTTCCACATTTTTTATTCGTATTATTATTGTTACTGTTGTTATTATTGTTATTTTTAATGAATACTGAAAAAATATTTTTTATCCATATTTAGAAAATCTATGTATTACAAACGCAAATTCTACATTATAGGAATTTTGAAGCGATAAGTTGTACCTTACTATTAAATTTAAAAAAAAAAGATTAAAATTAGATTTAAAAAATATTTATTATCGTTATTATAAAAGTTTGGTAGAGCATTTTTTTAAAAATTTTAAAGAGAGACTTTAGTTTTAAACCTTTAAGAAATCGATTTTCATATATTTATTAAACATTTATGCAAATCTGAATTGAACCAAACAAACCGCAAGAAAATATTAAAATTAGAACCGGGTACATTTAAAATTGAAAATACATATATTAACATAGACTCTAATTAATTTTTATCGCTGCATACACTTTTTTCAAAGCTGTATTTTTCCTGCCTAATTGTATTTACACACGCAAAAAAAAAAAAAAAAAAAAAAAAAAAAAAAAAAAAAAAAAAAAAAAAACTATCTACTCTAATGTCAATTAAACAGCTCACAAATATTATTTGTTGTGATTTTAATATGCATTCTAAAGTGCATCAAATCAATGTGTATTCTAACAATAACAAAAAAAAAAAAAAAAAAAAAATGCAATTTAACAAATTACAACGACCATTTGGAAAATGATTTTTTCAAAAACTAAAATTTAAGACATAAAAAGCAGCACAGAGTTGATCATACATTACGTACGCCATGAATTAAACATTAATAGTGTTATTACACGTAAAAATTGCAAGTGACAGAAATTGCCTGCGACTCGTACCTATTATCCACCTGAAACTTACGTATTATCCAAGCATTTCATCGGCTGTTCGGGAAAAGGCTTTTCCATCGTCAGATTTCCAAGAAATCTGGCGGCCAATTTTAACAGAAATTTATTTCTTAAACTTTTAAACATCCCACAATATTACTTTTTATATCGTCGTATAGAGAAAAAAATATACTTTTAAATGCAATTTGTTTGAAAGCTGTATCTCAATTTGTTTCTGAGTTATTAATTTTTTTTTTTTTAGTTTTTATTACTTTTTTGTCATAGTGGCAACACTCTGTTGTCTATCTCTGTTGACAGTAAAGGGAAATACAGATTACTGTATAGACGAATCAGAAAATGAATAAAAGGATGATTAAACCAATAAAAACCTTCAGATATGCTTTTGATTTCCTACCCTGATGAGGACAATAACCATTTTTCCAAATGGTTAATAAAATTTGTGTGACTGACAAAAAATAAGTGAGTATAGATTATAGGTGTGATATTTTATGTACAAACAAAAAATCTATATAAATCTGTAAAAATTTGTAAAATCTGTACAAAATACATATGTCTGCAAAATAAGGTTTTTTTTTTTTTTTTTTTTTTTTTTTTTTTTACAGTGCATGCAAGCAGAAAAACACCAGTATTGAAGTAAGTGCATGTAAAGTTAACAAGAAAGAAAAAATCATGCGTCAAGCATAAATTATGAAACACTTTCCAACACATTCAGAATAATGTAACGAAACTGCACCGTTTAAAAAAATTAAAATATTACGTCTAATTCAACCATATGGAAACGCATAACACATTTGAAAACCCAATTTCAACTGTTCCCATCTACAATCGGAAAATAATCCGAATTTCTTCAGCAGCCCTGTATATGATATATAGATTTGAATCTATTAACTAAATGCATGCCAAAATTTAGTTCACTTAAGAAATACGTATACTTCAGTTGAAAATTTCCCTTCAGCAATTTCCTCTAATAAGGAGAAAGGTACATGAATATTTTTGTACAGCCCTGTATATGAGGTATAAAATTTATATATAACGAGTAACATACAAAAAATTAATTCAATTTAAAAGCGCATACCGAATTTTAAACCGTACACTCCAGCAAGTATTACTCAAAGAGAGTACTGTAACTGATTTCTGTTGTGTGCCCCTGTAAATGAATAAAAAATGCTATGAATGCCCTGTTCTAACGTGATCGTAGTGAAATCCAATGATTTATATCAGTTTCAATACATTTGAAATAGCGTAATGTCATTAAAATACTCTGCAAATGATTTTTTCCCATATATCGTAATCTAATGGAATACTTTTGAGCGCTCAGGTAAATGAACTATTAATACTTACATATATAATACTTACATATATACTTCATATATAATACCAAACATGCTTTGGTGACCTAAATAACCTTTATCAATAGCATGAAAATCCGAGTACATTTACGGGAGTTAGAGCGTGGATAGACGGACAGACAAACCGAATGCATAAACACTTTTCAACTATGTTGGAAAGTGTTAAAAATCAAATTAGAGTCTGTGTTAAAGTACAGGTTTACTTAAAATTGACCTGGCTCTACTTTCAATATTTCTATGTGGTATGTTTGGTTCGATTCACAGTTGTATAAATGAAAACTATATGAAGGACAAAAAACCGATCCTTTGTAGTTTAAAATTCTCTTTCAGAGTGTTTTGGATTGCATCTTGGTTATAGGAAATACATGAGCAATAATATCATGGAATGCGTTTCAGTTCGTTTTCTAGGGTCTCACTATCAGGTTCACAAGTTAATAATGCGACTTTGTCACGTATGTTCTTTCATTTTCTCATTGTATGTGTTTGTGGGAAGCATTTGCCATTATTGTTTATTCGATAGATATAAATATACATTTTCTAAATCAGTATCAAATTTTCATTTAAACTCGTAAATACAGTTGAACGTTATATAAGCTCAATATTCTTTAAAAATAATAGCGGACTAAAGAGAAAGAAAAACATTAAATAAGCATACAGCTTTCAATTACATTAGTATTTTATGATGTTCTATATTAATTTTGGAAGAGTGAATGCTGTAATGTGAAATCATATTGCATAAATTTTTATCTGTAACTAGGGTGAAACCCTCAGTAACTGACACTTTAAGGAATCTTTCTTGTTTAAACCACCATTACAAAACTTTAAATCCGTTCTATACCTACATTTTTAACACCTTCCAACAAAGTTAAAAAGTGAAGCGAAACAGCACCGAAAACTGGCGGTATGAAGCAATTAAAATAATAAAACTTTGTAAAAAATCACCATAAAAATAAAAACAATACATAGGACGCGTTTCGAGATAAAAAAAAATATATATAACAGCTCGTCATCAGCTACAGTAAACACGTGTCCGTAAGCGAACAAGGCCAAAAATGAACTGAAAGGTAGAGAATGTTGCACAGAATGCGACAGATGGCGCTAGCTGAAAGGAGCACATGCAGAAGAGAAAAGTGTTGCCAAAAAGATAGAAGAGAAATTGATAGGGAAAAATTGGAAATAAAAGAAATAAACAAAATTAAAATAAAATAAAAGAAGTAAATTAAAAAAATATAAATAATAATAAGAAATAAAGAAATATAAAAGAATAAGACAAGAAAAAAACAAAAGATCCTTTTTTTTAACAAAATAAAAAGAAAAGAAATGAGAGAAGAGGGAAAAGAATTACAAAAGTAATTTCCACGCTGGAGATAGGAAAGGAGATGGTGGGAGATCATTGAGAAGATTAGCAGAATTTTTAGAAATAAAATATGCTTCATGAAAATCCAAGTGAGAGGGAGAGGCAGGGGAAGAAATAATTTTGGCCATGGAGAAATTGAAACAATGACTGGTAGACCAACAGTGAGAAGCAATCGAAAGTTTAGAGATTTCTTGATTTGCAATATACCTCTGATGCTCGCCTAATCTGAATTTTAAAGCTCTCTTTGTTTGACCAATATAACCTAAATTGAAAGAGCAAGGAATAAAATAAACACCCCACCGGCTCTCAGTAGGAATAGGATCTTTTAGAGAAGAGAATTTAATTTTATTCATAGGTTTGAAGATAACTTTAAAATTAAGGTATATATACGTTGAAAATATAATTTTCGACCAAAATTGTCAAATTTATTTTATTTTATTTTATTAAAGACCAACTTTTTACTTTTCCAAAACTGTATTTGTTTTTATTGTACGATAAATAGATCCGGAGTTATAGCGGTTTTAAAACTACTCAAAAGCTGTCACTCAAACCGGAAATGCTGTTTAAAAGGCTTTAAAATTTAAAATTTTTAAATTTTTAAATTGCTGTTAAAGGGTCGTATGTTTGGAGAAATTTCGCGATTTTGGATGCATTTGTTTAATAATAAGAAATGTAAATAATATTCTCCATGAAATTTATATGTATATTACTGTAAATTCTTGTAGTAAAACATAAATCTAAACTTTAAATGCATTTTTTGGAAAATGTAATTTTCGGTGAAAATTCCGTACGCAAAACATGATTTCTCAAAAGGTTATTGGAATATCACTATGAAACTTAAAATATATGTTATTTATACTATTGTGAAGGCAATGAACTAAAGATTTAAATTTAGAATAAATATTTTTTTGTTTTATGGATGTTTTTGTGGAATGACATTGATGAATTTTATGAAAATTAACTTGTAAACAGGTGCGATAAGATATAAGTTTTGAAATACTTAAAGAATCTCTTAGATTTTAGTTCATTGCCTTCACCAATGTCATAATGTCATAAATATGAAGTGTAAAAAGGAAATTAAGATACATGCAGTAGAATTTCCTTTAGAGCGTTTTGCATTTCAGGCCAAATTTCACTAAATTTTACTATAAATTCCTCCATTTACCAAAATTTTATCAAAAAATGAAATATTTTTTACTTTTTTTTCACATTTTCTAGTGCTAATCTTAGTAAAAATAAGTTTAAAAAATAATTAAATAGCTTTTTTGGAAAAAATTACTCCGTACGTAGGCAGACACCTTAAAACGAGAAAGGATATTAGCAATTTTGAAACAGAGAAGAGAATAAAAGGGCAGAAGTATTATAGAGTTAAAATTAGGAGGATTATTTGAATCAGAAAAAGAACGTTTAGGCTTATTAAATGTATACAAAGCTTTATCAGTCAAAGAGGGATTATAACCACGAGCAAGGCCAAGAGGTTTGAGATAATTCATTTCATTATTCAGAGCAGAAGAGACAGAACAAATGCGTAACACCCTAAAAACAAAAGTATAAAAGGACGCCACTTTTTGTTGAGGAGGATGATTTGAAAGAGCATGAGGAGGAAGAGATACAGCGAAAGGTTTTCTATAAACGGAGGTAGGGAACCGATCTGGGTGTTTCGAAACCAAGACGTCAAGGAAAAGAAGAGAATTGTTCTCTTCGACTTCGAGAGTAAATTGAATACAAGGATCAACAGAATTAACAAGAGAAAGGAGATTTTAATTTAATTTAAAGTTAAAAAGTGTTTATGCATTCGATTTGTCTGTCCGTCTGTCCACGCTCTAACACCCATAAATATACTCGGATTTTCATGCAATTGATAATCCATATTTAGGGTCACCTAACCGTGTTTGGTATTGCATATGAAGTATGTGGGATCAATATTTCATTTACAGGGCTACCCAAAATAATTCCATTACATTATGGTATATGGGAAAAATCATTTGCAGAGTATTTTATTGACTTTAGGCTGTTTCAATTGTATTTAAACTGATATAAATCCCTGAATTTCACTACAAGATGATTACGACAGAATAGGGTATTCATAGCATTTGTCGTTCATTTACAGGGATACACAAAAGAAATCGGTTACAATACTGTCTTTGAGTAATAATTGTTGAAGTGCGTTTTCAATTTCGGCTTGCGCTTTTAAATTTAACTGTTTTAATAATATACAGTGCTGCTCAAAGTAATCGGATAATTTTAAGATTGAAGATAGAAGCAGTTGAAATCGGGTTTTCAAATGTGTTATGAGTTTCCACATGGTTGAATTAGACATAATATTTTAACTTATTAAACTATGAAGTTTTGTTACATTATTCTGAATGTGTTTCATAATCTATGCTTGATGCATGATTTTTCTTTTTTTTCCTTTTTTTTAAGATAGTAGAGGTGTATTAAAAAATTACTGTTGACAAATTTTTGAAAAATTATTCATTCTTTTATTAAAAATTATTTTTTTTCATAAATATGGTCGAAAACTCCAGTAACTGACACAAACTCTATTTTGAAACCTATAACTTACACAAAGTGAACCTTAATTTCAAAAGATAATACAAAAAAATGTTATTTGGAGGAACTTATGCTTTAAAAATACTTTAATCTTTATCATACTTAAACCCTATTTATATATGATACCATACTACAGATGCATGTGTCTTTTTTTATGTTTTATATTACTATTAATGCAACTATCCAAAAACAGACATTTATGAACCCATAACTGACAATATGTGTCAGACTCTGGTAGAAAAAATTACATTTTAATGGCGTTTACTACAGGGTAAATTTACTTTATTATTATATATTTTTTAAATATAGCAAATAATAGATTTCAATTTTCTTTAATATGATGAATATCTGATTCCTACGTTAGAGACTGGCAAAATCAAATTACTGAAACCAATAATTACCCTACCCCCAGTTAAGCTAAATTAAATAACTGTAAACTATAAAT
The DNA here is from genome assembly GCA_963932465.1 of Maratus speciosus. Taxonomy (NCBI): domain Eukaryota; kingdom Metazoa; phylum Arthropoda; class Arachnida; order Araneae; family Salticidae; genus Maratus; species Maratus speciosus. The sequence continues at coordinate 309,595,023 of OZ010786.1, forward strand.
CAAGACCCTAATATAATATATCATAGGCATCTTTTAACTAATTTCTACAAGTATAACTTTAAGAAATCCCTGCCGGCCCGGCCTACAGGCGGAGGTAGATTTCGAAGTTAAGTATACTAATTTCACCAAAAAAAACTAAATCATGATTAGAGATAAACCCGCTTTAACAATTTTATCTGGCCGCTTTTGAAGAGTTTTTATTTCATTTTTATGTAATAGCTGGTTTTATCAAAATCATGTTAAGGCGGTATTAAAAAAATACCTTTCCCTGCTCAACAATTCGAAATTTTCTGGCACATTTTCAGATTCATTTTTAATAGAAAAAAATATGAAACTTGCTGACGTGAATTTTGAAGAAATTTATAAGTAAACTATGTTTTTTTCGTTCAATTAATTAAAACTTGATTTATGAACAATGATTTTCTCAGTAGGACAATATTTTTCGTTTCTAACACAATCGGTTCGGGAAATTCTGTTCAAAATACCCACTTTGGCATCCTTTTTTGAAATATATTCTGCCTCTATCAAAAAATCGATGATTACGGTACATTATATAGTTTCTGAACAAGAGAATCTGCCAATTGGATGCGTTTGAGAGTAAAAATGAATTTAAAAATGCGTAAGAAAATAAGCAGTTTGGATTTAAATACACCCTTAATAAGATAATTTTTTTCTTCAACCGCTATGTATTTTTAATTTGTTATTGCTATAAGAATTGATCCTACCAAAACGTGTCTATGTAGATGTTGTAGACAATATTGAGAAGATATATGATAAATTCATGGAGATTTTATATCTTGTGACTTGACGGAGTTATGGATTTCTTTCTTCTTCAACCCCCCCTTTTTTTTCGTTTTTAATTTTTTTGCGGTACGAATTGTTCCTATCAAAATCTTGTGACTATAAAAGTTGTAGATAATATTAAGGAGATATACAATAAAATTAATTGGATTTGATATCTTGAGAATTGACGAAGTTATGAATTTTTTTCTCCCAAAAACCCTATTTTTTGCGCCCCTTGAGCCCATTTTTAATTTTATCAAAAATCTCTGATGCATAAATTTTTGGCCTTATTTTTAGGAGTAATAAAAACTTTAAACTGATTTGATATGTATAAAATTTAAGAAGTTATGGGATTTTTTCTGTTTTCACAAAACCCTTCCCTATTTCCAGCCCCTTGGCCCGATTTTGCCCATTAACGAACTTGACCGAGATTTTATGCCCCTTAATTTTATGTATCAGTTTGGAAAAGATTTGCGCAGAATTGTGGAAGTTATCGTGTCCAGAAGAAAGTGCTATATATAGATATATACATATATAGAAAAATAGATAGATAGATAAAGTTTTTACTGAGGCTGGTTTTGGGTTTTAGGAGTCATGATCGGTGTAAATCTGCAAAACATTTTCAGAAATTCCAACATAGGAACGATCCCAATAGGTAGTATTTCATACGAAATCTACCTAAAACAGTTAGGACGGTTGTATTGCAAATAGATAAATAAAAAACACTACCCTAATTTCAGAAATAAGGTGGTTACCTCAAAATGGCACTTGTTGTGTTTTCAAAAGTTCCTTCCTCATTGAATATTTTCTTGAACTATACTAGTGGTGATTGCATTGACACCATAATAAAAAAAGCGTCTAAGTTGGCATTAGATAACATTAGTTTGCAGAATTTTACAATGAAATACTTTTTTGAGTTAGATTTTTGCTGAAGTGTCAGTTACTTGGTTAGGTGTCAATAACTGGGGATTTCACTCTTATTTACTTACGAAAACGCTTTTCGTCATCTTCAATTAACGTATAAATATTCTCTCGTCAAAAATAGAAGTATTCTCTATATTTTATATCGAAGGATTAGTAGATTTGAATTTTTATCAGACTGATTATAAGAAATTTATTTATTAGAAAAAAAATATGTTGAAAATGTTTGATTTTAATGGAGGTTTTGTCAATTAAACTTATTTTAATGAATTTGTAACTTTTAAAATCATCTATTTTACAAAAAATATTAAATCTTAATATTTTATGAAACACATTTAGAAAAAAAATTAAAATATTTCATCAACAATTTTCTTATCCATATTCAGGATTTATGTATTCTTATATCTTACAAACAGAATTTCCGCACTGCATAAAAATTTTCAAGAAGTCTGTGATAGGTTACATTTATCAGATTTTAATATTTGATGAAAACAATTCCAATTTTATCATCATTATTATGCACATAACAGTTTCATGATTCGTTTTCGTAGACTCTTATCAGTTTTCGGTATTGTATATTTATTATAAAAAAATATACAAACGGTGCTTTGTCAGAGATTTTGATGCTCTAGCATAGAATTCCTATAGCGTCAATAAAGCGACTTCCTTCTGCATTTTCATTTCGTCATTGTATGTGATCGAGGGAAATATTTGAAATTGTGGTTCTCGTAATATACATAGACTTTTGCTAAATCTCGAAGCAATAAAATATTTACATCTGGCTTTATAAATGACTGAATGCAAATGTGTGGATTTTGATAAAAGGAATTAGAAATGAATTTCTGCAATTAAAATGTTGCCATTATTTCGATGATTTCCATTTATTATTATTATTATTATTATTATTATTATTATTATTATTATTATTATTGCTATTGTTACTGAATGCCGAACTAATATTTCTCCTCGATATTTAGAAAATACGAATTCATATATCTTATTAACGTGATTTCTGCAATGCACAAAAATGTCAAGCAAGTGATAATTTATATCAATTTGTTTTTCTGGTAGATTATAGCTTTATTATTTGATGAAACGAATTACAACTTTATTTTCATTATATTAAAATACCAGTTTCCTTCTCCGTTTTCGGAAAATATTTTAATAAGTTTTTGTTTTTGTATCTGGACTATAAGCAATACATGAACAATAAATACTTTTGTCAGTATTTTTGCTGCTGTAACATCAGATTCTGTATTGAAACAGCGACTTTATCACGTATTTTCATTTCTCATTGTATGTGATCGAGGGAAATATTTAGAATTGTTGTTCTGGTAATATACACAGACGGACATTTGTCAAATTACGAAGCAATAAAAGGATTTTCATCTGGCTTCACAAATGACTGAATGCAAATTTGTGAATTTTGATAAAAGGATTTAGAAATGAATTTCTGCAATGAAAATGTTGCCATTATTTCGATGATTTCCCATTTATTACTATTATTATTGTTATCGGTATTGCTATTTTTGTTGCTATTGTTACTGAATGCCGAACTAATATTTCTCATTGATATTTAGAAAATATGAATTCATATATCTTATTAACGAGATTTCTGCATTGCATAAAAATTTCAAACTTGTGATAATTTGCATCAATTTGCTTTTGTTGTAGTTTGTAGATTTTTTATTTGATGAAAAAAGTTACAACTTTATACTGTATTAAAATATCAGTTTCCTTCTCCGTTTTCGGAAAATATTTTAATAAGTTTTTGGTTTTGTATCTAGACTATAAGCAATACATAAACAATACTTTTGTCAGTATTTTCGTTGCTCTAACATTAGATTCAGAAGGTAATACAGCGACTTTATCACGTATTTTCATTTCCTCATTGCATGTGATCGAGGGAAGAATTTGCCATTGTTCCTTTAATAAAAAACAAACATACCTTTTTCTTTCTGACCTAGGATAGTAAAGGATTTACATTCGGCTTAATAAATAGATGAGTGTAAATGTGTGGATACTGTTGAGAGGATTTAGAAATGAATTTCCACTATTTAAACGATGTGATTCCTTCACCAATTTCCACATTGACTATTATTATCAGCAAATAATGCAGAAAGATACTTCTCGATACATGAATGTTTTATATATGAAATTGTATATATTGCAACCTGTATTGCATAAAATTTTCAGGCTTGCGATATGTTATTCTATTGGGTGAAAAAAGTAACATTTTATTCTCATAATAACAAAATAACAGTAATAACAGTTAAAATAACAGTTTTTTTATTTCGTTTAGCGAACTTATTTTAAAAGTTTTATGCTATTTGTTTCTTGAGTCGATATATATTTTATTATTAGAATGTGTCATTCATAAAAGTAAAAAACAGAAACGGAGAGGTAAATTACATTTTTCAGTAAAGAACCAGGTTTTTTTTTTATAGAATGTGTGAAGAACGCGCAAACTTTAAGAAGTAATTGAAGAGCACTACAATTAACAATTTTTGTATAGGGATCAAGCGTCTCAATTGATTTATTTGGTCATACTCATGCCAACCAGAACAAGAAGTTTTTGTTTATAACTTTAAAAATAAAAATAATAACAGCAGATTTAGCTTACTTCGTATGAAATGCGATGGCAATGCGAAAAGGACTAGAAGTCAACAGGGATTTGGTCCGTGAAACCATACACAGGTGACAACCGATTTGACGATTTCCTCAAATTAAAAATAAATTTTAATAATCTGGATTACGTAATATTTATTTGTATGTTAAATTATCCTTGTTTTAGCGCTAGTTTCTCTCTATTTAAGGTTAATTTTATTGAATTTTATATATTTTTTTACTGTTTATGGTTACGAGAATTACGAACCTTTTCTCTCTTTCTATTGATTCTCCATTGATCGATTTAGTGAAATTTGGAACATCAATTTGGTTTGACATTTCTATCCAGAATCCTTCATTTATTATAAATTACTCTAGTCGTCATCAAAATACTTCTAGCAAAATTAATGGTTGATACTTTACAAAATCTTAAATACGGAAAAGAAATTACTGTATCACGTATCAATTTTTAGGTGGGGTTGCTTGTTTTTAAAATTTAAGTATTAGGTAATATATTGCTAAAACATAAGTGGAAACTTCGTAAACAAAAACATTTATATGTTAACCTTTTCCGGCGCTGAGCAATCCTGTTCGTAAAATGATGAAATAATGGACTGACACCAGAATTTACAAACGAATTTAATAGAAAATAAAAACTGGCTTATTTCCACCTACTTTATAATAGGAAAATTTTAATTAAATATTATTCGTGCCAGTACTCTTAAAATTTGATGTCATTTTTTGTGGACACTGCCCTGTAAAGGGTTTATGTATTGAATTTACAAATTAGTTCGGTCCGTTTTCAAAAGATGGCCAGCTGTTCTCAATGTTTTATAAGTGACAGCTGACTTCGGTGGTTTCAGAAAGGTTAGATATCTGTCAATAATATTCAGCTTATATCGCTTTGAATTTCATACAAAAACCTTGTTTTTTACTGTGTTGAACATGTAAAATTTTGTTTTAATTAAGCAGCATTTGCAGGCGGTTTTAGTTTTCTGCTTTAATTGGAAGAAAAGTGCAACTGAAGCCCATCGAATGCTTGTGGAAGTTTATAGTGACGCTGCTCCAACTGATAAATCATGAAGGGAATGGTTTCGACGTTTCAAGAATGATGTTGAAGACAAGCCTCTCTCTGGACACCCAAAAAAAATTTGAAGGCAAAGATTTAAAGGCAATTACTGGATGAAGATCCAAGTCAAACGCAAATGGATCTTCCAGAATCGTTGGACGCGAGTCAAAAAGCCATTTCCGTACGACTGAAATCCATGGAAATGATTCAAAAGCAACGAAATTGGGTACCTTATGAACTGAAAACGACAGACGTTGAAAGGCGATTTCTCGCAAAAGTCGTAACAAAATATTTGGAAACGCTCAAGAGGGATGTTTTACCGCAACCGCTATTTTCTCCGGACATAGCTCCTTTTGATTACTGGTTATTTCGACGGATGCAGCACGATTTAGGAGGTCACCGGCTCAACTTCTTTTGCATAAATCGAAAATTGGCTCCAAACTTGGATCGCCTGAAAAGACGAGTTATTTTTTCGAGATGGAATTCGAAAAATGCCTGAGAGGTGATAAAAAGTAGTAGTCAGCGATGGACAATACTTTGAATAATCTGTTCATTCATTTTGTTTTGAAATAAATGCGTACTTAAACACAAAAAAACGAACCAAACTTATTTGTACTCCCAATAAATAACATATAAGTAAATGCTGGATGTCCTAAAATAGACTGAAATTCAATAATTAAAATTCAATTGCATGCAGATGGTGACACTATTAAAAAATATTCTTACAGATGGTTATATAAGATGTCAGGAGTTTTTTTACTGGGATTTTCGATTTTAGTTTAAAATAACAGCGATGGATGGCGCTGCAAAAAATAGTGAATCGGGGACCTATTTTTGGCTTCTCTCAGTATTGATATGAAAGAAGGGGGTTTAATATATGGAGTGGTTTTCAGTCATCAATGCAATTTTGTTTTTAGGAGAGCACTCCATCTATTTAACTTCCTTCTTTTGCATCAATACTGAGAAAAAAGGGGAGTAATTTTAAATGTAAAATAAACACAATTTATATTTAAAAAATCTATAAAATTTCCCGGTCATTTTCTAAGATTTCCTGTTATGTGGATGGAAACACTAGAAGGTAACAATCCTTTTAAACCATCGGAAAGTAAAATATATTTGGGGCATTCTCACAATCTTTTGACTTTCGGGAATAAAAATCTGGTGAAATTAAACTTGCCAAAATAACATTTTAATCTGATAGGCAAATGCCTTACCACTATTTTTAGGCAAATCACGTTAAGATTAAGTGATAGCCACAAGACTTTTAGAAACAGTTATTTACATTGGATTACATTAAAAAAAATAATTTACCTCGATAAGTGCAGGAATAAACATTGGAGACGGTAAGACTACCAATAAAAGCCACGATGCTTAAAATTGATATTTAAATGCTGATTTAAATTCTGCAATAAATTTCCTGTCAAAGAACTTTAGACTTTCTTTCTTTAGACTTTCTCTAGCATACTTCTGCATGAGAAAAAACTTGAAAAAAGTTCTGCGGCTGCATCTGAAGTGATTTTCTGTATAAGTTTAGCAAGAGGCACGGTAAGGAATCTAAAACCCAGGGACAGAGTTAAAAAAATAATATCAATCGTAAAAATGTGTGCTGGTTAATTTTTTGCTACTTATTTATATAAAATAATTGTCCCAGTCTCGGAAAAAAATTACATCGAATTACTTTTATTGAAACAATTTTATACAGACAGCTCCAAACTTAAAAATCAGCATCAGGGACATGGGACGATATAGGAGTTTTCCTCGTATTTGCACTCCCATCATCGTCCAAAACTTATTTATTTCGTTAATATTGTTATGCAATCATGCAATGGGATGTTCCCATGTATATGAAAAAAAAAAACCCACAAGAATATGTACTAAAATAAAAATTATTATTTAGGGACTTAAAAATCAAAAGATTGTGAGAATGCCCCGTTTACTGTAAGGTAATATAATTATTCCTTAAAAGTATTAAAGTATTCCTTTAAAGTCTATAAAGTAAAAGATACAGCGATTAATGTAGTACAAGGCTGAAATATTCACATAATATTATACATGCTTAGGGCAATATACGGAACATTCCTAAAGCTGGTATGCAATATATATAACCGCAAAGGGCCTAGCTCTCGGAAGAAAAAAAAAAGTTTATTTAATACGAAACAACTAAATATTATTTAGTATCCGTTTGGTAGTGAGTTCTTTATTTCTTAATAAATTTACATATTTAAACATGTTTCTTTATAAAATTCTACATGCAAAACGCGAGCGCTCGAAATCAACACATCTACCCTATATATAAAATCCTAATGAAACTAATTTATGAAACGGCTGAAATGAAACGAATTTATGAAACGGATATATGAATCGACTGATTAAACAACTGATTATGATTCAAGCGATTTCTCCTAAAATATGGAATACTTTGAGATGAAATTAACACTAAAAATCAGCATTGATCCGCAGATCTCAAAACTGGTATTAGAATTTTTAAATTCGAATTTGTTTTCGAAATATAAATTTTTTTCTAATTTTATATACATTTTTCAAATGATGGCAACTCGAATTTTAATCAAACAGATATTTTTTTTTTTCATATTTCAGAAAAGATTGACATGGTAACCCGGCTATAGTTGTTTATTTGATAATAAATGTTTATTTACTTTTATTTCTTTTTATAAATTATATAAATTATTTTGTTCTATAATTATTAATTTTTTTTTTATATTTCGTTTAGAAAATAATAGAAAATAATTAAAAAACACGGTACTACTTAGTTATTCCGTCGACCAATTTCGCCAAATTATATAAATCGCCAAAACACTCGCCAAATTATACAAATTGACGTAATTTTTATTTTAAATAACAAAAGAACAATTAAATTAGTATAATATTAATAAATATACAAATAAAAAGTCGAAATAAAAATCACTTGATGACGTAAACACGTGTAACTTGCTTAAAGTCAAGTGAATGTGACATTTACGATCAGCCATTATTGGCATTTAATCTTATAGTTTGGCAATAAATCTGTGGTCGACGGGATAAATAAGTAATACCAAAAATGCATATGTAACTGGTATTTGAAAACGAGGTTTTCGCCAAATTTTCTTAAAAAAAAAAAAAAAAAAAAAAAAAAATCACGCCAAACCTGCTGTGCGTATATAACATCTGGCCAAATATTACCACTCGAAAAAAAAAATGCTAACTGGCGAGTTGAAAAAACGCTATTGGTGAGATTTGCATCCGGCTAGCGTAACAGTACGAAGAATTCTTTGCAACCATAGCAAATTTTAATTAGTTTTATTCGAAAAAAAAATTTTGATTTTTTAATCAAAATGGAAAACTTACGGTCCCATATTGTCGCGATTTTTTTCTGACGCCAATGTCATATACGGAACGGGAACTTAACTGGCGCCAAAGTATCGTTATTTTGCTTGATATGGTAAGCCGGATGTTGTTGTTTATGCTGTTGATGGGTTTCCCAAATTGGCGTCGTTAAAAAATCGCGCCAATATGGGACGTATATGACATCTGTGCCAAACTTTCATATGAACGGCGAAGGGATCAGACCGTATTTGTTTATGGCAGTTGATGACTTGAACTATTATAATATAGATGAAATGATGGCGATAGAATAATATTTAGCGAGTTATCACCTGTGCCTGGCTAATATTAAAGTACCTAAATGGCACCTAGAGTATAAAAAGCGAAGTTGTCCGCCTGGAACTGTTGATGATACTCACATGACTTAGGCTATTGTTATAGAGATTGTTTTAAAATACCGGGAGACAAAGACTCTGTATATTTAATTTATTTTATTTTAGCTTCTTTTCAAATGTTTAACTGATCCTCTTTAATCAAAAACGGAAACAACCACTGGATGCCTTAACAGTAGCTGATTCGCCCTTAAATTTTTGTATTCAAAGGGAATTGAATGGAAACCCGTTTACGGGGGGATCTGCACAGCTTTTTTCAGTATAATTCAAGCTTCTCTAATATTTTTAAAACCCATCAGATTAGCGTGTTTTTAGATTCTGCGGTGTCTGAACGGGGGTTGCGAGCGTAGCTTGAAGGGGGCAGAGCCCCCTAGTTTGTACTATACTACTGTAATCAAGGCGGTACACATAGTAGCGTCTAAATCACGCCCCTCACAACGGCTCTTATCACAAATGCACCCGAGAAATTCCCTAGCACTTCGCCCTGGCTCATACGATGTCATTATAGTTTACTTTAATGTTGCATATTCAGACTTTATAGTTTTTACAAATAAAAAATGAGAAAAAGACTTACAAATATCTTTCATGCACAGGTTAAATGAAATTGATTTGCGCTCATACGTTCGTTAGCGATTGCGACGTGCATGAATTTCGTTCGTTTGTGATCGCAGCTTTCGCGAGTTTAATACGTTTTTGAGACTGCTGCATCCAGTGATATATATTTTTTTATGAGTGATATGCGCTCATTTGTTCGTTAGTGTTTGCGGCCTTAACGAATTTCGTTCGTTTGTGATCGCGGCTTTCGCGAATTCCTGCGTATTTGAGACTGCTGCACGACGAGGTTGCTGCATCAGTGATATATATATATATATATATATTGTTTTTATGAGTGATATGAGCTCATTTGTTCGTTAGTGTTTGCGGAGTTAACGAATTTCGTTCGTTTGTGATTGCGGCTTTCGCGAATTGCTGCGTTTTTGAGACTGCTGCATGACGAGGTTGCTGCACCTAGTGATATTTTTTTTCGGTTTTCATGAGCGCTACGCGCTCACACGTTCGTGACTGATTGTGGCGTTAACGAATTTCGTTCGTTTCCGAAACTGCTACACGACGAGGTTGCTGTATCCAGTGATTTTTTTTTCGGTTTTCATGAGCGCTATGCGTATTTTTACGAACGTATGTTCGTAACTGATTACGGAGTTAACGAATTTCGTTCGTTCGTGATCGTGCCTTTCGCGAATTACTGCGTTTTAGAGACTGCTGCACGACGAGGTTGCTGCACCCAGTGATGTTTTTTCGGTTTTCATGAACGCTATGCGCTCATACGTTCGTAACTGATTACGGCGTTAACGAATTTCATTCGTTCGTGATCGCAAATATCATGAATCACGGCGTTTTAGAGACTGCTAAACGACGAGGTTGCTGCACCCAATGATGTTTCTTTTCGGTTTTCATGAGCGCCATGCGCTCATACGTTCGTAACTGCTTGCGGCGTTAACGAATTTCGTTCGTTTGTGATTGCGGCTTTCGCGAATTTAGTGCGTTTTCGAGACTGCTACACGACGAGGTTGCTGTATCAGGGGATTTTTTTTCTGTTTTCATGAGCGCTATGCACTCATATGTTCGTTACTGATTGCGGCGTTAACGAATTTCGTTCGTTTATGATCGCGGATTTCGCGAATTTAGGGCATTTTTTAGACTGCTGCACGATGAGGTTGCTGCATCCAGTGATGCTTTTTTTTTTTTTTTCATGAGCGCTACGCGCTCATACGTTCGTAACTGGTTACGGCGTTAACGAATTTCGTTCGTTCGTGATCGCGGCTCTCGTGAATTACTGCTTTTTTGAGACTGCTGCACCCAGTGATTTCATGAACGCTATGCGCTCATACGTCCATCACAAAAAAAGATAACAAAAAACAAGAAAAAAAATTATAAAATCGCATATCAAATGTTTAAAGGGTAATTCCGGGATTTATGCCGCATATTTTTTTTTTAATTTTTGTATAAAGTCCCAGGGTGGACATAAAATAAAAAAAATCATGCTGTGCTATTTAATGTTAACTATACAACGCGTGTACAGCGACAAAAAAATTCAAAACAAATAATTAATATTTTTTAACAATTTTTTTCTAAAACATTACACAGCGGCGTGTCACCCGTACATTCAGGCTAAGACGCCGCACTTGTGCGATAGTTATGCCGCGCTTGTAATAAGAACAGAATGAAATTATAAATAAAAATATTCATATCTGGACTATAATTAACGATGTAATAACAAAATGAAACTAAATGAGTGCAATGAAACGTATTAGTAGATTCAAATTAATAATTGTTTGCCTACTTTCACTATTAAAATTATAGTCTTATTTTTTACATCAAATTTTTATTTTTATTTCAGTAACAACGCAACATCAGTGTATTAGAGAGGGAAAAGAAAAATAGTAAAATTGTGTTTACATAATTTATTTGTTAACCCTTTCGGGAACGGCGGCTTTTGCACAAATTTTGTTCAGTTGGCACCACTTTTTAAAAAGAAGTTACCTATACTTAAATAATCATGAAAATACTCTAATTAAAGAAAGCAAATATTACGTTTCTGTTTTACTTGGTGCCAGAAACAAATTTTGTTTGCTCTTTATGAAGGTGCTTATATGCACCTATGGTCCCGAATGTATTAATAGACCTGTTTTTTCCATTATAATCAACCCAAAAAGTGTCGAAAAAGTACAAATTACACTTCCTCTTTTTTGAGTACTTTTCTAAACATGCCTTGCAAAGAACGTCTGCGTTACGCGTAATCCAATTTTTCATTATTATCATCTTGACTTGCATATTTCTTGCCCTTAAATTAAGTAGTTTGGAAAGGAATGACTTCGCAAAAGAACAAACACAGGACCTCGTTTTCGCTAGGCACAGCTCTCTGGCAATATATTTTTAGCGTGGCAAACCACTCTAATTTAATTCTGTAATGAAATATAAAATGTCCATATAAAATGTACTCGATATATTTTTACATATTTTACGCCGACAACAGAAACTGAAAATGGTAATTTGTCCATTTTTTTCTATATTTTCGTCAGTTTCTTTTATAAAAGTATGCATGCCATAACGGCAGATGTAAAAAACAACGAGGATGATGCATAGATGTGAAATAAAAATGTAATAATACGTTTCCGGCGTACGATATGGTGAAGTAAGTCCCGTTATTAATACCTTGATTTAATTATTTAAAGTTTTAATAATTTTTAATATTTATTGTTGCAAAAATTTTTTGTGATCCTGAGGATTATCGAAATCACAGTTTTTATACGTAGTTTGTATTTCCTTTTTCATTATAATTTTTATTTGCATATAGTAACCTGAATCTTGCGCCTCTTTGGCAGAAGGTTTTATAGTTTTAACGAAAAAATATACTAATTGAGATTTATTTACGTTTGCATAGGTATTTTCCCATTTAACAGTCTTGAAATCAGCAATAAATTTATGTATGTTTGAATAATAACTGAATGAGAATTGTACAGGATGCCCATAAAAGTATGTCCCACTTATAAATTTTAACACTAAAAATACCGGAAGTTTTGCTCAAGTTTTATAAAAATATTTTACACCGAAATTTTTATTTAAATCTGTTTAACATATTTCTGTAACATTTGTTTTCTTTGCGGGGTGTCTTTTAAACTTATTTTACACAGAAATTTCTGGTTCGAACCAAAATATATTCATATGCTAGGGGTCAAAATGACCCTTCACGGTCTTTTTAGTGTTAATAGTATCAACTGTAAGCGTTGTAGAGTGTTGGTTCAAGGTTACAAATAAAGTGTAACTCAAACAGTTTTAGATAAGCGCACGCGGGAGTACAACTTTGTTATTTACTCCCTTGCAGTGCCACATATGCAAAACCCCGATTCCTGAGCGTAAAGCCTTATTTCTGGGCTGAAAATTTAAAAGTCGTTAGAGCCATGCGATTTTTTCTTTTGGGGCTTTATAAAAGACTAGGGGATCGCATGCAGCTAGACATGCATAATTATTATACATCAACTTACTACAATCCCACTTACAACAGCCTCCCTTTAACATAACGCCCACTGATGACTGCTGTTTTATTACACTTTTCTTCCTATACACATAGAAAATTTGCATAAAAAGTACTTCTTCCTCATCATCCTGAAAGTTCATGGAGGAAACGCAGCAGTCACGGAGTTTGCTTTAAGACAAGGCGAGAGCTGCTCAATATGTCATTCACTTGACCAGACTGAATAATGAAAGGGTATTGATAGAGGTTGATCAGAAATGTATAATTGAAAGATATTAAAACGGGGTGTTTACAATCGTCATGGGCGGAGTTTCGCCTTTTCCGAGCGTGCAACAGTACAGAGTTGTAACTAGGGAACCGCTTGATTTCTCCCATACAATTAAACTGATATGGTTTATTGTCAGCTTCTTCGAAAGCTTTCGGAATGGACCAAATTTTATAACATTTTCCTTGATGTAGGTAGAGTTGCATTTTTGGAATTAACGATTAACTATTTTGCTAAATATTTGATTTTGTATTTTTTCACTGTTTCAGAGCTTGTAACTCGCCATTAATTCTCAATATTCTAAAACAACTTATGTCATTTCGTAGGATTTTTTCTGCTCTTTCTAAATATGTGCTTCGTTTTTATGTAGCATTATCGATAGTTTAGCAATGAGGGTTTTTTTACAAATTTCCGATTTTTCATTCTATTTGCTGTAACTTGAAAATTATTGAGATCCGGCCAGGCATTATATACTGATTTATGCTCCGTGTGATCTCCTCTATTACCCCTATTAATATTGGATCCCTTTAACGGAACACCCTGTATATATTACGCTATCGTACGTATCTCAGAAATCGCGATTATTTGTTAATTGTTTAATGGCAACGCCCGAATGAAACGTATCTCATTAGTTATTGTGTAATATTTTTAAAAAGGGAATAACAATAAATAAATAAAAAGTTTAATTAATAACTATAGAACAAAACGATTTATATAATTTTTAAAAATAAAATAAAAGTAAATAAACAATTTATTAATAAATAAACAACAACATCCGGGCTACCATATCGAGCAAAATAACGACACTTTGGCGCCAGTTAAGTACCCCGGTGCGTGTATGACATTGGCGTCAGAAAAAAATCGCGCCAACGTAGTGCGTATGTGCCGTCTTTTATTCATCTAATTTAAAATACAATAAATAAATAAATAAATAAATAAAGGTACTTTTCCAGTATAGGTACTTGGCGAGATAGAGAAAAGGTCCATGGCGAGATAAGAAATTTTTTTCTGGCAACCGATTTAATCAAAATATTTTTTTCAAATAAAACTACATAGAAGGTGCCATGATCGCAAAGAGTTCGCACTTTTATGTTAGCTGGGCGCAATTCTCGCCAATAGCATTTTTTTTTTAACTCGCCAGCAGCATTTTTTATTTTTCGAGGAGTAAATTAAAACAATGCTTTGATCTTGAAATTAAATGGTTTATGGTATTATTTATTCTTTTTCTTTTCTTTTTCTTTTTTTAAAGATTTTTTTTTTTTAAATGAGTCATGAATTTTAAAGGTTTCATTTTTAAATTAAAGTTATCCATTCTAAATAAAATGAGTAAAATGATTATTTTTTAATCTGAATTAACGAAATATGAAAAAAAAAAAAATGCGACGGGTACAATGTTTGGGCGATTTATCACCTGTGCCCGACTAACATAAAAGTAGGGAGTTCTCGATTTCTCTATCAGAATTCTCCAATTTGGCGAAGAATTGAGCAAGTAAATTAAATTATGAATAAAAGTAACATGATACAATGCCATTTAAGGGGGACCAAACACTGGTCGTTACGGGCGACTAGTTATTTTAAAAATCATAATAACTCAGTCAATTAAAATACAATTTTCAAACAAATTGCATTTCAAAGTAGATTTTTTTCTCTATTTGACGGTTTAAAAATTGAAAATGTGCGATATTTAGAAATTTAAAAAATCGCTGACATAGCACGTATATTAATTTCAAATTTTTTTTTCAGTTTTTATGAGAAAAGGGCAACAAAAAGGTACAATAATATATTATTTTCTTTCCTCCGCGATTATTTTCCCTTTACTTTCAACAGAAATGGAGTTCTTCAGTTGCCACAATTACAAAAAATGTATTAAAAACTACAAAAAAATTAATATCTCAAAATAAAATTGAGATACAGATTTCAAACAAATTGCATTTAAAAGAGCATTTTTTTCCCTTATACGACGGTGTAAAAATTTAAAATGTGCGATGTTTAGAAGTTTAAAAATTTGCAGCAGAGAAAATTGCAAAACCAAAATTTTATTTCAAATTTCAAAGTGTTGCCATTCGCAGAATGACGTATGCGTTACGCACAGATATGCTTGTCCTTTATAATATAGAATAGTTTCTACGTTCCGCCGCTACCAAATGAATTACCAGAGTAGAAACACAGAATAGAAGAGGCTATTGCTTCCATTACTCCGGGTTTGTTAACCTCAGTGTGGGAAAACTTATAAATAGTCTAAATTAAACTGTTATAATATACCATTTAAACTGGGACATTCTTTTATGCAGGGCTGTCCAACCCGGCACTGGCGGGTCACATGGTGCCTTTTGAAGATTTCCTTGGTGCTCTTTTGAAGATTTTCTGTTACTAGACTCTTTAAAAGTAAAATTCCATTATAAAGAATGCTTTCTTTAAAATCATTCATATTTGCATCAAAGATATTTTCCCTGAAAACCTGTGAAACCGAAAACACATTAAAAACCAGAAAAGTGCCTCGAAAATTTAATCATGCATATTTTCACGATTTGTATTTACTGTTTATAAAGTTTAATTATGATGGTTAAATTTGGTAATAATTGGAAACAGCTCTTTTTAATACTTAAGAAGTAAAAGAAAAATAAATGTACGTATTTCACAAACTGTGCTCTTTTCTAACCTATTTTAAGCTTAATACATAAACTTAAAATAAACAAGCATAAAGTGTATAAAAAATTGCTGTGTACGATATACGCTGCTGATATCCATATTCCTTTATTCTTTTATAATGTTAGCAACGTAAAATTGATTATTAAATGCCCACGTTTTCACCACATTTCCTCTTAGTTCAGTATTCTATGTTATTTACGAGTAACAGTCAAAATCAATCAGCAAATTCCAAAATCCGAAATTATCGTTTCAGTTAGCAGCTGGGGGAAAGAGAGTTCATTAGTCTAGTTATAAATCAATGGTAATTATCGGAATTCAGAACCGAATAATACGAGATGTGAATAATCAGTTGACGATGTGATTAATTAATGTACTAACCTTTAGATTTAAAGCCTCCTTGAGCTTTTAATCAAATAACACAGATATAAAGGAAATATGTTTAGGTATTTCCGCTGCAAGAATTTTTGGTACTTTTCGGTTAGCCGGGCGCCAGTGTTATATATACATATTTATATACATACATGTATGTAAATATACATATATATACATATACACATATTGTATACACACACACATATATATATGTAAATATATATGTATATATACATACATTTATATATACATATATATGTATATAACACTGGCGCCCGGCTAACCGAAAAGTACCGAATTTTTTTCCATGTTAAATAAACACCTTTTAAACTAGAAAATTTATTTAAAAGAAATTTTTCTCCTCTTTCGATGTGTCCCCCCTACCCCCACCTCCCCCAAATATCCTAAAAATAAATTCTAGCATAATTTTTCAGGATGTTTGTAATATAAGACTTACCCCTAAAATAAGCCCGCCTAAATTTCTTAAAACATTCATTTTCTAAGACAAAACTTTAAAAATGAACGCAGTTATGATGAGAATTTCAAACAATGTATGCAGTGGTACTTTTGTTCTTGAACACAATTCATTCCGAAGAATCGTTCGAAAACCGAATTGTTCGAGAATCGAATCGAATTTTACCATAAGTAAACATGAAAATACGATTAGTTAGTCCCCAGATCCCATGTTACTCCCTGTATTTACCTGTTTAAATTGTACGCCATACAATAAAATATAAAAACAACATTTCAATACTGTAACTTTAAATGAGATAATGACAGTTTTATATTATTTCAATAATAAAAACCGTGACTATACTTTTATTGGTGGAACTTTAGAATACCAGAAATAAGAAGGGGCTTTCCATTCTTATATTTTCAGATCATTAGAACAACTAAATTAACTCGCTGTTTTTGAAGAATCTCAAAAGGATGAATTTCGTTAACAACAGGATCATTATATTACATGTACAGGGTGTCCAGCGAATAAGACCCTGATTTCAAAATTAAATATCTCAAAAACAATGATCAATAGAATTATGCGGTAAACGGTTTGTTTATTAGCTAAGCTGTAAAAATGTTGTACAGAAGTCTCAAAAATTAGTTGCAAAAACCGCTAACAGATGGCGCTGTAACTTTGGCGCTGTAACAGATGGCGCAGTATAATTTATAGGCATTGGAAGCAATGCCTATAAATTGTGTTTTGAAGTCGAGAGCCCTAGCGTCTCATTCCTAGATGGCTTCCTATGGAAGAACGAAAATTGGGAAAGACCGCTTTTTCGTTGGGGTGATGTGCAGAAGTGGAGTCATCTGGTCACAGAATTATTGCATCAGCTTCAATTTTAGAGAATTTCAATTAATAGAATTTTCAATAAAAAGTTTAGCAATCATTATATAAGAACTTAAAAAATATTTCATTTGGGTAATGTGCAAAAGCGGAGCCATGTGTTGACAGAATTAAGATTTGTTTCAAATTCTGTTATAAGCTACTTCGGTCAGGTTACCAATATCTCTGTGGTATGTGTTTTCTCTCCTAATTGGTAGATCGTGGAATCGAATCCAAGTAGAGGAGGATTTGAAAAAAAATGGAAATCTTTACTTTTTAATATTTATTTAAACTGTGAAAAAAAGTTTGAATAAAAAAATCTAAAGTTTCTGGTTTTAAAATTTAATTAAGTTAAAAGAAAACCCTTTTTTAAAAATCATTGAGCACTTATAATAATGATTCATAAATCTTTTTTTATTATTGTAGATTGTGTTTATTATTGTAGACCGTTTTTTATTATTGTGTGTTTTTATTATTTGTAGAGAATAGTTTGAATGAAAAAATATAAAGTTTCTATTTTTAAAAAATTAATTAAGTTAAAAAATAATTTTAATTTTAAAAACTCGTTTTCATTTTTTTTTATCATTGAGCACAGAAATATGGTTCAACTTCTAGCGATAGGATCCGAAGTGTTCGAAAGGAATGCAGCATCCAAAATACTTTTGCTTTGACGTTGATGATATGCCTTATCATCAATTCCTTTTAAAAAAGATATAATTTAATGCATAATTTCTGTCTCTAAAACTTTGTTTACAAAGAAAAGAAATATATGTGTTGTGCTAAAACCAAAGTATTATGCCGTGATTTAAAAATAAATTAAAAGTGAAAAATTACTTTTTTATTTATAATAATTCAGGTATAAACAATAATACCAAAATATTATTCCGTGATTTAAAAATATAAAAAATAAATAAAAAGTGCAAAATTATTTTTCTAAATATATGCATTTTGATTTAAATAATTATATGGCATTAAAGATTGAATTTAATAAAATATTTAATAAATTCTTATAATGATTTCTAAACTTTTTATTGAAAATTCTATTAATTGAAATTTTCTAAAGTTAAAGCTGATGCAATAATTCTGTGACCAGATGTCTCCACTTCTGCACATCACTTCAATGAAAAAATGGACTTTCCCAATATTCGTTTTTATGTAGGGAGCCATCTAGGAATAAGACGCCATTGCTCTGGACTTCAAAGCAGTTTACAAGTATTGCGATTACAGCGCCATCTGTTAACGGTTTTTGCAACTAAATTTTGAAACTTCCGTATAACATTTTTACAGCTTAGCTAATAAACAAACCGTTTACCGCATAATTCTATTGATCTTTGTTTTTGAGATATTTAATTTTGAAATCAGAGTCTTATTCGCTGGACACTCTGTATATGCTCTTCGCTCCCATGAAAATAAAAATAAATAAATAAAAGAAAAGAAGAAAAATTAGGTCACTTTTGTTTCATTAGTTCATTACATAGATTTGGCGATGACTTTTCTAGAGCTGAATCAAATCTTACTTGTTTTTTTTGTTCGAGAACAGAACTTGTTCAACAACTCGAGTGTTCGAGAATTGACTTCTCTGCATTTACAAATGAAAATAGCTTCATGACTGTGTCAGGAAGCGATCAAGTTCAGTTTGAAAACATATATCAATAAAACGTGATAACCATATAATTATAGATCCATGCATAAATATTGATTATTTTAAATGACTATATGAATAAATGTAAACCATTGTGCTCATGCGCACTGCGATCTTTCAGACTATTTGCTGTTACTTTATTTTCACTATTCTTTAATTAACTGACATTTTTAATCAGACTACGTATTTTAACGAATGTTGAGTATACTATACCCAATGCCTGTTCGCATAATACCTCAGTCATCATTGTATACTCAAAAAAAAAAAAAAGGTCGCCGTGCTTCCCCAACCGCCGTGCAATCCTAACTTGGCCCTTTGTGACTTCTTTTTGCTCCCAAAAATCAAGAAATAGCTTAAATGACATTAAATTTGCCCCATAGCAATTACTCACGAACTCGTGACCAGAGGTCTGCACAGTATATCGGAAGAATCGTTCGGCCAAAGTTTTAAGGGGTCTCAGGACTCTTAAAGCTTTAAAATTTTCGAAATTTAAATTTTTTTGGACGTTGAACTCCTATCTTTTCTGAACATTTTGATATAATTGTTTCCTTGAAATTCCCATTAAAACAGAAGTTATGGCTTTTAGAATTATACACGCTCAATAGCTGAAGCGGCGTTTCCGAAACTTTGAAGTCATTTTTCTCTAAATGACGTTTTTGAGGATAACACGCACGATATCTCAAAAACTTCTGAATATGTTTTCATGAAATTTACAAAACATATGTCTCATATTAGTCGTTTTAAACTGAACTTAAAATTCCCTTTTCATTTTTTTTTTTTTAAATGTGATTATATTGTTGGGATTTTCTAAATTTTACATTAGCTAAATACAACTTTGTATTAAAAATATAAAAATGCTTTAAATACAAATTTATTTAAGTTTAAGGTAATTGTTACAATCTGAAGTATAAGTAGGCGCCAAAATTTTCATTCTAGCTGCAAAATTTATTTTGTAAAATTTATTTTGTAATTGCGCGTAATCTGTTATGTCAATTTTCTGATCGTCAATGTCTGACAATTTGGAGCCTCCTGCAAATGTTAATTCTGCATCTTGCAATTTTTTAAATGTTTGAAATGAAAGAACATACTTATATCTTTCATCCCAATTAAAATTGTGTCTGAAAATCAAATACATTTTAAGATATTAAATATTGAAAATGCTCTTTTTTTTCATTTTTTCCAATTTTAAGAGCCCGGAGACCCCTTAAACAGTGTAAACAGTTCCGAATTCCCTGTACCGATACCCAAGTGTCCTAGTTAGAGAAATATTAAAGTATTTGCGTTTTACTTGGCTAAGTTTTTTTTTATGAATTTGTTCTTCTTACTTTTGGAACTGACCCTGTATTTAGATTTTTGAAAGCTTGCACGACAATTTTCGCGAAAACAAATTTAGTGCCAAATTTTCCAATAAGTAAATTTTTGCTATTACCAGAATCAAAATCAGTCAGGTATTTGCATTATTCGCTAGAAATGTGGATTATGAAATGTGCAGTCGGTCAAATAAATAAATAAATAAACAAAATACAAAATTTATCACAAAATTATTGCAAAGAGATACGAGAGGTACCGTTAGACTAAAAATTGGTTCGTTTTCCGAATATGAATACAATCTTTGAAATAAAGTTGTTTACATAATAAAAATTGTATTAACTTTAATTTTTCAAAGGGTGTCACCCACTTTTGTAGCCCGGAAAAAACACTTTTACATACTTTTTACTTAAATCTTCATCGAGTTATAAAAGAAAACGCGTTAGGAGGTTAAACATAAATTTCGGAAATTAAGATTACGATCTTACAGAAAACGCTCAATCAGTAATCAGAAAAATTATGCAGGGTTTTGAAATAAAAAATAAATTAATCTCGTTTGAAAATAAAGTTTACAAACATTTTCCGGTATGTTTTTAAGCTATTATTTTCTCTGGATCCTTTTATAACAGAAGACGGCCTCCTGAGACCAGTGGTATTCACTATACGTAGCACCCCTCAGAGCTCACTTATGAGCACATAATTAAAACACACATCTGTAAAATGCATATCTTGAAGAATTCGATTGTTTTTTAAATATTGTGCATTAGAAGTAAGCCCAAATCTTTCATATTTATTGCCCAAATAAATAATCCTAATAGAGTAGAAAATTGCATGGTGTTTCACGGCCCCTTCAGAAACCCTCCCAACTTGAGAATGGATCGTATCTTCCACAGATTTAATATTAAATAATTAAGTATAAATGTTTTGTATATATGTATCAATAATTCATTTTAATATATGCATAACTGACTGTTTAAACGTAAGTGCGAACCACGAGCTCACTTCTCTACCAAATTTTGACTCTTAAAGAAATGTTTCATATTTATTTTCCAAATAAATAATCCTAATAGAGTAGAAAATTGCATGGAGTTTCACGGCACCTTCAGAAACCCTCCCAACTTGAGAATGGATCGTATCTTCCACGGATTTAATATTAAATAATTAAGTATAAATATTTCGTATATATGTATCAATAATTCATTTTAATATATGCATAACTGACTGTTTAAACGTAAGTGCGAACCGCGAGCTCACTTCTCTACCAAATTTTGGCTCTTAAAGAAATGTTTCATATTTATTTTCCAAATAAATAATCCTAATAGAGTAGAAAATTGCATGGAGTTTCACGGCACCTTCAGAAACCTTCCGAATTTGCGAAGGATCTTATCTTCCACGAATTTTATATAAAATAATTGCGTATAAATATTTAGTATAGATTCATAATTCGTTTTAATATATGCACAATTGACTGCTGCGAACCTCGAGCTCACTTTTCTACAAATTTTGGGTCAAAGAAATTTTAGTGTTCGAACACACTTAATTTTAGTCGAAAACTAGAATTTCTTTATATCTCGAAATTACTGGTAAGAGTGTGTTATAAAAACACATCGCTGTGTTTTGATGGCACTTATTCTTTTCATCTAAAAGTATAAGGTCATAATTCATTAAGGCAAAATCATTAAAGCTTTTTAGCTCACAGGCTATCAAAGCCTGAGAGTTAATGTGTCCGCAGGTTCTGTGCGTATATATATATGTACATATGTACGTATATACTTATGTATGTATGTATGTATGTATGCATGTATGCATGTATGTAATGTACGTAACGCGATAACTCTTGATAGAAATATCTGATTTGTTTCAAATTTTGTAAATAGGTTCGGCGCTTACTTGATTAGATTTGGGGATTCATCGGTTAAGTATAAAGGGGGGAACGGAGGCTACCACCCCTTAATTTTGATAAATGGGTTTTTCATGCAGAATTATCCAATTTGCTTCGAATTTTGTAAATAGGTTCATTCAGATAAGGTGCTTCCCTGATTAGTTTTAGGGGATCATTGGTTAAGTATAAAGGGGGGAACGGGGGGGCTAATCCCATTCTTAGTGTATATGATTGGTTTTTTCATCCAGAATTATCCGATTCGCCTTAAAATGGGTATATCGGTTTATTTTTATAAGGCCCACTCTGATTATTGACCGTTTTGCTGTAAAAGTGTGAGTTCTATGAATAATAGACATAAATAAGAGTATATATAATATACAAATAATGTGAATAATCTGTGAGCTCAATACCATCAGTTTAACTGGGCACTTTTCTGTCTATTTTGGTCATCTGCCCTGAGCTTTCCACTGAATCCATTTCACTAATTATTGTTTTGAATGAAATTTGTTCATTTGTAGATGTGCCCCATTAACCATTTTTTTAATATTACTATTTTTATATTTTAATTTAAATTTTAAATGAGTTTTTATTAAATTTCTCCAAAATGAGTGCAATCGGATTACTTCTAGCGTTGGAGAGTAAAAATAAGCAATGGGATTTATTTAGATAGTTTACTAACAGAAAAATCTTTTTTTAATGCCCGTATTATAATTATATGTTAATTGATATACCAAGCCAAAGATAATTCGTTCTTAAAGAAAGGTATTGAAATGTTAGAGGGGCGCTGGAATAAATGTATTGATTGTATCGCTCTTAAAGGAGACTATGTGCACGCACTACAAAATCTTGTAAAAAATATAATCTCGAAACGAACGAACCTCGGACCAGATCTCTTAGGGGAGGGGTCAAAGTGAGCGGAGGGGCACAGTAGCTGCATAATATGAATAAGTCGTCACGGGTCTTTAGGCCTTTCGAACCATATGTCACATGATGGGTCTCGATCTGAATTTATAAAAATGCCCTTCCCGTGGGGGCAAACAGGGGGGAGGTGGATAACATAAATAAGTGGTCATAGGCCTTTCCAACAATATGTCACATGAGGGGTCTCGGCTAAATTTAGAAAAGTGTCCCCCGTGGGGGAAAAGTGGGGGATGGCGGTCACCGGAGGTGCATATCATCAATAAGTAGTCACAGACCTTTCCAACGATATCTCACATGTAAGGTCTTGGCTAAATTAAAAAAAAATCTCCCGGGGGGAGGCAAAGTGGGGGGACGGACACCGGAGGAGCATAACATCAATAAGTAGTCACAGACCTTTCCAACGATATCTCACATGAGGGGTCTTGGCTAAATTTGGAAAAGTGCCCGCCGGGGGGCACGAACACCGTAGGTGCATAACATCAATTTCAATAAGTAATCACAGACCTTTCCAACGATATTTCATATGAGGGGTCTTGGCTAAATTTGAAAAAGTGTCCTCCCAGGGGAAAAGTGGGGGGCTGTCCCCGGAGGTGCATAACATCAATAAGTAGTCACAGACCTTTCCAACGATATCTCACATGAGAAGTCTTGGCTAAATTTTGAAAAGTGCTCCCGGGGGGGACGAACACCGTAGGTGCATAACATCAATGAGTAGTCACAGACCTTTCCAACGATATCTCACACGAAGGGTCTTGGCTAAATTTGGAAAAATGTCCCCCGGGGGGGGGGGGGCAAAGTGAGGGGACGGACACCGGAAGTGCATAACATCAATAAGTAGTCACAAACATTTCCAACGATATGTCACATGAGGGGTCTTGGCTAAATTTAGAAAAGTTTCCTGGAATTTCATATATTATAAATACTATTTATCGGAGGGCTCCATAAAAAAATCCAATCTAAAATGATAAAAACGGAAAAATCTACCCCCCGCAGTGGGGGCCAAATTGGGGAGGGGAGGAAGAAAGTCTCATAATATGAAAGAGTCATCCGAGAGCTTTCCGATAACATATCACATGACGGGTCCAAAAAAAGTTTGAAAATTGCTCCCCCTCAGTCCCCCGCCCCCTTGGGCCCACTCTTTCGCCCCGGAATTCACGCAGCCCCCACTTTAAAATTTTTATGTTCAATAAATAATATTTACCGCAAGACTGCATAAAAAACCCACATCTAAAATGATATTTAAATTTATTATAGAAATCGGCTACGGTTTTAAAAATTTGTTCGCCCCCTCCCCAACCCCCGAATTTCACCTTCGGAGAAATAAAGATTCATAATATGAAAGAGTTGTCAAAGGGCTTTTCGATGATATGTCACAGGAAGAGTTCGGTAATTTTTTTTAATTGCGCCCCGCCCACTCTCACGTCCTCGGAATTCACCCGACCCACCTTCCTCTTTGAAAATTTTATATTTAATAAATAATATTTATCGGAGGGCTCCAGGTATCTGACAGCTTGGTAGGGCTAAAATAAGAAAAACATTGAAAAATAAAGCTTCGTTTCACATCTCATTGTCATGCCTATTTCTCTCTCCAGCTTGCCCTTCGATATCTCTTCTCGGCCCTTCTTGGCCGAGCGTGAAATGACAATCATCGAGAGTAACATTTCGAGAAAGGACGGAAACTGATTTCTCATTCTCGACAATGTCATAAGAAATGTTGAACAGAGACCGAGAGCGAGAAACGAGAATGAGATATCTCGAAGTAAGCGAGAGGTTTGCCATCGAGCAGAGATGTCTCCTCGAGGTAAACGAGCAGTTTGCATCCAGAAAATGTATCTCGAAGTGCGAGAGAAAGGAAGCTTTCAGAAAAGTCAAACTTACCGCGCTTCTGGTGTAAGTCATGATTTCCCAAAGGAGTACATGTTCTTTTCCATTCGCTTTTGTTATTAACCGATATGGGTTAGGAGGCATAGTGATTTAAGTTATCAGTTCGGGTTTCAGTTGTTGATATAGAAGTTTTCTAGTGAATTTGGCGCCAGTTTGTCTTTGATTTTCAATGTTTCTCTTATTTTAGCCCTCCTAAGCTGTCCCATATCTCTTAATATTAGAATGCTATTGTTAAAAAAAACTGCACTGCAAATTATGTGTTTTCAAGATTTTAAGTGTCGCGCCTCAGGGAAGAGGATTTTTCAAAATTATTTTACCCCACACATGTAATGTATTAAAATAGGAGTAATCTCATAACCTTTCTAAATCTGCCTTTCTTTTGTCAATCCACTGTTAATTTTAGACCCCTGGGCTTAAAATGCTCTAAAGGAATATACTTCGCGGCGGGTTTTTTTTTTTTTTTTTTTCGTACTCTGGTACGGTATCTTCCACTCATAGGAAAATTATAAGACTAACATAAAATTGTGTCTAAAATCGAATAAAAAATATGGACATATGTTTATTAATTTTAACTCCCTTCTTTGACTCAAGAGGGCACTTTAAAGTTTTGTTTCTTCAAACCTTTAGTATACTGTTTGTCCAAAAATTATAAAATTCGCAAAATAAAGTCTTTTCACTCTCTTCTATCTTTTCGTATCAATTTTATTTTTACTACCACCAGGGGACGCCGCCCAGTGAAACATTTTACTTTTAGCCCCAGGCTATTGGTATTTTTCATCTGTTTTACATAATATTTTGTCTCATTGTTTTTCTTCATTGTAGATACTATTCTCCAAGTTCTTGACCCATTCTGACTACTTGGGCACTCATTCTGGACCAGCTGTGGCCCATCGGGCCTCTCTTCATTTGTCTGGCTCTAATCACACGCTTCACTTGTTCATTTACCATTTTTCTTTTTCTTCAATTTTTTTCTTATTCAATGGTTTGGTTTTTTTACCATTCTCAACTTCCCCAAGTCCTCTCTTACATGAAGTTAACTTTCATCCTTGGTCTGCCCTACTGCCAATTTGGGGCCTCATGCCGCTTAGGGGGGGGGGGGGGGGGGCTTTTTTTCTACCTTTTCCAGACCCGTCATCTAATACGACGTTGGTAAGGATTGGAAGATTAAAATTATCCAAAACACCAAAAATGAAGTCCATTGAAGTTTTATTTTAGTTATAGAATACCCTATTAGGGTATATATTTGTCTGTTTACCTTTCTATTTTTCGATAACACTCCTTTGTTTTCGATAAACGGAGAAATTCAACAGCATTAGACACACTTTAGACATTTAGGGAACTTTAACTTGTATCAAACTTTCTGCCTTTATCGAAAAGAAGAAAATGCTAATCGATTCTAGTAGCTATTGCGCCTAAAATAAAAAGTGAGCTAGTAAATGTGTCAAAAACTAGCTACTTTGGATTTCGATACAGACTTGAAGAGTCATGTTGGAATCGCTAGGCACTGGAAAACAATTTCCGTGTTAGGCAGGTTCCCTCTCAGCAGTTATATATGTCTGGTTATCCTTATGTTTCTCGATAAACGGAGAAATTCCACAGCATTAGACACACTTTAGATATTTAGGGAACTTTAACTTGTATCAAACCTTCTGCCTTTATCGAAAAGAAGAAAATGCTAATCGATTCTAGCTAATGCGCCTAAAATAAAAAATGAGCTAGTAAATGTGTCAGAAACTAGCTACTTTGGATTTCGATACAGACTTGAAGAGTCATGTTGGAATCGCTAGGCACTGGAAAACAATTTCCGTGTTAGGCAGGTTCCCTCTCAGCAGTTATATATGTCTGGTTATCCTTACGTTTTTTGATAAAGCTGTCTTGTTTTCGATAAACGGAGAAATTCCACAGCATTTGATACACTTTAGACATTTAGGGAACTTTAATTTGTTTCAAACATTTTGCCTTTATCGAAAAGAGGGAAATGCTAATCGGTTCTAGCTAATGCGTCTAAAATAAAAAATGAGTTTTTAAATGTGTCATAAAATAACTACTTTGGATTTCGATACAGACTTAAAGAATCATGTTGGAATCGCTAGGTACTGGAAAACAGTTTCCGTGTTAGACAGGTTCCCTCTTGACAGGTACCTTTATCTTACTATCCTTACGTTTTTCGAAAGAAACTTTTGTTTTCGATCAATGGGGAAATTCCACAGTATTTGACATTTAGGGGAACTTTAAACTGTATCAAACTTTTTGGAGTTATCTAAAAAGTAGAAAGGTTATTTGATTCATCAAATGCGCCATAGTTACGCGATTTGGACATTGCAATTTCATAAAGAAGAAAGGGGAATTTATTCCATTGCAAAGAGAATCATTTTAAAATACTGAAATTTAAATGAGATATCTTTATAAATTTCTTCCATAAGATTAGCAGTAGCGAGTAGGTCCTTTCGCTTGACTGAAGTAATCCCTTAAGCCTAAATCAGGAGCAAATAATTGCGATAGCAGAATTATCGAGCAAGCCCTATCACTACTATGAAATTTTCGGCCAGAATAATAGCTAAGTTTTCGAGCAATTGTTTTTAGCTTCTCTCGTTATAATCGATTGTAAAACATCTCGATTGTAGACTCTAGGACTTAATCGATGGTTGTATCGATTGTGATTTTTTACGATGACGATTTTTCTCGATTGTCGAATTTTCGAGAATCGCCCATCGCTACCTGGAATGGAAAATATATGGTTGTTCAAAAAGATAAAGACTCAGAATGATATGAAATGGAAATTACGGATGTCAAGATAAGAACCGCTAAAGAAGTTGTATAATATTGGTATGTAATATAGCTTTTAAATGTCAGACTATGTGCTTTTTTTTTAAAGTAACTAAATAGATTTTTCATGATTGTTTATAATGTAAATTCATACAGACAATATAGAAGAATTTTTTTTAAAATAATCTGTATTTTTAATAATCAAAAATAACATATAACGAAAGGTCTGTACTGATGTTGCTCTCCACAATAAGAATAATGCCTGATAGCATGGTATGTCAATTGACATAAAATCATTAAAGCTTTTTAGAATAGAATGAGATATTTTTGAAAATAAGTTGTTTCCTAAGCTAATCGCTTCGTGCTTCCCGTACACGTTTTTTAATTGTTTCTTCACCATTATATCCAAATAGAATTAATTCCTTCACTGTAAAGAAATTTTTGCAATTTTTCATGCTCTTTATGTCGAATTTTTTAAAGCACCGATGCTGAGAAATCGAATTTAAGCACCAATACTGTCAAAGCAAATTCAAGCAACAAGTGAAGTAAGAGTCGAATTCTTTCTGTCACGTGCACCACGCAGCTAATAGCAACGCGATTTTCCTTAGACTTGAGAAATTTTAGAGCACTTTTAAAGACAGCAACCTGTAAATTTTACAGCATCTGTGTTGGCAGTCGGCTAAGCACCTTTTATTGTAAAATACATATATATATATATATTTTTTTACAGTGTTGCTTAGTTTAATCTGAAAAATTCCATGTTAAATTAGGCAAAAATTAATATACAAAAATGCAGGGGGAAATAAATAAGGATATATACACCCTATACGTCACATACACACGACGCACATTACGAAGGAGATAATCTCTATAGTGAATGAAAAATATGTAGTTAAAAAACAGATGATTGAAAAAATAAAAATGAAAAATAAACCAATGAGATTGATTAAAACTTACTCAAGTTCGGATTTCGATAATACAAAGACGCAATATAAGTAAAATGCAAACACTAGATTCGATGATAGCAGAAATGACGTATTCATAAATTTGACACGACTGTCGCCGATAATGTTATCAGATTCTCTGATCTTGACGTAACATCTTTCCGTTTGTTCAGGCGCAAATCTCTTCTTGCACATGACGTTGCACAGTTGAAAATAGAAGGAAATGATGCCTTAACATATCATTTTATGAATAAAAGAAGTAATAATAACTGATTTTCTAATTTTAAGATTGCATAAAAACAATGTTTTAGATTGTTTACTTCTGTACTGAAAATCTTATCATTTTCTACTATATAATCTCCCTCTTTCATTCTTTCAAAATTTTAAATAACAATGGTTTTCGTGTTAGGTGTAAATTTAGAACGTTATTTAAACATTGGTGATAACAATGTTAGAACGTTGTTAGAATATTGCTGTGCTTGTTCAGGCGCTACCTCTTCTTATATCTGACGTAGAACGGTTAAAAATAAAAAGAAATAATGCCTTAACATGTGATATTTGTGACTAAATGGAATAGATGATAATATTTCATTACTATTATTATTGCAAGACTGAAAAAATAATGGATTAGATTGTTTATTTCTATGCTGAAAACTTTATTTCCGAAATTATATTTACATGTTTGCTTATTTCATAATTTCAAATTAAAATAGTTTTAGTATTATGCATTTAGAAGATTATTAAAATTATGTATTTAGAAAAAGCAAAATCGTGTTTTAGTACTAATATAATATCAATAGACAAAAAAAATGTAAAATTTTACCATTTTTTGTTTTATAATAGTCCGAGTATTTATGCTCTCCTCGAACAGTTGAAAACAGAATAAACAAGAAAGAAAAAATAATGCGTCAAGCATTATGACACTTTCCAACACATTCAGAAGGCTGTAACAAAACTTCACCGTTTAATAAGTTGAAATGTGATGTCTAATTGAACCATTTGTGAACGCATAACGCATTTGAGAACCCAATTTCAGCAATTCCCATCTACATTCGGAAAATTATCTGAATTTTTTGACCAGCCATGTATATGATATATAGATTTGTAGCTATTAACTACATGCATGCAAAAATTAAGTTCAGTTAGGGAATATGTACAGTCGTGGAAAAAAAAAAGTAAACACCCCCTACTAACTCCTCAACAAATTATTGTAGAAGAAAGTTACTGGTACCGAACGATTGGAAATAAAGTCTACTTTTAAATGATGTATATTAATTTTTTAAGGGGCCATCTACATATTAAAACGAACCATAACTTTGTTTTTTTCAATAGCAGTACCCAATTCTGACAGCATAAATGAACTCTACACTCTTCAATTAGCCTAAAAACGAATTTTTATGCAATTCGTACCATAAATTTCCGAGAAATTAATTATTTTAAAACGAGCGTATTTTAAGGGCTGTATCCAAATTGAAGTTCCGTACTGGATTCTTAACCGAGAGATCCGCTTCCTTGATCAAGGCACCTTAAGCGCCACTCAAGGAGTCAATGAAGCGTGTTAGATTACAGTATGGCAGAATAAATTTCAAAATGTCTACTCACTTCCATCATAGACGGCCCCTTAAACCATCATTTTGCCGTTTTTTAAGCATAATTTGAAAACTACTTGGAAGAAAAATGTGAAATTTTTGAATTTCCATAAAGCAGGACTTAATAAATCTAAATCCATCAAAAAAATTGTAGGTTGCAATTCATAATTTTTTCGAATATTAATTTCATAATTCATAATTCATATCATAAAATTATAAAAATTACAAATTCAGCTTATTTATGTTTGGGTATATTAGTATTATTGCCACAAAAAAATTAGCACATTAGGAGCATAATTTCGGGAGATATAAATAAAAATATGAAAATATAATTTAGCATTAGAAGCACTAAATTTTGAATGTTTATAACTCAAAAACTTACATTCAAATGACTTGAAATTTGGTGTCTAGACATAGTTTGAACCGAAGATTTGAAATATCTCGTTGAAATTGGGTATTGCCATTGAAAAAAATGAAGTTAGGATTCGTTTAAATATGTAGATGACCCCCTAAGAAAATTTTATATACATCATTTAAAAGTAGACATTATTTCCAATCGTTCGGTATCAGTAACTTTCTTCTATGATGATTTGTTGAGGAGTTAGTAGGGGGTGTTTACTTTTTTTTCCACGACTGTACCTCAGTTGAAAATTCCCTTTCAACAATTTCCGCTAATAAGGAGAATGGTACGTGAATTCTTTTGCGTAGCGCTATATACGAGGTATAGAATTTATACAGAAGTATAACATGCAATAAATTAGTTCAATTTAAAAGCACATACTAGAATTTAAAACGCACTTCCAGTAACTGATTTCTTTTGTGTCCTTGTAAATGAACGATAAATACTATGAATGCGCTATTCTATACTAATCATCTTGTGGTGAAATTCAGTCATTTATATCAATTTCAATACATTGGAAATAGTTTAAATGTCATTAAAATATTCTGCAAACGATTTTTCTCCAAGGAACATAATGTAACGGAATTCCTTTGAGTGCTCCTGTAAATGAACTTTTAGCGCTACACACTTCATATTCAATGCCAAACATGCCATAGTAAACATCATTAACCTATATCAATTGCGTGAAAATCTGAGTGTATTTACGCGAGTTAGAGCGTGGAAGGATAGACGGACAGACCGGCTTCATAAACACTTTTCAACTTTGTTGAAAAACGGCTTAACATATATTTATGAATAAAATAAGTAAATACTAATAATAATAATTTTTCATTCCGATTAAAAGACTTCATTAAAGAAAAGCTATCGGATTGTTAACCATTTGGAAATAGTTGTTGTTTTCGGTCGAGGATGGGGCCAAATGATGTTTGCATGTTATTTTTTTTTAAGGAAATTCAACGATGTTCTTTACTTTTAGAAGAATTTTTATTTGAATAGGTAATAGAAAGGCATAAAATCGTTAAAAAATGTTTAATTAGGTAATCAAAAGGCATAAAATCGTTAAAAAATGAAAAATTTACAAAATGGGTAGGCGCAAATTATCAGATATGGAAAAATCCAAAGCCAAAGAGCGACGCCGAAATGAAATTCGTCTTGCAAAGCAAAAATCGAGGTCTTCAACTCATTATGTAGCCCATGAAAATCGAGGTCTTCAACTGATTATGTAGCCCATGAAAATCAATTACAGAATAAAAGACGAACGCGAAAAAGGAAACAATCTAATGTTTAATCGATTGATAGTAAAAGGCCATGTCTAGAGGGGCTCCAATCCACTAGCCACGGCGTTTTACAATCAGTCGATTCTAACGGGAAAAATTGAGCTCAACGTAGGTAATTTGTCGCAATCTATGGATGATTCGGTGGAACTGCATTCGATTTGTAAACTGTTTTTCTTTTCAAAACGGGACTTGGAGAGTTTATCGATGAAGGTTTTGGTCGTCTGAAGTTTGATCTTTACGATCTGTTGTTGAAGAGGATGCGACGGAATTTGGTGGACGAAATAAATTCCAAATGGTCGTTGTAATCTATTAAATTACAATTTTTTTATTTTCTTTTATTTCTGGTCTGAAAACTTTGCAATTTCCTACTTTATATTTAAGCTTTTTATAATTTTGAAATTTCAAATAAAAATAGTTTTCGGTATTAGACGTATATTTAGATCGTTGTTAAAAATGCGTACCTACAAATAAGCAAAATATCTGACGGTATCTCTTCTTGCATATTGACGTTGAACAGATGAAATTAGAAAGAAATAACCACTTAAAATATCATATTTATGAGTAAAAGAAGTATATAATAGTCAGATTTATTATTTTTCTATTATTATTGAAACAATGCATCAGATTGCTTATACGTATCTATGGTGAAAATTTTATCCTTTCCTGAGTTACATTTATATGTTTGCAAATTTCTAAATCTTAGATAAAAATGAATTTTTGTATTAGGCGTAGATTAAGAACATTGTTAACAAGAAAGAACAATCACGCGTCAAGCATAGATTATGAAACACTTTCCAACAAATTCAGAGTACTGTAAACTTCATCGTTTAGTAAGGAGAAAGATGGTGTCTAAATAAACAAATAAAATAAAATAAAATAAAATAAAATAAAATAAAATCCCCTCTCATGATGAGCCAGTCGTTAAGCATAGGAAGTTTTCTTCACGAGAAAAAACGTCTTTTTGAAAATTCATATTTTAGGTTAAATATTACATAACAGATTAAAGTAAAAGTACTAAAAAGTTTGCTGTACACGAGGAGAAATGTTTATTGAAAATTTATATTTTAGGTTGAATATTACATAAGAGATTAAAGTAAAAGTACTACAAAGTTTGCTGTACACGAGGAGAAATGTTCATTGAAAATTCATATTTTAGGCTGAAAATATAAGAGGCTAAAGTAAAATTACTACAAAGTTAGTTTTTACAATATAAGTTCAGTATAACATTTCTTAGCACAAAAAGAAAAATAAAGGAGGGGAAGAGACACTTTTCCCGCATGAAAGCTCTTAAGCCAAATAATTAAAATAAGACCATGTGCCTTATCACACTTCAACATTAAAAAAAATTGTGTTATAAGAAAAAGTAGAAAGTAATTTAATGCCTAACACATCTAGGAATTTCGCATGGCACTACCAATAAATTGTGGTAGGAGCAATAGGAGTACAAAGTTATGAACACAATGTGATATATTCCATAATATTCAAATTTCTACAACAAAATAGACATTATTAAAAAGTATTATAAATAATTATAGTTTTTTTTAATAAATGAGAAATGATTATTCCAGAATGTTGTAATTTTCTTTTTGTTTATCATAGTTTAAAAGATCAAACATGGTTATATTTAGGTTTTGTCTTACAGTGGCATTTTTATCAAAACTGAAATTATTTCTCAATTACGCAATGTAAAACAGTTCCTAAGCTTTTATGGCATGTGCATGTTGGGGAGGAACGCCTTCCTATTTTATTTAAAAATGAAGGGAAACTTCCGTGTGTATTTTAATAAATTAAGACTGGTTTTTCGCAAATAATATTCAGGTCAACTTTACGTAGAATTTCAAAAGTATCTCTGCCTTTTAATAAATAAGACCAATCTTGTTGCAATCTGTGACTATTTTTAGTCTAAAAAATAATTTGACTTTTGGAAATGGGAATAAGAGAGTTTACTTTTCGTTATAATGGTCTTTTATAACAGCGTCCTTTACCAATAAAGCCGCTCGTTCATTACTTTCTGTTCCAGCATGCAATTTGATCCATGTGACTGTTACCTGTTTCTTAGGAACTTACAATAAAATGCTGTATATTTTAGTTGTTAAATAATTTCATGGAAATACAATTTTGCGGGCTACAAGTGATAAGCGGCTATTTTTTAAAATGAGAAGATTTTTGTATTGGGAAGATGCAAACTATTGCAATGCGTGTAAGAACAACGCCCCCTAGATAACAAAGAAAGTCTTGACAGGCATCACGAAAACGTCACACAAAGCATTATTAATTATTATTAATTAATAATTCCACGAGCCAACGAAATCGAAACATGCAAGTTATTCAATTTTTTACTTTCTTCTATCTTTACAAGAAGAAAGTATTGGATTCATGAAAATTTTCGAATTCCGGTTTTCGACGGATTTACACGTTTTAGGGGTCAGAGTTTCCAAAAAACATGTTTTTACAAAATGTCTGTCTGTGACTCTGTGTGTCTGTCTGTCTGTCTGTCTGTGTGTATGTGACACAAATTTTGTGGGCGCTCTATCTCAAGAACTAATGCGCGGAATTTAATAAAAATTCATATTCTGTTAGTCCCTAATACAGATTGATGCTGATTAGTTTTTGGTGTAAATCGCTCAATAGGTGGCGCTGCTATGCTGCATTTTTCACGATTTTCGCACTAGCTATATCTCAAGAACTAATGCACGGATGTTGATCAAACTTCAGATTTAGTTAGTCCTTGATATGAATTGATGCTGATTACGTTTTGGTGTAAATCGCCCAACAGGCGGCGCTGTTATGATGAATTTTGCAGGATTTACACGATTTCCCCAATAGCTCTATCTTAAGAACTAACGCACGGATTTTCATCAAACTTCAGATTCCGTTAGTCCTTGATATGACTTGCTACTGATTATGTGTTGGTGTAAATCGCCCAACAGGTGGCGCTTCTGTGCTGCCTTTTTCACGATTGCCTCAATAGCTGTATCTATAGAACTAATGAACGAATTTTCATCTAACTTCAGATTTAGTTGTATGGTGACACAAGTTGTTGTTAATTAGGTTTTGGTGTTAATCACCCAATAGGTGGCGCTGCTATGCAGGAATTTTCACAATTTTCGCTGTAGCTCTATCTCAAAAACTAATGGGCGGATTTTCTCCAAACTTCAGATTCAATTAGTCCTTGATATGACTTGCTACTGATTATGTGTTGGTGTAAATCTCCCAACAGGTGGCGCTTATGTGCTGCTTTTTAACGATTGCCTCAATAGCTGTATCTATAGAACTAATAGACGAATTTTCATCTAACTTCAGATTTAGTTGTATGTTGACACAAGTTGTTGTTAATTAGGTTTTGGTGTTAATCACCCAATAGGTGGCGCTGCTATGCAGGAATTTTTGCGATTTTTGCTGTGGCTCTATCTCAAAAACTAATGCACGGATTTTTTCCAAACTTCAGATTCAGTCAGACGCTGACATAAATTGTTGCTGATTAGGATTTGGTATAAATCACCCAATAGGTGGCGCTGCTAGACAGCATTTTGCTGGATTTACACGATTTCAGTGATAGTCATATCTCAAAAACTAATGCACGGATTTTCTCCAAACTTCAGATTCAGTCAGACGTTGACATAAATTGTTGCTGATTAGGATTTGGTATAAATCACCCAATAGGTGGCGCTGCTAGGCAGCATTTTGCTGGATTTACACGATTACAGCGATAGTCATATCTCAAGAACTAATGCACGGAATTTCATATCTTTAGAATCCCCATGAGATGCATAGATTGCCATTTAATTCTGGCAGTGTGATAGCGAATTTTGATATATTAACATGTATGAGATAGAAGAAAGTTTTGGGATTGGTACATCCGACTAGTTTTCTTTGTTTTGCCTGCTTTGTGTGGCGTTTTCATGACACGTTTCAAGGCATTTCTCACTTATCCAGGGGGCGTTGGTAAGTTGGCATTCAATTCTGATTGCTTTAACGTAAATATATGTATTCTGGTAATTTACTGTAAACGCTTATGCAGTTCCTTGCTCCACGAGGAAGCCATCTGTATGGACTTTTAAGTCATAGTTATTTAATATTATTATGGGAATTTCATCCAGTATGTCTAATTTTTTAGCTGATTGTATTTTGTGTTTGGAAAAGGCATGACACCTTTGAAATTCGTACTTCAGCAATTACCATCATAGTCCGAAAAATATCTTAATTCTTTTATGCAGCCTTGTATAAGATCTATAGATTTGTATATACACTACATATGCGAAAATTGAGTTCTGTTAGGAAACGCAAAACGCAGCTGAAAAATATTCTTCAGTAATTTCCGTCTATAAGCTTAAATGTAAACGAATTCTTTTGAGCAGCCCTGTATATGATGTATAGAATTTATACACACAAGTAATATGCAAAAAAAAATGCTTTTTAAAAATGCTTATCACAAATGGAACCGCGCTCCAACAATTATCGCTCATAGACTGTACTGTAACCCAATTTTTTGTGTGTCCCTATAAATGAACGGTAAATGCTATACACACCATTGCCTACAGGAAGCCTCTTGTAGTTTACCTAAATGATGTATATCCATTTCAATATGTTTGAAATAGTATAACGTCTTTAAAATACACTGCGAACGATTTTCCCCATAGACCATAATGTAACGGAATTATTTTGAGCGCGCCCATAAACGAACTATAAATTCTACATAGTTCATTTTCAATATTCAACATGCCGTGGTAAACCACAATAACCTGTATCAATTGCAGGGCAATCCAAACATGTCTACGAAAGTTACGCGAGCAGACAGGCAGTCGGACAAACAGACGGACGGACAAACAAACCAAATTCATAAACTCTACTTCACTATGTTGGAAAGTGATAAAAAAGGATTTCTAAAAATAAGAAAAAATCCATAATGGCTTCACCAAAAATTTTTTAAGCCCTCTGTGACTTTTCCGACTGGTTACAGGCTCTGTTTCTATGATTGCCATGCATCAGGATTTAAGCATTTTCCCGGTGTATTTGAAATAAAAATGTTTTATTTCTGCAAATGAATTTGATAATACATCACTGCAATGAAATGACAAGTTTGCCCAATTTCACTATGTATTTTATTAAAATTAGCAAAATATCAACCAGGTATAAAGCATTCTCCTTTCGATAAATGTCCAACCTGGAGGAGAAATGGTATACCGAGAGAGAGAGAGCGATATGGGACAGGTTCCATTTGTTTCTTCTGTGTTTCTAAACAGCTATAAATATACTTAAATTCATAATTTTAATTCTTCTTTGTAATAATGAATCAATGCAAAAACCCTTGACGGGTTAAAAGTTTCTGACGCAGCACTTTATCTTATGCTCTAAGAATTTTAAATATGGAACTTAAAAATACTGATATCAAATTTTGAGTGACGTTATGCTATTTCTTAAAAAATATATTTGTATTTATTTCATCATTTTATTTTTGTTTTATTTATAATCGCATGTGCAAAAGTTATGTTCAACATGAAAAGCTGCATAAAATTTTATTCGCTGTTGCTTTATCATTTACATCTCTCATAAATTCAAACTTGAGTTTTAAAAGATATGATATAAAATTTAAGTGATGCCTTGATGTGACTTTAAAAGGTTTGTTTTAAAATTCAATTTAAATTATTTTTGACTTGGTTAAAATATTTTTTTACATCTACACAATACTTTTAATTTTCCAATTCACTGTTAAATATATCACTTTCATTGAATCTATACTATGCATTGAAATGTATTTATTTCAATAAATTGATTTATCTTTTGTGTCACGCTATTCAAAATTGTGAGTAAGATTTATGTAAATGGTTTATTTGCGTCAAACTATCCTTTTTCATACATTTCATGTAGTTTGGACACAATGACGCAAAGAAACCATTTACATAAATCTTACTCACAATTTTGAATAGCGTGACACAAAAGATAAATCAATTTATTGAAATAAATACATTTCAATGCATAGTATAGATTCAATGAAAGTGATATATTTAACAGTGAATTGGAAAATTAAAAGTATTGTGTAGATGTAAAAAAATATTTTAACCAAGTCAAAAATAATTTAAATTGAATTTTAAAACAAACCTTTTAAAGTCACATCAAGGCGTCACTTAAATTTTATATCATATCTTTTAAAACTCATATTTTGAATTTATGAGAGATGTAAATGATAAAGCAACAGCGAATAAAATTTTATGCAGCTTTTCATGTTGAACATAACTTTTGCACATGCGATTATAAATAAAACAAAAATAAAATGATGAAATAAATACAAATATATTTTTTAAGAAATAGCATAACGTCACTCAAAATTTGATATCAGTATTTTTAAGTTCCATATTTAAAATTCTTAGAGCATAAGATAAAGTGCTGCGTCAGAAACTTTTAACCCATCAAGGGTTTTTGCATTGATATCATTACTTTCCTGAGGTTAGTGATAAAATGATTAAAAAAAAAGATACTTATGGAATTTAATGCAGATTTAATTTTTACTATTTTATTACAATTTTCCTTATAGCAGTTTGTATATAAAAACAAGTGGGTAAGTATAATCGCAGATCGCACAGAGGGTTTCATTTGATATTCCTTTAAAAACACTTTATCCTTAAATTAATAAATCCAAAATGTTAATTTATAATTATTAAATCCTTACATAGATGGTGCACCAATAGTTCCAATTTTCATGGGGCAGGGAACGCATTCTTTTAAACAAACCACCTTCCAATTGAAATCACCAAAAACCAAGTTGAATAAGCCAGACCCCGTTGTGTTGTTTCACAAACAGCAGTCTCATGTCCCCTCCTTCCCCCTTTTTCAAAAATTTTCAGACCAGTACCTAAGAATGGAACCGAAATAATTTTTTCTCTTCAGAAATTACGATAAAAAAATAATATGCAGTACTCATAAATTTACTTTAATGCTATATAGGGTGATTATTAAGTTAATTATAACGTTTGGAATCTGTTGCATTGATGTCCGAAAGGTGGTTTCTGAGTTATGGAAGCTGGACCCATAAGGCGCCATAGAGGGGCGAAGCCCACTAGTGTCTATCATAATTATATCTGCCATGTGGACTAATTGCGATATTTAATCAAAATAGTCCCCCCCCCTCCTCATCCCCGGAAATATAACAAATACAAAATGTGTCTTTATAAACCTATCGTCAAATAGGTTTTTATCTTTTTCCCTAAAAAAAAAAAAAAAAAAAAAAAAAAAAAAAAAAACATGATTTTTATATCCGTAACGTAAATAGCGGACGAAGCCCGCTAGTTCCTATCATAATATATATTTTTAATAATTTCATATAGTCTATAATAAAAATCAGACTTAAAATAGTCTAGTTCCATGAGTACTTGTAGTGTCAGTTACATGCTACGATTTTTGGATACCAGTATTTTAGAACGGGAAAATGTGACTTATTTTATCGGAGATATCTCATTAATTGAATAAGGTGAAGCAAACTTTTTGAAAAAAAGGTGGCCAACAAGCATGGCAGTTATCAGCTATGTGACTTTGTGCTAAAGTCCATTAATTTGATCTGTTTTAAAAAGATTACGGAAGATTGAATTATAGTAGAACCTGGATTAACCGAGCTTCGATTAATCGAGGTTTCTGTTAACCGAGCCGATAACAAAGTCTGATTTTTTTTTCCTTTTGAATGAGCCTTAAAAATAACCACACTCTTTAGCTCACTGTCCGTGCTATACAGGCCCTTCTGCCCCCAAAAGCACTCAGCTCCAAAGAAACACTGGAACCCTGAGAAGTCAATAGCGAACAATGCTTTGTTTCCAGTGGCTGTGTGAACTTTCGTAAATTTTTCAATTTGCATTTTAAAATTTACTACTGGTAGTTGAATTAATTTTTAAATTTAAATTTGTTAAGCTGTGAAACAGAACTTTACATATATTTATTTTTATTATTTAAAAAACGTTCTATATATTTTTTAAAAGAGATGTTAAATTCGCAAGCGCGGCGAGTTTTTACACACAGTTTCTATTAACCGAGATTTCCGATTTACTAACAGTCCCAATTAGCTCGGATAATCGAGGCTGCTCTGTATAATTAAAAAATCAATGGCGATCTTACTGTAAACGGGTTTCCCTTTTACTGAGGGATTTCAAGACCGAATCAGCTGATGTTAGTTGCTGTTTCCGTGCTTGATCAAATAAGATTAGTTAAACATTTGAAAATTACCAAATATAAAAGGAACTAAGTCAACAGAGTGTTTGCTTTATGGTATTTTTTAACAACGCTATAAGAAAATGATTTTAAATAAGAGATTTTAAATGTAACGTTTTAAATCTGACATAATTTTCACCAAACTTTCCTTTCTTTTTGTAACATTCAACTGAAAATATTTTTATTATTAGAAAGATAATATTATTATTTGCGCTACCTTAAAATTGGCAACTATAGTTAAAAATATCATCTCGAAATTTGAAATAAATCTCTCATATAAATATATTTTTTAATTTAAACTGTTTTGCAATATTATTATTTGGCCACTTTGGCCAATATGACGTAATTTCCTCCATTTACGACTTTTAACACATATCAATGAATTTATTATTTAAAAATTTTCTTTTTCTTTTAATATTCACGTGTAAATATAATTTTTATGACGTAATTTTCAATGTTTTCCTGCTTTTAATGCGTAATCATTTAATTCTAATTTGAAAATAATTGATTGTTTTATAATTTTCTTTCATTTTAAGTAAGCATGTGTAAAAACAATTTTTATGACGTAATGTTTAATATTTTCCTGCTTTTAACACGTTATCATTTAATTCTAATTTAAAAGGATTTTTTTCTGTTTATAATAGTCACGTGTGAATAAATTTTTAATTTAAAGGATATATTATTCTTTGCGCTGTTTTAACAATTGGCAACAATTTAAAATAACCTTTTCTAAAATGTGTAAAAAATATCTCTGGAAATTCTGAAAATTTTAATTTAAAATTGAAATAAACCGTCAAAAAATTAGGCGAGTTAAAAATAATAAATGCACTCTGCAAACTTCGAGTTTCTATTGAATGATTAAATTGAATGAAAATTATTAAATTCCCATGTATATTTTTTTTTCCTATGAGACTTTTTTAATGAGACAATTTTATCCAGATTTAACATTAAATATCTCTTAAAATAATTCTTCGATTTAAAAACTGCCTACTTCAACGTTTTTATCAAACATTTCTCTATAATACTACCCATTTTAACCCTTTAACCGTCTGGCCCGGATTTTTCCGTTCCTAGAAATCATGTTAAAATGGCTGTAGACCAAAATATTTTAAACAGAATTCTATTTTGAACCTTATATAGAAAGTAGTGATGTTAAAGATATTATAGCATCAAACTGAGATTAAAAAAATATATATCCTGGGATTTACAAACATTCTTATAAAAATACTGCAAAACCTTCGGACGGTGAAAGGGTTAATATTTTTGTATGCAGTAATTTTCTTAATATTTGCGAAATAGACCTCTAGTCACAAGAGATTCTTTCAAAGCGGTGAAAAGCGTTAGTTTTTTCTTTTTTTTCTGAATAAGAGACAAAATGTAGTACGCAATTGCGTCAAAAGATGACGACACCAGAATTCTGATATGCTTATTATGTAAAACTTCATTGTTATTTATAAATAAAACATTTCAACTAAATTATTTATTATAAAATAATTATTACATCACAATAGTTTTTATGCAAGGAAAATAATAATTATAATAATAATAATATTATGGATGTCAGTGATTATATATTGATTGACCGTCATAATAATAAAAAATGATATTATAAAAAGAAGAGCTGAAATGAATTATTTTTTTACGTTTCTGATCGTGTGATTTATATTCAAATAATAATTATTAATGTATATTTTTTGTAAAGTGATTGAAATTAAATATATTTATAAAATTTATGGTAATATTTTTATTGTTGAAAAATTGCCAAGAAATAATCATCATCAAATTGGCGTCATTATAATTGTAATTTTATTTAACTTAATAGCAATTAAAAAATTACAAAGGAACTGAGAATAATGGTCAACTAACAGACTTAAAAAAAAAAAAACTTCACACGCACCAGGGAGTATCGAACTGCCTATGTTAAGATCAGTAGACGATGGCCCTCAACCACTCAGCCGTGGGAAGACAAAATTTTTCTCCCCAAAAGTGGTTAAAAAGAAAGCATGTGTATGAATACAGTGTCATGCATTTTCGGTGAAATTTCCATAGAATGGCGAAGAAATATAGTCC
Organism: Maratus speciosus; assembly: GCA_963932465.1. Lineage (NCBI taxonomy): Eukaryota > Metazoa > Arthropoda > Arachnida > Araneae > Salticidae > Maratus > Maratus speciosus. The sequence continues at coordinate 309,637,635 of OZ010786.1, forward strand.
GATTTTTCATGCGCATTATAAAACGAACAAGAGTCTTGCTGGAAACAAGTAAATTGTTATTTGGTTCATCTGAAACATATTTATTTGATTTTTAAAAAATCGCCCGTGTCATTTTCGAGAGAAAAAAAAAATCGAATTATTTAACGAACGAGAGTTTTCCCAGAAAAAAGAAAAGTGTTATTCACCTCGCCTTAATCACATTTATATTATGTATCAATTTAAAAATAATCGTTAGAACCGTTTTCGAGATTTTCAAATTAGGAACTTCCTCGATATTATACCAACGTTTTCACTTTAAAAATGACTATTTAGATCTCAAAATATACTGCACGTAGAAATGTAAAAATTTCAGTATACGATTAGACTGCAGATATAAGACTGTTCTAGAAAATTCAGAACAGTAAGACGCATATCTGCTGAGTTATTAAAAGGCGGCTTTTCGCATTTTCTTTGATGTCGAGTTAGCTGTATATATGAGTTCCGCCATCTACGAATTCTATGATACGATACGATACGATACGATTTTAGGCTTAAGGCTGCGTCACTCGAAATACTACCGTCTTCCATGATATTTTTTAAAATATTCATTTGTAGTAAATGAAATGCGTAATAGAAGGAATAGAAAGTAATATGCAAATAATGTCAAAATCAATTTCAAAATAAAATTCACTACTTACTTTTGATCTACAAAAATAAGATTTGTGAACTACAAATCTTCAAGCCATAAATTTATAAATTTTTCAGAATGCTTTTTATTTAACTTAGATCTGTAAAAATATAGCATTCGTTAAAAAGTATTTTTTTTTCTTCTCCAGTATTTTCCTACGCTAATAAAATAAAGCTTCGCTCTATATGTCTGTCTGTCTATCTGCCTGCGATTGCTAGCGAAATCTACCACACGTACAAAACTGAAAAGTTTTGTGATTTTACTCCAAGGCCTCCTGGTGCACCTGAGGCATCAGACTTTTAATTTTTTGATTAGTAGCTAATATATTATTTTAAAAAGACAATGAGCTCTCACGAAACATTTACCTTTTTCAATGCGAACTCGGAAAAGCTGTCACGCATGCGCAGAAACCCATTTACGCATCGGAAGCAAGCTATGCATAACCTTATAGCGAGTACAGTTTTCTTATACCAGTACTTTACGGTAGTATTTTATCCTAAGAGTGGCGGTTGACAATCAGGGTATTTCTCTGATAACGGGTTTTTAATTCTCCAGTCGGTTACTTTTTTCTCACTAAAATTGGAGTTTTCATCAGAGCTTTTATAGTCAGGAACGAAAAGAGCAGTAAAAACGAGATATCTGGGATTTACGTAGAAACTAGTAACTGTTACTATGAAAGTCAGCCGCCAGTTGAAAAAGGAAAGAACTATATAATATAGCCCCTATTACACTATTATACACTAATTTTTAATAGCATACCCTACTCCTCTCGTACATAAGGGAAAAGTTGGACAAAATTTTCACAATTTTCAAATTGTTTAAAATTAAATTTTTTTTAAATACTTTGAGATTTCATATTTTTGTTTCATATAACACTAAACATTATTGTAGCACATGTGTATACAAAAGGGAGAAATATATATTCCCTAAGAAATGTCTTTATAAAAAATATCTTATTCCTACCTCCTCTCCCCTGCATTTTAATTAAAAAAAAAACTGACGATCTTAATATTTTCAGTAAAAATACTGTAGTAAAAGTACCAACTTAGATATATTTACAAATATTCATCCGCCTTATTAAATAATATTCGATGTTTATTTCGACAAGGCTCATGAGTAAAAATATGTTCATTTTGTAGAAATGTTTTAATTTTTCCTCTAGAAACGGAAAGAAATTTGAATAGTTTGTTTCTTTCTATTAATAATCCTTTCATCTACTTTTTTCTTCTTCTTTTTTTACTTGAGATAAATGTAATTTGGATTTTTTTAAAGAATTCTATTTGATAGTATTATTTTTGTAATTTTTACTTAATGTAAGCATTTAACAAGATTATCTGTGATCTATTTTTTCTTTATCTTTCTTTTCTTTCTTTCTTTTTTTGCAGGTAAATACAAGAGATTTTTAAAAAATTCAAAAACCTATTTTCCTCAAGCTAAAATCAATAATTCTATCTGCATATGCTAAATAATAGTGATAATAATAAATAAATAAATAAAATACTTTTTTTCTCCAATTACGACATGGATCATACATACTAAATTAAAAGGAATAGGAATCACTAAAAAGAAACGAGAATAAAATATAAAATAAACGGTGCACCTAAATAATGCAGGAAAACTGGCGATATCAATATTTACAGAAAAAATTGCTACGTATAAACAAGCATACTAACTTAGTCTTATGCATCCACAAATATTCTTCCATCTTACTAAATAATATTCAATATTTATTTCTTTTCCGATAAATAGTTTCGAATACAATCAAAATATAATATGCATAATGTATTAGCTAAGTATATAGATACCTTTTGTGAAAGTCTCAAAATCATAGCTTAAAAATTCTGAAAATTATCGTCGATAGAAGAAGCTCGAAATCTGTTGTTCCCAAAAAGAAGCAGAAAAAAGAGGGGTTGTATCAAATATCTGATGATTAGTGCCAAGATAGTGTACACAATATTGCACGTACATATATAAGGGTGTCCAGAGAATAAGACTCTGATTTCAAAATTAAATATCTCAAAAACATGCGGTAAACAGTTTGTTTATTAGCTAAGCTGTAAAAATTGTTATACAGAAGTTTCAAAATTTAGTTGCGAAAACCGTTAACAGATGGCGCTGTAATCGCAATGCCTATAAATTGTGCTTCGAAGTCTAGAGCACTAGCGTCTCATTTTTAGATGGCTCCCTATGGAAGAACTAAAATTGGAAAAGCCCACTCTTTCGTTGAAGTGATGTGCAGGAGTGGAGACATCTGGTCACAAAATTGTTGCATCAGCTTTAATTTTAGAGAATTCCAATTAATAGAATTTTCAATAAAATGTTTAAAAATCCTTATATAACAACTTGTTAAAATATTTTATTAAATTAAATTTTTAATGCCATATAATCATTTTAATCAAAATGCATATATTTAGAAAAATAATTTTCTACTTATTATTTATTTTTTATATTTTTAAATCACGGCATAATATTTTGGTATTATTGTTTATACCTGAATTATTATAAATAACAAAGTAATTTTGCACTTTTCATTTATTTTTAAATCATGGCATAATACTTGGTTTTAACACAACACATATATTTCTTTTCTTTGTAAATAAAGTTTTACAGACAGAGATTATGCATTAAATTATTTCATTTTTTAAAAGGAATTGATGATAAGTCATATCATCAACGTCGAAGCAAAAGTATTTTGGAGGCGGCATTCCTTTCCAATACTTCGGATCATATTGCTAGAAGCTGCATTATACTTCTGTGACTAATGATAAAAAAAAAGAAAATGACTTTTTAAAATTAAAATGATTTTTTTAACTTAATTAAGTTTTTAAATATAGAAACTTTGCATTTTTCATTCAAACTATTTTTTACAATTAAAAAAACAGATGTATGAATCATTATTATATAAATGCTCAATGATTTAAAAAAAAAAAGGGATTTTTTTTTTAGCTTAATTAAATTTTAAAATCAGAAACTTTGGATTTTTTTAATCAAACATTTTTCACAGTTTAAATAAATATTAAAAAGTAAATATTTCCATTTTTTTCAAATCTTCCTCTACTTGGATTCGGTTCCATGATCTACCAATTAGGAGAGAAAAGACATACACTGTAAAAAAAAATCTGTACTTCTACAGATGTAAAGTTACATGCTTACTAAACTTTCACCTGTAACTGTACGAAAAAAGCTGCAAATCTACAAAACTAGTTTTTGTAAAGCTACAAAAATCTGTAACTTTACAAATGAATCTGCTAAAATTTCAGTAATCTTACTAAACTTTTATTTGTAACCCTGGCTGCAGTTACATGAAAAGTTCTCGGAATCCCAGTTTCCAAAAAAATTCTTAGTAACCTTACAGATTTTTTGATTTTCGGCGCAAAAGTGTGTCTGTTACATGAAATTTTGTTGTTGCCGTTACATGAAAAGTTCTAGGAATCCCAGTTTCCTAGAAAAACTTTAGTAACTTCACAGATTTTTTTTTTCAGTGTACCAAAGAGATACTGTTATCCGGACCGAAGTAGCTTATAACAAAATTTGAAATAAATCTCAATTATGTCAACACATGGCTCCGCTTGTGCACAGCACCCAAATAAAATATTTTAATAAGTTCTTATGTAATGATTACTAAACTGTTTCTTGAAAATTATATTAATTGAAATTATCTAAAATTAAATCTGATGCAATAACTCTGCGACTAGATGTCTCCACTTCTGCACATCACCCCCAACAAAAAAGTGATCTCTCCAAATTTTCGTTTTTCCATAGGGAGCCATCTAGGTATGAGACGCTAGTGCTTTGGACTTGGAAGCACAATTTATAGGCATCGCGATTACCGCGCCATCTTTTAACGGTTTTTGCAACTAAATTTTGAAATGTCTGTGTGACATTTTTACAGCTTAGCTATTAAACAATCCATTTACCGCATAATTGTATTCATCTTTGTTTTTGAGCTATTTTATTTTGAAATCAGAGTCTTATTCGCTGGACACCCTGTATATATATATTTAATTAGAACCCCTCTCTTTTTGCTTTCTTTAAAGAACAACGGATTTCGAGCTTATTCTATCGACGATAATTTTCAGAATTTTCAAGCTATGATTTTGAGACTTTTACAAAAGTTGCTCCCTATACTTAGCTAATACATTATGCATATTATATTTTGATTGCATTCCCGCATGCGCAGTGAAACATTTTTTAGTAAACATGCTCATTTTGCATCCAATTTTTATTATTTTTTAATTCTGATTGCAGAGTGTTATGTACAATGTTGTTTGTCATATTTTCTGAAAAGAACTTTTTTTATATTAAGAACTCTGCAAATTATAAGCAAAAAACTTGGAGAGATTTGGGACTGTTTTTAGAAAAACCTTAATTTCTCTACGAATATACACTGTAAAAAAAAATCTGTGAAGTTACTAAAGTTTTTCTAGGAAACTTGGATTCCTAGAACTTTTCATGTAACGGCAACAACAAAATTTCATGTAACAGACACACTTTTGCGCCGAAAATCAAAAAATCTGTAAGGTTACTAAGAATTTTTTTGGAAACTGGGATTCCGAGAACTTTTCATGTAACTCCAGCCAGGGTTACAAATAAAAGTTTAGTAAGATTACTGAAATTTTAGCAGATTCATTTGTAAAGATACAGATTTTTGTAGCTTTACAAAAACTAGTTTTGTAGATTTGCAGCTTTTTTCGTACAGTTACAGGTGAAAGTTTAGTAAGCATGTAACTTTACATCTGTAGAACTACAGATTTTTTTTTACAGTGTACATGCTATCCTCATAAAAATGAACACACTATATTATAATAAGCCACTTTTTAATAATCTCGAGTTTGAACGCTTTTGCTACATTAGTTTTTACAGAGTTATCCAAAAGATATTCGTTCATTTTCAATTTGTTGACGGTCCCCTATAGGGTTTCGGGGGAAAATCTTCGCCGAAATATATGATCTGTACTATACTGTTGACACACCTGCAGTTTCAGGTTAATTCATTATGTATTTTTCTGGATATTTAAGAAAACGTCTAAAATCGCAAGTGACCGGTTACCTTTGGCCATATAGTGTACACTGTACGCTACGGTCGTGGAAATAAAAAGCAAACATTCCCTACTAACTCCTCAATAAATTATCGTAGAAGAAAGTTACTGGTACCGAACGATTGGAAATAAAGTCTACTTTTTAAAAAAATGTATATAAAATTTGCTTAGGGGGCCATTTACATATTAAAACGAACCATAACTTTGTTTTTTTCAATAGAAGTACACGATTGTGACAGCATAAATGAACTCTACACCCTTCAATTAGTCTAAAAACAAATTTTAATGCAATTCGTACCATAAGTTCCAGAGAAATTAATTATTTTAAAACGAACGTATTTTAAGGGCTGTATCCAAATTGAAATTCTGTACTTGATTAATAACCGGCAGAGCCCCCCCTTCTTGATCAAGGCACCTGTAGCGCCACTCAAGTAGTCAATGAAGCCTGCTAGATTACAGGACAGCATAATAAATTTCAAAATATCTACTCACTTCTATCATAGATGGACCCTTAAACCATCATTTTGCCGTTTTTTAAGCATAATTTGAAAACTACTTGGAAGAAAAATGTGAAATTTTGGATTCCCATAAAGCAGGACTTAATAAATCTAAATCCATCAAAAAAAATTGTAGGTTTTAATTCTTAATTTTTTCGAATATTAATTTCATAATTCATAATTAATATCATAAAATTATAAAAATTGCAAATTCAGCGTATTTGTGTTTGGGTATATTAGTATTATTGCTACAAAAAAAAAATTAAGCCCATTAGGAGCATAATTTCAAGAGATATAAATAAAAATATGAAAATGGAATTTAACATTACAAGCATTTAATTTTGAATGTTTATAATTCAAAAACTTATCATTCAAATGTCCTGAAATTTCGTTCTAGGCATAGTTTGAACCGAAGATTTGAAATATCTTGTTAAAATTGGGTATTGCCATTGAAAAACAGGAAGTTTGGATTCATTTTAATATGTAGATGGCCCCCTAAGAATTTTTTATATACATCATTTAAAAGTAGACTTTATTTCCAATCGTTCGGTACCGGTAACTTTCGTCTACGATAATATGTTGAAGAGTTAGTAGGGGGTGTTTACTTTTTTTTTTCACGACTGTACATACTAAATTAAAAGACATATGAAACACTAAAAGAAACGAGAATAGGATATGAAATAAAGGGTGCACCTAAATAAAGCAGAAAAACTGATGATATCAATACTTATAGAAAAAGAAAACAGCTATGTATAACAAACATGCTAACTTAGTCTTATGCATCCACAAATATTCTTCCATCTTACTAAATGATATTTGATATTTATTTCTGTTCTGATGAATAGATTTTTTTTCCTTTTCGCAGAAATGATTGATTTTTGCCTCTAGAAACGGGTGCAAATTTATCGAATTCTTTCTGTTTCTATTAATAATAATTTAATCTCCGAGTGAAAAATTATAAATATATATGAAATAGTACTTGATTTTAAATAATTTATAGATAATTCCGTGGAGGTATTTTTTTAAAATTGAGGAAGTTCAATTTCAGTTTTCATTTAAGAATTATAATTGAAAAAAATATTTTCATTTTGTCTTACTTAAGTAATCATTATATTTAAAAATACACCTGTGCTAAATTGTAAAATGTTTGTTTTTAAATTAAAAAAATCTTTTTTTTTTATTTTTTATTCTCCTACCGTACTTTAAAGTACCACAGTTTTCTATCCCAATTAAGACACATTCATTGAATACATTCGCAATGAACTTTTAGGAAACAATAGTGAATACTTCCCTTGACCATTACTAGATAGCAATAAAAATTCCAGTAAGCTGAAAATTGTTCACGAAGTTTTTTGGCAGAGTGAGTGTCAATTTTGCTTCCATTTTGTTAACTTTTGCTTCGAAACATCTTAAAATTTAAAAGTAAAGCTATAATATTTTGTTTTCTTGTTTTAAATAGATCACTTGACAATATGTTATGCTAAAAAAATTAATTTTCAGTTTGTTTACTTTACGAAGTGCTTTTCAAAGCGGTACTTTGAAGTACCGTCAGGATTACGTTGAAGAGGATTTTTACTTAGATTTTTATTGTTTGAATATATATAGTGTATAAAAACATATACATTTACTAGGGATGCGTGGGTGCTGGACAGGTGGATTTTGATATAATGTAGGGGAGGATATTGCGTGATTTATGTATGATGTTGATGAATATTAGAACCAAAAATTTGTTATTTTTATCGTTCGAAAAAATATAGTATTTTTTAAAAACAAAATGGAAATAAATTACAAATTAGAAAAATAAAATCTAAAAATATCCTTCAGCGTTTTATGAATCCTTTTGAGTTTTCTACAACTAAAAGTTTGGAAATTTCTTTCAAATATGCTTTTAATCGTACGATAGTGTTACCACTATAGAATATTCTTCTGATGGCGAAATTTTCACTGATGATGCCCAAACAGCATCATAATATAGTCATATATACAGCATAGATATATATACACCAGACTTATGCATGATAAGCCATATTAAAATAATATGAAAAAATTGGATATAGTTTTTTTATGTCTCGATTTTTGTCCACGCGTTATTACACAACGGTACTTTGAAGTGCCACTTCAAAAGTAATTAGCCGTAATTAAAAAAAAAATGAATCTATATATTTTAATGTATCATAGTAATGCAACGAAAAAATGTTTCGAGGAGATACTTTTCTAAATTCATAATTTGGGATAGAAAGGGTTAAACATAAAATAAATAACTCCACCCACATTATAGACAAGGACGCTGCTATACAGATCATTACCTTATCGAATTGGTGGCCAAAATTCCAGCATTAAATAAAATTCGATTATCATATTAAAATGCAACTGGTCTGCCAAGTGATATCTCGGTGGAAAACGCATTCGGACCCGATTTTGTGTTTGATCGGTAGGTTTATCATTGTGTTTTCCTGCACCCAAAGGTATGAAAACATGGGGACTGGGAGCAGGAAAATACAGTGGTAAACCTATCAGTCAACCACTAGAAGCGGGTTTGAAGGTGTTTTCCACCAAGATATGACTTGGCAGACCAGTTGTATTTTAATATGCGAATCGAGTTTTAAATAATCCTGAAATTTCAACCGTCAACTCCAGGAGGTGATGGTTTGTGCAATCGCCTCCCGGTCTATCATCTACATATGCTAAATAATAATAAATTAAATAATTATTATCTCAATTTAATTTTTCTCTATTTTGATCCACATTACATAGAATAGATTTCAGATTAAAATTAAGAAATACATATTTAACAATAACAACTTCACTAATCTCTTGATTTTCAATTTATAATCGCTTTAAAAAGTGCAACCAGAAATAAGACTAACCTTCGTAGGTAATGAATGTTACAGATTAATGTCTAGACATTTATTCCTTTCTTATATGCCTTTAGAAATTTATAAGAATGAAATGGATTATCTTTTATCCCCGTCTAAATAGGAAAACGGAATCATTTATTTTTCTTTATTATACTTGTATTGTATTCCTTCGTATTAACAAGTTTCGCAATAAAGTAGATTGTGAGAGTAGTAATGTTTCCTAATAGCTTGCATAATAATAGACGATTTAAGTAACAGAACAGAAGATTTCTCAGATTATAAAATTGTAAATATCTTTAAAATGCGGGTTTATATTGACATATCCAGTTATTTAGGATATTTTCCCAGTTTCATTGTGAAAATTCGACAAGTTGTTGATATCCTTTAATTGATTTCCTATTATGTTAGATTCATTTCTTATTTTTAAAAGCTGTATGAGACTTACTATTTAAAAAACCGAGAATTGCTTGACAAACCGAAACGAGTTCAAATAAAAACATTTCTAGTGATATTTAAGAATAATAAAAACCGCATTTTATAGAATAATTAAGTTTTTTTCTTTTGCTTAATCCTTTATGTGTTCAACCATATTAAAATTGCGCGCAAGAAAAAATTTCGTGGTGTTTCATAGCAAGTTCATGTTTTTAGCAAAACAATTCGCACAGATTAACTAATATTTTAGTCTAAGTTCAAATCAGTTGCAGTCGAACTTATATTTTACAAAATTCTCTATTCAGCGAAATTTTTTTGGAACTTTCATTTTAAATAAAATAGCACGGGAGATAATTGCTAAATAATAAATACGAATTTCTATGTAACTGCTGGGAAAAACGGGACGCGTACAAATATGGTTACAATTTTATGCCAGAAAAGTTCTCATAAGCATCTACGTTGAGTGAATTTCACAATATTTGTTGTTAGTAGATAATTTAGAAAGTTTCTTCATAAACAAAGTGATCGCCAATCCTGGCTAAAACTTACAAGAGTATATAATTACTAAACAAATTAGTCTGAAAATTAATAGTAATCTATAGTACATATTACGCGTTGTGTATATTGATGGAGTTCCCGCTTATGGATAAGGGGTTGGATAAATACACAAAATATCCCAATCCCAAAACTACAGTAAGATAAAGTCTAATAAAAGTAGTACACATGATCCAATAATAAAAGTCAACACATGATTAAACTTAACAATAAAGCAGTTTATTTTTATTTATATATAATGCAAAAAATAAACTGAAAAAACAAAGAGCAAGCATTACTTAATTAGCTACCATATAGCTAATTAAAAAGAACATTCATTTCTAATTTTAGTAAATGCAAATTACATTTCCGAATATTAGACAAAACATTCATTTCTATTTTTATATTCAGTATTAATATAATTGCAACAATTTCTTACATTGGGCATTAAACTTATAATTATATAACATAAAACATTCAATTATTAAATTACTACCATAATTGATGATTCACAAATACATTAGACTTTCTAGTATAACGCTTGGTACTACCTAACAACATATAAATACAATCATGAACCGATTACCAATTAGAAGTGCTTGTACCCAGTATCCTGGGGTCTAAAACTGAAGAGCATCTCATCATCATTATCGTCTAGGGATAAGAAGACATCAGGAAATCGCTGCACAAATATAAATGTTAATTAATAATTACAAACCTAAATGGTCGAACTTCAATGCATATATATGCATATATATCATTCGAGATGGTCAGCCTAAGAGTTGAATAAAAAACACTAATTCCATTAAATATTTATAGTCATTGTGAACATACTGTCCGAAGACTGGTGACGGTAGAATAATGTTAAACGCATCAAATTCAGGAACATAAACCTTATCGCAAAAATATCACGATGTACTCAAAAATAAAACTGCGAACTCGAAGTGAGCTAAGTCATCACGTAAGCATGACTCTAAGACTTCCATAATACTACAAGTCTTCGCTAAGTAATACTGGATGTGTATTTCTTTTTTTTTTCAAAATGCAAATGGACTCTAGACTGCCAGTGAACTCTTTAAAATATGTAAAAAAAAAAAAACCCTCTATACATAATATTAATTTAATAGATGCCAACGTACTATAGCAGCCCGAGAATTATCACATTGGTTCTCTATTTTTCGGTGGGACACAATCAGTGAAAATACAAGCGTTCAACAAGCATCCTTTCAAAATGAGGAATCCCGTCTTTACAGGAATGTACTTAGTTTGCCCCGGCTCCCGTTGACTGTGGTTATTAGTGACCTTTAACCCCTCATAAATCCATTGCTATATAATTTTCATGTCTATTGTGTCTCTAAATATATTTTAGATACAAATTGGCCATAGCGTCACCATCGCTGCCAAAAAATCCTTTTCTTCATTTTGCGTTAGCATTAAGGCTCTATAGAACATATAAAAATTATAAGACACATTGTTATTATAAACATAATTTTACAAAATTTATATATGTTGTAGCGCTCGTTCTGAGCATTTAAAAGATTAAATTATGAGTCGTTAATTCGTCGTTCCGCAATTAGTCCTTGAATCTCCCTTTTCGTGAGGTGCTAGAAGGGAAAGGTTCAATGTGGCTTTTCTCGTCAGCAATAACGAATGTTTTTTAAAGTCTTTGTAGGTGGAGTTCGAAGTTGAACAAATTTTCCTAACAGAATGAAAAGTGTGTAGACCAATATTCGAATCTGGGACATCGACTATACGAACCAATGTTCTACCACTGAGCTACCCAGATGATGTCCAGCCTGACACAATTCACTCATATGTTGGTATCATTCTGGAAACCTGGACGTTTTCGGAAGAAAGGGCGTTACAAATAAAAAGTGCGTCACTCCATGAGATATTAATCATGCATATGAAATTTTAACCTGGAATACCAGATGCTTTATTTTAACAAAGTTTTTTTAAACGAAGTCTCTAGCATTTCAGATTCAAATTTCATGTGTATGGTCACTATCCTAGAGTGATGGAGTTTTCATGTGTAACGTGTTTACAAAGTTAGCACCTTCTACTTAAGAGCATTCACAGACCTATTTCGCCATTTAACGTTATTTAAAAACACAAATGATAGAATTGCCCATACAGTTCTTTTCTTAACGTTATTATTAAATGCAGGCTGGCTGCATAGTATGTGTGTATAGTAATACGCAATTAGCACCTTCTACTTAACAGCATTAACAGACTTATTTCGCCTTTTAACGCTATTTATAAACTCAAATGATAGAGTTACCCCATGCATTTCCTTTCTTAAAGTTATTCTTAAATTCAGGCTGGCTGGTTTCTAACTCACTCCCGAATACATTTTTTTGTCAATTCAAGAACACATTATTCGATATTTAACAGCAATATATGTTAGCATTCGATATTCATCTTAATATAGTAGAACTTTTTTCCCTTTAGGAATCAAAACCAAAAATTGGATCAACATTAATTTTCATACTAAGCATTCTATATATCTTACATGATGCAATTCCGTCACTATAGATGCACATTTATAGACATTACGTACATTGTGAAAAACATTACATAGCAGCGTTATCTGTTAAGTAATAAACACCAAAATCTAATCAGCATCAATTTATGTCAAGATCTAACTAAATGTGAAGTTTCATGATAGCCTGTGCATTAGTTCTTGAGTTACAGTGCCAACAAAGTTTGTGTAACACACAGACTGGCAGACAAACATACAGTGGTCGCCAAAATTGTAGACACTTTTTGAAAATTTCAGGTTTTATAACTTTGTGTGAAGAATATAATAAATTACACTTAAATGCAAATGCTTGTATATCAAATTCAAGGAAATTTAATGTAGAATTTAATAATTAAAAAAACATAATTAAAATACCTGCATTACAAAAAAAGTTACGCTTACAAAAAATAAGATCTATCTTAGATTTCATTATATTTTAAAGTTACACTTACACATTCAATATTTAGTAGGATAACCCTTGTTTTTTTATTACAGCTTCACAGCGTATTTTCATTGAGAAAACTAGTGTTTGGAGTTCATCCTTTTTAATCATATGATGCCAAGAATGAATTATAGATTCAATAAGTTGCGTTTTGTTAGATGGACTTTCTTTGTACAAGGATTTTTAGACGTCGCCACAAATTTCCTATAGGATTCAGATCAGGGCTGTTTCCTGGCCAGGGTAATAATTGTATGCTTTTATTTTTAAAACTTTCTTTGCATATTTTTGACGTATGACATGGAGCTGAATCCTGCTGAAAGATAAATGGTGCTTTATTGGGGAAAAGATCCCTGATAGAAGGTATCAATTTTGGTTCCAGGACAGTTTCGATGTATTTTTTGCATTCAGAATGCTATCAATCACTTGAATGCGGCCCACACCCTCTGCAGACATAGAGGCCCAAATCATGACATTTGTTGGGTAGCATTTGACATTTGATGCAGCTCTTCCCCTACTCTGCATCTCACATATTTTTGCCCATCACTATCAAAAAGCGATATTTTACTCTCATCGCTCCAGAATATTTGCTTCCACTGATTTTCTGACCAATTAATGTGTTATTTTGCCCACTGAACTCGTTTCTTGCATTGCTGAAGATTTAAAAATGGTTTTTCCCCGGAATTCTATCTTTCAGTCCAAAATCTGTTACTCTTCTCCTTATTGTTCTTAAACTAACTGAAATACCCATCGCTTTCATTTCATATCTAACAGCATCTGATGAAATTCTTCTATCTTTGATGCATATCCTTTTCACCTTTCTATCATCAGAAGCACGTCAGAAACTTTTATTACAACACATTTCATCTTTCTTGACTAATTGTGTTTGTATTTTAGAATAAAGTATGTAACCTTTTTTGTAATGCAGATATTTTAATTCTGTTTTTTTATTAAATTCTACATTAAATTTCCTTGAATTTGATATATAAACATTTGTATTTAAGTAAAAATTAATATATTCTATAAGCACACAAAGTTATAAAACATAATTTCAAAAAATGCCCACAATTTTGGCCATCACTGTAAGTCAAATCGTATTCTAAACATCTCAAAACTTATAAACCGATGTAAAATCCAAAATTTGAAAATTTTTACGAATTTAATAATTTCTTCTTATGATTATAAGAAGATGGAATACATAGATATACGTATATTACATAGATGTAAGTAAAAATGAGAAAAATGGAAAGCACAACAGATTAACTGGTATCGTGAATATATACAAATTGAATAAAAAGAAACAGAGAAACGACCTAATTGAAACAGAGTTATGTTGATCTCAATATTTGCAGAACAAACTATTACTACAAATACTCGTATGCTAACTTCGCCTTATGCATCCACAAATATTCTTCCAGTTTACTAAATAATATTCTATGTTTGCTGATGGATAAAAAGGGAGTTTTCTTGCATGGGATTGATTGATTTTTATCTCTAGAAATGATTAGAAATTTGTCTGTTTTTCTCCTTATATATGAATTTCCTTCATCTCAGAGTAAGTAATTATAAACGAAATGAATAACCCGTCAAATATAAAGGGAGACGATAAATAAGAATGTTTAATAAAAAAAAAATCCCTTTATTATCGGGGAGAAAAACTTCAAAATTATCATAAGCATAAGATAAAAATATTAGGAAAATACTGGGTTTTTTTTTTTTTTTAGTTGTTTTGGTAAAACATGGAGACTTAATGGTCAAAATTAGTTGAGGATGCTGAAAAACATTAGAAATACAGTAGAACCCCGCTAATCCGAACTAATTTGGACCGGTGCCTGTTCGGATTACAAAAAATTCGTATTATCCGAGATTCCTATAAAAATAGAAAAGAAAAAGATGCGCGCTAAAAAATTGCAAGTTATAAGTACTCAGTCAGTAACATAATAAACATTCTCCAATCCGGCATGCTGGGTAATCTGGCACGACTTTCAGAAAAAATAGTATTCCTTGCTTCATCACTCCTAATGTTTATTATAATCCAATGAAACTTCAGCATGAGGAATTACGTAACAACCCAATACAAACGGTTCAAAATCGCGAATCTATAAATAGCTCAGCCGCCACGTCGACGAGGAGGAAAGAAAGAAACGTTTCTGTAGACAATTTTGAAAAATCATATTGTTGAAAGCAAAAATAAATTTTTGTCATTTGAATTAAATACTTTTTGCATTTTAAAACAGAATTTTATAGCGACTGGCAAACAAACTGATATTCGAGATTTTTTTAAGATGACCTCTACCGGTAGACCTACAGAGCACGTTTTCATTTTATATTCGTGTACATCTATTGTACTTTTATATTACTGAGTATTTTTTTAATCCTATTCAAGCTGTTAAAAGAATAAAAAACATGCTCTACTGCCACTTTATGTTTAATTCTAACTTCAACACGTTTTTCCCGACATTCATCCTGTAATTCCGAAAATTTCGTAAGTTAATGTTTCCAGTTAATTTGTTCAAGTATAATTTTCGAAAATAAAATCGGTTCTGATTAACCGGAATTTCGGATTAACGGCGTTCTCCTGTATTGAAAAACATGTTCTTTACCTAAAGAAAAAAACATAAAACTTTTCTATATAAGTTCTGATGCGTTAGAGGATCAATGATCCACTGCTGTTATATTGTAGATTTCATTAATTAATATTAATTTCACCTAACTTAAGATTTACACTCACATCGATTTACACGATTCACATCGTTTAGTTAACTCGCTGTACAAGAGTTACTTTCACTATAATAGACCAAAATCTAATCAGAATTAGTTTACGCCAGGATCTAAATAAATATGAGGTTTCATGGAAATGTGTGCATTAGTTCTTGAGTTACCTCGTTTTAAAAAATTTTATAACACACAGATATATGCAAGATGCCAGACAGACAGGAACACATCGGTCAGAAAATAGTAACATTGAACTCAATTAATGTGTAAATCCATCAAAAATCGGAAGTCGAAAATTCTCAAGATTCGAATACTTTCCTCTTAGTAATAAAATAGAAAGTAAAAATATGCCAAATATACAGATGCTTTGAAAACGTTTTATTTCGGTGGCAGAAAACTGCAGTTACCATTAAAACTTTGAGAGAACACGACATAAAAAATACTAAAATCGTCACTTTAAAATTTTGTATTTTATATATTTTCATATAGAATAGAAGCGTAACGATTGACAGATAAACAGACAGACTAACGAATAGAAGAATGGCTTGTTAATTTTTTTTTAGGTAAAAAAAATAGTAGTCAACTTTTTCAGTATGCATCATAGCTATTTACATTTTATACTTACAGATACAAAATAATGTCAAACATATGAGATGTTGTATCCTGTATACGTATATATCTACCCTGTGTATAAAATCCTAATGAAACAAATTTATGAAATGACTGATTATGTTGCACAGTTATTTCTCCTAAGTATGGATCGTTTGGCGGAGAAATAAACTCCAATTATCCATCTTGATTCACAGGTTTCAAAAATGATATTAAAATTTTAAATTTTGAATTAATTTTCGAAATATTAATTTTTTTCTAATTTTAATAATATTTCTATGAGATGGCAACTAGATTACTCCATTTTTGTGAAAAATGGAAAAACAAAGGGATTATTAGATTTCCTTTTCGTCATTTTCGAATTGAAATTGAAATTATTCTTCATTTCAATCGATATACTACACAATATTGCGATTAAATTATGTTTTTCAGGAGGAAAAACATTTTTTTGTATTTCAATCATTCGAAATCAGTTTATTTTAGAAACCAAAACCGTCTGTCACTTTCAAATTCAATTGAAGTAAAAAAAAGAGGGGTTTTTTCTTCTATTTTAAATAGAAAATGACATCAATAATCGTAAAAACAGAAAGAAAATGTTAAAATAATAATTAAATGATCACGTGTTAAAAGCAGAAAAAGTTACATCAAAACCTTTTTAAGTAAATATTAAAAAAGTACGAAAACGTTAAAATAAAATTATCACGCGGGAAACGCATTTAAAGGTGATAATTACGCGATATGTAAAAGGCCCAAACATTAAATATCGTATTACTTAAAATGCCTAAAATAATTAAATTATTACATGTGAAAAACTTTTAAGGGTGAATATTAGGTCATATTTAATAAGCTCAAATAATATTTGCAAAATACTTTTAAGTTAAATAATATATGTACCCGTGAATCTTGAAGCAGAAAAGAAAAAAACATTACATAAGAGATACATTTAATAGGGGAAATTACACCATATATTAAAACGATTACATTTAAAACGATTTACATTCCGGAGATTTAATCTGACGTCATATGGTATAAAAGCAGTGCGGCAAGCAAATTTGTTTATATATTACGTCACTTGATGCAGCATAAATACAGGTAATTGTATGCTCAAAAATACTTTCGATTTATTTTGTACGAATTAATATTCAATAAATACATATTTGAAAATTCGGATATTCTTATTAATTAATAAAAAATATGTATACATTGTAAAAATAACTTGAAAATATGCATGATGGCGTATTAAAATACAGAAAAGAATTCCTGAATCCTTGTTACTGAAATACCTAAAACTCAGTCAAGACATAAAATATAAGCGTAAA